>CM062821.1:21619856-24019856 GCA_031772345.1 Himalopsyche anomala
TGTGCAAAATTAAAAATGAAAAGTATTTTAATTACATTGAAATGATGTTATTCACGTGGCACAGTCGATAGATTTAAAGGAATACAGTGCACCAACGATTTGATTTTGAATTGTGAAGTTGAAATGATCCACATCTTTGTTATTTGCTGCAAAAATTGCTCGTTCACTCAACCAATTATGATGTTTGTGATTAGCAATGATATTCAGGAACACTTTGTTGATTGTCCTTCGATGAGACGAAATTTCAAAAATTCGGCAAAAACGAAATCAATCCATTCGATTCGTCGACAGGAACACGGCCGTTACAGATAGTCAGCAAATGCTTGGAGAAATCTGCGGCAGATGGTCGTTTAGAAATGCAACTCGCATGTTTGTCGTTAACTGAAGTTTCTTAACATAGCGCCACAGAGTCGATGTTTTAAGTCAAGCGTTTATTTCATCGGCAGCGGTCGATCTTGGAATAACTGGTAGTGTTTGGCGAAAATCGCCAGATAGTAGAATCATTGCGCCTCCAAAACATTTTGAGTCATTGCGCTGATCTTTCATAGTTCGGTTGAGTGCTTCCAATGCGGAGGAAAAATAAGCCACCATTTCCCTCATCAATTGCCTTCATTAAAGTATCGTACACTTTCTGTTGGGGGTTCAACAGTGGAACATTCGTTCGAAGTGATTGGTTCAATGCATCTCGATCATATTCACGTTTACGTTCCGATTCTCGATTGAAAGCGTCGTTCATTCCTCGATCTGGCGACGCATCATGCAGCGCATGAGGTAACACATATCTTCGATCAAAAGCAACGCCTGGTTATGTATCTCCTCATTCACCTCGAGATCGGGATTCCCTGAACTGACGCGAATTCGGTGTAAAGTGTCTTCGGACATGTCATCCTTGTACTTTTTCCACAATTCACGTGGATTCGATGGGAAGCATGTCAAAAAAATGATAGCAAATAATGTGCCTATCTGACTTGGAGACGCAGAAACAATTGCTTCAGCGATTGTCATGTCCCAATGAGTTTATTTTTCAAGCAAATTGAGCTATTGACATGCGGCACGAAATGTTAGGCATACGACGCCATTGACAGTTCGAAATGATTCGAAATGTCGACCCGAAGGGAATTGTTGGTTGTTTTTCAGATTTTTCATGTTCACAGAACTGTAAGACTCTTACATAATGACAGGGATCTTTTCAAAATTATTCAAATAATACTTTTTTATAATTTTACGAAAGTTCATTCTAAATTTTCATATTTTTTATATTACGAAATGACATAAATTCTCATTATAACAAAGAACGCAACATTTTCCAAATCTTCAATATTATATTTATGAGATTATCTTTCATTAGAAAAAAATATATATTTTTGTTTAATGTTCCACACATACAAACAACTATACAGTCAATCCTGTTTTTATGCGGTAGATGTGTTCCACGAAATATCGCAAAAAAAAATCGCATAAAAAAAACTTGACTTCCATAGAAATAGTAGGGTGCGTTACTTAAATTTTAAAATCCGCATAACTTTGAAACAGCGAGTTAAAATATACACTAAATCGCAAAGTATAAGAAAATTAGGGGAAAACCACGGCGTAAAAATATTAAAAAATAGTCACTGTATGACAATTCTATGTGTGTTTTAAAGCATGTGGTTCTAAATCACTCTTTTTCAGAAGAAATAGTATGCGCATCAATTTCATAAAACTATGGTTGTTTTCTAACAATGAAATTAGTGATCAGAGTTTGTTCAGATTTTCTTTTTCGATAATTAATTGTTTATGCAGTTTATTATACCCATATATATATATATTTTAAAGTTATCGTTGAAACTTGAATGCGCGATCAGAATTTGAATCATTTAGAAAGAAATGATCTTCTAATTTACTGAAAAGTTTGATACCTTCTTCAATTATTTTCGCAGTGAAGAAACTGGAATTTCTTTCAGTTCGTCATTGTTTTCTGGTTTTTTGTCAATAATTAAATTTAAATTATGAACATCTTCGTCACTTATAGCTTTATCTGTAAGTAATTCGTCGATATAATTTTCGCTAAAGGTATCAAACCTTTCTTCGCCAAGTTCAGGTGCTAAAGTAATCATTTCAGCTGATATTACCGATGCTTCAATGGTTTCATCGACTGTAACACACCTAATTAGGTGGACTTAATTCAGCGATGGCAGATGCAACATGATTTAAACAGTCCGAAATCGTATTTTTTTTTCAAATGTCGGTTGTGTTTATAATTCTCTCTATTCTATCAAAAATACAACAATATATGCTCTCGATGTAATATTTAACATTTTTATATATCGTAAAATATGGTACATTTAAAAAAATGCATTTCTAAAAAATCGCATTACTTCGAAATCGCATAAAAAAACCGCATAAAAACAGGATTGACTGTATATAGGGATCAAAAATAAAATAATGATTTGATAGTATTCTATAACAATATAATATACATGAAAAGTATACTGATTTTTTTTTACATACCTTCTGATTTTATGTACTTTCATTCGTCTTTTCACATTTCAGTATATATTTTAGCGACGGTGATGAACATGAGACATAAATTCCTAAAAGTTTTTTTTTAAATGGATATTGAAGATTTAGTTTCGACTTAGTTTTAAGTTGGCATTCCTAACTTGATTAACAAAATGCCTCACATGAGGTAACACATGTCTTCGATCTAAATCAAAGTCTGGTTATTTATCTTTTCATTCACCTCGAGATCGGGATTCCTTGAACTGACACGAATTCGATGTAAAATGTCATCCTTGAACTTGTTCCAGAGCTCACATGGATTCGATGTGAAGCATGTCAAAATAATGATAGAAAATAATGTGCGTATCTGACATGGAGATCCAGAAACAATTTCTTCAGTGATTGGCATGTCCCAATAAGTATAATTTTCAAGCAAATTGAGCTCTTGACATGCAAGTAGAAACATTCGTCATTTTTCGGATGAACTGTGTAAATGCGACCAAGAGCATCAATAGTCATTCGGGTGATCAGGAACCGCAACGCTTTGCTTTTGACGTTAAAATTTCTTCGATATAGCGTTTCAAGTGTAATAACGTGTCATCTCAGAGTAAAACAACGTTCGTGCAAAATATTGTTGTCAAAAATTTATATACCTAATTATAAACATAACCTTATTTCAATATTGTCCGATTTTCTTTCGTTTTAATTTCATATCATCGATTTCTTTTATTCTAATCCATATTCTAAATTTAAATTTTTTTATAAGTCAGTAGTACGCAAAAAAAGCAAAAACAAACAAATATAGAAAACAGTGCGATCTGGTGGATTTTTCTGAAACCAGCTTACGACATTTTATCGTTTGATGACGCTATTCGTCATTTGAAAATTTTATTCTGTATGAAGATATTTATTTTCTTTATAATTTATTTTCCGTGATATTTTTCCGATGTTTTAATGCTTATTCTGCTATTCTAGGCAAAAAGGAATTTTATAAAGCAAAGATCATTGAAATCCTTGGAGTAATTCTCGAGATATACGTGGTGTAAATAACCCGACTTTGTTTTATATATATAGATGCTACATTCCCAGTATAACTTTCTAAATTTTCATATCGATAAGAAATGATATATCGATTTGTAAAATATTTAAAAATAATAAAAATTGTTTATTGGTTGCTTAATTTAAATATCTGAGAAATTGTTTGCAGGCCTTCTCGATTATTGGTGCCACCGAATGTTGGGTAATATTTTCCAAAAATGGCAAGTAATTAATTAAATACTGCCGTCATTATGGCATGCGCCATATAGCAGCTCGCGTGCCAAAGTGTCGCCGATTATGTTGTCATAATTTTAGGCATGTGAAGATTTCGTTTTCATTACAACAAACTAATAATTATTAAATTACGAATACATTAATTAACATAGTAATTCCAATGCAAATATACCACGATTGACTGCAATGGAATGACAATGGACGGAATTTGGCTGTGAACGCTGTATTTCTTGTTTTTGAATAAATACATACAACATTTTATTAACAAAAAAAAATTTGAACGGCATTTTTATGCACTTAATCTATTGACGTAAGGGAGAATTGTTTTATTTCGTTTTTCAACCACATAGCGCTCATATTAATGATATTATCATACATTGTGGTCCACCGCAATCGCATTCCTTTGCCAATATGGCAAAATGCATCAGGGGTACCATCAATATTATATATATAATAAATACTTGCATGATTTATAATTAAACAAATGCGTCAATCAAAATTATATTGTCTTCTACTCTAAAGCTAAAATATTTACTACAAGTATTATATATAATTGATTATTATATTTTATTTATTTTTTTAAAGATATTTAATTTTATTTATTTATTTTATATTAATATTTTTATTATTTTTATAATTATTATTTCTATATTTAATTTGATATTATTTTATCATATTAATTTATAAATATTTTTTTTTTATTTTCATTTTTTATTATTATTTTATATTATTTATTATATTTTATTATTAAAATTTATTTATTTATCTCTTTTATTAATTTTTTTATTTATAATTTATTATATTATTTTATTTTATTTAGGTATTATGATTATTTATAGTTTAATATTATTATATTTTATATTATTATTTTTTTTTATATTATATTATGATGTATCATTATTTATATTTAATAGTTTCTTATATTTATTTATTTGATATATTATTATTTATTATATTATTATTATTTTCCAGTATAACTTTCTAAATTTTCATATCGATAAGAAATGATATATCGATTTGTAAAATATTTAAAAATAATAAAAATTGTTTATTGGTTGCTTAATTTAAATATCTGAGAAATTGCTTGCAGGCCTTCTCGATTATTGGTGCCACCGAATGTTGGGTAATATTTTCCAAAAATGGCAAGTAATTAATTAAATACTGCCGTCATTATGGCATGCGCCATATAGCAGCTCGCGTGCCAAAGTGTCGCCGATTATGTTGTCATAATTTTAGGCATGTGAAGATTTCGTTTTCATTACAACAAACTAATAATTATTAAATTACGAATACATTAATTAACATAGTAATTCCAATGCAAATATACCACGATTGACTGCAATGGAATGACAATGGACGGAATTTGGCTGTGAACGCTGTATTTCTTGTTTTTGAATAAATACATACAACATTTTATTGACAAAAAAAAATTGAACGGCATTTTTATGCACTTAATCTATTGACGTAAGGGAGAATTGTTTTATTTCGTTTTTCAACCACATAGCGCTCATATTAATGATATTATCATACATTGTGGTCCACCGCAATCGCATTCCTTTGCCAATATGGCAAAATGCATCAGGGGTACCATCAATATTATATACATAATAAATACTTCCATGATTTATAATTAAACAAATGCGTCTATCAAAATTATATTGTCTTCTACTCTAAAGCTAAAATATTTAGATTATGTCATTCGAAAATTATACATTAATAATCTTCAGAGTGCAATAAATTTTAGTTTATTTTTTAAGACTACTCCAATATGAAAAATGTCATAAAACTCCGTCACAACTTAAAAAGACTTAAACTCCACCATTCAGAAATTACAATTTTATTTATAAAGTTTGCATGATTTATTTTTTGCAACACTTTTTTTTTTAATTAGAACAATTTTATTTTATCCACTATTTGATTCGTTTTATTCGATACGATCTGACAGTAGAATATTTTGTTATTTTCAATTTTCTACCATCATAAAAAATATAAGGCACTTATTTATTCTTTCATTGTGATACCCGTGCAAACACGCGAAAGTTAACCATTTCAATTATATACCACGCGGCGAGGGCTATACATTTAAATTTTAAATCGCACGAGACGAAAATGGTGATATCTCGTTCGATAATATATTCAAAATTCTAAGCCAAAACGAGTTGGAAATAAAAAGTTGTCATTATAACTTATAATCGATTAATCGACGATCTTCACTAAATTCCCAATCAATTTAGAGTTTTTTGTTTTGAATACTTAACATATTCAATCCTTATTTTTATGATAGTAAAAATCAAATCGGATAAGTATGGGAAGTGGCTATGTAAAAAATACAACATGTTTACGTATTCTGGAGAAATACATCTTTATGGCTCATCGGTCATTGCATTCCAATGACGGATGTTTTTAAAGCTTCCTAATAATTCATTATTTTATTTTATTCGCTCGATCAAAGATTTATAAATGAAAGTTTACTAACATCAATTTCGACAATGACTTTTTGAATTGATAACACAACTAGAATGAATGTCTTTACAATATTCAAAATGAACTTACACAAGGTTTTGAATCAATTAAGAAACCATCACGTATTTTAATAAGATGAATTAAAATAATAATATTAATCTGCCAAAAGTTATACCGATATATTTAAAATGTTCCAAAATTTATAAGTTTTTTAATACCATATTATTATTTTAAGCAACCGTCAGTTATTTTATATCAAGTTTTTGAATGACGGTTTTGCGGTCCTAATTGGTCGTTCTTTTGCTTTTTTGTAATACCGGTATTGGTTTCTCTACTGTCGCATAACCGAGATTGATAGAATACTAGAAATTCTGTTCAATAAAAACAAGTTATAAATTTAAGAAATACTAAATTAATTAGATGACAGATTTCTTTCGTTTTGATTATATCCGAATGCACTTTTAATAAAAAACTTTTTTTTTTAAAGAGTTCCTTAACTTTATTATTTTTTTAAATTACCACTAATTGAATTCACATTTTCATGTGTCAATTACGCTTAAACTTATTATTAAACATTTTTTTATGTTATTAATTAATTAACGTACAAAATTGTTGAAATAGACATTGTTCTCCAGTATAAATAAAATAAATAACTGCGTTTCATTATACTTTTTTTGTTATATATTATTTAACTACTTTTACCAACCCTCACTTCTTTCCATGTCTACAGGAGTCGTTTCAGCATAACTTGTCTAAAGGAAAATGAGCGAGACTGTTGAACCAACCGCATAATTGTGTCATTCAATTCAAACGTATGAGTATCTTTTTCACCAGAGTCTGTCTCTCTTTGATTTTTATAAAAACATCAGACTACGGAGATCCAATAACTTGGAATATTTATCTAGATTTAAGTATGAATATTGTCAAGTTGATAATGGATCGTGTTGGTTTATATTTCAAATAACATGGCCTTACTTGATATAATGAAAAAACAACAGTTGATATTGGTAAATACACCATAAATTATTCAACGTAAGAAAAATCCTGTTATGTTTTCAATTAAATATGTCGTAAGTTAAAGCTTCCAGTTTCCAGTAACCACAGTGTGATTAAAAAATATATAGCGGCATTTTAATGCTCTTCACTGCGTTATATCGATCGTAACGAAATCACGAAGTCAGTTTAAAAAATAATGTTGGTAAATAAATGTCCTAGCTAGACTAAACTGGTAACCAGTCAGCGAGTTTTATGGCCTCAGCCAGAATAGCCAACAGCACCTAAGGCCATTGAGCTATGTACTGTGCAGCGATTATAGTATTATTCAACACGGATGATTCCTGCAAACCAAAAAATGTATAATATATATTATATTTTATAAAATCACTTTAACTCAACACCACGTAAAGTTCTGCTCGTAGGTTTCAGCGAACAACTAAAAAGTAGTTTATGAAAATAACTTACAATCATGCTCAGCACATCATCAGAATGCACGTAAAACAATCGACTTGTGCTTATGACATGAAATTATAACTCAACAAATGTGTGTATTTTATCAAACATAATATACTAAGATTGTCTTCATGAAAATAATAAAAATGACAAATTTGAATATATTTATCACAATAGATAAAACGATAAGTAAGACTCGTTTTAAATTGATATTTTAAACAAGTTACTTACCGCTTATATTTTTTCAACTTATCTAAGAGAGACTTATTCAGCCTTTTGAAATTAAATCTCAATGTTTACAACAGGGCACGTTTATAATTTCCACATCGGTAGTTGAGGTAAAAGTTAACTACTACTCATATATCGAGTAGAATTTCACTTTCCTTCATACTAAACTTACAGTCCCATTTTGTCATCATGAACCATGCCACCTTGGTCGGCGACCAAAGACGTACTACACACTAGACCTTGTCTATTTTTTGTAGATAAATTTAATCAGACCAGAAAAAAGCACAAAAAACATAATTTATTCCGCGTACTTAATTTTAAATAACTGACAAAAACCTGATTCATTATTCAAAATAAGAACTGTCAATATACATGTATGTATTGTCAAATTGTCACCATAGGTGTAAGGTCTCATTTTGAATCAATAGTTTGTTTCACATTTGATTATCGATCAACTGCAATTAAATGGAAAAATACGTAGTAAAAATATCTTTAATAACATTATTGTATTAGTGATATTGGTTAAACCTTTGGTTTATTTTATAAATTTTTACAGTATTTAAATCTAGTCAAAATATAAAATAAATCATTAAATAGTATTCAATGCGCACCACTGCTTCTAAAAGACAATTTTCCGGTAGCGATAACGAAACGACTATTTCTGTCTCCGACAAGTGAGTATGTAAATTCGTGCTTTGATACAATTGACGTATAACTATTTCCGCAACTTCGTACGTGAAAACCTTCAAAAATGATTTTTTACGTTGACGATTTTACTATTTACAAACGTGCTCAGAAATATGTAGTAATTTCCTACTTTTATTATTACGTTACGACATCTACAATGTTTTTACAAATAACATTATTAAGTAAACAACATAATATCCAAACTAAATATAGGCTTTTATTCCACTCATAATAACACCTAATAAGTGTTATGTTTTGAATCTTCTCAATTCATAACAAAGTATATGTATATTAAAATATAATAACAATCACACATACACACATTCATGACTAATAAAATTATATATATTTCTATACACCTTTTATTAGCATATCAACCTTCATTGAAACACGATGTTAATGAAAAGTTAAAAAAAAAACTAATTATGTATTCATAGAACCCTATTTACAATTAGCACAATGTTATCTTCATTCAATACTTGTGTTGATTCAATTTCAACATTAAAAGGTTTCTCTAGTGGATTTTTTTCTTAAAAACCAGGCTTACTTGCCTCGTAGTGCTTAGGTGTCAAAAGTACTTCTGAAATTCTTCGTTTGTGATACAATTAAATTATTTTCATACGTTATTTCTCTAAAAAGGTGTAATTTTAGTGAAGAAATATCGAGGGTGTGACGCCAAGGGTCGCGACGTAACCGGTCCGAGATATTTTACCCAAACACATTCAGAATAATTTTCCCAATACTCTTCTACCGAAGGATGTTGACATAGAAGGTTTATTATATGTATTATAATATAATATTGTATGACTAATTTGTAACATTAATTTAACATACACCATCGTTTTTAGTGATACAGGAGTATAAAACATAAAATTAGTTTGTGATACATTAAAATGTTATGATTTAATTAGCTAATATTTATGACAATTAGGCAGTCTCGTAGCTAAAAATTTGAGCTTCTCGTGCAAATGTCACGCAAGCACCTTAAGGCCCCACGCAATTTGTTATTTTGAGTACACTAATTTTTTTTTAAAGTGATTGAATTCATAGAATAATTTAAGATTTGTTCCCTGCATTTAATTTTATAATTAAAAAACGGTTTTATTATATACGAGGACTTTTTATGAGTGACTAGACATAAATCACTTTCATCGCAAGAAATATCTTCACACGTTTAATGTGTTAGGATATAATGAAACCTTTTGCTTGTTATTGCTGTCTTGTATTGTTGAATTTCATGCTATTATGAATTTTGTTATTCGCTTCTGTGTTTTTCATTTCTAGGAATCATCGTGTTAGACTAAATAATTCGTGTAAAAATATAGTATTAGTTCTTTTTAGTGGACCGTGCTATTTCAAAATCGTGTAACAAAAAGTTGAGTGTGTAGAAATTTAGGAACCCCTTTTCGCTGGGCCCTCATACATTGCATGACTGCTATATGAAGTGGCTTCGCCGCTACAATTAGGATGTTTATAATCATATATCTCATGACTGGTTTACCTCTTCATCACGTGTTCAAACTTATATGTCATATAAAATTTACAAATATGAATATGATAAGTAACATAATGCGATTACCATGACATAGTTTGATTATGCAAAAAAATAAATATTAAATATCGATTTACCACATGGTACATCTGACATTAATTCTACAATAGATGGTCTCAAAGTTATTTGTATGTAATAGTTTCCTGTCATAGAAATGCTTATATCGAAGCATGAAGCAAGAAAAACCATGTATGTAGTGTTACAGAAACATATGAGGAGCTTAGTATCAAAACTCATAATATCCATTTTTGAGACAAGTATTCAAAAAAAAAAAATTAAATGCATCATCACTACATAATATTAAGAAAAATAATTTGATATTAAAATTTACTTCAAACCCTGTCAAAAATCACTGTCTGTGTCTAAGCTCACATTTTTAAATGAATACTATATTATGGTTAGGATAAACTAATCGGCGTTGGTTTTTTTTTTGGTGTATAATTAAGTATATTTTACACATTAACAAAATGCTTCCTTTCATTTTCGATACATATTCATGGTACTTTACAACTTTTATAATAATTACACGAAAAAAATTCTCAGTACTCGATATTTGGAGAATGCGAGGTATGATACTAGGCTCCTCATATGATAAGTGTTACATCATATATATAAATTGATCTTCATCGTCCCTCTTATGGTTGGTTGATAGATACCTATAACTGGATTCATCCTCCGAAACATAACCTATTTTGTCATACTTTCCTCCGTTAGTTATTCTTATTGTTGTGCTTTTTCATTTTCAAACAATAACTAAATCTTAGTAATATTATCTGCAACATGCGTAAAAAAGCTTTGACGCAATATAATAATTACTGCGAGTTATTCTTCAAATCAATATCGTTTGACAAACAGCAATTTATCGTAATCTACGAATTGTAGTTGGTTGGTTACACCATATTGCGGCGATATCATCATTCAACAAATTGAATGACATAGCATGCAATATACATATACAAATAACGATGATTATGTAATATTTCCCTTAAAAGAGTCGAGTAAAAAATAAGGCCACTGCGACTAATTTACAATGTACAAACACAACACAGAGACATTTCAGTAGAGTACATATGTAAATGCTAACGTGAGTTTTGAACAAGTAAAACATATAACTTTATCGGAGTAACTTTGGACACCAGTTTCGTGAAATTATTGTGTCCGAGTTTTTCACACCGATGATACTAGGTTGTTACTAAATATTATCAAGTTACTTTAAATCAGGCCCGCGTGAGGCGACTCCTATCGCACAATCGCTATATATTTACCGCGAATCCCCGTGATTGAATGGTGGGCGAGGGTGTAAGTCCTACAAACATGAAAGTTCGATTAGTTTTATGAATAATTACCTGTTTTATTGCTTTAGGCTTCCAAAACCTATTATGTCATCTACTGATACTAATCTTAGCACGCCACCTCTAGCTTTATATGTATCATAATGTTTTGAATTTTATTGTACTACTTGGATGAATTAAGGTAAGGAGAATAATAACACGGCTCAAAATGTATTCAAAAACTATTTTATGTGATTAATTTCATTTACATACTATTAATGTCATAAATATTATGGAATGTTATCATCCATAGGGAAATGTAACCGAAGGCACAAAAAGAATATTCTCTATCCACTTATATAAAATACAGCAACGCTCATTTAAACATTTTGAAAAAATGGTACGGCGTATGAAATCGTTCTAGTCGATCGATAAGCCGTATTATGAGTTGGTTTAAGATTAAAAATAGTTAACAGATTGTCAGGTTAGTATATTCTTAAATCAAATTCTATACATATCCTTCCAAAAAATCAATTATTATTCTACATTTCCCATACACATTGAAATATTATTAAAACACTATCGGTATTTATTGTTGAGAAATCAACATGCCACTGTATTCAAACCAAATTATAATTAAAATCAAATAAAACCTGTTGATGCATGTGTTGCCAAGTATGTTAATTATATGACGTCACATAAAAACACTTTTATTAGCCGAATTGATTACCTGAAAGATGCGCCAAATTCATAGTATTCAATTACATAATGAAACATGTTTTCAAAATGGTATGTGTAAATATATTTGATGGATTCGACGGTTGCGTTGTAGAAATTCATTATCAATATTATTCAATTTAAATTAGTGAGTTTATTATCCACTGATAGTGAAACTATTTATGACATGCGTTTTGTCTCTTAAATAAGCTCTTCAGCTAATTTATATCGTACGATTTTAATTTGAACGTGCTAGTAGAATATTATATTGTAGCTATAGTTAGAAAAATTACTGTCAAAAGATATCATTTTCTATGGTGAGTTAATCTTTGCATTGAGTAATACATTTCGGGCACCGCAAAAATAATGAAATATCAAGACAGACTGACCAAATTATCCTAGACAATGTAATCAAAAAAACAATTCGGTGAATCATCATCTTATCTGTGAATATTGTCTTGAGTCACAAGTTGATCATTTATTTTGTACACTTAAAAATAATAACAATATACACAGAATTACATTACCGGAAACCGCAGACCTCATAATTTGTAATCATAATGTGAGCAAAGAAAAACTCAATTCAAAACATTTTCATGCAATTTTGTCAGATTGAACGAAAGTAATGTTTATACCAGCAAATAAAGCAGAATCTGGCCAGCTGAAACACACAGCGTGTTTCGGCGGTGACACAGCGTTTCTCAATTATCTTAAATCGCGGAACCCTTTCGAATGATGTCTATTGAACATTAAAACCTTGAAACAGAATTTTAGTGTTTTGTGAATTCTGTACCTGAAGATACGTTTATGTCAGAAAAAAAATACAAATACATTTGACGCAACTTAAACTGTGCTCGTGAAAACATTGATGTTAATATTTTGTAGTATGATTTTGTGAAAAATCAAATCCAAGCTTATCGTGTTCTTTGAATCTATGCCGTCGTCTTGGTCATATTTTACTCAGTTTTCTCTGATGTAGCCTCGAAAAAATTTAACTTAAAATCCGAAACAAATTAAAAACGTTTTGGTAGTATATATTTATATTTGCGAACAAAAATTTTCTACAGTGATTTTTCATAAATCATACTTAAGATCAAAATTAGCAGCCGGCCATATCGTATCTGTTTTGCGTAATCACACCACTAAATTTGAACCTATGTAGATTGCATGAATCCCATGATTAAAAAAATGAATTATATTCAATGTTTTATAAAAAAATATTTTGGCCCACCAAATATTTTTGTTTTTAAAATTTTCATATGACGAAAAAGTTTGTGAACCCTTGCGCTAGAGTAATGTTGCTATATTATACTAAACGTTATGCAATACTACGTTTATAGTATTTAAAACGACTGTCTCATCTCGGTTGCCAATTTCAGTTTACTACTGACTAAATATCTTTATAGCCGCTTATTGTATGCGCTTTCAGTATTGATTCATGTTTCAACCCATGCCACAACAGTCTCCAATGTGATTGATACCTACTACAAAAACTCTGTTATTAATGATTTAATGTGTGAAACTTTAAAAACATCAGACAATAGGACTTCTTTACCTCATAAAAACATGATTTATATTTTTTCAATGTCTTCCGATTCATTGCATTGTATCTTTTGGATTTATTGAGATGTCAAATTCAAGTTTAAAAAAAATATGCTTAAGTACCAAAAAAAAACATTTCAATTAGAACGTATCGAAAACTATTCTTGCAAAAATCCTGCAAAATTGACCACATAGCGTTTTTATACAACCAAACATTTGATATATTTTTTAATGTATACTTTACTTAACCTTGATACATATTGTGGAAAAAAACCATTCAAAAGATTATTATTCAACGTAGGCTTTTCATAGTGAAATTACTTTTACCTACTAATTTAGTGTCTAATTAAATCAATTAGTATATTTAACCTTTATAGGAGTATGGACGTACATGCACGTCGGCGCCATTTTTCTGTAAATGAGTATGGAAGTACTTTTAACTCAGCACAGGAGTTTCTGTCCGAAAGCATATATATGCTCTAAGTATGAATTACATATACTCATTGGGAAAAAGTCACAAAATTGTCATGTTAAGAAAAGGCAGTAAATTAAAGTAAGGTCTGTATTAATCTATTCACTCCTCTGAAGTTTAATTTTGTCAGTAAAATTTTAACCGAATTTTACATTAGTTTTCAAAAAATTATTAAATTTATCTCTTCGTGGTACTACATATAAACACTTTCTCGTGTATTATTCCTGTATTTAATCATTTATAATAATATTTTTATTTTATTTTTTGCTCTCCAATCCACCGTAATAAATCTAATGCTATAAGTCTTTTTTTTAATGTATGGCAGCTATGTCATCATATATATTTTTTTCCAAAACACGTAAAACAGGCTTTTTATCAAGAAGTATGTGTGGTAAATCTACTATTATTTGTTAAGGTATCTTAAAATGCAGAAATTCCTTTTCTGATGTCGCTCATGCTATATTTATGTGAGTGAAGTTTTGCAATGGACGCAGCAAGACAAGAAGCAAATTCCTTTCAATTAAATGCTTCTGCTTAATTATTTTCAGGACAGCGGTCATTTGTTTAAATTCTTGAGATGGAATCTTCAAATGCATACTTAGTTACTTTCTTGATATTCCCGTTATTAACAAATTCATTTTCCTTATTGAACACCGCATATTTTTGTTGCATTAAATATTAATTTCAAGTTTTTTTTTAAATATTGAAATTACATGTGTTTTGGTAAAACATTAAGTTTTTCAAACAATATTTTTTCTAAACCTTGGAAACTAATGCATGCTGTTGAGGTTATTGCTTTTTGGTCAAAAATAAAAATTCTCATCGTCGTATTTTTGTATTTCATTTTAAATCATGGGTACAAGTAAAATCTATAATATTCTCTTGGGATTACAATCAGTGGCGTAAAAAAAATAAGCCACCTGTAGTTAAAACCCCTAGTTCACAGATAAAAAAATAGTAGAAGTGATTTAAAACAAAATTAGAGGAAGTATTATTGGTGCAGCAAATTCAAGGAACGCCCCGAGTGGCAGGACCCCTTCCTACATCACTGATTGCAATTCATAACTAGTTCAGGTTAACAGACGTATTTTTTATAAATAAAACCATTTTTCCTTCGTGATTATCTTGGAAAAAAATATCTTCGTAGATGATGCATTTCCTTATCGGATGTTACCATAAATCACCTTGATATTTGATTAACGAAGATCCTAATGAAACTATTTAATTTGTGTAGATATCGATAGGTGGTAGTTGGTAACCTCACAAACTCGTCACGATGCGACGCCAAGAATGTCAGTTGCCGGACGGCGTCTTCCTGTCAGGCGTCTGAAGCCACCCATCGATTAAGTTATTTGTTACCGCATATAAACAATTCCATTGAATTATTCAGGCGGTCATTTATTCCGAGAAGCTTGTTTTGTTCTTGCGAACTTTATTCAGCATGGAGGTACATGTAATTTGAGACACGTTTACCCTACGGATTTTAAAAGTAATATGTTTTCAATGAAAACTTATTCGCCCAGAAATTGTGTAACATATTTAACACTAGAACGCCTTTTCAAAGTAATAAAATAAAATTTTCCAGCTGGCTATATTCAATTAATTCAATGTAAACCATTTTTTTTACGGATTTAGAAGCATTTGTAGTCTTCGTAAATTCTGTAAATAGACATTGAACGATTCGTATTTTTTTATTAGTAAAAAATAATACGTTCAGTAAAACGTTTTCAATAAACTTTACCCGCTTACTCGTCGCAAATAATAACGTTTACACACTTAGTCCAATATGAACTATATGTTTTCCTTGTAAAACCTAATACCCAAATTTACCTGTCACATACACATCCTTAGTACATACTATCAAACCATTACAATACATCCACAGTTTTATTGTTATTGAAAAATGACAATTTTTTTAACAATTACGGTTCTAGAAAATTTTACCCATCAACAACGATAGGTCATAGATCAGACTGAAGAGGTTAGGGGAATTAGAATGTTATGCCTTTAATACTTGAATTATATATCACATAATAAAATGTTTTATATCTACATATAATATTTTATTTGCAATCAATTTGTAGGATTCGCTTAATAAAATCCTTTAAATATAATATTATAGTTGCCAAATACATAATACTAAACCAACTTTATTCTCTATTACTAAATATTGTATGTTGAGCATTTATTTTTCTATTTTATTTGTCTTTTGTAACCTTTTCATGACATCATATAAAGCGAATGAGATTTCCTCCTGGGAAATAAATAAAACATAATCTCTCCGTTTCAAGAGATTGCTCTCGATACGCTACTCAGTAAACACTATCTAGTACCTACTATCGCAAATCCCAGCTATAACGTTTATTTTACTGTTCGGATTATTTTTGAGAGGACAATTCTGTTGTATCTACATTGTAGATTCTAAACTATCAAAAAACAACTTCAATTTATTTATGATTTTTTTTATCCGCCGATTGAATTTACATGACAAACATTGGATAATTGTGTCTGTTATTGGTACCAGTGAATGAATTAAATATAATATATTTTTTTTAAACATGACCTGCATCGAATGTATACTTTCATACATTTATAGTAATCGATTTTTGTACTCAAATATTTGGTGTACATACCTTCCCACTCACCTGCTATCCAATCCTTATAAACGATGCGAAGAGAGATCACTACAAGGCCTATTTTAGCCTCACCCTTACTCTACTTACCTTACTACTTGTATTGTGGACTGCTCATTTGAATAAATTTACTTACTTTAGATAACATTCTCTGCTAAATTTACATCTAATATATAATTAATTGGTACTTTTACAAACATAACAACAACAAAAAATATCGATTAGATAAAATAATATGTTAATAATTTTTAAATTTTTTATTGTTCTTTTTTCGTGTATTTGCTTAAAATATCTAAAATATATTTTTTTATGATTAAAATATATATTTTTTTTTTTACCATGACCGCTCCCAATGTGGAGCATATGGACTCTTAATGGAGTTTATCTCAACAGAAGAGTTTCTACGAAAACTGCTTTTTACTCAGTTGCTCAACCTCTCTTTTTTCAAAGAGAGTAGAAATAGAAGAAAAGGGCTAGGACAGGACAGGTGGTTAGCTAATCGCTCTCGGTACGCCCCGTTCATATGGTAGGATGGGTGGGTGGGAGAAATATATATAAAATAATATTGCGCACTAACGTCGCCGCACAGATTTAGGGGGCTTTATGCTCCATATTGGGAGCGACCGTTATACAAAAAACAGTAAAACTGATGATACCTTTATTAAAATTAAATCGTTTTGCAAAACTCAATTATCAAAACGGTTTTATTTCTTAATTTTTTTTTATTATAAAAGACACAACGTATTTTTGCTTAATCTAAATCGCGAGCTAGTCAGTCTATGCTATTTTTTGATTTATGATTCACAAAGTGAAGATTGTCGCAGCATATACATCCTGTGTACGTATGTACACATATCCTGTCTTACATAAACAGTTTATAAACTAAAAAACAAAAATTCTGACTAATCGTTAATTCTTTACCTCACCTATGTCTTCAAACGTTTACTTGGAACATATTTTTTTAGTGTTAACTAACATCACATTTTTTTAAAGTAAGAATACTACTTAAAAAACCATCTTTATCAAACGTAACTGATTATAAAACACTTTTTTCGTTTCATTCTTTATGATAAACATTTAAAAATGACTCAATAATTTCTTGGCGCGAATTTATAGAAACAATTTCAAAACAACAATCTGTAGAATAGGTATTTATGGTTCAGGGATACAAAACCATAGATGTTAGTTTCTCGCTTAATACTATATTTGAGTTTATTTTTTATTATGAAACGCATTCATAGAACTAAAACCTGACATTTATTAAAGATTTAGAAAATATTTTTTTGTTTGTATTTTAATGGTTATATTTAATATTCTATTTTACAAGTTACTTATACGATAAGTAATAGAAGTGTTTGATGAACATCCATTATTATTCAATATTCTATAAAAAATAATGTTTTACAAAACTAAGAAAATAAAGATACACAAATAACTCGTAAAATCTATTATTATAGACCTAAATATAGCATATTATTACGTACCTAGCAAGGTGCTCTCGTATTTTTCTGTATTTTGGTTTTAATACCGCAATATTTTGAATCACTTGTCGTCGACGTCTGGTTCGTAACTCTAAACCGCATTACTAATCATTCTACGAATTTTTAAATCAATTTCAATAATACAATAATTATTTCAGTCAGTCTGTGTCCTTACTTCGATAAGTGACGGTGAAAATTTGTTGGTGTTTATAGCAAAGCAAAATGATAAAACTTAGGTTTCCACGATGTGAGTTTTATTTTTCCCTATTGTGACTGTTTTCTTTTGAATTCAAAGTAATTTTAGTGTTGGTGTTTTCAGAAAATCAGAAGCATATAATATTTATAATTATGTGTGTATTATAAACGAATTTTAATGAATGCTTTGTGTTGAAAATACTTGATAACATCTTATCTGATTGTAAGCGCCAGCATTTTATTTTTTACTGAAGGATGTTGACTTAGGTTTTTTTCATTGACATACATTGATAATAATTGACAGGATACTTTTTTGTAACAAAAGTATTGATATTATGTTGAATCGTCATGTTGTTTTTATAAAATTCAACATATTTAAACTTACTTACGACAGGAAAATGTTAAATGTAAACTCACGCATATGTAAAATAAATTCTTTTGCTTTCGATGGATTCGGCGGTTACTTTGTGAAATTTCATTTTAATTTAAAATTTTATTCGTACTTAAACAAGCTTTGTGAAAGTAAGATTTTCTGAAAGAGCCTCTGAATGCCTCTGAAAGAGTCGACACACGTGTCACAGTTAGCACAGTACGTGGAATAATCTAAGTTATTTTAAATCGTATATTAAATTCATTTGTCCTATTCTCTCTTCTTTTTAGATATGTCTCCAGTGAGGTGGGCCAATCGGAAAAGCAGTAGCAGTTCTCAAGAAACAAATTTGTATAATTTATCTGAACAAATAATCATAGTAGAGAAGCCGTCGCAGAGATGTCCACAATATCTCTCACCGCATGCGCGAAAAATCTCGCTCCATACGCCTGGACAGTCGCCTCCACCCGGCAGGACTTCGACATCCCACAGAAACCGATGTGGATCATTAGAAAAAGATACAATATATTTGAGAGAAAAGCGTAACCCTCTTCTCGATAAAGTAAAGCATACGCGACTTTCCTGCTTTAAAGCTTCCGGTTCTATTTCACATACCGAAGATTCCACTTCAACATCTGGAAGTGAGTGCAGCTCTTTTGGCTTGAACACGTCACATACGGAGGACCCAGAAAATTTTCATTTCGGCAGAGATCCGTATAACTATAACAAACAATTAAGACACAGTTTGTGGAGCAAAAAACATATTGATGCCAAGCTAGAAGATTGCGATGAAGTGTTTTCGCCGGCTACCCCAAAAGACATCCCGTTTAGTGATGTCAAATTAAGGACTTCAAATCACTTTGACCGACGAGGTTCGGAAATGAGATGTTACAGTGCCAGCTCTGATCACACTCCCGAAGACCATTTGATTCCTACATCCAAAAATAGTTTATCGAAATCAAGTGATCAAATATACGATGACGATCGGGAGTCAATTCCAAAGATAGGTGATATTAGACTGATCGAATCAAAAGTGCGCCGAAAGGGAGATAAGAATAAACCAAAGTTTGAGAAAGACACCGTCGGCCCTAGTTCATGTCTTGCGGCTAAGTTTAAGGCGATGTCCGATAGGTATTTGAAATCATCAACCAACAGGTTCTTAGCCAAATTATATAAGAGCACCGCGCCTCAAGATATATCGTCAACAGATGAACCGAGTACTCCCGGAGTTGAAAAACGAAAAAAAAATCGAAACGGTGTCCGAGCTAAGCTGCGAAGTTTCTCATATGGTGCGTTACCAGGCTTAGACGAATTTCAAAAAAGTCATAATCCTATTTTCCAAGATGAAATTGTGCCAGGCTCGTTTGGCGACGAAGAAGTTTTAATAAAAGATACGGAAGATGCAGACTCTGGAATATTAGTGAATGAGTCCGCCACTTCCTCTATTTTTGATAGCGACAGAAATTCCTCACGCTGCGAAAGCTCAGCTTCGTACAGTGTCGGACAGCCCTCTCATAATCGTAGTGTTTCTGGAGATCAGAGTAATTCTAAATCCATTGTTCTGCAGCCGCACACTGGAGATTGTGAAGTTTCCGACAAAAAGCCAGTTTCATATAGAAGTCGACACGCTCACAGAGCATTGTCTTTAGATCGTAAAGAAATTTTACGACGAATACCGCGTGTGCGCCAGGGTTCACCGGAAAGTCCAACATTGGCATTGACTGAAAAACAGAAAAGTCGTCAACGATCAGCAGATATGCTCGATTGCGGGATACCCCCAATTCCACCTTGCCGAAAATCCAATGCAAAAGGACCAAAAGGGGATAAGTTACACTCCGAATTCAAAGTTGTCAGAATTCTCAGAAAAGATCCAGCTGATGAATTAGGAATATTTATAGCCAAAACCAAATTATCTGATCAAGTCAACGTGGGATATTTAGTAGCACACGTCGTTCCATCTGGATTAGCCGAAAAGTACGTATTTTGTTTTATAAAATGAACATCAAGCACCAAATCTTTAGGCTTTTAAAATTATTTTACTAATGAATTTTGTTTTATTTTTAGGGAGGGCTCACTTAAAGTTGGCGACGAAATTCTCAATGTAAACGGTCGCCGACTTCGCGGGTTGACAATGGCTGAAGCTAGAGAAACACTCAAGGGAGGATCATCTGAAATAGATCTCGTTATATGTAGATATCATGAAAAAAATTCAAGTCCCGTAGCCAATAGGCGTTCGTCTATGAAAATAAAAACTCGAACTAGCTTAAAAATGAAAGAAAGCCCAGTAGACTACGAAAATACAATTATCGCAGGACAGCATGAAAATATGTACGCAAACAGAGATGATATTATAATACAGGCCCAAAGCACACCAAAGTTTAACAGACTATCTATACCGCCTACTGTCAGTTCCCTGCTTAGTAAATTTGAATCAAAATTCGATGATAACGATAAGGTGGATAGCTCTCAGCAGAATATAAATCGTGTCGGCGCGACATTATCGGGCGCGGCGACGAATAAAAATATGTCTTTATCAACGGACGACTCGTCCGAATGCAGTCCCAGTCCCTTATCGAAAAAGCGTAATCACTTCCAGAAGAACAACAATAGCAACTATAGTAGCATGAATAATAAAATGTTGCGTAGGCAAGTAGTCAGTTACGGTGGAACCGCGAAAGGGAATGTCGCGAACGAAGGACTGAGTTTGAGCTGCGCCGCCGAAATTATGGATATAGACGTGCCTGATGGTGGAATCAAGGTATTTAGGAAGATATCTATCGAGAGGGATTCAAAAAACTACTCAAGAAAGGATGATAACGGAAGTATATCAGCTGCCAATTTTTGTACTTTACCCAGAAGACCCCGATCCGCTGTCTGCACATTCCATACAGTGATTTTTGAGAAAGGACCTGGGAAGAAGTCTCTCGGGTTTACTATCGTCGGCGGACGTGATTCGCCAAGAGGTGCACTAGGAATATTTATAAAAAGTATATTACCCAACGGTCAGGCTGCTGATGATGGCAGATTAAGAGCAGGTAAATTAAATGCTTAATTTGTGGACCTACATATACATTATATTATCTATTATACATTGTGTCACTTCATTTTGACTGCCACTTGTTATTTGCTTCTGTTTTTTTATTATTATTAAAACCCAAATGTAATTGAATTAAAAATGAAGAATGAACTGACTCATAAATATAATATTTATGGACAGCTTTGTTTTGTTTTTAATATGGTAACCACCAATTTTTTCATAATGAAATACTAGTGAAATGAAGGGAATCGTGCCTTTTAATAATCTATTTTGCAATGCTTTTTTATGCTATTACTGAATATCTAGTATACTTTTTGTTAAGACATAATATTATAGATATGAAAAATAAGCTATTTCTAAATTAAATATTGATTCCCATTAGTAACTTTATATTTTCTTTAAATGTATGTTTAAAAGAAGTTTTCAAAACTATATATAATACAGTCTTCAAATCATACTTTTGTATCCGCTTTAGTCTGTATATTCTGTTGTTCTTTTAAATTACTTAAAAATATTCATACATTTTTCAGGAGATGAAGTTTTGGCAGTTAATGGAATAGTTTGCCATGACCTGGCACACGGAGAAGCTGTTGCACTATTTAAAGGAATACGAACAGGATCTGTAGCATTGCATGTGTGTCGCCGCACAAAACCAAAAGAATCGTTAGTATTTATTATTCCGAATGTCAATTAAAAATAATAATCCCATTTAAATATTTGGACTATTCCTGATTACATATTGTTTAATTTTCAACATTATAGGTTCTTCGGCTATGATTTTTTTGAAAGCCGTCAAATCATAATTATAATCTTTGTATGTCCAAATGTAGCTTGTTCAAGATCTACCAAGAAATTTTATAAGAAAATTTCACCAATAAAAATAATAATATAATTTATTGAATAATTTTTTTTTTTTTTATTCTGTACACTTCCATAAATTTTGTCGATAACGACCCGGTTTCGCCTTTCGGCATCTTCTGGTTTTATCCAGTGCGCGAATGCACTCGAACACTGTCGAAATTCTAAACAAATTATTGATATTGAAAATATAGAACCATGAAACATATTTTTTAAAAAAATGAAAGCTTTTGAGGTCATGTGTCACCTGTTTGACCTCTTTGAGAAACGTCTTTAGATTCAGAATACAAAAAGTGTGAAAATGTTTCTCAAAAATGCAAATCACAGATCTATTCTTTGTTAAACAGACAGTAGATTAACTAAGTTATAAATAATACTTTAACATTAAAACTATAACGATTTAAAAATAAGCAAATTTGAATATATTATGTATTTTGTCACTTTAATAAAATACAACTACATTGTTATAAACAGGCTTATAACACAATTAGTATAAACTTATTTCTTTATTTATATATATATTTAATGAGCTCAAAAGACAAATGGCCAAGCCCAAAAGTAGTGTTTTCAGTAAATTCAATTTTAAGTAATCATGTTTACAAACTGCAATAAAACATTATTTTTCTAAGATCAAAAATCTATATTGATTGTTTTTTTTATTTTTTAGTCTTCCAAATTGGACAGTTTGATAGATCTGTCTAGATTGTCAATCATACGAAATGACTAAAGCCAGTTGACTGAGGCTATTTTTCCACTAATTAAATGGTTATTGGAAAAATAAAAAAGGGAAAAATGTGGATTGGGCCGATTGTTTGTTGAGCCGCTCATTTAAAAACAGAATAGACTCATAAAAAACTACAAATTTATTTAATTATGAAGATATCAATGCATTCAAAGTTCTTGACATAATTAATTGGTCAGTTGCCCTAACAAATATATTTTTCCCTGTGCTTACTAAATAATTAAAATAGTATACAGTTCCAGTTTAAACCAATGTTCATCGCCCAAAATATTCTTATTATTGGTTTCATCTTAATCTTAAATTGCAACAATAAAATCATGGCTATGTAAAGAAGTTAAAGGCTGCATATTAATTTTAATCATCTTACAGTGAAATTTGAATCTTTATTAGAATGCAAGGTATTCGTTTTGTTTAAATTTGCCTGCTGAGTAAACTTTAAACAAAAAGTTTTTTGTATTAATATCAGGGCTGTTGAGTTATCAAGAAATAAGACGACTCTGACTCTGAACATAGCTTAAAACACGACTTTAATTATTTTTTTAGGCTTAGTAATGTGCAGTGGTGACATTTTTTGACCCTTGAGATGTGAATACACAATTTTTTTAAAACCACTCAAAATTATTAGATCTGACCCCACAGCCCTGATATTAATATGCATAATATAGACTTAATTCTTACTATATGTCCAGTATGAATTTCCTGTTGACAGTTGAATAAAAATCCGAAAATCGTATGAAACTAATAATATATTTACTTCTGTTTTCAGATGCGCAAAAGCAAAATCATGTACAGATCTCATACAAGCAGAATAAAGAAGAAGGAAATCTGATTTAGTAACAGTAGTCATTCCCAGCTCAATGTTTAAATATTTAGTTAATATTATAAATAATACTTTAGGTATGCATAGCTTATAAAGTTAATTATTGTGTAATACAGTACAATGAATGAGATGGAATCTTGTGGAAATTTGTTATAATTTGTAAATAAAATTTAATTGTGTATTAGTGCTTCAATGTCATTTATTATGAAATAAGAGTCAATCTTTGTAATGTTATTGTACTATTATCAATTTAATTCAGCATAGTTACTTCTTACGTAAAAGCATTTATTTTTTTTATATTCATGCTGAAAATTATGTACCTTATCTCATTTTAGAATTACATGAAATAAATTATATAGATTATTGTAGTGTTATGAGTACCTTTGTAAAAAAGCAGAAAAATAAACAAATATTATTTAAAATAGTTTATTGTTATTTACATAAAGGGTAGAGTGAGTGTTGCTGTCTACAGCGACACCTATAATTACAATATATTATTAAACGGCTTATTTACAAAAATTGTGAATGGACAAAGTGAGCAAATCGGTAAATTCCTAGGTTTTGAGATATTGTAATTCTTGTAAGAGTTAAAAAAAATGAGTCACGCTGACATTTAGGGGAAATCGGTTCCAAGGAAATTCTATTAGTAACATAAGGTATGCCATAAGATAAACAATGCTTTAACTTGGGGCGCCACAAAAAAATCTGATATTTTAAGGGCTCCGGAAACCGAAAAAGTCTGGGAACCAATGGATTACCCTATAAGCGCAGAAGGCGCGCTTGCGTATCCTATCCTACTTGCAAATGAGGCTATAAGACTGAGATAAAGGAATATCCACTGCACGAATATGATAGTAGTTGGGGAAGAAATAAAATTTGCTTAACCACAGAAATATTAAAATACCGAAGGATTCGTACACTGCCATCTGTTTTATTTTTGCGAAACAACTTTAGTGGAGACATAATCATGAGGGTAATGGTTGTTTGTTTCGCGTATAGGTGGCAGTAAAAGAAGAGCAGTATTAATATTATTTATTTTTATTAAATCGCTAACAAATGCACTAGAACTAAATAACTCGAGACAGGCTAAAAATGTTGTCGAATTACGTCGTGAAAAGTATGATTCGACTTTGGAAAGGAAAAAGAACGTAACCCACAGCTTTTTTCAAACATGATACACGTTTTAACAAAAGGATGTAAGCTGAAAACGCCGAATTAGTATCTAAATTTAGCCTTAAGTTTGAAAAAAGAAGGGCCTGTGAAAATTGTGATCTGGAAAAGTCTTTAAAAAAGGTTTTTTTTAATATTAATTTTTCATTAGATAACGTCAATTAAAAACCAGCTTATCAGTCTCCATGCACTTCAAGGTTGTGTATATTTCATAATTTGTCTTTCGCCCAAAATCTTAAAAAAACGTTTTTGATGTCTCCTGTAAAATTTGTTGTGTGGTCTACGTCCTTTTTCCTTTCCACAGTAGATATATATTCAACGTAATGTATCTTACAAGTAGTCAGAAAAATATTTGTATATATCTGAATTGATTATTTATTTCATTGTTAAAAAAAAGCAAAGATTTTTTTCATTAATATGTGGTAGAAAAATAACGGTTGTTTTTTTTTATCACTGATTTATTTAGGGAGTAAAGAGTAAAAGTCAAGGTCTACAGAGACACATATAATTAAGAAAAATTATAAAATTTCTTGTATACAATTTTATTCAGCTAAAAACCTTGCTAATTAAATATTCATAATAATATATTATAATGAAACTATTTTATTTTCATAATTTAAATTTTCAAAAACATACATTTTTACACACAAAATTATCTACATGTCTATTTAATCATGTCAACACATGATTAAAAAATATTATAAAGTACTTGTGCCAATAATTGTTTATTTAAAAAATAAAGATTTTCTATAGATTTATAACAAAAAATTGAATCGGTAAACATTATGATTTACTGCTTTTACTTTAGAAAATAAAATTTCTAACAATCGAAAACTTAAAAGCAAGTCATTCATAGCCATTGTCATTTAGGCTTGATTAGAATTGTAATAAATAGTGATTGTTGTTGAAGGTTTTCCAAACATGTCTAGCGAATCGCTGGACAATTCAATCGGTTTGATGGCATTAAAAATCCCCGGGGAATACCGTAGACTTCTAGCGGATAAAAGCCAAAAGTGTTATAAAAATCGAGCGATGGTGATAAGATCCACACATATTCTGAAAAAGACATAAAATAAGACATCAACGATAAAATTTAAAAAATATACAAGATGAATATAAGGATCCAACTGTTCATAAAGCATTTGCTGAATATTTAAGTTTTATAGACTTATGCTAATTTCCCTACAGATGGTTAAAAACATATTTTTTTATTATAATAATTTTATTATTTTTAGGGTGTTCAATGTCAATTGTTGGTGGAAAGACGTTATATTGTATAAAACACTTTTTGCACGAATTTCTCACAAACTATTTAAGATCAAACAGGTTTTTCCCATCGCGAGAATTATCAACTGAGGAAATATCAAGCGACTTCTCTTATAATAAATAGTATGTAAATTTAAAATCAAGATGTGAAAAACAATTGGTAAAAAAATATGATAGAATATGTGTAACAAATGAAAATATAGAAGAATGTTACAAATCATAAATAAATTACAATTTTAGAAAGATCCGATAACAACATATGTTAGAGGCTCGAAAAATTATATATAATTTAAGATAAATAATGATTGTCTTTCATTTATAATTTGTATCATTATTTATAAACTCTCATGTTTCTATCGGCAAGATTGACATAAAAGTTTCTATATTTGACTAATTATTTAATATCTTAGCGATAAAAAAACAATTTTATGATTTCAATAGATAAAGCAATTTGTTACTTGTTCAATGGTGGTGAAAAGTTGTCTTAGGTAGAATCCAAAAACAATTATCAAACTGGACCTTTTTAAAATAATTTTAAATCATAAATCAAATACCGGCAATGCGTTTACCTTTGTTCCACCCTGCTGTGAAGGTTTTTTTGTATGTTTATGTTTATAAATCGCCTTTACTATTATGTGTGGTAATAATTAATAAATATGAGTATCAGCATTTTCAGATTCAGTTCACAAAACGTTTTTGGAAATATTTCTATGCTCGATATATAAATACAGATAAAACAGTGTGGGCCAAAGTATGCATCCCATATCAGGTAACTTTGGGCAATGCCAAAAAATATTCAAAATAATTACTATAATCTCAATAATTTTAAGGTCTTTGTAACTTTTCTCTACGATTTTGTGTATTTTGTACATATGTAATCATAGGCTAAAAAACACATTTTTTATAGAATAGGAATACAAATTAAAAATATTGCTGACCCAGGTCGACCAAGACTTATTAGAATGAGCAGGATATGAACAGTGGCGGATTAAGCACATGGGAGGCCCAAGGCGCAATAAAATTTGGAGGCCCTTTTTTTCGGATAACATAAAAACATCAGAAAATTCCAAATGAAATAGAAAAAATATATGAAAATCTGAACAAAAAGTATATGGTTTATATTATTTAAGCTATTTTTGAGGCCCCTTAGATCCGGAGGCTCAAAGCGCGCGCCTCATTTGCTTATAGGATAATCCGCCACTGGATATGAATGAATGACATATAGAATGATTAGACTGAGAGCTGACAAAATTCCGCAATATAGCAAATATGATGCATTATAATTCATATGTTCACCTTCAAAGTACTACACAATACTATTGCTTAGCTAAGAAATATACAGGCGGTAATGGTATGACAAGAACATTATGACGGCATAATTTGAAACCTTAAGATAATATGTGAAAACTTACTGTAATGAAAGAAATAGAAATTGGCGCAGGAGTAGATCACTGCATAAGAAAGGTAGTTGGTATCTAGAACTATATATGTTGATGGGCTTGGGACGCCCGGGTAAGCAACGCTGAACCGTGCTTCGTAACGTTGACCTTCCTGAGTCGCTGTGCCGATTATTGTTGAAGGAGTATCCGTACTAAAACAAAAGAAATCCTTAGTATAACAAAAATACACTGAGCAGCCTGTTTTGCTGTAATAATCATAACATCATTTTCTCTTTGATTTTTTGTAAAAAAAAAGATTTTCAGAAAGAACACAATCATTTTGGAGAATAATTCAGTTTATTATTAACGTTAATTTCTTAAAAATAACATGATTCGACTTACACGGCGGTTGATAGTTACAGCGATGATAAAATCGGGCAGGATTTGAAACACACCGTGAGAAGAAAAAATAGTATTTTTAATTCTTAGTCGGTCAATTACAAAATGAAAATAAAAGCTAAGATATATTCGTTTGAGGACTTAATTCAGAACGTTTCGAAATCTCTCCAACAACAGAAACGTTGGTATGTAATTCGTTGTTTTACGCCAGGCACTGAAAAATGCAACGGTCGCCGGTGCACCCCCGCGTACAGATGGAGCGTTACTCGACCGATTTCAAAATATAAAAATGAAATTAAAATTTCCCTTTTTTCATGTATTCATGAACATCGATTTCAAGGTGCAATGCGATAATTATCGCAACGTGACCATTCATTGTTTCCTCAAAACGAGTCATAGACTTATGTTTAATTAATGGTACGTGTATTCAAGAAAAAGAATATGTTTTTATTTATTGATTAAACGAACAGAAATTCTCACAAAACATTCCTAATGTTTTATTTTGTAACTTTTTGCGATGTAATGTAAGTAGAATTAAGTGAATACTCATCAAATACTTTTGAATTTTGGATATAATGTATTTGGCTAACTTTTTGATTTATCACGATTTTGAACTATTGTCGCCGTCCTTCTGAAATCGGGTCATTTCAAGCTCAGCTCGGGGAAATCAGGATAGGCTACTTAAAAAAGTGCTCACATTTCATATTTCAAATTGTTCCATTCAATTATCTATTTACTACCAATTCTAATTTTAACTCGATTTGAAAAGTATCAACTTTGCACCTATTGCAATAAAAATTAAATGAGCAAACATTACCAACATATCTTTCAATATGAATGCATAGAAGTGTCTTTAAAAATAATAATAATAATAAAAAATAAAACTTTCAAATTCGGTTGGTCCCAAATAGCCTTTGTGTTGAATTTCTAAGCAGTGTTTTTCTGGTATTTCAAATTAATGGATTTTTCAGTTTCATTCTTTTCCTGACCGAATTTGCTGTAGTGTAGTGCATTCTATGACAACACTCATTGATTGAGTTTTTAAAATTTATTTAAATAAACATATCGCAACTTATCTTATTTTAATGTTATTTTAGAATTGCTTACTTAATGTCAAATTCTTCGTATTTGATGGTAGTGGGGCCAAGGTAGGACGGTGTAAAAGTTGTTGCAGCACATTTACCTCCAGCTTGATTTGTTGTATAGTACTTTGCCATTTCATACCATTTCCCGAAGAACTGTAAAATGAACAAGAAGACTATTCAAGTATACTGTATAATCCACACGTTTTTTAATGATAATTCTTAAAATTTAAGATACATACCCTTCCGGAATCAAAATTTAGCATTGGGAATACGAAGGGACATGGTCCAGGAAATGCGATCTCAGCTTGGCAAGCTGTAGCCAGGCATAGCATCAAAAATACGTTTTTCAACATGATAGTCTGAAAGCACAATGAATCATTAAATTTAACCTTACCCTTGGTATGCTTGTATTAAATAAACATACGGTTTTACGATTATCATAATATTTAAATATCTTTGATTTCATGAATTAAATCACTACTTAGTAACTATTCGATTTGTAGTGTTAAGTGTATGCGTTTTACTACAGGCCCTAAAGCTATTCGCCCCGTGATTTTTTCGACGATTTTCAAATTAAAACATGACAACAGCAATACAACATAGCTTTCCATCCGATCCTTTTCCTCCTCTTTTTCATTCGATGTGTTCAGGATCTTAAGCAACACAAGGAAATTATCATTGTAATAAACTTTGATTTGTAACGGTAATATATTATGTGGTTACTAAATTCAAAACAAAACACTAGAAATATTATTAAATAAATTATGTATAATGGATTTAGCGAATGCCACATCAACAAAATATTGTTATTTTGGATTACATATTTCAAATGATGTTTTCATAAAATATTATAAAAAATGAATAGTTTCTTTTATTTATTTTTCCAAAGCATGAGCAATACTTTTTCGCTCACAACTTACATTATTTTTTCGTTAGAGATTTTTGTTGATTAAGAATGTTAAATAAAAAGTGAATTTAGAATATTTCAAAATTATTTATAGTAACAGATACAATGTTAGGATTTTCGATATTGTATTGGTGTCAATATTTTACGTTATTCTGATGAAGAATATGATTTTTTTATCAAGAAAAATAGCTTGATTATAGATAAGCCCACTGTAAAAATATTGGAACGAAATCGAATATGAATAGGTTAAGTTGTTTTACCTGGATCGTGTGGATGAATTGGTTTCAGCTTCCTTCAACTTATTGAACGATAATATCTTATTAGCATTTATATTTCAAATATTTTTCCATTAGGCTCATGCCTAAGTTAGTACATAACATACGCAACCAGGGCGTCACACAATAATATAACGAATACATGAGGGGCTTAGTATAATAACTCATAATCTCCAAAATCTAATAGTATTGAGAAAATCGAAAAAAGCACAAGAGCACAATTTTTGATAACATAATAAAACATTTTAAATTACCATGAATATTTATTGCAAGTGAAAAGAAATACTTTCTAAGATTCAAAATATACAACTACATCATAAAAATACTGATCATCCATTTATTCTTTCTAATCATGTCACATTATTTATTTGAAAATATTAACTTAGCAACGTGCATAACGTTTTGATGTTTAGACGAGGTTTTAAGTTTGTCCAAAGTTTAATACCCAACTATTTTTTTATATACTGTGTAGTAATCAAATAAAAATGATTTGTTTGTCAATCGCTTTATAATATTTCCAGTTCATTACTGAGATGAATTAAAAATCACATAAGTTTGAGTTATTAGAAAGTACATGTTAAAAATAAAAAATAAACATTTCGATTGATTCTGCGGTTAGTTTGTAGAATACATACTTTTTTTTTTTTTTAAATTACATCGATAACTTTGTTATTTCACTGCTCATTTTACTAGATGTGATAAGTGTTTTCCTCACTAAGCTTTTAAGTAAGTGGAATTGTTTTTATGAGAAATACGTACATATAGTCACGACAAAAAAAAAATCTTTTGATTAGAGTCGTACAAACATGCATTTGAAAATAATGTTTTATTATTTTTCTTTGCAAGTATTATTTATCTAAGTACCATCCTTGCGAAGAAAATAAAATGGTATAATATATTGCTTAAAAAAAGAAAAAAATCAAATTTTATTTATTATTTTGTATAATTTCTAGCAGAAAGGAAAGCAGAAAAAAGGCTTGTTGTCAACAACAATAATTTCCAAGCAAAAAATAAATTATGACGTAATCATGTTAAAGGCCGGAAAATATATATATATATTTTTTTTATCTATTGTAGGTACTTTGATTGGTCTAAAGATTAACAGCATAAATAACTTTAAAATAAAATACTATTTTTTTATTACAACTATATATATGGTATAAATGGTGAATTCTAAAAACAGCTGTTCTAAGTGTCATTTAAAATATTTAAATCCTATTACGTGGTTTATTACTGGTTAAATTTTAAAAGCATTTTACGCGTAACCTTTATTCTCCGGCAAGTGCAAATTTGTAACACTTTCGCGGTCAATGTTTATTATTTTCACTAAAGAAATATTTTTAGATGTAATGGGACTCTATTTGAAACAAAAACATATTTCGTACGTGCATTTATTTTAATCGAAATACCGGAATACTGGTCTTGCAATGTCAACTATTGACCAATTCTACTTGACAATAAAATTCATTCAATGCTTTGTAATTTCGATAATTAAAATCAAAGTTTTACTATCTGTTCATCAATTAGCTTTAACAACAATGATTTTTATTAAAGCAAAAACCTTGCGACAAAACAGCAATCGGTGAAATGTGTCTTTTACATCATCATCGGATCGAAATTCTTGTGTCAGCGTTGGCTCCACTAAATAGGTTTGCCAGTGTAAACAGTCCTTCAGCTGTGGAAAGACAGAAGCTATTCTTTGTCATTCGTATTACATTTGAAATTACTCAAAATACCTTCAAGACAAATACGTTCCTCGTTAGGTTCATTTAAAATTAACAAAATATATTAAAGGCTCAAATACACGAGGGGAAAACCTAGTATATTATGTTGCTTTAAAAAATTTAAAAAAATCCAATTTCATTTACTATATTGTATAATTTCTAGCAGAAGGGAAAGCAGAAAAAAGTCTTGTTGTCAACAACAATAATTTGCAAGCAAAAAAAAATGATTATCATGTACTCATGTTAAAGGCCGGAAAATATATTTTTTGTGTAGGTAGGTACATACTTTGATAGCTCTGAAGATTAACAGCGCGCATATTTTAATTTTATATCTAAATTCACTCTACTTCGTGTTTTATTTCTGACTGAATTTTTAAAGCATTTTACGCCTATCTTTCGATTCTTTATCATATGTATTTTTTTAAAATTACTTAAAATACCTTCAAAACAAAAAAATATATATTAATAACTTTATACATATTTAACCCTTAACCAGGCCGCGAGAAACTGGAAATAGTAAAGTGATTCTAATTACTGATTTGTACTTATGAAAAGATTATAAGTGAAATATAGAACAAGTTTTTCTAAATTTATATCATTTTTACTGTAAAAAATGTGTGGGAAATATATTCCCTATGCCAACACAGGAACATTTTCTTGTAGAAAATAATTATCCCTATACCCGATTAGAAAAAAAACATGAAAATAACATAAAATATAGCTATAAAAATAAATAATTTTGAAAATAAATTGAAAATCGGTTGGAACTCAAAAGTTGTAGTAATTTTTCCAACATGGATATAAGCACATTGCAAATTTTTCAAACAAATTTTGTTATTTTTTTCATCCTCTCTTATACAGCAAAATCAGCATCTTTTATCATTTTGTCAAGTCTAGCACATGATCTCCAACGTTTACAAGTCGAACTTCATCAGGAACCCAAAACCACATTTCTTTTTCTTGAAGATTGCAGCAAGTCTTTGTTCGGAGGAAAACATATTTATAAGACTGTGAGCTAATCGCAGTTGAAAACTTCGATGGGGGCTTTGTCAGGAACGGTAATTTTGAATAAATAACATATATAAATTAATAACGGCTGCTTCAAAAAGAAACCAGAATAGCCGGAACCAATTTGCCATCCTAGCTTTTCTCCCAATCGAATATGAAGACCAAATTTATCCACATTTCCCATATTTTAAGTGTATTCGTATATGGCCAGTGGAGTTTACATTTCTAAAGATCACTTTGAATTCTGTAAGACATGAAATAATAATTACATAATGAAATAAAAAAAATTAAAAAAATTCTGATAAAATACGCCAACAGGCACAGGGAATATAACATCCCACAATTCAATAACATCGTGTTCTTATCGGGCAAGGGGTAATATATTACCCACATATTTCGTATGTATTCATTTTATAATGAAAGTAAAAGAAAAACTCAAAATCTACATATATGACGCAAAATATTCCACTTACTGGATTTTTTGAAGACATTATAAGTAATTTTATGTAGCCGATGCACGAAAACAGTTGACGCGAAAACTAAAATGTGTCAAATAAAAATCGTTTGGTGAGTAGCCCTAGTTGTGGGCACAAACGATAAACAATATATCTGCTTGTCAAAATGGCATTTAGTGCTAATTTTAAAACCGATGGCTTATTAGAAATCAACAAAAAATCGCCTGGGAACTATATATCCCCCCGCCTGGTTAAGGGTTAAATATTGAAATATGTACTACAGGCTAAGTCCTCCACAATGTCGAGTATTGTTCGTACACTGTCATCTGTTTTATTTCTGCAGAACGACTCAAGTGAAGACATTAATTATAGAGATAGTGCTTGTTTGTTTGGCGTAAAGGTGGCAATAGATAAAAAGCAGTTTTTATTTTTATTATATCGCCAACAAATGCTACTAGAAATAAATAAATTGGTTTAAGGGGGGTGATTATAGCGGTCTACAGGGACACATATGATGAAGACAAATTATTAAATGAATTATTTACAAAACATTTGTGTAACTTTTAACAGATTGAGAGAACAACGGTTTACAGCGACACCTATAATTAAGACAAATTGCTTAGTGACTTATTTGCAAACATTTGTTTGATTGATAAAATCTCCAAATTAGTTAAGCATTCTTTATTATTCTATACTTATAACATTTATCAGTAAAAAGGGAGTCAGGGATGTACATAAGCAGTGACTTCTTATTTTTTTCACTAAATAATTTCATCTTAACCAAAACGTACTGTTTATGTATGTTTTAAATATTATTAAGCAATAACAAAATCAAATATATTAATATTAACATTACCTTTTTATTTTTTGTAAAATTCTGACTGTTACTACATTAAATTAGCTATGATTGTCCAAGCTCATACGAAATATTGCATCACAATACAATCCCATTTGATTACTTCTTAATCTCTTATTCTTAAAAGCTTACATAAGTATTATAATTAAACTGTGAAATGAAAAATAAATCACGTATATAATGTCAACAATATTTAATAAAGTTCAAGCCGAATCAAAACGCTATACTAAAAATTACATTGCATATATTTATATCTAATAATGATTTTCTTGGAACACTTCACACTTTACTTTTATAATCTCCTAGAATGCCACAGCGATAGTAAAGATGTCCTGGCGTCGCAAAAGTTCACAGATTTTATTTATACCGTGCGGTGTTTCACAACAAGCAAGTTTTTGTCATTGATCTTTTACAGACAGACGTATACTTTGTTACTTATCTTTTAGTTGTGCAGGATCAGCAGCTGGACGAATATTACAAACCCTTGTTTGGTGTTTTTATTTATATTCAATAAATAAATATATGTTATACAAACAATTTTTTTTTAAAAAGAAAAGGTGCCGGAACTTACTTTTTGTCAAGCTTTACTCTTAAGTTTTTTTTCAATCCATGTCCGTTTCAAATGTGGAGCAAATGGCTTGCTAATAGCGGATTTTTTTACGATAGCTGTTTGCTCTATTTCTCATCCTCTCCCTTTCGAAGAGAGTGAGGATAGAAAGATAGGACGAGTGGTTACTTAAACGCTTTTACTTCGTCAAGCTAATTTTATAATTGGAAGAGTAAAAGAAAATATTTTAGATATCACAAAAATCCATGTTTTTGATCAGAAATCGATAATCGATTGAATAAAATGCTGTTCGTACTGGGATTCGAATCTGTAATATCTGTCACGGGAGCCTTGTCTTTCTTTGAGTGACCACCGATCAGCGTATTTTAAAGAAATTAAAAGTTTCAAAGGTGCTCCGACGAATTTTATGAACAAAAGTGACATCACTGTTGCGGAAAGAATCCGAGTGACACAAACAGGCACGAAACTAAGCATTAGACCCTAGTTCTGGTCACAGGGTAAGTCTATGGACCTGGCATTGCTTTGTATTATGAAATTAATTTATGAGTGTTACGCACAATAGTGAACTTACTGTAAAAAGCAAGTTACTATTGTATACCGCGATTACAAGACCGATCATGACCTTACGCATGCCAAATATGGGCACACGAGAGCATGATTTTTTACGGACACTACAGACAATACAAAACAAGACACTTCGCATGAACACGGGAGCCCCCTGGTTCGTGCGAAGTTCGAAGATTGGTTATTGTGCAAACATGACAGCTACATCGAACAGACTTCTGAGTGACATGGAAAATTTTGGACAAAAACGATAAATCATGGAAAACTATATATTGTGAATGATGATGTGGGATATTTGAATATTGTTCTTATGGCTATTTTGAAAAAATATATAAAATAACATGCACCAAAACAATAGGTCAGGCTTTCACTGTACTTGAATATCACCGTCGCCATAATGTACATAAATAATTGATGAATCAGAATAATTGTGAGGTAAAAATAAAAATAAAAAATTTGATGAGTACACCAACGACATTGATGGTGTCGCCCGATTTCAGACAACTTAAATACAACCTCGAATATCATAAAACTTGACTCCGACTCAACAACTTTAATGCTTAAATTGTATTATTTATTTATTACCATTTTATATGCAATACCCATGTACATATTTTCAGATGCACATACATTAAATAAAATCAACCTTACTTTTGGTTAAAATATTCTTATAGATTATTTTAGTAATGTTCAAAAACAAATTAGATGATGAAATCTTGAACTCCAACGGAATCATTAATTTTGGTAATTTTACATGCATATATAAGTCACCGATTTCCAAGCTGGGAGGCGCGCCTCACTGAGGAGACGTGGACCATAGTCAAGGAAGGCGCATACAGGAACACTTAGTTGCTCATGGCAGACGTAACTTTTTCAAAGAATGGAGCTAAAAATGGTCTTCGAGTTGAGAATCATTCTAGAATCTGTTAATTCGACACCTTTTTCGCCAGTGGGGAGGCACGACGATTTTTTTTGTTATAAGGAGTGTCCTTTTCTTTAAAATGCCTATATTGTGGGACTCAAGTGTATTTGGGTGTCCGACTGTTGTCTTGATACCATCCAGAGCGTATATGGACTTATCTTAAAATTACGGAATTAATATTAAATGGCTATTGCATAAACGATGTTTGAAAAATACAGTAATGTATTTTCATTAAATCGATGTTTAGAATATACCTTACGGGCCATATATATTTCTTACTGGTTCTGTGTACCACCTCATACATAAATATTGCGGTTGATTCACCCTGACTAGTTAAGTGTTGACTGCCATCTCTTCCGAGTCTTCAAGTCGTTATCTTTTATATAAAGCTGCTGATGATCGTAATCATCCAAGATTCTAAAGTCAGTTAGGACGGTTCGCATAGTCTTCCTGGAAAAATACAATCGCAATCTGTGATGAATATCTTTCATTTTTATTCGTTTCAAATAAGCATTTTGTAATTCATTGAGAGACGCGATTGTTTCTTTTACTGGTTACAACTTTTAAGATTTCAAAATATCAGGTTTGCATTAAATATGGTATTAGATTATATCCCCCCTTCAAAAAAAAAAAAAGTCGAAATTTTACCTTTTTTTTCCTTATCAAATACTTTTTATTATTATTTTCGATGGCAACATTGTGAAAAAATATTGTTTACATAAAAAAATATAACTTTGCTATTCCACTGATTGTCTTACAAATTGTGACTCGTGTTTCGCTTATTTGTGAAGCACTTTCAGACGTACCTATCGTTAGGTAATTTATTAAGTTAACATTGATTCTCATTATATACTTTCAAATTTCATTTTTCACATGGTGTTTTGTATAATTGTAATAATTACTATCATTGTTTGTATATACCTCCTTCCTTGCATACAAGAAAAACCAATCATTCATATTTTTAACTTTAAGTAAGAAAAATAATCAATATCTACTTAATTAAACAATAGCCTTATGATAGTTAGGGTGAAGATGCTTTGCAAAAATAATTAAAACATGTGACAATTAATAAAACAATCATTAGAATAACAAAGATGACATAAACAAATTGTGTAGCTCGAATCGTTGTGATCGTAAACAACTTAAAAAAGTAAACACACATACTAGTATCTTTATAGATACAATAAGCTTTTGTTAAAAAGAGCTACAGAATGGGTTTATTTGCGTCATTGCACATAGTGGTTAGTACATATTTAAATAATTTACACATGTAAGTTGTAAATCAAACGATATTATGAGTAAATATTTTAATACCATCTAATCAGAAAAAAAAATGTTTCACTTTATCCCCTTCCATGCCAAACGTTGGACATTTTGAATGGCACATTGAGTATTTTAATAATCATAAGAATCATATTTTCACATCCCTTCACACAAACGGCTTTCAAAAATACTTATTATTAAAATAATCCACAAAGTGTAAACATGATCCGTATTAGGAATGATTATGGTTAGTAAAAACTTTAGAATGATTTTTAAATTGGATTGATGCTAATGGTTTGTTTGTGTATGCGTACCTATAACAATTATTATAATTGTAATTCAAAAATCACGTACGTTGAAGCATTGTTTCTGAGTGGCTATATGGATAACGGTTGGATAACTGGAGCATGCGGGCAAGCCAAACGTCTCGTGTCGTTTGCTCCAATTCCATACGAAATGTGTTGTCAGATGAACGTCCTCTTTACTTTCTTTACTGCTGTAAATTTTTCCATATGTACTGTCAGCAGAAAAAGAAACATAACTGTTTGCCACAACATTACATGCACTATCCGAAATATTACACCTAGCAATTAATTTCCTATCTAGCATTATTCTGTAGGCAGCGGTGGGCTGCCAATATGTTAACAAGGGGCTCGCTTAACATCAAAGTAATTTATCAGTCACGTGCAATTATATGCAATATTTTTTAATTAGCAAACGATTGTTAATTAATACACTTAAAATATGCAACAATATGCAGTTTACCATAAACTAATCAATGTAAATGGCTAAAAATGTACTACTGTGTATATTGCTGTCGTAGAAATTGCAGTTATGTACTAATTTGATCTGAGAATATTGTTTTCTATTAATTTAACAAGGGGCTCGCCGGCCGTGGTAAAATCTAACAAGGGGCTCGCGCGAGCCCCTCCGAGCCCCCTCCAGCCCACCTCTGTCTGTAGGCAAAGCAAATTATTTTACTCGGATTGTGCTAGATTTTCATTGGTCCACTAGACGTATGTGGAGATTTATTATTATTAACCTGTCACAGGGTAATGACTTATATAACATAATAATAATGTATATAAGCAAAACAAACGGGGTCCGAGGCGCAGTGGTTAACGTCGTTGCCTTCCGTGACAGATGTCACTGGCACGAGTCCCAGTACGGACACAGTTTCTTTAATCGATGTATCGATTTCTTTTCCATGAGTGTTTGTGATATATTCGAAAAAAAAAAAATCTCTTTTACTTTTCCAATACCAACATTAACAGGGCGCATCGAGAGAGATAAGTTAACCATTAGTCTTGTCCTAGCTGTATTCTCTACTCTATTTGAGAAAGAGAGGTTGATCAACTGAGAAGCAAGTAGTTCTATAGAAAAAACTAGAAAAAAATAATGAGGAAGTATTCAAACCACAATAGTCCTTAGGGATGACATTGCATGCTTGGCTGACTAAAGATGATCTGATGGAATACATATATGTATATAGGTTAAAATGAAATTGGAAAATACTTTACACTTCAACTACATATTTATCATAATCTACTTAGTAATTTCCAATTAAAACAATAGAATATGTTAAGATAAAAAGTATCTTATTTCAAAGATTTATTTACTTTTAATATGCTAGATCAACGATGTCCAACACACGGCCCGCGGGCCACATGCGGCCTAGTTGAAGATTTTCTGCGGCCCTATTGAAGTTTACGGGCTTTTTACAAATATATTTTGTTATTCATAAATCTAACAAAACAAATCACTGACGTGAGTTTGTCAAATTTATATCAGCATTTTGTGTATGACATCCAATTGTTTTCATGACAGCTGGGTCACAAATGGAGTTAATAGACCTCGAATCAAGCATCGAGTTAAAATGCATGTTTGAAGAAAAAAAATCCAAAATTTAAAAAGCTGGCAATGCGCATAACAGCTGCATTTGGAACCACATATCACTGCGATACGATCGAATAAATTACCAGTCGATATAAACAACATATAATAGCAGGGATGGGCTGGAGGGGGCTCGGAGGGGCTCACGCGAGCCTCTTGTTAAATTTCGGCGCGGCCGGCGAGCCCCTTGTTAAAATAAGAACCTCATTCGTATTAGATCAAATCATCACATAACTGCAATTTCTGTAGATGGTTAAATTTGAAAAATAGTTGTCCCTTCATTTTTTCATTCAGCGTTGTAGGCTCCGTGTGGGACCTCACGGGATCGATTCCCAGTACAAAACAGCATTTTTTCGATCGATTTATCTATTTTCTGTTCGAAGGCATGGGTGTTTGTGATGTCTTAAGTTTGCCTCCCACTCTTCCGATCCTTCAATTCAACTGGGCGCTACTATTAGTAGTATTATCACTAGTCCTGTCTTATCCCTATTATTCTATCCCTACTACTATCGTTGAAAAAGAGAGGTTGAGCGACTAAGTAACAAGCAGTTCTCGTAGATTTTTTTTTGAGATACCTTCATTATGAAGCCATATGCTCGAGATTGGGAGCGGACATGGATAAAAAAATGAATAATATTTACCGAGCCCTTTGTTAAGATATTGGAAGCCCACCGCTGTCTAATAGTATGAAAAAACAAGTGTCACATTAATTATTAAGTAAATAAAATGTTTTGATAATTGTTTGGCTATAGTTAAAATAAAGAATGTATCATGGTCATTATTAATTAATAAATTGTTTTTATGTGGCCCCCCATATACCGGTAATATTTTATTTGGCCCATCAAACGATTTCTGTTGGACAACGCTGTGCTAGATTCTAAATTCTGACTGATTTTACACTTCGCCATATGTATTTCTATCCCGAATCGTGACTCATCAACAGTGCCTGCGTAGTGGTTTACTTCGTTAACACCTTAAGTTGTATTCTACTTTTAGCTGTCCGCAGAGAGTTAATCATAATAGTTACAGTTCGCTCAGCTCACTCACCTCTTGTTAATTAGCATGAGTGACCGCACTCCGCTACGTGAACTATCCTCCTATGCATACTCCTTTGTGACTTGTGACAAACGTTTCTCTGACTGATGTCTACCGATGGCACTTGCATAACTCACTGTCCTTTCAAACAACGATGTCCGTAAGTCAACTCATTTCTTTCGTTCTTGTCTTCATGCAGAATAGTGAATGGGCTGGAACTAGGTAAAAGACTTTATTATTCCAAAGAAGACTACATTCATAACAGCAAAGGTTTTGGCCTGAGCCATATGATGAGAGGATTTTTCTTCAGCGGCTTCAAACATTTCTCACCATACCACTAAGCTCACGTTTTCGAATCCTTGTATTTTATTGTATCCATTATAATATCGTCACCGTAGCCATAAATTGCGTGATATTCAAGATTATAGTTTTAAAAAGATTTTGAAACAAGTTCATACGTGTATTCAATTGTTAAGCAATTTTCTTTTAATAGATTTTAAGGATATAGCGATTGGAAAGCATCTGACGGATCGGAGATAATGTAATTAAATGTACAATTTTGTATAAACTGTTTTTTGATTGATCGATTCATCCATAAATAAATTGAAACTCGTTTATGGATCTGTCCAAAAGCATGGATGTATGTGATGGCTTGATTACTTTCCATCCATTTTATCACTACAAAACGGGCGTAACGAGAGTGACTAGCTAACCGGTTACTAGGCTTGTCCTAGTCCTATCATTCTATCTCTACTCTCTTTGTAAAAAGAGAGGTTGAGCAATTGAGTAACAAGTAGTTCTCTTAAAAAATAATTTAGAAGATTAACTCCGTAAGGGCGTAAGGAGTTCATATACTACACATTAAGAGTGGACATTTTAAAAATTTAATTGTGACTATCTCGATGCAGAAAAACATGTGTATTTGCATTGATGTGTATACATTATTGATAGACCTTGATGTAAAATCTATGATCCATGCTTATGAAAAAAAAATATTCAGTCCAGTAGAATCATTGATATAATAAAATCATTTTAAAGATTACGGTCTGCGGTGACTTATTTATTATGCATGCCGATTATTAGTATTGTAGATTTTTTTACTTTTAGTATGTATCATAAAGTTGATACATACATACATACATACATAAATACTGATACATTTATAATCGTATTTATATTATAATTTGCGGTTACATTTTTTAAATTTTTCGTAGCTTAATCGATCATTCTAGGCATAACATAGCCACAGCATTCTGCGAAATTATTTATATATTAACCTGGCGTCCAAGCAATTCTAGTTTACATCCGGGTAAAAAAGATAAACATGATTAATTCGATCCCGCTTGAATAATTGAATAATCATGCTAAACGTAATTCTTTTTTTGTTTTGATTTATAAAAATGCAGTAAAATCCTGACCTATTGTTCTTGCATCCATCGTTTTCCCGTATATATTTTTGTTGGGCTTAAAAATATTCCGCGTTCTTGTAAAACGATGAATCGTGGATTCACTGTTTGGAAAAATATTTCTATAAGTTATATTTCCTCTCTTTATGTCATACTAAGACGTAGAGTTTACACTACTGCGACTTCAAATTACATTTTTTACATTATTAGTACTTAATTTAACAATAACACCACTGTAATATTGTATTCTCTTATCATTTGATAAGGCTCGTCATGAGCGAAACCAGACCTGATAAATTGAATAAAAGTAAAATTAGTACAAGTTAGTGGCTTATTTTTTAATATAATGCCTTTCCAACAAATTTTGACAGTAAATACTAACTTAAAACTGTTGAACAACAACGTTTGTTTTTATAAACCGTATATTTATAAAGATTACACATTAAAATCAATGGATTATTATCTTACGAAGGATAAAAAACAAAAGTGCTGAAAATATATTAAGATAATAAACCTTAGTCTACGAAGCTTAAAATTCTTTTAATCGAATTACGACGAAGGAAGTATTTTTCAATTGCACTAAATTAATAAATTTACCAGGAAAGAAGCATTTTTATTTAGATAATTCGACAAATCACAAAAAAATATGAATAATAGTATTTTTTTAATGTAAATCTTAAAATCAAAATCGAACAATATTTACTATATATCTAATTATTTTCAGTTCAATTGCAAGCAAAATGTGGCAGAACTATACCATTCTTCACGTAAAGAATGCAACAATCATTTTCAATAATTTACCATTGGCCTTTTAAAGCAAATTTTATATACCGATAAAAGCAATTCTAATATGTCGGCAAAATGAGTATGTCATATTAATTGCAAATGTTATGATTTCCAAAAATCTTGAACGTAAAAAATATACAACTAATTAACAGTGTAATATTAAGAATACGAACTATTTATACACGATACATCCTAGTTATGATATAATCATACAAAAAATATATGTTGCATGATAGATGGATGATTGATTACATTATTTCATTTTACGGAAGCTAATACGAAGCTTACATGTTTGTGGTCGCTTTGTGTATACACATATAAATAATATTCACATTCAAGAGACTTACCTGACAAAAAGAGGTTCTTCGACAGTTTCTTTGACCAAGCCTAGCAAGCCGATGTTATACTTTTTCCGATTCAATTAAAATTATGATTCGGAAGAAAAAAATCTGCGAGTTGAGTGCGGCAATAGTGGCGAACCTTTTTATTTATGCAAGCAAAAAAAATCGACTTACTAACGTGACGATCAATATTTAACTTATAACTACTAAAAAATATATATTAGTTTTTTATCTCGCACTATAATTTTTTTTTGATGATACAAAATTAGTTCCTAACTTTTTAAGTTGATGAGACTGTTGCCAACAATTAATTCTGTAAACAATGACTCGCTCGTATATTTAGGAGGAGAACACTGATAATATTACCTGATAGTTTTTCTAAAAAACTAAAAGTTTCTGAATCGGTACAACAAGCTTTCTTTATTTGCTCTTCTATAATATTTTTAATTGAGACCAATAAATACATAATTGGTCACTTACGTACTTTTGTCTTTATATAAAACTGATTTTGTAGATATTTTATTAATACAGATGAGTTAATCTATAAATTTGGCTTTAAAGCTGGCATATTTGAACATAGATGTAGCAGCAAGATGTTCGTAGGTGGCATACCTGGAACTTTTTCCACAGTTCACCATGCCTGAAGTATGGTATCGAGCATTGAAACAATAAAAAGTACGGTTCCGCGTCCCAAATAAACGCCTGCATAATTATTACGCAGGTGATGAGTGAATTATGTGGTTCGACAAAAATAAACCGCAGTCGTAGCATGGCAATCGAAGAAATATATTTACCATTTGTCCAACAGTTACAATGACCCAATGACATTGTTTACACGAATTATTTACATGTTCACATAACAAGTAAAGACAAATTCCTAGTCATCGTGGTAGTTTGAGCTAATTACACGTGACTAGACTGTCTACGATACATTTCACATTAATTACATAAACGCTTACTCTCCATCAATTGGCTTGTTCTCTTACTTTTAAAATACATTTATTTTTTTCATTTTTATTAACATTTGTCTTTAGTAGCAACTAAAATTTTTCAAAGTGACAAATAACTCTAATTATACAGTGCACTTTGTATAATGTAATTTATTGTAGTTTGAAAATTACTTTTACAAAAAGTCAATTGTCGAATAAATGCAATCAAAAACTACTACCCGGATAATCTTTTACTAAAAATATATGTATTTATAGCACATTTGTTTTTTGCTACTTCCACATTCTTTATTTATATTTTATTTTAGAATCGATTTCGTTCGTTGCGAGCATTATCAACTGATGAAAAATAATTCAAAACATTTGTGTAAAATGAAGTAATCTTATTAACGCCAGAAATATGATAGCTTATCAAAGAAATTAAATCGTCAAATGGGATAATTTTTAATATTTTTAAAACATTTTGAAGCTCATGGTATTTTTGTTGCTCAAAGATAAGCTGTTATTATTATTTATTAAATATAGATAATTATATTTCATTTATTTATAATTTGTTCAATTGTCTTTAGATTCTGCTATTTTTTCTTGAATGAATTTTTCTAAATTAATACATCTTTAGAATTATTAAATTTGATATAAATAACTTTCAGGGTGTTCACTGTCAATACTTGGTGGAATGGCATTATATTCGAAAAATATAATAATATACTAAAATACCGAGTTATCGTAAAGACCGAGATCGCCATGAGCGAAACCGGTCAAGATCTTATTAAATAAAAGTGGAATTAGTACAAATCAGTATTTCATTTTTGAGTTTGATATTAATAATTCTGTTTATATTCATTTTTCATCAGTTGATAATGCCCGTGATGAGCAAAACCAGTCCTGATTTTAAAAAAAAAGTAGTACAAGATAATTGTGTTTTTTTTTATATTTTTTACATATGTATGCAGTGTCTTTCAAAGAAGAGTTGACAGTTAACCACCTTCAACGTAATAAATTTATTTTCATATTCTACGTGTGTAATATTATGGTATCGACGATTTTGTATTTGGTAAATTATTTTCATAGCTGAGTTTTATTAGTCTCAGCGGATGAATGCAACGAATGACTTTACCCTTATTTATTGAATGTCTTATCATGTCATCATTTGCTAGATTTATCATTTGAGCAGATAGTGGTATTGTTATCTTGTTCTATGCGCATGTTCAGTAGCTTTGAATACGAAGCACGTATGAGACGAATAAAGCAACATGAAGTAGCAGTTAGCCAAACGATCATTGAATGATGTATGGTCCCTGCGGAATATAATCCTTTACAATTTACCCAAGGCGTATTTCATAACAGTAGCGCAACGAAGTCACCCCTATGTACCATATAAGCTATTATTTGCACACCGGATACTCTTAATTGTAAATACCAAGCTTATAAAGTCTAAGATCTGACTTTGCAATATCGTCATAATCATATTATACGTTCGAAATTTACTATTTATGTTAGATTATATTATTCAATTAACGTGCATACATATTAATCATAAATCAACAGGTAATTGAAACAACCGTACACTTTCTTCTTAAAAAAAGATGAAATAGACTTTTAAATCAATTGATCTTACCTTACAATCCTAGCAATGTACTGAAGAGCTTTTGCAAGAGGGGTGGGAAGTCGAACCACAAGTTTTTACTTATGGATATTTTTTGCATTTACGTATAATATATACATTTGCTACATATTGTCCAACTCTAGATTAAAATGGTGTCCTTACGAGATTGCAGCATGCAGGTGTATGGTATGTTATGTATGTACATTTACGAACAATGTTTACCATTTCCAGCATTGTGTCCGATATTCAGCGGTGGGCTGCCAATATCTGAACAAGGGGCTCGGTAAATCTTATCCATTTATTTGTATCCATTTTCGCTCCCAATGTGGAGCATATGGCCTCCTAATGAAAGTATCTAAAAAAAAGGTTTTTTTTTCTACGAGAACTGTTTGTTACTGAGTCGCTCAACCTCTCTTTTTCAAAGAGACTAGTAGGGATAAAATGATAAGACTAAGACAGAACTAGTGATTATGAGGAAATTAAGGGGCTACTAAGTCTTGTTTCATAATAAATTTTAACCATCTACAGAAATCGCAGTTAGGTGCTGATTTGATCTAAGACGAACGATTTTTTTATCTTAACAAGGGGCTCGCCGGCCACACTAAAATTTAACAAGGGGCTCGAGCGAGCCCCCCCGAGCCCCCTCCAGCCCAACCCTGCCGATATTGATTTGTCGTGTAAAACATGCAACCATATTACTCTCGATCTACAATATATATTGTTTTTGCAAGCTTGACATCTCATATTTTTTTCTTATACAACACTCCTTATCATAATAAAAAATGTGAGATATGTACTGTAATTTGTGTTTTGTTTTTAGAAAAATGTGTTTTACGCCAAGAATTGGCAGTAAGCATCTTTCAGAATTAATATTATGAAACAATAAGAATCTCTTGTGATATTTCCAATCCTTTTTTATTCCTCTTCCTACTCTTGATTCTGATCTCATTTAGCTATTTTCATATATATAGGCTATTTTTTCTTTGTCGAATATTAATACAAAATAGAACGATGCGTTTGCGGATTTATAATAAATATCTTAAAATTGAAAAAAAATACATACCGCTACTAGCTAAAAGTGTGTTCGATATTTGTTATAAATTGATAAGCTACGCTACTGTATGCCGCCTGTAGTTAAATCTAAGATGAGGATATCGGATAAATTGCGCTTCATTGCATTAAATGCGTTTATCACAAACGATGCAAGCCTGAGATCGCATGCAATTTGATGCATCTACAACGCCATGTCAACCGTCTCAGGCATCTGCCTTGTGTGAGACTTGGATGCTGGACAACGACATTTGCCAGTGGTACTTACTTACTTATTTCTACGCAATTCTAAGTTACAGAATACCAGGAACGTAACTGCCGTATTACGCAAAGTTATCCAAGGAAAGGATAACGTACTAAGAAAATAATTATAAACCATTAACCAATGCTAGAAACATGACGAATCTTAAGCACGAAATAATCAAAATAAATAAGACTCTATACTTGAATGCCATCGTTCAAAGCTGTTTAGATTCGTAATACTTTATGAAATTACGTATTTTTAATGATACAATATTTTAATTGTAGCATGTAATTAAAAATTCTTTCAAATCTCTATGACAATAACAATAACAAGTCACGATAAAATTAAAATTCAATTGTTTGTATTTTAGTTTAATTGTATTTCTGAGTCCGTGGTGAAGTGCTCATTGTTATTGCTTTCTTTTGATGTGTTCACAGGTTCGAAAAACACCACCGACAGTAGTTTCATTAATCAACTGCTTTTTCATTGGATTTATGAATTTCTGTTTGAAGGCTTTCTGTGATGTCTTAAAGTCCTTCACATCCATATGTTCTTTAAAAACGGACGTGGTAAGACAGGTGATCTATTAACTGGTCCTATCCTAACCAGTGTTCCCTATAATCTGTGCGCGTGTGCGCGCGCACACAACTCGCCGAGCGCAAAAAAAATACGTCAATTTTACCACCACCAGAATAAATTAATTGACAATAAATAGTGTTGTAAATTATTTTCATTGGAAAAAATCCATCTTTTTGTTTACTATGTCTAAATACCGTTATGTGGCGCACAAATCTTTTTATTTCTTGTCAATGTTGCACAGCCAATGTATTTTGCGCACATAACTTTCCGAAAATTAGAGGGAACATTGATCCTAACCTAATCCGCCTTTTCTTAATTAAAAAAAAATTTGAGCAACTGAGCACAAGATAATCTCCAGTAAGAGTCCATATGATCTAAGTTGGAAAAGTACATGTTTAAAAAAATACTTTTATTTATGTCTGTTATATTTTTAAGTAGTTGTGTTTTGACTGCTAAAATTATTTGATTCAAGAGCTTTTTTTTATGGCGAACGTAAAAAATTCGCTGAAAAACCAGCACCTTTATTATCACCCGTTCTACGCTGGCTTTGTTTCTTTTTGACGAAATGATAGTAAACATCGCTATTCTAAAGATTTATCTTTGTTTATACTGAACAAACCGAAATAAATTGGATCCAATTGGCATTTAAAATAAAAAAAAGTTTTTAGTCGAATATGTACCAAATAAAAATAGTAATGCGATAGCATTTACGTTTTGGCTTCAATAAATGCCTTACGTAGTAGATCCATGATTTTAACAAAGAAAAACAATACAAATATTTCCTTCTTTGATTCGAAAAATTTGACGCAATCGATATGTCGACATATACGTATCATAAAATCAAGAATCTCTTAATCAAACGAAGGAAGAACACCATGAAGTATATTTTTGAGTATGTACTCATGTATGGTATATATTGAATGTATTTTAGTAGACGTAATGTCAAATTTTTAACCATGATATCGCTTAGCAAAAAAAGGAATACAATCTACAAATTCTAAATTTCCCACATCACGCTTATTTATCATCCGGTCCTGATGTTTATTTAAAAAAAAATGAATTAGATTAAGAAAAGTTTTTATTTCTTAATGATACATACAATTATTGTTTTCCACCTAGAATTGACACTTAACGGCTTAAAAAATATAAAAAAATATCTCGTATGTACAAAACAATTTAAAAATCCCGTTATATTATAGTTAAGAAGATGAGGTTTGATATAAAAACACGTTACAATTGGTATTTACTCCTTGGTTACTTCGTTTACTGTATCGTTTATATTCTTCATTCTTTTACACGGAGTAAAGGTGACTGACTGACTGGCTGACTGCGACACGCAGGATTTGAAAAGCAAGATAATTATTGCGAAGCGAGCTATTCGCCAAGATGCCAATTCTGGTAATCTATAATCATCTCATGTAATTTGTGACATTTCATAGTAATTTGTCTGAATACGTGAGTAATTTTGCTTATGCATTTACCACGTCATGGAAGCTTTGCCGTATTTGATATAATGATTGCTTACTGCGTAATGTAATATTATTATGGTATAAAATAGTCTGAATCGATTTTATTCATATAAATTATTTTAGATAAGATACATTAACGAGCGTGCAATAATGTGGTTAATACTTAAAATCCACGTCAAATTTTTCAATTATGTTTATATTATTTTGTTTGATAAATTGTAGATGTTAGTCGCAAATAAATAAGCAAAAAAAAACATTGACAAAAATCTATTAAAGACTCTTTTTTATTTCACCAAGGCTTGCTTAACGGTGTATAAAATAAATCTATACAAATTATTAAGAAGGTAAAACACATTTTAACAACGAAATTTCAAACATCTTTTCACAGCGGGTGAATTAAAAAAGAAATTATGTTATTACATAGGTAATTCAACATTGTCTGCGACCGTGTTTTCTTTTTCCCATGTAAATATAAACGCTATAAGTAAAGAGACACGACAGAAATACGTGGCACGCCTAGTAACAGTAAAATTTTAGAGATATCAATAATAATTTTGCATTAAAAATAATAAAAAAAGAAACTGTTGAATCTATGGATAAAAAAGTAATAAATTACTCACGATTGAGTCATGATTTGTCTATTATTAGGTTTCTTTTCGTAAAAAGCGTATTAGGATTATGTATTGTATAATCCTAATAAGCCGCCTGTGTGGTCGAGTGGTCAACATCGTTGGCTACCGCTACGGAGGGCACGGGTTCGAATTCCAGTACGGGCAGTTTTACAAATTGATTTTTCAATCGATTTATGAATTTATGTTCAAAGGCATGGATGTATGTAATGTCTTGAATTCCCCCCTCCCACCCATCCTATCCTATGAACGGGGCGTATCGAGAGCGATTAGCTAACCACTAGTCCTGTCCTTGCCCTTTCTTTGGAAAAAGAGAGGTTGAGCAACTGATTAACAAGCAGTTCTCGTAGAAACATTTCTGTTGAGATAAAATCCATTAGGAGTACATATGCTCCATATTGGGAGCGGACATGGTAAAAAAAAATTGTATAATAGTGAGTAGCAAAAAAATAAAATACATTTAATGTCTTTACAGCGGTAATTATTATGATTTAAAGAGAAAATTATGATTTAGTTATAAATTGTAATAGACCAACGTAATTAAGAGTATCTTATTCATATTATAATTAATTTGTTCATAAAGTTGGTATACGTGCATCCTGTAATAATTAAAGCATTGAACAGAATATTGTGCCAATAAGAGTTAAGTGAATGATTAATTACCTGACATATAACACTGAATGACACACCAAATAAATACAGTGAATAATTTTATGAATAGCTAAAAATATTTAATATCAAATTCAGCCAACTATGTTATCGAATATTTCTCATTTAATGTTCACTGTCGAGTTCCAGTTGTCGGAGTAGAGCGGAACAACTGCATTTACCAAATCTAACGCCAAGAGCAAACGACCGAAAAAAGTAACTTTTCTATATTGAGAATGCGGACTTGGCCATTTTCCTGGCGTCACGTTTTTATGATACAACTTCGCAGACTAACTGGAGAGGAATAAACGGAAAGGGAAGAATATAATGCTCTTAAGTGGTTTGTATCATTGCGCAATTTTAAAGCGGGCTAAGTTAGCCTTGCATGCTCGAGGGTTTACATCTCGCGATAAAATTATGATAAATGAATTATTTCAAGCATACGTCTTAATTCAAAAAAGCAAAATGCTAACTATATCTTAATTGAATGCACATTTTAGCACACATACTTATTACATAAAAAAATATTTATCTACGGGGAAATCTTGATAAAACTGAATATCAAACTTATTTAAAGCGTTATGTTTATTATTCACGTTTAAATCCTAGAGTCAACGCTCGTAAGCAATGTTCTGTTCGTGGAAGACGATGTCGGGAGCAATGGCAAAAGGTTAGCTGCGCGGAAAATTCATAGGCTGCGCAGAGGATGCGCGGACCGATCAAATATGAATTGTCCAACTGTCTTGTAGTGCGCGCCAACCCGGAATGAGTGCGCGGGGGCTTCCAAACTGCTGCGCGGCCGCGCACGCGCGCAGCTTAGAGGGAACGTTGGTCGGGAGTGCCCGTCAGAAAAAGAAAAAAAATACCCAAAAATAATATATCATAATATCTTGACGATCTAATAAAGTGTATTGCTAATTTGTCAGATTATGAAATTCAATGTTTTAAATATAGGTTGTGGATTTTCTACATAAGAGAAGCCGTATTTAAAAAAAAGAAGCCGACTACAAAAACTTAAACGAAGCTTCACTAGCCTTGTATATTTATTTATGTATTGGGTAGTTTATTTCCTTAATAAAATAGCAATTTTATTATTTTAATAAAGCAACCCGCCAATATTATTATGTTTTGAAATACCTAGTATTTAATAGCGTAATTTAGTTTTCATCTACATTTCTGTATACTAAAGATATAAAATATAATGAGTTTAGCTAAAGTATGAAGCTTAGTGCTATAACTTTATTATAAAGACATTTTATAATCTTGATTTTGTATACATTTTAAGGCATCGTCTTATCGTTTAAGTACACACTTCACGTGTATTCGAACGAGTTGCCATAAATATTTTAGTATTTATCTTGCACTGAATACTAGTCGTACTTGCTTCTTAGTAATTGCTAACACTTTATATTATTCTACCAAAATCTTCTCTGTGAACGTGTTACTATTAAAAACACATTTATAAGCAACAAAAATGTATGTTATTCAACAAACTGTCGTGATATTATGTTTTTCATCATTGGGTGAAGAAGAAATGATGTTGGGATAAATTTACTTGTTTATTTTAATCTATTCATTTTTTTTTTGCTTTAATATAAGAAGAGTTTGATAATTTTATGAAAAAAAAATCTCAACTTTAGATCAGAGGTTTTCATTATATAGTTCACGGACCACTATCTGTTCCGCTACAAACTAGCCTATCTATACTTTTTTTTTTAAATCTGTCTCATAATGATTTCAATACGACAAATAATTCAAGAATGAAAAAGAACTCACAAACAAAAAGCATCTAAAAAATAACTTCCTTTGAATTGCGCACTATTACAACAAAAAATAAGACAATTTTCAAGTTACCATTGCTACATAAGTATAATATTTTATTTGTATTTTTAAAATAGCTCAATGGACAAAAAATGATGCAAATTTTATTTTTTATGGTTGGTTCACTTCAAAGTCAAATTGAACTTCTCCGTTTTGGGAGAAAAGTTTTCTCGAAGAATTTTCCAAAAGGATAAGGTAGGAGAGTACTTTAATAATAAAAGCGAGCCATATTCCTTGCGAGAGATATCCTGTCATGATTTTGTACATAAAATCATGATGCAATGACGAATAGCCGTCAAGCGAGATCTAGAATGGATGGAAGTCCATCTCTGTCCACTTTTACGAATGCACTCACTTAATAATGCATACTTTGATTCTTTGATATGCATAGAAACGTAATGCAATGACATTCATTGTCTTATTCGCATTCAAATTTACTGCACTATTTCGACTCGCATACATATTCCGTACCGCATAACATTTTATTAATATTCATATAAGAGTTTATATAATATTTAGTGGCATTCCTGAACAGCAGTGAGTCAAATAAATTATAATGAACAAAACGAAGGTTTACTTTACTGACAGAACGCATCCAATCATATAAAAAAGATTATTTGGAGATAATTGCGTTAAAATCATTTTTTTACAGAATTATTGTTTATGATAAAAATATTTTTTGTAAATTATAAGCAATAAACCTTTTTGGCATAACAATCATTATATTTGATTTTATTGAGTGTTATATACTAATTAACAATGCGTTTCCAGTTAACAGTTAACCCTAGATATGTTAGACAGTACTGCATCCATATGTATTTAGTCTGGTTGTTTTTTTTTATATAGACAGACAATCCTGTTATTATGTGGTAGATGCGTTCCTCGAAATATCGCTTTAAAAATTTTAAAATCCGAATAACTTTGAATCGTATAAAAAAGTATAAGAAAATGATGGGAAAAACACGGCGTAAAATATTTTTTACTAAAAAATAAAATTTGTTGCTTATTCTTTCACTTTCGAAGCATTTTAAGTAAAATTATCGTCACTGTATGACAATGTTAAGTGCGTTTTGCATGTGCTTCAAAATCACTCTGTTTCGGAAGAAATAGTATGCGCATCAATTTCAAAAAACGATGTTTTTTTTCTAAAAATGAAATTAGTGATCAAAGTTTATTCAGGTTTTCTTTGGCAGATACAACATGATTTACACGGTCAAAATCGTATTTTTTTCCAAATGTCGGATGTGTTTATGATTCATCCTTTATTCTATCCAAAATACAACGATACGTGCTCTCGATGAAATATTTAACATTTTTATAAATCGTAAAATATAGTACTTTTCTTAAAAAAATGCATTTCTAAACAATCGCACAAAAAAACGCATAAAAGAGGATTGGCTGGACATATTTACATTGACTGTTACTATCGAGCATACTATAGGAACGTTTAATAAAAAAATAAAATTCTTTTTTTGTACTAACGTCAGATGTTTGAAAAGCAGATCAGAACTGATTGGAAGTTGTGTAAAATGTTTTATTTTTTAATATAATGCATGAAGCAAGAATCGGCAGTGGAGACTTTAAAAATTATATGAAAGTGGATCAACTGACGTAGTTTTTGCAGCGTTATATGATTTTGACGTGACCTGTTTTTGAGTGACTCGCATAATAAATAGTAAGGATAAAAGAATAGGTAGGTTTTATTGTAATCAATTACTGGTTCTACTGTATGTAATGTGTAGCGTATCCATGGTCAGTCATGACTTTGGTATAAAGGGGTGGGCTGGAGGAGATCGGAGGGGCTCGCGCGAGCCTCTTGCTAAATTTTACTTAGGCCGGCGAGCCCCTTGATAATTTAAGAGAATCAAATGAGTACATAGCTGCAATTTTTGACTTATATATTATCTAGGGCAGCTTCAGTGTACACAGTAGTACATTTTTGGTCATTTACATTGCTAAGTTTACGGTAAATTGCATATTGTTAATTATTATTAAGTGTACATACTACGTAACAATCGATTGCTTATTTAAGTATTGCATATAATTCCATCGAAGTGATTAAAAAACTTACTGCTTTCCCAAAACACCGATAATTACTTTGTTATAAAACGAACCCCTTTTAACGTATTGGCAGCCCACTGCTGCATGTATTGCCTGAAACATACATACATCACTAGCGTTAATTCCAAAATACGGATCCACATTTCACGAAGATATTAATCGATAACAATGTGTCGTACTTATGTGTGTAAAATTTGAATAATAGGTAAAAATGAATGCGCAGTATCACCAATGCAGTAAATTTTCATTTCTTTCTATATACATTTTTTTTTAAATAAATACGTTTTCAACCAATTCTCGTGAAGAGCGAAACAGGTCTTGATCTTTATAAATAAATGTGAGATTAGTACAAAAGAGTTTTTTTTTAATTTTTAATATACATTATGTCTTTTCTTAAAGAATTGACAGTGAACACATTAAAGTGATAAATAAGTATAATAAGATAAAAGTATAAAGTACGTATAATATATTGAAATTAAAGCCTAAAACATGTCAATGACCGATTGAAAAGATCTATCTGGCTTTGAAATATGCTATTCATGAAGCAAGAGAAATATTTTACGGGAACGTTTCAGAAATAAAACTTACAACACGACATTATGAAAGGGATATACCATTACATTGGTTAAATTTTCAAAGTTTATTTGATTTAAATATTCGTAGCATCTGCGGAATACGAGAATGAAAATACTTCTGAAAATTCTTTATGGCAGGGGTTGGAAATTTTACTGTCACGTAGGTTGCGATTTAAGCGATAAAGCAGCCAAAGGCGCATATTTAATAATAAAATTTTGTTGATTATTGAAATTCTTTGGTCGTAGTATATTATCAAAATAACAGACATGTGCCTTATTTTATTATATACGATATTTATATTACATATTTACTGGTAATTTTTGAGGAAAGCCACACAGATCGACGATTGAGTTATGATCTCAGTCGCTGTTCGTTTTCATATAAAACGCTGCGTCCACACAATTATTACTCACATTATTTTAGTCTTTTTCCTTGGTTTTATTTTTTTACAAAGTCATCTTTTTCAAACATAAATGCTAAATTTAGATACTAATTCGGCATTTTCAGTTTGCATCCTTTCGATAGAACGTGTATCAAGTTTGATTGATACATTGTGATTATCGAAAAAAACCTGTTTTGAAAAAACTGTGGGTTACGTCCTTTTTCCTTTCCACAGTCGATATGTATGTATGTAGGTATAGCATGTTCGTCGCTGTGTCACAGCTCTAAAAAAGAATAATTGTATGATCTTTATACTTTAATGTTATGATATAAAATAGTGTGCATGTATTTTATAAACAGAATCCATGCGCATAAAAGAATTTTACATTTCCAATATTTATCTTCATCTTGCATAATTTTAAATTATCGACATGACAATCGATAAGAAATTCTTAATTGATATTTTCACAGATTGGTCGTATGAAACTTTAATATTTGTTAAACAAAACTTCAAAGCCAAAGATAAATAATTACCAGGTGTATGAAATAGTGACAAAAATATGAAAGCAAAGAATATTTCCATGTGGTAATAAATTACTGTATGTTGTATTGTTTGATCAAATAATCATATGGCGGAGTATAAAATATCTTCCGAGGGCTCACTAACGCCCAGGGATGTCGCGTTGCTGATCCCTGCCATAGACCAAGGATTTTGTTCTATAAGTTTAGTACGAAAGTTTGAGGAGTTATTTACAATAAATTCACCGTCAGCTGTTTACGAGTAATGAGTACTGATGCTTACTGCGGTGCCGTTAATCAAGATTCTAATGAGAAAAATATTGTTAATAAAATTAAGACGTTACATTATAATCTAAGTTTGTTTTTCAATCATATTTTAATTTATTATCCAGCCTTGAGACTATTGAGACAATCCCCGAATATATTATTAATTTAAGTTATGGTCTTACGGGCAACCAGAAGTATTAATCTACCTGAGGGTTAAAGGTAGTTTGCACGTGGAGTCATTCCGATACTTTACGTATTATCAAATGAAGATAAAACACATATTCCTATCTTGTATTATAAACTTTAGTTGTGCTAAAAATATGAAAGTTAACCCAGTTAAGTCATCAGGCCAAGAAAATAATATTAATTCAAATTTATTATAATATATTCGACCTCATATGTACAAGACAGTGATTGACACCATTGATTCGTCATAAATTTGTCATTATGACAAATGGAATATTCTTAAAATGAACGTAAACTTACTTGTATACAGCACATCAAATTGCCCATAATTTCATGTTATATATGCGGGTTTCGCTTATATTCAGTAACGGGCTTTGATGATAAGTAGAATTCAATTTTATTTCAAACGAAAAAAATAATATATGTTTGACGCGTTGACATTTAGATACGAGACTCCCTAGCTTGGTTATTTCAAAACTAAGTTTTTTAAGACGATTTTTCCACTACAGTTTTACGATGCTTCTTGAAGTGTAGAATATTATAACGCATCTAATTAATTTTTTCTTAAAATACCTTTTGGCTCACTCTACTTTTTATGGGCTCAATTATAATGGTACATTACGTGATTAATGAGATCAAAGCAAACAAAACTATTCCACTTATTTATTATAAGAATACAAATAACGGTAACATTTTATTCTCCAATAATACAATGTAGCAAACAAACAATACGTAGATTGCTTTACCCGTATGTTCTATGGCTTATTCTTAATGTCCTATTGATGTGCTTGATATTGAAATGTTATTATGCAACAATATAACTTTGTAATGTAGAATTAGAAATTGTTCAACAAACCTCTATAAGAATGTTACTACAATTCAATTGAAAATGAATTACCATTTATTCATATCAGGTACATCAGGTGTCAGGGAATAATAATATTTCTCACATGCGTGCATTTTACATGACCAATAATAAAAAATCCAAGATTACCAAGATAGTTTATAAAATCATTGTATCAGTTTTTCACGATGCATTACACGGCTAAGGCCGTTTTAAACGAATTGACCGTGATATATAAGGGTTGCCTTTATTATTTAACTCACTGAAACCAATACACAAGTGAGTTAAAGATTAATGCACAAAAAACTATTCTATTGATTATCGCAAGAACTTAAATATGATAATATTACAATATAAACTATGTATATAATGTTAATGAGACGTGCAATTTTTTGAAATCTGCCCTATCCAGACAGTCCTTCTTTTTGCCGTATTTCCTGTGCGGATAGACGACCCGAATATTTTTGCTTAATCCTTTTTTTAAATGTTGTATAAAATTTACTTTCTAAAACTTACAACGGTGCCAAACGACCTTATAAAAATGCTACATTAAAAAAAATGTGGTTTTCCTTCAAAAGTTTCTATGAATTCCACTCTATAATTGATACACTTATTAGTGTAATTCATCCTCAATTAAAAACAGAGTACTTGCAATCATCGGTACATGTCCCGTTTTTTTTAACATCCGTTACAAATTAGAAGATATCCCACTTCAGCAATTATCGGCCATAAACAATTAGTATCATCTGGTGAAGAAGTTGCTTTCTTGGTCGACTAATTCTTATTATTTTATCAACCACTCACTATTCACATTTATAAATACAATTATAAACAAAATAATATATGCAATTATACATTCGTCATTCGTTCAAAACAAGAAAAATAGCTACAGCATAAAATTATCTTATTGTACAATACAATCTAGGTGTAGCAATATAATTATTTATTGGCGCTTAAAATAATTTTTAATTAAAGTATAACGTACCCGAATAATTGTTTCGTAAATAAAACGTCTAAATATTTTCACGGTATCGTCCCTTTTCCCGGTTCAGCAACTTTATTCTCGAACTTCTGACAAAATGTAAACATTATTTAATCTCTTGACCAGAACCGTTGTCAACCCGAGTCTGGCTGACATTATTTATTCAAATAATACTAATAATTGCTTAATAAATTATTAATATAATAATGAATATTAAATTTTTATTTGGAACGCAATTTTCTCAGAAAAAAGCGGTATTGCATAAATACATTTCATTCCATTCATTCAAAAATCCACGGCTTAAAAATAATAAAAAAAACGTAAATTCATAATTTTTACTCTTCGACCCCAATATACGATTCATTTATATTTTTTACCTATTGTGCTTTGATACATTTTAGTCATATTTTTTTATTATTGTCTTTGTATAATCAAGAAATGTTAGAATATGTTAGTAATATTATTTTGATGGTTATATCAGTAACATTAAAATAAACAGTATTTTTAAATGTCGAATTGGTAAATGCTGCACTCAAAATTTAATCACCGTGGAAAGCAGAGAAGTGTTTATTGGACCAAATGGATAAGTACAAAAATAAATGATGCATACTAAATGAAAACTCGACTTGCGTACAACTTCTTCAGAGCGTGAAATATCTGACTGGTAAATTGTTTACAAAAAAAAAAAATACTACCATCGGGTATCTTCGCAACAGGCAAATCATTAACAATATATTACATTAACGAAAACTGTTTATGTATCATCCCTTATTATATTTTCTTTGCTTCAAGCTATCAGATTCAAAAATAATTCTTCTCTAGCATTCATCGAGTAACATGCTAATGTCACTACCAAAAATTTTCACAAACACCCAGATGTTCTCTAGCAACCTTTAAGCATCTATGAATCGCTCCTCCAAAAAACAAATTATTATTTATGGTTGTCGTCCTTGGCAACGCGTTGGTTGGAGTCTTTCATTGTTTTCTAGTGATTCCTTCTTGAATTTTCTATAAAAATCTCAAAAACTATTGTGCTTAGTTTTATTAATAAAATAAAACCAGAATATTAAAGGATGACATCGCCAGTGCCCCACAAGCAGTTTTATAAGTTTTTCTCTAAATACAATAGTCTTCTCTAAATACAATACTTCTTTCGTGAATCACTAAAAACACTACGTTAACAATCATCAAATAAGCTACGTTAAATCTTTATAATTTAATTCTGTCTTTTTCAGATAACAGTGCGATTCAAAGTTAGCCAGATAGATTTCATCAAAAACAATTGCAAAATGACTCCAGTTTTCAACACCAGAATGACAAACGGCATTGAGTTCAACCAGAAAATTCCACTTTGACCCATCAAATCGGGATTTAGCAAAAAAAGTTATACAACTTACATATACATATGTATTTACATGTCAAAAATGTGTGTAGTTAAATAAAGAAGTTATAATTTGATAATTTTGTAAACAACAAAGATGGCAAACTGATTTGAAAAAAGCCAAAAACTAAAATACTAAATACAGTATGCTGTATGCAGGGCCGGCCCGTGGATTCTTGCGCCTGTGTGCGAGGCGCCTTCGGCCAATGTTTGGCGCCTCAAAAAATCAAAAGCAATCCACCAATCTGCGAACCTCTGATTATTTTTAGAGCCGGCGCCTGTGTGCGCCGCACACTTCGCACACGCTTAGGGCCGGCCCTGGCTGTATGTAAGCATGTGATATACATATATTGAACTGTCTTTAAACAAATAATTTTCTTCCGTCATTTATATAGTTTTAAATAAGAGCCTGCTTGATTTACTATTATAAAAATCTTGTGACTTGTTCATAACTGTCATTTTTTCTTTAAAAAAATTATGCCTATGAAAGTATGTTTGTAGTCCTAATTATATTCAATTGACATTCAATGGATAATTAATAACCATAGTTGATCTTAAATCTGTAACAATTTATTTTTTTATTTGCGTCCCACGCATTATTTTTTATCTTCTGATATATTATATTTACTTTCCACTTTCTTCAAATATTTTTTTTTCTCTAATTAGTACTTTATTTAACTCGTAAGAATTTGGAATTTTCTTTATTCCAGTGCCTCGTAAACGATGATTAATAGTGTAATATGAAAACTCCTACTTAGAAAATAGTGTAAAAATTCTCACGAATGTCATGTTATATGATCTTTAAATCACATTGGTATTAATAATCTTCCAGATATCATTAGCACTGCACGATAGGTAATTAAATTTAGCAAACGTGAAACTATCTTCAACAGTAATTGTATATATTCAAATAATATGAGAATTATCTGAAATCTGATTTCATCAATCACTATCACTGTATTCTCCCTTCCCAGTTTTTGGTTCACACATACTGTCATATTCATATATGATCTCAATTCTCAAGCAATATAAAAATTTCTTTTGATTATTCAATGAAAATATAGAAGGTCTACAGTAGCGCATCATATTTTTACAGTGCGATATATATATGTAGCCAATGTTAGCAATTTAGTAATAAAAAATTAAATTATGAAAAAATATATATACATACGTCAAGTTTAGAAGTATTTTTTACAGGGGCTCCATTCGTGCGATCCCGGATCCCGAAACCCCGGGATCTCATCTAATTTTTTTATCGTGAAATCCCGGAATTTCGGGATTGAGACAATTTGAGAAAGTTGCGCGAGGGCTAAAAAAATTCTTCATTTTTTAAAATAAAAATATCTATTTTCTATAATTTAAGATTTCGACTGAAGGTGCTTGGTGGAATTTCAATATTAAATTTGAATCATTCAAATTATGTACACTCCCACAGATTTTGTCACTAACGACCCGGGTTTCGCCTTTCGGCATCTTCAGGCGTTCAAGCGCACGGATGAACTTGAACTGACGCTTAGTAAATGGATGTTTCGTGTTTATATATTAAATAAATGTATCACTGAGTCTAAAGCCATCGCTGGCGAAAAAGGGTAAGCTCATGGGAATTCCCAAAGATTTGAGTAGTGAGTGGTTTTTAGAATTATATTTATTTGTTTGTCGGCAAAGGTTTTATGATATTATTTATGATATTATTTATATAGGGTATAGAAGCGGAGACCCAGGAAGGCCTAATATCTCGTTCAAAATCGGAAGACTATGTAACTGTGCCCTATTAATTTCTAAAATTTCCTGGAAAAAGAGCTTATGACTGTCCGTATTTGGGTGTAACATTTTTATCCCCTGTTCCTGATTGAACACGTGTCCTTCCGAAATTAAGTGATTAGCAAAAGTAGACGTGTCCTTTTTCAGTCTAAAGGCTGCCATATGCTCTAATACCCTGATTTTTAAAGTCCTCTCTGTTTTGCCGATATAAAATTTATTACAACAAGAGCATTGTAATCTATAAATTCCAGATTTATTTAGGTAATGTATTTTATCTTTATTGTTAACTAATAATTTGCCTAAAGAGCTTTTACAGTAAAAGGCTGGTCTAACACTATCAGCTAGTTGTTTTTTAATTTTAAGACTAGTATTTCCTAAATAAATGATTCTACGCCAATACCTAGTATGATCTATGTCCTTTGACAATGTACCTTGAAATAACATTTTTTCTGCAAGTTTAGTTTGTTTTTTTGATAAAAGATTGTCTATAAGAGACATATCGTATCCATTGTTGATGGCGATTTGTTTGATGATTTTTAATTCGATATTAAAGTTCTTTTCATTCAAAGGAACACTCACAAGTCTATGAATTTCTGAATGAAAAGCGGCTAGTTTATAAGAAAATGGGTGCATTGAATCCTTATGTATCACTGTATCCGAAAACGTAGGCTTCCGAAATATTTTAAATTCGTGAGAACCGTTTTCAATATTAATATTTAGGTCAAGAAAGTTAATATTCTTGCCTCCGACTTCTAACGTGAATTTAATATTTTTATCTAATGAATTTATAAAGTTATGAAAGTTAGTTATTTGTCTATCCGTTCCATTAAACAAGCAAATAATATCGTCTACATATCGGAACCAATAGACTATAGGTTTGGCTTCTGTTTTGTTTCTAAAAATTTTATCTTCTAAATGGTTCATATAAAATTCAGCTAACAACGGCGACAGACAGTTTCCCATCGCAAGGCCTTCTGTTTGTTTATAAATTTTATTGTTAAATTGGAAATAATTCTGACCAACGCAAACATCTAATATATTTAGTAACTCTTTTGTTACTATTGGGTTGACTCTACGTGCATTTAAGGTATCTTCGATAATCCTTTTGCATTTGTTGACTGGTACATTAGTAAATAAACTGACCACGTCAAAGGAAATTAATTTTGAGTTGCAAGGAATGATTTGATTTTTAAGTTTTTCAACTAATTCTAATGAATTTTTTACACTATATGTCGGCTTGAATCCACTATGTTTACGAATGAGGGTGTTAGCTTTTTTCGATAATGTATAGGCTGGGGCATTAATATATGACACTACAGGGCGAATTGGGATTGAAGGTTTGTGAAGTTTCGGTAATCCGTAAAATTTGGGAGCTAGCGGATTCCGTGTAGACAAATAATATATATCTTTAGGGCTGATGGTAATATTACAACTATTAATGACATCTTTGACATCTTTGTTAAATTTTACTGTAGGGTCTTTTTTAAGTTGGATTATATTGTTACTATCGAGAAAATTATTAATTTTATCAACGTAATGATCACGCGTTAACAGAACTGTGGTACTTCCTTTATCCGCTTTTGTGACAATGATATCATTTTCTTTAATTTTAGCTTTAATATTCTTAAGAGTGACTAACTCATCATTGAATTTATTTCTATCTTTAACACTCGATAAATAATCCCTTTTAATAATTCGAGAGCATATATGCTTACTAGTTAGATTTTTATGTAATGCAATTTCTAAGTCTATCGCGAGGTTTTCAAAGTCAGATTTTCTATTCTGCAAGGGTGGGCAGTATTTAAGACCTTTTGATAAAAGGTTTTGCTCGTCTTTTTTTAAAGTTACGTTAGTAAGGTTAACCACTCTATCAAAAAATGTGATTGGTGTTTCCTTGTTTATTATCAACTGTGATTTTTTAAGTAATTTATTATTATTCTCTTCAATTAGTTTCTTTAATTTATAAGCCTGTTTTTCATATTTAAGTTGTATAATTTCTGACACTTTATATCTAACATCTCGGTCCAATGTATCAAATTGTATGGGATGGAGTTTCTGTGCGAGCAAACAATGAATTACTTTAAGGTATTGGCTTATATTATCACGAGCTGCATAACACTGACCTGTCTCTGCTTGTAACCACGCTGCTTTGGCTTTTTGCAAAGCTTTAACTGCAGGCTTCGAAACGTTGATAATTTTCACATTTCTCGATATGAATTTCGGGATCACTTTATTCTTAATACAACTGTTATTAAACCACAAATTTTGACTAACAACACGAAACTTTAACACTAATTTACTATAGAGTTCAGCCAATCTTGCTGTACTAGCAATATTGATATAATTTAAGATTTCGACTGAAGGTGCTTGGTGGAATTTCAATATTAAATTTGAATCATTCAAATTATGTACACTCCCACAGATTTTGTCACTAACGACCCGGGTTTCGCCTTTCGGCATCTTCAGGCGTTCAAGCGCACGGATGAACTTGAACTGACGCTTAGTAAATGGATGTTTCGTGTTTATATATTAAATAAATGTATCACTGAGTCTAAAGCCATCGCTGGCGAAAAAGGGTAAGCTCATGGGAATTCCCAAAATACGGACAGTCATAAGCTCTTTTTCCAGGAAATTTTAGAAATTAATAGGGCACAGTTACATAGTCTTCCGATTTTGAACGAGATATTAGGCCTTCCTGGGTCTCCGCTTCTATACCCTATATAAATAATATCATAAATAATATCATAAAACCTTTGCCGACAAACAAATAAATATAATTCTAAAAACCACTCACTACTCAAATCTTTGGGAATTCCCATGAGCTTACCCTTTTTCGCCAGCGATGGCTTTAGACTCAGTGATACATTTATTTAATATATAAACACGAAACATCCATTTACTAAGCGTCAGTTCAAGTTCATCCGTGCGCTTGAACGCCTGAAGATGCCGAAAGGCGAAACCCGGGTCGTTAGTGACAAAATCTGTGGGAGTGTACATAATTTGAATGATTCAAATCTATTTCCTTATTACAGTTCACGCCAGTGCGCCATTAATTTGATAAATGTTGTTAAGAAAATACTTACATATAGCATACAATAATAATAACTAAACATATTAATTGGTGCATTGCTGGTAATGTCCACCTCTCAAGGCAAATTTGCATTGATCAACCAAACAGCTCTTTTTACGCTTTTTTTAAATTATTTGGCATAACAGCTAATGCCAATACTCCAGATGTTGTATTTCAAATAATTCCAGTGCTGCCGAAAATCAAATAAACATTTATTTTAGTAAAATAATAAGGATTAACCAATATATTATATAACAACAAAAAAAAATATCTTAGATGAAATTTTAATAATAAAAATAAATATCTTGAGCAGACGAGCAATAAAATCTCTCGTACTTCGTGCGAACCATGGCACCTTACGAAAGCGCAGAGTAACCGTATACCGTGTTTCGAAAACAGATGCCTGCGGCGAATGCTTGGAGTGAAATGGTCTGACTTTGTCAGGAATACGGAGATTAGAGAGCGGACTAACCAGCCTCTTATTACGTCCAAAATAAAGAAGCGGCGGTGGTCCTGGCTTGGACACGTGTTAAGGATGCCTCAAGAGAGCCTGAACCCTGCCTGTCTCTTCTTCCAACCGGATGGATACCGGCGTCGTGGAAGGCCACTGATGACCATTCTCAGGATGTACTCAGCGGAGTTGCGGGACGCTGGGATGACCTGGGAGGAAGCAAGGAGACTGGCTGGAGATAGAGAGTCATGGAGGAACTTCGTGGTGACCATATGCTCTGTATAGGGAGCGGATGTGGAATAATAATAAAAAAAAAACTCCAGGTAAAACCTTATTGCTTTACTGCGCCAATGTTCTGGTTTCAGACAATATCAAAAAAGTGACAGAAGATTTAAGTCATTAAATGTTATGAAGACTATTATTTAGTTAGTCTGCAATGCAATTAAAAGAAATATGCGCGCCACTGCCCATAAATAATTTAAATTTTATTAAACGGACAGGAAGTTCTTACTTTGATTGTAACTAAGAAGTAGACGTTTCTTCGTGTCAGTTTCTCTCTCTAAGTACGTTTCAAACGAATCTCATTGTTCACATCTCATCGCGACACTGAGTGTCATGTCATCTCACACGATATTATGAAGGCATACCTTCACAATAGTATTTTTAAATGTTTCCATATTAAAATGTGATCTGCGTCACATGCAATGCTATTTTTATGAGTTTATCATACTCCCTATCACATGGGATCTCAACATTTATCAAAATCTACCCCTTTCCAAAGTAGTCAAAGGACCCACCACCCCCAACAACAATTTAATGACAATTCACTTTCTTTGATTTTCGCTACGCGTATGAGGTATAAAATGAAATGGTTTATAATCAATAAATTAACTGAACGAATTTTGTTTTTAACAAATCATTGATATCACAATACAAATTTTGAAAGCCAATTTATTAAGCCCATAAAATCTAAATACCGTAAAAACTCATTTATGACGAAACTTTCATAAAATTCCTAATCACGGTAATCAAAAGAATAATTATTTTACGATCCAAATTTTTGTTTAGAATTTATATTCAATTAACGGTCTGTAATGAAAACATTGACGGCGATGAAAAATAAATTTTGAGATGGATTTTGTTCAATAGCTAAAAAGGTTTTGGTCTATAATTAAGTAGTTGGCAACCCTAGTTTGGGGTCACGAATCACGACTTGGTAACCCTTATTATAGAGACACTTATATAGAGAGTCACAACAATTTAATAGATTATAAATACAATTGTATTCATCTGAATAACTTATCTAAATATATAATATAATGCAACACATGGATATATTGCATGATTACTCTAATGCTAATGTGATTCCACTAAAACTGCATGATAAGATTATAAATCTATTTACACTGACTGTAAATTGGTATTCAAAACTACTACATCTACTAAAATTGTGATTATTGTTCATTACTCGAATGAATATATTAAACTTGATGAATATTCATGATTGCTATCAAAATAATAGTATGCATAACAAAATAATGAATAAATTTAGAACGCTAGTTTGAGTCTGTATTAATTATCGAAATATTTAATAATTTAAATGCCTTTAACCAGAATGCGTACTGAATAGAAGTGTTTTATTTTAACGTAGATATGTATAATTACTAAGAGATATATCTTTTAAGTCACAAAATATAACCAAACGCAAGTTTAAACATAGTTCTGACGATGAAGTGAATTATTAATTCTAAATTTAATTAATATGATCAAGATCGGTTTCGATAATTATAAGCATTTAAAACTATTTTTTTTTTACTAATATTAAATAGCACACTGTTTATACTAAGCCAAGTAAAACTAATAAAGGAGTAACAAACAATTGGTAATAGAAATATGAAAGAAATTTATACATAAGAATACAAAAAAAGAATAAGTGACACTAAATTGAACATATTTAAAAAATTTTAGACCTCTTACATATAAATGATGAAATAGATCACTGACAATAAATTCGAAGATATTTCTAATCATATTAAATACATGTGGAGTTAGTACAAAAGAGTGTTTATAATGCCTTTCTACCAAAGACAGTGAAAACTTTAAGAATGATAATAATAGATAATATTCATTATTATCAGCTAAACCTGTAGCCTATGGGTTTCTGTGATGTCCAAAACGTCTTCCTATCCATTCGATCCTTAAAACTGTACGAAGGGAGAGAAATAAGCTACGCATTACCGTACTCCTAATATCTAATGATTACTCTCCACGAAAACGAGTTTAAGTCACAAAAAGTTCTCGTAGAGTAGTTTATGTTGAGATAAGCTTGGTTACAAAAAAGTGATCGAAAGTACTATTTTCGGCATACTAGTAATTACATCCAAAAGAAATAAGTTTTATTTTGTTGTTTTGTATTGAAACGATATTCTTTTGGATAAACTTTTGTTATCTTTCCATTTATATTCAATTGCATTTTTTTTTCACTTGATGTATTCATAAAACATGAATGAATATCATAATAGCCAACATCCACACGTGTATCACCTGCCATTCATAGTTTTTTTCAAACACTCACATGAAATGACACCACATAATGATTGCTTTGCTTCGCATATGAATGAAGGCGATGAGAGTTCACGGCAGGTTGAGACGGTCAATGTATCTTAGTATAATAAATAGAAAAACAAACCATTTCCAATTCCTTTACCATGTCAATCTGCCGAAATCACTTTTTTGTTCACTAGAGCTGAAAGATCGCTCAAACTATTTAAGCTTGAATGATTACGTGATAATTTAAATAATGAGGTATTTTATTAAACGAATTTAATCTTACAATTATTTTAGAAAAAAAAACTTGACAAACAAAACCTTAGAAGGATTCGATTGAATTTTTTTTTTTTAAATCGATATTATGATTTTTAATCAATAATGACATGTGTCCCTAATTTATTCACTACAGAATTAAAGCTTATTTAATTCTGGATCTGCAAACCAGCGAGAGACTAGACGTGGCAAATGACAATCATGGTTTAACAGACGAAATGTGGGGACAGCAAATCGAATCATCTGTACGAGTAACCAATGAAAAGTTATCTAAAATATGCTCATATCGCAATATCTGTGTAGTTTTCATTATCCCGAAGTGTTGATTTATTTCAAGTCATTAAACTCTTTCCACCAAATCACTTTTTGAATAACAGTACGTTGTTTGACACTACCAAGAACCGTATACTGTGTTATCAAGAAAGCTGTTAACAATCACACGATCATCGAACAGAGAGAAATCAACAAAAACCTCAATGAATGACCCGATCCAAAGATGCACGAGACAGGTGCATATTAAATGCAACTTACCACATATGTCTGTTATTTTATTACGCATTTATCAATCTTGACAACTCTACACAGTTATATTATATCAGATAAATGAGAAAATTTCCATTGAAAAATGAATCAAATTTATATTTTGATTCTGTCCAAAAAATATATGAACATCAGTATTTGTATTTGTTTTATTTATGATGAAATTTGTTTAAGATTCTAAGCTAAAGCAATTTATAGTATATTGAAATTTTAATCTATTTCAAACATTAAACATATTATTAAGTGTCAAAGTGAATCGTAAAACGTTCTCTGGAGGGTTAATATTAATTTGTTGTAAATAATTTGTTGAAAGCCCAGCCATAGTGTTAACACACAAGATACATTTGAGTATTATTTTTACTGTACCTAAAAACTTTATGATAACAGTATGAAATTCTTCAAAAATAAATACTTTTAAAATAAAAGTTTAAATGCATGCTTCTAAACATATGCAACTGCTAAAATTACAGCAACCTTATTACTATAAAGGGCGTAATTTCAATACGACAATTACAACTTAAAAACCCACAGAATTACCTGGTGTATGACAAAGATGTAACGCGTGGCTTAAGCGGATAATCGGATAGTGCAAATATCTTAAGTAAACGATTTAAAATTTATCATTAGTAATTATCTACCATTATAACTTGGTCGACGACAGAAGTCCGAACTAAAATAGTCAATTTACGAGCTTGTTAGCTGTCAAACGTAAGCTCTCAAAATTACATGAATGTTTTTATTATTATGAAAATATTAAGTGTAAATTGTTTCGAAATAAACTGTGAGACTGTGCTCGAGACTATTCATAGCTTCCAACAGTTCTGCAAAGATGGCATGTGACAAAACATAAATGTCGATATTCGCGTTGCAGCCATGGCCAGTAAAGTAGAATGATAACACTACAATGCCTTCTCTATACGGACAACTTATTATATTAAATAACATATTGAATATACACAAAAGGACTCATTAAATAATTTCCAATGGTGGTGCGTCGCCTATCTATGGGCGGCTCTGGAATAGTAAAAAAATAGCTGCTATAACACCATAAATCATAAATTAAAAATAAATACACTATTTTTATTATTTCATGAAATACTACAAGAAACGGTACCACATTTTAGATAAATAAAGTCACTAGTTTTTTTTTTTTACAAACGAGCTATGTCGGCTCGCTCCCCAATGCAGTTTGTTTTCGATATTACTTAGGCGGAAATAAAAGTACTACGTAATAGTGTATAACCGCACCAAATGTTATAATGTCATGCAAAATACAGCAAGTTCATTGTGCTGCATTGTGGGCGAGTCTTTCGTATGCCATGTAAAAACGTATTATGTACTCAAAGGCCACATTTAAATTCTTTTTCGATCAGAATGACTCATTTTTCAACGTCTTTGAAATCAAGCCATATATAACTGCTAATGCAATATTTTTTAAGCTTTGCAGTATTCTATCATATACATTGGAACCCTAACAAAACAGCGAAAAATACGGGAAAGATTCTAATAATTCCAAAATACTATTTGTTTTTATTATAGAATATCGATTATGATTTTTTTAAAGTTCTTAATAATAAGTTGCCTAATTGCAGTTACTTCAATTTTAACAAAGAAACCTTGAGGCTTTGAACCCTGTTTGAACAGGCGTAATTTATTATTTTTGCTATGTCAACCCGTTTTTCTCCTGGATTTTTTAACGTCTTAAATTACTTTTAGTTTATCGGGTGGATGGAGTTTTCTAGTTTTCTTCAAGAAGGGATTTTTTATTTGAGTTCTAGTTAAGTAAAATTCACGAAACAAGTTGAGAGGCAAGACCGACTTTTTAAGAGCAATGGGAAATATTCAACCAAAATTGTCAATCGGGTTAATATATTTGATGGGAACGTAACATTTAAAATTTAGATGGAAGATCGAGGAAATCGAGTAACGATTAATGTAGAATTATTTAAAATTTTGCGATATGTGTGAAATGGCAGTATGGAAAATAAACGATCCATGCGGGAAAATTAAGAATGCCTGAACGGTAGATCGGGATTCCAGTTAAGTAGCAGTGAAGTAAGCATGGGTCGCATACTCTAAAAAAGGTTGGGGAATCTATTCAACTTATAAGGTAGCATTTGAGGAAAATTTTATCTCTCGTCTTTGTTGGCATATGCACTGCATGAAATGTTATATTTGCTCCAACAACTACAATATATAACTCAAAAATATTAATTTAGAATATGTAGATCATCAACCCCAAAAAAAACAAAATATTTACAGCGGGTTATGTTAATGCTCGCAATCAGCGATAACGGTCCTGGTCTACAATAAATAATGTGGAATTAGTGCAAACAGAGTTTAATTTTTAGTATACACATATTTTTTGTGGCAGAGCCACCTGACAACATTCGCTCAATTCTAAGACAGTGAGAATGGTTTGTTTATGTTGTAGTATTGTCAAAAACTTATTTTGTACAATCCCGACTCATAATTTGTTATAACTTATTCGATATCGCATCAGCGTTAATCCTTTCCAATTAAATATTTTTTAATCGGAATTAAGTATTTCAAGTTGGCATTGTAAATATTTATACAAATATAAAACACTATACAACAATATAATAATTTTGAATTTTGAATTAATAGTATTAAAACATTTTTCAAAAATATTGTAGTTTGTATTGTTTGAATAGAAATGCAATTATTGTCAATGAAATGTTTTATTTATTTCAAACTTTTTAATTCACTAAATTAAAACATCTTATTTGAGGTACATTTTTTTAGCTATATTTTTTAACAAAGTCTGTCATAACCTAGTGCAAATAAATGAAATTCTATATTATCAATAACATGTTTTTGTTCGATTCCAACTCCATTGTCTTAAAAATCCGTCGGAAAGGTGATTAGACTTGCTTCGTATTGTATGTTTCTTTATAATAAATACAATAAAAAATGCAGGATTCATAAGAAATCGATGATAATGGAGATATTAACTATTCATCGTTGAAGCGTGAACATTCCACTATATTCAAATTATTCTCAATCTGCGTTGCGCCAATGAAACAGTGCCGTGTTAGTAAAGGTAATCTCATATGACTATGAATGCTTAAAAATAAAAGGATACTTAAATTGCTCAAAATAAATTGTTAAAATATAAACGTATATATATCTGATTCCATAATTTAATAAATATATTTCGGCCCCATAGGAACAAAGAAACGTATCTCATTTTTCTCTACTTTGCAGAAAAGCCAAAAAATAGGTTTCCCCAGTAATTTGTTACTTATTTTCAAACAGGTGCAAATTTGTCCAATTATTTTATTATTATTTAAAGGATGATGCTTTGGCTTCCTGATTTATTTGTTAAATCTGTTAATGTTTATAAAAAAATTTGAATGTATTAATGAACATTTTTAAAAAAGATGCGTATTAAAATATCTTTGCATCCACTGGTCCAATTGATATGTCTCTATGTCACTTTATGTAATATGTTATATTATATCCGATGTAATACGTAACGTTAAAAATCGAGTTACGTGTCTTTGACCCTGAGGGGCCGATTTATAACTCGCTAAACAAAAAAATACGTTAATAGTAAAAATTAGACCTACCTTGAAGGTATGCAAGTTATTAAAGCCATGAATAAACGAACAGGACTCTCAAATATCTCGACATAACGGACCTTTATACAATGAGTTTCGGATTTGCAAAAATCCAAGACCCACCCCGCGTACACATTGTTCCTAATATTATTATAGTAAATACTTGATCACAGGGCAGGGTTTTAATTCTTGCTGACCAAAAATTTTATATGCATTTTACTCATTTTTTTAACCACATATTTTTATGCATTTATGAAAATTTTGCTGCCATTGTCTTTACGAGTATTGTCTTGTTTATTTTAAAAAATAAAAATAAATGGACGAAAGAATCGTACTTTAATACTTTCGTTTTTAATGCATATCTTCAACCGTATAAGTTCGATATCGAGGATTCACTGTTATAAGTACAGGCGGACCTCTACAATTCGCTATTTCGCACAAATGAAAGTGAGAAAAAACAACCAGAAAGAATCATCAAGACTTAAACAATAAAAAATATGAACGAAGCTCTCGTCTCGATACAATTTTGAATATTATTGAAGAATTTGATCCCAATAGAGAAAGCATATCTCAAGTGCGTAGGGCGATCCATAAAAGCACTGGATTTTACAGAACTCTTTATGAAGAAAATAAAAAAAAGAGTAAAATACAACTATCTCTTGACAAGTATATTAAAAATTATAAGTTTTATCAAATACAACAGTAAATTTTGATAACTAAAAATTTTAAAGGACAATTTTTGGTGTTTTTTTTTTTACATCCCTCTACTTTCGAACATTCAACATTCGCTCACATTTTAAGAAACCAATTGTGTGCGAAAGTGGAGGTCCGCCTGTATTTCTGAAAAACGATGTGTGGACTAGAAGTGCTTTAATAAAGTTCACTAGCTGGATGAGTAATTGTAAAATAAATTTGTAGGAAATCGCTTTTCGGCTATTTTTATTACAATCATTCGTGTAAAATATAAATGCATATCATTCAAAGTTATTTTCTATTAAACTTGAAACTTCAAAATAATAGTTAATTGTTTTTGTTTACGCTTTTAGCTATTGCTATATAAATTCGTTGCGCTTTTGAAAAGATTTTTTTTAATGTGTCAGTGTAAAATGGTTTATTTAATCATAATATTAAAAAATATAACTTGAAGATTGACAGTGAACACTACAAAATTTGTAAAACAATCTTTCTCCGGTGTAGTTTTGCTGTGTCGCGGTGATTGAAACGTAATCATTTATTAAAGCATATATAGCCTAAAAATTCAAAGATCTAATTTCGCAATAATATTATAGTTGAAAGACCGCTGACACCGGCGATATGCATCTATTGGGCAATGAACAAGTGTTACGAAATGAAGGCGGCCCGCGGGCCACCCGGTGCTGAGCATTGTAATTGAAATGACGGTTTCATTTCAAAAGGTTTGCAACTTCCTTGAACATACAGCTCCATGGAAGCAAAGTCAGTAAAGCAAAAACTCCACCCACAAGACCATTTTAAAATAAGAAAATATAAATAAGTGGATGAAAACTGTCTCTCACTAATTGTAATATTATCGAAGTGCAGCATGTATTGAAAAAGTAATATTAATGGTATTGAAATAAAATTGCTCCACTGGTAGCGTTATTAGGATTAAGTACTGTTATCAAACAGTTTTGTACCGCCAAATAACTATAATTGTGGTTGAATAAAAAGAAAACGGCTAATTAATTAAACTTTACAATAATGGACCAGTACCAGCAAATTCCATGCTGTCCAGGATATGTGCTTTTTTGTGTGTTTATTACAATCAAAAATATTTCTAGTAACTATATAAATTTGAAATTCAAAAATTATTTTATGAACCCTTGGCCACGCAGCTAAGGACCACTTGGCTTCTTAAGCCGCTGACCTTATTACCCTTAAAGGTTGGTAAGATCGAAAAAATAATTACGTTACATATTCATAAACCATACTATGTGAAAAGATGAAAATTATTTTTCAGGCCTTCACGAAAAATAAAAAAGCAATTATGATGAATGTATTCTGCACTGTGCTACGGATAATGAGACTTTTTCATTTACACGTTTTTTGGTTAATTTAATAAATGATATGAAAGCAGTAAACTTATAATCTTCAACCATTGTTTCTTATAGTAATTTCACTAAAAAATGTTTTTTGTAACATCGAAAAAGTAAATTAAATCTAGATGTTAATTGAATTAATAAAAACATATGTTTGTTACATCAGGTTTGGGCACATTAAAGACAGACATTAAAATAAGTAACCGATATTAACTAAATCTTCAACATTTATTATTGTTACAAAAAAAAGCTTAATTATTCTCATGGCTTATATCCTTGTACCAACTGCTACATATTAATAAATATATAGTTATGTTTGAACATACGAATGATGTTTAAATAAAATTCGACACAAATAAACGCGGTTGCATAATAGTTTCATTTCGAGTCGTAAAATGAATCTTTTGTTCTATCATATTGCTTAATTCTGATTGTTTAAAAAGTTAAATTGTTCAAAAAAAAACATTTAAATAAACACTTCTGCGGGTAAGTATTCAGTTTCCTGCCATTCATTTACTTTGCAGAAATAATGTCATTCCGATTACGTGAAACACGCTTAGAATTTCGCTATATTGTGTCTCACAATGGCAAACGAGTTAATTATGACTTTCTCGCGTTTGAGTAATGTAATCTTCAAAGAAAAATCACAATACATCACTTACTTTACTTATATAACATTGCATAAAACATACTTAGACAAAAATATTTGAGACAAATCGATAAATTTGAATATTCTCATAATAATTTTGAAGAAAATTGAAATTTTTTGTATGTTTGCGTTCCGGCTAGAATTACTTTGAGACCGAGAATGGCTTAGGAGAGGGGTGAGGGAACTTTTCTTCTCTAAAAGCCGCATTCATTTTACTGATTCGACATGAAGGCCGCAGTAAACATTGATTAGGGAATTTTTGGCCAGAAACAATTTCATGCCAATTTCTAAAGCCCAGAAATTTGCGGATTTCTCAAAATTACCAGCGTGGGGTCAATATTTAAGGTCTTTCAAGGATTTTGACATCGAAAATCCCAACAATTTACAGAATCATAGAATTGGCCAGAAGGCCGCATCAGAGTAGCCAAAAGGCCGCAGGTTCCCCACACCTGGTTTAGGATAAGAAGTTCCGACCGAAGATAAATAGTACTGGTTTTGCTTAAGACTGCATAGATGCAGACTGAGTTGGAGAAATAAAAAGGCTTTATCATTCAGAGACAAAAGATCACGAGAAACCACTGTAACAAAATTCCACTTGTAAAACTAATAGTATGCAGCAGATGCGAGGCACTTAACGCAATTTAGTCGCCGACATTCGATTGAAAACGGCCCAAGGGAAAAAGGAAAGAAATAATAAAGCTTAATTCGCAATTTACAAATTAATTACTCGACAGTATCCGTTTTGAAAGAAAACTTAAAATGAACTGGTCAATGATATATCGGCCTCAAAATTCTATGTAACAACACGATAGTATATTAAATTTACGAGTTTTCATTTTATTAAATGGTCACAAAAAACAATTCGTTCATTTAGAATGATTTCAAAGGAATATTGCATGCTATCCTTCCGCAATGCACGTGACGAGCATTAAATATTTACATATATATATATATATATCTTTTTATAGTTTGTCCTTAACTTATGAACAATATTCTTGACTTAGAAAAAGTCAATTCATTTTGAAAATTTAAATACTATTAAATTAACGACAATTAAACATAAGTATTTCAAAGCTATCATTGGTGTACTAACATTTGCAGTGCTTCAATTTTTTTCAAGTCATTTGCAAAGAGGCTTCAAGGTGCCGAAATGATAGCCTTAAATTAACTTGACAAATATGAAAATTATAAAGGCTTAAGTCATTCAAATATTTTTACACAAAACGCTTGTGTATGATGACATAACGTACCTTACAAAACTCACATTCTTCGAATGATAAATCTTTATAACAAAATTGGGTAAAAAAACTTTATGTTTTTATTCAAATACCAACCAAATGGTTTTCATAATATAAGTTTACCCTGCGAACTCCCCTGTCTCTTACCATACAGGATTTCATAAAAAGGAAATCATGTTTTTCATAAAATTATTTATGACAAAATAATAAAATCCAGAATGTGTGCGTTGACCCGTAAAATAAATTGTGGCAGCATTCATGATTTGACTGGTAAAACAAAATAAACGAAAATGTTCAAATATGAGCGTCATGAAATATATTTACACTGAAGATCCCTTGCATTTTACTGCTAAAAAACAAATAAATCAATACCATTTTTCCTTTGTGACGAGTAAAATAACGTCTGTCTGCATAATGACCCCTTTTCATTCGCAGTGATTTAGTGTCACGACTGGCCTCAAAGGGTTAAGCTGCTGTCACTTTATAAACACAGATCCAAATAATTAATTTCGAAAAATGAGTCAAATTTTATTTATTTTGAACTAACACGTTTCGATCACTCCCGCAATAACGTTCATAACAAATCGTATTTTTTTCTGACAAATGACTCATTAATTATTACAAATTCGTTTTTTTATATCGTATACAGAATCCTCAAATTGTAAAGAAAATGTAGAGTACTTGTAGAAACATTTTTTTATCCATGTCAGGTCCCAATGTGGATCAAATGGTCTCCTAACATTCAATGAGGTATGTCGACATATTTTTTTTTGCGAGAACGTCACTTATTTGCTCAACCTTTCTTCTTTTTCTAAGAGAGTAGGGATGGTAAGGATAAGGCTAGGACAGAACTAGTAGTTGGCTAATCAATCTCGCTAAGCCCCGCTGTTTAGGTTTGGAAAAGTGGGGGAGAATTGAAGACATCACAAACATCCATACTTTTGAACAGAAATCGTAAAAAACCTATTGAAAATGTAGAAAAATACTCCTCATTTATCCTACAAAACAACAATGATGGATGTGGATCGTTATGATGAAATTCATCAAGATGAAATTAGAAAAATGATTATTGCGATAGTCGTAATTTAATCACAGGTCTAGACTCAAGTCATGACTTATTTAAAGAAAAGAGATTACGAAAGCATCTACGTCTCTATTAATAATTTGGTACGAATTTACATACATATTTCAATTCTTTATTCACGTGGTTAAAATCAATGGCAATTATCACACGGCAGTTTCATAAAAATAGCCACTTAATTACCTTTCGTAATAAGAAGCCGTTGATATGACAATTCATAAAAAATATTTCGTTTCAAATCTTATTTTAAAAGTTGAATGACAATGTATTAAAGTGAATGATTTCGTGTCCTGAATATAAATATCATACATTTTCCAGGACCGTTGTCGAGTGTTCAACTTCTTTGTTTTCGGTTACGGAGCTCACATGTTAGAATCACAGTACGGACAGTTTCATAAATTAATTGTTCAAACGATTTATGACCTTCTATTCGATGGCATGGATGTCTGTGATGTCTAAAATGCCTTCCCACCCATCATATTCTAAAACCGTGGCGTTCCAACAGCGAATAGCTATTCACTATTCCAATCCTAGCTATTTATATTTATTCTTACTCTAGAAGAGAATTTTGGCGAAAGTAACACGTACAAATACTTTTTTAACTTCATTAGTGGACCATATGCGCCACATTAGGAGTGGACATGGTTAAAAAGAAATATTTGTAATCATTTATTTACTTATTTTTAAAATATTCTTAGTAATATTCTGACGGTTGATAAAGTATACAGATAGTTGATATGAAAGATTCCAAAAACATTATGTATCTTCCGCTGTATATTACAGTTATATGTTTTTATATAATTAAACAACTAATAATAATTTAAACTCACCTGAAACTTTCATTAATAAACGTTGTATAATCCATTTAGACAATGGTTGGGTTTCCCTAAATGAGTCTATCTAACCATTTCCCTGCCTAATTTATAAAGTAACCTAAGGAGGACAAATAAATTTTAAAAAATAAAAATATATTTATTCTATTTTTGGGTCCGTGGCGCAGCGGTCAACGTCGATGGCTTCTGTGTCGAAACTCACCGGTTCGAGTCTTAGTACGAACACCATTTTGCGGTAAATTTACCGATTTCTGTTCGAATGGATGGATGTTTATGATATTCTCGTAGAAAGCTTTGTTGAAATACTTCCATTAGTAGACCATATGCTTCTCATTGGGAGCGAACATAGATTTTTAAAAATATATGAAGTAACAAAATTATAAGATGATCTTAGTAAAAATGTTACACTTTAATGTCTAAATCAGCGATGTCCAACACGCGGCCCAGTTGAAAATTTTCTGCGGCCCTATTGGAGTTTACAACATTCTACAAATATATTTTGCATTTTATTATTTGTTGAAAATAGTAAAAACGAAATGTCGTAACAGGCTGGCCGATGAAAACTTGATCAATCAACTGCAATGTGCATCGAATAAATTACTAATCGATAAAAAAATATCAAATAGTATAAAAAAAGTGTTATATTGATTAAGTAAATAAAATGTTTTGATAATTGTTTGGCTGCTTTTAAAATAAAAAAAGGTATCATGATGTATGGTAATTATTAATTAATAAATTGTTTTTAATACGTTTGTTTGTTTTTTTTTATGTGGCCCACCATATACCGGTAATATTTTATTTGGCCCATCAAACGATTTCTGTTGGACAACGCTGGTCTAAATAATAAGGTTCTTATTGGTTTGTTGGAAGCGGCAACTTTTATGGCAGGGGTTAAAAATAATATATATTTTTTAGAAATCGACATAGCGTGGTCCTAGAGCAATAATTCAAATTTTACTATTAAGGCCCGACATTATACGGAGTCGTGAACATTAAAACTGCATTACAATAAACATAATGCATTTTATGTTTTATTTACGCATCGATGATGAGCTTTTTAACGATTTGATGTCGACAAAACTACCTCCCGCAGCGTCTAGCGATTTGTGAAGACTCATCGTAATTGCATCCGAGAACAAATGATACCGCCTGCCCGAAAAATATAATAAAAAAGCGGTCTTCCAAATGACGATAATCACTTTTGCATTACGGGCCACGCGTAATGTAGTGGCTGCAGCGTTCATTGATGTGTTTATACCAACCCGATAAAGTGTCTGTTGTCTCCCTCTTATTGCGCTAATAGCCTGATTTGTTCACCGTAAGCATGTAATATCTCAATGGCTGAATCAAACATACACAATATTAGCAAATAGGGATACCAAATATTTGTTTGATATACTCTTCCAATATCGAATAGTAAAATGTAAAAATAATGATAATTTTAGGACATAAATAAATATAATCAATTTCAATAGTCTATCAAAATATATTTTTTAGTCGCTGACAATTTAAGCTGTATGCTGGCATCCAATCCCGGGATCCCGTCCAATTTTCTGATCCCGAAATTCCGGGATTGACATGGTCGCGATCCCGGGGTTTCGGTGATAGGATTTTGGAATTGAGGATTTCAAATTCCTCGGTGGGCTAAAAAAAAAACGAGTCTTGGAGATAATCTGGGGAAAAGGTAAAGGGAATTGAGGATTTCAAACTTCTCGGTATCAAATAACAAATTTTACAGGAGTCACAAAAAACATTTTTGGTGATTTTGGGCCAAATTATGAGATATACTGTTATACACAACGTTGAAGTGCATGGAGAGTGATAAACTGTTTTTAATTGATTTAATTATCTAATATTGCTCAACAAAAACTTTTTTTTAAGTCCTTTTACCTGGTTGAAATTTTCACAGGCCCTTCTTTTTTTCAAACTTAAAAGCTAAATTTAGATACCAATTTGGCATTTTCAGCTTAAAACCTTTTGATAGAACGTTTATCAAGTTGTATACATTGTGATTTTGAAAAAACTCTTCGTTACGTCTTTTTGTCTTTCCACAGTCGATATTAGACTTTTTTATCAATGACCACTCCTAACGTGAGGCACATGGTCTCCTAAAAGAGGTATCTCAACAGAAGTTTTTCTACGAGAACTGCTTTTTACTTAGTTACTTAACCTCTCTTTTTCGAACAGAGTGCGGATAGAGAAGGATAGGTGCTAGGACAGGACTAATATTAAACTAATTGTTCTCGCTACGTCCCGTTATTTTAAGATTGAATTTTTAGTATAGAACTTTGAAGAATAGCTATTTAAAGGTTAATCTTGAAAATACATACATTTTTTTAAATTTTTACAGCAACAAAAATGCAATTTTTCATTTCACAGTTATATAAATTAAAATACTGTTTTTTTTGTTTCATTTTAGTATATTCAATTCATGAGAATAAAAAAGAAACTAGAAATTGTAACGAATATTTATTATTTCTTATTGCACCAATACGGAAATCTGATTCAATTGCATATTCATAATCAAAGACAAATTTATGTTTATTAGTACAGGAGGACCTCGACTTTCGCACCTAATTGGTTCCTGGACTTTGTGCGAAAGTTGAAATGTTCGAAAGCCGAGGGAAGTAAAAAAAAACACCAAAAATTGTACTAAGTACATACTAAATAAAAATTATATTTGCTTAATGAATTTGTCAAGCGTTAGTTGTGTTTTACTACTTTTTTTTTCTTCGTAGAGAGTTCTGTAACATGCCGTACTCTTATGGATCGCCCTACGCACTTGAGATATGCGTTCTCCATTAGGATCACATTCTTCCATAATATTCAAAAATGTCTCGAGATGCATAAAAGCGTCGTTCATGGTTTTTATTGTTAAGGTCTTGATGATTTCTTGATGGTATCATCTACATTGAATATTTGACCAGAGGTATATTCTCCATCTTCAATAATTTTAGAAAATGAGGAAATAAAGTCTTTTGCAGCATCTTTATCCGCATCAGCTGATTCTCCAGTGAATTTAACATTGTGTAAAGAATACCTTGTTTTAAAATTTGAAAACCAGCCGTTACTTGCATGAAACACCGTGTGAGAATCATCTTTTAGTCTAGCCTTCCAATCCTTATGCAAACTAAGAGCTTTAGCTTGAATCATCGAAGTACTCAGAGGTACGTCTTTTTGATTTTGGTCACTAATCCAATACGACAAAGATTTCTCCATTTCATCCAACACTATGCCGTGCCTTTTGGAAAGAACTTTTGATAATACATTTCCACAAGATTTTACATATTCCTTGATTTTATCTTTATTTTTTAATATCGAACATATCGTAGACCTGTTAATATCATACGAACGACCAATTGAAGCATAAGACTCTCCATTTTCAGATCGTTTTATTATAGCCATCTTCGTTTCGATTGTATGAAGTTAATGGGTTCTTAATTTGTTTTTTGCCATATCTACTTCACTGTTTTTTCGTTTCCCATTCATGTTAAAGTGGGTACGAAATATTTGTGACAAAGCTCGCGGAACAATGCACCTGTACGTGCACTGACGCAAGACTAAACCTGTCAAAATTAGGCGGGAGTGTTCGGATGCGTTCAGATGCATTCGGATGCATTCGGACCCGCTCGCGTTCGTGTGTCAATGCATATGTGCGAACAGTACGTAACACTTTTGATAGTACTAACTTAGCTCATATGCGTTTCGTTGTAAGACAGGGAAATTACTGCACGGAATCAAAACATTTTTGCATTATAAAAAAAAAAATTTTTTTTCAATAATGTGCGAAATAGCGAATTGTGCGAAAGTCAAAGGTGCGAAAGACGAGGTTCTCCTGTACATTATAAATTGGATACAACTGAGACCCAGAAATTATCCACAATCTCGCTATTACTTGTATAGAATTATAATTATTATCTCGCTATTATTATTACTAGAATACTAATATGAAACTGTAATGAAAGATTAAATAGTCATTTTTAATTCATATGCATGCTTTCATTTGGGCACACCTTTATGTATCAAAGTATACCCACGCAGAGGAGATAATATTTTGAGTACGGTGACTGCGGTCTTACATTTTTAAAACAATTAAGTCCGTTAATAAATGGGTAAAATTCCATATCCACATTACTAAGTGTTCCATGTGTTGGGTAAACATCTGCATAAGAAATGAAGAAAAAATATCAATATATAAAATTATGCGCCAATTGAGTAAACTAAGAATATTGCTAAATATATTGAGATAGCTTTTTACTAGGTCTTCAGAATTCAGTCTTCAGCTAATCTTGACTCCAGCATTTAAAAATCATCCAACTACGATTTTAAAAGCATAATAAATTTTATATTAAAAAAAACAAGTATCACTTGAGACCCTCCGATTATAACTAAGCTCTGGTTTTTTACTAAAAAAATGTAATATATTACAATAAGAAAAATAACAAGTAATATATTATACTATATATATATACAGTGGAACCTCTCATAACGAGCAAAACAGATTGTAAAAAAAATGCTCTCTTAACAAGCGATATTTCACATAACGAGTGACGCAGAGTTTTGGAAAGATCACTTTCAGATTGTTGCTTGCCTCAAGATGAATGAAAAAGTGTGTGAAAACGTTACCAAGTGGACCCTCACTTCTGCTTGTAAAAAGCTTTGGCCAGAGAGCGTTGTCGAATGTGATTTTGAGGAGTTTGAAACAGTACCTGTGGAGTCTACAGTCAACGAGATTCTATCTTTGGCCAATACCAGGTGGAAAGATGTGGAAAACAACGATATTGATGATCTTGTAGAAGGGGACGGTCAAGAGCTGACCACCAAAGAGCTTATGGAGTTGCATTGTTTTTCACAGCAATGATTTATGGAGGAGAGTTTGTTGGTGGAGGAGGAGGAAGTAGCAGAACAACAATCTTCTGGTGCAATAAGAGAAATGCTGAAAGCATGGAAAACTGTTGCATCGTACATTGAGAAGCATCACCCTAATCTCTAGTCTCTTTATTCCAGCGGCAGGAGCTGCGATTTAAAGTAAAAAAAGGCAAATCCAATACAAAATTTTATTTTATCAAATTGCCAACATGTCTGGTATTTATTCACTTGCCAAAGGTTTATAAGCGTATATCACGTATAAACTCGTGGTACGTAATATTATAATATATCAATTTAGATAACTTAAGTATGATTTTTGGAAAGATATTCACTTTGTATTGTAGTGTGTACACATCCACCCAATTTCCTTTTTACGAGGTTTTTTCATAACATGAACAACATAATTATTTGTTGAAAAAAAGTCTGTAAAATATATTACAAAAGTATTTAGGTACCATATTTTGTAATTGTTAACATAGTGCACAATCTGAATAAATGTATTTAATTTGTTTAATTTAATGTTATCTATGGTTATAATATATTTTCTTTTTAGTACATTTTTGCACGGTGGTCCTTGAACGTTTCCCTAGTGCAAAAAAAAGGTGTAATTAGCAATATTTTCTTTATTGCCAACATAGATGCGATTGTTAACTTTGTATAAGTTACGCAAAATAATTTAGTTTTACGATATAATCCGGACGTCCGTTTGATGTGAGATTTCCATAGCTTCCGCAGTAATTTCTCTATTTTCTCCAAACACAGGGTCGGATTTACGCGACCAATTGCCAATTAGCAAAAATAACAACAAATTGCGAGATAGACGTTTTAGGGCGCTGTCCCAATTATCCGCAGTCCCCGCGCGGAGGCTCAAATAATGGCGGGGAGGGCGTTTAGAGGAGCGAAACTCCGCGAGACAGACATTCACCGCGCGTCGACCGCCGGGGTAACAAGTGTCCGTGAACTCACAGTTGCCGTCGCTCAGTGCTGTCGACCTCTCCGAAACGCTCGATCTTATTACGTGCTAAAAATACTCTGATTATTTCAAGCTCACAGTGATTATCCGACTCTCCACACTCGGCGGTTGTTTGTTTACAAACTTACGAATCGATTTTAGCGCGTAGTGTTCAAATTCAAAATTTTAATACTTTTTGACGTTTGTTTATGTGTGCCCTGCCCCCCTTAATCTGACTACTTTCGACAGTGCGTTTAAGTGTAATTTCTAAAATTATATTTTCGACTTCTCTAGTGCGACGTTTTTTTAAAACACTTAAAGTAAAATCGTAATATTTTTTATAAACAGTGTTGACTTGTTTGTTTACGTTTAACGTTAAACTTGTCTGAAGCCGGCCGATTGTGTCCGGTAGCAAGCGGAGCCTTTCATCCACTCACTTGAAGGTTTCGCGTGATGATAAACACATTCTGAACGCCTAGAGGCTGAGGTGGTCGCACGCAACCACGTGGATGCAGGTTCATATTATTCAAGTGCCGTCTGTTACTTTGGAGCAGGTACCCGCCGGCTAGTCGCGGCCAACGATCGGATAACGAGCGTCTAATAACACCCTGCACACTTTTGTTGACGATTTCATCTTTACACTTGACATCCGCTGCCAGAAGGCTATTATGTTGTAAGTATTTATCTGCACATATTTTTCGAATATATACATAGATAAATTTTGTATTCTATACAAAAATTCTCGTAAAATTATAACGTGACTCTTGTCTTTATTACTTTCAGTATTAATTACTATCACAGTAAGAAATTACTTGAGTTCCTTACGTATTTTGATTTAAGAAAGGCATTAGGACTCAACCATCCTTTTTTTAAGAATAACTTTTTTCGACAGTCACAATATGTATAACTTAATATTACTTAATGTTCCATCAAAAGGATGTAATCTGCAAATGTCGAATTAGTATCTTAATTTGAAAAAAGTCATGTTAAAATTGTGACCAGTAAAAGACTTACACAAAGGTTTTCCTCGGACAATTAATATTAGATTAAGTATGTAAACACCAGTTTATAAGTCTTCGTCCACTTCAAGGTTGTGTATAATTAATTAATATTTTGACTTTGGCCCAAAATCATTAAAAAATGTTTTTGTGTCTCCTGTAAAATTTGTTATGTGTTCTTTCTACAGTCAAATTATGTAGACTTTCAAATTTAAAATGTATTTATAAATAAAAAAAACAATATTAAACATTCATTCATTATCACACTTATCTTAAAGGTTGTCAATTACTGTAACCACCTTTGAAACGCACAAATTATTTATCATTTTTTTTATTATTAAAAAACTACCTTTGATATATATATATTTAATAATACATATCTAGATAATATGATGAGGCGTTTTATTAAATATTTAAAAAATCCTTTCAAAAATATATGCAATATAATATTACATCATTTACGTCTGTGTCCTTTTGCTATCTACCTGTTGTGTTTGCTAATGTTACAATGGTTTTGACTGTAGTGACAACCTCCAAAAAAAATCGAGGTATAAGGAGATCTTCTAGCCTTCGTTTTCAATTTGTCTTAGGTCTGTGACGACTTCCTTTCCTGATAAAAGGGGTATATTTATCTTCTTCGAGAGATTTTTTACTTGCATACCAATTCATTAAACGACAGTAAAAACATCTAGTTTACAGGTAACCATGGTTGAGATAATTGAATAATTTAATTTTGTAATGGATCTAAAACTACTGAACCCCTCAATCGAAATTTGAAATCGTCGTGTAGATATCAGCAAACAATTTAATTGATTATTAATCAATATTAATCGTAATGATGGAATCGATTTATTCAATCGTCTAATTGAGGCAATACTTTCAAATTTATTGTTTACTTTGTACGATTTTAGATAACACTCAACCACCGAAAAGACTAGCTTATTAAACGAAAACTGTTAAAAGTAACAGTAACGATTCAAAATAATGAATGCCAACTTTACTACGAGATTGTCGAAATTACCTCGTAAACTTATAATTGGGAACCCTGAATTGAGTGGCACTCAATACAATCGGCTGGCAAACTTTTCAACTGGGGAAATTAATCCATTTCTACACAATTTTTCTGTACGCGTCTGAAATACCTCGTACGAAACTTTTCATTGTCAATTAAATTTGACGAAGAAATTTCCGCATAAACATTGTGTTCGTGTTTTATCGTGTAAACAATTTAGAACAATGCTTTTATACATAATTTCGGCCATTGTTCGCAAATTTTCTATTTCCATTACATCAACAAATCGTGAATACTTTTTATTTCCGGGGTTTCGGAATAATTTTTATTTTAATTTTAAATCAAAAATCGAACTCGACACATATGTTATCCACTTTTATCACTTTATCCACACACAATGAAAGTTGTAAACTCTAAGTATTTATTGTAATTGAAAAAATATATTAAAAATTTAAAATTACATATTTCTGCATAGAATTGTATATAATGAATTTCAATTAATATCAAACAGGTCAAACAATTATCCATTCTGCGAACTCTTTGAAAAGACATTTAATTGATAGGCTATTGAATAACAAATTTAATTTATATTTAATGACATTATTTGAATCGTATGATGGCTTTGCCACAATATATGTATACTTTTTACAATATATAATTTCAATTATTTAATATTTAGATGTGATATTTTTTAGATTAAATTACCTTAGTGTACCTTTCTATATTCGAAGTATTATTTTACAATGATTGAATGCATCATTCTTTTGTACGACACCTAATATCAAATATATATACATATATAGTCATGCAGTAGGTTTCATTACCATCGTCCGTTTTGAAATACCACTCACTTCTCTAAAATTCAATTTATTATTAAATTATTGTAATTTAATGTGATATCGATTTAGCCATTCTCGAGGTTGTTATATTACAACTTGTATTGTACATAAATACAAATTAGATTTGTGGCATAGTAAGGAGTATTTCATTAATTATTTTTGTTAGGTTTAAATTTACACTTATGAATTAATATTGTAGTTTCACGAAAATTTGTATTTGCTTAAAGCATATTTTGAACGAAGATTTTATACCGCCATTTAATTATAGTCTTTGGTTTCATTTAAATTTAAAAAAGAGTCGTCGCTGTTATGAGTTTCATATTTCATGTTAAGTTGCCAACTTGTTCCTATTTTATACTAAGCTTCGATTTGTCAAATCAAATCAAATCAGAATATGCATATAAGTATTGGCTAACAAAGCATTTTATTATTTTCAGTGGCTTACAACCGTCGACTTTAAGATATGGTATGGTATGGTATGTGAAAGAGATTTATTTTAAAAATACATCTATAATACGATAAATTTTATTGCCTTCATTAAAATTTCGATTTGTAAGTAAAATTAAAAAATAATTAAATTGAAGAGTCATCTATATCAGACCTGACGGTAAAACAGTTATGTTCTTCATAATTTAATTCAGATTGTATTATCAATACCAAAATACTGTTAAACATATTTTTATGCGTATACTTCAGGCGTCTTCTTACATTTCAAAGGAAAACATGTTTGGAAATAAAATAAAAATATATTGTGCTGTAAATATACATCAATGAAAATACTGCGTTTTTTTACAAAATTAGTTTAATGTAGAATCAGAAAAAACTTTTTTTGAAGCCAAAAAAATGTCTTTACTGTGCCAAATGACCGGCCCATGAAATTGCCTAGTATGTATAAATATTGAACGGGTATAGCTATTATGTGGGATGTGCAACCCTACCACCACAAAGCGTTCCTCCCCTCTGTTCTATTGGGCCATTTTTTCCGCGTTCATGAACGCTTTTATGAACATGATTACACGTGCAATAAAATTTGTCCAAAAATAAAATTTTAGGGCTTCACGGAAATAGGATTTTTCTAGTAAAGTACATTTTGCAGTGGTAAGTATACGTAGGTAAAGTTTTTTTTATAATCGCCGGTGGGTGGCATTTATATAACCTTTACAGTGCTGAGATCAGGGATGGGGAACTTTTTGTGCTAGAAGACCACATTAATTTATAATATTCCGCATCAAAGAAATTAAATGTAAGTACGTGAACGAAAACAATTGAATAACTATTTTGGATTAAGTCGAAACTCCATAGTTGATGACCTAAGCAGCTGCATGTTCGATAACCCTGAGACCAAAGAAATACTAACATTTATTCTCTTTTGGTGATTATTTCATTTTGAAAAAAAATTGATAAAGTCTACAAATGGAAATCATTTTAACGATGCCATGCATGCATTAGATTTTAGATAGCTTTAACTAAATGGGCAAATGCAATAAAAAAAACATTCTGCTTCTACTTTCTGCTAAAAAGTGAACTTATTTTCTCTATGTTATCATTTGGTATTACGACATGTTATGTTATGATCAAAAGTTTACTACCTGAACGTATTACGTGATATAATTATGTATATATTTTTTCCATTTATGGTAATAAAATTACTTGAGTTTAGTAAATCAATTGATTTAACATTGATAATACTAACAATAATAAAAAATTCTCCTACTTTTCAATATATTTTGGATGAAATGATAATTGTAGGATTAGTGGGTTTTTATTATTTGATTTTGTAATTATTATTTGGTATAAAAAGTATTTTGAATCAATTAAATATTACCCACATACACCAATTATAATAAAAAAAATTGTATCATTGTTTTATGAATACACGCAGTATGAGTTTGTGCCAACTACAAATGTAGTGATGTGTGAAATTACGGTATCAAAATGGCCCTGCTTTTACACTTCGGACCTGTTCGCTCCAATGCAAAATTTTTGCTGTAACAATCCTTGTTTGATCCAACGAGGATTGTTACTCATTTTTGCATCATCTTTAATTAGAATATCAACGATTGAGCCAGGGACAACCACGAGTTCGCAACTGGGAGGTAGGCGCAAAAGGGAACGAAGTGTCCCCACTTTAACAAAATCCTCAAAACATTCAAATCCTACCAAACCATGTGCTTGTTCACTATGGCGGTAGTTGATAAAGGCTGCAACGTCTTTTTGCACGTAGCCATTCGAATATTCATCAAGAATTCACCGAATACATCGTTTTTAACATTAAGAAAGAATAAAAGCAAAAATCACTATTCAAAAAAAATGGTTAGTTTTTTTGTTGCATTTTGAGTAAGTAAGAATTTTATTCATTTTTTTACAATACCAACGCTTCGTACAAAAAAAACTGGTTGACATTATTATTCAATTCCCATTTCAACAATTCCACATTTTCATATTTCAGTCACCTGCGAAGCCCTCGCGGGTGTTAAAACCCGAATAAAAAACGAAGTAACCGATTGAATTTTGAATAAATTTCGAAATGTTTATTAGAGTTTTTTCGATTTTTTTAGATAGAGTTTTTTTTGCGTATTCATCATAAATCACCAAAAGGTACCCTCATAACTTGCCTATCTACAGTCCCAACAAAAACCGTATAACAAAACTTCCTTTGACCGCAATTTTCATGAAAATTTTTTGAGGCTGTTATTCTCAAGAGAAGTTGCGCATTTTGGCAAACTGCCAAAATATAATATACAAAACGGAACTAAACAGAAAAAAAGACTTTATCCGGCTGAATGAATGAATCTTTATGGTAGTTTAGCGTGAAACATGAAAATGTTTTTCAGAATTCTATAAGAACGAATAATAATAGCCGGATAACTTATTCTCAGCTTTTGAGTGTCAGTCTATTTAGGGAAAAAGTATTTAAATTTAAGAACATGTTGAAACTCAGTTGATACATGAAAAATAAATAAACATTTATTCAGTCACTTTTTTATTTGTAATTTTACTTACCTTGGTATTCTTTTTGAATAATATTAACTTTATCCAGCGTTGTTTACGCCTTTCGTACACTATCCTTAAATTAATAATTCAATTTTGCTTTCTTTTCTTTATTTTTTTCAAAATGTTATTAAAAATCGAAAGATGTCTTCGCGTAACAACTACATACATTTCATCAAAAAAAATTTTTTTTTAGCAGTACAATTTGAAATGAGAAAATAATCGGATTGCATTATATATATATATATACGGAATAATCATATTATCAATACCAAATAACATGTAAGGTTTGTAAATTAAACGTCAAAAAATATTTTTTTATTTGAGGTTTGTTTGTAAATTATTTAGAACAAATAGTTGCATAACGTTACTTAATGATGAACCATAAAGAAATCTACTCAGAGAGAATGTCTTTATTGCATATATTAAATTACAGTATTTACATGAAATAATCATATCTTTAAAATACTTGTATCGGCCGTCAAAACGATGACAATGTATACTAGACACATTCGAAAAAAATAGTATTTGACACATTGAATGCAGGGTAACGGCGATTTCCCAGCGAACATTGCAATTTAAATGTCATGCATATTTACGATTTCACTCCGATTTAGCTACAATATTTAATTATTTATATAGAAGATTATAGAAAAAAACCTTAATATTTTATCTATGAGCTACTGTATATAAATATAAGTGCAAAACATTTCCAATCAGTCACAAAATGTAAGAGATTACCGACTAAAATAATGATTATTTTTCAACACAAAACTGATGTCTTTAAATTTATTCATCGCGTTAAAAGTTAAACGACATGTTCGATAAAGGTAACAAATGCCATTTTATAAATGTAACAAATTACTTCCTAATGCCGATTGAACTAAGATACTAGAATGGTTCGGTATTTGGGAAACACTTGCACGAAGCGCTGTTTTTGGGGACAGAAATGATTTGGATGTCAACTCACAAATCAGATTGCCTTTACCCTTTTATGTTTTATTCACAGCGTAAGGGGCTGAATTTTTCCGCACTCGACCCGCCGCCACGATTGAAATATTTTCCATTTCCCTTGGACATCCGGTTCTTTCAAGGAAGTAATATGACGACCAAAGGATGTTTCCGGTTATTTCGGTGGCGATACTTACTTTTGTATTCTTCATCAACCAATCATCAGAATTCGGTCATTTTGTATTATACAGTATAATTTTCCACAGTGAATTAATTAAACACCACCGTCTAGCATTTAAAATACATTCAAAACTTGTTTGACAATTAGCCTTAAATCAGTTAATTTATTTTGGGTTGAACATAACTAATATTTATAACATTAACCCAACTATTTGAACAAAACATGGCGTTGTTATACCTAGATAATAATAATTCATCACTTATAACACATTATATTTGCGGCCGTAACCGAAATTACTTCATTGTTCTCCTAACCTTTTTGTCAATAAACCCACAATGCGGTATTTCTTCACACAGTGTTGGTATATAATATAGGAGCATCCGCCCAGGGATTCCTCTTGTCTTTCCTCTATTGTCTCTGTTAAATTCATATTCATTCAAGCTTGTTTCTGCCGCTAAAAATCCTAAGAGGATCAGGAATCGGAAAGACTTATGATTGTCCTAATTAAAAGCCATTACGTCAATCAGAGCGTGACATAATGAAACACGAAAGTGCACCGAAGGACTTTTCTGAAACCGAATATTTTTTAAAAATAATTTTCTTTATTCTTTCTCAGTTATGACGCAAATTATCTACAACAAAGTAATTTTTTAATATCAGTGTATAATAATTACTCTTAGATTACTTTCTCTCGTTGGACTTAGTGGCTCCAATATTATGCAGTGGTGAGGAATAATTATTGTACAATAATATATTTTTAACGATCATCACTCTTACATTTTGAGAATTGTAATTGTTGTTGTTAAATGTAAATCTGTTGATATTTGGATTTAACTAAGTATCGTATTTGTTCAGTGATGCCAGCTTACTTATTAACTGATATTACTAGCTAATATGTGCATACACATTCAGACAGTTACTGAATGGATAAATATTAGCTTGAGAGAATTAAATTGTACACAAAATCCTTAGCAAACAATCTGTATCTAAAATAAAATCAGTTTACTACTGTTGTAAATTTTCACACTGTCGATACGGACAAAGAAAATTTTATGGTGTGGAGATAAGCTCAAGAGACGTTACGCAAGATTTGCGATGCAGTTTATCGTTAAATAGCCCACCTTTATTAATCTTCATTACTCCTCGGAGCACAAAATACAAAACTTCGCTCCGGATAAAAAAAGTTGTTTCATTTGATGGTTCTTATATAACTTTCAAATAACGGAAGAAGCTTAATGAGACTTATCAAACAAAATTATTTGAATTCCAGCTTGCTAATCGACGTCAAGCGCCTTATGAAATTAAAATATCTTTAAAACAAAAGAAGACATTATTTTTTATACGTATTGTAGATTATTGTAACGCATAATATAAAGTCGTTTTCTTGTGCAGCAAAAATAAATTTAAAAAAAAAGATTTTCGCATTATGTACATCAAATTGACACTGGTTCAGATATCCTCTGTATTTTAAATGATTTGACATAATCTCGAAGGGAATTGATGTCGAAAAGGTATTACAAACACCGAAGTCCTGCTTCGCAATTATTCAATTTATAAAGCCAGGCTACACGTTATGTATTGTTATTCAATAACAAAGCATTAACATAGTTCCTATAAAAAAACATGGTGGTATGAAGGCGTGCATTTCTGTCCGAAATATAAATCTTTCCTAGAAAATAAGTTTTATTTTAGAATCACCTAAATTTATTACACTACCTTAGTTTCACTTGTAAATAATTCTATACCCGAATGCTTTTATTTTTTACCGTTTTCTTAGAAGCAAGAAAGTGATAGATTGATCTCTCTCAAAGCTATTGAGTTTACCTGTATCCCTTTTCAGTCACTAATGTTAAGTCAAACTGTGATAATACCTAAAAGATTTTTGTGATGACAGTACTGTTAGCCAAAAGCTACGTCAGGTACAACTGTAAATTTATATATGTATGTGGTTTTTCGTAGCATTAAATGTATGCTTTTATTTCGATATAAACATCAAAATAATAAAATGTAGCACAGTTTTATACTTCCGCATTGAAAGATAAATGTATATCTAATATAGCGCTGTGTATGTATTTATAAAAGAGATCGACTGTCAATCGAATAAGATAGAATTTCATTCTAGTCTAACTTTCATCCCGATGGATTAGTTTTCTTATTACAGTAGGAAATGTGGCAGCTGACTGACGATTTAATAAAACAGTCACTTTTAATTTATTAAATGTACTTTTGTAATGACAGTTTTAGTTATTAAACTATATGTTTTTATATACATTCCTCGCCAAAGATTTACCTTTGTTACTAACTGCAAGTTGTAACCTGCCGACTCGGGCGCAAACATTACATGGCATTTAACTATTACAGTTAAATAAGTACCAATATAATATTTTTGAATTACTTATGTATTTACTCAAATTCTGGTCCGTGGCCAGTTCCAGTCCACGCTCAACAATATAAAAAATTTTAGTTCCCCATTTATAAAAGTATAACTTGTTTATTTTATTTACATAATGAGATCTGTCTGCAGGTAACACTAAAAGATATTATATATTATTGGCCCGAATTTTTTTTGAGTAGCACTGACCTACACATTGTTCATATGTAAAGTTAAATACGTTTAATTTAAATATATTTATTGTTCTCCAACTTTCTTTGAGTAACGCATTATGTAGTAAGTAAAGTTTTTGTATAAATGAGTTTATATTCTATGGTTGCTTTTACAAGAGTGCTTTACTATCATTAGATTATTAGTAATGGTTTATTTTAACTGTTAGACTAGTTGAAAAGTTTATTGTTACAATAAAATGCAGCATCATTCTCGTAAATTACGCTTATTACAGTTTTGCGACTGTTCAAGTTATATCGTGATATCAGAAGTGGATCGAGAAGAACTTCCGTTCCACTGATCTAGCTGACCAACTGCATAGCAAGTAGTAAGTAAATATATACGGTATAGATTTCCAATCAAATCTTGTCGGATCAAACGCAAGTATTTAATTTCTCTTTTAGTCCTGTCATTGCTATTTCGCAAAGCATATTTGTAAATATTCAATCTGTATTTGGTATTCAGTAGTTCAAAAACAATATCAAAAAGCAGATCATTCCATCGATATGTTAATCAATACGGTATACGTTTTTTTAAACTTATCTCCACACAATATATACTATTATACCTATGAAGCACGTGGACTTATAATTTTACTTGCTAAACATCCCTATTCAGGTAGAATAGTTTATGGTAGAAGGATTATTATAAGTTTACCTTATTACAATGCATGTCTACTAAAGTAATTTCATTTCAATACATAAGTTAAGTTTGATCGGTACTGCACCTTAGTAGACGCTCTTAGATTTTTGTCTTACGATTACGTGGTTAATGGTTCAAATCCCCAAATTGCAATTTTTAATAATGATTTTCCAACTGATTTGTGAATATATACCATCAAACGTTTGTATTCCTCCTCATCCATATTAACGCCTTTACCCAGTCATAAAAACATTATGTATGAAGGTTAATATTTCGCAAAATGATACATCGTAAATTTAAATGAATATTTTTATATTTTAATGAAAAAAAAGTTTTTTAGATACGTATATAATTATTGCAATTGTATAATAATTAGACCAACTGGAGATAACACTACAAGTATGTAATGAATTCCAATACTTTTTCTATTCAATACGTCATTATAATCACCTGCTTGTTTCTGTGCTTAATATTATATAAATTGATTATATTCAGTAATGACCTAATTAATATCTTTGTCTATATAATCCATTATACAATCGATATGCATTAATTTAAAGCCCCGGAGGTAATTATCTTTACTAACTTTTAATGTCGTTTTGTATTCAAGTTAAAATTTAAAATGTATACATTAACATATTTATATCACAAGATAAATCGTTATTGTAACTGGTAACCGTTATTAAATTTTAAAAGTTTGTTTTTTACCATTTTAGACCGTATAAGGAAGATTTTATCGTGTTAAATCATAACATAATTTAAATTTTTAAGCAATTAATACAAAAAGAAATGCTTAATAAAGCAACTAATTTATTTATTTGCTAATTTGGCTGGTTAAATATAGAAATTGGATATGTTTAGAAGATCAGACGTAATAAAAACTAAGCCAAAGGCATAGTGGAAAAATAAAACTACTAAAACATTTTCCCTATACATTTTGTATTCGTAAAAATCATAATGCATATCTTTTATGTGAGTAAAGAATATTATATTTATATTATATAAAACTTTATAACGAAATATGAACATTTTATTGTACTTATCGTTATAATATTAGAAACAAAAATATTATTACTTAATTCGAATTTTATGTACCTAAACATGACAATATCTGAAACGTAAAGTAAAGAAGTATGTAGCTATTTTTATTTCAGAAATCTAAATGTAAAAAATAAACATGTTTTATTGCGATGTTAATATTTACATCCGACATGATACAAACATGTCGTTTTTTACATCCGATTTTTTTTGTTCACATAGGTACCAAAAGTTATATTTATCTCTTCACTGTGATTTATTAAAGGACATAATATATATGTACGTAAAAAAATCTTTTTGTGGGTTTTATTTTATTATTTGGAATTATACTTGAAAATAATATATAATAAATTACTTTCGATTGTAATCTGTATCACTTTTAAACCCAATTGACCGCAGGAGGTACTTGAGATCGTTCAATTATTTTCTCCTCGTTAGCATAGCGGATCACACTTCATACACCATTTGAGTAAGTACTTTTAAAAATATTCAATGTCATTAAATATGCCATCCAGGGAATTCTTTTAATCTCTGAAGTTCATCGAAACATCATTGCATTATGTAGATAAATTTCATTATAATCGAGCTGATGATTTGTCAAAATTACCTCTTGACTTCCGCTGCATGAAAGTTTCTCACACTTTAAAACAATACAGCTTGATGACGTCAATTACACTGCTTCGTATAAATGCACTCATTGAAAAAGTGATTTTATTTACGAAAGATGAGCTGTTAACCAACGATGTTTACAATGTCAACAACGTTTGTTCTACGTGGAACCCGGTGGAAAAACGCTGATCTAGATAACTGAAAATATTCGGTATAATATCAGGATAGGCATTGACCATTTATTTTTTCATATGTACTAACCTCATTTTAAGAATTTCTTTATCGAACTTAGGAAGAGCCATGTGCAACTCACCTGTACTGATTATCACCAATGCACTAATGAAGCAATAGGTTTGCAAAGTAGTTACTGTTAATCCATTTCTAAGGTCAAATGTAACATTTCTACAAATACATGCATCACATGAAGCCAGACACTGTGTTGAATGTCAAATAAGTATAATAATTGTATGTAAAGTATTATATAATAGGTAAATATCACATATTACTTGCATAACCATCAAGCTACGACTCGAAAATTGGAAATTTATTCGAACGTTTTAATTAAATCTTCTCTTAGCCATTTTATAATATATAATATAATATTGAGCTTACCTCTTTTACTGCAGAAAAGGTTATCTCGAAATAAGAGCAAATTAATTCTGTGGTCTAGTTAGTTAGAACTTGCTCTACCAATCAGGGGTCTGGGTTCGATTCCCGGTAAGGTCAATGTCAAATTGAATTTTTTAAATTTTTATTTTAGATCTAAGACATGGGTGTTTGTAAAGTTAATTCTCTTCTTGTAAGGTTAATCTCATGTGGCTCACAAAAATTCTCATCGAGTATATATCGTATGATCTTTAAATTTCAAAATATTTGACGCATCGGCGTAAGCTGTAATATCATTTTTTTTAAATTAAAAAAAATACATAAAATATAATTACTTGAACGCAGAAGAACTCAGATACACTGACTTTCAGAAATTATTACGCCCATCTCGCATTGATTGGTAGTAATAACGAATTTAATTTTCAGCAGCGCCCCCCCCCCCATCAGTTAAATATAAAAACTGCTGCACAGGGGGCGTCAACCCCTTTCCCCCGTTAAGGAACACTGTTCTAAGCCAATGCCGAAATTAATACGCCTTTCTCGTACGATCAACTATTTTAATAGTCGTTCGTGGTTCTGGTTATTACATCTTTTATAGTCGAAAGGTTGTGCACGATTATGCCTTTAGGTCACTTGTTGAGCTTTACTATTTTACAATTGGAATAATCTTTGTTGGTGAGCAATAAAATATTTTATAATGCCAATAGACCTGAAGTGGTCAAACTTATAGACAAAATAGTGCCGAAGCTTATCACGAAAATACATGAAAGAACATATTTAAAATATCGCGGCATTTTTTCAAAAATCAGCTTTCCATATTCTATCGAATATAGTAAGGAATTTGAAAAAAAGTTATTAGATTTTTTTATTTTGTATTATATCAAGACTCGCGTAAATTAAGTATATAGGCTTATTTTATTCAATCCACCATGATATTAATCTGTGACCAAACGATATCTGGATAACAATTGTTATCTAGATATCTAGTAATCTAGTAATCAATGTAACAGTAATTTATGATAATTTATCTTTAGAACCGTTTTGTCAAAATCATCTGCTGTAAAATAATACAATTTTTTCTTCATTTTTACTTAATTTCAGGTATACAAAACAAAACTGTTGTGTAATTTTATTATATTTCTTTAATCAGATATTCTTTGACAGTGCATTATAGCAGTGCTTCCCAACCTGGGGTCCGCAGGTTTTTCGCGGGGGTCTGCGAAAATTTTCATTCTTTCAACATTCTTTGTGATAAAATATGAACATGTGAAATAAAAAAAAATCGGGGGTCCGTAGATTATTGTTTTCAGATTTAGGGGTCCGTTGCATGAAAAAGGTTGGAAATCACTGCATTATATTACATATCTACAATCCTTATGATTGCCAGATTCTAAATATTTTTTGTTTGACTTTTTATTTCACTGCTAGAGCAGCGCTGAACAGACTCGACAGAATTTGATCAATGATTGCGCGCGCTGTTCGTTTTCATAATAATATTGTTTTCACTAACATGCCGATAAAAATATGTATTATTTTACACACACCACTACAGAAATAAATAAATTTAAATAAAATTAGCTTATTTAACTTCACATTTAACTTGCCGCCTGTGTGGTCGAGTGGTCAACATCGTTGGCTACCGCTACGGAGGGCACGGGTTCGAATCCCGGTACGGGCAGTTTTATAAATTGATTTTTCAATTGATTTATGAATTTCTGTTCAAAGGCATGGATGTATGTGATGTCTTGAATTCCCCCCTCCTACCCATCCTATCCTATGAACGGGGCGTATAGAGAGCGATTAGCTAACCACTAGTCCTGTCCTTGCCCTTTCCTTCTATTCCTACTCTCTTTGGAAAAAGAGAGGTTGAGCAACTGAGTAACAAGCAGTTCTCGTAGAAAAAATTCTGTTGAGATAAACTCCATTAGGAGTCCATATGCTCCATATTGGGAGCGGACATGGAATAAAAAAAAAAAATATTTAACTTCACAATATATATATATATATATATATAACCATAAATATTTCGATTATACTATTGATGTCAAGGCATTGATACCACAACGAATGCTATAAATCTTCTATTGTTCATGCTTGTATGGCACATAATATTAATAGTGATACAGCAATATGCTGTATGTAGTTTCATCTCAATCGTCTGTTTTGAAATGCCACCCTCGTCCCTTTTGATGCTTCCTCTATTCGAGGAAATTCGCTGAAGTTGGCGTGCAGTAACTTCTTTGTATTCTGCAAGTCACGCACAAATTTATCTTTATCGGAAATGCTCCTTAAATATAACAAAAAATCATTCCTAATGTAGTTTCTAGTCTTACAGTAATTATTGTACTCACAGTTATAATTTGTGTGAGTTATTTAACAACTTAAATTACAGTAATTTCATCTCAGTTCCATATTGAATTACTTACTAACCAATGATGACTCAGTTACTTTCTGGATATCGATTTCACTTTACGATACTTAACACAAATTCTTGTATAACCGAGCGAGAATTAATTATGGATAACAAAATAAGAAAAAAAATGTTTAATTACTTTTTCGCTAATTAATATTTATCCGACCGACTTTTATTTCCGTGTAAATAAACCGCTAAACCGAATATATTCTTTTATTGGAAACTGTTCCAGCTTATCAACGTGTATAATCAGATTCATTTTTACTGATAACCTTCATTTGCTTTATTCATTCCTTTATAAAATATAATGTTTATTTTTTTTATATAAAAATGTACAGTCCAATCCTCTTTTTATGCGGTTGATGCGTTCCACGAAAAATTGCATAAAAAAAGACTTGACTTCCATACAAAAAGTGGGGATACGTTCCATAAATTTTAAAATCCGCATAACTTTGAAACAGTGAGTTAAAATATACCCATAATCGCACAAAAAAGTCTTGACTTCTATAGAAAAAGTGGGGATACGTTCTATATTTTTTTAAAACCGCATAACTTAAAAACAGGGAGTTAAAATACAGTAAAACAAATTATATACTCAAAAATATTTTTTATTAAGAATAAAATTGTTATAATTTAAGATTTCGGTTGAAGGTGCTTGGTGGAATTTCAATATTAAATTTGAATCGTTCAAATTATGTAAATTCACACAGATTTTGTCACCAACGACCCCGGTTTCGCCTTCAGGCATCTTCAGGCGTTCAATCTGTGAACGAATATGTGTGAATTTACATCATTTGAACGATTCAAATTTAATAAAATTGTTGCTTATTGTTTTACTCCAGCAACATTTTAAGTAAAACTATCGACACTGTATGACAATGTTAGGTGCGTTTTGTATGGGGTTCAAAATCACTATATTTTTCGGGCGAAATAGTATGCGCATCAATTTCAATAGACAATGGTTCTTAACGAATGAAATTAGTGTTAATCACACTATCGTTCACTGATCTTTTCTTTCTAACTATGAAATAAGTAATCAGAGTTTGTTCGAATTTTCTTTTTTCTATGATTAATTGTTTATGCAGTTCGTTATACCCATAAATACAAATTTGAAGCTCTCGTTGAAACTAAAATGCCATTTCAGAAATTGAATCATTTAGAATGAAATGATTTTCTAATTTACTGCAAAGTTGGATATCTTCTTGAATTATTTTAGCAGTGTGGGAATTGTAATTTTTTCCACTTCGTCATCGTTTTCTGGTTCTTTGTCAAAAGTTAAATTAATGACATCATCGTCACTTATAGCATTATCCATAAGTAATTCGTCGATTTCATTTCCGATAAATGTATCAGACCCTTCTCCGCCAAGTTCATGTGCTAAAGTAATAATTTCAACTGATCGCCGACTTTTCGATGGTTTCATCGTCTGTAACAAACCCAAGTACGTGGACTTAATTCAGAGATGGCAGATGCAACATGATTGAATTAAACAGTCCAAAATCGTATTTTTTTCCAAATCTCGGCTAGTGTTAATAATTCATTCTCCAGTATATCCAAAATACAACGATACGTGATCTTGATGTAATATTTTGTTCGTTAATATAGTACATTTAAAAAAATTGCATTACTAAAAACCGCATAACTTCGAAATCGCACAAAAAACGCATAAAAAAAGGATTGACTGTATTGCTAAATAAATATTTAGATTATAGAGCTTTTTATCTTTTTTGGATACATTTAAAGACTGACCAAAATAATGAAACATTCTTTGACGCCTGAGCAAGAATTGAACGGCTTACTTTTAGAATTGAGATGTAGGTGGTTTATCTAGTTAATGATTTTTAGTTTCGTGTTGATATTATTGTAAAGGTGCTATTACATGTACAGCTATGCAGGATATCGTGCGTTCTGAATCATGAATACTAATTTATCAAGAGCGGCATTGTCATTAGTGCAGTAATATCTCTCGACAGGTTGGTTGATGCATCGAGGACTAATTACGTTTTCTACATTTGTCTACTCAACTAGCGTCTCTTGGCATTCTAGTTTTATGAGTGGAGTAAACCTGTATCAAGCGAGTCTATCATTACGTTGATCGCAGCTGCACAGAACGAATTCTTTTTATTTGCATTCTACCGCAGGTCTTCATATTGTGTAAATGTTAGTTTTTCTACGTCCTTGTCAGGCGATGGTGTTACTTCAATCGTCTTATATGCTGTTCAACATGCAAAAAAATATCTATCACAACTATCAGCGTGCTTAATTGCTTTAAGGAAAAAACTACTACTCGATAAAAGGTTTTATAACCAAACCGCTTCCTGATAAATAATACAAATGAATATTACAAACACATGCTTAAAAATTATTTCACAATGTATTATTAAAGATCACGACCAGGATGCACTAGACCAGTGTTTCTCAACCTTTCTGGTCCCGTGGCCCCTTTTGAGTGTCTTTATTTCTCTTTGGCTCCCATACCATTGTTTTGTCTTCACATATAAATTCGAATTTCAAAAACCCAGGAATTTGCGCGGATTTCCCAAATTTACCAACGCGGGACCTTTTTTAGCTCTTCCAAGAATTTCGAATAAAAAATCACAGAAATTTAGGGAACTAAAATTTAGCTCCCCAAAACAAAAATAAATCTCTGTCCCCCCTTTGGAACACGCTGTGGGTTGAGAAACCCTGCACTAGACAACTACATTTTTAAATAAACTCGTTGGGTGGAAGCTTTCGTAAACTTTTAATCATAATCTACAAAATGTTTCGTCTCATCTTCGTTTTCCTCATGACTTGGGATCTTTACTATTCTGGAACACTGCAGAACTCCGGGCATTATATTGTACAAACTATCAACATCTCTTTCTATTTTCTGCCAGCCTTGAGGCAACATCGGTTGTGCTCTATATTTTTTTTGTTACAAATAGACTTTCTTTATAATGTTTAAATGTCGTTGTACTAAGTGAATCATTGAAAAATACGTAGCAAATATTATGAAAAATTCAATCCGTATTAGCTAAATCATTTCTCTTAAGTCTATTCGCTTATTTTATATCTGATAAATAAGAGTAAAGTAAGCCTCGATATTTCAATATTTAATAAATAATAGCTTTATTAAAATGGCATTTATTTTACACTTATACTTTTTTAGTACGGAAACCTCGTGGTTTTATTTGATTAGAATTTAGTTTCTCCGTCGGTAATTTACCAGGTATCTGTAATATATAATATGTTTGAGGTTTATTAATTATTTTGTAACAAAACTCTGAGCATATATTATACTTTATTGCATACTATAACCAAATAAAATAAATTTCAATTATTTTATTGAAAATTTATGTTATCATTCGCTTAAGATAAATTTCAACACGATAGAATAATCAACAAACTCTGCCCTCGTACCACACCACCAATATTTCAAAAATAATTTTATTCACATCAGGATTTTACTTCACACGAGGTGCAAATGCGTAAAAGGTCACTGACCAACATTAAGTAAATAAGTCTGAATTATGTTAAAATGAAGCCGCCAGTAAACCGTAAATAATATCCATTACACAATTAACTGTAATTAATAGCTCTACTAAATTTACTAAAAATATAAATATTATATCTATCTTCACAAGGCTTACTTCCAATTAATTTTGTTGAAAACTTTTTTTTATTAGTTAACAAATAGGTTCAAATCTTCATTCCATTAAAATAAACTAAATAATGTAAATTGACTTATAAGTCAAAAATTAAAGTTATTGTGTAAACTTACCGAGTTGGCGTTAAACGCTTATCGTATTTCAATCTGCGGTACCTATTTATAAACCAAAAATTGATAATCCTTTACGCACATTTATCTTCCAGTGTATGAGATTAAATGAGAATGATATTTATTTCCGTCTCAAATGTTTGGGTTTGTTTTCCCTGGGCTTAGGCTAAAAGGGAACTCTGTGTGAGCTGTGAGTCAGCAATGTAGTTTACTACTTACTGAGACACTTAGATCCCTCAAACAAACCGTCCGATGGTCACTTAGTCACTGCGGTAGATTCAATTATAAATACATACTCTACTCCATATTATGTTGATATTTAATATTGTTAATTGTTAGGTAATAATTCTATTGGAAATTCTCTTATCTGATTATTTTTTCGAACACAGGACTCTTTTCAGCGACTATCCTGTAAAATTGACACAGTGATTATAAAAAAGGGAAATTATTTACTTTAAACAGCGTATCTTCTAAACATACCTTCTAAAAATAATCTTATTTTAGTCTTTATTTAGGTTACTAATATATGCATAAGTTAGATAAAAACATGTTTTTTATTTACAAAGCTTTCGATTGAAAAGCAAACCAGTCAAAATGTATGGTGCGTTTTCCTGACCAAAAAATTAATTCATAAAAACATGTTGGAGTAGGGATGTAAAGGTTATATTTTTCTCTGATAGTGATGGATGGAACTTAAACCTTATTTCTTAAGCATCGAAATACATAATATACCTGTATTGTAAATTGAAAATCATAAAATCACGCATAATTTTTGCAATATATTCTAAATTTGCTTCCTGTCATGCAATCTTATCCAAAAATCAAAAGCCTACGTTATGGTTATAATTCCACAATATATTTTTGGGACTACTTAAAAACCGGTTTTAAATTACTAAAGCTCTTCTTTTAAGGAAACTAATGACTAAATTAATTTAAGATGACCTGTAGAGATTATTTCCATCCATATTATTTCATTTTGGCAATACGTTGAAAGATTTATTTCTAAACTAATGTTATTGACCATAAAGCACTTATTGTGGTCGAATAGCTCGCTACCTTAATTGTTTATTCTTGAGAGAATGAATATAAAATATGGTTATATTTCTTTAATTTGATATAATGCCATTAAATTTCCAATTCGTGGGAAGTATCTAAAGTTTTTAAGCTTTATATATACAAATTATTATACGTTGGCAGTAGAATAATCACGATGTATACATTGTTGTTAATTTTCTACAAGCACGTATCTCAACTTTTGTCAGTTTTGAGTTTTTTGATTTAATGAATTCAGAATTTCAATACACACATATTCATTTAACTCATAGCCAAAAATCATACTTTATTTATACTAATACAAAAACATCGGACTTGTCCTTTTGAGGTACTAGATTATAGAAAATTACCGATGATTTGGCGAACTAAAAAGTGAAAACATACCATATTAATTTATACATAACGTTTATAAATAGCACTACTTATTAGAAAAATACTCACGTAGTGTTTTCTATTTAAATTTTGTTATCAATTTGCACCTAGGCGTCACATTTTATAATTTTCAATAGAAAATTCTATTGCGAAATGTAATTATTTAGTGCTGAATTCTGGTGAACATTATTTTAATTCATGAACAAAACTATGAAAATAGAAAAATTGTTCGGAACAGAAACTTCAGCGAGTATTTTTCATTGAAAAGTATATAGAGTTTGTTTATAAGATACATGGTTACTCGAATCGGGTTAACAGTAACAAAGGTAATATTATATGATTTTAATATGTGTTGCGAAAAAAAAAATCGTTTCCGTTTTTGAATTAGTGTGATGATGAGCTTTATATAAAGCTTATTTCTTAAAGATCATGTATTGGCTGAAATCTACGAAATACGTTTAAAAATAAATACATACACATTTCAGATTTGAAAATCAACATAATAAAATATTATGTTCCCTTTGATTTGATCATTTAACTTCAAAACTATCGTAATATCATGTTACTCAAAATAAACTTTAAGTATTGAAACATTTCTAAATGATTAAAGCTTTGAATTATCACCGACTTAACGTTATATTTATTTGATGTACCAGGACTTTACGCAGCATTCCTAAATATAAACCGAGCCAGTGTTGCTGACAAAACCTTGGGACAGTGCGCATCCGTTCTGATGAGATGGAGACAAACACAACAAAAAGAAAAAGACGGTTCTAACTACTTACCTAAACAACTTCTCTTTGCTTGGCTCGCTAACGATGACGCAGCATCAAGATAAACATTTTGATATAATTGCCTTGTCGTTGGAGCCAGCCCAGCCAGCGTTTGGTCATCCTAATGATTTTAATAACAGGCGGCTGCATTTTATAAGGCCTAATTGATTCGGGCATCAAAGTCTCTTCATAGATTATTGATCACCATACAAATGAAATAAATGCCATCGTCGATATAAAATGAAAAGATGTAAAGCACAGACATTGTTATTCTTAAATTTTGTCACTTTTAAGGTGTTCACTGTCAATACTTGGTGGAATGGCACTATAATAAAAAATCTTTTATTGTTTTTACTTAAATTTAGTTATAATATCTTTAAAATTCGATAATAAAACCACAATAATTATTGTATATTTATTGATCTATACTAATAACATTGTAATGAGATGTAAAATAATTATTATTATTCAATTCCAAAAAAGTATTTTATTAATAGATAGTAAATTCTGGTTTATTTTAATCCATATAAACTTTTTTAAAAATAAAATAAATGATTTGTCAATATTTTAATTCTTGAATGTTCCGAGCAGTGAAAACTTTCTATGTCGGGAGGCCGTATTCTTATATCTAACACATTGTCTGCCAAACTGTGTGCCGCAAGAAGTCTCAGATGTGCCGCGGAGGAAGACGCCTCAAAAACGTTAGTTTAAGTTTTCTGAAATTTCAAATAAATTTAACATCTACGTTTTCAAATAAATATTTGTCACGTTCGCATATAGTAGTTGACTCTACACATTTTCCACATTTCCTTTTAAAAGATTTTAATTTGGTTTGCCTTTGAAAAAATCTTATTCATTAGTGTGCCGCGAAATAAAAAAGTTTGGCAGACACTGATCTAACATATAATCTAAAAAGGCAGCCTTAAAAAAAGTCAACTAGATAAAGATACAATTATTGTTTTATTTAAGGGTGAGTGCAGTGCTCTACAGCGACACCTATAAAACGCTAAAACAAATTATTAAGTGAATTTTACAAAAGAATATTATAAATAGGCTTTTTATTTCTTCAAATGTTTCAGATTATATGTTGAAATAGTAACTCCCAAATGGAGAATCGTTAAAAATAAAAAGTTAATGTTAATTAATATTTGTGTGTTTGGTTTTTTTTATCGTTCAATAAATTATTCAAAAATAAATAATTCGTTTTGGTTGAGATTACTTATTAAAAAATAGAGGTCACTGCTTAAGCACGCCACTGGCTCCCTGTTATTTTTTGCAGATAAATTTTATTGAAATATTATTAATATTAAAGAACGCTTTGAAAATCTTATTTAGCTAGCTTATATCAATTACACGAAGCACTACACTGAATGAATTAAAATAATTGGTTTCAGTGAAAAGGCCGTACTTGAACTAGAATCTACATTTGGTACAGATTCATCAAGATATAATATCTATATATTCTTTTTTTACAGATAATAAATGTAGCTTGTTTCAATAGTGTTTCAGTAAACATTATTACATATAAAGCGATTGCAAAAACGATCAACTGGTTAAAACCAACCAATATGGTGTGAAACTTTTTCTCATGCGACTATAGCGTGGAATAGTTTCAATAATTTGCACATAAGAAATATTTAACCATATATTTCAATAAAACTACATTATAATTTCTATCAAGGCTTTTAAAACATGATATGCTGTAAAGTTCGCAAGTTTTCCAGTATTCCGAATACAGTAAATCATCAATTTAACTGACATAATATCTGATTAAATATGAAAATTGTTCAAAACAAGTGTCGCCGCTTTTAAACTCCTGCATTCTTATTTGAGTTGTGATTGAGCCCTGTTCGTAAAATGAACGTAACACTGACGTGTGCTACGCTAACCGCCGATTCACTGCACGGAAGTTTAATTATTTACTCGAAGCAAATGTATGCATTTATTACTCTTCTGAATAACTTTAAATTGTAAGTTATAACCAAACACATCATTTTATCCTACAAAATATCGCTATGTATTGTGTTGCGTATTTTCTTATTTTTTAAAAAAACATCTACGCTCTAAATTTGGAGCATATTTACCGAAGTTTTTTCTTAGAGAAATTTTTGTTACTTAGTTACTCAACCTCTCTTTTTCGAAGAGAGTAGGATATATAAGGATAGGACAGAATCAGTAGTTAACTAATCGCTTTCGCTACACCCTGTTATTTATGGATTGGAAGGGTAACACCATCTGAAAAACACCCATTCCTTCAAACAGAAATCGATAAATCGGTTGAAAAAATGCTGCTCGTACTGGGAATCCTCCAACGATGACAGCTGTACCACGGACTACTTCTTTATAACGAAATTTCGACTAAGACACTCTCTTATTTGCATTTATCTGTTTTATCGAGGTTCTACTGTACTTGTATATTTTCAATTTATCTCATTCAGTTATCGCAAATATCCTGTTTTTTACTTTTATTTTTTTTCCTTTGGTTTAGATTCACAGGATGTAATCAATAATCAGGTTGAACAAGCAATTAATTAAAGTTTATCACGCATAAAACGTTATCGTTTTCTTTTTCTATACTTAGTTCCCACGCTCTATCTCGGGGGTGGGGAACCTTTTCTTCTCTAAAGGCCGCATTCATTTTTCTGATTCGACATAAGGCCGCAGTAAACATTGACTAGGGAATCTTTGGCCGGAAACAGGAATTTACGGTCAGAATATGTCGGGAATTTACGAATTTACATAAATTTACAGAATTGGACAGAAGGCCGCACCAGAGTAACCAAAAGGCTGCATGCGGCCGCAGGTTCCCCACGCCTGCTCTAGCTCTATCAAATTATTCGTTTTTTTCTATTTTTAGATTTAGTCTAAGAAGCATTAATTCAGTAAAAAATACCAATGTTGAATAAATAAATCTACAATTGCTTAAAATATGTGGTTCTTTATATAAAATGTATTTTAGTAAAATATTGTGAATTGGATTATCAATAAAATACCATTATAATTAATTATTTTAATCTTGTGATACATCATTTTAAAGTCATTTTAAGCATCGTTTAACTGTGTTATTAAAAATACTGCTATACAAAATTGATAATAAACGAATTATGGATTTATATTGTAATAATTTTATTTGTTTTTTTGTAGAATTATTAAACAGCCTTCTAAATTTAAAAATCTTTGTAACAATAATATTATTTTATTTAAAACCATCGCAATTATAGCACACTTTGTATAATAAATAATATGTGACGGCAGTAAAAACTCTAATAAAATTTTGGTTCTAATAAAATTGATCATTTATCTATTCAACATTATTTATTTTGAATATAGGGTTGTGAATATTCCTCGATAATGCTGATTATTTTATCTTTAAAAGTTCTATAAAACAAAGTCAGTACAAGCATAATAAAAAAAAATATACACAATTGCATTATGGAAGTTAATCCATTTAATAAAATGACGAATATGCAGTTAGCTGTCACTACACTCATGCCGTGTATTTTATAATTCGGATAGGTTATACGATTACTTTGTCACTAATTATGAAAATAAAAAAATTCGACATTTTTATAAATTTGTGTTCGAAAGTATGGATGACAATGAGTTCCTAAACTTTTTTGCCATCCGTCCGATTCTAAAAAATAGGGCGTGGCGGGTGCGATTAGTTAACCGTGTAATCTCGCCAATCCTATCCTTCTATCATGTATCTTAAAGAAGGCTACGCAATTGAGTAACTATCAGTTCTTATTGAAAATAATCTGTTGAGATAAGCACCATTAGGGGCCACATTGGAAGTGGACATGGTTAAAAAAGATTTACTATCTAAACGTGTCTCCGAAGTTCACATTTAGAACATTTTATCAAGTAGTTAAATTGGGAATCAGCCTTGACACACCCTATATACATAAATCGGAGATAACTTCGCCTCGCGAAAGAGTTTTATGCTATTATTATCATTTATCGGCGATGCGCAATCTTGAACGTAATCAGAAAGAGTAAACTTTGAATCTAAATTTTACCCGTATGTTTTCCGGGAAAAAATTTATTTCGGAGATATACATTTATATATATCGGAAGACTTGAATATGCTACTCCTCATATATATTTGTGATTTCCGTTTAGAATATTAATATTATAAAAATGTGTTTTTGGACACAAATTTTTCTTTATATAAATTGATATCTAAATATATTGTTCAGTAAGACTTGTAATTACATATCAATAAACTTACACCAACATGTTTGGTTATGTGATATACTGCCTTCGTTAGTAAAAAACAGCCAACAGCAAACGATTTGTTGAAACATTTCTTATTCTGTTTTATATTGTATCAATTGCTTCTATTCACAACAATATCGCTAAGCAAAATTGAACATAAAAGTACTTTCGCCGACTCATAGTTTATGTTTGATTGTCTGTATTGTGCCAAAGTTTCGCTTTTTGAGTTTTCAATAATTTATCTTGTGGCAGCAGTGCATGTAGATGCTGCATATTTAAATTTACCTTACGTAATAAAACGTGATATTAGTAAACTGAAAATAAGATCAGTGACGTTACGATCATATTGCATACGTACACGGAACAGATTAAAATAAACATATCTAAAAAGAAGAAATTCCAGTAGCTTCATTTGCTTAATTGATGTAAGATATACAATTTATTTAACAGGGAATACATATGTAAACGGCTAATTTTTAGCTAGCCGCTTTGTTCTTTTTTCCACATAAGCATATGTATGAGGATATACACATTAGATTATCGTTCTACATTTTGTTTTTGGAAATATCTGGAAACGTATTCGAATAAAAAATAGTTTATTTATTGGACAATTATATTTTTAACTATATGAATGATAAACAACAAGTAATTAACTATCATACTGAAGGTAACGTTCCTTTTCGCGCTTGCAGTTCGAATTATGGGCACACGTTAGACGGGGAACGAATCCGGTTATAAGTCAAGTAGAACGGTGAAAGTTTTCGAAATTGATAACAATTTGTGTGCCGAAAGTTGCAAACTAGTCGTTTGGTCTTGGGCCGCGCAGCGTTAGAAAATTACACATGTATTGAGAACATATTTTATAACAACACGTGCATTGTTAAAATTTTCAAATTACTGATTGAATCGCGTATCATTCATTGTTAACAGGATCCCTAATTAAAAAGTTTGAAAGTTAAATAGTATATAAATCTACCATATTCATTCATACGAAGAAAATCGTCGAAATCGTAGATTTCATTTTCTGGGTTTTATTCTACAAACAACCAAAACGACTTTGCTATTTATTTCCTATTTCCAGTGATGTATTAATATAGCTTATTGTATAGTGATCGAAAATATAAAGATAATATGTTATTAATAGTTGTACTCGTATTTTTTTTGTAATGTTGGTTTAGAAAATCATTTTTTCAACACATATTATATTACTTCCAGTAAGAGAAAACAAGTTTATATTGTTTCACTTGTATAATAATAGAGGTGATATTAATAAGCCTTTATTTTTATACTGACAGTCAGACGCACATCTTCTTTTTAGCCGAAAAGTAGTTTTAATGTCAAAACGTCTTTACCGCACTGTCACTGTTGCTCCGTAAAGATACTTCTAATAACTACTCGAATTATGCTAATAGTATTGTCATATTTATGCGTAAAGCAGGAGATAAACTTTACTAAATGTCACATATATATAAATATATAGGTATATATACAATTTAATAACTGAAATATTTTGCTTAATATAACTATGTACATAGTTTAAAAAATTGTTATCATTTAATTACTTACGAGTTTGACTGATTAACATCATGTCAAGTGTGCGTTAATAACAAAATTTATATGAGAATTTAAGATATGTCTTCAAGCATAAAATTCATACATGTAATTAGTTAAGAGTGTTAACACGTATGTTTATTATTTTCTTATTCACTTTCTCCGTATATTATTCGTGTAGAAATTTAAATGTTCAACTTAAAAATCAATAGCAACACTCGCGAGAGCTAATTTTATTACTGCGCATTGTATATATTTTTCATTTTCACTTTTTACATACTTTATGAGTGAGAAATTTAAATACAAATCGTTTATTTAGTTTACATGATTTTTATAAGATATACTCATATATGGTCAAACTAGCTCAATGATATGTATATTAGATAAAAATGTAAAGCTACCTGCTCTTAGTAAAAACGTATATTTAATTGTTGACAAAATTCTATCATTCTTCATGCAATTCAAAAAAATAATCAGGGGACATGAGTTTGCTACACAATTTAAATAGAATAACCGCTATAAATACCTTATTTACAAAGAAAAATTATGAACTCTGCTATATTATTGATAATTAATAAATATTTTCTCACCACTTCTCGTAAATCAACAATAAATGTTTTTTTTATAATAAAAACACCGATTGATTTTTTTTTTATTTTTTTTTAATTTATTTAAAAAAAAAATATTTGACATTACAGCTTACGCCAATGCGTCAAATATTTTAAAAGTTTTATAGTTGAAAGATCATACGAGATATACTCGATGAGAATTTTTGTAAGTCACATGAGATTAACTCAAGGAGAATTGACGTCACAAACACCCATGTCTTAGATCTCAATTGAAAAATTGAAAAAATCTAATTTGACAATGTGACCTTACCGGGAATCGAACCCGGACCCCCCTGATCTGTAGAGCAAGCTCAAACCAACTAGACCACAGCGGGATCTGCAGTCGACTCCCCTATAGCTTAGAGATTGGTACTACACTATAGGAATACTACGTTTTCTGGGACTAGGCACCCATACAAAATTTGAGGTTAGATTCTTTCAATTGTATTTTGTGAATTACGAAATCAGCTAATCAAACATTTTTCCTGACGCGTTCACCTTTTCGTTTATCCTGTCACAGAATACGTCTAGCGAAGTCGAGTGACTCAGTTACTAACAAATATATTTTCAATACACATGTATAAAATATGTATCTATGTATAATAAACCTAAAGAAAAAATAATTCTAATTTAATTTTGGAAAATTAACGTTTTGTAAAAAAAAAACTATTGTACGCTATAGGGGTGATTGCTTTACGGAGGAAATACACTATAGCAGGGTTTCCCAAATTATGTTCCGCGGAACACTGGTGTTCTACGAAACTCGCATAGATGTTCCGCGAAAATGGTTTTATACGCCGCAACACATTTAAAAAAATTAAATTTAAAAAATCAACTTCATATTGAAAGGCGAGTGATGGTCAATGTCCACTGATTTTTATGACGTTGAGTATCTAGATACCCTAATATTTGTATGTGATATGTGATGGCTTAAAAAAATTTTCGTTAACATTTGTGGATTCGCGAAGTGTTCCATTGCACAAAAAGTTTGGGATGCCCTGCACTATAGGGTGGTTTACTGTAATATAAACAATGCTGCCTTTTTATGTAGCTATGTGTAAGAATTGACGCAAAATAATAATTTGTGTATGGTTTCTTTATATTTGACAAGGCATGGTTTCTTGTCATCCGCACCCACTACCACTTTTTGATGAAAACGGGCAGAATTTTAAAATGTGTAGCTAAATTAATTGTGTTTAAATTCATGTAGCCCGTAATATCAATTGTTTTAGTGTTTATGGCCTTAAATGGCAACATTGTTTTTCGATACCGATGTGATTTTTGTTCGTTTCTTTCTTGCTCTTTGGGACACGAACCGAACACAATGTGTGTGGGGGACAGTTCCCGGTCCTGGGACGTGGTTCCCATAGACTAATATACTTTTATAGATTGGCAACTCAGGTACATTAAGTTGTTCAAAGTTTTTTTACAAAATACACTACCTACAATTTGGTTTCGGAAGTAGAAGTTTCATATTATTATTATTAATTTGTTTACAAAATGGCGGGGAATAGAATGATAACAGCTGTTTAACATAAAATATTTTATTGATAGAAAAATAATCAAAATAAAGTAAATACAAAATAGTATTGTTACCTGAGTACTTGTATTAATTAGTTAAAAGTATTTTTAACAATAAATGAAAAGTGCATTTTAAATGCATTATAAGTATTATATCATTATACTCAAAAACAATGTAAAGACAAAATAGTATGATCATTTGAACGTACAGTACTATTAATTAGTTAAATAAACTTTTTAAAAGTCTTTTAAACAGTCAATGAAAAGTGAACTTTAAATGCATTATAAGTATCATACCACACACTTTAAAAAAATGTAAATACACAACGATATGATCGCTTGAGCAATTGGTCTCTTCGGAGTTTGAGCAACGCTAGCAGTCGACGTAGCATTTGTCGCCGGTGATACTCTCAACAACAACGAACATGGCAGGATATCTAGAATGATTATAATTACAAAATTGTAATAGATATGTGAAACTCTCACTAAGACTAGACGAACTAGTCAGCCACATTATCATACATGTCTATTTTAATATGGGTGATATAATGTTTATAATTAAGGAATTCTCAAATCCTAGTTTTTTGGACTACTCGCAGAACAATAAGAAAAATTCGATCGCTAGTTACGTCTCTATTAAATAATTAAGAAAAGCAACCAATTATTGATTATTTTGTGATCAACGAGTGCGAACGCTATTGCCAGATTGTGAAGATAATACGCTCACTAAAAATGGTAATGATCAATACTCACCAAGACTATGTGGACTCAATATTGGTGCAGCAATCGACAGCTGCGGCCTCAGTAGAGAAGGTCCCATTCCACCTGAAATCACAAGCAACGTCTTAAAAATCATAATATTTCATTCCACTGTGAGACGAAGCGAATGGTAACAAATCGTAATAACTATGTGAAGTTTGCCCCCAGACCAAATTCATTTGTAGCATCTTCCTTGACTCTAATCTGACTTGAAATCATAATATTACAAAGTCCACTGCGAGACGAAGCGAATGGTAACAAATCGTAATCAACTATGTGAAGTTTACTTCCACACCAAATTAATTTGTAGCATCTTCCTGGACTCTACTTTAAAATGCCAACAAACAATAAATGCTCATAAAGACTATGCGTACTCGATATTGGTGCAGCAATTGACAGCTGCAGCCTCAGTAGAAAACACCCCATTCCACCTAAAATCACAAGAAACTTCTTAGAAATCATAATATTTCATTACAAATATATAACTTACATAAGCAAAAGTTCATTGAGTAGGTGATTTTAGTTTCGTTTGTAGAAGAAGCAATCAGGGTTCACGTCAGAGGTACTGTCATTCTTACTGGAATAAAGTCAGTCATAAACAAACATGGCGGGCAAGTTAGTTGTTTGCTGACTACAGTTGTTAATTTATAAACAGACAAACGAAATCAGACTTCACGACTCGTGTTTCAGCTTAAAAAACATAAAACGAATAATAAAAAATAGTTGCAACTTTAAAATTATTTTTAAATTTAATAACCAAAAGAATATCGGTTAGGCGGAAACAGGAAGAAGACATCAAATTTTCAATAAAAACCCATTTTTGACACGGAACACACACAGTACTTGCAAACGCAATCCCTCTTGTATATATGGCAGTTTCAGCCGCCTGGTGGTTCCAGAGACCTTTAGTTGTACATTCACTTGATGTTCTTTTTCTTTTGTTTTTTTGTCCGAGATGATATTTTTCCATATCGGCAAGAAAATTAAATTCATTTTGTTCCCGCGCGGGTGGTAGCTTCATTTTTTTTTATTTTCTTAAAATTTATAAAATCGTGTGAGCAAGTTAAGTTGTATAATAGTTATTGTGTATTGTGTTCATTCAATTTTTTTTGTTAAATGTTGTATGTAATTAATTCGGTGATTGCAAGTTCTTAAATAGATGTTTCCGTGATACTAGAGCGATTGGTTTTATTTCATTTCTACCTACCTGTTTACGTCGAGTTTATACCAACTGTATTAGTTTTAATGACTTTTATTAGTGGGGATTTATTCTTGGGGTATAACATCGTGAACAATAGTAAAAATTTCTCACAATAAATGAAACTAGCTCTTAAATAAATTACGAGTAATGTCAATATGAATAATAGTTATGTATTTACGTTTAATAATACCTCCGCGATAATTAATGCAATGCATGTTTGGTTCAATTTAATAAATGCTTCGTCACATATAAATATTTAACGCTGTTAAATGTATTGTTTTTAAAAACGAAAGTAGGTGGTCGATATACAATATAAATATTAAGTTTTTTAGTTGTTTCATAACCCTCACATTTAAGATTTCACCATCCAAAGTTTTTTTCGTTTATTTACATATCATTTTTGATTAAATTAAAACTTTTACCAAAAATTAAGTTCACAAGTCATTTCCCTTTTGCTTTCAATTTTGGCAAGCGATAACTCAATCAAAACTTTTTCCATTTATACTGCACATCAAACCAAAACAAAAAAAATCGTAAGCAACTTTATTTTGGAATTATATCTTGACGCGGTAAAGAACTCATTTCAGAAAAACAAAATAATGAAGACTATTTTACTTTTATTTTTATGATCTAAACAATTGACAGTAGATTCATATTTATCTCTTGATTCTGGCCTAAATTCTTACAGTAAACTACGAATGAGTTCAACGCTTGGGTAACGCCATTTTGATAACACAAAACATCTCCATCTGTACACTAACTTATTTTATAAAACCCACATCACAGTTCAAGTGTATCATAATACTTAATATTATACTATAGTTAAAGTCTTAAAATCGATGGTATCTTATCAATCACTGTAAACTTCCCTTCACAAACTAGTTAAAGATAATATAAGAAAGGAATAAGAATTCTGACAAAATTCCGTTGGCCTCTCTGTTTAGTCAAAAACATTCAGATAAAAAAATCCAGTTTGGATAACAGTTGCTTGGGAGAAAATCTCGAAGAGGCTACCGGAACATGATAACACAGAAAATGAAATTCCGGGAACACAACTAAGAAGGAGTCCAAATGTGATTCAGAAAAGTTAAATTCTAAATCTAAATAAATTTTAGCTTCAATGGTGATACTGACTACAAATGAATACAGTGAACGTATATAAATATACATAGATACTTTAATTAATTACGTCCTATGGACTAAAAGTGTTTTTTCGTTAGTTTTTTTTATCATTTGTATATTCAAATAATGTTTATTTACGTTTCGAAATAGTTAATGTAATGATTGTAAAATAAACCAAATCTATTAATTTTGAAATGCTACGAGGTAAGAAAGTTAGAATTAATTCATACCGAAAACCCGAGCTCTATTGTATAACTTTGATCTATGAATATGTGTCAATATAATATTTCAAAAAATCACTTTTTGTACTAATTTCACATCATTTATTCTTGATCAGGACCTTCATAAAATGATAGTCCTGATATTTAATAAATAATTTTAAATAAGATTTTCCACCAAGAATCGACAGAAAACACCTTAAATGTTTTAATAAACAAAATGCACAGTTTACAGCAATCATTCTTTTATATTATATTTATTTTAGATTTTTAACATATTAGTTAAACAAAAGCTCCGCCGCTGAACGAAGCCGTGTTTAATCATTGTATAAAACTATGTAATGAGTATTTAACATTTTGTTTTACACATTTCCAACTAAAAAGAATTCAAAAGATTGTATAATACTAAAGTCAAATTTTAAAAAAAATCGTAATATTTTGATTACACTTCTTTCAGGATATCAGTAAAAAAAACAACTCTTGAGCTATAAAATGTTTTTTAACCGTAAAACGTAGTTGTTTATCCATTGTCCTTGGAATTCCCACGGTTTGGTTCAAAATCTCTTTTTATCGGATGAACTTATTTTACGAACGGATTACTTCTTTAAACGGCAAAAACAAATATCAATTCATGTTCGGTATAGTTTATGGAAATGACGAAGTGCACCTGCTACTTTACAGCCACAATCGCCGGAAACCACAACACGCTATTTTGAGATGAACCAATCATTTATACAGCATTTGCAGCGATTACTAACGGGTTGATATTTTTCATCAAACATTAAAGTTCTAATGCAAAATAAACATATTGAAATTCATAATTTCTGGTTAACCGCTCCTTGACAACTGTCAGAGTAATAAGTTTAAATTTTAAATTGTAAATCTAAAATAATCATCGTCATTTCATTATAAAATAAATGTAATACATTCATTCAGCTAAATCAACAAATTACAAACGCATTTGAATGAGACATGGGAATTTTGAAATTTTTCGTACGTTACAGTGTCACCGCCTGATAAAAAAAAAATAGGAACCTATGTAATTTAAGATTTCGACTGAAGGTGCTTGGTGAAATTTCCTTATTAAATTTAAATGATTCAAATTTAGGAACCTATATTTTGTTGTATAATTAAAATCACTCATAATATGTACATATTCTAAGGCTTACTTCCTGGCCCGTGGAGCCGAAAAATTTTACTATCTGGTCCTTAACAATAAAAAATTGCCGACTCCTGCTCTAGGGCATAGGGCGATTGTTGTTCTAGTAGTTCTCGTTTGTTCTAGTAGTTGTATAGATATAAGTATATAGATTTTTATAAATTATTGTATTCAGACGCATGTACGTTGGTATTGTTTTTTTTAAACATTCTTCACACCATATCTGATCTTGGAAACGATTATTACAGTGAACAATTTTATTCTTTACTTTATCCCATTTTTCTATCCCGATCTACTATGTATCAAGAAGTTGAGCCTCTGGCTTGAAAATTAGTTCTCGTTGAAGATATTAGTTGAAATACTCCGCATTTAAACAGCGTTATCAAAGAAATTTACAGCACCAAAATATATTTTTTACCACTAAAAAATGTAAATTTGTTTTTTAGTTGCCTATTAAGTTTAATTGTCTCATCTTGTACACGCCGTAAATTTTCATCCTTCTTTCAAACATTATGTTTAACAGTTACGATAAACTTGATTATAAATAAAAACAAGGTTATTTCATTTTGCATGGGTGATGTATTTCTCATTGCCCTTGAAAGATATATTGCATATAAGACTGATACCATTTTTATTATCTCTAAAATAAAATCAATATAGGATGGGCAAACAATAATATTATATAAACCATTATGCTATTATATAAACTCATATTTAATCGATTTTTTAAAAAATGTATATAACTGTAAGTGTTTATACAACGATAAAATCGATATGGTATAATTTTATTGCGAATCATCGAACAATATTGAAAATTATTAATAGACCTATACAAAAGCAAAAGCTTGTTATGTTGACGTCTTACTTTCCTGTTTTTCTTCGCTGTTTTATTACCATTTCCTGCGTGTGCCGAAATATCTATTACCTACTTCATGAAAATTCTTTTCCTTATTATATTTTCGCTCATCTTTCCACGGGACATTTTGCGTTTGTTATTATTTTTTATGAACTAGTTTAGGCGCTTTTTTTCCTCTTTCATTTTATATTCTGTCCATTAATTATTGATAAAAATGTACAACACGTTTTTATCATATTTTCTGAGCTGCGTACCAAATAATAAGGAACATTTCTTCGTTAAAATACAACGAAATATAACTCTATATACCGTTTTTTATTATTATTGGCACTCATCGTTCGGAACAAAAGTATCACAGATAGTTTAAATGTTTTAAGTCCACTATTTTCATCTACTTATGATACATATATTTATGGTACGACATCTCTTACAACTTTCAAAAAATAATATTTAATATCTTCCAAAAAGTCAATAATATATATAAGAAACACATACATAACTGTAAAGCTCTTTTCCAAAATTTACAAAAATTAGTTAATTATGCAGGACTGTAAATATTTGTGTCAGGCATTGAATGGTTTATAAATTGTACGCCACGTCGATCGAATCAGTTGTGATTTTGCTGTTTGAAATCGCGTTTGTTTTCTATAACAGCAAACTGGCCATTTCCTGGAAACAAAAAAAAATCGATTTCCTTAAATATATATATGAATTTTATTCATTAGTCAAATTTGATTTAGTACGCATAAACACTTGCATTCCCTATTTATAATAAATTCATATTAAGTGTATGTAATAGAAAATCGTTTTCTCTGAAAAAGTGCAAAAATGGAAATAGTCAGTTTTGGAATAGAACGCTACAATTAGCTTCCCTCGAATAAATTTTGAAACGATATTCTTTAAAATATTATAGATTATATCAAAATTACTGATTATATAATTATATTATAATATTATTATATTATAGATTATATTCAAAGATTATATCAAAAATCACATCGCTGATTGAATGCATTTGAAGATTGTATATACGGTATTTTTAACCCCTTTTCAAGTAAAAAATATTTACATAACTTGTATCAGCATCGGTTACGCTCATGGCTTTGATCCTAATACGTAATTATGGAATAGTTAAAAAAGAGTGGTTTTACTGTTTTAAATATAACGCTTTTCCACCAAGTATTCACTATGCACATTAAAAAGAAATTTTAAATAAATGAATTCATAAATAAAATCTATCCAATAGCGTATATACAGTAACAAGGAGAATGGCTTTAGCAATACTGAGTCAAAACTAATTATCATAATAATTGTAGTATTTGGTTGAATTTGAAATGTTTGTTTTGTCAAAAGCCAAAAAAATATTTAAGAAGTCGAAATCGAAAAGATTACTTTGTTAATTAAATAAGAACTCTCATTACTTACTTCACCTTAAAAACGAAAAATCTTTGAAGATAAAATATAGTTAACTTCCCGTTTAGGAAGTTTTTGGTTAAGTTAGTGATTAATGCGCCACGCCTTCTGCAAAGCATATCTTTTATCTGAAGAAGGGGTCGAGTTTCAAAACTTGTTGAAATGTGTGGGTAGAGATTCTTCATTTTAATTTTAACTTACGAAAAATAAATATACTTTATATCTATGTATTCAACAATTCCATCTGAGTGATGTATTATAAACAAAGCACATATTTATAAATCAATTCAATATCAGCATTAATTTTTCTCACAGAAATGTGTTTTCAACTGCTAATTATTTAAATGATATTTTCTATTAAACTGAAAACATGAAACAATGATTTTTTAACATAAAACGAAATAAAACGTGATTTTACGATGAAATAAAATGGTTAAATTTTAATAAAAACTGCAAATCTATAACCAAATAAGGTTTTCACTGTCAATACTTGGTTGAAAGGCATTATATTAAGAAAAACACAATATTTCCAATTCCTTTGTGTTTATTTCCAATTTTATTTGTCAAGATCAGAACCGGTTTCGCTCATGGCGAGCATTGTCAACTAACTCTCTGACATTGCTCGCCATTAACATCCAGGTCCTGATCGTGATAAATAAAAGTGGAAATAAGTACAAAGGAATATTGTGTTTTTCTTAATATAACTAAATACTCTTGGATTGATATCAAACAAAAATCAAAAGCATATACGATCGGCTAGGTTTTTGAATTTTTGAAATATCAATAATGATGTGTTGGTGCAAAAAAAGTACTATAAAAGCTGTTATATTTTTTTTATGTGTTATCCGTTATATTTTCCTAGTAAACTTAAAAAGATGATTTTTAATATTTATTTTTTTTTCTGGGTAAAATGGTATGTCAGTGTGTAGATGATTTTATAAAACGGTACCCCATCTGGCGCCGTCGAATTTATTCTTCCTCCTATAAAAACATTGTGAAGATGATAACTTCCGCTTTTTGAATTGTTCGTCTCATAACAAATGGTGTGGTATGTACTTTACAACTGTCTTTTAGAGACGCCAGGCAAACATATTTCTTTTTCTTGCGTATCGTTCATCAATTTGTCTTAATTTTATACAATATTACTTTGATATAATAATATGAACGTATTTAATAATTATGAGTTTCTTTTTTGATTATTTACATGTTGATAGTTTAGCTCGCTTAGAAGAATGTCTAGATAACTAATTATACAAAGAAAAACCGGTTATGAATTTTATAATTAGTGGAATCGATAATAAAAAGAAGTTTTAACTATAATCTTCTTTCAATAGGCCGAGTTTATTATTTTATTTTTGAATAATTAAAAAAAACACTCTTTGAATGAACGAATTGTATTAGTATTGATATTTAAAATCTTTTACCTGGTTAGATGATCTAAATTCTTTAAAGTCTAGATGAATATGTTTTTAGATATTTAAATTTAATGCTTTGTAACTGAAAATAAATTTCTGGTTCGATTTGGAACATATTTAAAATAGATTTAAACTGTAATTGCTATTTTGATTTTATCGTTAATAACTCTTACGATTGATGATAGATACTGAGTTTTCAGTGCTATCACTCTTTTTATGTAGTTTCATAATATAAAATAATTGTTTGTGCTCGGATTTTTGTGATAAAAATTCACCGTCTTTTATCAATTAAGTTTAAGGTTGTTAAACTGCATACCCTATTGCTTAAGAATATAACCCTCTTTGTCGAAAAATAAATATCTAAGAAAATTTGAAATTGCTCCTGATATAAAAATGCCTCATTTTGTAATATAGTAACACTAACGCCTTGGTAAAACGCCTCATGGCAAAATGAGTTTTCCTTTGACATTACATCTCAAAAAAGCTGTATATTAAACACGCTCACAGTAAGGAAACTTTATTTTCTTTGAATTTTTCATGAGGCTGTTTGTGCTGTTGAGAACAGCTATGCTGTTATAAGAACTAAAAGTTTTTTTTTGAGAAAACAATTTTACTATGATTATCTCAACAAATTCATCATATGAGGGAATATCAAAAATACCTGGTTGATTTTAAAAGCTTTCACCTTTTTTCTTAATATATTTCACCATATTTTATAACAAATTTTGTGATAATATATGATCTTTATTCTTTACTTTTGTAATAGAACAATTCATAATAAGTTTTATTTTGAAAATTGTATTAAGAAAAAACACTGTAAGTAAGTCATTTTGAAATTGTAAAAATAATAACTTATCGTACTAAACAAACACATTCCCATATCGGTATTATATAAAAAAATATAAGAATCTTCAAAGAATCTTCAAAGTTATAATAATAAAATAATACACGGACTTTTATGTGCCTTCTACGTTTTTCGAAATATAATTTAAAGATTTTTTTTTTTTTTGAGATAGGAATATATTATTTTAATCGCTCCCAAAGCTTCCGCTTAGCACGACTGAAAGAAAGATTGCTATCCCTTCCTCCACATTTTCTCTGCCCTAGTTTGCAAACAAGAAAACATTGTGACTTTATTCGCTATATTCACGCAGATTTACTTTGAATTATCCCATTCAGGTGACAGCCACGGATTTCATGTAAAGATACGGAGAAACGGTGGTATTTTGACTCCGTAATATTATGCTCGTATCGGTAAACAATTTTGATGGATTTATGGACGCCATTTTTAAGCTTATGTTTTAAGCATACAGTTCAGAGGGTGATGTGCTGTCTACTATGTTAATACCATGCATATAAAATATGATAGTATAGACATAGATTACAGTAATTTAATAATATCAGCTGCTTTACATACAAATTTCCCATGTCAAAGATAATTCTGTGCCTTATTTTTAATAAAGATTCCTACAAATAAATTGCTTTTCATATTTTATTTTATTTATTCGTAGAGTATTACCGTTTTTATATTATGAACTTCTTTTTCAGTTATTTAAGAATAACATTTCAGAAGTGAAGGCGAATTATTGTTATTCCATAATATAATATAACGCTATAGAAGTGAATTCTCTTTTATATTTACGTTCTCGCGTATAAAAAAATATCGATACTAAATTTCGCTAACAGTGACTACTTAGGGTTAACCATTTCTTTTTCCATTCCCATTAAGCCATAAATCTTCGAGAGTATTCATCCGTTGCACACGATTGGCATTTATGACTGATGCGCTTATACCTAAGTATTTTCTTTGTTGCTTTGCTTACCGGTTATTTACTTTCTTTTTTGTCACATTTTTGTATGTTTTCTTTGAAGGCAGCGATTTTCCAGTCCTTTTAGTTTCACTCAATTTAAATAAAAGAAACTTTTCGTCTGTATTCTTTGGCAAACATAATAGCAAAAATTATTCAATCCTAAAAAATCATATTTAACGAATTTCGTAAATAAATTTACTTTAAATCTAACTTGATTTTATAATCAAGTTAATTTTTGTCAAGCACATAGTAGAGTGGTCGATGTCACTGTCTTCGTTTGGAGTGCTGACAGATCCAAAACCCGGACAGATTGAAATAAGTCAGCAATCTTTTAATGGATTCATTTTCGAATGCATTGATGTCTTATTTCTGAAGTATGAAAACTAAGATTTCACCCACCCGATCCGAAAAACGGAACATAACGAGAACGATTAATGAACCAATAGCCCTGTCCTAGCTCAAAAAAAGTGAGCTTAAACGACTGAGGGCTTACAAGATAAAATCTGTCGAGATAAGCAACGTCAGGATATTCCATATGATCTTCCATATAATCCAAATGAGCAGACATGGTTTCAGAAAAATCATTGTATTACAGGGTATGCACGCCCTCTTTTTAATCTTTTCACGCGGACGCTAAATTCTTGAATTTAGTTGCGTTTTGCGTATGTAAAAGATACTATGATAACTTTAGTTTTTTTTTAAAATCGTGCGACAGTAAAACAATCAGTACAGTAAAATAATGGAATCGTTTTCTGTTCCCAACCTTTTTCGGGTGGCGACCCTATTTTATAAAATCCATGTGACTAGGGGACCCCCGAGGAATTTGAAATCCTCGATTTGCTATACTTTTTCCCCAGATTGTCTCCGAAACTACTTTTGTTGTTCAAATCTAAAATCGAAAAAAGTTAGCGACTCCCAGGTTGGGAAATTAAGAAATAAAATTGAAAATTACACGCTTCGTTTTTTAACTTTTATTAGAGTTAAACCGATGCATCATGGCGTAGAAATATTACTACGGATGTCATATCATACCAGAGAAGCTAAGCGTAAACATCATATTAGAGAGTGCAAATACATATTATAAATACCGATATTACAAAGAATATCAAAATGAGCAAAAAATAAATATGGTGAATAAGGATTGAAATACCTAACGAATAAATCGATTTCGGTACTTGTATTTTCATAGTAAATAGCAGTGTCAATAAAAAAAGGCATAAGCAAGAAAGGCTGATTTTCATGATCTTACATTTTTCACTTTGGATTACAGTATGACATTAAATGCAAAATTCATCAATCCGGAAATCTTTCTTTTTTATCGAATCTTCGTCTACTAAGATTTACTGCTTATTGAGCGTACAATTATCGTTAATTGTACCGGTTATATATTCTGTTTTTTTTAAATTTTAAAAATATGTATTTCCGAGATCCTGGTTTCGGTAATACTGGTATTTCTACCCTTCATCTAATAACCCTTAACAAAATGAACTGTTTATTAAATATTAAAGATTATTGAATCTGCGTCCAACTACTTCTAACAGATGTTAATGCATTGATTCCATACGACTTACGTTTTTATGTGAAAAATGGTGGCGTGGGTTGATTTTTTTTATAGGAAGTCGTTGAGCAGTCAAAATATTTTATATTGCAAAAAAATGTTATCTTGAATGTATTCTACAAAGTAGGCGTGAATAAATAATCACTTCAACTGCACACGAGAACTATATATAATTAATTACTTTTCTTAAAAGGAAGCTGGACATATTAATTATGATAATCTATAATGTTAGGAAACGAAAGTAAAATATAATTAATAATTACAGAAGGCGTTGTTTCATATTTGGTGTCACCTTCATATTTTTTTGTGTTGTAATAAATTAATACTTAGTTCTGAAAGAATATATAATCTCCATCAATATAAGAAATATTTTCTTCAAATATGAGATTTAAAACGTTACATCAGACAATGCCTATTTTACGAGTCGTATTTAAAATAAGAAAATTGTGATTGGAAAAAACGAAAAAGACAACAATGCTCTGAATAATTTCAAAAAATATTTCATGTTGAAATATAATAATTAAAGATGCTTGGTTGCGTACCAAATATCACAGGTTTTATTTACTTGCCTACTATTCTAAGGTAAACATTAGTTAGTAAAGAAAGCACTTGTTTTTATGTTAATATTCACTAATATCAGATTAAATTTAAATACGATATACGTACACACTAAAGATTGTTTATTTTTTCGTGTTGACGTGTATAATTAGTCATATGTATGAAACGTTCACACAATTTGTTTAATATTGGTATTATTTCACTTCTTAACTTTTTCGTTGCCGTTAATTAATAGTAATTACCTAGCAGGCCGGCTATAATTTGCGACTATTAATTTAATTAGTTATTGACGAGATAACTCGTATTTGGCCTGTTGAGCACGAAAAAATTCACGAGATATCTCGTATGTGGCAACCATCGCGTTAAAAGACGAGATTTTATATTAATGCTTAAAATGAAGACTTTTTATACGTTAAATACTGGACATTCTTTTTACACGGTGCTACATCCCTTGCATGTAGTCACTACTCAGTTCTACGCGCGGAAAGGTTTATTTCTGTAAAACCGAAAATTCGGAAAGAAATATGACACAGGTTCTGGATATTTCAAGTGATGAAAGCGGTGTCATACTAAATTTGCGCAAACGGGTCCGTCTGTTGTCTCATAGTGATAATCTTTGTTACGATTATTTAAAGGGTTTTTTTTATTGAAATTAAGATACAAAAATCGATATCGATTTTTTTTTATATCCTGATTAACCCTCCAGAGACGAGAGCTTTTTTCGATAAAAAAAATATTTTTTAGCCATATTGAAGTTACGGATAACTTTTGTTCTTAAAAAATTTAAAAAAAAAACGCAAAGTCGTTGTATAGAAACCCCGCATGACTATATGGTCATGCTCATCCTTTTATTACCTTGTAATATTGTGTACGGACAATAGTAAGGACGAGCGTGACCGTATGGACACGCAAACATTCGGGGTTGAAATATAGTTAAACGTGAATCTTTTTTAAATATTTACAATTTGACCTCTTTAGATCAACATAATTTCAATACAAATATATTAGCAAAATAACTGTAAATAGTTTGATGTTTTGATTAAAAAAACAACTAACAGTTTCAAAACGTCCATTAAAAAAAACGGAAATTCAAAAAATCGCACGTGCTTTTGGGCAATGTTTCTGTCCCCGTGGCTGATGACTAACTGAAGTCTGTACCCTTTTTAACCAAATATGAGTGAAAGCAACGATATTCGGGTAGAAAAAAGATGAATAGTGGGATCAATAAACAACGGTGTTTACTGTGACCATATGGTCACGCTCGTCCTTGGAGGGTTAATTTTTATACAAGGAAAACTTATTCACCATTTTTGTTTTGTTTTAATTACCTAATTTGTAAACGACAGTGCGTGGAACGTATCCACTGTGTAAAAAGAGAGTCCAGTCTAATTCAAAGAATAAATATTTTCTGAAAATGTCAAAACGTGGACCAATATTCCTGCTTTCCTTTGTCACATGAGTTACGTACTGGCAAAATCAACAAACTAAATATACCACGTAAGAACAAAGACGACAATTATTTTTGACTTATGATTATCAAATAACTGCGCAGACAAGAGACTTAATGTAAAAAAAACATTTTTTTCCTTTATTTGTAATATAATACATATAAATATTCATAATTTAAAAAAACCTCTACATATCTAATTCACTTTTCTTGTGTATTATCATTTACAGACTGCCACCAGTAAGACACCCCCGCGAGATTTATTGTTGGCGTCCTTTTATTCTACAATTTATAGCGTTAACTGTCAATTCTTGTCGGAAAGGCAGTATATTAATAAAAATAGAAACACACATTTTTGAAATCGGGACTTGCTTAGAAATTAAAGAAACCGATCCTGATTTATTTTAAAACATGAGCATATTTTAAATAAATTTTTATATTAAGTATTCTGTTATACCGCATCATTGTGTGTTTTATTGCCGTGATATAATATTAAAATATTAAATCATGTAAAAAAATACGGTTATTAAAAAAAGTATTTTTTTTAATAACCGATTAATAGTTTCCATCGAATAGTACTAGTCCCACTAGAAATATTATTAAAGCTGTAGTTAATAGAAGAAATTACTATTTTCAAAATTATTTACATTATTTAACTTTACGCAAAACATTCTCTGGATAGCGCATTGCGGATTGTGCGACTGCAATGGAGGAGTGGCCGAGACTATGATCCAATTCTACATAATATATTAAAAATTCGTTCATTTGTCAGTTCCTAATAAATAATCAAAAATCCCATTGAGTATTCTAATACGAAATAAAATTTCCATATTCCCATTAGTAACCATTGTCGATAATTACAATTTAAATGGTTTGAAATTCAATAATTTCGTCTTAGTATAATAGAGCTGTCAGTTTAGCTACATTTCTGGGATCAACCTTTTACCTTCAGTAGCACTAACGTGTAGCTCTGTCAATCAGGTGGTAAAGTATATTGGAACAAGTAATGACAGTTATTATCGGAACTTTGCCTGGCGCTTCGTGATACAGACAACAGATAAAATAAATTGTTTGAAATATTAACCTTGCCTATCATACATACATATTATGTAACAAGATAATCTTTTATAATACTTTGCCATGCGTATTATTATCCAAGGGATAATGTATGGATTAATATTATTTTAATATCTAAAAAAAAAATTGTTTCTGCTTTTTATCCATCCAACTTATCTTTCAGTTAAGTTTCTTAATCTCTGATAGCAGGAGGTGGACGGTTGAAATAGTCACACCAGTAAATATAAAAAGAAAATATGTACATACATAGTCTTGAATTAAAATATGTACAATGCTTTCAATGGGAGAATATTTCATGATCCAGTTTTTTTCTGCTCAATAATAAATCTACATCTGGGATGTCTGAAAATAATAATCTAAAATTGGTAAATATTATTTTTTAACATCGTTAAACCACAAAACGTGAAATTGTACAAAGAAAAGTGGTAATAATTTAGGTGTAAAGTATTTTTCCTTCTTCTCAGGAGAGGATTTTTTTACTGCGAAATATATTTATATACGATTGAGGTGCTGTAATTTAACTATTTGTCTCATATTTATAAAATAAAATACAGCTCTTTTGTATAATATATTATAATATTATATTTCCACGAAAAGATTTACTTGGTTATGGATGCATTATATTTTATTCTTCAAATATTTCACACACACTAAGAGCTGTGGCGTATTTTACTGATTGAACATTACGGCCTTTTCGATATGTTCTGCACTCACAACTCCTTTATATAAATAAAACAACAAGAGATTGTCTTTTACAAAAGTACAATTAAGAAAATCCCAATTATGCAATTTTATGTACGCCCTTAGTATTGTAGTTAAATCGTTAAGGCACAAGTGGCAATACGTCCAATTTGTCATTTCTTATGGGGAAACTTTGCTGCGTTCAACCATTTTAATTTAGCGAGTACTTTCACTGGTTTTGAAAGTTCACCCTTTTATTGCCCAAGCTAAGGAAAATGCCTTCCTCGGAAACATTAACCTTTTAGTGTCTGAAATATAACAAGGCTTAGGAAATACCGAGTTTTATGGGTTATCCACTTGCGCTAAAGAATACATTTCCTTGAATGATAAATTATGTAATACCGTTAGAATAAGTCGAAACAGAATCAGTCTTTCACCATCACTGGGCCGGGCCGGTTATGAGTATATACCTACAACTAGGGATATCAATCGAATATTTGATGTGCGAATATATTCAAGACATTTTTTCATATTAAATTTTTTTGAACATTATTTATATATTGATTAAAATACAATGACCGTTGTGTATTATACACGATATACACAACGTATATACAAGATTTTTTTCTTCTTACAATTTTAATATTGTTTATTTCAAACAACACCGTACTCACTTACAACGCTTATTTTTTTTACAATTAGAGTTCCTTATGTTTTGTCGCTGAAGACCAAGGATTCGGCTTTCGACATCTTTTATGTCAGTCCAAATAGTAATGGTTATTTTCTGATTTTTTTAAAAAATATTAAATTATTTAGTTTAATTCGAATTTTGTTTTCATCCTTGGTATTCGTTAATTGATTTTCAACGAATATTAGGAATCCCTTGTAAATTTAACTAAATCTTATCTCAACGTAGCGTACTGAACTAAATATTCAGTTTGATGTGTTTGAGTGCGTTCCGTCTTTAAGATTCTATATTTATTTATTCAGCACGTTCAAGTCTTCAAAACCCAAATTTAAAGCATGCAAATAGCAAGTGTACTTCCAAGAATGCCTGATGGATATTACCGTATTTAATGATTTTTTAACCATAATATTATCATTTTGGTATTGGTTGTGTCATTGATTTAAAAATGTCATGTAATGTAAATTTGCATCAGTCGTTTTTTAAATAGCAGTGACGTGAATTTTTATATCAGTTGAGCTATAAAAATATATTGTAATTAATTGAAAGAATTTTTAATTCAAAATAATAAAAAATTACGAGCACATTTCAATATCATATTCGGTAAATATTAAATATTCCAATTTTATATAAGATTTTTGGCATAATTTATACTTGCATTACCTTTATTTTGGAATGCAAAAAAAAATATAGATAGTGTTCGAACATAATTCTCTTTCTGCACGTCATATAACAGAATCACATTCGTCGCCGGCAAGTTGAGTCTCCAAAAGAGGAATAAAAATAAAACCTCTCATTTGAAAGTTTAATATGCACGACGCATTCCTGTTTCCAGTCAGTTGGTACATAGACCAAAATACCGCAGCGTAACTTCGTCCCGCTCGAAACGATTTTTGTCAAATAGCACACTTATTCCCTTGCAATGGGAAAGGAAGATGATCCTGTAAAGAAAACTATACAACCTAAAACGATAATATTTAATGAAAATAAAAATGAATCAATTTTACTTTAAGAATTTCTTGTCTAAGCTTGTCCTGATCTTGCTAAATAAAAGTGGAAAAAAGTACGAAGGAATATTGTGTTTTTCTAATATAATTCCTTTCCACCAAGTATTGACAGTGGACACCCTTAAAGTGATATTGTCTAATTGTATAAAAGTAAACCATAAAATCTGAAACAAACACTAAAAATAGATTTTTTCTTTTAATGAACTGGGTGAACTAAAGAGGTGGTTAATAATATAATTTGAGAAAATAATGCCATTGTGCATTCAATTCGTAATTGCATCGTTAATCAAACATTCAATTATTTTTTATATAATTTTCTAATTACTTATATAATCATTAAACTTCTTGATATTCTCATAATCTATATTTTTATCGTTCCGTCCACCTTTGGCCAAGTGTTTGCTTTTTCTTATCATAATTTTGTCTAGTGTTTGATTTTAGGATTTAGTTATTTATGATTACCAAATTTTGTCATTAACGAATAATATTACAATTCATATTCATGTTTCCAAACAGTGCTTGAAAACATTTCTTAAATAAACATAATATGAATCTACAAGTACCAGTGTGTTGATATAAAACGTATAATTAATAATTTCACCTTGGATTATCAGTAGTAACATAACTGTTATATTTACGTATCCAAATTTAATTAATAAAGAATATTTCGCGAAAAAGTTATCGGTATCAATACTTTTTGTACAGTGTGGTAACTTCGCCTGCCTTTTATCTCCTTCGCTATCTTCCTTGACGCGTGGACAAATTTCGCAATTGAATTGGAGGAACTGTCTGACTTTTCAATTATACGAATAATATGTACTTACACAAGACAGCATTCATTGCGCAATCCATAAGCGATGATCTCTGCTTTAAAAAATAGTCATAAACCAATCCACTGCAACGCGTGGAGTGCATTCGTCATAATATCCTCGACCTCGTTTGTCATTTGTCTGAATAGCGAAGCGCTCAGACTCAACAGAAGCAAACATTGTTTTTTTCCGTATACCACACGCGAATTGTATACATGTATTTATATCTGAAAGCAGAGAGAGAATAAGTATTATCAGAGTTTGAAATCTACTCGGCATCCGTAGTCGAGATTACCCACAACGTTTTAGGAATCACTCGAATGGTATTTTCAAATATAAGGTTATTCTGATTTTTAACGTCAGTTCAATATTATATTTTAATTGTAATATTTCATTGCTCACACATCCGAAATAACACTGTTGCAAAATATATAATTCGAATAACGTGAGTGTTATAAATCAAAATAAATAAGCAAAAATCAAAATTTAATGAATAGATAAATTTCTCAGCAGCTGTTGACACATTCAATTGACCGCAAGAAATTTATCATTGCACGTATGAAGAATTTACTCGATAGTTTTCAATTTATTTTTATTGGAAGACAAGTGTCAAATAATTATATTAAATACTTTGACAAAAAATAAGACAACTTGATTTTTCTTTTATTTATATCATTATTTTTAAATAACCAAAGTTTTAGCAACAATTATCATATTACAGATGATTAACAAAATTTTCCACGTATAAATAAATATATGTGTAAATAAAATATTTTCCTTATTTAACTCACCGTAATCGCTATTTACTGTCGCTACTTATTTTTATTCAGATTATTGTTCCTGTGCAGCGCTTTGGTATTAAACTGCAAACCTGCACTTGCATATACATATATATGTATACCCAATCCTTTTTTTTACGCGATTTTTATTTTACGCGATTTTTTTGGAGGCATCGTTACTTTTTTCATACATTTTTGATACGCGGATTTGGAACCGATTTATCAAATTATATGAAAATGAGGTTTTTTTACTCGCCATTTTATGGAACAAATTTGTCGCGTTAAAAAATGATTAGGTGTAGGTATATATATAAATAATATAGTCCCGGCCAAACACCCGTAAGAACAATGTAAAAGAATCCCGCATTAATCGTTCCCCGATTTACCGTTTTGCTCGATCTATCGTTTAAATATTTTGGTCCCTTCGCTAATATTATCCCGATTGACCGTTTTTGTTGAATATTTTTCATAAATAGTTTTGCCTCGCATTTCGTTTCGCGTTTTTTTCAGTGGAGCCCCGATCTACCGTTCTCGCTCGATCTTTGTTTTTTTGCATGGATCGTTTATTTTTTATTCGACCAAGACCCCGTCATAACAATATTTAATAATTCCACGTTAATCATTCCCCGATTTACTGATTTTCTCGATACATCATCTAAATTTTATCGTCCCGTCCCAATTATTATCCCGATTGACCGTTTTTGTAGAATATCTTTTTTCACTCAAATAGTTTTACATCGCATTTAGTTACATAAATAAGTATTTTGAAAATTAAACATTATTTTTGCATTATTTGAAGATTTCCCGCATTATCGGTTTCCCGCATTATTCGTTCATTTATTACGGTCCCTTGAAAAACGTAGGATCGAGGTTCCACTGTATAAATAATTCTATATTTGTAGTATGTGGTAAACTTACGTCTTACTATTTAAATGTTACGGCTGAGAATAGTTGATGAAGATTGATAAGGTGCATTCATATCATTTAATTTACAAATATGTAGTGTTAATATTTTTTTTTGGAAATTTGTGCAGATTTAAATGAGGAATAAAATATATTCCAGAACATGGAAGAATATATTTCCTACATGTACATGTCCTGCTAACATAAGGCATGTCCTGCTTTTAAAGTTTGTAATATTCTCTTTAAATAATATTAACAAATATCTTTATAATTTATGTAATTAAAACATCTAATAGTTATAATACACAACACCTAAGACAATGCTGTGGACATAAACCCTTTTCGCACGGCAAATTGTACTTTGTATTGACGAGCATGTCACATGTGCCCAATATGCACATGTGTTTACATTCTTGGCAGACAACATTAACAGTTGTCCCCAAGTGTAGGCATGATTAACCGGTTATCCTTTAATTAATTCACCGCATAAGCATTTAACTGAATTAATACAGATTAAAGAGTTACTATGCTCTCAAAAAGGAAAAAAAACTTTTTTAAATCATTCTCGTTTTCAATGCATTGCATCCATTGTAAAATAGTCACAGGTTGTGTTCAGCCTTTTCAACAAATGACAGAATATAATTTTAGTAGAAGCATTTGTTATCCAATCGCATATGCGAGTGGATAGAGTGTGCAATGTTGATAATTTCAACCCGACCTTGGATGGAGATTATTATATTTGATCAAAATTATTTACGTTAATGAAAATAACGAATTAAATTCAATCAGTAAATATTTCTACCCATGGGGAACGAACCGATTGAAATCGTTGAAAATATATTCTTACTATTAAAATTATTCAATGACTTCAAAGGCAATTAAAAAAACATAATTTATTGTAGAGGACAGAGGTCTTCTTAACTGTAAATTTCATTATACCTAAAAAATTAAATTCGTTAGTACAGTGGTCGATAGCCTGGAGCTCGCGCTCATATTGGTATATAACTGTATTGTAAATACATTTAAGGTGCACATCACTAAAATAAGCTTTTCATTCCGAAAACAACTAAATGCAATTAATAGTACACAAATACTACAGTTATATTGTGAAAGATCTCCATTCAACAGCTATATTTTAATCAGAATAGTCGATCGTGATGTTTTTCACTTCCTCGACAGTTTAATCCAGTGTTTCTCAAACTGTTGACATATGTGTACCTTTTCTATAATTTTCGTAACACCGAGTACCCCTCGTTAAAAAATGCATATGCTTTAATAACAATCAAAATATATTACCAGCTTGTTGCACCGGGCATATCCAAAGCCCGGTGCAGCGCGTCCCCCGGCAAACTATTCACGTACCCCAGGGTGTACGCGTACCACACTTTGATAAACACTGGTCTAATGTATCTTTCCTGCTCAACTAAATTGAAAAATTATTGATTTGGTCACTCACGGCATATATTTTGTTGTAATTTTAGATTAAGCTTCGTCTAAGAAAATTGAGATATAGTGCATATTACTCATGCCAGAAATTTGGGGTGCCCTGCCCGCCTTAGTAAAAAAATCATCCACTGCATTAGTTTCCAATTGTAGTCATATAATCATTTTATCAGTATTTTAACAAACACGACAAAAATAATGATTTTTTAAAAAAATATTATGAACGACGAAATAAAAATAGGATTTTTTAAATTAAAGTTAACTCTTAAAATCTAAGACATCCTGGTTTTTGACGATAATATTTACGTAGTAAAGCGGCCCTCCGAAACATGACTCCGAATTTGTTACTCAGACTAACCTAATGGAAACCCTTGTTGTAATTACGTGAGCTCAAAATGTCTTTGCAGGACTAGGAACATATCCTGTACAAATGTCAGGTCCAAAGAACCATAATGTCCTTTATGTATATAGGCGTCGACTAATTGAATTTTACTGTTATTCCTTAGCCCGTGCTATTAAAACATTTTGCATCGCATAATTTTCAGTATGCCGCAACTTTTAATACCCACACATTAAATTGGGCTAAATGGTCTCTTTCAAATGTTATAAAGCCCTGTGCGTATATATTGTTTGCGTACTCTTTATGATCATTACACTTTGGAGTACTGACATTCTGTTCTCTAAGATTAATTATAATTTTACTATGAAAGACATACTTTCTTTCTAATTGCAAACTGGAATATTTGAAGAAATCAATGTTGTTTACTATGATTAAGCATTTATTAGTTTATAAGTGTATACAATAACTTAAATAATCTGAATTCCTAATTCTTAATGATTAACATTTTATATAAATTTTATTCGTAATAATTGTATTTGTTTCCTCTTCATTGTCGTACATTTATCTCTTCTATTGTTGTACCACCGAATTTTAATCTTGCGAACAGCAGTAAGTACCCTGAGGATTCACAGCACACTTTGCTGGACGTATTTAAAGAATTGCCAGAAATGTCTTGGGAGTAGGGATTCTGAAGTCTCGGGTTTTTCAAAGTCCCGGGACTCGAGACGTGATAATGTCAAAGTCCCGGGACTTCCCGGGACTTGGGACTTTTATTTCCCCTTCAATAAAATTATAAATTTATTAAAATTAAATATTTGTATGTGTGTACTAAAAAGGGATGATAACGATACATGTATTGAAAAAATAACAATGAATTGGATAAAATTATGACCGTTACTTCACAAATCACAATACAGCTGAAAAATAGTGAAAAACATTTGTAAATAAAACAACATCAGGTATGAACATTTAATTATAATATTTTGTAATTTGTTTTTGCTACAGATATATATACTAATAACATAAATGGAGATATCTTTCTCCTAAACGTTTTTAAAAATTTTGTTTCAATTAAACTAACTTTTTTGAGCGTTTTTCACGCAGTTAAACGTATATTATTTTCATGCGTACTTTAAAAGGCCGCCGAAATTATGCGTTAATTAAAATAAATACATCTTTTGAACACATTTATTTATTAGTAATGAAAATATTAAATTAATTCAATAATAAAATCAGAACCTCAAATCATACATACTATGTATAATTTACACAATAGTTAATATATTATTTTTGCTTATCAAAATATGATTTTAAAAATAATAATAAGCCGATTTCTTATTTTTGTAATAAACGTTGTTGCAACATTGTTTTTCCAAAACATTGATCTTTCTTGTATTATTTTCGAAAAACAATTAGTCCCAGCTGAACTGATAATAAAACATTTATAATCCGCCTTGATTTATAACATAATTTTCTAGAAATAACTATCGGCTTCATTATTTCTTGGAATTCTGTGCGATTATCCCAAGCTTCAAATTGTTGAACTATTGAGTTAAGCGAACACGTGTCTAAGTTTTTTTGTATTTCTGCATGTCTCTACCCATCGAAAATGGTTGTTTCGTATTACAATATATAAATAGATGTTATTTGAAACTTCTACAATTATAAATCTAAACAGCTGTTTCTTTCATAAGGTCCCTTTTATATATGCATACTTAATTTTGTTAAAACCCCGGCCTTTAATCCATACCCTGAATATATTGCATTTTTTTCAAAACTGATCTCGAGGATAGACACCAATGTAAATTTATTTTAAATCAAAATTAACTTTTTAGGTCACATTAGCGATTGCTTGCATCCAATTTTATTTTGTTAGAATGGTTTTTTCAAAATTAAAATGTAAACTTTGACTGTCTTAAGTCCCGGGACATTCGACAACAAAGTCCCGGGACTTAAGACAGCTAAAAACCTTAAACGTCCCGGGACTTTTGTCCGGGGACGTCTCGACACAGAATCCCTACTTGGGAGTAATTGCTATACGCTACATTTTGCTGAAAAAATATTCACGTTTAATTTATATATCTATCCTGTAGTCAGGAGAGCAACGTAGTCGGCAAATTCGGCCGTAGGATCTTTTAAAATGTATGATATTTGTAGATAGAATATAGAAAACTACATACAATATGTACGAATAAAAGGATTATAACTAAATAAAAAATTCTGTGTGGAAACGGATGTATCTTGTATCAAAGATCTGTATGTACTTTATCTTATATTATAACACTAATTCGATTTTTGTGATTTCAGAACACTCATTCAACATATTGATCTCGTGGTAAGTTTAAACATTATTTACGTATCTAACCAGTATTTTACTCTTCATTGCAAATCAATAATATTACAAAGGAACTAGCGAATTAGAGTAACAAGTGACATATTACACTTGTCGGTCCTTCAAACAAATGTAAAAACTAGTAGAGCTTCCGGCTAATATCCGTCACCGGATATTGCAGTTAAAACCCTTACATTTACAAGTATAATAATCAACCCCTTACATTGTATCGTAACCAAAATACTACTCTTGTTTGCTGTATTGTTTAAAATCACATTAGAGTAATATAATAAAATATTGTTTATACATGTATAATGTTTTATTTTAGAAAATACAATAATTCGATCAATTAAAGTTATATTTCCATTTTTAACTGGTTATAAAAGAAATGTTTTTTAGAATAAATTCTATGGTTAACAGTATTATTTTTATGTTATTAAAATTACGCCACCAGCAGTAAAATATATATGATTTGCTGCATACTTACATATTTATAAGTTTTAAAATTATTTACAGCTATTTTTTATTGACGTTGAAATGTATACATATATATATTAGAAATTAGAAATTAAATTATTGGAAAAATAGTTAATAATTAATCGTTTCCTCAAACTGTAATTCTATATATAATATGTTAATTATATAACCTTAAAAATATGATGTACCCCTATATAATCGACAATGCTTGATTAAGGGTAAAATAAAAATATAAATCTCGTTCGTATAATATAAAATATGAATTATGAGTGCCTTGACCTTGTATACATAACATCTGCACCCCGTTGAAGTAAAAGGCAATAAATAAATGTAACCTTCCGTCGGAGTTTGAAGTAAGTCTGTCACGATTTTCTTTGGCTTCTTTGATATATTCAACATAATAAAGGGTTTGTTGTCATATAATGTTACATACTGTTATTGGTGGTATTTTCAATGCTTAATTATCAGTGTAAGAAAATTATACGAAATAGTTCATCCCCATTCAAGAAATAACTGTCAATTCAATAAATTTGCCTTATTTACCTGTCTTACTTGATTTGAAAATTTCAGATGCATCACATTTTTATTTCAGTCATTAATATAAGCTTTCACCCGTTCACTGAAATTGGTTCTTTTCAAATCAATGTTTGTGTATTAAACTCTTAATTTTCATAAGCAATATTTAATTTTAAACCAAATACTGAAACCATATTATTTTATTTTATTTACAAGTGCATAACATTACAACCGACGTAAATGTTTCTAGCATCGGATAATTATAAAAAATAGATAAATATAAATAAAAATTACGTCTTGTTACGTAAAAACAGAAAAAAATACCACAAATACAAACTCATACTATTAAACATTTTTTGATAATTCGGTTGGTATCAATAAAAGTCGTAGCCTTTACATTGCCGCTGTTTTTCGCCATATTGATAATTATATTATAATCTGACCAGTTATTAAACGTCAAAATTACGGCGTGTAGTTTTTCAGTACTACAAATAAAAACAGCTGCTGTCTGACTTTGGCAGGTTTGGTGTAAGGCACAGCCGACAATGTTTACCTGTATGAAATACACATCGTCGATAAATGAAGGCCGGGAGAACTTCAACCGCGCAATTTCTTCGCGGCCATTCGAATTGTAATTGCCATCGGGGAGTAATGAAATGGACAGATGTCGTCGTCTGGAGTCTGATCGATATTTTACTCTCGCGATGTTGTGTGCCTCACACCTTGATCCTTTGTTCTGCCCCCGGCGGCGCCCGTCTGCCCCCCTTCGCAAGGTCGCTAACCTCTTTTGGCCGAATTCCAACTGAGAGGATATCCTCCTATCTCCCACTAGAGAGTGCGATTTTTGCTAGACTCAGACCCCTCAGCATTCGTTCGAAGCCATGGTACACGTGGGAATTTTGCGTGAGAATTGAGAGTGAAGTATCATTCCTAAATTTCATGAAATTCGTTTTGCTTGAATCGCTTTATATAATTGACCTTATATTGTATACCTTTTAACATAGATTTATTAGAAACACATTTTCGGTCCAATAACGCTACAATGTATTAGTTGTTTTCAACCATAAACACATTGAGTTTTTTTTAATGTTTTGGTACCATTGTATTTTTTAAACTACTTACTCCATAGTTCATACGATTGTTAAATTTAAAAATTTGTCAGAACAATTAGTAGTTTCTTCTCGTTTTATATTTATTATACTATTATCAACACGATTTTCAGCGTGATTTGATTAATAAAAAAAGCTAAAAATTATTTATAATATTCTAAAAAAATATTCTTGTCACATCACTGTATAATCTAAAGCGTCTTATGTAAACATCTTATAGCATTTTCCTCGTCATTTTTGGTGATCAATCAATTCTTCATCATTTTGTTCAATACTAGGCTCTCTCACTCAACTTTCAATATGTTTTTATCAAAACAATATAAGTATGAGTAGCATAAACGGAACAAAAAATACTTTCAAGTTATTGAAATATGTTTGAAAATATTACTGAAACCTTATCATATTCTTTTAGTACTCGTTATCCTCGGTCTAAGTTATATGAGTTAAATCACCTACGTATAGCGCACTCTGCTTCATAATAAATGCAAAAGTATCATTTCGACAAAAGACGATGGAGTCGAATTTATGAAACGTGGGAATAAGGCGTTATCACGTAGTTTCGAAACGCAGAAATCACGAGTGAGATTCCCATAGGGACATCATACCCTTGAGAATACTTTTAGAAAATAAAAAGACGTGACTCAAATAATACGTCTAACAATAATTTATTTGAAATTACACTAGTAAAAGAAAATCTCCGCGCGTAAACAAAATTCATTAAGTACTTATAAATTGAATTATGAATCGGATAATTCTTTTTTTCATCAAAATATTACATACTCTGAACTCTTTCCGTATTACGAATGAGTGTAACTAAAGCTGAATCGTTTTTTTATGCGACGAATTTGTAACCAATTTGCACATCGTAGATGTTTTCACAAGGACCGTTTTTAATTCTGTCGTTCAAACTCAATTTTACAATACGTGTCAGATAAAGAGTATTATCAATTCATATGAACCAATCGTTTTATCTCGCGAAAGATTTTCTTTTTTCCTAACATCTATGATTTTAGTGAGATATGAATAACTTTCTTCACATCTTTTATGTGTACATATTAAGAAAACATATTTTTCACGAAATAATGTTGCTCATTTTAAATTTAATTGTAACTCCGTAGTACGATGACGCACATAATTCAATAAAAGTTTTTACGCGAATGAGTTCTTTCTTAATTCTTTCCTCGGAAAAGTTAAATTTCACTTTCATTTGAATTTTTTTCATAATATATTATTTTGCTTTGCTTGCATTCTGCCCTGTCTAGTCAAGCAAGTTTTCTTTTCATTTCAAGTTGTAAAAAGCCCTTTGACAATTCATTCCTCCTATTGTCGTCATATTTCATTGTAAATTACGGAAATTTAAAGCGTTATTTAAATTTTATATGCATATTTATTTAAATATTAGCATCATAAAACCATCATAGTAAATCATAATTATGTATTCTTCATTCAAAATCATTATGCAGATAAATTTATTCGAGAGAATTAACAAAGCTATATGTCATACGACTACAAAGCGTACATTCAATATATTGTCAAATCAAATGGTCAAGTGAATAATTTACAAATATACAAAGTGACAAATATACAGCAATGTAAATTTTATCCCACAACTTTTTTTTATCCATATCCGCTCCCAATGTGGAGCATATGGCCTCCTATTGGAGGTATCTCAACAGAAGTTTTTTTTTCTACGAAAACTGTTAATTGCTTAACATCTCGTTTCCAAATAGATTAGTAGGGATAGAAGGATAAGGCTAGGGCAGAACTGGTGATTAACTAATCGCTCTCGCTAAGCCCAGTTATTAAAGGATCGGGAGGGTGGGAGGTAATTTTTTATACATTACAAACACCCATGCCGTCCCAACAGAAATCGATCGAAAAAATGCTGTTCGTACTGGGACTCGAACCCGTGAGATCTGGCATGGAAGCCATCAACGCTAACCGCTGCGCCATAAGACCCGACCAGAACTATCGCACTAATTTATTGAGCGCCTAATAATTAAAACTACATGATGCTTCCACAATATTCTTACAAAATTGTCCATATTTCCACACGTTTTACCGCATAATTCCACTGAATTAGATTATATCAACAACAGTTTCTCAATATTCCCAGTGCATTGCTATTAAGACTTTTCAGTGAACTTCATCTCGTGACATACTTCAGGTTGGTATTAAAAAACGTATTTATTTCCTCTTACTCTTAAAAAATCTCATTAGCAAAACTACGGCCAATCTTAAAATATCGATGATAGAACTCAATAGGAATCTTTAAAAGCTTATCCGAGCTCGATTAAATGCAAACATGCAGAGTGTGTGGCAATTAATTATGCTAATCATATTATTTTAATTTAAAATTAGTAGTATTCTTGTTTAGGAAATCTTTGTACATATATAATACAGAAACATGTACACATAAAAATATGAAGTCAAAAAATTATCAAACGCCGCCAAAAGTTCAAAAAAAAGGGGGAAAGAGTCATAACTACATATATCAGACCATTAATTATTTCAAACCTTCATTTTTCTTTGATCTATCCAACATATAAAATAAATCGCTTACTCGCTTGTTAACTTCATAAAAAATTATAGTTGATTCGATAGAACTGATACATGTAGTCAGTGCTTTTTCCCATGTGACGCATTGGAACGGCGTTCCGGCACCTTTTTTCTCGACATTTTAAATGTTTCAAATCAATATTCGTGAAATCTTATTTTTATTTACCTTTGAAAAATTTTGATTTTTTTATGGCGAAATACGTTTGAAAATATTTTTTTAAATCACGAAAAAGTAACAACCTACAAGATCGGTTTCTATTCGAAGGCGTTGGTATTTGTGATATCTATTCCTCCCACTATTCCGATCATAAAAGCAACTAGTTAACCACTAGTCCTCTACCAGCCTCATATTTCTATCCTTACTCTCTATAAAAACAGTAATTTAAGTAACCAACTAATAATCAGTTCTCGTAAAAAAACTCTGTCGAGATACCTCCATTAGGAAGCCTTACCCGCCATATTGAGAATGGACATGAATTAAAAAAGCTTGACAAGAACTGAGTTCCGGCACCTTTTTTTCAAAATAAGCACTGCATGTAACGATGCGAAACCATGTTCTATGAAACATTGATTGCCATACCAAGTTTTGTTAATCCGCAATACATGCTAAATATTATCGTAGATAAATAAATATCAGTAGCCGATATCCAAAAATATATTCACATGCCAGTTATTTATACATAGTTTCGCTTGTATTACATATTAATACACCAGTTCAAGATGGGAACAACTAAAAATAAGCGATATTGTTATATTCACGTTTTAAGTTTTAAATCAAAGAAATTTCTGCGATATTTTGTCTATAATATTGAAATTTATATCTTGGCATGGCGAATCCAATGGTATTAATAACTGAAAAAGTAATTTTTTGGACTTTTTCCCACCTTGAACTATTATTATATAATATAATGTAATGTTAAACATCAGCACGATAACAATAATTTCAGTGAATTATAGATTTTCTCGATGTTAAATAACAAATTAATTTGGGTCAGATATCCCAAAGTGTAATTCGTTTAATGTGATGGAAAACCATTTTAGTGAGCAATATCTGGATAAACATAGCACCCCTTCCTTATCTTGACCCAGTTTTTGTAAGTGAAATACAATTGCGACGGATCGAAATATGTATAAATTTTATGTAGCCATTTTGATAAAATTGCATAAGATAAGTAAAAAGAATATGAAGATATCGAGAGAAAACGTTTTTTTTTACCCTTTTGCCCTGACGCCGTTCATACTTTTGTATATTTACGTTGGTAATATTGAAACTTTTTTCTCAATCTTTATATGACTTAATATATACAATTTACTACTCACTACTTTAAAACGTTTACTTGTAGAGAAAACTATAACATATGAATAGATAGTTTTATCTTATACCAAAAATACACATTAGCACATGTTCCAAGTATCGGACTTTGTATCAACAGATATAAGGATGATATTGGAAGTTTATAAATACGTTGTATGTATAATATTTTTCACTGTGTATGTACTTCCAAAGGTCACTAAGTGCTTACTTTCAAGTTTTCAACATAGAACGACGTTGAATAATCGAGATCCATTCACCATAATACTTTCAAATGTTGCTGAAACTGGACTTATGTATCTATAGCTATCTATAAGTGTAAGCCAAATCGTGGCGAGGATAAAGAAGCTGGAAAGAGAGACGCTTGATCTCAGTGTAAAAATATACGTAACAAATTGGTGAAATCGAACGAAATAAGAATGGAATGCACGGAGTTACTTTATTTGAATGTTTTATTTTAATCGTAATTTTTGCATTTTTTATAGCTTAATAAAGCATCAAAAAACATACAAAATATTTCTTAAATTTTAATTTGAAATAGGTAGATAATAATATCTTTATTCAACAATTTGTACAAAAAGAGTCCAATCAATACTTAAACAAACTTGTTTACTTGTGTATAAATTAAATATTATTCATAATTTATTAATCCGTTACATTTCTATGCTTATTAAATAACAGCTTATCCTGTGCTGTGTTTGGTTACATTATGGCGGTCATCATCACAAACGCATCACGTTTATTTACTTAAGCCCCGCCCTCATAAATCCTCATTAAAACGACGGAAACGTCAACATTTTACGTCAAAACAAACACCCAGATTAGGGAATGCTTTTGATCGTTACAAAATACAGTCTACCCACATCTCCGATAATGACATTATTTAAAAAGAATTCCTAACAATTAATTAAGTTGAAAAAATCGTATCTTATAATCCTTGATCTTATCAGCTACGCCTTGCCCTATCTTTGGATGCAATACCATGTATCACAAGATTTTATTTTTTAAATAAATAATTTAACATTGTTATTATTATTGGGCAACGCAATGACATAAACAAAATATTTGATGGAGCTCAGTAATTCTTCGAAATCAATAGTTCGATTTTTGTTATTCGAACAATGTTAATCCAGTTTGTATAAAATTATCGCACAATAGTTGATCCTTCGGCATTTTATTACACCTGACTTATCTCATATGTTATATTGTGCTATTTATCCTTGTCTGTTTTATTTATTTTTATGTAGATTTCTAAGAAATTCTATTATGTTGTTTTTAGAGTGTTTAGGTTAGTGAATAATTATGGACATGGCACAAATATACGCAACTATATATGTATGTACGTTGAAAACGCACAGCTGATAATAATTAAAGGGATCTATTTTTGCTTAATGATTTTTTGCCTTATCTTGTCAGACACTTATATTTTATAGAATGAAAATACTTATAATTTTTTTAAGTATATTTTTTACGCTGCCACTTTTTTTATGACTTCTGTCGACATGTGAATTTTTTTTTTTTTAATAGTATGAATTTTAAATAGACGAATACTTTCGTTTATCCTAATATATTTTTGGGCAATTTATATTCGAGTTATTGGTTTTCCGAGATACTTGTGATTCGAGCAATATATATTAGAATCCACCGATAGTATTCCCTACGACCTGCACATTAATTAATTCGTTGAAAATGGTAAACTTACTTGGGCGCTTGCTAAGTGCCAATGCTTTAATGTGAAATAGGAATAGTAAATAATACTATGAAAAAGAAAATATTTTATTACATAATATAAATAACACTATGATGAAGTGGTCCAATCCTGGCGACCGTTATATCGTGAATAATCGATTTTAATTTATTTGATAGAATCAAAGAATTATTTTTTATGATATCATGAAATCTACGATACTTCAAAAATATACTTGTATTACCAATCGATTCAATTCACGAAATTTTCTTAAATCATTGTTTTAATTAAAATGCATCCGCTCTTGAAACAATATTTAGTGTACGATATGGCTTTCGAGTTGTGTCGCAAACGAAAACTTAATAAAATATTTTTATTTATTAAATCCAGTTTTTATCTTACCAACATTTACTATATGAAAGACTTATTTTATTAATTTGGTATATTTAATATCAATACTTGAATCTCATTTACTTTCACTTATTTTAAAATAAACTTAAGTTTGTTTTTAAAAAAGCGTGCAAATCTAAAAAATACTCTATAATATGTATACAATTAAGAATAAATTTATTCTTTATTAATTAAATCACTGCTTAAAATTATCTAAATATTACATGTTTAACATAGTAGCAGTTCAAAAAACATTGCTATTTCAATAGCGTATGCGTATAAATCTTTACTTAATTTAGTAAGATGTCGGCATCTTTTTTTCCTCAAAGTAATGGAAACATTTATTTGTGATCGCGTGAATTGTATATTTTCATCAGCTGGAACTTTCTACTTAATCGAGAAAAGCCCTTTGACTTGAGTAAATGCTATCGATCACTATTGATGGTGCAATTTCTCTAAATTACATTGCTCTGGTATGTCCAGGGAGCATAAGGGGTGTGGTTAAGTTGTTGGTAAAAATAACTAACGCACCATTCGCCTTGTCTTCAAACAAACATTTTTGATTACTGCTTCGTATCAATACAACTGTATTTGACAACTTTTTCATTTCGTTTCCTTTCAGTTGTTTTATTTCTCCCAGTTGTATTGATATACTTCTAAATGGAGCACACTAATTAATAGCCCGTGGAGTAACTAGAAGGCTTTTACGCCTATAATGGTTTGAATGCCTACTGATTACAAATATTTAGCTATTGATCAAAGATTCGCAAATATATTTTGTGGCAGAATCCGTTTGTACATTGTAGTTAATTTTTTTTTTTGGCGCACTTTCATTTATTCTAGTATAAACATTAAAATATGGGTGGTACACCCATATTTTAAACTTTTACGACACAGAACATCATTTAGTTAACGCTTATCTAATGAATTATGTTCTGGTTGAATATTTTCGGCAAGACTGAACGCATGAAAAGGGTCGATGGCGAGGTGACAATTATAAGATTTATATTAAATTTAAAAGAAAGTTATCATGGAAATTACAGTACGATGTCTCCTTTTGCCGTAATTTTAGTAAACATACAAATAAAAATGGAATACCGCCAACATATATACCTTGCAGACCTCGAATACATACACAGAATTAAATAGTAAAACATTCAATGCACCACTTGTATAAAATATAACGTTTCCGATTTCATATTTAAAAAATCTGGACATTTCGATACAAATCTTCACTTCCGTCAATAACAAAATGTTATATTAGCCGAACCAAAACATTATATTTATCACAGTAACCGTACCGTTCACAGATTTGTAAAAACAAATTTACAGTAATCTTACATTAACAGTACAGAAATCTTCATAAAATGATCAGAAAAAATATTTTAAATACCTAGACAATCTTTCCCATCCTGGCTTAATGTAATCTTATTATTTGTTATAATAGCTTTGGTTGAAAATTGTGTGCTTTTAAAGATTATATTATTTAACAATTTGATAAGCTTACAGTCATTATTTCCCGTAAATGGAAGAATAATAATGACAAAAGCTCTTATCTAAATGTACATAAATTTTATCGTGATGTTCATTATTTTCCCCTAAATCTTCTCCGTGCTAACCAAATATACTAACTCCATGGTATGATTATGTATATAAATAAATGCTACACAGAGACCTCTGAAAAAGACATTATACACTGACAGCTTTCATACCTGCCGTGTTTGGGAATATTTTACAGCTATAATTTTGCTTAGGAAAGAGTAACCGTTTTCTGATTTAAAACTAATCCTCATTAAATAGCTGCCGCTGAATTTCTACCAAAACATTTTATTTCAGAGTTAAAAATTCAAATGCATGCGTGCGTAGCTTATTAATACAACCACAATTGTAAAAACTCATCTCTTTTCTTAATACTACATTATTTAGTAAAATAAAAAATGACATGATACATTTCTTTATAAAACATTTTTCATCTAGCATGATGTAACCATGAAACCGTTAGATAAACAAGTAATTATTTTCGCATTATAAAATAAGCCATGCAGTTTTATTTGGTACCCGTTTCACATAATAACCAGTTATTATTAATTTTCGTAAATAAAATGTAATTCGAACGATATTGTTTTTCTTTTTTTAGTTCGTACCAGTCGTGTAATATTCTACACGTTCCCGCCCAATAGTTATTCACTACTACGATTTCCGCATTTCTCTTCTCAAAATATCTACCACCCAACCCGTTGTTGCTTTTACAAAGACACTCAGAAGGGTTCAAATTATTCACGAATAACTACAGTATATCCGCGCCTATCCAAGTAAGTATTTAGGTTTTCAATGGGTAAATATTTGCATCACGTATATATAAGGTTTACAGCTTCAGGCAATTGATTCAAAATGAATAGGTTTCTTATTTATATGCTATATGCGTAAGAAGCTTTTCCTCATTCAAGCATATGTGTATTTCGTACCTATTGAGATTATTTGTTTATTTTATTTCTATGATGATTTTCCTAAACTGTTTTCCATCCATTGAATAGTGAATTGCTTAAAATATTAGTTTATAACGAATCCTACTGTTTTTTTGTTTGTTCTGTTTGAACTTTAAAAAAATTCCAGAGTATTTATTCACATTAAATAAATCTTTTTTGATATAAATTACCTTTTATATGCCCATATTTGATCATAATTAGGTAATATAATACATATATTCTTGTTGTACGATTCGAGAAACTGGAGAACTATAATATACCTTCTGTGTCAGTCATTATTTTTTTATCGTTCTTTTATACCACACAGTATTTATTTTAATACGATTATGTGTTATCCTTTGACAAAAATAACAACAAAAAGGTAACCATATCTGTTTGACAGAATCCATATTAATATCTGCTAGTATATTTTTTCCAATGATAACTCGTGTGCGTATTACTTTCGTAGAAATGTTTAAATATATATGTATATCAAACAAAAATCGTAAAGCTAAGCCGTTCTTTGTAAATAAATCTTTTGTATTACGTATTCAAAGCATATTTTTAGCGTCAATACCAACTTATCAAAGATTCTACATAGATTGTTGTGACTCTTTCACCATCCGAGTACTTACAATAAAGACTTGTAATAAGATTCTTGAAAATCAAAGACCATTTTTTCGATCCTACGTTTGTATGTAAATTAAGTAAAACAATTTACATTTTAAATATATAATATATATGTTATACGGATTTATTTGGTACGGAATGATATCTATCGCTTTGAATAACAGTGAATAAAATAAGAGCCCTCATTTATGCTTCTGTACTAAATTGTATTTTTCTTTAAACTTTTACCGAATTTTTTAGAATCAGAATTTAAAAAACATATTTTCACAATAAAATTCATCGTAATTATGTAATCAGATAATCCGTAAATAAAACATGGTTGTTCATTAAATGCAATCACATTCATTTACTCTTTAACGGATATCAAATGTTAATTAAATTTAAACTCTCTTATCTGTCACAATACTTTTTAGAATATATATAATTTAAGCCATCAAGAAGTAAAATGAGCCAAGTAATAAAATGGTAAATCTTTTCTATTGGACTTTTAAGTTCAATCACGTCTTTATTTTATTTTTTTGTGGATTGTATCTTTTTATTTTAGGGAGATTACACTATTGCAGTGTTTATTTACTAAACTCACTTCACGTTTACGACAATTTAAGACTCGTAGAATATCATAACGCATCGATTTTTTTCTTTCTCAAATATCATTTGGCTCACTTCACCTCTCAGATGCTCATTTCATGTTAAAATTAGTTCCACCGAGTTGATGAATTAAATTTTTATTAATTTATTATCACTTGAAATGTTGGCTTCGTAGAATTTTTTACTTTCTTAACTTAATAAAGTAGCCTTGCCTAATTGCTAAGGAAAATAAAAGTACATACTTCTTGTCAGATATTTTTAATGATACCTCATTTCAAATCTATCTGAAAAGTTTGGGAAGTTTTGTGTCTAAATTCTTTTTTCTGTGGTTTCGTATAGTGCTCACTTGACCGTAAATAGGAAACATGTAAATTATGATTTTTACTGTATAATACATTTTTATTTCAATTGGTTTGGGCATGCGTGAATCGTTATTACGTATTAATTTCACTGTCGGTATTTTTTAAAAGTGCGAAAAAATCTACACTTGTAAAGCGAAATATTTTTTTTCTTTATTAAGCCACAAAAAAAATGTTTTATATTGACTTAATCTATTTAAAATATTTGTATTTTCACAAAAATAAAAACAACTTTAATTAATGTTATTTTTCTGACCGAAAAATGTATGAGAATAAACCGCGGTTCTTTTATAATAAAATAATGAAATAATACCTACGTAGTTTTATACCGCATTTTTAAATATTATATTGAATATATGTACATTTCACTATAACTTTTTATAATATAGTGATAAGTGGTCGATTATAAAATAGCTACTCAGTATCTACATTATTTATTGTATTCATATTCAGTTTTTTTGGTGCTTAGTGCCTTTTTTATTTCCTGTATAAAAATATAATTTGGCAAGATTTATCGATATTAAAGTTTCTTTCAGTTTTATCGGTTTTCACTTAAATCTATGTAAGCTTGAATGGCTTAAACGTTCATTTCTACCCGTTCGCCAGACATAAATTAAGTACTATTTCAATGTGAGTTATTCGCACATATACCTAAACGGACAGAGTTGATAAGCAAATTGAGTAAAATTAATTCGAGTCGAGATAAGGTACAATGCACGTCTATCGAACGAGTTTTTTTCCTCTTTAAATACCCATTTTTTTTACGTAAACACAAAGCTTCCGCCGGCATGGTTTTATTTTGTAGAATGTTCCTAAAAACCTCTGTGTTCATACACGAATGGATCTTGATAATATTTCGTTTAGATAAACCGTCTCATAGATTATACAAATTTAAATTTAAAATGCTAAATTATTTTTTCACACAGATTTTTATGTAGATAAATAAATCTATTATGTATGCAACTAAAAGCTTATCTGTATGTCTTTAAAACCTATACTTATTGTGCAAAAGCCTTAACCATAATATTATATTTTATTTATGTACATACAATTTCGATACCATTTGGTATTGAAATTATTTTGCAGATTTTTTCTTGAAAATAATATTTAGATAGAGAAAATACAATTTTTCAAATTTGTTAAAAATAAAAATAATAAATATTTCATAAAATATTGGAACTTATGTGTTATGTGTTGTTACTTTAAAAAAAAATGTATTTCTCTAATATAATAACGATGTAATTAGTCTACGCCGTTTCCGAGTTGGAGCGGATCAATCACCCATCCATTAAATGGAACACGAAAAAAAACAGTGATCTTTCAATTATTTATACTGATTTAAAGATATCTTTTTTTCTCTGTGATTTACACTGATTTTACATTTCTCATCACTGTTCGAGTATATGCCCACTTATAAACTTAAAACCCTTATAAAAACACGTATAAACCATCAAAGTTGTGTAATTACTTAATAATTGACATCGCCTTTAAAAAAAGCAGGGCTGTGGAATCGGATAAAAAAACGTCTCCGACTCCGACTTCACTTTTAAATAAAAATCCGAATTGATTTTTTAAATATTTCTGTTACACTTACATATCTGAATACTTTCAGATTACTCTCGTTACTAGAAAAGATTCTAGTAGATTTCACCAATCAATATGATGAATAGACTAATACTTTTTAATATCTTTAAATTATTTTTCTCCGGTTTTTCCAACTTTGACTCCACCACCGGAAAAAAAAACTCCTAACTCCGACAAGCTCTAGAAAAAAGTAGTCTTGTGATTAGGATGGTAACACCACTATTGATATACGTATATAAATTTGTTTTGTGGGTCGTATACATAATAACCAGATACGGAAAGAATATAAATCTTTTCTGATCCAGAGAAATTAAAAAATATAAGCCTGGAAATCAAAGAGGCAAAGTTAAAATATGCCGTTTTCGATTAATCAATTGCGGAATCTCAATATAAATTTCAAATATAATATTACATTGATTCTCCTTTTGTCTGTTTACTAAATTTAATCAAATTACAGCTCATCTGTAAATAAGATCATCAGAGTCTAATAGATATAAGATAAATTTTCTTGTCCACAATATTTTTTTTCTCTTCACGTTAACTTGCAAGACGCGTTCAGAAAAAGTCAAAAGTATTTTATTTAAAACATATAAATGTATTGTTTACTAGCAGGGCTGTAGAGTAGTCGGAAAAATCGGAGGGAATAAATTTAAAAATATTGAAATATTATTAGTCTATTCACCATATTGATTGGTGAAATCTAATAGAATTATTCTATGAACTACAATTATCTGGTGGTATACAGATATATGTAAGTTAAAACGAAATAATTGAAAAAAAATCAATTTGGAGTCGGAGTCGTTTTTTTACTCTACTCCACAGCCCTGTTTACTAGTAATCCTTGTTGATATATGAGTAAAAGGTAAGGCGAGGATAATATTAAGACAATGATAGTTACATTATATAATATAATCATTAAGCTACCATTTCATTTTTATTATAATTCTAGTTATTTGGTTTCACATTTTATATATATTTTTATTATCATTTTCATTATTGCTATCAGATTTATTGGTTGTAAGTTTTGAATAAAATTTACGAAATACGTTAAATATTTTTCATTTTTTATTATTTTATTTTTATAATATTAACTTCATAAAAATATTTTGAAACAATAATATTTTTGGTTTTAAATAAATCAGTTTGATTAACCGTTTTAGTGCTTTATTGTATTTGAATATACACCGTGGAAGGAACGCATTTTTTATGTAATAAAATTATATATCTGAGCTACTGAAGCGTAAGGTAATTTTTTATTAACATATTTCTACACTTGCGAGTATAATATCAAATTTCACAACAACAGCCGTTAATAGTAAGTTTCCAATTTCACACAGTGCTCATCACTTTGTTGTTGTTTTTTCAAATAAAGTCGAAAACCGAAATTTATTACCTAAATTCACACAAAGGGGTTCTGTAAACTCGATAAAAGCTCTGATAATAATGATTATATCGAAGGTTATTAAAACATCAAAAGATTTATCGATATAAAAACAAAATAAATACCCATTGAAATTATTAAAAAAGTCATTTATATTCACAGTGGTGTAAAAATGGAAATTTTTATCGTTAGGTATAGTCAATTTTCCGTAATTATGCCCAAAAATCAGTTAAAATAAATTATATTTATTGACATGAGTTGCAACGGTAAATATTTTTTTCGATCATAAAATTATGTTTTGTACGCGCTTTTTTAAATTTTGTCTCCAAATTTTGTATGAGCTGCATATATTATGTTCTACGTAGTACTGTTGTAGCGTGAACCTGTGACATGATTTTGTATGAGCTTCACGTATTTTTAACGCGGCTGTCATTTACACGGTTTATCTGCCTTGTAAATCGGGAGAAAAGAAAGTACAATTTAAAACATACATACACATAATACTAAGTAACGACCAATCTTGGCATCCCAGGATTGGAAAAAAATACCAAACCCGAAATCCCAGGATTAGTAAAAGCGTCCTTGATTGGATGCTCTTATCCCGATAGTTAAGTACTATGATAATTGCAAAAATATAATTTATTCAAAGATTACTTCAGATCTATCAATTAAAATGGCAGCACTTTTGAGTGCTGATAGTAATTTTGTAGTGTTTTATTATATTCTAGGTCACTTTTAAGGTGTTAACTGTCAATACTTGATAGAATGGCATTATAATAAAAATAATAATAATTTTAGTACTTTTTCCACATCAAATTTATTGGATCAGGGCCGGTTTTACCAATTGTTTGTCATACCTTGTTTTTCTTACTTAACTTTTGTATAAATATCACCGTTTCATTGTATTTCTTATCAGTTGACAATGCTCACAATGAGTACTAAAAATGTTTTATTATTTTTAATATATTCTAGGTATTAATTTTTTTTTTAAAGTGTTTTGATCTCTTTTGTGAATTTATTTGATCAACCAAAACAACATGTAAGTTATTATTTCAACTGAATATCACAACACTATCGTGGCGTAGAAAACTTGCGGTAGAGATTATATTACTCGAGATGCGAGAAAAACAAACAAAAAGCTCAGGTGCGTAATACCCACATCTCGCCCCGACACAATTCGATCTGTTGATCTTGTAAATACGTTGGGAATATATCCTCCCGTGTATCTAGTGACGGCCAGTTAGATAGTTTGTGTTTTCACCCTGGCCGAGCACATATTGTGGCTTTTGTATCTGCGGTTTAAAGCCTTTTCAGAGGGCGGGGACCGCTACCTGGCCGGGGTGGGTGCTCCTCAGCCTCGGCTCCGGCCCACAGTCATCTACGATTACCCAGTCCCCATCTCATAAACCTCACAGTTGTCGTCGCTGTCAAGAATTGTGAATCCGTAATGTAATAAATGTTCCGGATCACGTGTCCGCGGTCAGCTCAATTTACATTCATCGAAATAAAACCTTTAGTCAAAACAAACAAGGATGGATAAGTTTTTTCGTATAATAGATTATTTCCATTGCTTTAGTTTTTAACCACATAGGCTATTTCATGTTTTAAAACTTAAGTATAATTGGGAATGTGAAAAATATTAATCTAAAAATTCACGTTTTGTTGTAACTCATTTAAATATTAAGTGTTTATAATGCAACTTAAAATGTGTACACCAGGTGCTAGTAACATCTATCAAAATTCGCTCAATATTTTCACGCACACTCTCGTGCATTCTGAATAATCTCAATGCTACAGACAGATAAATAAAAACATGTTTATATTGTGATAATATTATTACTACCTTTATACTTGATTTCTAAAATATTGAACTCATAATTCACTAAGAGAAGGATGTAGCAAACTGAAAATAGTAATTCATCTGTATCACCCTTTCACTGAATGAACTGAGTTACTTGACGTATCTTCATTGTTTACTGGATATAAATAAACTTAACTGTTACGTATTATTGATAAAAATATTTCATTTATTTAATGCACCTAATAATATAAAATTACCAACTACGTTTATTGGATCTGTTGCTTTTACCAACGTAATCAAAATGAACGGGTTTTTTCATTAAAAAAAAACATCTACTTGCACTGCAAAAACACGTTTACAAAAAAAAAAATCGCGACAAAGCTGTAAATGAAAACACTATGTATTTTTTTTTTTGTATACGTGACAACACTGACAACTCAATATTCCGCGTGGAGCCTTCGCGAAATATACGCCCATAGATATAAAGACTCGATTCTCAAAAAATAAAATACAGAACATTCGTTTTCCCATGTAGCATCTGTTACGCTATAATGGCTGGTATTACGCGTAAAAAAGTTATTCAACAAGGATAAACCTATGTTTATTTGTAACGTTTTCATGCCACAAAATCGCCAGTTGCTAATCAATTTATATTAGCTATGTTTTGTGACAGTAAAAATGTTTTGAAAATGAATATTTTTATTGATTTACAAGCATCGCATTTTGTTGTACAATTATTCTTATATATATATAATTGTTAACTGTGCCCGCTATTAATGTAGAGCAGAAGCTACCAACTTTTTTTGGACGAGAGAGCGCATTCCAAAATATTAGTAGGACGGCGGGCACCACACTTTTTCAAGGTTATTGAAATCCAAGAATTTTGAAATTAAAAAACTCGGTAATTAGCCGATTTGCCCAAATTATCAGAGTGACTCGTTTTTTTAGCTCTTCAAAGAATTTGGTAAATCCAAAATCCCCGGAATTTAACGATGTGCCCAAATTAGTTGGCGGGCGCACAAAAATCGGTCGGCGGGCGCCATGGCACCCGCGGGCACGGGGTTGGTAGCCCCGGATGTAAAGCATCTCAATATGAATTGTTTTTTTCGTTGTAAGACTTGTGAGTCAGTGTCATGTGGAAATATGACAAAGATGAAAGATATAAAAATGAAGTTAGGAAAAGAGCATATTTTTTTTAATCACTTTTATACACGCCTTCAGAATCAGACAAGGTATGGTGGTAAGAAAAACATAATAACATTCTTTTAAACATGTTTAAACCTATAAGTCACACAATCGATCAGGACGTAAGGCTAAGAACCTACAACTCGGCTATTTTTAATTATATTTGTACCTTAATTATAATCGATTTCCGAAGAGTCAATTCCATCCAATTCAATCATGAATATTTTTGACCTATCCGATAGAAATATAAGACTAGGACAGGACTAGTGGTTAACTAATCGCTCTTGCTATGCTCAGTAATTTAATTTTTGGAAAAGGTGGGAGGGAATTTTTAGACAACACAAACACCCATGCCTTCGAACAGAATTCGATAAATCGATCGAAAAAATGCTGTTTAGATAAACTCTAAATAAGTCTACATGATCCACAATATGCTGCGGGCATGGTTTACATTAAACTAACAAGCAGTTTCAACTGAGCTCGTGATGAGTGAAATCGGTTCTGATTCTAATAAATAATCGTGGAATAAGTAGGTATTAAAGAATGTTTCATTATTTTTTAAATTTATTGCATTTAAAGGCATTTCTTTCCGAAGTATCGACAGTGATTCCCTTAAAATTGTATTAAATAAGTATGTTCTTGTTGTTTTTGGATTTCTCTCAAATATTTACTCTGGATATTATCGATTATATTTCCTTGAATACCTTCAAATATTATTTCACAATTTCCATCTCAATATTCAGGTGGCGTCATTATTCATTTCCAATATGTCAGTTCCACAGACTTTGTAGTAATTTGGGTTGCGTACATTTTCCTATGATTTCGTTAATCGCTTGTAGGAATCGTTTATAGCACGGGTTCACAAAGTGTGTCCCGCGAGAATTTTGTTAAATTTACATATTAACATTTTATTATTCGTACGGAGTATAAAAAATACTTTTAAAATTAAATATTGGCAAAAATAAATGGTCTGACATTTTAATACTCATTAAACATGCTGGTTTATTCTTTATTTGATTGTATGTACCTATATTTGTAAAAAGAGGCATTTTATAAAGTGAGCATTAAAAAATCAAACTAAAGCTCAAAATAAACACACAGCTATATATCTGTTTTGCGTATTAATACCACACTATTTGACCATAGGTAACAGAATTTAGTTTCAATCAAATAATTGCATAGATCAAGTGGTGAAAAATATTTTTAATATATTAAAATGAGTACATTTATTTTTTTAGCCATATCCTCCGAGATTCTCTTCCATAAATATTGTTTTTATTTTATGTTTTCTAAAAATATAAAATATTTACAAGAACGTGGTGGCCCGCCAAATATTTTTGTTTTCAAAATTGACGAATATGTTTGAAAACCTCTGGTTTATAGAGACTCAAATAAAGGCCGGGATAAAATGATATTTCAACACCAGCATATACGTATATGAATATGAAACTATATCCTCAGATGTTTTACATTATAAGAAGAAGTTGTTATGTACCTACTGAATCTAACATAAAACGTCACAACAATTTAACTAATATTGTTTGGCGTCGTTCCGTGAAATATCAGTATTTCGATTCAACGCTTTGAACGAGAACAGTCAGTGGACGTTGGCTGCTGGCCCTTTACAAATTGTACTTTCGTTCATTTTGTTTCACCGCCAACCGCCTGCGGTGGTCCAATCCGCCACTGCATAAAGAAAGAAAATCGAGGGATGTGAACCTTGTTCACCATTTGAATTTAATAAATCTTTGTAAAAATCATCAATGATAAATGCATAATTCATTTTCAATGTAATATATCAACAAATATTTAGTCACTAGCTATTACTAGCTGCAGTAGATTTTCACCCAATAAAATGAACGACATTTTAATGGTCAGTGTATAACAAATTAATTGTACTTATTATATAACTGGATGTTACGTAATTATTATCTATTAATTTTTCCAAGATATGCTCGGTTACCCATCTACATTTTTTAAACATGCCCTCTCGGCTATATTTTATATAACTATTAGATATTGAATTAAATCGTTTACTGCTGATACTGAAAAATACTGCTTATAATACGAGAAATTAGTGATTTAAGTAATTAGGTTTTGATGCATCTCGAATACGAACTATTTATAAATGAAAAAAATACACGCATGGCGACATTTTGTTTGAAAGATATATAGGACACTGATAACTGAGTTAGCAATGTCTAATGCTTGATATATTATTTTAAAAAATATAGGTTGAGTAACAAGCAGTTTCTATAATAAAAAAAATGTTGAGAAACCTCTAGTACACAGGTTCCCAACCTGGGGGTCGCGAAGGGTTTTCAGGGGGGGCCAAGTTTTTTTGATTTTGGATTTGAACAACAAAATAACGAAAAAGTATAGCAAATCGAGGATTTCAAATTCCTCGGGGGGTCGCCTAGTCACATGGCTTTATAAAAAGAGGTCGCCACCCAAAAAAGGTTGGGAACCTATGCTCTAGTAGGAAACCATACGTTCCACATTGGGAACGGATATGAATGAGAAAAAAAGCTCGGTAAGAAGTGCGTTCCGGCACCTTTTTTAAAAAATTATGCCAAACAACCTCTTCTTTCTAAATTTATTTATGTTCATTATCCATCCACGTGGAAATGCTTCCATAAATTACTTTCTAATCTCAGCATTGCAGTCTCAAACGAAATTGAGAGAGCATCGTTATTTTTTTTATAAACTTTAAAAGAATACATTTTGTGAAATAACAATGAAATGATTTTATGTCAATACAATATACCAATGCACTCAACATCCTATGTTTGAGATATCTATGAATTGAAAATAATATCTTATTGAAACACATTGAAAATCTAATTCCTCGTATTGTGATTCCAATGATTGGCTATCGAATATTCGTCCTTATTAAGATTCCACTTGAAACTGGCGCCTCATTTTACGTAGGTTAAAAATGAATTATTAAAATGTCTGCTATGTATCAGCGATAGATAAAACCACATAATTTGTCACATGCATGCAATATGTTATTACTCAGCATGTGATAATGACTAAATAATTAATATAACTAATATAAATGACCTAATTGTTCGCAGTATACTGTCTATTCACATTGTATTTCATCTTTTTTGTTACGCACGTTTTAAAACGCAAGTTTTCACATAATAATACTTTGCGGTCAATTGAATAACGTTCTTATTGGCAGTTTCCTATAATACGTAAAAAAAAAATATATATATTATTTCGCTTGCGTTTGAACGTGCATGGTGTTTATATAGACTTCGTGCTTCTTACTTTTCTCAAAATTCGCGGTTCTTTAATTAAGTTATAATTTGTTACAAATTATATCAGTGATTTTAGTCGCACATGTTTATTAACGTGCGTATTTAATACTTATAAAGTGTGTTTCATTGTGTTTAAATTACTACAGTTAACCAGCTTGGATCTGTCGTTATTTTAAGGTAGTAAAATTATCATTTATTTTGTACATTTTTATGCTATTTGGTTTTCGTAGAAAATTAATTTAAAATGGAATCATTGTTTTTACTGTATCGACGTCAATCGTTGATCTTCGATTTTATTAAGAATTATTTACTGCCTGCAATTCCATAGCATATTATTTTATATGGAAATTTATCGGTAGGAAGCTGCTTACATGATTCATAATGTTGGCTTCTACTTTTTAATGCGATAGATTCGTAGGTCGTCAACCCTGTCGTAAACATGGTTGGCTAAACCTTAGCCCGTTTGATTTGCCGGCTCGCTTCGCTCCTCTTCAATTATATTTTCGAAGGATAACACTGCGCCTTTGCAAACCTCGTTTTGGTTCATCAAAATAATAAATAATATGAAAAGTTTTCTTGCAACATGATTATTATTCAATGGAGGCTATTACGCGAACTGTAGTTCAATGAGAAATGTTGAATAGTCTGATTATTAACAATCAAACTAAATGTTATCTTACTGTACTGTAATATTAAGAAGAATCCATATTACTCTCGAATCAGAAATTTGTGTTGACTGTTAATTGAGGATATTAATTACTTAAAAACCCGGCTCATTCCAAAGTTTTTGAAATACGAACCATGAATGTAATTTAAATATTAAAAAAATAAAATAAATTTTATTAATTAATAAGTATTTTTTGAAATTAGTCTCAAATATGGCTTGATAACATCCAAAATATCATTCCAAAGTAATGTAAGACTAAAAATACTTTTTAACTGTACATTTTTATACATAAATGAATAACAATCCTTCAAAAATGCGAGAACCAAATAATTAAGACGTAATAATAGTCTAAAGAAAAACAAATATTTTGAGCGATATCAAAATTTTCGTTCAATCGAAATAACTTTACCAAAATATATTGTTTTAGTTCAAAGTATAGAGCAGAAGTGGGCAAATGCGGCTCATCGCGGCTCCCAATATCTCTTGATAAAAATAATGTTTTATATAACATTTTTTTTGTATAAGTGTAATTAAATTAGAATTTGTGTATTTAAAACTCTTACGAGACTGTGGTTTCGCTATTTATACTTATGAACATCCAGAATGTGGCTGTCGTTAACCTCATATATGCAAATCCTTGGTATATAGATTAAATTTATATCTACATACAACTCTTTTAGCAACATTTTCCTCAATTTGTATTACGCCCTGGTTTCAAAATACTTCAAAGAAATTGAATTTAAATGTAAAAGCCACTAGATTTTTTCATTTATTTACCCAAACATATGTACATACAACATACTGTGTGTCATATTTAATGGTGATAAAACACACAAATGATTGCGCTGTCACTACTTTATAAAATATAAAAGTTCCTAACATCTTGAAAGATTACCACAGTATCTCTTAAACGCTCCCATTATTCCATTGTTTTTCTCTGAAAAAAAACTTAGACCAAAGTATCATTTGTTACTTGTCACACCTTTTATGCGCCATATTCTCGAGCATCATCTTCAAATTTTATTTTGTTGAAATGCCTTATTATAGCTTAGACAAAAAAGAGTTTTTGTACAAATGTCACCTACATATAAGAGGAAGATCAGAGAAAGAAATAATAAATCATTTTTGCTGCAGTAGAAAATTCTTTATTTTATTTATACGGATTGTTTGCTTTTGTTCACCGGAATCAGTTTAGTTTAATCACTCAAGGTGTTCACTGTAACATCAATTGACAATGCTGGTTATGGGCGAAACCGGTCCTGATCATATAAAATAAACGTGAAATCAGTACAAATGCGTGTTTTATTTTTTGAAAAAATATTTAGTCAATTAATCCATGACTTAGACATGACAATCCATGAAATGTTCTTAGACTCGTTTCTGTAAATAATTAGTCAAAATGCTTTTAGTTTTATTGTGATTAAATTTTAATAACTCCATCATTCTTTATTTGAAACAACCAGCAAACTTGTTGCGTGTTAAAATCTTTACTTTGGCATAAGATTTTTATAGTCTTATATCAAGTAATTGTTTCGTGTTTGTTTTTTTTTTAAATATGATGATATTATATTTAAGTATTGCTCTATTAATAGAAAAATTGAGTCTTACTTATTTTTTGATCAACGATCATACAATCGTATTTAACGGCTCTTTTAGTCACTCTAAATTTTACAACAAAGTAATCTATAACAGTCATTACCTTTAAAGTACACAAATTATCTTTTTTTTTACATTATATTATAATAGTTGTATGACAAAACTTTTTGACGTGGCATGATGCCAAATAAGCGATATTCAATATTTAATAATTTTATTATTGGTGAAATAATTTCATCACCAGTTTTTACCTTTGTTATAATATATACCTATAGTATGTTATGTTTTTTTTCTAACTCAATATATGCCAATTCAACTCATAAATAATATTTATAATATTGTGCTTAGAATGTATTAAATAATCTACTTGATGATCAAGTCGAAAAGTTCATCAACCGCGTATTATTGTATATCTGCCATTGGAATATGAATATTACAGGAAACGTTTTTTTTATTGCAGATTCTTAGAAAGCAGAAATTGAAACTCACGATGTGATAATCATCACCCATTGTTGTTGTAGAATTAAAGATTGAAAATGCTCAATGCGTAATATTTTTCTCAACATTGAAATCAGAAACAAATACGAATCTACATTACGCAATAATATAATTGTATTAAACTTTCGCGTTCACTTTCTGCTTACCTTTTGAGATTCTGTCACAAAGCACCAATTACAGTTTTAGTGAATTAGTAAAGAATAGGAATTTATTCTGTCATTGCTAGATAGTTAACTTTTGATGTTAAGTGGTAGGGTAGATATGGGGAACTTTTTCATGTCAGAAAGCCACATTCATCTATCTATAATGTTACAGTAGTGGATTGAAGAGACTTTATCCCCACTTATGATATACGATCAAGGTAGTAAATTATTATGAATATACAGATTTTAAAGTGGAAAAAATGTATTCATTAGATTCGATTATAGCTTAAATTATTTTCATCAATGATTTAATTCACAATCAAAATTGATTCAAAAGACTTCATTAAAATTAAGGTATACAGTGCCCAAAATCTACACTTTAAATTAGTCGGTGTAACTTAGAAATTCGGTACGCATATTATATCATTGAGGGCATGTCCATTACTAAATCTAAATCACGATGTCCAGAATGATTAGTTTCACCGCTGACCACAAAATACATTCCAAAGATACGATGAGAAAATATGAGTGCTTCAACCACATTACGATGTTCAGTCAATTTGGTGGCAATAGCCCTGTGTGTTTTGGCACGTATTTATTGGTATTTTGTAAGCAGCGACCTCGTCAAGGTAAACCTGCGGCAACATTTAAAAGCCCGGGGCATTATTATACCAGTGCGACCGCACAAACTATAATTCGCGTGGATTGAGTGGACACTTAGTAAATATGATTTCAGTCTTATAATTTCCTTCGGGAAGCGGAAACAATATATTTTTGGTGGTGTGCAGACCAGTGAGGCGTGAGTAGCGTGTGTGGGACGTAGTTTTATTTCATTAAATGTATAAGAGATACACTTGACCAGACGCAAAATATTAATGTTACTATCACTTTTTAATTGTAACAAGTACCGGACATTGCAAACCGTACTTGAATTACTTCCGTTCTGATTACGTTAACGATCTGGATACAGGCGTTAAGCATATGCTTCGAAATGGATAAAAGCTTTTACGGAAAATACAATCTATCCATAGTGCATAATCGACTTTTAAATAAGATGCTTTGTGTGTGGGTATCTTAGCTGTAAACACAATTATGAAAAACATAAATCAAATGAATTCGTTTTCGGAAAAAAAGGAAAACAATAGTGAATAGTTGAACAATAAATAAAGTTTGTGTATGCGACAAAAATAAAAATGGACAGAACCCACAGTTTTTTTAAAACAGCTTTTGTTCAATCATCAAAATGCATACAACTTATTACACGATATATATCTTCCTCAAAGCAACATTGGGATAAATTAAAAATACTGTTTTCAAAATAATTGAAATTAAAGGTTTGTCTTGAACTTTTTAAATAGTTAATTATGGTTTTATTTAGTTTCTTTTACGGTTTATGATAAAAACTAATAGTATTTTTTTTAAAACTATTATTTCTGTATAGTTTCATATTATCACTATTGTATCTTTGAAGTTTCTGGACAATATCCATAATTGTAAAAGTAATATTTTTCTTTTTAATGATGCATTTTTTTAAAAATGAAAATATGACAGTGTTTCATTATCAAGGTTTACCTTTCAGCAATCGATTGGCATACTTATCTTTTTTTCTCACTGTTGCTTTATGATAGCGAATTATCAAAAGGGCTTTGCTGAAAATGCCGAATTAGTATCTAAGTTTGGCTTTTAAGTTTGGTAAAAGAAAATGGCCTGTGAAAATTACTACCAGGAAAAAGTACTTACAAAGAGGTTATTCTTAAACAATTTTTAAAATTAATATTAGATTGCGTCAATAACAAATGTATTTACTTTTCAAATACAATGTCTTTCACCATTAATAAACTGTTAACAAAGATTAATAATCGCTGAATACTATATCTACACAATCTTGTACGTACGTATTATTATATAAAACTATGTATTATTTATAATTTAATAATAATTTCAAACAGCGATATCAAAGATAAAACTTTTTAAACTGTGAATTAACTTTAAAGTTAGACGGTAGATGTCAAATATAATCTTAGTTTTTCTAATGTCATGAAGAGTCGAAATTTTACCATTGTAGTAACACAACTTTTGCGAATTGTATACCAGTAACCGTCGAATATACCTGCTTCGAGTACAGTCCTCAGTCGGAATTAGTCAAGGCAGGTGAATTGAATGACTTAACCCTTTATAAAGATTACACTGCTTGAAATTTACGATTATTTAATTGGAAACGAAATATATTTTTACCATATCTATTCATAATAAAATTTATAATAATTTGAATTTTAAACTCCTTCCATTGTGAAATTTACGTGAAGACACGATTGCCAATACACTTTTAACCAGCTCGGCAACCCAGAGCAATCATATTTAAGAAGATTGACAAAAACACCTTTTTTTTACTATTTTGGAACCGCGTGACTAGTGATTGCAATACGGGACGAATACATCATTAACGATATTTCAAAAAATCAATATTTCTTATATAATATTTAAAATATTCTTAAATTAAAAATCAGTGACTAGATTGAAATCTTTGGAGGGCCGAATCTGGCCGCTGATATAGAGCATGTAAACTCATTACTGTAACTAGTTTTGAGACAACTGTTTCTAAGTTAGTAGATCAACCTTTCTTCAGAGAGGGTAATGAAATCATTGATAGTTAGTTAGTCGCACTCTGTCTCTCTCTGACAAATTCATAAATCGATTAAAAAATCAATGTATGCAGTTAATTTATACATTCCGAGATACCATAGCTAAAACAACGAAAGTCTAATTTTGTTATTTTAAATAAAATTTACTATACAAGATATCAAGGAACAATTTACTTACAATTTTGTTTTTAAATATATGTACATATATTTACATGTTATACAAATTCAGATTGCCGTGATATTTTTATTAGTTCATTGTATCTATACAACTGTATTTTTTTACAATTCTTTGGATATTGGAATTAACATAAGAAAGAATATGTATTGTAACGATAATCTTCAATGTCATAATAATGGTTTCCCTGATACGTAGTTTCTCAATCATTTACGTCATTCATTCATTGCGGTTTTAAGTTAATAATAAATAATTTAATGAAGTTAATAAAAATCTTGTTATTACTGTATTAGTACGTATTTGTTTTTTGTTTTCGTTATCTTTATTTTAACTTAATACTATTTTTATACTTTCAATTTAATAAATTCAGTCTTTTTTCGCTGTTTTTTAACATGTTTGTATTATAATATCTTATAAAAATCTTGCATACTAATGAATGCATTAGTCACTTGAATCGTATTCAATAAATTCCATTCAAGCGAGATTAATTCAATATATACAATATCTCCGCATTAAGAAAAATCATCTGCTTTTGATCTGTATATAAAATACCTGTTTTTTTATTCGATCGCTTTCATCATGCTCAAATTGAACATAAATTCAATAATGAATAAGTTCAATAACGTGCACATATATCGTGAATAAATAATATTTTCTCTTCGCTGTTAACATCAATTTCCATAGAATTTACAATAATGGCGATCGCTCATAAACAATACAACTAAGTTGTAGTAATTATTAATAAATTACAAATATCTTAACATTAGACAGATACGCTTATTTTAATCAAACTCTAAACAGTATTTCTAGTAGAAAATATAACGTTTTTATTTCCACGTTTGGTTACGCTCTGTCAATCGAGCGTGTTGTGTTACAAAGAAATCTCTTTTCACACACCATTTGGTTTTGTCAAAATAGTAATTGATCATTTGAATGTATTCATTCGATGTTAAGTAAAAATGATAATACTCATTAATTCATTGTATTAAAAAAAAAAAACAAATTCCACAATTTCACCAACATGAGCAATATCAACTGAGCGAAATCGGTCCTGATTTAAATAAACATGTGTAATTAGTACGCCGGCTGCGCGGTTGAGTTTCAACCTCGTTGGCTTAGAACACGGAAGTCACGGGCTCGAAACCTAATACGGACAGTTTTTATAGATTGGTTTTTCAATCAATTTATGGATTTCTATTCGAAGGCATGGGTGTATTTGATGTCTTAAATTCCCCCTACCACCCATCTTATCCTAAAAAACGAGGCGTAGCGAGAGTGATTAGCTAACCGCTAGTCCTATCCCTTCTTTTCCTACCCACTAAGAGAGGCTGAGCAACTGAATAACAAGCATAACTGACATGGTAAAAATAATAGTATTATGCAAAATATTTTTTTTTCTTTTTATACGTTTCCAACAAGAATCTCCATGAATGCACCAAATTTCAGAAAAGAATAAGTCTTTGAAGTGTTTTATTTCATAAGCTAAACCCATTCTGAAAGGACGAGTAAACACAATTTTGAGAAAGTACCTTGTTAATCAGCCATAAAAGAAAACATTTACATTGTCTTCAAAAGATTTTGTTTTTTGTTGAGTACTAAAATGGCCTTAAAACTTAGTTACTTTGATTAAAATGTATTAAATCAGGAAGCTCAGTATTATTATATTATTAAAATTGACTAAATATTTGAATCGATTAAAAACATCTGAAGTTTATTTAACTTTTTAAAAAAATATTTGTCAATCAAAATACTTAACAAGAAAACAGTTCGTATTAATATAATACGTCCAAGTATTTCATTACAAAGTACGGCTTTATTACAATTCCAACTATTTTTCATTCAAGTTCAAAAGTTTGTCAATAGCATCGAATTCGATCAAAAGCGTTTCACAAACTCAAGGCTATGGGAAAAGCATCAAACCATGAAACAGGAGTGTACTTTTCATACATGAAAGCATCTCATTTCGGTGGGAAATTTCAATCGGTATTATTTTCTTCATTCCCACTTATTAAATGCTTTATTTTAAATGCCGTAATAGAATTTTAATGCATTCCTTATTAATCATTTGTGGCGTTTTTTCGTGTCTGTAGTAGCTATATTTATTCACAAAATAATCAAAAAATATATATATTTAAATAGGAAAATACCGCAGTTCGAACGTATGTCTAAAATATACATATTTTTCTAAAATTAAAGTTTCATAGATTGTCCTCGGTGAGTTAACATTATATTATTATGTTGTATTGAAAAATATGCATTTCTATACAACAAATACACGTCAATCATTGACGATCAATTATTAAATAAATGAAATATCTCTATTGTATTTATTTTAATTATAAGTTTTACCAAAATTATCATCATTGTCTGGTTAAATACTCTTTCACTATAAAACGCATGAATGAAAAAATGATTTATGACACAATTAAATGATACCAAAAATCTTGTTAATTTGAACTACATTTCGTGCAGTTGAAGATGATCTATCTTTTTCGTTCTATAAGTAGAAATCTAAATTTTTTCGTAGTTTCACCGATCTTGTAAGTATTAAAAAAAATATTTTGAATGTATAATAGGCGTTCATTGCTTTTAAATAAAAATATTATTTTCATCCCTGATACTATAATCTAGACGTTATTGAATTGTATAGTATTATTCAACCAATAGATCGATAAATTTCTAGATAAAGTGAAAATATCGGTAAAGATATGTTAAAGTACGCATTGGTACTACATATTGGGATATAATCAATCTCCCGAAGGGGTTTTCGACCTCGATGCAAGCATCAACCGGCCACATATTCTTTTTATCGCTCGTTAAAACAGTACGGACTCACCAATAATATGGCACTCAAGGAATTCCGTTTATTTCCTGCCGCCCTGACTCCCACTCACATTGACAAAATAACAATATTATAAAAAAGTCACCGGGTGTGTCCAGAAAAATTGTTTCTATCAATCTATTTTTTAAATATTTCAGAATTGTATCTTAAAATCCTTTCGTTCATTTTGGAACATAGCCAATGATTTAAAATACGTCAGACACATTTTTATCCCAATCCCAGTATGGTATATGTATATGAACTTATTACTTAGTATCATTTAACAATAAACGTAAGAAAATCAATCGCTTAATCTCTCTGTACCAGAATTGATAGAAAAACTGGACAACGAAAAGATTCGTTCGTCATTGTAAATAAAATTTATAAATCATATATTCATGAATATAACCTTTGACAGTACAACCTATTAGAACTATAGCCCTGGAACATTACCACATCGATTACAATACAGGCGGACCTCCACTTTCGCACACAATTGGTTCCTGAAAATGTGTGCGAATGTTGAATGTTCGAAAGTAGAGGGATGTAAAAAAAACACCAAAAATTGTCCTTTAAAATTTTTATTTATCAAAATTTATTTATGTATTTGAAAAAAAAAAATTTTTTTAATAAACTTGTCAAGAGTTGGTTTTATTTTAATCTTTTTTTTTCTTCGTAGAGAGTTTTGTAACATGCAGTGCTTTTGTGGATCACCCTATGCACTTGAGATATGCATTCTCCATTGGGATCACATTCTTCCATAATATTCAAAAATGTATCGAGATGAATAATAGATTCGTTCATATTTTTTATTATTAAAGTCTTGATGATTTTTTCTGATTCTTCTTCCTCACTTTCATTCGTGCGAAATAGTGAATTGTTCGAAAGTAGAATGTGCGAAAGTAGAGGTCCGCCTGTATGTTGTATTCCTTTTTACGAACAATAAATAGTGATACAAAAACTACCAGAAAGTTGACTCCTGTATTTTCAAATCTATTTCCATTTTTTCACAATTAATAATAATCATTTAAATAGAAAATGCAAGTGTCTGTGTCTTAAAACAGATTGGACTACTATATAAAGTAAAATATATTTATTTAAGAAAAACAATATTTTTTTTGTTTCCAGGAAATGGTCAATTAGCTTGTTATAAGAAAACAATCACAATTTTAATCAGAAAAATCGCAAGTGATTTGATCGATTTTATGACCAATTTATAAACCAATCGATGCCCTACACAAAAATTTACAGTCCTGCATATTTTATTAATTTTCGCCAATTTTGGAAACGGTCAGTTTTGGAAAAGAGCCCAACAACTTCAATGTCTAATTCAAATATCTCACTTGGTATATCAGCCTAATTAACAATAAGCCTTTTAATGTATAATGAATACTAAACGCTGTAGGCGCGCATGCTTATTAAATTTCGCGTCTTAATTTACTATTATAATGTCTTGTTTATAATGGATGCATTTCAAACGATTTTACAGCATCTAATTTTTCTCTTGAAAATAAAAATAACATTTGGCATGATATTGTCTAGATTATTAATAAAAATGGAAACGTTTTTTCTCGATTATTGCCATTGAATTTTATTTTAATTATATTGGTGAAATAATCAAATAAAACAGTTTTAAAAATTGAGGGAACAGTTTTTACAGACTGCTGACACTTAATTTGTATTCAGATGCTCGCTTGAGTTTCTTGCTTGATGCGTTGAAATAAATACCAATGAATAATTAAGTATCACCATCAAACAAAAAGCATATTATGTGAGATTTGAAATATAGTTTGACTTAATTTTCAATTTTCTTTTTTAACGTTTTAACATAACTCAAATTATAGTGTCAGTATATTTCAAGACAAAGTAATTCTAAGTATATAAATAACGTTCTTACAATACCAGTACAATATGTTCGATGGATTCGGCGGCTACTTTTTAAAAGTTCATTTTTAATGTAAAATAAAATTTGATAACTTTGTTACTTAAGTGTATTCGTAATCCTTGCGATATTCTGTCTGATGATGCGCCTTAAATATAACACTAAAATAGTTCTGATGATGGCGAAAGCCGAAATAGCTATCAACGTATAACATATAAAAAACTGTAGAACTGAAATACTTTGATATTTTAACCCTACTAAAATAGTTGTTAACTTTTATAAAACTGTGAAGAATAACTGTATATTATTAATATCAATCGATCACGTTTTAAAAACTAAACTATATGACTAGAGGAATTTATGAAAGATGACTTAACTTCCCCGGTTTTTTCTTGTATAAATCTGCTTACTGAATTCACTGTTAGAAATTGATCGACGGAGGCGTTTCGTAACTTTTTTATATTAAAACTTAATGGGAATTTCGAATACATCATTAAATGCAAATCATAATATTTTAATAAAAAAAATCACAATGGATGTAGGTATAGTTACATCACTTTGAATGACACAAATCAAAACGATAATTTTATGCTTTCATTCGTAAAAAAATATTAACTTCATACATAATGTGAATTAGATTTCCACAAAATGAAATATGAATATTAAAATAATTTTATTTTTGCGTTAGCTCGTATTAACAACGCCATTAAATCGTTAAAATAATTGTACATGCATTTTGTTAAAGATGGACGAAAAATCTTACTTTTTTTTATTTAATCTTACTATGTACATATTTATATTATGCATATTGATAATATAAAGTGAAATTGTAAAAAGGCTTCATCTATCAAGTATAACAAGTTACATGTTGTTAATTAAGTAGTCCCGTTCTTTATAAATATATATTTATTTTAAAATAACTACTCGTTAATCAACAGTTAGTTTATCTGTTAAAATTCTTGAAGTAATATATACAATATTGTTGTAGTAATTGAAGAGCTTTTCAATATACATCATTTTTTCACAGTATAGTACAACAGTAATTGAACTAATTATCATTATAACCACAACTTTAATTTTTTTAAAAAAACGGCATCATTTAATAACCGTGTGTTACACGCTAAGTTAGATTTTTTAAATATAATATATGGATGAATGATATATTTGGGTACATTGGGAATTATTGATAACTTATCAAAGTTAAAATTTATCTAACAGAATTTCACGATTAATCTGAATGATTATAGTACATACTACAATGTTTATGAGTAACGATAACGAAGGTGTTAGACAAACTCGTGTAATTCAACCTACGTTTCTTGATATCATATAATATTAAATTTGAAGTCAGCATTAAAATTACCATCATAACAGCTAAACGAGGGCGAAAACGCGTCTGTTTTCCTTGCATTATCCGTTTATCTTTCGCAAGCCTTTGAATATCCTTCCAGGGCAAACGACATTTATGGCGAATTGAATAACTTTAATTTAAAATCTGAGAATGCGAGCTCATTACTTTTGTGCAAATACTTTTGTGATCTCAATACCACTGTGCCTATGCTCATTCATCTCTTCGGAGCTGAATGCCTTTGCACGCTGTCGGCGGTATAATATTAATATTATCCTCTGAAGATTAATTTATTTTGTACTGGTATAAACGAGCGCTCATATAATATCTGCCAACGGAATGCCATGCAGTAGGTTGTTACCTACGGTAAGAATTCGATTGAATTCAATTGCTGGTATGAAATTGACAGATAACCGTATGCAGTTGATTCATACGGTTACATTCTTATCAATTCACTTCTGAATAAAGGTTTCCCTAGTATATTAAACCTCCATTACACACTTCGGTGACAACACAGCTTTTGGTCATATGCAGAAAATTTAATTCGGAATATTAAAACTATAAACTACGGATCAATAAATCATCGGAGTCTAACGATATATTTTCAAGAATAATTTCACACAATGTAAGTTGAAAAAACATTTATGTATAACTTCTCATGTGGAATCTTTTTAAATATATCAAATATGCTATAAATTTTTAACACTTCAAGTACATCGATTCTGGTTGCCTTCAATTATCCCACATGTAACTAACGTAGGAGTTTTTGTTGTGACGATTAAATAATATGTATATATATTTTATTTGTAGGATTTAGATCAATTTATTTGTAATCAGAATAAATTTCCTATGGTTTGAAAACTGGGCTATTGTAATAATAAATTGATTGATTTTATTGCGAATAAAATTAATAATAAATAGTTATAACACTTTCTCAGGGGATACTAATTAACATTAAATAAATACTTTTGTTCGTCGAGATATTTAAAAGCTGTGAAATGATATAGTTTATATTTAACAACAGACACTTAGTATGTATGTACTAGAAACATTAAAATTACCACAAATACAAACAAGCAACAATAATATTTCGCCTACGCGAAAGGCAACATCCTGCCAGGAAGTGGCCTTTTGTAATAATTATTATGTGTTGATTTTGTTCGAGGAAGTCACATCTCCGTGCTCCTTTTTTAGAGAAATTCTGATTAGTGATTTCTGATTACAGCCCTTTTTCAAATGAAAACACTGTTCAAAAATATTTTTATAAGCTACATGATTTTAAACAGTCATGCTTCATAATAATGAACGATTTCTACATAAACTATTTGGTCAGATTATATTTTTTAGAAAATCATTACGAATGTCGTTTTTTCTTTCTTAATATTGTATAATTATAATGAAAAGATGCAGTTTGGTTAATATGCTCGTGTTTATGAAGCAATAGTATTTATATTGATTGTACTGTTAGAAACAAGTAACATCGGGCTTTAAAGCTGAGGGATATGTCCAAACAAAGTTTTATTGATGTTACCATGTCCATATTGACATGTATTTAATTGCCTAGAAATTAAATAGTTGAATGGTCAATATTTTATAAGGCGAATGATCAGTATAAATCGAATATTTGGTTAGTATAAAACATAGCATTTTCATTATTCCTTTTAAATTTGGTCAATAGCCGTCTCAATAAAAGTGTGGTTAAGTTAGAATATGTTTGGTTGACAACATAAAACTGACCCTATAATTAAAATGCAGATCAATAATAGAAATACTTAATACCTCATATTTAATACTGCCAAAAATACCAGATAAATAATAAAAGCTTTTATGTTCGCATTCAATAAACTGTAGATAATCCGATTACGCTAAAACTGATTTTATAAGAATACGGCGGTTCTGAATGTTATTTGTCATTAATATAATTTTGCGTCTGAGAAAATTTCGTCTTACGAGTAACAATTAGGGTATCCATCCTGGACACTTTATTGATCCCGGGATTTCAGGATTCACAATTATTTCGTTATATGGGCTTTCAGGATACCGGGGTTGATTACTGGCAAAAAATTGACAGATTCTACAATTATGATAAAATGTAAGACCTTTTTTTAGGTCCTAAAAATTGCGAAGTGAAAGATTGTTCACTTGATCAGAAGCGTGACACCTTTGTTTTTAGCCCCATCGTTTGAAAAAGTTATGACTTGTGCCTGCCTGTGAGTTCAGCGCAAATGAGTTTTTTTTACTCTACTTACGGATTTTCACGTGTTCTGGTGAATCCCGATTCCCGGGAATAGTACTAATACGACCCCGGGATTACTGTATCTCGAAAATGCTCGGGAGGCCCTAGTAACAATACTACATTTGACAACTCGTTTACCTTTCACACTCTTGTATATTTATTTTCATGTATGTAATGTTTGTCCGACTATAAATCAGTCATATGCATGTATTTTTAAGCCAAAACTAGAAAACGAAACTAATAAATTCATTATTTCTGATTAGATAATAGAGAATCTGCTTGTTTTTGATTGAGTAATGTTCGGGGCGCGGAGCCGTAGGAAAGTGATCTTGGGCGGTTCGTAAACCGGTTGCCGAAGTTGCTTGCGATTTGCGATGCGGACACTAGGCTATTGAGAGTGAAACGATAACCATTAGCCGAAGTTGGTGGCGGGTCCAGCATTCAGCAACCCATTTTGGCGCCCAACCTGCCAGGCGTAACTTGCGTCACCTCATTTCGTTACTCGAGTAACTACGCGATTATTATTATTTACACTGATTATTGAGACATTCTCTCTGTGATCAAAAGCACAGGTGAATTTGTCGATGTAAATATTATGGAATTTATGTTCACAACTTTTAAATATGCTACACAGATGCTTTGATTAAAAATTATTTACCTCATTTTTTTTACGGAACGTTTTAAAATATTGCACCTGTAGTCGATATTAAATGTTTTTTAATCTCTGACATTCTCACAGTAGTTTTTAAGTCTTTAAAAACTTCTCATATCCGACTCAATATTCCTGTCATCATAAATTTGACTTCAAAGCAGAAATAATTATTTAGAAATATTCTTCTCATCACGAATTTCTAAATTTTGAAATCATATTTAGGAAATATATTTGACTAGGAAACTAAAATAATTCATGCAGTTTAGCGTCAAAATACCATATACATACATACATATTGTACGACTCCGAAGTTATAACATTTTGAATACAAAAATGTTTTAAATTATTGTAGAAAACATTTTTTAAATATATTTTTGAAAAAATCACTTTAGTAGTTTTTAAATTAATCACCCGTTATTTTTTCAGGAATGAAAAAGAATAACAGTTCAAAGCCCTGATTTTAACATACAAAAATCAATATAGGCTTGTGCAATATACTCATATGCCTATTCATTTAAATCAAACTATGATTTTAACTTTCATACAGCATAGACCCTAAAACATATTTTTTTTATTGAAGGTTGTGTGTTCCATGGCCTAGTAATCAAAACAAATTACCTTTTGTAACCTTTTCGTTGTGATTATATTTATAATATTATTTTTTATATTGAATGTGTCTTAAAACTGCTTTATAACAATAAATCTGATAACATCTCAATCAAATGGTAGAAAATAAATTGTTATTGTATGAAACAAGAATATATTATTTAAAATTAATGGAATCTAGATGTTGCATAAACATTATTAATTTTGTTATTTATAAAATCCTTGAACATAATAAATATGAATATTTCGTTAACAGTGATACGGAATCTTAGTTGAAATACCATTTCAATTTAAATTCAACCACGTGCCGAGTGCCGACCCATGATCCTGTCGATCATTTGCATTTTGATAGACAAAATCATTACCACTGTCAACATAACAGCGCTGTTAAAATATGTTGTCATGTTTATTCAGCAATAATTAAAAACTTGTTTATATGCTTGCTGTGTAAAATGTTTCACAAACAACTCGTGGTGAAATTATATTCGACATACATATTTTTACAAAACGCAAGATCTTCATTATCTCTATATCAAGATTTGCAACACCAAACCTCGTTCTTAATTTTATATCGACCAGGTATTACAATTTTATACCACAATGCACTGTTTTTGTCACTACACACGTCTATCTGTCTTTGAAAATAATTATAAATATTTTAATTTTCGACGGATGTTATATAACACCAATAAACAACGTAATTAGTTAAAAAAATTAATCATGTATGTAATTAATGTAATTAAATCTTTAGCATTACAACTAACTGAGCCAACAGCTAATCCGTCAAATATTTTTAAATTAGATAAACATTTGAGATAAGCTTGACGAGAATTTTTTGAGAAGACAATCTAAGCAAAACTCGGGGAGAAAGACATAACTAACACCCATTTACTAAGATCTTAAATTTAAATATAAAGTTCAAGTTCATCCGTGCACTTGAACGCCTGAAGATGCTGAAAGGCGAAACCCGGGTCGTTAGTGACAAAATCTGTGGGAGTGTACATAATTTGAACGATTCAAATAAATAATCTAAATTTCATATTGACCTTAATGACAGCTCCTACCAATCTAGACGACAGAGGGCGGCAAAGATGTTATTCTAATTATTTTATTATGATAATAAAATATAATATATATAAAAAATTACATCCAAATATGTTCATTAAATTTTATGTTTCAAAACGTGGTAGCTAGTTTAATATTATTCGTGTATGCGGTTTACTGTTATGTTGTTATTGTGTAATATATCGAATTAATATCAACTTAATTTAATTTTTTATTTCAATTTCCTTATAGAATTTTCAAAGAATGTTAAATCATATAATAAGTGTTTTTAGCATGTAAATTAGTTAAGCTATCAGTTATTTCAAAATAACTTTTAAAAATACTGTAAATTTATATAAGTCTGCGAACACGCACAGCTTGTTCGGAGTTTCACTTTATTGAAAACATGACGCTTGAAAAAATTGATAACATAATGAACGGTCAAGTTAAAGCTCTTTGATAATCGGAGCAGTTTTTAGGCGTTCGTGAGCGTTTCGCTCTCATAATTTCATATTTATTATTAATTTCCAAACGCAAACGCCAAAACTGCGGGCACGCCTTGTCGATTGACTTATTAAATTTAAATATTTACAATACGTTCGAGCAACCATAGAAATTAATCGAGAATCTGCCATATACATATATGTAATAGTAAGGGCTTAAATAAAATTTATCATTATTTTAAAGTCTTTTTCGTTACTTCTTCAAATATTAGCTAATGGACGTGTCATTTTATTTGATAAAATAATTATGATTAGTTTATTGTTATCATGGTTGGCTTCCGTGGTATAATGTTAATAACTGTGCCTACGCATTCAGAATTATCGGTTTATGTCCCGCCAAGGTCAATATCAAATTTAGTTTTTAAATCCACTATTTGAGATCTTAGAGTGGGTGGTTGTATTTTCTCCTTAAGTTGATTGAGTGACCTATATTAACTACTAATAAGGCAGCATTTATATATCAAAAACAAGTCATGAATATTGTATGATAAACATATTACATTCGCTTATTGTGATATGTATTATAATACATCTCTTATAATCCAGTGGATAAAGCTTAACTCTAATAAATAATACGTTCTTACGATGGTGAGAAGCCGAAATATTTATCAGTTAATTTAAATATTTCTTATGAAACTAAATAATTTATTATTTTTAGTCTATTTCAATGGAATTCTTCAAAGTATACATCAATTTAACCTTTAGAGGAGTATGGACGTATATATCCATCGGTGCCATTTTTCTGTAAATGAGTATGGAAGTATTTTAAACTCAACACAGGAGTGTCTATCTGTAAGAATATATATGCTCTAAGTATGAATTACATATTGGGAAAATGTCATAAAATTGTCATGTTAAGAAAAGGCAGTAAATTAAAGTAAGGTCTGTATAAATCTATTCACTCCTCTAAAGGTTAATCAACAAAGTCGTCAACTTTGAAAATACCACTTATTGTCTGGAAAAGTGATTCAGTCTGAAAATGCTTGTCAAATAACGGTGCACGTGTCATGATAAGTAACTAAAATAAATTGTTGCTAAGAAATCAATTTCAATATGTTTTTATAATATATAAAAATATACAATAGGTTTCTGTCTAGAATAATGAATTTATTTTCAAGAATATTTTTCTGTATTTAAATACATACTCATCTTACATTGCAGTAGAGTACGTACATTTATTTATACATAATATCAGTCACGGACCGAATATTTTTCTCGCCGTTTTTTGATTATTTATATTAATAAAATTGCGCGAACTGTTTAATATGGATCTAGCGAAGGCCAATATATTCATTAACTCTTTTATAAATATTCAACGAATTTCAATGTTAATTTACTCTTATAATTTATAAACATCTTAAAGGGCACATTTGTGTTTACTAACATTTCTTTGCTGGTTACCATACACTCAAATTAGTATAAGTTACACATACTACCGTAGGTCATCATATATCGATGGGTTTTGTAACAAAAAAAAAATGATAGAATGCTTTAATATGATTGATAGAGAATTGAGTATGTTGTCTGGATTCCATCTTGGACAGAATGCGAGTTTGGCTGTTAAACACATATATTCCGCAATGGGCTAATACGATTAAGAAAGTGTCATATTATGTTTTAAAAAATGTGCTGAAGTACTGAAGATTGTCTTTATGTAGAACTTAAGTGAGTATATTATTGGTATTGTTGAGGCAGATTCAATATTAACGGTGCGAGGGGTTGCTCAAAGACAACATGCATCCAGCATATTTTTTTTACCTCCTAAAACAGGAATGGGGAATCTTTTCTTGTCTAAAGGCAGCATTCATCTTTGTGATTCAACATTGACTAGTAGGGAATCTTTGCCCAGAAACAATTTCATACCAATTTGTAAAGCCCAGAAATTTGCGGATTTCCCAAAAAGTATCAGCGTGGGACCTTTTTTTAGGTGTTTCAAGGATTTAGACATCCAAAATCCCAAGAATTCACGGATTTGCTCAAATGACTTAATTGATTTTTTTAGCTCTTATAAAAATTTTCGAATCCAAAATCCCAATTTGCAAAAAATTGCAGAATTGGCCCATCAGGTCAAACGGCCGCATCAAAGTAGCCAATGGGCCGCAGGTTCCTCACGACTGTCCTAAAATTGACTTATAAAACAACCTAATATTTTTCAGCCTGCTTTATCTATGCTGCTATTTTACAGGAAAACTGTATAGTCAATATTATTGTATAAAATCTGATTTTTCGTATTTCATTATTTTAAAAATCCAACAAAATGTCAATATAATAATAGTAATCTCATTTGGTTTGTTTATATACATATGTATATAAAAAAAGATGTTGCATCTATACAAGTAACAAAAAACGCAAATAATCGTATTGCTTCATGTGGTAAAACAAGTAGTTAAAATGTTTTTTGAGATTTTATATGATTGTATGTTTTTATTATATGAAGCTATAAAATATGTCAAAAAATCATTTTTGTTAAAGTTGTTGGATGCGATGTATTATTCTATCACGAGTGAAATCTGTAATTCTCATGGGTGGTACGGATATGTAAGTATGCAGACTTTGAGATAGAATATGTCTATAAGCATCGCAGAATCGTGCGAATAAATTGTATGGCTAATCGAAATAAATTCATAATGAAGTACATACCTACAAAAACCTGGAGTAAAACAAAAAGTGAAGCGTCTGCCCGGATCGAACCGGTTCCGTCGGATTCCACGTCTTAACGTTCGCCAGTGCCCCAGATTTCGATTTCTATAAGCGCCACAAATTATATTGATAAAATATAATATCGTCAATTATTGTAAGTAATACCAACATGTCTAAATTAGGATGATAAAAAAATCGCTATTTTGGCATGTATTCCATCCAGTTTTACCGCACATATGTATTATTACTAAGTTCATTTTCCAATATATAAAATATTAACATTTATACAATCCAAAAAATAGAGCTTTGCACCAAATAACCACTATTTGGTGCAAACTTGTTTATAAAATAAATACATTGAAAAAAACCGAATCATTGTACAATCTCTATTACACAACTACGTAACATCTACTTTATGAAGCATTTAATGTTCGATATACAGTATTACGTCAAGCTATATATTTTCATATTACTCTTTCTTTATTGCTTAATAATTTTAAATGCTTAATTTAATATAGTATCTACATAATATTATAGTAATACAATTTTTAAATGATATGAGGTCGTCTAAAACCAAAACATTGTTAAATTTGAATCGTTCAAATTATGTACACTCCCACAGATTTTGTCACTAACGACCCGGGTTTCGCCTTTCGGCATCTTCAGATTTGAACGATTTGAATTTCGATCTTCCGATTTTAAATGAAATGTTGCATATGCCGGGGTCGCCACTTCTGTACCCTATATAAATATAGTCATAAAACCTTTTCCGACAAACAAATAAATATTATTCTTAAAACCACTCACTACTCAAATCTTTGGGAATTCCCATGAGCTTATCTTTTTCGCCAGCAATGGCTTTAGACTCGGTGATACATTTATTTTTTTATATAAACACGAAACATTCATTTACTAAGAGTCAGTTCAAGTTCATCCGTGCACTTGAACGCCTGAAGATGCCGAAAGGCGAAACCCGGGTCGTTAGTGACAAAATCTGTGGGAGTGTACATAATTTGAACGATTCAAATTTAATATTGAAATTCCACCAAGCACCTTCAGTCGAAATCTTAAATCAAAACATTGTTATTCAGTGTTAATTGAGTCTAACATTTTTATGTAAATGAACGAATAGCTATAAATAATAATTATTTGACGTGCTTTATTTTATAATTATACCATACAACAAAATATTGTATAAAAAGTAATCAATTTATATAAAACTTGATGAAATATCAATAGGTTTATTAAAAATATCTTTTGTATATTAAATATTTTATTCTGTGTCTTGATCACTTGACAGTACATACATCAATATTTTTTTATTGTTTGAAAACTAACATTGTTCGATTTGATTTGTCCGGTCTTGTCGATTTCTTCTTATTTATTTTGCAGGACTCTGTATACAGTGGATCCTCTCGTAACGAGTTTAATTCGTTCCAGAATCTTACTCGTTATGTGAAACACTCGTTAAGCGAAACACTTTTACCCATATAAAACAATGTAAAATAAAATAATGCGTTCCATGTCGAAAAAAAACATTTTTTGTATTTTTAACGTATGTATATTCAAATAAAATTACATACTTATAAATTGTTAAAAAGCGTAACAACCTGGAATGCGATTTCGATTTGCAAAAAAAAAGATAAAAAATCGACTAGTTGATGCTTCTTAATATACGATGCAACAGTTTCACATGCTTTCAGCTTTTCTCTTATTGCGCCAGAAGATTGTTTCTTTGCTACTTCCTCCTCCTCCACTAATAAACTCTCCTCCATAACTTCTTGCTGTGAAAAAAAATGCAACTCCATAAGCTTTTCGGTGGTCAGCTCTTGACTGTAGTCTTTCACAAGCTCATTGATATCGTTGTTATCCAACTCCAGTCCCATGGTATTGGCCAAAGATACAATCTCGCTTACTGTAGACTCCACAGGTACTGTTTCAAACCCCTCAAAATCACATTCGACAACGCTCCTTGGCAAAGCTTCTTCCAAGCTGAAGTGAGGGTTCTCTTGGTAACCCCTTCCCACGCCTTTTCAATCATCTTGAGGCAAGCAACGATGTGAAAGTGATTTTCCAAAACTCTCCGTCACTCGTTATACGAAATATCGCTCGTTAAGGGAGCGTTTATTTCACAATCTGTTTTGCTCGTTATGCGAATTAATCGTTTCACTGTATATCTAATTATACTTAGAATTGTTTTTAATTCATCTCTAATTTCTTAAAAACTTCTTAAAATTGAGCTATTCCATTGTGCTATTAATATTAATTAACTCTGAAATCTGTATCTGTAGTAATAGCTTGGATATACATATGTACATATGTGATTTTCCATTTTTACTCTCCATTCCAGACCTTCGTTTAATGTTGAATTGTCAAATCATCGAAATAATGTAATCAATATAATGTTTTATATTATATTTTTTTAACCATCCAAAACGGAAACATTATCTGGTAAAATAAAATATGTTTGTAATCCGTGTACAGAGACAGTGAGAGATGATGTAATCAAGTAAATAGTTGAACGATTCAAATTTAAATAGTTACTGATTGTTTTTAAACAGTCAGTTTGACTGACGCTCTATCGTCGGCAAGTAGACGTGTTAAAACCGATAACTATGGACACGTAAATACACAGTATCTATAACGCTGATGGACAGTTAGTAGTAAGGATTATAAATCGGAATAATCTGACAGGCACGATCCGATTTATTTATTTACTTGGAATGGCTGCAACGCAACTATGGGAATTTTCGTGATTTTAAGTAGGTTTTATAAAATTTCCGATCAATATTTTTTTCCTGCTGTATCTTTGTATATCATTTGTACATGCTGTTTCGTCGACGCGCACTTCGTAATACCGTCAATCTGTAAAACTATTTATTTCCATAAAATAGTATTTAATATTCAATTTTTGTTTCAAATTCACAAACTTGGTTTGAAATAGCGGTATCGCACGTTGTTGCATGTGTTCAGAAAATAAAGATAAAACAATGAATATCACAATAAAATGCTAAAGATATAGTATGTATTTTAAACATAGAATGAAGGCATAAATAATATACTTACTGTTGGTAAAATTTATTTTGTAATATTAATACTCACAACGCTACGATTTGTAAACCTCAAATTTAGCTACCAGTTTAACATTTTTTTTTATTTATGTTTTATGACATAAAAAAATCTCGTTAATGTATTACGAATAAGGAAGTATGTATTAAGTGTAAAATTGCTCGAACATATATATAAAATTTTAATGCACATATGTATCTGTTATAAGTTACAACAGAGCAGAACCAATATTATGATCATACCCATTTTAAATACACCTACATTGTTTCCTATTATTTTGTCGTAAAATATTATTACTTAATATATAATAAGTCAGGAATTTTAAATACAACGACTCATTATAAATTTTAATAGCTATTGCTTAACAATAACATGTCTCTCATCTTACAAAAGTTACTCAATACGTACTACGTAGGTATTGTTAATCTTAAAACATTGATGTCACGGTTGGATGGAAGCTAGGATGGTTAGTCACTAATAATTATTGTGAAACGTTACTTCCTTAATAGATTTTACTTATAAAATAATCTATCATTTAAAGTTTTCAAATTTACAATTACAAAACTTGAATCCTACACAGCTTCATTATTATTGGCATAAATAATGTCGAATACATTTATGTTACATTATCCTTTAGCACTAGAATGTCGTTAGACATTACAAAGGCTTCTAAAATATTCTGTTTCTATTATATTTAAGGTTATACGATCTTAATAGATCTATAACAATACACATAACAAGAAGCTACTATCCCAGTGTTAGAATCATTCGAGATTTCTGGATATGATTTCTTCTCATAAATAACAATAGACATTTTTCTGCATCTATCAGTCTCGATCCTGCCCCGAAGTTTATTATTGTTTTATTATATATGTTTTATTGCACGATACGCGATGCTCAATTTGGTCTACACATAAAATAGTAATAGGTGTATGATACGTATTTTTATGGATTGCAATCATTTTAGAATCACCGTCATAATATATAGAAAAGAAAACAAAGCACGCAAGACCCTTAATAAATATTATAATTCCAACATTACTTATATGTATAAATACTGTATTACTTATATGTAACGTAATGTAATGTTGTTCATACGATATTATTAAAATGTTTCCGTCGAAATAACTTATTAATTGACGTAAATAAACAATACAAATAATTCGAAACCCTACACATAGTTTGATTATTTTAATACTTAATTATTATAAAAACGCTATAAATGTTTGAATCTTACCTAAATTTACGGTTGTATAAAGAATTTTCTTATTCATTGCTTATTAGGTTGTGCAAAAAAAACCTACAATGAAAACTAATGAGGGTTCAGGAACTAATCTCCCCACGTTGTCTACTCGGCATGTAGTAGAACGTTATATTATCAGATATTTATTTACCTTGCCTTTGTCAAGGGAGCTACGTTCTTACTTGTATATTAGTTATAGGCTTCAACTTGCCGCAAAACTGCATTTTTTTTCTTTTTCAAACTGCTTTCGGAGGATATGGAATATTTCGATGGCTTAGTTCCATAGTGCTACGTCGGTAGTTTTAAGATATGACTACCTTAGTTTTGACACATCTAAACTGAGTTGTTAAAAAATAATAATTATTATTTGTCTCATCTTTTTTGTAAATCATTAAGTCATTTATTAAAATTTATTGAAACGTTGAAAAAACAACGAAATAAAATTTCTAGCTATATTTATATGGAACTGAGAGAAGATTTTTTATTATTATTATTCCCATATGCAAAACATCTGCCTACCAAGAAAAAACTAGTATTTTTTTTCAATATGTACTTTTGTGCAACTGTAATAGAGGTATTCGAATATAATGGGTAATAAATATTACTCAAAACATAAAATTGTATCGATTCATCGTTCATTCATTCGGCCATCGATTTAACCTTAAGATATGTCCCGAAAATAATAGTCAATATTTTCGTGTTGAAATGAAAATCCATGCGTAAATAAATGTATTCTTTATTATTTCTTAAATAGTTACAATTTTATCGATAATATAATTGATATGCTATTTTTAATATCAACAATCGTTTCATTACTAATTTATGTGGCATATATTTTTTAGTTTGCTTTTGACTCTTCATCAATTTTTATATTTAAATACAAATACATTGGAGTGGAAAAATAGGCATATGGCTACTGCCACTCCCAATCTTCGCTGCACCTTGGGCGATCAAAAACATGTTCATTCGTTTGAAAGCGAACTTCCGACAATTAAGTTTTCACTCGAGAGTTGAACAAAAAAAAACGATCCTAAATAATTTCGCGGCGTGAAAGTAGAAAGAAAATGGGTCATCCATCACGTGTAATTTATGCTTATTCTGCCTATAAGAAGTCTATTTGATTTTTGAGTTTAATACCGCACTTACAGTGAATAAATTGTACACAGTTTAATTTATATGTATATGATTACGTTTTATTACGATAATGGTAACATATGTTACATCCAGGGCCGGCGCCACCATACAGGTGAAATAGGCTACCGCCTAGTGCGCAAACCACTAAGGGTGGCATAAATGGAGTATTCAAATTATTTTAATATACTCTAATAATACGGTTCTTTTATTTAGACGTTTGTATCTGTTTGTTGTAATTCTATAAAATTCGAAAAAGAGAGGTTGAGCGAATGAGTAAGAAACAGTTCACATAAAAAACTTCTTTTGAGATACCTCCACTAAAAAACCATATGCTTCACATTGAGAGTGGACATGGATATTTAAAAAAATATTTTTATGATCCCAAGTTATTTTTTTCATTATTTATAAAAAATATGGAACGATTTGTGAAAAAGGGGGCGCGCCAATAATCGTTGCCTTGGGCGCCAAATAATCTCGCGCCGGCACTGGTTACATCATATAATAATGAAAGATTTGTTGATAAGCGGCATACAGGAATATAGGTTTTCAAAACTTTTACATACAATTTTAAGAAAGAAAGAACCTGGAGATTATTTTCATACTACTTACATTGTTTTTCGCGACTATTTTCGCATTACGAAGAAAATTAGAGAATTCGCTGGCGATCAATATGTCGACCGACCCTGCAGTATTGTAAATATTATGAAAACAATTACGTGCATACTTATACTCAGGGATGTGGAGTCCTAAGAATTAAGACGACTCCGACTCCTACGATAGTTTAAAATGCAACTTAAATTATTTTTTAGGCTTAGTTTTTTTATCACGAAACCAGTTAAAACAGTCCAGACACCACAGCCCTGGTTATACCTGCAATTCATTTGAAAAAATGTATTTTTTTCACTTTTCTTGCACCGATAATCCGAGACGGTGCGTGATTTCTTCTTCGATTCAAAAAAGAAAGCGCTCACGGTCGGAAACAAATGAAGTCTGACGAATGCAATAGGTACCTATCTACTGGTATGAACAAATTAGTTCGTAACTATACCGGCTATCGTTTACAGTTCACACGCTGTATCCTGCAATTCCAAGTTTGCAGTCAAGTGCGTCAAAACATCCGGTCATTTAGCTGCCTGTGCTGAGCAACGTCGATTTTTAAACTCTCTTTTTTACTTCATTGCCTTCGTGGGTTTCTGAGTAAAACGAATCATTTTTTTCGGATAAATTATACAATGTACCAGACTTCCCATTGTTCAGATTTTTTCATTTTTGTAAAAGTTCTTTGCGTATTTAATATACAGTTCGAAACGATTCTGATCTTATCGAAAGGATGGGCTTCTAAACCATAAACACGTATTATAGATATCGACATTTGTATTTTTTAAGAAACAAAAAAAGGCATGTATTTATTCTGAAAATGTTTCAATAAATCTTTGTGTTCACAAATCACAAATATTTTAAAGAGTATTATAGGTATATTTAATAATCGCATAATTCATATAAATTAAACTTAATACATAATTTATTAAGTAATCGTTATTAAACTTTTGCAAATAAAATATAAATCTTTGTAATTGCTTTCAATAAAACACATACATATGTTAATACCGGTGTTAGACATCTTTTTGACCAACTAACTAATAAATTAACAATCCCAAAGTTGATAGCGTTCCACGATTCCGAAAAGTGTTTCTCGTTTATATTTGTCTTTACTGGTATTAGTATCATTATCCATATGATTTAGCATAGTGTAATAATCAAATCGAAACTAAAATAATAATTGATGCTTTTCAAGAAATAGTTTGCGGACAGCTTATTAATTTAAGCACGGCAAACGAATGCCTTCCGTGCTTGGTAAGATAATCTTTTTCCACGATTAATTATTTTATCTCAACCTTGCATTTAAGTTAATTATTTTATTGTACGGGATAATTATCACTCTTATTCAATAAAATACGCTACAAAGACACAAGAGACTGTTCGTGCAGTTTCGTTTTAAAAATCGATAATGCTTTACTACACATATATATAATATTTTCTTTTTATGTTTAGTCAACACTGGGAAGAGCATTGTTCAGTGGTATTTTTTCTCAGTTTAAAATATATGTTTATCTTAAATTGTACCTTATCAGTAACTTGTCAATTATCTTTACTTAACTTAATAACGATATATTTTTCTCAAAATTATTTTTTTGTATGTACAGTGAAAAGCCGATTCTACGTTTTTCAAGGGACCCTAATAAAAAAAGAAAAATGCGGCAAAGCTTCAAATAATACCAGAAAAATGTTTGTTTTTAAAAAAACTTATTTATTTCATTTATTTTTAGTATACAATATATATAAGTAATAATAATAAGTTGCCTACAGGGCTGTGGAGTCGCGTGAAAAAAAAGACTCCGACTCCAGCTTTAAAATTATTGACGACTCCGGCTCTAGCTTTAAAATAATTAACGACTCCAACTCCGAGGAAATTTTTCAATAATTTCATTTTAACTTATATATATCATTATATGTATACCATCGGATGTTTGCCTATGTGTAGTTACTACAATTTTAACAAAGACTCCTCAAACTCGCGTACTTTTTTATTTCAAACCGTTTTTCTCCTGGATTTTTTTTTCTGAACCGGGTTTATATATTTGATAAAATCATTCAAAATAAGATATAACTATAATTTAAGATTTTGACTGAAGGTGCTTGGTGGAATTTCAATATTAAATTTGAATCGTTCAAATTATGTACACTCCCACAGATTTTGTCACTAACGACCCGGGTTTCGCCTTTCGGCATCTTCAGGCGTTCAAGCGCACGGATGAACTTGAACTGAACTGTCAGTTCAAGTTCATCCGTGCGCTTGAACGCCTGAAGATGCCGAAAGGCGAAACCCGGGTCGTTAGTGACAAAATCTGTGGGAGTGTACATAATTTGAACGATTCAAATTTAAGATATAACTATTTTAAAAGGTTTTTGGTTGATGAAATTAGCTTGTCATGATTTTCTTTGTTACGTGTGTCATTAAAATATACATGATGTGTTAAATATATTTTAATTTTCACTTAGCTGGAAGTGTTTATAACGAAGACTTATATGGTGGATTAATTACCCTCACAAAGCAGTATGTGGCAAATATTTTCTTGAAGTATCTAACAAATCATTTCAAACTGAATGTATATAAGTACTTTACATATACTAGTCGTAAATTATGAGTTTACATAGTAGACGTATGAATTAGAAGCCGTCAAGTTCTCGGTCAGAAACTCGATCTACAAAATGGCCAGCTTCCTGCATGGCCGTGTTCATTCGCAGTGTGCTGCATTCGCTATTAAATAATCGATAGCATTGAGATTATTATTATTTGACGACTTTCATACATAGGCGTAGCTCCCCTCAATGTATTCAAGTTGAATAGTTTGTACTTTTTACTTCCCCCTAATGCTCAAAATCATCTCGCGATAAGTTCGAACGGAATTGATATTTTCTAGGCAGTGGAAATGTTAATTTAAAATATACCGACTATGAATTAACTGGACAATTTTATCCCAACTCTTAACATTAAGAATGAGTAACACGACTGTGCCATTTTTCTTTTTCGTTAGATAATATACATACATGATTAAGTTTATATATAAATCGCATCGTACTTAACGAAAGTTTACACAAGCCTATCTTTTCAAAATCATCGGAGCGTACAACCAAGTTTATTATAGTATTTGGTGTTCAAAATACATTACCTGTCGATTTATTAAATTATAAAGTAATAATAAGAAAAAGGCAATCAAGAGTTGACTGATATTTGTCAGCTCTGCCCAGCGTACCATAAATCTACGACGCCGAGTCCATCCAGTTCATCTGGTCAAGTAATTAATTCTTCCCGCCAACATTTATGTGATAACTTTGGTTCTTATGGAAAATAATCTAAATATATACAATCGTTGTTTACTAAGCTATGACGACTTCTTTACATGTTTGCAATACATACTAAATCTCTCAGAAGTCTTTCAGTGTTTACTTTATTTACACTTGTAATGAAAATTCCTTTGCAAACCATTGGATACTGCAGATCGCGTCACAAGGAAAGCAAAATATAAATTTTATATTCGATGATGTATAAAGTCAGCGACCTCTGGTGAATCTTGTTGCTAATATTTTCCATAATTCTGTATTGTTTTCATCGGAACAGTTTTTAGGAATATTACTGATATAGGTACATTACAACAATTACGTCCGTCCGCTTTTCTCTATTTAGTCTAAGTCAGTAAATTATTTGATTTATTTTTCCATTCCAATAAAGCAATCGCTTTTCAGGGTATGTATAGCATTATGAATTCTTGCGCTTAACTTCTATCGTCATTATTTACAGCTAAAACACGCAATATGCTGAGGAAATAGTATATTCTGATTCGATACCAAGACAAAAATTACCAGTAATAGTTAATTTAGTCCCATTTTATTTCGTTCGATTTTTACATAATATTGAGTCACGCCTTGTCTGGTCAGATTATTTATCTTATACAAAAAATAATGAGAATGTACAAACTCACGCGGAAAAAATCTACATACGTACTACTTTATGGTTACCAATCAATATATTTTTTTTTATAATATTGTAACGAAGTGTAATACGACCTTGTAGAAATTCCATGTTCACTGTTTGAAGCAAAGTGAATGTAAATAGATCTACACCTGTTTGTAGAATGAGAATACATACTTCATAAAATTAAAACCATTAGTACTGAATACAATACAATATTGATGCCTTCCAAATAGAAACCACTCATTGCTTAACATAAATTTTTTTAAAACTGAAAAGTTGTCAAGAATATTTATGATTAAGTAGCAATAAATGAAAAAAAAGATTTCAGTTACCGAATTTATATATTATATTTTTTTAGTCTTCAAACTGAAAAAATATAGAGTTTTATATTCAGCATGGATGTATGTAGAGATTCATTTAAAAGTTTTGGAGGCACTAATGTACCGCCAAACTGTAGACACTGCCATTTACCCCAAAGGGGCCTTAATAAATTAATTATTCTTTGTTGTAGTATCATTTCACAATATTTTCTGTCAATTGAAAAATTTGCTTAAAAATAATTTATTTATTTCAGCTGCTGACTGTCACAATAATGGTAAAAACGTCTAGCTGTCGCTGATTTCAAGCGCTTGTAACTGCAACTTCGGAAGATGCGTCTATTTAAGGGTCGCCGTCACAGCGACCATGGCATGGCTCCCTCGGGGTCTCCGCCAACCGGAGACCTCAACGGGAGACTGACTGCCCGTCCGGCGAGTGTCTCCTCTCCTGTTCAAAGCTCTTCAACCACTTACTCTGGTCCACAAACGAGGACATGCCGCGAGAAAGACAGACCAGAAGAAAATGGAAAAGACACAGGGACCTCCGAATATCATGTCGTCACTGCTATGCCAGCTATGATTCTCGAAGATGACATTGCAAGGGAAAAGGAAATGAAAAAAGGTAGGCTACATACTTAAAAAAATCTTTTGATAGTGCTTATATTTTTCTATCATAACTATCTTTAATATGTACCTATATGACATTTCATAAATGTTCCAAAAGCTATGTTATACCATTAATTGAAGAATTCTTATTCTTCTTCTCTAATAAGGAATCTACAATATTCCAATAGGGTTCAAAAGTCAATTGTTGTCTATTGAATAATTATTAAGTATTATATTTTTGCCATTGCAGAATAAATATGTATTTACATTGATTTTCTTTTTTATGTTTTATTCACTTTATTTTTTATGTTTCAGTGATTGCGACTTGGGGGCGTCGAATGGGTAAAAAGCTTGATTTACTTAGAAGGCATGATACAAAAGAGCCAGTCATAGTTCCTCCACTACCAACCGACACCAATACTCTGAATAGTACACCACCCCTAAGTAATATTGGAACATATCGTAAGAAACATCCTTGGAAGATGGGTAGAAGTCTTTCTGAATCAAACACGCCTAAAAAAGATCCCGACACACTGTCAAATTCATCAGTGAAAGTGCACATGAGAGACAGATCTCCAAGCCCATTTAAAAATCTTTTCTATAGAATGGGTTCAACCGGAATGCTGAATTCCTCGAAAAATTCTCAATCCATTTCTGATAAATCTCGAAGATCCTATAATAGTCCCAGCAGTAAAAATGCAGCTCCTGCATTATTCAGAAGCTGTTCTACTTCTCACATATCAACATACATAAAAGCGGACGATCCCACTGAAGGATTGGACCTTCAAGATGGAGCAGACCAGACCAGAGAGTCATCCGGTAGCCAAATTGATAACTTTTCTTTGGACAATAACTATTTAGCTGTGCCTGCTAAAGCAGTGAGTTGTGATAACATTTCTAACCTGGACTCCTCAAACAGCTTAGGTCAGTCGAGTGGAAAGAAAGCCAATTTCCCTTATGCATTTTTGAGATCAAAATTATCAGTGCTGCCGGAAGAAAATGGAGGTAGTGTTCTTAACCAACATTTAAAACCTATTTATCGTCAAAGCCTTACGGAGAAAAGTAGCAGTGGTCGGGATTCAGTTCTAAGTACGCGGTCAGAGCGTGCTCATAAATTGAGGGCTAATTCTGAAGAACACTTTAACCTATCAGATAGTGTGTCAGTGCTTGATGAAATGATGTGCAGCACATTAGGAAGGGTTAGAAAAGACGGTTCAGACTTAAGATTTTCACTAAGATGTGACCAAGAAGCTCGTAAATTAAAAATGAATGAATCCAGCAACGCAAATACATTACAGCAGACTAATTGTATCCAGTATCCGTTCGCTTCTCCACTGACTGATTCGGAAAATGTAATGCTGATAACGGGGCACAGGCACAGCGTTCCACTTTCAGATAGATTGACCAAGTTCAACCTACGACAGCAAAACCCAACTGAATGTTCATCTTCTAACTGCAGTATATATAATTTCTCTGAAACTGATGGTCAAATGAATCTCAACCGTCTGAGTAATTATGTCAGTTCGAATGAATCAGGATATGACAGTGATAGTCGTCTAAATGATGAGCATAGTAATCATTCACCGCCAGATAGTGCATCAGTTTTAGAACAAGAAAGTGAAGAACTGGCTAATGAAATTAAATTAATCACTGAAATAGCATCAAATAATGAAAAATCTGTAAGAAATAGATCAAGACATTCTAGTTATCACGAAGTGACTCCATATTATAACGATATTAACCAAATGATTCGAAGTCCTACACCTTGTGCACTCGTATCAATGAATAAAGACCCATGTGACACTTTCACTCACTCTAATGGAATAAAAGATCCAAATCTAAGCAGCGGAAATTGTAAAATTATGCCAACCACTCATAACAATGATGAAAAGAGAAATTCAAAATATAACCAATCACTAGGTTTGGAATATTTAAATAACCAAGATATTCCAGAATCTTTACATTTACCATATGGATTTAAAACCATCACATTAGATGAAAGAGTACAAACACGGAAATTCAAATTCCTTCAATCTCAATTAGTGGGACAAAAACCTGTAATAAATGGTTTTGCTACAGATTATGAGATAAAATCATTAGAAAGTCAACTAACTGTATCGCCTGTAATTGAAAAAGAATTTCTTAGTAAAGCTCCTCCCTGTACCAAAAGATTTAGGAGAATACGACTTCTAAAATCTAGCATAGAAGAAAGTTTGGGAGTATATTTAGCTCAGCACAAGGTTCCTACTGACGCATCATGTGATGATTATGAAATAAGATATATTATTGTAAAATTAGATGTTGACGGCATAGCTCACAGAGACGGTCGCTTGCGCTTAGGTGATGAAATTGTGAATGTCAACGGCAAAGTTTTACGTGGATTGGCATCACTACAGCAAGTGCAACATATCGTTAATAGCTTTTCTTCTCAGACAACGTCTCAACAGGGTGCTCTATTTCAAAGGTATCAAGTAGACCTTATAATGGCACATGATGAATTCACACCGGTCACCCATACTGTTAGTAGAGTCGTAACAACATCAGTCGTACAACACATTCCGCTGTCAACGAAGCCATTAATGAATTCAAGTTTTGTTGATATGCGAAAATCCAAAGCTTTACATGAACCGCCTTCCGATATAAAATCTCATTTCAAAAATAGTCGTTCCAACTTATCAAACGGAATAAACTCAGATTTTTATTCGGCATCTGAAATATTGGGAGACATTACCCCTCGTGTCAGAAAAAACTGTGCAGACAGAGTTCCAGAGTATAATGATAACTCTGCTACATTGTCAAGTATGAAAAGCGATGATGAAAAGCTTTTAGAAAAACACACCATGAGACGATCTATTTCATCTCAAAACTATGCCGGAATTGAAACAATACCCGATGAAGAGCAAAGTGTGTTGACGCAAATGAAAAACATTGAAAGAATTTCATATCGTCCTATTCGTATTGAAAATATTCAAAGCAGCAATAGCAGTAAACTTGTTAAAACTGTCGAACAGATATCTTCAAGATGTTACTCTTTAGAAGACGACGGTCTAAATAAAACAGCTAAAAGAATTTTGACATATCCCCCCATTCCAGCAGTGCGCTCAATATCGAAAGCCTCCAATCCTGCAGCTGATTACAATAATTCTTACAGATTTACAAGACTCGGATCACAAAGAGCATTGATATCTTCAAATGACAAAAAAGGCGTTTATGAAGATGAGGAAGGCAAAATATCATTGCATTGTAAATCAGATGCACGCGATATTTGTCATCTATCAGAGACACTTAGTCAAATAAAACCATCAAGTACAAGTGGCTGTCACGTTGTATGTTTTTGGAAAGGTAATGGAAGGAAAAGCCTCGGATTTAGTATTGTCGGTGGAACAGACTCCCCGAAAGGACAAATGGGTATATTTGTTAAAACAATTTTCCCGACAGGCCAAGCAGCAGACCAGGGCACCATTTTCGAAGGTAATTAGTTAAAAAATATTTTTGGTTATGATTCTTTAAAATATTAAATACTCTTAAAGCCTGTATCACATATAGAGATAATAAACACTGTTAATGTTCTTGAAATATTATCAATTGTTTAGTAACATTGCTTACAGTAATAATTAATGTAACCAATATTCTACTCACTTATAAACACATTTTTCAACATTCAAAGCTATCCATCTGTGAAATATTTTTCGTACATAAACTATTCTACCATTGTCTTATACATCAATGTGTAGGTAATTCTATAACAATATGTCAGAGAAATTCCTCTTAGCAGTATATTTTTTTATATTCTAACATTGATTTTTCAGGAGATGAAATATTATCAGTGAATGGAATATCAACTCAAGGACTAAGTCATGCTGGCGCTATTAGCTTATTCAAGCAAGTGAAAGAAGGAGAAATAGAGCTACAAGTGTCCAGAAGGTAAAATTATTGAAATTATTTATAATTTATCATGGATACTAACTATCAAAGCATTAAGAAATCACACGAATTCTCTTATGAAAATATCTGGTCTAAAGCTTTTATGAAATGCCGGAAAACTGATCTAATATTTCAAAATAAATATATTTTAATTTAACCATAATAGATCGTAATGTATAGTATTTTTTTAATAAATAAAACATTTGTATTATACAATATATTAATCAAATAATAACATTGAATTTTATGATGTATCTTATTCACCCAAGAATTATTTTATGCTGTGTATATATATCGACTGTGGAAAGGAAAAAAAACGTAACTCACAGTTTTTTCAAAACAGCTTTTTTCGATAATCAGTGTTTCCAACTTGATGCACATTCTATCAAAAGGATGTAAGCTGCAAAAGCCGAATTAGTATATAAATATAGTTTTTAAGTTTGAAAGAAGACTGAAAAAAAGGTTTTTCACTGACTGAAAAGCCACTTCTGATACTTAACATAAAATTAGCTTTGTATTCATAATAATTTATTTCATTTCAGAACTCCCAGATCAAAATCCGTCGATGTTTTCAGCGATACCTTTGCCAAAAATACCAGAGACACATAATAGGTTTAAGTTATGTTAAATCATATATCTCGAGTTACAGTCAAAAGTTGCCGACTATGTAAAACATGTGAGAAAATCACAATTTTCTATTGTTCCTAGTGTATTTTCACTACAAAATCTGTAGGTATCTGCAAAATATTTCCTTATGACAAAAATAATTGAAAAAAATGTACTTATTTTATTTTATCGCAAAAAACAATGAATTCAAAAATTGGAGGGTATAATTTTTATTTATCTGCTCCAAATACCAAATATCACAGGACCACTTTTGACATTAACCCGGTGATGTATAAAAATAGTTTTATAATAATTTGTTTAATTTATTTTATTTTTATTGCCCTACATAATTATGACTGAAAATGTAAGATTAATTTTGTAAATTGATTTATTAATAATAAATTACAAAATTATTGTCAAAAGGTGAATTAATTATATCACCAAACTTACATAAAAAAAAGCAATTGACAGAATATCATGATTTATAATTTACATACTTTGTTCAGTAACTTCAGAAGCACCTCTGTTGTTAACCAGACCTTATTTACATTTCATATTAAAATCTTCAAATAAGTCCAATATAATAAATGATTATAGCTAAGAGATGTAAAATAAGGTAATCATTAACACTAGAGTCTGAAACCATCTGACAGTTAATTTAGTATGGTCGCGTGTCATTGCTGCCAATACAAAAACAACTCACTCAATAATTATTATTTGTAAATATTGTATATACCTAAGAACAACACTATATTCGTAATCTGTAAACTTTGTGTATCCAAACGATAGTGAGTTACATACTCAAAACTTTGAAAATATTTGGATGCAAGCGAAACTAAAGCTAAAACGCCAATTCGGCACAAGTAGGGCTTTATTCGGGTTCTATTTGTATGAATTCGTGTTTAGGAATTTGTTTCGCTCCCCAGGCAGCAGTATTTTTGGAGTATTTCTAACGGTTATTAGAGATAACTACGATTCTTAGGTATGTAAAATATTTACAAATAATATTTAATAATAATTATTGAGCGAGTTATGTTTTTGTATTGGCAGCACTGACACGGCGGCCATACTAAATTAACTCTCAGATGGTTTCAGACTCTAGTGTTAATGATAACCTAAAATAATATAGTGGGTTTAGAAACAGAATGCATGAAGTCAAAATACTAAGTGTAGCTAAGTGAATTTGGATGTTGTAATTATGGATTGCAATACCGATATTACCGAAACACGGATCCCAGTATTCATGGTGTTTTGTACAGAAATACCGGTTTTGCAAAAACTAAATATCGGTAATTGGTTATTGAAAATTAACAAAAATCAAATGTTGTAAAAAATTGTAAAGAAGCCATCACATACTTTAATAAAATTGTTCACGATGAATTAAAATATTTGATTTCTGTTACGAGTTGTATCAATATTGACAGGTTCCAGAATTGTCGAGCCTTTCAATGGATCCAGTATTATTTTAAGAATCTGTTATTTATAAAAATCATATTTTTAATGAAGGTATTTTATATGAAATATTTAAATACCGTTTTTTATTTACTCATTAGGTATTGTGATCTCAATTGGGCGTATCTTTTTTGCTTTATTTAAACTTTTTTTTGTAGTCAATATTGATATTTGCAATACCGGTATTTAACCTCAATCCGGCTGCACGCTTAGGGCATTAGTAGTTCACTGCCCAAGTAATTTTTCACAAAATTAATTATGAAATTGGTCACAAAAATAACTATACCTCAATTGAAGTCATTACTTATTTCATAAATCCATATTTTGTATACTGTTAATGTAAATCAATGTAGTCCTGGTGCGAAATTCGCTATACTCACTGGTCCCTCTAGGGACCGCTGGGCAGCGAATGTCAAAAATCCACGGTCCCTATATAGACCGCTGGGCGTTTAAAGGTTAATTTGTAATACTAAAATACCGGTATTGATATACATACTTGCCCGGTATTGCAATCCTCAGTTGTAATAGTCTTCATTCCAAATAAAGAAAAATTCAATTCTTCCATGACAATGTGCATTTTTCCAAAATGATAAATCTGGAATTCTTAAAGACACAAAAACAAAATATGTCCATTGTATAATGTTTGATTAAACATATAATATTAAAATATTACTCAAATAATAAAATAAATGTACTTAAGTGTAATAATATTTTCCTTAGCATGAAAATTACAAAATTTGTTTATTATTACCCTCTATAAAATTTTGCAATAATAGAATTGTTATATAGTGCTTGTTAAACAATTATAGAGACCTAACTTAATATGTTATTAAATTATCATTTATTATAAGGCAGTGTTTGCTAAATTAAGAACATCGCAGGCTCCAACTACCCTATTTTACCATCATAACACTATACTTATGAGTTATAACATAGAAACTATTCATTGGGTTGCTTCATACAATTATCAAATTACTTAGATCGTTGATTGTCAAAGTAATCCATCATACTAAAATAAAAACAGCCAAGTGTCGATTCTTGTAAACTAAATACCTTGTTTGTTTTAACATACTTTCCATGGCTTCTTTTATGAATCACTTTTAAGATGTTAACCTTCAATTCTTGATGGCAAAGCAGTATAAAAAGTGGAATTAGTACAAAAAAGTGTTTAATATTTAAATTATTCTTAAATTCAATTATTTGCCAGGTATTTCAATGTGCATTTTTTTTTCATTTTGCTACACAAGTCAAAGGTCAGTTATCTTTTTCTTTCAGTAAAACAAAAATGTATAGAATAAAAGTTAATAAATACCTGTAGAAACTATATGCCACCACTTATGTGTATCTTAAAGCACTTAAGTGTTTGTAATTATGCAAATTTAAATATTTTATTTTATATAATATACATATGTTATATTTGTGCTTTAAGTACATAGTACGTTATTATTTGTATTTTTCTGACAACATGTACTATTGTCTGCTGCTATAAATTCAATCTTGTAATGATCGTGAAGTGTTGTAATTAAAATAAAATAGTTCTAGTTGCTTCCAAAATAATTGATTGATAAATTATACACTCAAATTGTAAGATACTGTTTGTTACAGCCTCTTTAACAGCTTAACAACCGTATTTTTTTTTTTTAAATTTCACTTGGCGGCCGGGCAATTTTGCGAAAAATTCGCAAAAATTGTAATTTTACTAAATTCACTATAATAATTTGTTAACAAATTGAGATATCTTTACCAAATTTAATTTTCTTAGCTTCCAGATACTTCGCCTATACGCAAATATGAGTCCGCCAACCGGCAACCTTTGTTTTTCAAAGACTCAAATACACGTCCGCAGTCGTTAAGCTGTTAATATGAATTATTGAAATAAAAATTTGACCCGACAGGAAATAAATTTCCATTAAATGTAAATATTACACACAATCATGCTAAGTAATATTAATGATCTTTGCTTATGTATAGATAGATACCTACTTTAAATTAATAATCAGATATGTTAAACTATAGGTCTCATTGTTCATCTAGTCAACTTGTTAAATAGTGATATATCGTTTTATACCTATAACATCACAGGAAAAATAAATAATTTATATGAGCAATCCTTAGTTTGTCTAATTTCTTTGCTTTATAATACTTTACCTCCCATCTTACTTGCAATAATGTTGAAATTGCAAGATGATACTCAGTTTCATTCATAATGAGAAATGCAATGTGTGCTGCGTTCATCTTTCCATTTATAGAAATGGGAAACAAGTCACTATATCCTATTCTTTCTTCGATGCCCTTTCCAATTCGTATCACTGTGTTATGAAAACATATGAATCATAAGGTGAAAAAATATCAAAATAATTTGCTTTGAATAATCCTATACATATTTGTTATTGTACCAAGAAACACTAAAGTCAAGTTATTAATTATAATGCAATAATTTGCAATATAAATTAGGGTTTTAGAGTGGATGACATGATATATTAACCATATATATATATATAGTTGACAGTTATTGTGGCTTATGCCTTCATCAGAATTATGTTTAAGCTTAAACGTATCAACCATAAAAATAGGATACACCCAGTCCTTTTTATACGCAATATCGATTTTACGCGAGTTTTTTGGATGGCAACGTTTCTTTTAATGCGATTTTTTCCTTCCAAAAATTTTTTTACCGAAGAAACGGTAAACTTTCACGAAATCTTGGATTGATGACTTTGTTCTGAATCTTGTTAAAATACATTTATTGAATTCGTAAAATAGCACGTTGCGGCTATAAGTTTTACACAGAGAGATGAATATGTATTAAATCTACTAAATAAATGCACCCTAGAAATCCGTCCGTTATTGTAAAGAGAAATAATTAACCGTCAGATCATCAAAATCTTGATAAAACGGCATTTTATCAAACAAGTCAGCGAAATTCAACACTTTCGTTCAAAAGAACGTGAACGAGATATAAAAAAAAGTTAATACAATTATACGTGTATACCAATGTTCCCGCTAAGGTGTGCGTATGTGCGCGTGCACACCTCCCAAAATGTGCTCGCACACATTTATCCATCCCCGCACAGGCCGCACACAGTACAATATTGTAAAAATAAGTTTATTTCACCAAATTTTTATATTTGCGCAGACTTTTTATTTTGCTGAAAATTTACTGGTGACAGTAGTTGATGGTCGGCACACACAATATAAAAATTAGAGGGAACGTTGATGTATACATATGTATCTGTTTCACATTGTATTTAAGTATTAATAAAGAAATTAATGGTTAATACATATGTAAAAAAAACCTTTTTTTGTGCGAATTTCAAGAGCAAAATTTTATTTTTTTATACATTTTGTACACGATATTTTGATTTTTGGAACCAATTTATCAAATTATATTAAAATGAGGTTTTTTTACGCGACTTTATTATGCTTAGTTTCTGGAACCAATGTATCGCGTAAAAAAAGGATTGGGTGTGTATATAATAATATTTGTATATATAAAATATTTAATAATATTTGTAGACCTAAAATACTTTGATCTTTTTTCACCTTATTACAATGAAGTTTTACTAAGTAAATGCCAATTAAATCAATAATAAATCCACCAACACTTAAGAATATCAAAAAAAAAATATTCCTGACTTGACAGTTTTTTGCTTTCTTTATTGTTATTTCATAATGACAATGATACTTTTACATTTTCCATGCCTTAAAACTTTATGCATCTATATTGAAATTAAAAAATCTAGTTGAACATTCTCTTTTTCGCCACTACTCAGACTCTCGCATATTTTTGTGGATTTCATTCAAACCATGATTACTAACATAATATCTTAATTTTACGATTAATAAAATCATTATCAATTAAAAAGAATAAATGATATTTATCAAAATGCTCGATTCTATTGATATGAAGTTAACTCAGAGCAGCAATGAATCAATGTTCACCGTATTTTGGATAACTAACAGAAAACAATATATTGCCAGGTTTATTAAATATTATTACTACAGTCAACCCTTCTATAGCGTCCACTTCTATAAAGCTTTGTCCAAAATTTTTTGCAAAGGTCTTTTCGTATAGCGTACATATTACAAGATCCTGTGAATCACCACGTCGGAATCGAAGTTCACATGTCATCACCGACCGGAAAAAATACGAAAATCGTCAATGCCCTGTCGCGTGTATACGTCACTCACATTTGCGGTGCGTATTCCCTAACGCGACGCTATAGAAGGGTTGACTGTAGTTTTATGTTTGTTCTGTAAAAATAAAAGGATAGTTAAATAATGAAATCTTTGGTGAAATTACATTACGGAAAAGACATGTTCCAGATTACGTATATATAAAGAAATACTTCATTTTATTATTTTTCACAAACCAAACATGCATAAAATAAGTCTATAAAATAAGTCATTTAGAAACACTGAAGAAAAAAAAGTTAAAGCATCAAATCTTCAGGTTACTTGAGATATTTTTATTTTTTAAATATGTATTTCTTGAAATATGTCCGATGGTATCATTGAAATGTTTTTGTTTCTAAAAATATTAAATAAATAAATATCTGTAGAGTAGTAGTATTAGAGTCTTAAAAAAAAGATTTAAGGTGAGAATCCAATTTAATATTTCAATGATTCAAAAAGTAGTTATCTAATATTTCAATAAAAATAAGAAACGCTGAACTTACTAATAATGCATTATGTACAATAATTGAGGAAGTGTCAAAATTAAATAATAAAAAGAAAGTTTATTCAGTATTGACCATAAAAATAAATAAATTTATCTAAGAAATCATTGTTGAGATGCTTTTCCGAGTAAACTACTCCAGTCTATATGACTAGTATCAATCGTCGGTTCAGGACTGGCAAGCTCGTTTGCTAATATATACTCAGATGTGGAAATATATAAAGAGACAAGTAACCCAAACAATCCAGCCAGCCAGATAGACTTTTGGAAAACAATACACACGGTTATACACAGGCCAAGATATGTAAGATACCGAGTCAGGGTAACTTTACTATTACTATCGACACTGCCACTCTTTATACAAAGACCATCCTTTAGTTTATAGCCGGTGGCACATTTATTACACATGTCAGGTCCATCACCTGTGCAACTCTCACATGATTTATCGCAGGCTAAGCATTTGAAGGATCCATCACTGTTCACGCAAAACTGATCCTTGGCGCATGCCGAATCGTCTAAGCACTCATCCACATCCAAACAGCCGTTATTAGTATCCATAACCCAGCCGTCATTGCACACTGAGCATCCTTTGACTCCTCCTTGGACACATTCATCTTTGCAAGCTTTATGGCAGGGCGAACAAAGCATCTTTTGACTATCTTTATATGCTTCATAAAATCCATTCGAGCATTTAGTGCAGGATTCTCCTGAATAACCGGCATCGCAAATACACAGACCGCTTCCTTTTCTTGTTCCGTCACCTTTACATTTTCCATTTCCATTGCAAACATTTTCTGCGCCACCGCTACATGGTTCACATTCTTTGCCAAAATGATGGTTAGGGCAGCAGTGCTTTAATTTTAATATACATAGATAATTATGAAGATCGTCCGGGTTAGTTTCTTTATCGAACCACCATTCTTCTAGGTAGCTCTCCGCCTCCTCTGATATTGCATGACATTGATCAGAATGCTCTTTGGCATTATCACACAGATTTTCCTGTATTTCGACCAATCTGACTTCACTGCGTGCGTAAGATCTTAACTTTTCTTCTTCCCAAGCAGCATCGCCTCCTTCAAACTTTCCTCGCGCTGTTTTTTCCATGCCATCCTTAAATGAGCTAATAAAAAGCTTGCACGCCTGGCAAGGCCCTAGTTTTCTATTTGAATTTCCATGCTTAAAGTTCAAATTAGGCAGCTGATCACAATTCACAACATTGAATACAAAAGAAAACAAAAATACTAAAACACCTTCAGACACTTTCATGTTAAACAATTCAAAGACTTTAAATCCAATCACCGATATGTTTTTTTTAAAGTAGATTTGATAAATTCAGTGTCTATACACGTGTTTGCTGTCAATAGTGTCATATATGTTATTCGCACAAATTAGATAATGATAACGATAACGTTGCAATATCGCAGTATACCATCAATACAATGACAGCACTGACATGACTGACATGCCCTCACGCCATTGGGCAATTTGAGCTGTCAAAATCCATAGACTCATTTTTATACCACAAAATATATGGCAACTAATTATTTGGTCATGTATTGTGCTTTCCTAGTTTCGAACAGATTTAGAAATAGTAGAAAAGTAAAAAATAGCTTAGTCTTAAGATGCAAAAAACATGAGATTTTAAACAAAAACACACATTTTTAAACCATGTGTATTGTAACCATACCTAGTATTTGAAAAAAACACTTTTTATTCATATATATTAGAATTTATTGTTACAGAAGTAAAAATAAGGTTCCAAAGCTACTTTTAAATGTTATGTGTGAAACCACTGTACACATTAGAGAACATTATATTCCAAATTGTCTAATTGAATATCAACAAATAAGTGTGAAAAGAAATGTGTCATTATTAATTCATTAATTAAAAGTGTGGCAATTAATTTATTTAACTTTTATGTGTTAAAAACATGTAATAGTCGTTTTTGTCCCCTGCATAGAGATATTGCCTTTTATGATTGATATTTTTTGAAATGTTGAATCCAAAGTCACTGCAATTTACACATGATAATACTCAGTGCTTTTTTTTTTAAACAAAAGATGCCGGAACTCTAATCTTATCAAGCTTTTTTTCTAATTTAAATACGTTCTCATTGTAAAGGATATGGCTTCGTAACAAAAGTATTTCTACTAGAGTTTTTTACGAGAACTGATTGTTAGTCAGTTGCTCAACCTCTCTGCTTTTAAAAAGAGTAAGGATAGAAAAGATACCAGGAAATTTTGGAAATAAACAGAGTGCACAACTGCATCGCCTTTCAATTTTAAATGAAATATTATATATGCCGGGATCTCCACTGCTGTATCTTATATAAATATAGTCATATAACCTTTTCCGACAAACAAATAAATATAATTCTTATAACCACTCACTAATCAAATCTTTGGGCATTCCCACGAGCTTATTCTTTTCGCCAGCAATGGCTTTAAGCTCAATGATACATTTATTTATTATATAAGCACGAACCATTCATTTACTGAGCGTCAGTTCAAGTTCATCCGTGCACTTGAACGCCTGAAGATGCCGAAAGGCGAAACCCAGGTCGTTAGTGACAAAATCTGTGAAAATGTACATAATTTGAACGATTCAAATTTAATATTGAAATTTCACCAAGCACCTTCAGTCGAAATCTTAAATTATGCCCTAATATCGTTTACACCGCATACACACAATTGTCGTATATTGACTATTATATGCTTTTTTGAGAAAAAAAAATGTGCTTTGATTATAAAAAAATATCACCAACTATTTGTAAATGACCCTTAGTACTTTTGCATCGAAGAAATAGTAGTTAACTTATAAAAACTGACTACATACCTATAAATATTTTTTTAATAAGATAAAATAAGTAAGACAAAACTGTATGTAGCATGGCAGAAGGTAACTGTTAAGTAAACAGTCGCACTGTTGGCCGCTCTAGCAAAACACGAAACAGCAATATTCATTTTATACTTGCGTATGCGCAATTTTTACACAACAATCTATCGTACAAAAAAACCACAGATTCAAATAATAAACTTTTTAAAAATTTACTCCGACTACCTCTACAATAATCAAAATAGTTATTTATTGGAGCAATTAGAAAACGGCTTCTTTTGAAACACAAAATATATAAATAGAAAGATAAAACATATCGGCAGATTCCATAATATAATTTAATTTCTGATTGTAATCTTCGCCAAACTTACAATTGATTTTCAATTTAGAAATTAATGGTGTCAAATTTCAATAAAAAATAGATATGATCGCAGCGTGAAAAGCGGTGGTTTCAAAAATAGTTGCGAGATACACATACCTAATAATATTATACAGTTTATTTTTACTAAGGCGATCCGCTTATAATGCAGCAGAGATAATAGAATGCAGGCAATAAACGTAACTAAGAGCCAAAAAATCTGATTACATTTTGTTGCTAGTATTTTTGTCTAGCGGAGTTGCGGGACGCTGGGATGACCTGGGAGGAAGCAAGGAGACTGGCTGGAGATAGAGAGTCACGGAGGAACTTCGTGGTGACCATATGCTCCGTATAGGGAGCAGATTTGGAATAATAATAATAATAAATAATATTTTTTGTCTATTCACCTTTTAAGTGTTTACCACTTAAAGATGATTTATACTAAGTAGCTGATTTAAAAAGTATGATTAAACAATTCCCGCAAGTTTCAAATTTTGACATTTCCCATTGCAAGTTTCAAATTTTGACGTATGTCAACTGCGTACATTTATCTAATGGTTAATGATTTAATAAAAAAATATGTTGATTATATTATACTGAGCAAATATAATTACGTATTTTCTCGATGTTGAAATACAAATTTTATTTTGAATATAAACAAAATACCAAACATTTATTACATCCATGACGTCTACAAATAGTAGAGGTGGATGGAATCGTGGAAGAGGTTGGAATAGGGGAAGAGGTTGGCGTCCATATAACCGACGAAATACTTCTAGGAATAATGAGTCAAATAGTGCCAACACCAGCCAAACCCAAAGCATATCTAGATCATTTCAATCTACTTCAAAACAATTGGCTATAACAACATTATTGGATCACAGTTTGGGACCTTACAAAGGTTGGAAACTTTATCATCCACAAGAAGGTATGGCTTATCATAATGATATATTAAACATACTAGATAATTGATAGTTTTGATCGATAGATCTTCACTCTCTGGCAATCTAAGAACCAAACGTTCAAAGATAAATGAAAATATGGAGCAAAAATGATTTGTATTTGCAAACATCATCGCATTAGATTCCTCGTTGCAAGAGCTTTTTTACACTTGAGAATTATCATAATCCATTGAATGTAACACATTTAGTAGAAATATAAAAAAATCAGTAATGGCGATCTATTTATACAGTATGTGCTAAGTAATCATTAAAAACGTAGTCAATTCATAGTAAATTTTTCAAATTTCAGCTTATTTTGTATTAAGTTATTTTAAAATCAAAAAATAATAATCACTTCCCAACTATGCCAGCGAACATATCAATTCTTGTTTCGAATCATCACATGGTCAACTAGTAATAGTCACTGGTCGACCGTGGTCGATGTCTTGGCCACCCATGGCATGGTTTATTATAACTCTGATGTGAGCCCTATCACAAATAACATTAAGTGGACAATTTACTTTTAAATGGATCGGAATCATTTGACATCAAGTGGCAAATTGACTATCGAGTGTATTGTCGCTTATTAAATTTGCCTGCAACAGCATCCATTACACATATCTGTTCTTATTGATAAGGATGTCCCAACTTTGAAATCTAACTTTTAAGATTTGTGTCTATATGAAATTTCCTACGATAGGATTAATTATATCCATATACATATTGAAAATCCCTGTCTGTGATGGAGGAAGAAACAAAATTCTGATTTTATTTTTCACTATGTCTGCTCCTAATGTGGAGCATATGTTCCCTAATGAAGCTTATCCCAGCAGAAATTATTCTATGAGAAATACTTGTTATTTAGTCACTCAACCTTTCTCAGAGAGAGTAAGGATAGACAGATAGAGCTAGAGCAGGATTCATTGATTGGTTAATTACCCTCTAATTGACACATCAAATATCTACAAGCCTTCGAACATAAATTTGTCAAAAAATAAATATATAAAAATTATCATCCTCACATCTTCGTTTTTTTAGAATATATTGAAAATTCTGACACCGATATAAGAATCAAGTCTATGCAGCAATACTTAAATAAAAATAAATCTTCATTTGACATTGAGCAGATTTATGAGAAACTGTCGATTCATCTTGATTTAATTCATCTTGTCCACGATGAAGACTTTATGTCATCTTGGCCAACATTCAATGAAGATCTTTCTGAGAAACCCTTACACACACTTGACTGCATGGGACTAGCAGCACATCAGGTATTATTCCTTCAAATGGTATAATATAATTCAATACAATTTTAAGATTATGATCCAAACTAAATTTGAATGTTGTTATACATTATAAGTTTAATTATATAACACAAAATGTCTTTATTTAAAATAATTGGTGTTTTTACAATTGAGAATACTCAAAATGCATTTATAAGTATTTTTTTCAAATTTATTAACATTGAAACCGAGCTGGGCTAAAATAAAATATTCCATACATAAAAACATCAAGAATAAATAATTAGGCAATGTGATATCTCAATAGTCAGAGTAATATATCAAATAAATTCCTGTTTTCTCTTCCTACAAAAGAAGAACCAAAACCAAACTGCATTTAAAATAGTCTTTATTGTATTTTGTATTAAATCGAACTGGGTGGGCTGGAATAAAATAGCCCCGTCATACTTGAAAGCATAACAAAGCTTACAAATGTACATCTACTAAAAACTATATGATATAATGATATGAATTCTCAGTGGTTTCTTCCTCTATATACATTGCATTTCAAATTTAAATTAAAATTCACTAGCCGTTTTATCAATCAAGAAAGAATTTATTAAGAATGTTCCAAATTTCAATCATAAATTGACTGTCTGTTTTTCATCTCGGAAAAATCGTCGGGCTGAGTATTTATTTAAATAAAAAAATATTATCTTTGAGTACGTCTCTGAGTTTAATTTTATTTTGAGTAAAGATTTTTTTAACTTTGGCTGATTGTTTTATATTTGAATGATTTAATTTACTTTTTTGTTATATAAATATATGTATTTTATTATTTTGCTTGCTGAAAAGCATTTTTACATGAGAAGCTTACACTTTTTATTACACTTAATTTCGTAGATTGTATCAGATAAGCATAACCCCAATTAATTGCAGCTCGAGGTTACTGAATCAACCACTAGTGTCACATGTAATGCCTACGAATGAGAACTAATACCACCACAAAAACAAAACAAAAACCAAAGACCACGCACCCGCCTACGCCCTGGTAAATCCAGGACGCTACGCGGGAAAAGCAACATCAAAATACACCAGATGAAAGGGAAATTGGAGCTCGGCTCCACCAGCCCCATAATTTGATGTATAAATATCAATCAAATAATCCACCCAAAATTTTAGATCACGAACCACCACTGATATAAGAATAAAAATATTATCGATTCGAATTCATATGTAATTTTAAGACCTTTTGAAATTTCGAGCAATTTGAAAGGTCCATAACATTGAAATAGATACTGATTTTAAAAGTTTGGGTATAATCAGATGTGATATTATTTTAAGAATTACACTCCATTCTTTTTAATAGGTAGGTACATGATTTACACGATGACAAACTATTTACTAAGCGTCAGTTCATCCATGCACTTGAATGCCCAAAGATGCCAAAAGGCAAAATCTCGGTGACAAAACGTTTGGAAATGTACAGAATTTGAATGATTCACATTTGATAGTAGGTCTGTTCTTCTGCGTACTTCTGATGGTTTGCTGACGGTTTGCAAACCATTAGAAGTATGCAGAAGAACAGACCTAGTGAAATTCTAGGAAGCTCATTATGTCAAAATTCTATTTTCTTGAAAAGTAATTGTTTAATTGATTTGTTATGTTTTAGTTATTTGAATTACAACGTAAAGTGAAAATTTCACCACTCAATCATCAGCCAGTGTTGCCCCTGACCAGTTTGAAAGTAAATTATTTTGGTAGGCAGTCTTTTACTCTTTATTTCTTTTTGTTTTATAGAATGTTTTAGAAATATCTACCATACAATTGTTTTTTGATTGAATTGTTTGCTTCTTTAATTACTTTTATTTAATCACTATTTTATGGAAATTTTAGGAAAGTTAGTCACTGTACGAGGTACAGTTATAAGAGTAGGAAGTCCTGGGCTGGTTTGTACATCAATGACCTTTGAATGCAAATCATGCAACGGCACACAGGCATTATCTCAGCCTCAAGGAGTCTTCACTGGTAAGTAAAATATTCAGTTATCTACAGCGGTGGGCTGCCAATATCTTAACAAGGGGCTCGGTAAATCTTATTCATTTTTTTTGTTCTTCCATTTCCGCTCCCAATGTCACGCATATGACCTCCTAATGAAGGTATCTCAACAAAAGTTTTTTTCTACAAGAATTGTTTGTTACTTAATGATAAGGCTAAGATAGGACTAGTGATTAACTAATCGCTCACGTAACGCCCAGTTTAATTGAAAGATCGTAAGAGTGGAGGGGAATTCAAACAGAAAATAAATCTATTGAAAAGATGCTGTTTCGTACTGGGACTGGAACCCGTGAGGTCCGGCACGGAAACCCACAGCGCTGAATGAAAAAACGAAGGGGGAACTAAGTCTTGTTTCATAATAAAATTTAACCGTCGACAGAAATTGCAGCTATGTGCCGATTTGATTTAAGACAAATGATTTTCTTATCTTAACAAGGGGCTCGCCGGCCACGCCTAAATTTAACGAGGGGCTCGCGCGAGCCCCCTCCATCCCACCCCTGGTTATCTACATATTAAATGTTATTTTTATAGTCATTGTAGATTATAGAAGCTATCGTTGAAAGTGTTTCCATTTAACCTTTTGACCGCGGCTCGGATCCAGATCGGTTCAGATTGGACTGCTATAGCAGTCAACCGCAGTCTAAGGGTTAAAGGGTATTAACAGTGGAATTAGGCATATACCGGAAATTTTTGTAGTCAGTGAGCTTTTGAAATGAAATCAGTTCAAATTCTGCCATGCCCATGATTCATAAATAAAATTTTCATGAACACAAGATGGTCCATGTGTGTACTATTTGTTGACAATCGTAAACTATTTTTTATCTAATGTTTGAAAACACATGTACAGTAAAATTTTCAATTTTTGATTTGAATACCTTGTTGATCGGTTTCATTAAAGTTTTGCTTGTTGATAAGAAATTATACATTTATTTAAATTCAGTTCCAGCCTGCTGCGCGTCATGTCGAAGTTTTGGAAAATTTGATCCACTACACTCATCTCCTTATACCACCACTGTCGATTGTCAAACTGCTAGAATACAAGAAACACAAGCTCAGGTTACCATCTTCAATTTCAAAAAAAGTATTGTAGAACATTATATTGTTGTACTTATTAGTTTATTGATGCTGTTATTGAAAAGGAATGGTATGCAAACGCTTTTATTATTACTTGTTAGAAGAAGAAGAATATTCCAAATTGCTAATTGCATGATTATTTTTTTCACATCAGGGCGTATCTGGTTCCATTCCACGTAGTGTCGAAGTTGAACTTCAAGGAGATCTTGTAGGCTTAGCATGTCCTGGAGACCTTCTTTCTGTTACTGGAATTGTCCAGGTATTTATTTTCCTGGATAATGTCTATTCTTCATGTGGACCACCTCACAAAATTCTTTCTATATCTATATCATTTGATACCTTTTTTAATATGTAATGTTAATAAAAAAGATGACCTGTAAACTATTCACAAAGGAAAATTGAAAGTAAACCTTCGTAATAACCAAATATATTAAATTTGATAAATACAGGTTAGAGCTGAGGTCCGCAGTGGAGATGATGGGAAAAAGGGTGCCCGCTTAATGCAACTCTATATAGAAGCCATCTCTGTACACAGTCAAAGAACACTGAATCACCCGACACTTACTTTTACATTGAATGATTATTACGCCATACAAGTACAATATTTATTATATTTTTACTGAAATCTCATTTAAAACATTTTGAAATTTGTCTAAATTTGTCAGATAAATAATTACTACGATGCTATAAGTTAATACTGACAAAATAATTTATTCTGTTAAGGAAATCCACAGTGTGGATAATCTCTTTCGATTGATCGTTCAATCCCTGTGTCCGTCTATTTTTGGACAAGAAATGGTCAAAGCAGGCTTGATTCTTGGTCTTGTTGGTGGCACTGAAACAAAAGAAGGTTCTAGATCCAATCCACATATTTTGATTGTCGGAGATCCAGGTCTTGGAAAATCTCAACTGTTACATGCTGCGACACTGGCTGCGCCTAGAGGTAAATGAAAATTAAATTTTGATATTAATTGTAACTGGATTTATAATAGTTACATTTAAAATGATACACCTCAATTTTTAATTTTTTGGAAAATCTACTTCACCTCGATATATGATTTTTTTCAGGTGTATACGTATGTGGAAATGCTTGTACAGCTAGTGGTCTAACGGTGTCCTTGACCCGAGCGGAAGGTGGTGGTTTTACATTAGAAGCTGGAGCTTTGGTTTTAGCTGACCGTGGTGTTTGTTGCACTGATGAACTAGACAAACTAGGAACCACAGGTCACGGTGCTTTATTAGAAGCGATGGAACAAGGCTCTGTAAGTGTCGCTAGAGGAGGTGTTGTTTGTCGTCTTGCAGCTGCTCCTACTGTAATAGCTGCAGCTAATCCGATGAAGGGTCACTATGATAGGTAAAAAATAAACACAAACTATCTATTATACTGTATAAATAATATGTTAAGAAGAAGTCTTTATTGTGATATTTGTATATAATAAAAGTTTCCCACTTAGTACCGATCATGGTTCAAAGGTTAATTGAGACACATGTAAGGACAAGCATTTGATAATTCATTGAATATGCTATATTCATGTCAGTCTGTAGTCTGTCATTTTCACTTATGATATGACACTTTTTCAAAATTCGACTAGAGAGCAATTTCAAATTTTAATGTAATAAATTGGAGTTCGACTTTTACAAGCTTTTTTTTTATTTTTTAAGATGTTAATATAGAGTTATCTATTCCATTGAAATATCCATAAAAACTACATTTATCAGCTATCCATTACCGAGTTTCTTTGATATATTTATGTTTTTTCCTTTATTACCCTGATGGTAAAATATAATATTTCATAGAAAAAATCTAATTACTTTTTTACAAGTATCTGTATATGGTTGCTTAAATTGTATTCCTGTGGTGTTAAAAACCACTCTAAAAATTTCATAACATACAATTTTCCACTATTTTGAGAATCTTGATACATTTTACATATGGATTGTGGGGTCCCTAGTTGAGTGGTGGCTCATGAGTTCAAATCGCAATATGGATAGTTTTTATAAATGGATTTATGAATTTTTATTCGAAAGCATAGATGCCTGTGAAGTCTGAAATTTCCCCCACCCATCCGATCCTAAAAAAGATGTCTAGAATACTTCATCATTAACAGTCTTATCTTCTCTAGTTCTTCTGTGAGCTGATTTTTTGAATTAATATGTAAAAGTACAAGAAGTCAAAATAAGTCGCTTGAGATATCATAATAAGCTTTCTTCACAATTCAATGGAACCCCCAATTACACTACCCCGAATTACGAGCGGGCTTGAAATATTCACCGTAAATCCTCTAATTGCACTTATGCACAATTGTCATTACTAAGAGACGGTCGTCTGTGCCACGCATACAGTCAAATGTTGACTAGCGTCTATGTATTCACCACGTGCCAGGCTATACACGCATAGCTGGGTGTCTGTATGTGTGCGGGATATTTACTACTACAAAAACTTTGCAAAACTAAGGGAAGTCTTAGTTTTGCCTTTTCCGAGGAAAAAAACCAAATCCCTAATTTTGTATGAGATTCACACCCCCAATTACACGGTACCGACTATAGTGTAAATGGGGGTTTTGCTGTATTGGAAATTGGACATAGACATCTAGACATACCATATTTTGACAGCTCTCACTTAGATGAGTCTAGTGTTATATATATATCTCAATTTTTCTAAAAAACAGTCATTATCATAAGTGGCCATTTTACTACAGGTAAAACCTGACGTAAATAAATCGTCAATTTTTATTATTTTCAGATCAAAAACCGTTTCAGAAAATCTTCATATGAGTGCTCCCCTTTTGTCACGCTTTGATTTAGTATTTATTCTTCTTGATCGACCAAATGAGGTATTAAGGCTTTTCAATATATACTTTATATAAGTTACCTAATAAAATATCTGGTAACGAATGCAAAGAAGATAATTTTATGATGTTTACATTTTCAACTGATTTCCATTACAGCAACTTGATGCACTACTATCTGAGCATGTTTTGGCCTTACATTCTGGTGAAAAGCCAAATTTTTATGGAAATCTAATGAATGCAACATCCAGTTCCCAGACATTTGAATCACTCCGGTAAGTCTTGTTAATAAATACTTACCGATTTTATTCCTAAAGAAGTAAACATTTTGAACTTGTGAAGCTCATCAATTCTTTTTCATGTTGATGTATAACATATATGGGCAACCAACGGCCCGTGGGCCGGATCCGGCCCGCCGAGCTATTTTGTCCGGCCCTGATTCATCTCAGCGAAGTATTAGAGAAAGAAATTAATATTTCCAGGGAGGGATTAAATAATGGACATGAGACGGACGCTTGCAATAGCTCCACTATACTAGTTCATGAACACCACCATATAAGAAATAGCAACGTGTTTTATTTAATTTAATATTAATTGATTATGTTTAATAATTTGGTCCGGCCCTTGACTCGGAGACAGAATGATAATATGGCTCCAGACCTAGGAAAGGTTGCCCATGCCTGATGTATAGGTTCACAACATCAAACATCAGTTGACCAATGTAACCATTTATTTTCAGTGACCGCCTTCGAATACAGAGTGGAGAATCTTTGGAACCTTTGCCTCATATTTTACTGCGAAAATATATAGCCTATGCTAAAAAATATGTACACCCAAAGTTAAGTGTTGAAGCTGCTCGAACTTTACAGAATTTTTTCTTGGAATTACGAAAATCGCATCACTCTAATATTGGAAGTGCTCCCGTTACTACAAGGCAACTCGAAGCATGTGTAAGGCTTACTCAAGTAAGTATAAATTCTTTGTGAATGATTTCTTGACATTGTTTACCTTATGATTGTTGAAAACGAACTATTTTTTTTTATTTATAGGCACGTGCCAGAGTTGAACTTCGAGAAGAAGCAACAGCCGCCGATGCCAAGGATGTCATTGAACTAATGAAACACAGTTTAGTGGATACTTTATGTGACGAATATGGTGCCATTCAAATTACGCGATCAATACACGGCTCTGGAATCAGCTCTCGTAGTCAAGTAAACATACTTTCTAAATCACAAATTTTGGTGAATGAAACAAATGTTAACATTTCAAAAAAACCAGATGTCAGGTGTTTCCGATGAATGTTTTTTTTTATTGTAATCCACTTATCTGGCATTCTTATAGATTCCACGAGAAGTATGTTGACACAATTGTTCTCTTTTATAATCTGGTACACATTTAACAGTACATTTTTGGATTATATCAGATTAAATTCCTACGAATTATCTCCATTGTACCTACATTATTAACTTTGCTTTAAGGTGAAGAAGTTTATTGACATTATCACGAAACGAGCATCTCAGCTGGGAAAAGATATTTTCAGTCGGTCAGAATTATGTCAGCTTCATAAATCATGCAATTTACCCGGAGATCCCAAAGAACTAATAGAAGCTTTACATGTTCACAGCTACATTTTATTGAAAGCTCCAAATGTATATAAACTGCTTACAGTGTGAAGTAGCTCAGTAAGTATCTAAGAATAATGAATGTTATTATAATGCTTCAAATTGGGAGAAAATATTGTTAAAGAAGGATTGATGAATAAATAAAATGTTTCCTGTTATGTTTATTGTTTTTATTTATAGAAATGTATTATTTATTGACTGGTTAATTACTTATTATCACCAGACATATTGATGTTCGTTATAGAATTGGTAGTATTGGATGACAAATATATATGAACAAATGAAGTGCCGGTTGAAGTATTTCATTGGCGTTTCGCTCAAATATTTATAGCTATATTCACACTTCCAGTCATTGTAAAATTATTTATTTTAGAATAAAATCGTATGGGTAAATATATTATTTTAATATTATATGTATATTGTATTTAATATTTCATATTGATATATCAAGTATGATTTACTGAACTGATGATTTTATCGTAGTGTTTTTTTAAAAATTATTTTTAAAGTTTTAATGCCTATGATGATTCCCTTCAATCGAAATATGGAATGGTGTAGAAGTTGTGTTGATTTAAAAAAAGACATGTATTTTTGCGCCTTTCATAAAAACGCACACTGCTCAAATGTTATAGGCGCCCAATGACAAAGGGTAATAGGATTCAAATCAGACAATTAATTTAATTGTATGTTCTATAGATGCGCTAATTAATACAAGTGGGAGGGTTAGACAAATAGTTCAGTCGTAATATTTCAACGAGTTTTAAAGGGAAAAATAATATTCAGCAAGGTTGACCACACCGGCACACGTCGCCAGACTTGACTGCGTTCATGTTCTGTAAAATATCATTGTAAATATTTTCCACATTAACGTTTTCAGAACTCGCGTTATGAGAAGAATTGCTGTACATGTAACATTGACACACCAGGTCCAGAGACCTATTAGGCACGTTTTCAGACATTAATCTCATTTTTCATATTTTAGGATGTGTGATGTTGTTACACCAGGTTTGTGATATTATGTATATTTTACATTTTTCTAATATATTTTTTTTAAAAAAACATCCATCTTGTCATGAATTACTTTTAGTAACAAAATCATAGCATTGGATTTTAAATAACATGCATTCACAATTACTGTTCTTTTGGATGAGAATATTTTCAAACATAAAAAAATAAATATCCCAATTTTTGAAGATGAAAAATATATGTATTTATCGAATGTGATCAAGTGATTATAATTCTTGAATAACAAAGTGATTTTGTAAACAAAATATTATAAAACAATAAAACTTCAACAGGAATATAAATTTTCTAGTATTGAGACAGTTAATTAAAACATTTTTCTTTTGTATATAATTAGCTATGAATTAATTAATTCTTTTTGGCAAATATTATTAAAATAAAATTTGCCTTAATACTGTTGGTAAAAGTGATAAGAAAGTATTTATCATGAAATTTTTCTAGCACTTATGTGACTCATGTATTGGGATACCCGACATGAACTATAGAGACATAAAAACATCACTAAGAAACTCAGTATAGATTGATTTAATACTCGACTGACAAAAATATCTCCAATCTCTGATCCAGCAAAAAAATAAAAATTTGACAGTGCAGATACAATCAATATTGGTGTTGCTAAAAATGCACTAAATCTTTCATTCATAAATTCACTTTTTAAGACATTCAATTTAAACTTCACATATATAGTACTTTGAGAGACGGTTGTCGCAAAACTTTCTACTATAATACCTAGATAATTTAGTACAGTCCAAATAAGAATAAAATGGTGAGTTCCATGCCAAAACAACACAAATGAAAAACAAATCAGCGAAGCTAGTGCTCTCATGATGGATAAATGCACTATTTTCCGTTTTTCAACTCCTTGGATAGTTGGTTTATATATATATCTGGAACAAAACATATTATAAGTATACAGAACACTGGATTATAATTGGGATGCTTTATCATTGATGTCAATTTAGAATACATATTAACATTAAATCTCTAATTTGATGAAGTATGCTTATTTATGACAGTTATGTAAAGTTACTATAAAATATTTTTTTAATTTAGAATTTCGACTGAAGGTGCTTGATGGAAATTTAATGTCACATTTGAATTATTTTTATTCTGTACACTTCCATAATTTATTTTGTCGATAACAACCCGGGATTCGCCTTTCGGCATCTTCTGGTATTATCCAGTGCACGAATGCAGTCATGCAGGTCAGTTCAAGTTGCCGCAGGTCATGCAGGTCGGTTCAGTTCAAGATGCCGAAAGGTTAATCCCGCGTCGTTATCGACAAAATAAATTATGGAAGTGTACAGAATAAAAATAATTCAAATGTGAAATATTTTTTTCATATGAATTTAACTATAAAGAATAGGAGTGTATACGGTACCTTATTAAAAATTTGTGTAGACCCACATCAAAATACTTCCACATTTGTGAATAACGATGCACTCTTGCAATGCATCTTGGCGGTGTTTCCGGTACAATATGATCAAAGGAAGCTAATGTACCAGCAATTCCATACACTACTAAATACTTCAAGTAAAAATAAAGTCCCATCCATAGACCTCCTCCATATAAGCACCAATCGGGCATCATATTTACCATCTACAAGTTTAATTGTGAGTTATCTTGACAGCAGATTGCAACATATTTAAATTAAAGATGATCTTTGTTTTGGCATTGTCAACTATGATGCTGATTATCTATTTATTTGTCTTTTTTTATTCAAAACCATAAGTGGCACATTAGTTATGACTCACTACATTATCTTCATTAGGAAACTTTGATATAGATTACTATTAGTAAAGTTAGCAAGATTGTGCTATTCTTTCTGTGGTTTTAAATCTATTGCCATAGTATCAAAGTGCGTAGAAATTATTTTTAATGAATGGCTATCAAGTTGGTGACTAGACTTATGTTTGCTTTCAATATTTAACATGTTGAGTGGAAATGGGATTGACATTAATTATTGTATAATTTATAAAGCTAGTAGATTACTTACTTGAATATTGTATTGAAGCGCATTAAAATATACATAATGCAAACATAGTTCCGTGAAGAATAACCATCCCATGTATCGACTAATATTTTTTACTAAGCCTATAATCCTTTTTTTCAAAAAAAGTTTGTTGGGGTGGTATAGGGACATTTTAAAATCTTCATATAATAAAATAGGCCCCAAAAAAACCAGAGGAAGATAAAAACTATAAGACAAAATGTCCCATAGAGAGAGATTATTCTTTTGATGTAATATTTTGCTACTTAAATTAAGACTAGAATACACAGAATATTTGCTATCTAAGGAATAACTTATGCATCTGAGCTGAATCCATGAAATTGTAACCAATACCATGTACGAATCTTCATCTTTCATGCCACCGATGCTTATAAAACGATAATTATTTATGTTATCGTACATTCCTTTCAAAACATTTACAATGATTAAAAAAATACAACTACACAGCCAGATAGACTTCGACTTTCCTCCTAATAATAAAATTAAGAAATATACTAATGGTTGCGCTAAAAATAATAATAGTGCTAGGCATCCAAATTTGTAAACGATGAAAACAAATGACACTGTGCAATACCAATATTTTAAATATTGCTGCTTCCAGTATCTTATTAATTCTGCTCCAACAAAATGAATAATAATCCATGGAGCCAAGTCAAAAGAAAACTTTTTCCAAGCAATCCATTCATAATCTGACACATCTTTTGATCTCTGCAGTATAGACCATCCTTTACTGAAATCATCTTTAAACTCTACCAAAGAATCAATACCTGAAAAAAATAAACATCTTGGTATGGTAAATATGCTTTACAACATGCTACCCTTTGTCCCCCTGAAAGTTTACTAAATCCTGCAAAAAAACAATTCAATTATCTTGAAAGTATAATTGTGGGGTTATAATGCAAAACGTATTATTTCCAAAAATCAACTTTTCAGTAGAGGCAAAAAAACTATAGCGAATAACACAAGCATAATATTATGATTGAATCAATTAAAAATCATGAAATAAATTATTTTGAAATCATTTACCGGCTTTGTCAACTTGGCATATGGTAAAAATTATTTTAAATTCGTCATTTTAATGTATTTTTTTTTCAAAACACACTATTTCCTGGAACTATGTTTACAGAAAATAAACTTTTTTTTTTTCAAACAATATAAGAAAATAAATTTAGAGAAACAAGTTGAAAAAAAAATATAAAAGAAATTATTTTTCAACAAGATAAGAAAAATACTGTTATTTTATCCTAAGCAAAGATACGATTTGCCACCAATGCATCTGTGTAAGTATTTTTTTCGACCTTAGCTGTGTGGCTTATAATTGGGTAAACATCAAATTTCATTGAAAAATTCACAAATCAATTGCAATTCATCCCTGAACATTCAATTACAAGTCATCTCTAAACGTTCGCAGAAATATGTATGAAAAATATATACGGCTGTCAAATTTTTCAAGTAAGCCGAAAAATAAATCTCATTTCCGCGCACGTCTGATCGATTTTGATTCGGTCGTTAGTTTGGTCCTTTTCCTGTTAGGAATAAACAAAAATATTATCCTTTCCTTTACTGTCTTCAGAGCAGATCACAATGTTTAAAATATACAGTCAAATTTGCCAACATTTGACAGCTCAATACAAATAGTGCGTTTTGCTAAAAAAATTGTTGCTCTGCTCAAATTTCTATTGAAAATAGTGCACTTTGCCGTAACATGGAAATAGTGCGTTTTGCAAAAAAAGGGTAGATGATTTCTCGTTGGAAATACTACGTTTTGCAGAAAAATACGATTTTCAAGTTGAAAAACGACGGTGTTCTAAACATTTTATCGTAAAACTAATATCAGTCGATTCATTATGTTTGAATTACCCTATCTGCATACCTAACTCAATATCGCTCATTTTGTAAATAGTACATTTTGCATTATAGCACCACAATTTCGGATAAGAAAATATCAAAAATCCCAATTTTGGAACCAAGGAAACAGATAATTCATGCGAATTACGAAATATTTTTACAAAAATTTGCTGTAATCGTATTTCATTTAAGATTTCGACTGAAGGTGCTTGGTGGGATTTCAATATTAAATTTGAATCATTTAAATTATGTACATTCACACAGATTTTGTCACTAACGACTTGGGGTGAAAAGGCGAAACCCGGATCGTTAGTGACGAAATCTGTGTGAAAGTACATAATTTGAATGATTCAAATTTATACGTATTTCGCTTAAATTATCAGTTTTCCTGAATGGACATGGGAATCAGGAAAACCGATAATTTAGGCGAAATAACTTGGCATTTTCATGTTTGTAATAGAATTTTATAAAGAGCTGCACTTTAACTATAATTAGCGACATTTCATTGCCCAGATTGCAAATATTAATAATATGTGCCTAACAATTTTTTTTTTTTTTAATTCCCTAGGGTACTCAACGTTATACCCACCACCACCCGCTATGGCTTCACACTGATCGTATAGGGTGTATTCCGTAGTGTAACAACGTTAGTCGTGTTCAAAATTTTGCCAGAAATGTCCCGAGAAGAAATTCCTCAAGATTTGGTTGCATGCACTACAGTGTGCAGAAATTAAAATTTAATAAATAATTAAGTGCAGTTGAAAATATTAGATTTTATTTATTTAACTCAACCCTTCTTCCAAAAGACGCGGAGATTTCTTTAAATGCCCTATAATTTGCCTTAGATGCAACCAAGTCGGCATGACCGACGCGGTCGACAGACCCGACAGATAGTCGTATCGTCTTGAGCAATTTTTCTCGTTCGTTATTTAAATCTGGACATTCTCAGAGGATGTGATCAGCATCCTGAATCATACATCCACATTTACATTTAGGACTATTTACTAACCAGTCAAGCTGGAAGAGTTTGGCAGAGAAGTAGCCATGGCCAGTTATGAATTGGCTGGTCCAGAATACCTAACAATTTATAATCATAAAGAAGATATTCACTGGAATATATACATTATAAAAACTTACTTTTGCTAAATATGTGAACATTAAATAAACTATACGCCACTGTTGACATCCAAATAATAAGGTGTAATACAAATTCCATGATCAAGAAATTTTCTTATGTCAAGTATCATTTTTCTCTTATTGGTTTTGTCAAGGGGGGTTCGATATTTTCTTTGTAATTACATATTATCTAAAAAATTATTGAGACTGCAAACGTCAGTTTGACAGTTAAATTGTAAACGGTGGGCAGACACTCAAACTCTATGGAAAGCTTGACAGCTTTTTCGTCATAAAATTAGGATACATTTTACACATTGCACTACTCAACACCAGTTATCAATTTATATGGAGATATTGCGAAGAATATATTATATAAAATACTCATGTCGTAAATTAATTCATTTATTTATTATGCTGAAATATTCATGATTGCAAACTAAACAAGGAATATTTTAAAATAAGCTGAATAGGTACCGATATAAATAAATGCAATCTTTCAAATTATTAAACACAAAACTTATTTGAGTGACATAACTTATTATGGATTTTATTTTTATTTCTGGTATATAAGTTTCCATAACATGGCAAAGTTTATATTTATTTTTTTAATTTCTTAAGTAGTTAAGTTTTTGTTGGTTGTGGCAGGTTGCGCGTAAATTATGCTACAATAAAAAAACATTGCAATTATTTTAAATCCTTAAAATCTGTGTAGACAACATGTACACAAATAAATTAGTTTTTTGTATAGGAGTATTTCTTTTACTTGACAGCTTTGCATTTGGTGAGTTATGGTTTATTTACATATTTTAGCAAAGTTTTGTCCTTCGTTTGATATTATGCAAAGTGTATTAATGTCAAGTTGGATTGGCACATCAAACTTGCGTTCACGTACATCTTATTTTCCGATCTGGAAAAAATCGCACTCCTCAAGCTCATTATTAAATTGATTCATTGTACTTATTCATTATTAAAAATTTGAAGTAAAATTGGGCAGGAATATATTTGAATACTTTCTATACGGAACTTCTGTAGTGTGATCCGGGGTCCGATTTCCCACTCAAATATGTTAATATTTATTTAATAATCAGTTAAAAGCCTTCATATCTACATCAGGGATTCTTAGCCCTGTGCCCGCGTAACTATCTTCATGCACCCCTAAAAAGTATGATTTGAATGATAAAAAAAATGATTGTTGTTTAAGGTTCAGATGATAATCTTACACTTCCATCTTTAGGAAATCACGCAGTGAAATGCACTGCCAAAGATGGCACTAATGATACTTTGTTATTTCACAGATATTTGTTTTACTTTTTATTGTAGTTTATCTCTATTTATTTTGTTAATGCCCTCATAAGCGTAGTGATGAATAATATTTTTTTCTGATAAATAATGATTTCGTAATAATATAATAAATGCTACACAAACTTCCTACTAACATCGTGTGTTTTTCATCTATCGTGCAACTGCTACTATTATCTTAAGTCTCAAATTGCACCCGTTACCTCAATAAGGTTAAGAACCCCTGATTTATATACGCTTCAGGCTATCCGCATTCCGTTATTTTTCCGTCTCTGAAGAGAGTTTCAGCAATTGATTACATACATATGTTATATCTAGTTAACATACCTTGTACTAAAATAATCCAAAAGAGGTTCACATAGACTTATTATAGAGCGTTAGATACTTCTTTTTTGTTCAACGACGTTATTTATAAAATAATTCTCTAACCTTCAAGCTTAAAAGTAGGTAAGTACCATGTTTGAAAACATCGCGAAGAATACACCAGATCATTGTACCCAAGAGTCAAATAAATTGAACGTTATTTGGATTCAAAACTGGTTTTCCAAAAAATCCCAATAAGTATCTTATGAGTTCATATGTTTCAAAACAAAATCTAAATTTGACATTGACAGTTTGTTATTTAAAACTTCTTAGATATTCTTTCAAATCGTGATACTAACGTATTATTTTTCTGACCTAAGCGCGGTCTAAATAGTAGGGGTCACTAAAAATCTGAACCTGAAGTTTATCAGTGCCATTTTTTCAATTGTACATAAATGGATATAATGCTTGTACCTATCTAACTATGATACAGTTATTTCGCACTTGTCATCGGAATCTAGTTTGAATCCATTATATTTAATGCCATACAATGTTGCTTTATTTTGCCATCTATAAAATTATATTAACTTCGATAGATATATTAACTTTTATTTTTTCCGAAATGACGAAAATAACAAAGTAGAAATAATTTGCAGATTCAATTAGTAGATCATTACTCTCACGATTAAACCATTTAGTTATTTTTCCTTTGAAAACTATATATAAAGGTATATCGTGGGTAATATTATTTCCCACTAGAATAAATTCCCGGAAAATCGACTATGTTTGCAAGTTCGGTTCCCGCCGTTCCCGGGACATTTAAATAAAACAATCGGAGACTTACTGTATGAAATAACACTAAAGGTCCACTAAAAAGAACTAATGTTATATTTTTACACACACTATTTGCTCTAACACACGGGTTCCCAACCTATGGGTCGCCAACTTTTTTCGATATTGGATTTGAACAACAACACTAAAACTACAGTCAACTAAAATTACCTTATTGAAAAAAATACCCTTTTGCATTGGGTCCGCGGGTCACATGGCTTTTATAAAAAGGGGTTGCCACCCGGAAAAGGTTGGGAACCTATGCTCTAACACGATTCCCAAATAATAAAAACAAAGAAGCGGATAACAGATTTCCTAACAATAAGAAATCCAACTACACTAAACAGACATAACAAACAAAAGATTTCATTGGATCCTAATATATAATATAATATTAGACCTAGACGTATCAAGACATTTTTAGCGATGTCCAGTGCTTTGTAGGTTTTTTTGTGTAACGTATCTATCCTGTAAATATAAAGTTGAGTATAACAAATTCTCAATATAACAAATTGCGTGGGGGGGGAGGGGGCTTGCGTGACGTTTGGATGAGGCTCCCAATTTTCTAACTACGCCACTGTTGAGAACAATTAATTAAGAATAACGTTGCTGGGCAAAAAGGTCAGAAACTTTCTAAATCTTTCTTTTATTTTAAAATAAAATATGACCATTTTACGAATGTGTGACAGATGTTGGTTTGCGATGAAGTACATATCGACTGTGGAAAGAAAAAAGGATGTAACCCACACATATAAAATTTTACAGGAGACACAAAAAACGTTTTTTGACAATTTTAGGCTAAAAGCAAATTATGCTTTTTATACATGATATTTTTGATATTTTTTATACACAACCCTTTGATATTTTTTATACACAACCTTTTGATATTTTTTATACATAACCCTGAAGAGCACGATGACTGATAAAACTGGTTTTTTATTGACTTGGCTTAAAATTAATTTAATAAATTGTTCAAGAAAAACCTGTTTTTAGGTCATTTTTCCTGGTTGCAATTTTCACAAGTCTTTCTTTTTTCAAACTTAAAAGCTAAATTTAGATACTAATTCGGCATTTTCAGCTTCCATCCTTTTGATAGAACGTGTGTCAAGTTGTATACATTGTGATTATCGAAAAAAAGCTGTTTTGAAAAAACTGTGGGTTACGTCCTTTTTCCTTTCCACATTCGATATGTTAAAAAAATATGGAATTAAAAAAAAAACAGTCAATGTTAATATCAATGTATTTGATATTATTAACGTTTAATATTTTTTTCAAAAATAAATAGTGCGTTTTGGTTGAGATGCGATTCGTTTTTATTATCGAAAAAAATAGGAGATCACTGCTTAATCACACCACTAGATCCTTATTCATTGTTTACAGATATATTTTATTAGAATATAATAATAAGGAAAGTTTAACTCAACTGCGATGTTTTGGAAATCCTATTAAGCTACATTCTATCAATTAAACGAATATTTGTAAATAAGCTATTAAATAATTTGTCCTAATTATAGGTGTCGCTGTAGACCGCTACATTCATCCTTAAAGTCACCAAAATAAATATTGTATTATTTTTATTTGACATAAGACAATTTAAATTTTTCTTGTGATATGGAACTATTTTATTATAATACCACCTGTACAATAATAATACTAAAGATTGCCGAAATTTTACTCAGTTTTTACTTACATCGGACTGTGCGAAAATATATTTGTTCGACATGCTGTCAACATAATTTAATGTTTTCTTGGAATATCCTTGTTTATTCTTTTGATTAAGATTTCATGTTCAGCTTCCTATTACTGTGCAATATATTCATAAGATATTGAATTCTCCGGGTAGTTTTTACCGAATACTTTTATGATATATCTAGTACTCATGATTCATGAATACTAAAAAATGAAAATAACGTCATGTTATTATATTCTTAAAAAGCTTATAATAATACCTATTGATACAAATAAATATGTATGTACCTTAGGAGCTGTCCATAAGTGACGTCGCACAATTTTATTAATTTACCCCTTCTTCTTCTATAATATATTATATTATAAATATATTTAATTCTTAAATTGCCGAAACTTTCATCGATGAAGTAAACAATGAAAAAGTGACTTTCATATTTAAAATAATTGGCGGGAACAAATACATATTTGCCATAATTATTTACTGTAAGGTTTGTGATTTATATGTATCCCTTTTCCCACTGTGACAAACCATTTCTTCAAATTCAGCCTTCCTGAAGTTTTAAAGGGTTCTCTAATATTGCCTGTGAAATTCTTAGTACTTACCAACAAACGTTTAAATTACATGCACTAAGTAATAAGAAATGTGCGTCAAGCTAAATTCATCTTCTTAGTAAATTAGTATGGCTATATTTATACTGTCAATTTTTAAATTATGTGATAAGAAATCTAACCAATATTTCGATATTTTTTTCAAATAATAAAAATAGGTGACCGTCGGTTGACTCAATCCCAATATGCCAACATAGATTTTTTACAAAATGAGGCCAACCAAAGAAAGCCTTCATCTCCAGCGCCATCAGACCCTAACCAAAGAGTGGGTAATATTAAGCCCAACCCGTCAGCCAATGCAGGCGGAACATCAACAACATTGTCACCTATCAGACAGTTAATCAAGAATGTCAACGATAATACATTTGAGTTGGATAAACAAAAAATTGGTGGAAGTCAACCTGCCAATTCTCCAGGTCAGAATACTAATATTAACGGGCAAAATAACCCACAAGGATCTAACGCAAATAATAAAAACCCAAACGCTAGTCCTACACCAACTTCAACTACCCCCAATAGGAATAATCAACCAGCTTTTGGAGGACCAACACCCACATATCCTATAAATTCGAACAATCCACCAGCTTTTGGGGGGCCAACTTCCACATCCACTACAAATAAGAACAACCAACCAAACATTGGAATGAATTCTCAACAAAATAATAAAAATCAAAATGTTGGACCAACACCCACGCCTTTAATCCCTAACAGAAATAATCAGCCAAGTACTCCTGTGCAAAGACCGAATTTGGGACCACAGTCTCCGAGCAAAGAGGCTTTCCCATCATTGCCAGGTAGTCATACGGTAGCATTGCCTGGTACTCCAGCTGCACCAGCTAATCCTACTCCTAAACCGATGAGCTGGAGCTCGGTAGTATCAGGAAGAAAGCCTTCAACTGGTGGCAGTACCCTACCAAATCAAAATACTGCAAATCAACCCATACAACCAACTCCACCAAACAGCGCTGGACTCACTCCTCAGACTAATCCAGCTGGATATCCAACTTTAGCAGAAAGCGCTAAAATTGGAAATAAGAAGAATCAAAATGGTCCCTCATCACCCGCCGTCGAAATTGTCTCTGATAGCGAATTAAAGACTCTAAGTGAAACATTACTTACAAAAGATACCAACAATGCGGCTAAATATATCACTGTAAACTACCAAGGAAAGACATCATCGTTCTCTCAAGATGACGTAGCACCCCAACCGTAAGTAATAAAAAATGCTTTGACAAAAAATCTTTTTTAAGTTTAATTGACGACTAAGGTTGGCGAATACAACCATGTCGGCTCGTGGCGTGTGCAAAGAGTGCAGCGCACACAGGCCGATAAGCGCCGCACTAAAATTTCAACATTATCCACTAATTTAGATCTAGTTTTAGGCTCCTCGCACACAAGCGCAGAAATCCTCAATCTGACCCTGAACACAACCTATAGTTGCAGGCGGAAGTTATTCATCGCAATTGGCGACTTATTTGATACAGTTACTGAACTGATTATAGGAATGAATAAAGATAGATTTTTTTTTCAGGTTACTTTCGATTCAACCAGCAGTTTGGAGTATTCCAACAGTAGCCGCTTTGAGAGCTTTATACGACAATTACGAACAAGATACGACTGTCAATGAATATGTCACCCCACTGGTAATCGATCGACATTTGCTTAATATTATAGATTTATGTGACCTTTTGTGTTACAAATTTTAAAAGGATCTATTTTTTTATTTTAGGAAAAAAACGAAGAAAATGCATTCATGGACGCTATTATGGCCACGTCGGTTGTTCGTCAATTAATGACATTCTTGAAAGACAAAGGTGAATACTAATACTTCACGTGATTTTGTAACTTCTCCTTAATTAAGATTCTTAAGTGAACAAATGTTTTGTCCTCGGTGTAGTTTACATTATTATGAGCCGGTATTAGGGTATCCAATCCCGGAGCCTTTTTCCAATCCCGGGATTTCGGGATTGATAAATTTTCAATCCCGGGATCCCGGGATTGAGATAAATCTACCGAGGAATTTGAAATCTCCGATTTGGTATACTTTTTCCCCGTATTCTCACGAAACCTCGTTTTTTTTTGTTTAGCTCACCGAGGAATTCGAAATCCTCAATTTGGTATACTTTTTCCCCGAATTCCCACAAAACCTCGTTTTTTTTTTTTTTTAGCTCACCGAGGAATTTGAAATCCTCAATTTGGTATACTTTTTCCCCGAATTCTCACAAAACCTCGTTTTTTTTTTTTTTTAGCTCACCGAGGAATTTGAAATCCTCAATTTGGTATACTTTTTTCCCGAATTCCCACAAAACCTCGTTTTTTTTTTTTTTTTTAGCTCACCGAGAAATTTCAATCGACAATTTGCCAATTTCATCTCTCTTTTCGAGATTTACTACAAATTTCTCAATCCCGAAATCCCGGGATCGCGACCATGTCAATCCCGGGATTTCGGGATCAGAAAATTGAACGGGATCCCGGGATTACGGGATCCCGGATCCCGGGATTGGATGCCCTAGCCGGTATACGATTCAAACAATTTCAGACGTTATACTATTTTTCACGACATTATATACTGTCTTTAAAAATATTTTTTTCATACTAGTTCTAAGTACAAATTAAGTTTATTATTGCTATGAAAACTCTTCCATTATTTATCTTTTTTTTTAGGTGTTGTCAGTGTCGATCCTAAGCAACAACGAGAACTGTTAAAATCAATTTGGTTTAACATGTACTCACGAGGTCAAGGTAGAATCGGAAGTTCTGGATTTGAACATATTTTCTTATCTGAAGTAAAGAATAGTGAAATTTCAGGTTTGTTCATTTTGTTAAATATATGCATAATAATTGAGGTATAATCAGCGGTGGGCTGCCAATACGTTAACAAGGGGCTCGCCTAATCTCGAAGCAATTCTCGGTGTTCTGGAGAAGGAGTGAATTTGCTTAATACTCATATACAATTTATATGCAATACGTTAATTAGCAATCGATTGTTACTTAATACACTTATAATATGTAACAATGTGCAATTTACCGTAAACTTATCAATCTAAATAGCTAAAAATGTACTACTGTGTATACTGAAGCTGTCGTAGATAATATATAAGTCAAAAATTGCAGTTATTTACTAGTTTGATCTGAAAATATTGTTTTCTCATATATTAACAAAGGGCTCGCCGGCCGTAGTAAAAGTTAACAAGGGGCTCGCGCGAGCCCCTGCGAGCCCCCTCCAGCCCACCCCTGGGTATAATTGTAACATTTAAAAAAATGATTTGAATGGTGTATAACCAATCGCCGAGTGGTAACGCTCTGAAGCATTCGTACCAATACCGTTTTTACGATCACATGTGGTCTCCGAATGACAAATTTATGAATTTGAATCCAGTGACATAAATGTCTAGACTAACGAGTTTCACTCTAATTCTTTCTGTTCCAAAAAGTCGTATATTCTTTTTATTTGGTTTCTAGAGACTTATACAGTTCAATTATAATTTATAACTAGTTATACTTTCGATGGATTCGGCGATAACTTTGTGGAAGCTCATTTTAATATAAAATAACTTAGATTATTCCACGTATTGTGTTACAAACTGTGGCACGTGTTTCGCTTCTTTCAGAGGCATTCTCAGAAAGACTTATTTTCACAAATGCTTGCTTAAGTACGAAAAATTCGTACGACAAATTTGCGATTTCTGGTTTTAATTGATGTGGGAATTTTCAACCGTGTCTTTAATTTTTTTAATTTTCAGGTTTACATAATTGGATTTATTTCCACACCGAAGAAGCTGCTAACCGCGCTAACTATTTGGGATATTTGAAGAAAGTTGACATTCCTAATGTAAGTAATATATAATTCATTTAAAATTATTGGTATCGATTTTTTGGAGACTATGAATAATGAAAATTCCATTACAACGACTACATCAACAAAAATAATTATTTGTTATATTCAAATTTATTTTTGGTTTGTCGTCATTGCAATTAAATTGAAATAACAAGGGGAATTCCACTTTTTCTTCTTATTATTTTTGTGTACACAGCCAAAAACGACAAAAATAATACGACGATAAATAGACGATTAAAATACCGGTAATGATAGAATTTTGTGAGTACAGTAGAACCTCGATTATCCGGATTTTCGATTATCCAGATTGAACAGCAGACAATGCATCGTCACACTCCCATTTATAGAATCTTTAAACCGGATCAAAGAAATGTTGATGGTAAAAATTATTCAACCAAATGCCACATCGGTAATACAACCGATGAATCAGGGTGTGATAGAAACATTCAAACACTCATATGCTATGACGATTATTGCTCAGACGAAAATAATTAAATAACAGCTATCAACTTCTACAAGAAAATAAATTTAAATTAATGTTACTATATGGCAGGAGAGAGTTGCAACTCTTTAGATGTGTCAACTTTGATAAAATTATGGAACAAAATTTTGAATGTTGTGGAAATAATTAAAGAAACATATGTCTCACAGAAATAAGATCGAAAAGACGAAGAAGAGATTTGCAAGGGAAGAGATACACGGTCATACACATTATGAAGCGTTTAAGATGCCCCCATGAAGTGGTTTGAAAACAATGAGGAGTGTAACTCAGGACAACTTACATGTTTTAAAAGCATTTGCGATTTGGGAGCTTCAAATAGAACAGCTATCCGCTTTAAGCAACAATCAATAATTGAATTTATTAATAAAAAATAATTTAATACTGAAGCCATATCTAAATCTAGACAAATACGAACTATTTATTCTAAATAAACATGTCTTTACCTATCGATATTTCGAATATCCGGATTTTTCCTTATCCGGAGTACCTTTATCCCCAATTTGTCTGGATAATTGAGGTTTTACTGTATGTACAATATGGTATATTTGAAAATTTTTGGCATCCCGTCATCCCGCGACTTTTCGGTGATACAAAAAAGTGAAAAAACATTTTACAGAGATTTTATTGTTGAATAACGCTTCTGGTGTTCCACGTTTACAAATTTAAAAGTTGTACTTTTCCCAATAATTCAGATGTCGTCAACCTTTTTATACCTACCACGTACTTTTGTATATTTTTTATGGTAAAATTTCTTTACCGAATACCGACATCGCAGTAATGCAATTAAGGGTGATCTCACCGTTCCAAATCCGTGTCGTAAAATCAAAACGTGGTCGGAAAATTCAAAAACCTAATCTAACCTAAGCTTTGACAAAATCTGAAATAAGTAGGTAAGTCCTTGTTGGAAATGTCTAAATCTAAAAATTGACATTCATTTTGACAAAAACCTAACATACGTACATCTTTCCCGCGGTTTTCATTTATGCAGTTTTCTTGGAACGTATATATAGTGTAAATTAAAAAATGTGTGTATTCATTGTTTAATTAAAAATTTTGTCCGCATCATTTATCTCATGCCATTATGTCCTTACCTAATTTTGCTCGTACGATTTTGTACTGTCATCGTAGAGTCGATTCGACGTGGAGTTTTGGTAGGTTCAATGTCAGTGCCTATTGACAATGATCTTTGACATCGTAATTGATTAAATTGTCTGGTTTAACTGAGTTCACTTATAATATTTTTATGTGTGACTATTGAAACATAACTATAATAATAAAAAGAGTAGTAATATTAGTGGTCTTTTGCGTCTACACAGCTTGTAAATGGAAGCAGCCTTTGTCGTCATGCTTCAAAATAAATATTTCACTATTAATCCAAACAGGGTTATTTTAATAAATGTAGACATATTGAAAAGTTTGTAGCAAGGTGTGTATGCATTCATATGCATAAAAAACTAGATATTGCAATTAAAATAATTATTTTCTTAAAATAACTTTATTAATAATTGACTTATGTGATTCATACAAATTTTATTACGCATAGTTTCATCGATGTTATCGGCAATAATTGCTATACTTCTGGAATGAACGAAACATATTACTGCTGCTTTATTTTGAAATATTTTGTTTTGCTGAATGTCGCTTGAGGGTCGAATATATTACACTAATTGATAAGTGTTTCATATTCACTCAATTTAATTATACAATAAAATTTTGAATATTTTTTATGTACTCTTCTAATTTTCCAGAAAGGAGCTATTTTGAAGTTACATTTTAACATGAATGGTATCGATAAACCAGTTGACACAATGTTTGTCGGGACTTCTCCTGAATTGGAAATAGCACTGTATTCGCTTTGTTTCCTTACACGTGCTGATAAAGCTTGTCCGCTTTCACTGGGAGGAGAAAACTTCAACTTGAGGACACACAACTACAGATACAGGAGTAAAAATATGATCGGAAGCGCTTTCCCTGAAATTTAAATTTGTTTTTTATCAGTTTAATACCTTTGAACCATTGATGTTATAACTCTTACTAGAAGATACAGGATAATAGTCGTATTTATCTATTTAAATACTGTTGTTTTTTAAAGAAAAAGTTTATATTAAAAATTACCCACTTAAAATTCTTTGTCTTTTATTTTTACTCAAAATATACTCTCCTATATTGTTAAATTTTTCCAGAAAACAACTAGTCATTTAAATATCGACCTTGGAAAAGAAAAATACGTAACTTCCACATAACAAATTTTACAGGAGACACAAAAAACGGTTTTAGATGATTTTGGACGAATGGCAGATTGTAAATATACACAACTATGCACGGAGATTGACTTAATCCAATATTAATTTAATAAATTGCTCAAGACAAACATTTTTCAAGTCATTTTTTCTGCTCACAATTTTCACGGGCCCTTTTTTGTTAAACTCAAAAGCTAAATTTAGATACTCGTTCGACATTTTCAGCTTATATCCTTTTGATAGAACTCGTAGAAAGTTGTATAAATTGTGATTATCGAAGAAAGCTGTTTTGAAAAAAACTGTGGGTGCCTGTCTTTTGCCTTTTCAAAGTCATAGATAACACAAGTAATAAAATAATAGATACTACAATGTGAACTTCGTTCGGGATCTTATTTCATTATATATAATGGACCGTTTGCACTCAAGAAAGAAAATCCTATCGAGTTTTTGTTGTTGACGCGTTAATTAAGATTATTCTTACATATTTTCTACTACTTCTTAACTTACAATTGATACAATTCTGTATGCAGAAGAAGAAATCACAAAAATATACTAGTTATATTCGTCGTATCATTAGAGGAGCAGGGGTACTTGCCACCCCTGAATTTGAAGAATTATACATGTATCCTTTACTGTACTGGCTTGCGCATAGTGCAAAAGTGTAGAAGTGAAATCACAGGTGATAGCAGTTGATACTGGTTGCTTTGATAAACAATAAATCGTAAAAAATACACTACCTCAGAATTGAGTACATTTATAATTTACCATTGGGCATATTTTTACTTATGTCTTGCAGTGTTCGTGTCTGATGGTATATATTGTACTATACCCTAATTACGTTATACATAGTGTCTTCTATTATAAAATTCTCCATAGGACTTTTTTTGGATTTCACAATGGAATGTCATAAAAATCATTGTGTAACAAACTTATTACACTTACAACATTTTAGTATACACTTACATTCATATACACACTATAATTATTATAATATGCCAAGTGCCAACATATTGTTGTTGATGTGGACATTGATAACCGGTCAAGATGTATTTTGAATTGAGACATAGGCAGTATGTATACTTAAATCTAGGTGACTAGGTCAGTAATCTGACTTGTTATTATTGAGTATGCTGAATTATATTCTTTGTTTACAACATCAACAATTATAATTATTAAGCTAGAATTGTATTAGATGTGTGTAATGCAAGCACATAATAGATACGTTAGTGGTTAAGATTCTTAATATTCTAGTTTTAATAGCGAAGAACGATTGAGTAATAAACTATTGTCAAAATAAAAAAAATATATTCTATGTATGTATAATATGTATGTGACAGTATTATGATCATTTTATATTTTTAGTACTTACACCAAACATGCAAAAAAACTTTGAGATTTTACCAGGGCTGTGGAGTCCGAGTCGGGTGTTTTTCCGGTGGTAGACTCGGAGTCGGAAATATCTGAGAAAAAAATATTAAAGATGTTGAAAAATCATTTGTCTATTCATCATATTGATTGTTGAAATGTACTAGAATTATTCTAGTGGCTAGAATGATCTGATGGTATGTAATTTAAACGGAAATTATGAAAAAAATCAATACGGAGTCGGAGACCGTTTTTAATTTAAGGCCGTAGTCAGAGTTGGGGTTTTTTTTACTCGACTCCACAGCCCTGGATTTTACACGTAAGTTACGTTAAACATCGCGTACAATACATATTATTGCAAGGGAAATGGAATATAGGGTTATGTTACAAAATTAAAATGTATAACTATGAAAACACAAAACGCAGAGTATGAATTTTAGATTTCAGCTGAAGTGGCCTTACCGTATCATTTAGTATCTTGATGGAAAAATCGAGGTTTGATTATATATTATTATTTACCCAACCTAGACCTAGTATTTCATTCGTATCGTATAATAAAATAAAATATTACCTACACAATCTCTGAACAAGACTCAGTGACGAGAATCAAAGCAATGATTGTTGATGCGATGTTTTAAATAACGCAGAGAGATGATTTATTTTTCATACACCTCTTTAAAACCTAATATGTACTAATGATAATAGCAAGTTGATATAGTAAATAATGTAGTATTCATCTCATTCTCAGAATTTTGAGTTATACAATTTACAGATAAGTCAAATGTGACGAATACAATTTATAAAGCAGTTGCTTAAAAGTTATAGGCTATAAGTATTGATTGTAAACATAAATCATATAAACCAGTTTATCTTGTATTGACGTAAACACCGTAATGACGACGTATGATATATTTATGTGTGTATTGTATAAATGTTTATTAACATATTACATATTACATATAAGAGTAGATTCTTTAAAACAGTATTGCAATCTTGTTTATTAACACGATTAGTAATCGACACATTTTTGAAAAGTGTAGACGTCTGTTGTAGTAAATTGGCATTCAAAAATTGGATTGTCGTATATTAAACCAACGCCAATAAAATTCACATCTAAAATTGTCTTCATCATGAATAGCCACAGATTTTCAGTAATTTTATTTGTATTTTTTTTTGCGTTCGAAAGCGGATTATGTGGTGAGTACTAGTTTTTGTATGTAACATGTGGTTTTTTAAACATTTCACTGGTGAAAGTAGTGAATAATTATAAAAAGTGTTCTGTTACTACGAATCGTAAAATTGCAAATTGCAAATCCAAAATTTCAAATATTTAATAAATACATTTAAAATGGCAGCGGTAAATGAATTACGCATGTTTTGAAAAAAATGGAGTCAATTCTTAATTCGTCAAATCATTGGAACACATTTATGCTACATGCTTCCACACATTTGATTTTTTTACACGTTTGGAAGACATGAATGTAACATTTTAAAATTAATCAAAACTTAACCAAACATCGACCCTTTTTGTTATAAAAAGGAATCTCATTTTGTTGGCCATGTTGAGTTATCTATATAAAATAACATTTTTCTTTGAGTGACAATGAAAAGTATTGATATGTTAACGAAAACAATAGATCATAAAATTATTTATTTAAATCGATTTTTAAGCTCTTCTGTAAAGTAGTTTTTTTTACTCTAAAGTGTCAATCCCGTCGATAATAATTGTGTTTGGGAATGAAGCTATTTTTTAGAGGAGCCAATAAATAAACGAATAATTTTCGAACTACAACCATATTGAGTCATAAAATAGAAACAATATCATGCATATCTCTTTAATCAAACGAAAACTGTCTGAATTTGTCATTTTATCACGACTTTCAAATCAATTACTGAATTGTAACACTTTCTCTCCGTTTTTACTCATATTATTTATTATGTCAATAATGGCATCTAAATCAATGAGAGATACTGATAATAAAATGAGATAGAAATTTTCAAAAGATTTTTATAAAATGTTTTATGCTATTCGAATACACTTAGTAAAAATATTCACAATAATATTGTTGGTCAATGTTAAAAATACCCAATCGTAAATTGCGACATTTAAAAAAATTCGACATAGTTTCTCAGAAAATCTCGCAGATATAAGGCCAAAGATCATCTTGTGTTTACTATATATAGGTTTTTATCATTGATGTACAAACATTTTTGCAACGCAGACTTCATTATCAAAAGCCTCATTTAAAATATATACATATTATTGTAGTAATGAGATATACCTAACGTCGTAATTATTGTAATAATTTAATTCGGTACACACTTCAATGCGAAATTATTTTATATAAAAAATCAAAAGTGCAAAACATATAACAAAAAAATAGTTAAATATTATTTACTCTTCGTTGTAACTAGCGCATTATTTCTACCATGAAAGTTTCTGAAAATGGGAAAATAAGCGAATGGATATAGCCTTATGCTTATAGCCTAACTATCACCGTTCTTAATCTCGTGTTTATATCTTGAGCCAATGATAAAAAAGAATTTAGATAAATTATTGAATCTATATTCTCCATAAATAGCAGTGGATATATTATGAGAGTCCTGTTACTCTTTTAGTATAAATAAAATACTATTTTTGACACAGGTTCTACTGGCTAACGTTTCGGAACAGTAACAGGTTTAATTTTCAGACCTCCAAAAATGAAACCTGTAACAAATAAAAAAAAATATAACCATCTTATTAACAGGTGGAATGAAGTGTTTTGAAGTAGAGTTACATTGGATACTAAAATAACAGAGATTTTAAAACCAATTATTCCATATCATGGTTTTCATACTAATGGTGTTGCAAAAGGTTTTCATGAATCGTGCCGAAGTGTAGGAAAATATAGCAACAAGAATTGTCCATTGTTTTATTTCGATTGAGATTATTCAACCAAAATACAAATATGTAATACTTAAATTTAATAATTACATTTATAGAAAATAATTTACAACAGTGGTTATATTTTCTTGGTAGTTCGTAAATGGGCTCATTAGTGGTAAAGAGAGCCAAGTGGTATTTTAGAAAAAAAAATTTAGATGCGTTGTAATATTCTACACGTCTTAAAGCATCGTAAAAGTGGAGAAACCTCAGATAAAACACATTGCAATAGTGTTATCTACGTAAAATAAAAACATACAATCCACCAAAACACCAAATAAAGACGTTATTGTACTTAAAAGCACCAGTTTTACCATTTTACTAGTTGGCTCACTTCATCACTAGATGACTCAAATAACCATGTAATTTCTTTACACTAAAAATTACAAAAACACAACGTTTAAATTCAGTGGCGGTTCTAGGTACTGGGCTAGGTGGGCTAAGCCCGACCTGCATTTTTCACCCAAAACATTAGATGGCTGAATAAAAATCAACAGCAATTCGGCCGCTGAACAAAATAAATACATTTATAAGCGTAACTTACCTTTCCCAAATGAATATAATATCTTTGTTTTAATTTTCCTCTGTCAATATAAGACAATGTTACGTCTACCTACAATCATATTCTCGATTGTGTTTTGTATTACAATTTTAAAGTGAGCCGGCATAAAAAAAACAATAACCCTATAAATACTTCACAGGGAACAGGAACTGGAACACGTCACTGGCAACACCACTCAGGGGCTAAATTCCTCATGCCCGTAACCACAGACAATATCATGCAATATTTCTTTACACTGGGGCGCAATCAAGCACGATTAGATTTTTTTTGTATTTGTATGTACGGAAACGTCATTAACACAAAGGATAGTGTTTCAATCTGTCAAGTTTCTGTTGATCGTTGGGGGCTGATCTGATTCAGCCCATTACGCATACTTATGCATTGAAACACAATACCAATATCGTTGTATTGTATGAAAGTGACAGGTATTGACTTTCAGTGACAGCAAGTGACAGTTCTATACTGCTTTTAGTAGGTACTTGTTATTTCACTTTGAAAGAGACGAATTTAAGGATTCCGTGTTATTATTCTATTATTTCTTAGTTACATTAGCATTGATTTTATTATATAAAAATTTATGCATTGCAGTAGTATCGTAATATTTGTTAATTTGCTTGTAGATTAATGTATAAAGTGAAGTGGAAATATGCTTTTCTCTAGCCCACCCAAGATTTCAGGTCAGGAACCGCCACTGTTAAAATTGAATAATTTAATATTTATATTTCATCGAGCACTTTCAGTCGAAATCTTAATTTAACAATGTATGACACATACGTATTTATGTATTTCGTAAATATATTTATTGTATGTTTAATAGTAAGTGTTTAAACTATATACAGATTAATTTATATTAGAAAAATCATAAATAAATCTTTATTGATAGGTGTCAATCGTCGCCTGACAGAGTCGCTGAACAATGCCAACAAGGATTTTCTCCAGATTGAAGGAAATAGAGGACAACCACATCCCGCTCCAGCAACACCCAACAAGAATAGCCAACCTGCCAAAACAACTCTAGCTGTGGCATTAGCTACAACTTCGACAACTACAACAACTACAACAACGACGACGACTACAACTACTACGCCAAAACCAACCACAGCAAAACCACTATCGTCTGTGAAGCAGCTCATTAAGAACTTTAATGAGCATACATCAGATACGGAGAAAGATCGTGTCAATCAAAGTCGATCAACCATTGTAGCAAACAAAAATACTAACCTTAATAGCCAACGAAATACATCTACGTCATATGTAAAGAAGCCATAATAAGCTCATTTTTCTACTATTTGAGCTGTCCACTGTTAAAAACAGACCACAATCTTGTGGTATGAATGTGAGAGAAAAATATTGTATTGGGAATCATAGCTCGTTTTCAAATACTACTACCATTAGCAAGAAACACAAAGAATCGCATGTCAAAAAAATACGATGCATCTATTGGTTTTTTTGAATAATTCTGTACTGTAACATGTCATAATAAATAGTCAAATAAAGTTGGTAAGAAATTCGTCAAATTTTGTACAATTGTTTACAACTTCGGTATTTAGTGCCGGCGCCACGTGCACGCGGAGCTGGTAACTAGGGCTTATACAAAAACCGACTTTTGAAAAAACCGGTTTTATCCAGTTTTTGAAGTTTTACAAAAAATGGATAATTCAATTAAAATAGCTAGAAAAGGTTCAATTTTTTAATGTTGTTTATTAATATACATAATAATACAGTTATTATTTGTATTGTATTTGTATATAATAAGAAATTATTTCGTGTTATTCTTTAGAAAATATGATTTAAGAAAACACAAATCGTCCAATGATCGTTTTGTAACAAAGTTTCCTGATATCGAAAATACCCTTTCGCTGGGTAATGATGTGGGGCATGTGGTCTTTAAGCCATCAAATAAAAGATCCAAACTTTCTGTCCTTTTGTTTATAGACTCGTTTATGGAAAATTAGGCACAAGCGGTTACGTAGTTGAAAAACCGGTTTTCGAATGTCACAAATTTTGCCAAAAAACTGGTTTTTAAAACCGACAAGCCCTAGTACAAACGTCAAGTAAGGCCACATCACGCAATTTGTTATATTGACTTTGCAGACATTTGGGCCCCCTTTTTGCTGGGTCCTCATGCATTGCATGACTCTACTATGAGGTGGCTAGGTCGCTGTCACCGTGGGAAACCTATATCACATTCGGTTATGGGTTCAATTATCAAAAAGGAAATAATGAATGCTAAACGATAATAGAAAAAATACCTTCATTGAAATGCTGAATGCAGCTGAATACAACAACCTAAATTGGGGATTCTTCACTGTGTTACCATTAACAATTTTTATTAAAGCATTAAAAATATCCGTGGATGAATTTAATTAAGAAAGTAACTTTGTAACAATATTTAAGACCGTTCAAAAAAACTGTCATGCACGCGGGAATACCACCGCAGGTCATCATCTAATGAAAGTATTACAATCATATGCTGCGAGATTGAGGAGTGGTTTGAATATAATTCATGTGATTTCAAGATTTCAAATAATGAAAGACGCGAATAGAAGAGAATGATGCTGATAGTGAGAAAGAAGAAATTATCAGTCGCATTAGTCATGACTAGGGCTGCCAGGTGTCCCGGATTGGCCGGGATTGTCCCGGAAATGAAATCGCTGTCCCGTATCCCGGGTAAGAACTAAATTGTCCCGGAAATTTAGAGAAAACTATTCAACTAATTTATTCCTGGGTTTTTGGGTTCGAAAGTCTCGGAAGAGCTAAAAAAAAAAGGAGGCACGCTGGTATTTTGGAAAAATTGGTAAATTCCTGGGTTTTTGGATTCGAAAGTCAGCAAATCGGACAAATGTCCCGGATTGACATGCAAAAAATCTGGCAACCCTAGTCACAACATGGCCTGACAACTATTGTTACCTTATTGGAGTACACCGATCAATAAAACTTCTTATATAACGACATAATAGCTTTTGTGACGTCAGTTCCCTATGCACATTAGGCATAAGGAACATATGTCACCTAGACCTAGACATATTTTTTAGTAATCCTGGACGACGGTGCCCCAGTGTGCAGACCGCTATAGTGTCCATATGGACACGAAATCTAAGCGATGCATTACTAAGTTAAAAATATCTTTGGCTAAATTTTCTTGACTGGCGATATGCTTAAATGTTACAATGGCAGCACCGCATTACATTTTCGAATATTTCGCAGTTCACATGTGTTCTTTGAGGGTAATTTTGCTGTCAAAGTTGTTGCATTTTTTTTGACGAATAAACATGACTACCAACGATTGGTATGTCAATATTTATTTTATTTGTTTCCCAATAAAAAAAATATTGACCAAAATAATAGTTGGAGATGTGTCATTAGCAAGAAAAATATAAAATTGATTTTTTTTACGCTTAAAAGCTCTTACAGTAAAGTAAAACTTTTAGTATCCATATAGACACGCTGGGCACTTACTTGTACATTTAAAAAAATACACAACAGTTCTAACTTATTTTAATTTTATATTATTGAAATATAACTATTTATTTCAGTTATAAAGATATACGTCATACTCGCGGAAAAGAATCGATTGTAAAAATGGCATTAGATATTCTGCAGGATGAAAAAAAATATGGAGATTTGGGTATGTCTATTTGAATAAATACAAAACATTATATAAAAATACTAGAATTTAAAATCTTTCCAAGAAAGCAGGATTACCCAAGAATGTACAAAATCACTTAAAATAATGAAATGAAAGCTACCTTCACCATTTCTAGATATTTTCAAAAAAAGTTACATATATGCCTCTTCTCGTTTTAAAAATGATATACTTTTCACTAAAAGATAGAAAAACTTTGTGCGAGAAGCAAGTTCAACTGATCCTTGGGGTAATGTATACCAATCAATCTCGAACAAGAGAAGTACTTCAAGAGTCCTAAGTGGAATATTTAATTTAGTTAAAAGTTTACTATGACCGGCGAGAGCACTGCCAAAGCTTTCTTAGATTACCTTATACCTGCAGACAAGGGTAGGCTGGAGGAGGCTCGCGCGAGCCCCTTGTTAAATTTCGACACGGCTGGCGAGCCCCTTGTTAAGATAAGAAAATCATTCATCTTAGATCAAATCAACACATAACTACAATTTCTGTAGATAGTTAAATTTTATTATGGAACAAGACTTAGTTGCCACTTCATTTAGCGTTGTGGACCTCACGGGTTCAAGTCCCAGTGCGAAACAGATTTTTTTGGTCGATTTTCTGTTCGAAGGCAAGGGTGTTTGTGATGTCTAAAAATTCCCTCCCGCTCTTCCGATCCTTCAATTCAACTGTGCGTTACGTAAGTGATAAGTTAATCACTAGTCGTGTCTTAGCCTTATCATTCTATCCTTACTACTCTCTTTGGAAAATAGATGTTGAGCGACTAAGCAACAAACAGCTCTCGTAGAAAAAAAAACTTTTTTTGAGATACCTTCATTAGGAGGCTATATGTTTGATATCGGACATCGATAAAAAAATGGGTAAGATTTACCGAGCCCCTTGTTAAGATATTGCCAGCCCACCGCTGCCTGCAGATGATCCAGATTCTGACTCAACAGAGCACGTTAGAATTCGGAAATACGCATTTGACTTACCCAACCCAATGGAAGATAATTCGCCACCAGTTACCAGGGAAGTGTTGAAAAGGATCTTTAATAATCTTAATGTTGCTACATCACCAGGCCTCGACAAAATTGATGCTGAAATGTGCAAAAGAGCATGGGATATCGGACAACACGAGTTCACTTATCTTTACCAAAGTTGTTTAAGGCAAGGTATTTTTCCTGGTTGCTGGAAGTCTGGTACTCCGATCTTCAATCTTAAGCGTTGTGAAAAACCAACAACTGGCCCAAAAGCCTACCGTCCTTTAACTTTACTCCCAATCCTTGGTAAAGTTCTCGAAAAACTAATATTCACTTGTCTTAATATCCACATTTCTTCTGACAAACTGATATTATCAAATCAGTTTGGATTTAGGTCAAAGATCTCGGTAGATGATGCTATCAATCATTTACTCAATGTGGTAGCGTCCTCGTCTTTTAAATATATCTTGGCTATTTCCCTTGACATATCATGAGCATTCGACAATGCATGGTGACCAATGATTTTAACTTAACTAAAACTGTGACAGATTCCATCTGATCTATTTAAAATAATCGTAAGCTATTTTTCAAAACAGGAGGTAATCATTTCAATCTGAAATTCTTTAATCCAAAGAAACATCACACGAGGCTGTTCTCAAGGATCGATTCTTGGACCACTTCTTTGGAATATTTTATTCGATGATCTGTTGGACCTCCCTCTCCAATATCTTTGATATTTTACCAGGGCTGTAGAGTCGAAGTTGGAGTAGGAGTCGGAGTCATGAAAAATGAACGGCTCGAAATTTTTTGGAAAAATATTTTGAATGATATATAATATATTCAAGCAAAAAAGGCCAAAGTGTTAACATTTCATGCTTGGCTGACTAAATATAGGGTTGCTAAATTTCTTGCAAGTCAAACCGGGACATTTGTCAAAGTTAAAATGAAATTTTTGAAAAATTTTCTCGGAGTGAGAGTCGGAGTCGTAAATTATTTTAAAGGTGGAGTCAGAGTCGTCTTTTTTTACATAACTCCACAGCCCTGTATTTTACATATTTTAAGTTCATCTAAAGTGGTGTTCCACCATGGATTTGAAAACGAGTGCTTCGGTTTGGTTCTTCCTATCGCTATATCTGCACAGTTAATCACGCTATTTGTCATCATTAAAGCTACTTTATGTAGAGTTTCATCAAGTCTACCAGCTGATTTGTTCAACTGTGTTCGTAACAGTAAATTGAAAAATTTCCAGTTTCGCAATGTTTTTCGATTACCTTGCGACCCCTTCCATTATTAGTCTGGATAATCGGATAAGTATTTACTTTTTTAAGAAAAACAAAGACTTTAAAAAATATCCACTTCAGCTTGAATAATATTTATAATATATCATTATATATATTATATGGTGAACGGATTCTACCGAACATTACTTTTCCGAACACGAACACTCCGAACGGGAATAGTCCGAACACGAACACTCCGGCCAAGAATACACCGAACACCGATTCTTTCGGACTCGGAATCTTCCGCACACAGAACCTTCCGGATATAGAATACTTCGCACACCGAATACTCCGAACATTTAAATATTTTTATTGGAAAAATCATTGTTTTATTGTAACGTGGAATGTTTTATGGCAATTATGCCAAATATTTTTCATAATGAAAACAAGAAACGTATTTAATTTTCATGTATATAAGCAGTTTAAAATTTTATTTGATTTTAACTTATTAATTTTGAAAATTGCGTTTTATTATAATTGTGCTGATATTTTTGATTATATTGAAAGAAAATACCATGCATATAAACATTTAAAATAGCAAAATGATATTAACAGTACTTTAAACATAATTTTATTATCTTATTGATACACATAGTATACATATTTTACATTCACTTGACAAATGGAAAAATGTGTACAATTGGTCATTGGACATGTATATATCAAATTTTAAACATATTATGTGTTTGTAATTTTTTTATTGCAATGAAGAAATGAAAGTATAGTTGAAGTTATTGTTAGATCTGTTAATATTATATTCCCCCCTCCCACCCATCCTATCTTATGAACGGGGCGTATCGAGAGTGATTAGGTTACCACAAGTCCTGTCCTAGTCCTATCCTTCTATCCCTACTCTCTTTGGAAAAAGAGAGGTTGGACAACTGAGTAACAAGCAGTTCTAGTTGAAACACTTATGTTGAGATAAACTGATGGCCATAGACTAGTATACTTAGGACTGTGACTTTTTCTTTTAATTTGCAATACTTCTTTGTGAATTAATGTTATACAATGACAAATGTAGGTCACTTTTAGGGTGTTCACTGTCAATACTTGGTGGAAAGGCATTATATAAAAATTAATAAATTATTAAATATAAAATATATGTATTGATAAATTTAATCTGAGATGACTTTTTAATTATATGTTAAATGTGTTAAAAATTTTAATTTTGTGTTATTTTAGAATCACTTTTAATGTAATTGGTAATTTCTTTTCAATGCCAATTGTTGTTTATAACTGTTCATTTTTGTATAAATAGCATTGTTAAATTATATTTCTTATTAGTTGACGATGCTCGTAATGAGCGAAACCGGTCCTGACATATTAAATAAAGTGGAATGAATTACAAAGGAATATTGTGTGTTTACTAACGAATGTAGGTATTATAGCTTTAAGATAGATTTTTTGTGTTAATTTTTTTTAACTTTAAAAAGCATAAAAATAATAGTTTAATGTAGTTTGGTGGTTTGGTATTCAATATAAGTTTTTATTTCAGAATTAAAGTCAATTATGTTATTGTTGAGAGTTTTAATACATGTTTTGATGTTATAAAAACGTCGTAATCTCATGAACAAAATTTTAACGTCCATTTATTGGTGTAAAAGCTCAATAATTTTATTAAAGATACTTTAGTTCTTCTGATAAGATTGGATTTACTTTATTGAAAAATTCCATTTCTATGTAGATTTAGTGTTGGGATGATTATAAATATTTTTTAGACTTATGAATCAATAGAAGTCAGAGTAATGCTGTTTATTTAAGGGTACATATCAACACATTTATGTAGTAAACAAATCACGATACCATGAAAACAGTTTTATCAAAAAAATATAATATATTACTAAAATAAGAAGGAAAAAAGACATTTTATTTATTAACATTATAGAAAATTAACAGGATTTTTCATTAAACTTAATATGTAACTACATATAGGTACATAAAAACATAAATATAAAAAAATAAGTTTTTTTAGCTACATTATTTATTTGTTATGTTAGCAAGCGATCATTGTGTCAACTGTCTAAAAAGGTCGACTCATAGTAGATCTAAAATCCAAATATGAAAAGTTTACAAAATATGTATTTATTATCATATAATAAAAAACAAAATATACATGTTTACAAAATATATATTTATTACAATATAATACCCTTCAGGTATTAATCCTCTGACGCTGAAGTAAAAGAAGGATCGGTAGCCAACAGATCTACAATGTTTTCGCACGAAATGGTTGTAAAATAATAACATTATTATTTTGTAAACCAAAGACCTTTTAGCAACTGCGTGCATTTAATCCAAAACAAATGTTTATATTCAACAATAATAAATATGTATTATCTCTTATATCGTGAGTTTCTATTGAAGAATAAACTATTTTTTTAAAAGCACTACTGTCATTAGATTACGACGTTTTCATAACATTAAAACATGTATTAAAACTCTCAACAATAATATTAATTGACTTTAATTCTGAAATAAAAACTTATATTGAATACCAAACCACCAAAATACATTAAACTATTTTTTTATGCTTTATAAAGTTTTAAAAAATTAACACAAAAATCTATCTTAAAGCTATAATGCCTACATTTGTCATTGTATAACATTGATTCACAAAGAAGTATTGCAAATTCAAAGAAAAAGTCACATTCCTAAGTATACTAGTCTATGGCCATCAGTTTATCTCAACATAAATGTTTCAACGAGAACTGCTTGTTACTCAAACTCTTTTTCCAAAGAGAGTAGGGATAGAAGGATAGGACTAGGACAGGACTCGTGGTAACGTAATCGCTCTCGATACGCCCCGTTCATAAGATAGGATGGGTGGGAGGGGGGAATATAATATTAACAGATCTAAGAATAACTTCAACTATACTTTCATTTCTTTCAATAATAATAATTGCTAAAATTATTTACTGAAGTCATTGCAATAAAAAAATTACAAACACATAATATGTTTAAAATTTCATGTACACATTTTTGCATTTGTCAAGTGAATGTAAAATATGTATAATATGTGTATCAATAAGATAATAAAATTATGTTTAAAGTACTGTTAATATCAATTTGCAATTTTAAATGTTTATATGCATGGTATTTCCTTTCAATATAATCAAAAATATCAGCACAATTATAATAAAACGCAATTTTCAAAATTAATAAGTTAAAATACGAATAAAATTTTAAACTGCTTATATACATGAAAATTAAATACGTTTCTTGTTTTCATTATGAAAAATATTTGGCATAATTGCCATAAAACATTCCACGTTACAATAAAACAATGATTTTTCTAATAAAAATATTTAAATGTTCGGAGTATTCGGTGTGCGAAGTATTCTATATCCGGAAGGTTCTGTGTGCGGAAGATTCCGAGTCCGAAAGAATCGGTGTTCGGTGTATTCTTGGCCGGAGTGTTCGTGTTCGGACTATTCCCGTTCGGAGTGTTCGTGTTCGGAAAAGTAATGTTCGGTAGAATCACCGAACCATATTATTTTACTTCAGATTTCAGACATCTATGAATTTATTGTTCAAGTAATATATTAATTATGAAATTCTACCTATAGAGTTTTTATTTGTCTATGAAATTGTAAAGTGACAGCGATTGCGGATTGACTATCGAGAACTTCACACTGTATTCGTCGAGATGCATCGCGCGGGATGGTTTGGATTAAAGCTCTGCGATACATACATACCAATTGTCAGAGCAAGTTTAAAAGAAAATGTTGCAGTTTGTGTTTCCGTTCGTAATTGCTCTACCAAAGATCTATTAAGTGAAGCGTACAAGAGAACGAAGCAAAAATGCAGATGTAAGTTGTTCTATTTTTGATTTATTTTGAATGATTTACTTGTCAAATTATGTAAGTGACCATAACCTAAATCGCATGTTTACATGTTATAATATTTTTTTTTAATATGATATCAAATTTCAGCGAAGAAACTACCACAAGATGTGAACCCTCGTGGTGTATTCGCCTGCAACGAATTAGATCTCGAAGAAGTAAACGTTTATGGATTCGATTACGATTATACACTTGCAGATTACAAAGAATCACTTGATTATTTGCTATACAATCTTGGCAGAGATACTCTTGTGCAAAAATACAAGGTCAGCTTCTTTGGACAACAATTTTGCATAACTTAACACATTTTTATTAAACTTCAATTTCAACCTGCTGAATTTTGGTGAAAATTTTAATTAAGCCAATGTTTACATTTTAGTATCCTCCAGATATTCTCAAACTTGAATATAAACCTGGATTTGCGGTTCGTGGACTTCATTACGACATAGAAAAGGGTTTGCTGTTGAAGCTGGACTCATTCTTGCAAATTCAATTTGGTTCAGTTTATCGTGGGTTGACGCCATTGTCTACTGATGAGGTTCTCGGCCTCTATAAAAACCGAATAATCCCTATTGCATATGTTGAAGGTCATACTAAAAATGAAAGGGTAAGAGTACGTATTTATAACATTTCTATTTCTTATCTATGTTGTGCCTTCCTTTAATCTTTCTTCAACCTGTTCTTAATTGTTTCTAGCAACCAATTTATTAACTTCTGTAAGACCTATATTTCTTTTTTCAATCAGTATAAACGAGAACTGTCCTTCATGCTCACCAGATTATGGTATCTATTTCAAGAACTTTTTCATATCTTTTAGTTACATATTGACCTCATTGAGTTCAAAATATTTATTGTCAAAAATCTTTAATCTTAAACACATATCACCTGGTCCCTTATGGTCAGTAGATGTCTTATACCATATTTGAATGTGTTACACAAATAATGATTTTGAGAGGCACATCCTGAAAAAGTATACTTACAATTGGAGTAGTAATAATATTCAGAATATAACAATGATGTAAATGAAAGTAAACTGTGTTTATCAATATATGTTTTCGATAATTATGAATTATGAAAATGTGTCACATATTTTTCCTTGGGCCACATTATTTGTTTCTCTAGTAGTTTTTATTTTAAATAATCATTGTTTTGTCACATTTCTTAATATGTAGCATCATCAAATATTTTGATAATATCAAGGTGTAAACATCCTCGAATAGTTGTAAACATTCTCGAATAGTTGTAAACAATATAATCTTCATAACTGTTCAGCACTTAAAAATATTGTTTATAAATATTTAGATAATTTTTATTATCGAACAATGTGCTGATGTCATATTTTCTTTTGTTACATGTGAAAGATGGGTTTTATTACTCTTATTTATCACACAGCACTTTTTTATGGGATAGCAATTTTTCATCATTCATTAACCCGACACTCGGCTACCACTAAAATATTTGTAAAAAAATCCAATATGAATTTATTCTAATAAGAAACTGGAAACATTATGTTTCGCATTTATTAATTATTTCACCAAGGATGAAACTTCAGCTAATAGCATGAAACTTCTTTTTTTTCAGTTATGAATATATTATATTCAATAATATTCTACTTCTACCATTTCTATATCTCAGTCAGCTTGCTTACTGTAAAAAATATACTTCAATGTTTATGAGTTGTTATTAACTGATCTTTATTGATAATAAAGTCATTTGACATTGAAACAGCAATACATGTTAGACAGTAAATGATTTTTTACGTATGTGACCCATTGTGTTTTAGGACGCCCACTCAAAAATGGTCCATTTGGCAGATTTGTTTTCTGTACCTGAAGTATGTTTATTGTGCAATGTTGCCGAGCTGTTCATCCGTAATCACATTGACTATCATCCGGAGATACTGTTCAGAGATGTTAAAGTGAGTTGATAAAACACATCCTGTTATGCAAATTGCTTAGATTGACTCACAATATGTTATGCTAGGTTTGTGTGGATGTTTCAAATTATGTCACTTAATTATGTTTACAATATAAGTCAACACATACTCTTGCTAAATTTTACATATACTTTCTTATATTTATGTTTATATTAAAAAAATTCATACTTAAATATTTATCTCTACCTGATTTTTAATTACTAAACCACTAACAGCTCACCGGTGTGTTGCTAACTTATTCACCCCACATGCTGACAGCACACCAATGTTTTCTGACAAGATGTTTTCACCGTAAAGAATTTTTCTTTTTCACCTTCTGTCATCTAACATTTTTTAGTATCTTCTTATAGCATTTTTTTGTATTTTAAGTTAATTTATAGAAGGAGTTAAGTCGTCCGTTTTTTTGACTCCCATTCCACTCAAAATTACATGACTCCAATTCGGACTCCACAGTCCTGATTTTAAATCTTATTTACTTAAGAAACTTGAAAACTATTTTGTTACTAGCGAGGCATTATTTAACAAAATTAATATTATAAACTGTTAATAAAAACTAAAGTTAAGGATTCCTTAAAACATGCTCAAAGTCATATATTTAAGTAATTCTACATGAACATGCTTTCATTCAGATTCGAAAAAATTTCAATCCATTAATCATGTGAGCAAATTATGAGTTATACTTTTTTCTGTTTTTAGAATTGTTTTAGCGTACAAGACGGAATTATATAGATCAATGATAGCTGGTAAATGGTTAAATTATTAAAATGCTTCTTATGAAATGAATTAGAGCTTCCTAACATGATGTCCCAACCTTAAGACATGTTATATGTACAATAGAAACTAGTAGTAAAAATTGCCTATAAAAATGTTACATTTATATCGGGGTAGTTTTATAACTGTTGTATTGCTTCAATTAACTTTTGGATTTGAGGACATTAACGCGTCATACTTAGTAATTTATATATTTTTTTCGCCTCAGATAAACATGTGTGGGTAATTGAAAAAAAATAATAAACGAGCATTTGTTTCAAATGCGAATATTCATGATATTTTTTCTCTACTAAAACAAAATATTCAATGCCAAATAAGAAACTCTTTTTAGTTTATTCCTATTCCTTTATGAATAGTAATCTATTACATGTGTGTGACTCTGGATCAGTTTTACTTAGTTCTAGATCGGTGTTTCCCAACTTGGGCAATTTAAAATTTTTGGGGGGCAATGCGCAAACCCGGAATACCCAGATCACAACTGTACCAATCCCGGGATTTCAGGAAATTATTTTGGGAAAATTGGTAAATTCCTGGGTTTTCGAATTCAGAAATTCTTGGAAAAGCTAAAAAAAATATGAGTCACGCTGAACATTTGGGAAAATCTGTAAAGTCCTGAAATTGCTTGAAAATTTCTATGATTTCCTAAACATTTATTATTTGAAGCAATTATTTTTTACGAATTTGTTAGGTACGATTTTGATTGGAGAATGGGGACATGGAGATTTTTGAAGGGTCGAAGTAGGGCGTGACACAAATAAGGTTGGGAAACACTGATCTAGATAATATGCAATGGCAAAGGCTGTAAGCTCATTGTAATTCTTTATCCAAATGATGATTATTGCATCACAAATGTTAATTATTTCATTAAAAGTAATCAACAATTATACCTGACCACAAGTGATGTATATTTTTTGTAACGATACATGAACATGTGTAAGGTGGGTATAATATTATTTTTGTGCCATGCATATTAACTTAGATGATGGATTTGATAATATTTCACTGATGAAAATCTTTTCCTTAAATCTGTCGTTGCTAATATCATTAATACTCCATAATTTTTATTTCAACAGATATTTTTCAATTGAAAGATAAATATGCATAGGCAAGGTTGAAAAAATTGTAGGTTAGGTCGTACAAGGAGTAATTATGTCAGAGAATACTTCATAATGGGAGTACAGTTACAGGGTCATATGAATGACGGGAAAAGAGGTAATGATATATTAAATTGTGTAATGTCAAAATAATTGTATTTATTTGAAATTCCAAATCATTTTGGTTACTTTATATTTCAATATTGCATTTTTCTTCACTTGGTATGCCTCTACTACAATTGCTGTATCAAATTTTGTAATATTCACGAAATCTTATTTACTGTCGTTCTTTTATTGTAAACAGATATTTAATTATTGTTAATAATTTAATGATACTAAGTGTGTTAAATGCTATTATATTTTACTTTTTTTTAGAATTCTGTCAAAAGTTGTCATCCAATAATGCACAGTATTGTAGCTGAAAATGTTCAAGAATACATTCGTCCGAATCACGACATCAGGAAATATTTTGATAGACTTGTGAAAGCTGACAAAAAACTATTTTTAGTTACAAACAGTCCATATCACTTTGTGTTAGTATATTTGATAAATATTTTTTAATTAAAATTTTGCAAAAATTCAAACAATATCTTAGGAATATTTTTTTTATGCTAATGTAGTTCTAGGATTTATTTGATTCTTTTGAATAATTGTTTGTTTAATTGATGAAAAATGTATTGTTGGATTTTGGCATCCTAATGTATTAAAATATTCTACATTATTCATTATCAAATTTGCTGTATTTACTATAATGCTTAAACAAAATAATCTCTAATCGCTGGGTAGGTTATTCATGGAAGTATTTAATAAATTTTAGTAATGCTGGCATGGATTTGCTTGTCGGTTCCGATTGGCGAGATTATTTCGATGTCGTTATTGTGTCTGCTCGGAAACCTCGTTTCTTTACTGATCAATCACGACCCATTCGAGTCTTTGATCACACATCTGGAGCACACGTATGGGATAAGGTCACAAAACTGGAAAAGGGGACCATTTATTACGAGGTAAAGATATTTAATATCAAAGATATTTTTCGGGTGTTCACTGTCAATTCTTGGTGGAAAAGCATTATATTAATAAAAACACAATATTCCTTTGTACTTTATTCCACTTTATTTAAAATTAGGGAAAACAGAAAATTATCATTAAGTTATTAACTTTAGTAATGTAGCATTTTGCATTTGGAATGTGATTTGCAAAATAATGCATATGGAGTTCCCGTGAACTTCTTATCTCTGTAGTGATCGCGCCCTTCCGTCTGCAAACGACGGTAAGGGGATGCAATTTACAATTTTTCAAAATCTTTATCGATGAAGGAGACTGGAAGAACCTTGGTGCGTCCTGGTACTTGAAGCTCCATAAATTTGATATCCAAAAAAAAAAAATATCACTTTGTTAAAAATTTCCCAAATTTTAATTATGTTTGTAATTACCATCAGTAACCACTTGAAATTTATTAATCTTTGATGATTTTTTAATTATATGTTAGAGGTGTTAAACTTTTTAATTTTGTGTAATTATAGATTCATTTATACTGTAATTTGTACTCTTTTCAATGTCAATTGTTGTTTACACCTTTTCATTTCATTTTTTTTTGTATTAATAACACTGTTTAATTATATTTCTCATTAGTTGACAGTGCTCGCAATGAGCGAAACCGGTCCTGACCTTTTTTTAAATGAAGTGGAATAAAGTATCAAGGAATATTGTGTTTTTATTGATCAAAGATATTATCAACAAAAAGATGACAATTTAATTGAAGCATCTGGTGTAGTTTTCGGGTAAATTAATTCTTTCACAATGTATGGTTAACAGGGCACAGTGAGACAGTTACAAGAATTGACAGGTTGGCATGGAGAACAAGTATTGTACTTCGGCGATCACCCTTACAGTGATTTGGCTGATGTCACTCTCGAACATGGCTGGAGAACTGGGGCTATAATCAATGAACTTGGAGTGAGTATGACCCAATTATATATATTTTTATGTAAATACTTGATATTGCAGCAATGAATTTATGGCTAAAAATGGAAATAATGGTTCAGACCACAACGGAAATATTTCATACGCTTGTTTTATTTACTTTTTAGCATGAAATCAACACACTGAATAATCAAACATTTAAGGAAAATGCTAACTGGCTTCAAATGTTAACTCAGCTAATCGAGGATCACCAAGACTATACTGGTGAAGATGCCAAAAAATTATTGCAACAATGGATGGGTGAGAGGGATATGTTAAGGTAAACAACATTTGTACATACATAACAGCCATACTGCATCCACTGGGTAGGTTGTGGGATGGATTCTGTACTTTGACTGATGCATGTATTAAGTTTTTACTTACCTTAAATACGATACAAAGACTATGTGAGAAACCAGTAGACAAAATGGTAGCTATGCTGATTCACACTTAAGATGTATTGAAATGAAATTCTTAATTTTGGCCCTTTCTATGGGGCCTTTTTACGATAAAATACAAATAAAAGTATGTTTGTTCAGTCTATATAATATGAAAGTAGAAATGATTTAATAATATTTTAAAAAGCCAGTAAAGCAGATCCTGAACAATTCTGGGCAAGATTAATAAGAAATCTGTGTGATTTGACGAGTGCTGATTTTTTAATCGGCAATTTAATGGCATGAAGAAATGACAATGATAGAAATGTACTGTCGAGTCGGAGTCGGGGGTTTTCCCCATTTAAAAAAAAATATTTAATGATGTGTATTCAAACCACTAGAGTCCATAGTGTGGCCACTGCATGCTAAGCCGACTAAAGATGATTTGATGGTATATGCAACATGTGAGTTAAATGGAAATTATTGAAAAAATCAATTCAGAGTTAGAGTTGATTTTTTATTTAAAGCTGGAGTCTGATTCGCTCTTTTACCCGACTCTACAGCCGTGTGAAAAAATACTGCGACTCCTACTCCAACTCCTGCATTTACAAATGGTCCAACTCTGAATTTTACTTAAAAAAGATGGAAAATTTTGTGTAATTGTTTTTTAATATCTATTAAAATGCAGAACTTTTTGTATTTTAATTTAATTAAAAAAAGGAGTGTCAATCGCCCCTGTTCTTATGACTTCGATTCCATCCAAGCCACTACTCTGACCCCACAGCCCTGGTATAAAAATGTAACACACCTATTAATTTGCCACTACGTTACCTTACTTAAAAAGGTTCTAACTGACATTTGGGCATAAAATGACCTTTTGTTCGGAAAAAGTTGTATTTGGAACAATCTAACATATATGTATATTAATTTCAGAGTCATGCATTTTTAAATAAAGAATTTAGCAGTATTCAAGAGTTCTATCTACACCAGTGGTTTCCAACCTTTATGTTACTTCGCCTCCCTTTGAAGAAAAAAATATTTTCGCACCTCCCCATCCTTTATTTCATATAGTAATAGGCACGTTCAAAAGGATAAATAAATATTTTGAAATGTTCTCGCCTCCCTTTGCAATAGTCCACGCCTCCCAGGTTGGAAATCGCTGATCTACACACTTTCTTTCATACAGTAATTTTACAAGCTTCTAAGAAACAATAGGACTTTTTATAATTGATTTATAAACAATATTCATCTTACAGTATTACAACTCAGTATATTATTATGAAACTTAAATCTTTTGAACGAAGTTGCGACAACATTCAGCTTAGACAATCGATCGGTACGTGGCAACTGTCAAACGCATACAACAGACCGAGTGTAGAAAGTTCAACTGGACGTTGCAACCTTTTCAAACTCAATTATTGTTGTCAGTTCAGAGCAAAAAGGTTCTAATTACAGTTGTAAGCACTGATTGTCTCCAGATATATAGGGTTTAAATAAAATGAATTTTGCTTAAAATTAGTTAAATAGTTATGTTTATACTTGCTCATCATCATAAGTGTATTTTTTCTTTTCAATTTCAAAATATGATCAGTCAAATATTCAAACGTTCGTATCTCAAAACATGGAAAAGTGCAAATAGAACCTTTTCAAAGTAAGGTAACGACTAGTTATCTCTTGTGACTTAGTTCGAAGAACAGTTAAATTGAAGACGGAATGTTATAGGTTTTAATCTGTAATTTGTAATACCAGTTATTCATATATAATTTTTATTTATTAATCTAATCCAATTTCTTTTACTTTTAGGAATGAAATAAAATCTGTCTTCAATTCTCAGTTTGGGAGTGTTTTCCGAACATATCACAATCCTACATATTTCTCAAGAAGACTTTTCCGCTTTGCTGACATCTACACTTCTTGCATTACCAATCTCAATAGATATTCTCCGACCCACACATTCTACCCGCGGCGTGGTGTGATGCCTCATGAATATTGTTCTTATTTTATGTAATATCTGAATGTTCAAGATTAATATTTTCTAGCTTATAAGATTTTGATTTAGGTAGTCAATTGAACTAAAATCTATTCTTTCGTAATTTAATATGAAAACTTAGTCCATGTTGTTGAATTCGAGAACAAAATTTTAGTTAACCATGAATCTGGAAAACAATTATCAATTATTTTTGTAGTAGTATTATTTTTTATAATGTAAGACAGGTCTGGTCAGAAAAATCAAGTTTGTAACGTCACTCATATTGAGTTACTGCCAAAAGATTACAACTACGATTTTAGATATTCTGATTTGGCGAGATTTTTCAACTTCGTTTGGCAAACATAAATATTTTTCACAGCTTTAAGCAACTTTTTTCAGTTTGCAAAACAGCCAAACATTGGAATTGAAATTACTTGATTGAATGTTTTTTGTGGTTGCCAACTTTTGGCGGTATTGTTTTGATTTAATTTGTTTTATTTTTAAAATGTTTATTTATGACTGATTGTTATTTATAATTATAGAGTTTATATTTCTCTTAGGGACAGAATCTTATCTTATCATATTTATACTTATTTGCAAGGTTAACCAGCTTTTTTGCTTATGTGATTGGCCTTATTTAAAAAAAATGCATTTTGTGAAATTAAGTTTAGTTTGAATGATCTTTTTTCATAAATAAATACATACATATCAACTCTTTTACATTAAAACTCTTTTTTGATGAGTTGAAAATTATGGGCATTGTGCAACCAAAAACTCATTACACTTAGATAATTTTTTTTGAATTTTTCCTTTTTTAAGTTTATATACATTATGTTGAAAAACATTTTTAAGTATTATTCCTTTTCTCATATCCTGGAAGAAATCAATTTAAAAATACAAAATTTCAACAGGAAATCTACACTTCTAACTCTTTACTATAATAATAGTTTGTAAATTTCTACCTATCGAAATTCATTAAAATATTAGTCAATAATTATGAAATATATGAATATTTTTTTGTTGATTTAAATCAATGTGGCCGATAGATGACAGATACCTTAGTACTGTTTAGAATGATTTGATTAAAAGATAAGTCCGTTTTCTATAGTCATTATTCATATTCTGGTCAATATAGCTTTGAGACATTTATTTTCTTATCTGAGTAGGTACTGAGCACTCGTAATTATAAGAGAAAAATGCTGCCAAATTGTTTTCAGATTGCAGAATAATATTTTGTTTGAATGTAATGTTGATAGTTTATAAAAATAAATGAAAGACTATCAAGTTTTTGTTATACTGTCAGATAAAATCATTCTGGACTGACTGGAAATATATGTACTATTAAAACTAAAATCTAAACAGATACGAATTTTAGCCTCTTTATCTTTTAACAAAATAGATTTATATCAGAGACTGCAAATTTTTGGGTTGTTAAATACACTTTATTAATTTATTAAGTATAAGAATATATGTGTTAATATCTTATTGATTATGAATGTTGACTGATTTTTATTCATTTTATAATAAACGTAGATATTTACAAAATATGCATTGAAGTGTGGTTATACTTCACAGATTCATCAAAAATTGTCAACCATTTTTCGCAATTCTTATAAATATGTTTTACAAAAGTATTTTATAATTTTAAATCATCGAATGCATAATTTAACTATAAAAATATATCCCTTTATGTATTCATGCAATATTTTTTAAATCTCAAAATCTTCTGATTTTTTCTTCAATATATTATACATCTTACTCACTAGAAATTGGAATTCTATTAATGATCTTGATTTTATTAGAGTTATATTTAATATGTTTAGAAGTAGTGCGATTATATTTGATAGCAGTATTTCAGAAGATCTAATGTGTTTTTTTATAGGTATGGTGAAATTGTTTTAAGACTTTTTTTGCAAACGTTTGTTGTTTTAGTACAATGTAGCTGTAGTGTATGTACTACTTCAATTAAGTATTTTAAAGGATTATTGTTTCAAGTTTGTGTCGAAATTTGGAGTAGTTTTTTAAGTCTTGCCATAAGTAAATATTCTTTAATATTTATTTAGTCTTCACCTAGTTGCCATAGTTGTTTGTGTTGTTTATATTTACGCGAAATAAAAATAATAGAACAACTTTTTTCTTTGTTTTACTACAATCAGTACAAGCATCACCAAATTTTATTAATCATATAATTATCTTCGTACAGTTTGCAATCGAGCGGTCAACACCGTTGTATTACATTGCCGTGTCCACACGCTTGAATTCCAGTGCGTGCACGGACATAATTGATTTTTCTTTTAAGGCATAGGCATTTTGCTGATATCTACATTCCCTCAAATGTCCAATCCTAAAAATGAGGCTAGTAATGCATTTAAATGATAACCAATATTTTTAAGAATTAAACATTTCAAAATGAAAACATTAGTTTTTTAAATAACTAGATATGTGACCAGTATACGGTAAAAGATTTTTTTAAACCATATTCGTTCCCAACATTGTAATCTTAATAATCTAATTGAACAGTAAGTATTTACCTAGGACTGTTAGTCACTCAACCTCTTATGAGAGAATAACGATAGAAAGTTGAATTTAAAATAGGATAAAATAGCTGATTATTCTCAACCGTGTATGTAATTGATTTTGGAATCAAATTGATAAACCAATTTGGGTGAACTGCCTGGGATTTGAACTCTCAATTGCAGATATTGGTATGGTAGCCTTCAGATGTGAACACCGGGTTGTGGTAATTTTAACCTTTTGGACCTCAGAGCGCCGATCTATCGCGGATACTTTGATGTATCATAGAAAAGGTAATTAAAAAGGAATATTTGTGAAACAAAAAAGGGCCGCTAGAACGGCCAATTTTCAATAAAATAAACCCATTTGCAAAACATTATTTTCCTAAATTTGAATCGTTCAAATTATGTACATTCACATAGATTTTGTCACTAACGACTTGGGTAGGGTTCTTAAAACTACTCACTACTCAAATCTGTGGGCATTCCCATGGGCTTATCCTTTTCGCCAGCAATGGCTTTAAACACAATGATACATTTATTTCTTATATAAACACGAAACATTCATTTACTAAGAGTCAGTTCAAGTTTATCTGTGCACTTGAATGCCTGAAGATGCCGAAAGGCGAAACTCGGGTGTATTTTGCTCTGAGCGCTATCATCCGTCAGTGTGAATTTTGATGTTCTATGGGTGTGCAGTGGTACTGATGAACAAATTGTGGAGAGTAATTCTTTCAATAAAATTTGAAGTCAAAGATTATTTATTTTTTCAGCAGATAAATAGTTCACTATTTATGGATTAACTCGTCATTTCCGTTTCGACTTACAATTTTGGACCTTGGAAAACAGACAGGTTTCTAAGTCTCGAAAGTGAAAAATATCCTGCACAATCTGCACAAAGGATAACATGTTTTTTTTCTTTCCTCACCATAAATGTTGATTATAATATTTTTTTATTCAATGAACTTTTTCTTTTGTATCCCACTGAAGATAAATACAAAAATATTCACATACATACAAAAAAATCTTAATAATTGTAATACTTATAATTTTTTATATATATATATATGTGTGAATATTTTTTTAGGTAAATGAGTAAAGATACATTTTTTTTATTTGCCGTTAAGAATATCACACAGGCATATGTATATCGACCTTCAACATCAGTGACGTTCCTAGGCTATGTGCCGCCCCTAGGCAGAGCTCTAAAATAGTGCCCATTTCGTTTCCATTATTTTCCAATATTCTGAGAGTTTATATAGACATAGAAATTCGAGTCCTCTATTCCAGCGATTTCCAACCTGGGAGGCGCGCCTCCCTGGGGGGGCGTGGACTATTGCAAAGTATTTATTTACCCTTTAAAACGTGTCTTTATTACTGTATTAAATAAAGGATGGGGAGGCGCAGTAACATAAAGGTTGGAAACCACTGCTCTACTCACCTACGTACTCAAAAAAATGTTTTGTCACTGATTCTGTTTTGCTTTCATGTGATTCATAATGTATGTGTACCTTATTGACAAATATCTTCACGAATAATGAAGACGAAATAACTGTTACCTTCACTACACATATTTTTTCTATTTAAATTTAAAATGCACTTACATTACATAAGTTATTGATTTGGCATTTGTTTATTAAAGACATTGAGGCATCATTTTTATTCTAAACCAAATTCGTGTCGACAATATTTATTCATTTAAAAAAATCAGTGATCATTTGCCGCTCCCTAGAACTTACCGCCCCTAGGCAACTGCCTACTCGCCTATGCCCTCAGGACGTCCCTGTTCAACATACCTGGTGTAAAGTTTGAGCACGGAGTTTGGTTTTGAAATTCACTTTATGGCTTTTGTTTTGATTGTTTTTTTGGAAATAATAGATGATTATTTGAATCAAAATAATTGCTACTTTTTAAAGAAAATATCTCTGAGCTTTTACGCTTACACCACTAAAGAATGGCTGAGGCTAAAAGGGTTAATTAAAAATGTTTGCTTCAATTGAATTTTTATGAATACCCATTTAAAATGTGGAGTGCACGAACTTATTATATAGTATTTTTAAGAGAAATTGATTATTTATTGTCGATTGGTTGGAAATAAATATCCTATGGTAAGGCTATGATTATATTTTGTATGTGTTCAGAAAATAACCAAACGTTTTATTTTGTTATGCAGGATGTTATTTATAGACCTCTATGTTTCATTCATCAAAGACTTTTGTTCAATGCTTTGAAACTTACCTGTTATTTATCATCGATTCGAACTTTTCGAAATTTAATGGAAGTACGAGGACAAATTAATTTATTTATTATGAAATAGATTTTGCTCCATTTTATATCTCTACATTGTAAATAAATTGTTTCAGTCCATTACTACTTCAAGATTTATTTAAGTATTATATGTAAGGAAAAGAGATTTCAAATTGATTAAGTCAGAAAAGAGTAACATTTTATTGAATATAAATTACTTATGAAGCCAATGACAATACTTGCTTTGTTAATTATGGATTTTTTTCGGATTAAAATAAAACTTTTCTCAATTATAAGACATGTTTTTATCCTATTTTGGTGTTTCTGAATTCGGGGTGTGTCTTATAATCGATGGCGTATTAAATGACGCTGTATTACGCTTATTTGTATGAATGGAATATAAAAATAAGAGTGCGTCTTATAAGCGAGGATATACGGTATTTAAATTTCTTCACTCACCATTTTTTTTATAGCTCTAAAGAATTATAATTTTTAAAATTCCTAAAAATCGAAATCATCAAAACAATCTTTTTCTCGTTTTAATACGTTTTTCTGTCAAAATGGATAGTTGAGTTATGTTAGACATAGTTAAACAAATGATTAATCGTCAATTTCAAAAAAAAAAAACTACGCGAATAGCCCGTATTTAATAGAGAACCCTTTTTTCATTTAACTCACTGTCGAGAGTGGGAAGTGGGAAGGAAACAATCTGAACGCGACGCACAATACTCGGCCTAGTGAGCTGGCGAGTGAAATAAGCTAACGAATAAATTTTAACAGTTTATATTTCCTGAACTTCGTTGACCAGTCGTTTGATGAGTGTCATGTAGAGAATTCTTTGTCAAGACTTTGATAACACAGTATGTGTCTGTTTTTAGAAAATAGAAGAGTCTCTTCGTAATATTTATGTTCGGGTATTCGGCTCAACTTCCGGTAGATTTACCATCGTGGAGATAATTCGATTGACATACTCTTTAATGGTGTTTCTTTTACGACAGCTTTTTATGTTAGAACGATATTGAATCGAACGAAACGTACGTAAAAATGAACTAACTTGTTAAAAAAATACGCGCGTTGACACTTACTCGGTCAATAGTATTGCTCGGCAGCGTACTCAAAGCTTTACAATAACATTAACGGTCGCATGCAAATATTCGCAACTGACTCGCAAGGCTCACTGCGAAAATTGTGAATCGATTTTAAAAAAAGTCCATAGTCGAAGCAAGGCGACGATCGATTTAATATTATCTTATATGCTAACTTTTTTCAGAAGATTCGTTTCAATATTCAACAGAAAAAACTATTGTTTCGAAAAATAAAAGGGCGCAGTGGCGGATTACGCACTTGGGAGGCCCCAGGCGCAACAATTTTTGGTGGACCTGGTATTCGGATAACATAAAATTGGAAAAGTCTTCGAAAAATAAAAATAAATGTTAAAAACTGAATTAACCATATATGGGCTTTATATAACATGCTATTTTTGAGGCCCCTAAATTTCGTAGGCACCAAGCGCGCCACCACCGAGAGGTCGTGTGTAAATCTCAGATGTCATTCGAATTGTAAAAACATAGTAAGGTCCAAAAGGTGCAAGCATTTAAGAACAAGTATGTTTTAAGGACACGTATTCAGATATTTTAGTGGTAACAATAGAAAAGTCAATCGTTCTAAAAAAGCGTATTCATTTATTGTATCTCCCAGGAAAGATATTTGAAAATTATAGTCGTGTATATTTGATTTTATTTTATTTGAGAGTACGAAGACACGCGTATGGATTGTACAATTAAATTATTATTTTTATGTGGGACGTATGTGGTATGTGGCTGTCAAAACAATTGATTTAAGGATGTGTTTTATGAATCATGTGCCAAATAATTTCTCTTCCCGACGATAACATGATTACTCACCAGTCACCGCGTCTAAAAGAGAATGGAAAAGGATTTTTTTTTGCATTATTTTGACAGCGTTAAAAATCAACGTAAATCTTATTATGCTAACAATAAATACAACATGGTGATATATTTAATATTATATTCACAATATTTTCACTATTTACGTCATACAATAAAGAACATTTTCCTTTAGCGTTAACGTGTTATTAATACACGGACGATGAGCTCTTATTTTTTTTTTTAAAATACTTGTACAGAAAAATGTTTAAATATTTTGGAGAATGAGAAATACAAATTTTACGTGTGCTTTAACAGACAGTAATAATTTATGATTTTTCGAGTAAGTCGTCGATCTTAATTAAAGGATATTTAATACAAATGTAAATATCGACTTGTATTTTGTAAAAAAAATGTAAGTTTATTAATTTTATTTCTGTAAAAAAAGAATAGGTGGGTCGGGCCTTAGGTAATGTGTTTATGCGGGACAAAAAGAAAATGTCTTCACCACTGCGTAGGAAAGTAAAAATTAAAGGTTTTGTGGGAAAAGTAACGATCTTCATTTCTTTATTTTCGTTAACGATTATTTTGTCTCGGTGATTTCTCTTGCCAATCTCCCACTTAGGATTGACAATAGGATTCGCAGTTACGCACCGTGAAGATGGTTTACCACACAATGATATGAGATATGTTTAAATACGAAAATGAATCAGTTTTCAGTTATCATAGCCGAATCGGTCAGCGTACAAGCGCAGGCGCAGAGGCGAACGCGCGCAAATTGAACAAAAGTAATTGATCCAATTAAGATCTAATTAACTGCATGCAAATGTGTACCGTGTACCGTAGTCGGCGATTGATGGTAGCGCTGCAGCCGTGTTTTTTAGAGCGGATTGATGCGTTTTCACCTTGCCAAGATGGTTCTCTCACACACTGACCGCTCCAGCACTGCTGTGTTCATTCTCTTCGTTTCTAGCTGCTCACTCGGAGTTCTCGTAACGGACACATTTCACTTCTTGCTTATCTGGGTCTCTCATTCTTCTCAGTGTTACCATCGCAAATGCATGTTTGATAAATTTAATAGCAATGAAATGATTCATATATTAATTTTAAGTCAATACTACAGTCGTAAAAGTAAAAATAATTTGGTAGCCCTATTCGTAATTTATAAGCTGTCAATTATCGCCAAACTTTTCGTCAGCTTAAAAATGTCGGTTCACTCTAATAAAATTACACATATCAATCGCTGTTATAAGATGTTATAATATAAACAAATTGAAAAACAGCACCCCACAAGTTATACTTTTATTTTTTTAAAGCTGTAAAATAATCAGAAAATCAAGAGAGTTTTTAACATTTTTCAAGTATTAATGGAAAGTTTTTTGATGATATTTTGTTTCAACAACTTTTACTGTAATTAAGCTGGAACATCTAATGATTTAATTGAGATATATTTTTTCATTGCAAACCCTTTTCAACTTTCTAATTTTACTCTATCTAAATGCATGTATTTCAATTAATAACTAAAAATATGACGAAAACGCCAAAGGATTGCAATATTGAATTTCCTAATACTTGTCGACTAAGCACTTTCAATAAGTACTCCGAATAGTGTTACCTTACGGCAGTGTTTCCCAACCTTATTTTTGCCACGCCCCAATTCGACCCTTCAAAAATCTCCATGTCCCCCTTCTCCAATCAAAATCTTATAGTTGGGTACCAAACAAAATCGTAAAAAATAATTGCTTCACAAAAAAATGCACACAGTCAATACAAGCTTAGGAAATCATAGAAATTTTCAAACAATTTCATTTCCAATTTTAGGAATTTACCGATTAATATGGTAAAGCTTTTGCTATGGCTTTGCATAGCTTATCTCTCGTTTTAACACTGTCTTTACAATCTATATCGTGATTAATTTTATTATGAGTGTCTTAAACACATCATTTTGTAGTCATAGAGTAATATTTAAATAAACAATACAACATTTTATACGATCTAAAAAACATTTGATAGAAATTTTACAGTTTATTGACTTTCCCAAATTTTACTGACCTTGAAATTATTCGATTCAGTAATAATTGTTTAGCCTGCTTCCATAAAAGAAGTGAGCTATTCTGTGTTTACTGTTAGATTATAAATTATTCATACATTTATTTGAATAATGTCAGTCGTCATGGTTTAAAATAAAGAAACTAAAGCATCTGTATTAAGAATTACAAAAAGGTGTAATATGACGCATTGTTAAAAGATTTCACCGAGAGATGTCGGTGTAAAAATATTAAGAAACAATCGCAAACACTGATGTACAAGATTGCCATGTAAAACTTAATTTAATTCTTAAGAGGTCTTCATTATATTTTATTCTTGTGGGACGCTTGCGGATTGAGATCAAGCGAAAGACATTGTTTGTAATGCATTCAGTTCAGCGGTGGGCTGCCAATACTTTAACAAGGGGCTCGCTTTGTCTCAAAGCGATTCGCGGTGCTCTGGGGAAGGAGTGGATTTTTTTATCACTCTGAAGCAATTATTTGCAATATTTAAACAAGCAATCGATTGTTTGACAATATTCAACTTACCATAAACTTATCAATGCAAATGACTTAAAATGTACTACTGTGTATACTTAAGCTGTTATAGATAAGACATAAGTCATAAATTGCAGTTATTTACTAATTTTATCTGAGAATATTGTTTTTGCTTGAATCAACAAAGGGCTCGCACGAGCCCCCCTCCGAGCCCCCTCATGCCCACCCCTGATTCAGTTGTATTATGGATTCAAAAGTAAATTAATCTGTTATCTCTGTGAATAAAGGAAGCGGGAAAGATTTATGTATACTATGTCCTGCATAAACACCTCCGTGATATATGAAATTAATGTGTTTGCTTTTATTAATTATTTTCATGTCAAATATTGATTATATATACTTAAGTCAGGATTTCTTAATTCTGTGCCCGTGGATGATCATGCACCCTTGAAGCCATTTTCATGCCCCCTTACAAAACATGCTCAAACAAAAAATGATAATTGTTTATGATTCAAATCCCAACATTAGGATAAAAGTAAGTGAAAGCTGTCAAGATCGCACAAATTGTGTTTTTTGAGATATTTTGGTACTGTTATTTTTTATTTCTAAGTGCTCTAGTAGGTATATCAATGTATAATTTACCGATTACTAAGAAAATTTCAACAATAATATACATGTGCTGACAAAGAGAAAGAGAGCGCACTTATGTACTGTGTACCAGATAGACCAGCGATACTTAACCTTTTTTTCGTATGGGCAGCATGCCGGATATTGCTACGTTAAGTGTGCCGCAGCGTGTTAATTGTAATACGTTAATTTACCACATAATATAGTGACATAACAAAAATGCAAGCACACAAAAATACAAATGTATCTAAAATATTCATTCGTTGAAGTAAAGTTTCACAAACAATACCAGATCCAGTTTGAAAAAGAATCTAGTGGCTATGATTGTTTTGGGCCACATATCAAATCTGAGTGGACCGCATGTTGAGTATTGCTGAGATAAACAAATAATTAATATGCCTATATTTGTATAAATAACATTCAATTGGCTTATACCTTATCAATTTTTATTAATTTCAACGAATACATAATATGTTGAAAGATGTAGTAGTGTATTTTTACGATTCATTGACTTTTTAGCCATGTTCGTTATTTTTATTCCTAATAGAACATTTTAAATTAGAGGTTATGATTAAACGAAAACTGGTTATAATTAATCGCGCAAACTAACTCGTCCGAGAGGTAAAGGCTACATATAAGTATACAGTAATAAATGGACTGATAGTAAGCTTAGTGGGAAGTAATCTGGGAGGATCTGGAGGCATGGAAAAAATATAAACATCCATCCATGCCAATGGATACCATTCCATACACCGATTGCAAAATCAATGTATGGTTCATTAGGGTCTTCAATCAAGTAAATTTTATTTGCATTTTTTACATGCTGACCGGAAATGATTTTTGTTTTTTGTATCACATTAATCTGTCAATATTAATGCTTTTATTTAATACCTTATAACTTTTAATTGTCAAGAGTCAAATATTTATGATTCATACATTTTGGTTAGGTTCACAAAGCGTCGTCTTGGTTACGAAAATCAATTCAATACGTTGGAATGACGTCTTACATTAAAGATTTTATTTACTTGATAGGTATGGATAGGAATAAATGTGGGAGGCTCGCTTCGCCACGAACTTAGTCACTTTCTTTCGAGGACATTGTACATCCGGTAGAGTTCCGCGTCTCGGTGTTGCGCGCGCACGTGCCTTCGAAATCAAACCAATGCGCAATTATTTACCAGCCACTTTGTGGTGATTCAAAAAATAATTATTATGCACGCTGTAAGCGAAAGTTCAACCGGGCATTGTAAACATTATTAATACCTACACTGATTGAGATCAAAAAATAGTTCAACATTTTTAATAGAATCTTAAAAAATATACTCATGTTTTATACATTATATGTAATATTTTAATATACATCTTACCGCGATAAGATTTGCCTAAGTTTTGAATATTTTTGATATCACTCTAATGGCGATTTTTTAAAAACCGGTCGTGTTATCACCATATGAAATTAGTATTTTAAATTCTTCTTTCATATATCTCATAATATTTTTTTTTACAGAAGAGACTATTTTTTTTAAATAATCAGGAACGTTCCGAGGGCATAGGTGAGTAGGCAGTTGCCTAGGGGCGGCAAGTCCAGGGGAGCGGCAAATGATCACTGTTTTTTTTAAATGACTGAATATTTTTGACACACGAATTTAGCTTAGAATAAAAATGATGCCTCAATGTCTTTGATTAAAAAATGCTGGCAAAAAACATTTTCACTGGTAATAATATTATGACCGATGGGTAAACAGTAGTTAAATTGATCGCAAAAATCTTTTTTAAATGTGACATTTACCAATCTCAGCACTGTAGGCGGCAGATAAGGTAATTTCAAAAAAATATTACAAAAGTAGTAAGAGCGCTATTTTAAACTCTGCCTAGGGGCGGCACTTATCCTAGAAACTCCACTGTAAATAATGAAATATAATCAATTGAATACACGGTGCATGTTTTACCCATGTAAGGCAGCGTCGACTTGACTAGCGTTTGTACAACTGTAACTATACGTTTTTAGATTACAACAGATTAATCCGTTCAAGCAATGTTACGTTCCACAATGTAACTAATGTATAGATATCATTTATTAAACAATTAGAAAAGGATAATTGCTCTGAATAAATGAATATACACACAATATTTTTATTAGAAATCGAATGTAAATATTATCTGACGCCTACATTAGTACATTTTTAAAAATATATTTTGGTGATGACATAGTAAAGCAACATTTTAAAATCTAAATGTAAAATAGCTGATCCCAGAATAGTTTAAATATAAAGAATAGTTGTATGCAAATTTTCTCCGAAACCTGTATTGAAAAGGAGTTTTCTGTTTTAGAAGTAACTTTTACTTTCAGAAAGACTCTTTCTTATCTTATGAATTATAATATTTTATTCAGCGAAAAATATTAGGTTAAATCGAACATTGTTTTTATAATATTTAATAAATAAAAACGTTCATTAGAATATATTTAAATATTTTTTAGGGAACTTGTTAAATAATTTTGTAGATATTCCATTTCTTTCAGTGGTTTAATTTAATTAAATTTATATTAAATTTTATTCATAAAATACTATTAATAATTGTACATTTATAATTCGCTTTCAAGATATTAATGAGAATACAATAATTAATTTTAATACTATGTTTAAAAGCTGTTATTATAATTCAAGTTATTTACATGGAAACATTATTTTTCTGTAATCTATAAAAATATATTAAAAAAACGTAATCATGTTACGAAATATTATATTTGTGAATTTTGTCGCCTGCAATGACGTCTGTCGGTAGACATTGCATGGAACTTTCACATCCGGCTCGAGTGAATCATATTTTTCATATCTCTTCAATTGCATAACACGTTTATACGTTATACCAACTAAATAAACCTTAGCTTTTATAGGTTTAGCAACTTATAAAAGTCATAAATATGACATATTACCGATACATTATGGTTTTTATTGAACAATTTGATTCTTATGAGTAATAAAGAAATATTATACTTGATTTGACACGTGTTTCGCTTTTTAGAAAAATCATGCTCACACACATAAAGTCGAACTCGAACGATATAAAATGAAGAGAGTTGGATAATTATTGTACTGATGACCTGTCGCGTAGGCAAGGTATCGTTCGCATTAATATTTAAATCGAAAGTATATTTAAAACAATTTATTAAAAGTTCACTGACATCAAAACTCTCAAATAAATTATATGTAAAAAAAATAATTCTATGTAGTATCCGTAAGATACATCGGAAATATGTTTAAAAAACCACAAAAAATGTATTGGCCGATACAAAATGCCAAAGATAAGCAAATTAGTTAAAAAAATGTACTATTTCAACATAAAAAAGGGATAAAGAAATATTTTCATAAAATTGAGATGGTACGATAATGAAGTAGTAATAGGACATCGTATTTTTATGTATAAAACAAATGATAGTGGCATTCTTTGTAGGGAAAATTGAGATACGTGCATATAATTAAATTGTTGATCGTAATGTTTATACCTAATGAATTTAGTTCTTTACCCGAAGCCATAGAAAGTTTATTAGGTGTATTAAATTGCAGTGAATGTTTTAAGATCCAAATCTGACTCATTCCGCAAGAATGAGAAATTTCCAGAAGTGAGTTATGTACCAGAGTAAAAAATGTTACCTCTAACTGAAAGTGAAAACGGAGGTCCGTCATTACATTTGTAGCCTAATTTATAATAATAAAACATGTCACGTCAAATTCGAGTCCGTGATTCTTTATTATATTAGTGAGTACGCTGTTAATGTTCATGTGATATAACTTAATTAAAATTTTGCATGCAACAATATCATTAAATAATATTTATGCATTATATGATTGAAAAAACCATATTATTATTATTATCATTTAAATTTGTAATAATTACGAAATGCTTGTTATGTATTTATTATTTTAAGAAAACTTGCTTCCAATGTGCATATAGCATACGGATTGGTGTTTTAAAGGAGCTCTGGTTTTAAAAAGACTATCACTCGACAATCTAGTCAACTGCAAGACACAATCAAGTCGATTTTAAAATATAAGCTAAATCAGCACATATCGTCGAAGAGGAAACGGAATATAATTAAAATAGAAGCAGTTTACCCAAGTAAACTCTTTCAAAACGCTCAGTTTTCATTAAACGGTAATCTATAATTTTAAAATAAATCTGAATGCTAAAAGTTAACTGTATTTAACGCAATAATGTTAAATATTATATACCTTCGATTTGAAAATCAATGTTTTCACGGAATTAGAAATAAATACATTCTACCATTATAGTTGATAGCGATTGAAGTGATGAGTTTAAATAAATATCACATTAAATTCAGTGTATTCTTATATTATATAATATTATCACAATATATGTAAACATAATTTAAGCAAGAACACGCCGAATCAATTTAATAATTAATATAGCTTTTAATATTAAAGAGAATTCCCGCACTCCCACTTTTCCTCGATAAACAAAGATTTATTTTTACATCATTCATCAATAATTGTGTCAAATGTTTGATTTGAGTGAAAAGTTGTAGCTTCATTTTTTAGAATATATTCAAAAAACCAAATAGTGATTTCCAACTATCAAAAAAGAAAAAAAACTTACATTTGTTAATGATACCTAGATACCTAATGGATAGTACATTGAGTTTGAATCTTGGACATATGTACATATGTAGATGTTAATAAATACTATTTAACTACTATTTTAGAGTAAATATATTATGTAAAATTTTATTTTTGTGTTATCGAGAAAACCATTTTTCATAAAAAATCTTACGCGTTTACGGACATATTTTACACTTAATTTTAAGATCAAGACCAGTTTTGATTATTGAATAAAATGTGTTGTAAGTTCTTACTCGCCAAGCGAGAACCATTATGAGTTTATGTATGGTGTTTCAAAAATATAGATGTAGGTGAATATTAATGTTGGTATTTTTAAATTATTTTATTTCTACCAGTGAATGTAAGAAGATACTAAAATTAAAATTATACAATGAGCATTAACAAGTGGTTGATTAAAACATACCGAAATGGAACCATCACCTCATTACATTTTTCGTGTTCTCCGTATTAAATTTAATACGCAGACAAGACAGACAGATATGCCTTTTGTTACAGAAGAGAAAGAGAAAATGGTTTTAAGAGTTTGCTCAAACACTCATTATTCAAAGTAGAAAGTAAATACATTAAAACAAAATTAATTAACATTAATAGGTTAAAGCAATTACTAAAGTAAGTGATCACAATTTCGCACATACGGATTTTATTTGTCTGTTAAAAAGATATTGACACAAATAAAATATGATGCATAAACGTTAGAGTGATTCAAGGTAACAGGTTTTAGTCTAATTTCAATGTTTGATGCAATTATCGTAATCATCCATATACATATTAGAGATAACCATATTTTTTATACGACTTCACATGTTTTTTTTGTAACCGTGTCCGCTATCAAAATGGAGCATATGAACTTCTAAATGATCACCTTAACAGAATTGGTTTTATGAGATGTGATTGTTATTTAGTCATTAATCTTCTCTTTACGGAAAAGGTATTTCTAAAAGGCTTTCAAGATCAGATCGTCGGAAGGTTATGTAGATACCATAAACGTCCATGCCTTTGAACACAATTGAAAAAATATATTTATGAAGGTATCCGGACTTGTCGACGTCGCAACCAGATAGTGCGTTGACCTTTCGGCTATAGTACCGACTTAAAAATAATAACGAGTTATATATTATTAATTCTTTATCAAGCCAAAAAAAAAATATTCTCATTCGTGCGTGGATATCAATGATTTTGCGTCATCATTAAAATCTATCATGCATCTAGAGCAGGGGTAACCAACCTTTTTGGACCCTAGAGTGCATTCTAAAATATTGGTAGAGCGGCGGGCACCACATTTTTCAAGGTTATTTATAGGAATTTAATTATCAGCGTGAGTCGTTTAGCTCTTCCAAGAATTTTGAAATTTAAAAACCCAGGAATTTTACCAATTTGCTCAAATTATCAGTGTGGCGGGTATGGGGTTAGGCATCCCTAATCTAGATTAATCAACTAAAAGAAAGGGAAAAAAACAGTTCAATATGACTATATTTTGACTGTTTGTCGTAAACGTAATATACCTCACGTTTTTGGAAGAATTTTCAGCTTCTGTCTTAGATCAAATTATTAAAACAAAATTTACGATTTCATAAATGGTAAAAATAATGAAAATGTTTTTTTATAACTTTTTTGCATTGAAAAAAAACTAGCCACCATTCAAAAAGTATGGCTTGAATATAAAAAATGTTAAGTCATTTTGATCCATTCACTCGCACTAAGAATATACATACAGCATATCGTTGAAGAATTCATGTGTTACAAATCTTTTTATTTGTTACATACAATAATGTATGTAACAAATAAAATATTGTTAAATGTAGTAACGTTTGTCAGTGTAGATAAAGTGCAATAATTGGGGTAAATGATCTACCATTTCAATCCAAAATTAAGCAGTGTATGCATTATATTACATCATATATAGTAAACGGAATGGGATATTTGAAACATTACTTTTAAACCATTAATCTCCAATCCCGGAATCAGAGATCCAGACCAATTTTGCGATTTCGTAATTCCGGGTTCATCTTAGTACTAATCCCGGGATTTAAGGATTGCACGTAAAAATCCTTAAATAGAGCTAAACAAATTCTCAACAGCGCTCACTGACAGGCGTAATTTTTTTAATGGTCATCCCTAGCTAAAACAAAAAAAAAGAAAGTCTCACACTTCTCAATAATTTTGGAATCTCTTAACTACCCACATTTTTCAACAATGATCTCAAACAGTTGTGGCACGATATTATTGTAAAGGATTGTGAATCCCAAAATTTAGGGATTATAAAAAGGGTCCGGGATTGGATGTCCTAAATTCTGATGATATCCAAATTCAAAAATTATTTTGGTTTTATTCAGTTTCTTAAATTAATTTTTATGTATAATATATACATATATATATAATCTTTCAATTAATGTGTTTGCCCTATAAAATTAATATTCTTCAAAACTAATATTTCGGGGATTTTCAATTTAAAAAAAATACGCTGAAAAACAACATCTCGTGTCGTATTTTGAAAAAGTTTATTTAAGTAATGTTGTGTACCCAAAACATCCCCTTAAAACATGGCAAGTATTAATAATAGTACTTATTCAGAAATATAAATTTAAAGATAATAGTGTAATATATTGGTGGTTATTTTATCATAAAATAATGTAGTTTGACTGATTTGACTGGCAACTTGTGCATATTTTCATATAAACATCATTGATTCTTTTAAACCCTACAAATCGAAACAATAAAGCATATTTAGATAAATATTATACAAATACACTCCATTTTGTTAATAAATTCTTTAATGTAGGATATAATACAATGATTTTCTTAATAGCATGTGTCATCGTAATATAATAGGATGTTATACTGAATAAAATAAATACTCATTCGCAACTAATGTTAGGTAACTAATGTGATGTTCGTGTTTTTTTAAAGGTGTCGCAACAAATACTGTGCACGTCATTTGAGAAGCAAAAATGTATATCCGTTTTTAGAACCTGCACCGACATGCTTGCATAAATATATGTACTACATATCTTTATTTTTATCATTGGAATTATTTATTAAAAAAACATATTTTAATGTAGATCAAAGTCAATTGCCGATTTTGACAGTAAGTCTTTCAACTAATTCTCCGGAAAGGCAAATAATAAAAATATGTCGTTAGTTGAAGACTGTTTTTTTCATCATTTTCATCAGAAGATCATTTTGTTACCTATATGTATGAGGACACTGGACTAGATTGTTTGATTTACAAATTACTTAATGCTTCTTATTTTATTTATAAGATATTTATTTATTTATTTAATTAACATTGCACAAGGTTGACAAATTATAAATTTAAAACTTTTACAATGAAGAAAAAAAATAGCACAATTTAATATTAAAAGAAATAGAAAAAAATATAGCAAGGAAGTCAACTGAGTAAGCTCCGACAAACTCTACTCTAATACATAAAAAATAATACTCGTCGAAACTCACCCACGTCTACGTGGAATATGTCGACATCCGAAGCAATATTGTTGAACACCGAACATCAAAAATATTATAAAATAACACTTTCATTAAAAATAGACGTTGAAAAAAGATCATTGATTTCACATGCTGTGCACGTCATACCAACTTGAAGGGTTTTAAATCTCGTTAATTATTTGAAATATGATTTGAAATAGCCAAGATATATTGATAACTAAATTTCTGGATTTTTTTTTCATTCGATGAATTTATGAATAAATAGATTTAATTAATTGATAGTATTTTTATTATATTTAACGAATGTATTATAGATGAAAAAAATACATTGGTGGTGCATGCATCGCTACTCATATTATAGTCTTTTCATCAGTTAAGAGCCGCGCATGACTCTTATTTTTTGACATAATAGCAGACTGTACAGGAAAAACATTAAAACTCTATAGATTTTTTTCTAAATAAATATTTAAACAAGCTTTAATATAAGATACATTATAATTTAAATTTTATTTGACTATTTATTGGAAATAAATAAATGGAACGTTTTCTACAGTTCCGTCACATCATAAAATTATGAATTGCACATAATCTTTCAGATTTCTTTTAATTTGTATTCCATTTGAATTAAAAGTATCTAAATAGAAAAAAAAACATAGCACTAAAGTTCTTTGACATATATACAGTGGCGGTAGGTCAATGTGGCATTGAATCCCCCCTGTATATGCAGGGGCGGTTATATTTCATGAAATAATATTCAAACATAAGATTTATACCATTCACTCATTTTAAATTCTTCATGTATTTATTGTTTAAAATAAAATAAAATGTTCTAGAAAATTTATTATAGACAATAAATACACGAAGAATTTAAAATGAGTGAATGTTATAAATTTCAAGTCATTTGATAATGTTTTGTTAATTAGTGGTATGTAATTAAATTAAACTGACTGTATGTCGATAACTGCCAAAACTAAATTTAACACACGCTTAACATGTTCAGTTGAAAAGGCGTGACGTAAATATAATTACATGATCACGATATTTACAAAAACATAATAATATTGTAAAAATCGAGTTGCCGAGTTTTACCTGTAGACGAAAAACCATATCCTATTCAACGCCGAGAAAAGAAAGTTTTACGCTCCGCTTACGCAGGAAGGCGCGAGAGGGGCCATGAATAACCAAAACAATACCAGGCGAAGGAGTTTGTACCTCTTTACCTCCGGGATGCAAGAGTGGGGTGGATGAATGGATGGGATTTCCACTCCCCTCAGACACCTTTCTTCCATTCAATTTTGTTCTACGATAATTAACCAGTAGCAGGCGATGTAAACATTTTCAATTTAGAAAAAAATTGCTTATGTAAATTAGTTCTCATTTTTTTTTATCTGTTGGAGATTCAATCGTATAGATTACCCACGTCATAGTAAATAACGCCTTTTCTAATATTTTCCATTTCAACAACATTCTAAAACAAACGACGAAAAAAGTTACTAGAAATGATATTGAAATTTTATAAGAGACATAATATAATACCTTTAAAAATTGACGATGGGCATTTTTTTATCATCATTTTTATTCCAAATATTATTGAAAAAATTATCACGTATAAATTTTTTCAATTCAATCTAAAAGTGATTTATTTACATGGACTTGGTTCGATATATGAGTTTATTTACTAAAAGGTCCGTTCAACTGATATTGAATATTTAACATTATACTGTAGCGCTAACAAAATACATTAAAAGAACAGAACAGCATATTAATTATAAAAAAATAAATTTTCCCGTAAATAAAACATGGAAAACTGGTGAGATAAAAACAGTTTTAAATGATCCTACTACTTCAAAATATATAAAAAAAACAATAAATTTTCAAATAAAACTCAAAGTTTGATTAAAATGGTTTTAAATTATATGTTCTACAAAACACATTATAGATACGGATATCAAAGTGTCTTTATTTCTAACTGAAAATTCAAGCAAAGTGATAATTGAATAATCTGTCAAAATTAAAAAGATTACAATTATTTCAACAAGATTTTTTCAATTATTCATGAAAAAATTCAAGACACATTATTTCAATACAAATATAGAAATGATAGCTGACCAAAATTAGTGAACAATGTGTATTAATGACAAAATTTAAGGAAGAGTTCAAATAAAGAAAATTTTGAAGCGATCGATAAATAATTCGATCTATCAGGTAAGTAAGCTTCAAGCTGTTATCGCTACCAGTGTTAAGCCAAATTAATGTTTTGCGTCAGCATCAATCAGTCACCAAAAGTTGACGCCCGCCCGCGGTTCGGTGCCACACAGAATATGGAAATCTTTAAATCAGGAGAAAGGGGTGGACACTTTCACGTCTATATAAGCGACCGTCAAGTTTACAGTACATCCCAGTATCCGAACAGCACCGCGGCAGATGCTTAGTGCAGCAACTGTCACTTTTTATAGATACCCGTGTGCGCAGGCTGAGTGCGCGAAGTGACATACATTATCCAGCATCGAATCATTAAACTTTCAGCAAAAAAAAAAACAATCAAACCTGTGTGCGTGTGCTCGTGTGTGATATACCGAACTGTAAAGATAAGAAGGAACAGTGTGAAGTAGCCAACCGTGTTACTACTACCGGTTCCGTTGGATTATTACCGTGAGACTTCAATTACTTCAGGTGAATATTTGTTTTTGTTTATCAAGAGTTTTTAAAAAAAAATCCGAAAATTTTCCGGTGTGCGAATAGAAAGTGAGCTTATAAATACAATGATTTTTTTGCTTTTGGTCAATCATAAAAATCATGCTTGTTGACAATAGTTTAGTAAATTACTTGAATATATTATTCAAATAATGTAAATAAAAAAGGGAACACTCCTTGTTGGATAGATGGAAACTAATGGCAATATAAAATGAATAATTTAAACAGTTACGGTAAAACTAAATAAATAATAACTTTTGTATTCAATAACACGAAAAATAATAAATTTCATTGCATGTATTGGGGTTTATTATTTTACAGTATTTTTGAATTGAACTAAAAGGAAAAAAATGAAAGTTGATATTTATTCTGTCGAAGCATTTTTTTTCATCATACATACACATTGCTTGAGGCAAATAATTGTGTGCCTGATTAATTGTTTTCTTTTAATATATCCGCCTTACGGATGGATGTCAAGGTGAAAATTTATTTATTCACAGCTGGGGTCAAGGAGAGATACCACAATATATTTTGAACTTTTAATAGGCTTCCAGGGATGTTCATTTTATTTTATTATTTGGTATATGGTTTTAAAAAAAATCTAATTTATCATTTTGCTTAATGTTTTAAATGGCAATTATTAAGTTCTATAAGATTATCGTAATATTATTGTAAGCTGTTTTGGCTTCACGCTATCGTCAAAAATTTAGATAGCTTCGATAGTTCTTCCGATGGTGTAATGCTTAAATATCTATTCACTCTTTTTTTGCTAAATTTTCAATACTCTTTATGCCACATTAATCGATAATATATACGGTGCCATAAAAATAGTAATATCTATTTGATCTAAATATTTATTCTTAAACGAGTTTCACCATTGGCTAACAACATTTGTTCTTTCGTTTACCATTAAATCTTCGATAAGAAGACAGAGCATTGAATTACAATCTGTTCTAACCCTATACCCCCTAAGTCACACAAGGCTTGATAAATTATTATTTCTGTTCTCTTAATAAATTCATTTGTTAAGGGAAAATTACAAGTATTATACTAAAATTTATATTAAAATCTTGAACGATTCAGACACTAACGTCTATTATGTAATCTAAAATGAATAAATTTAAAGAAAAGATTTTGTATTGATGTTCGGTTGGGAAAGTATTTAATGTTTGCATTCATTGAACCATTTTGCAACTAAAAGTGCATCATTTTATTAATTCGAAACGTAATTATTTCTTCTATTGAATTATTATGGTCAATCGGGCCACGATTGATGCTGACACCATTCATATTAACTGGTTGAGAGTTTCTGAGCTACACTGCTTAGATCAGTGGTATTAAATAGGGTGTTTTTATTTTTTCTTTCTTTTTTTATTTCATTAATGTCGTAATAAAAACACAAGAAAAAATAAGATAAAGCTTTACTACGAAATAGAATAGATACAATTAAAAGATCATTTATTGATTATTTTTTTTATTCAGAAGCTAAGAAAGTTTTTCTGACGTTATTGAAAAGAACTCTTTATTCAGTGGTGTGCAACCTTTTCATATCGAAAGACTATACCAATTAAATTGAACAAAATTTATGTAACTTCCCAAAATCTAGACAAAAATGTGCGTGTACTATTTTGTGAACGAGTAAAAAAATTTAAATGAAAACTTTATTTAGTCAAAATGCCGCATAAAATTTCCAACCCTGCTTAAAAGCCCTAGATAAAATAAGTATATCTAACGTTATTTTAGTTTTTTTTTAACGTAGAAAATAGTTTTTTTTTTTGCTTAAATCACTACCAGAGGCAACAGTATGCAACATGTTTTCGTAAAGATAAAAATTGATAATTTTAATTATATTTTTTTCTGATTCCATTTTTTTAGTATGTATCACGTATTTATTATGCGCTGGTGTCGAGAAAAAATCTACGCGGTTTTTTTGGTAGCGTTAATTGATCACGCACTACTTGATACATTTTTTAATTTCGTAGTAGTTAAATTGTTTTTGGTCAAACTTAAGATTTTTCGATAAATCACTTGACTGAAACAAATCTCAGTTTTATATTGTGATTGGCACCTGGTGTCAGTACACCTGGCATAGGTGTACCCAGGCGTCTAATGGTGTTAGCCAGAGGCGATTTGTCTCTGACCAAGTCGCTGTATCTGTATGATATAAGCACACGATATGTAGGCCATCAAGCAGCTCTTTATCACTTGAACTGCTTTCTTCCGATTGAGAGTCGCGGGTTTTTTGTGCCCGACAAGCTTAGCGATTTTCTCGCTAGATGCTGGACTGGGTGCACTTGGCGACCGGTAGACGAGTATTTTTTCGGCTTTTGCTCCAATAAGTACGGAAGCTACATAATTACACGTTCTGTTGATATTTTGATTGGATTTGATATTACGAATGATTGGTTTGCCAACTGAAATACTTAAATAATATTGAAAACCGTTAGCAAACTATTGCTTCAAATCGCTGATAACTGAACTATTTAGGTTGTTACGATTAATAAACAGCATATCGCCACCTCAATACTACAAATAGGTAACATGATTTTAAATGTTTTTGGTACATCTATTTAATATGATTTCAAATTTCCTTATAAAAAAACAATTGAACATTAATTAATAGTTCTCAATTATGCAAAATATCAACTGTCGTATTTTTTAAGAATCAATGACTATAGATTAGAATCTAAGCCAGGCGTGGGGAACCTGCGGCCTTTTGACTACTCTAGTGCGGCCTTCTGACCAATTCTCTAATTCTGTAAATTGCTGACATATTCTGACCGTAAAGTCCTGTTTCCGGCCAAAGATTCCCTAGTGCGGCCTTATGTCGTATCAGAAAAATAAATGCGGCCTTTAGAGAATAAAAGGTTCCCCACCCCTGATCTAAGCCTTAGGTGATGTATGTTAATCGAATAAAATTTGAATTTATTTTTTCCAATAATGTTTAAATAAGAGTCGTAGTATTGAGGTGGTAATAGTAATTGATATTTTCCGCAAAGTAACGTTGAATGCATATTCATCGGCAACTTTGTGGAAAATTAATTTACATATAATATATAATTAAAATTGAAAACGTTCTTATTCCTATGGTTGTGTAAACGAGATGTGTCAAGTGACACGTTTTTTGTCTCTCTGAAAAGCAGCTTCAGACTATAAATATCATAATTTCAATAAAAAAATCACTATAAAATTAAAAAAAAATCCTTTTAAATAATTAAAATAACGAATCCAAAATATAAAAAAAAACATAGATTTTTTATATATTGTGTTTTACAACATTTTATCGTTTGGGGGAGTTGAAAAAAATCATTATATATTTATAAACATAATAATATATTATACGATAAAGTTTATTAAGTTTACCTATAGGTATATTATTATTATAATTATCTAAATTTATTTGGCTCTACAATGTCTTTAACTGATAACAAAAATACAATATTTCCAATACATTATTGTGCATTTTGACATCTTGTGACAATTTATATTTTAAAAGATATTTTGTATTACAAATTCAAAGTATTTCTTATATATTTCAAAGCAAATATTATCTTTATCGAAATCACTGCCTTACAATAGTGAATTTTTATGATACTTGTTATATTGATGGTGAATGAAAATTATCTTAATACTTTCATTATGTTATAGCTATTGTTAATCGAAACTGATACATCGACATCCGGTCTGAAAGCAGCTTTTAATAACGGTCAACATCAATGCAATTATCAAATTATCACTTCAATGAAATACGACTCGGGTAATTTCGACGCATAAAAATGCTGAAGGTGAAATCTCTCGTATGCCATTTTTGACACTATCATTCGCAAATAAATAATTAATCCGAAGTAAAAAGTAAACCGAGAAAGTCACGAGTCAAAAAATAAACAGAGCTAACCCAAAAACAGGGTTTGCTTGGCCGGACGAGTCTTTGCTAATTGATAATAACAAATTTAAAAAATGGTTAATATTCTTTATGCAGGAAATGAGATGTTTTTATATTAATCTACAAATGAGGACTATAAAAAAATACGTCCGTATAAGAAATTGAATAATTTCACAAAGCTGGTTTTATTCAACTCAATTTTATTATTTGGATTTTTAAACTTTCAACACGTACATAGCCTCAAACTATTTTATTTTACACTGCCATGCTAATTAATTTGAATTTTAACTTATATACCGAGAGATTTTATAAACATTTAAGTAGGTATAGTTATATAATTCGGACATCATAAAATCGACTTTTGAGTATAATTTCCAACATTTTAAAATAAATTAATAAATTCGGTTAATACTAACAAAGATTTCTAATGGACCACATTAGTATTGCGTATGAGAGTTTCAGACATTAAAATAAAGATATTCTAGTATTCACGTGTGTATTCATTAAGATTAGTTTATTTACATGTATATTAAAAAATAATTACAAATTATAAACACATTAATTTTGCAATGTAAAAAACTCATAACGAATAGTAGAACAAAACATTAATTGGAAATTGGCAAATAAGTCAACTCAGATAGCTCCGACAAAGTCCAATTTAATATATAAAAAATAATATTCGTCTGAGCTTTCATATAAAAATACTCATAAATATCGCAATATTTTAAATTTAAAAACCTGTTAGCGGTTTCTAAAACTCTTATTGTATTGAAATGTGTATTAAATTATACAGCTTATTTTATAAAATTGTTCTAGATTTTTTTATCACGTACATTATTAATAATATGTGGTATTTTTCTTGCATTCATAATTAATGAAAACATAATGATTTTGGTTAAATTCATTAACACTTAAGAGTTTATAATGGTAACATAAATACATATTCTATTGTGCGGTTTTGTGATACAGTATAAAATACACAGTTATTTAAAATTTTATTGAAACATATTTTCATGAAAAAAATGGGCGAAGAAAACACGAAGAGTAAATTTCCGACAAATTTTCATTAAGACATGTGTGCCCACTTTCTTGCGGAAACTTTCTCTGGTAATCAACTTTAAGCAGTTGGCAATTAAGAATAAATTCATTAACTGTTATCTTTTAAATTGTTTCGCAAGCTGTATTAATTAGATAGATTTTAATAATAAAATTGGAACGAAAGTTTATGTGCAATGTTGATTTCACACATACTGCTTTAGATTGTCTGAATGATTTTGCATTGCCTTAACCCATTCTTCGTATTTAAGCGCTTACCTTATGTTGGCAAATATTCAACACAAATGTAAATTAGTTTAATTTTCGAAATCCGGTTTGTAGTTTCAATGAAATATTATTAATCATCATAATTTTTGTATGAATACTTTAGCAACTCAATCGAATCAAACCACATAATGACCACAACGGAAGAATAAAATTATTTTAAACATTCAACGTACGTTATCCAAAATTAAACACGCATAAAAGTTTCAATACTACAATTTTAACATATGATCTGTAATGGTCTCTCACAATGAAAGGAAAAGATGCTTACTCATATTCTCAAGAAACTTTTTATATTAAAAAACCCGCATTGCTTGTTTTTAGACTCTCTTGGAGAATTTTAATATCGATTTTTTGAAATTATGGCTTGAATTTTAAACAAGCTTACAATAAAGCTGTAAATTATTTTTCTACAGGCAAAACAATCCTGTTATTATAGAGTTTTAGAATGAGTACTACGGATCTGGTTTTATTTTTCTAAATCCAGTGTTCTTCCACCGACAATGGAATAAACACAGTGTATTTATAATATAAAAAAAACACAGTTTCTCAAAATATTCTAATTTGCAGACTCTTGTTATACAAAAAAAATAGAAATCTGTTAATACTTTCATTATCGTGCTAGCAAAAATCACCTATGCTGTCATGTATATTCTGTCCACATATATGATAAATTAAATCATGACTAATTGACAGTTTTTGAAGTAAAGAATAATAATCACTGTGGAATAAAATAAAAGATTTTCTATAGCGTGAACAAACAGGAACTCAATCTCGTGCTGCGATGTGATCATGTTGAAACATAATATATAGATTAATAAGGCATTCTCTCTTTATCTTCGTTCGAGAAAACAAGTAGCTGCTTACGCTTTAGAAGTCGCTTGTTTGTATGTTGTGCGAGCGGTGTACTGAGCTTGCTTTTATTTTTTGTCTTATTACAACGGTAAGTGAAAATATCATGATTATCGGATATAATGTATAATACTGTTAAACGTAGAATAAAGTATTTTTTATTGAAAAAACAGTATTTTTTGTATAAATTAAAACGTAGGTTTTTAAACGTTTAATATAGCGACGATGAATAAGTTGAATCTGATTCAAAAACATTGTTGAGATTTACTAGGATTATGAAAAATAACTCGTCAACGTTGAATATTTTTTCAACTGAAACTGTATCGTTCAATATTGCAGAAGCTCCACGCAGTTTCATTATTTGTAGACAGGTTATACATTTTAAGATGTTAATTTCAATTGATATAGTAAATCGTCTTACACAAAAAATATTTTCTAAATTAATTAAAAATACACAATTATTTTTTTACTGCCAATTTAAAGAAAGTAATTTTGTAGCATTATATGCTTATCATCATTTTTAAAAGTTGATAGAATGTATTATATGTAAAGTAGAACTTTAATTACTTGTTGAAGATTACGAAGTAAGATTGTTGGCAATAAAGAAAGTTCCACGGTTCATAAAAATACTCTCACATTGTACATTTTATTTATTGCATGCAAATACCTAAGCAGGAAAAATACATGAAAATTTGTATTGAAATCGTATGTGCATCATTTAACTTTTATAATATAATACATATTAATATTAAAAACAGTTCAGGAATTGAATAGAACTGTATCAAATTTCATGATTTTGAATTTAAAAAACGTTTAAACGTATGTAGGCGTAAAGACACATACGACAGGTGTATTATAATGTATGTATGTATACAGATGTGCATTGTACATACTACATTAACTCACATAGGTAATGACCGCGTTAGTATGCTCATGCATATTTATATACTCTCACAACGGTCTTAGTATAAAATTTTACAAAACGAATACAATTTTTAATATTATCTCGATAATAAAATTTTTGAATATTTATTTTTGTAGTAGAAAAATAAGTAATTACAGATATGCGAGTGATATAGATTTAAAAATGATTTTATTAACAGTAAAAACTGCAAAAATAATCATGGTTATCAAAACTGTTTACTTCTGGTATTGTAAGTATTCCATCGTCATTTTTATTAAGTTTTAAGTGGTTTATTTAAAAAAAACGGCTTATTCTAAAAAGTTGAGTAATCGAGTAAAATATAACGATTTAGAGACAAATTATCGTAGAAAGTTGATGGTTACGTAGATATCGAGTTAAAGAAATTTTGATGCCATATACTTCCGTTCTTATCTACCATCTAAATAATTTACGATACCAATCAGATACGTGTGTAGTTTGTTTTTCTTTTCCGCGTCATTTTAATCTTTTGTTTTTCATAATTCCACGATAACATATCTACAAAATTAAAATGGAGGTTAACGAAATATATTTATCTTATCATTCTTTGAAAAAAAAGTGTTAAATAATGTTTGGCAGACGTCGATTTAGCTGTGCGATACGTTGCGTGCAGTAAATTTTCAGCAGCCGATTTTGTTTAGATAAATTACATTTTTATGTAATGATAACAGTATAAATAATAAACATTTGTTAATACATCAAATGATTTGAAAGAAGTCGACAAAGATTCATAAAAATAATTAGGCATTAAGGTTTAATAGGAGACAGAAAGTTAATTAAAAAACTAAAACACGATTAATTTAATTTTTTAATAATTCAGCATTTAAATTATGAAAATATTACAAAGAACCAGTTTTTTAACGACTATTTTTTTCAAATGAAAACGATTTTCATTATTTGTACCTACGAAATATAAAAAAAATACTTCCCAAAAAGGTCATTGTCTATAATGTTTTTAACGTGTAAAGGCGTGTAGATTTTGATATAATTCAATATTAATGGGTGTGAATTCGAGATTTGATCTCAGAAACAGGGTGTGCGGTATTTGATATAAGGCAATGTTGGTCACGGAGGCGTTTGGAAAGCGAGTCAGTGTGTCAACTGGCTCTGCGCGATTCACTGCTGCTACTACGGACATACAGGGTTACGATACAAATTTTCTTTTTGCATGTATGTTAAAAATATGAGATTAACCGATAAAATGGAATCTGCTTCATTCCACTGAGTTACTTTATAATACTGAATCAATGTATTGTTTACATCTAACGAATATATTTTTTTAAATTTAATAAGCATGCAGGATTACAAATAACCATAAATTTATATTTTTCCCAATGAACTCAAAATAATTTATTTACATAAAATTTACGTGAAAAAAAGTTAAGTATTTAGTTCCACGAGAATTATTAAATAAATATTTCTGCATTGTTCTGAAGATATTTTGATGCCGAAATATATTTTATTATACTTTTAGTCTATGTATTACAATAGAGCTTTAAAAGTAAAGTTTCAGACGGCTATTTTTTTATATTAAAATTGTAAACGGCTAAAGAATATATTTAAAAAAAATGGTAAATATTTTTTTACATTGTTTCACAGTCGTGTTTCAACCCTGGAAATCAGACATTGATAGTAAATGTGAATACATCAATCAGCTCGTAGTATTTTATGCATGTATGGATGCGATGACTCTACGCGCGTGCGATTATCGAGATGAAGTATGGTCATTTCCTTCCTAGATGAGTACTCACCTTGAAATATTGCAATGTACGCTGTGAGGAAAATACTCATAAAAACGCGAATACGGAAAGAAGAGAGATTGGCAGAAACTTTCGTAATCCGAGTAAATGTATATCTGACAGACGACAAAAAGTCGGCAGTGCAAATATATTACATTTATAAACTTGATAAAATAACATAAATGAAGTCTAAAGTCTCTTCAGTTTTGAATGCCGGAAGCAGATCGGAATGAATCAAATTTAAATGTGGCTCGTAATAAGCCACAGTGTATATTTTAATATTAATATAAATATCCATTAAAACACTGAAGAAAAGATTTATTGATGATTCATCTTATATGTTAACTACGTACAGACAGATTGCTGCTTTGAATTTAACGGAGATTTATTTTTAAAATTTTATGTAGCGACACTTTTTAGATTGAATCGCTGACAGCTACTATGATAGATAAGATAAACCACTTTTTATATTCAATTTTAGACAAATGACCACTTTGTCAACTGGTTTGTAATCTTATATGATTTGTGTTGGTATTCTTTACGAGTAAAACAATATAATAATATTTGAACTATCGGGTTTCATTAATACCCGTTCGTTGTTATTTCCTTTTGTGAAATTTATATTCACTAAGTTGTAAGATTAAATAAATATTGATTATTATTAAAACAATTTGAAGATATTATATACAAGGATAGTTTTATAATATTTTTGAATTAATGTTAAGGTTTTTAATTATTTACATACGTATTTATAATCGTGTATATTGTTAAATTTGCAATAATTACTATTTTTTCAATGAATGATATGAGACTTAATAAAAAGTATGTATAATAACTTAATAATATAAATTATTATCAATCAAGTTAAATGTCATATTCATATTAATTATGTCCCGAAAAAAATTGATTTTTTTTGGAGACCAATATGACACGTTTCGTATACCAAGGAATGAAATTATAAATTCAATAACTATTAAAATAAGAAATCATAGTTTTGATTTATCGACCAAGAATGTCAAATTTACAAGAAACTTCACGAATCACGAGTATGGTAATAAATCTTTTAACACATGTATATAAACACTAAAAACATAAGATATAAGATTATAAATGTACAGTATAAATAAACATATATGTCTATCATTGTGTATTATAACTATTCAAAGTAATAATTAAAATTAAGTCGTGAGTTTTAAATGTAAAAAAATATAGAGTATAACAAGAAAAAAGTATCACTTTCTCCGGATTTAGATTTAGATAAGTTTTTACCAAGGTATTTATCAAATAATACATAATTATTTTATAATATCGTTGTCTGATTTACGATTTTTCGCTTCATTTTAATATTCAATGCATCGAAATCGTAATTACTTTAAAAAATCTTGTTAATTATTCTTATTTTTTTGTATTGATGTCAATGTAGTTCTATTTCCAGTTCAACTTACTGCTGAATAACTTCTATTGCTGGTGGCTTGTTAATGGCTTAAAACAAAATACTTAAAACAAAAATTTGTAAACAACATTCACGTACCGATATCGAAAATGGACAAGATTTGAAACGGTAGCATTTTGTGAAGATAAATAATTGTGCTAAGAATAATATTAAGAAAGTAGTCATTCCGGTTTATCCCGGCCAATAAATGGTATCAAGGTCACCATTCTAACTCCATTTCAGCTAATTAATAAGTACTTTGAACCAAACGAGTATGGTGAAATTTTTACTCAAGAGTTACAGACTAAAGCATAGATTGCCGGAGGTCGCGTATTTTTAGATTTAAGCGGCGCTAAGCGTCTTTTAATAACACGTCTCTCAAAATATTTGAGTGTCCTTTGATGCAAATTTTATAGTTTGACACATGACGAAATAATACAAATTGTACGACAAAGACCTTTGGGATGATTTCAGTAAGAAGATATTTGTAATATTTGTAACTATTTGGGTACTATATATTCCAACCTTTTTAAAAATTTGCAACATAACTAGTTTTAGAAGATATTTTTATCAAGTAAATAATGGATATAATAAATTTAGATCACGTTTTTTTCCAAATTAATACAAAATAATTATATTTTTATTTTTACTACTAAATTTATACTATGTTTATTATTTTTTTGGTTAGTACAAAATATTACCATCTGTTTTATTCTGGGATTTTGCTTTACGTGTTTATTTGGCAAAAACAGTTTTATAGAAATATGGATTGTTTATAATACTTATTTTAATAATAGTAATTACTATTTGTACGATGTTAAAATATTCACTCCATAAAAACCGCATTCGTTTCTGCAATAGAGATTCAAATTGATATTCTGAAGATTTTTTTTGTAGAAATTTCAACTCCATGTAGTCACTGAACAATAATTTCCATTAACCGTTCATCTTTTGACAGTATGGCAGCAATATTATTGTACAATATCCTTTATTAACTGATTCAGGTTTACCAAAGCTTGGCAAATATAATAATTATTCGTTTGTAATACTTTATTTATTACGTAGATAGCACTAATAGCAAGATAATGCTTCCAGTTTTACAATGCTTCGTGATACATTCTTATTGACGATGTCAAAATGTGCTATTAATATATCCTGAAATCATATTTAACAAAAACAATGGACGATTGTTTGAATTTATGTTTATTTCAAAATGACCATGCATTGTCGTGTTTTATTTTTACAGAAAAATATGTCAAATTGTCATATTTTTCCAAGCGTAAACAAGTAAGAGACAATAGTTATTTTAACTATGACATACCAACACATGCATTCCTTTAAGTTATTTGATCAATGTGCACTTTAAAAAAGATATTAAAATAAAAGGATATGAATTTTGCTTGGAAATCTGATGCCTAAATTGGTATTGTCTAACTATTTAAGAATACAACAAAATAAATATCTCGTTCAATTTTTACGGGTTGATTATAAGTTTGGTGATCCACTGTTTTCGTTTGAGTTGACTTTTCTTTGTGTTTTATTTTATACATCTAGTTCGAAGCCATGCAACCACAAATTATAAATTATATTTTGGCCGTGAAAAAAATAATTATCCCATTTTTATAATTCGTGGAAAATTTATTGTCTCAGATGGCCGTTTCATTTGGCTAAAATATAATTCAAAATACAATCGTGAGAGTTTGTATTGTTAAGATGTTCAGAATTTATGCCCGTAAAAGTTAAGTAAAATGATTAGAAACCGTGTCCATCGGCGAATAAAAGAGAAAACCGAAATGTCGAACAATGCGGTCGCTCGTAAGCGCTTATATTATATTATTGTCTTCTACGCTTGTTAGTGTGGCTAATATGATAAAGCCCCCATTCATTATATATAATGTTTGTCGAATTGGCGGAAATTTCACTTTCTATGTTTTCATTGCTCACAAAATGATGACAATTTGGTAGTGTGACGTCAACATCGAACGAAATATCCATATTACATAAATTATCAGTGTTTATCGTTTGATAAACTATATTTTTATTTTGCGAACAATTTAAGCACATCGAACGATTCTAAGTATTTTAATTTTATTTACACAACATAATCAACATTCAATATTTTTAATCATATTATAAGAGTGTTTATTTACCAGTGAAATACCTCTCAACTGTCACAAAAGAATTAAATTGAATTCAATATTTTTTAATCAAAATGTGGTCTCAGTTATGAGTGTGAATCATCAATGTATATTCTATTAATCTTAAATTATCATTGATATCACATGAACCGTCACCAATTTTCTTTTTATATTAAGAATTAATATGCTTGCGGTCGTGTTTATGGAGAGACAGTTGCGGCTTGCCAATGTGCTTTGATGAATCTCGTGATATTTTTTTAAGCAAATTTAGCCTATTATTTATCTACATAAATGACCGAGCATGGATAGAAAGCAGACTTTCGTTTGCTTAAATTAATTTTATTTAAGAAGAGGTCCAATTTTTCACATTCGCTCACCGCACACATTTACGCCTTTTATTAGCTCATATATATTTTTATTTTATAAATTATAAGATCAAAACTTTTATAGAGCTCATTTGGACTTTTATAGAGCTTTTTATGAAAATTTATTTAAAAATAGTAAGAATATAAGACCGTCGACGTATGAACCGTATAATGTAGCAAACGTTTATTTCGAGAAGTTGTTTGCTTTGATTACCGCTTAATAGTTAAACGTAAGATAGATAATTATTTAAATTAAATTAGTAAACAAGTTTAGTTAAGTAGTCATTAATATTTTATAGTCGATTATGTCAATTAATACAGAAAACTTCACGCCTTTAATTATAAACTGGATTTATAATATTTCAAGTCACATCAGACATTGATTGCATAAAAATGCATCGTTTAAGAGCAACATTTTAGTTTATTCAAATATGACCACTTATAATCGTTTTACTTACCTACTTTCATAAATTGATGCTTCCGTAATGAATATGTGCCCATAAAAGTTTTTCCATTCATTGGAACAGTACAGTGTCAAACTTTCTTTGAGTGCCGTCAGTCTTCGAGTGATCATCCATCAGTCATCTGACGCTTATGAGGTATCCGGTAAAATAGGTAGTTAATAACTATCTACCGGTTGGTGTACCGACAATATAAAACACGAATTTTTGTTCTTTTTGAGTGTATGCATTTATTATGGGAAAACGTGCATGTTTTAATACAAAAAAATTAATGACCCCGCAGACTGTTGACAACTTTCTAGCCCGTTTACGATTAAATTAACAACTCATTACAATCTGGGTATTCGTGTATATATACTAAAATTCATTTATTATAATGAATCGGAACGAAAGATTATATAATATTCGTTACCCATATAGAATTGGGGATTTAAAAGAGATTCAGTTGATGAAATAGTAGTACATATATGAAATTGATGATAGGAAAAAGTGATAAAATGATGTATATTAAAACTGAATTAAAAAAATCACAACCACAGCAAATGAATACTTTGTGAAATATTGGTATTTAAAACATTGTACGGAGAAATGAGCTGAATTGATATTGAAACACCTTGTATTGAGTGAATGGTATGTTATATGGACTTCCACCGTGTCGTTAAGAGAAAATAGAGAGAATAGATTTCTTTTCTTTACGAGCACATAGTAGTAAATATCGAGTATAGTGCCATTTTAATCAGTATAACTGATTTTAATCTTGAATTATGTATACCGTTGATATAAAAAACTTGATGAAGAAGTTTCTTTTATTTTCAAACACAATAAATATAGTAAATTTAATGTTTAATAAAAGGAAAATAAAATAGATTTACTGTGTCATACTCTAGTGTAAGAAAACTTTAATTAAAAATATGTTTTCTGCGTAGAATTTGATTACGAGCAATTAGAATATTTGGCCATGCTTAATTTTCATAGCATCTAATGAACTTTTTCCGTAATTATCTGCCATAAAAATCTTGCCACCATAAATACCAATATCAAGCTATAAAACTAATTGGTACGCGTTACAAGACGTATTCTGTTCCCACAAGAAAGCCCTTGACATCATTCGATATGAAAATATCTAACGAATTGGTTAGTGGAAAAATATAATTATTTCTGCCCTAGAATCAGTGCAGTGTACAGAGCTTCAATAACATCGATGATGAAATATAACGCGCTATAGGACAGGTGAATAATATCTCCTTTCATATTTCATGGTATTCATTATTAACAATTCGAGAAATCTTCACGAATACGTATTTAAACGTTAGAGTCGACATAATATTTAAAATTATAATATTAGCATTGGAAAATGAGCTTATTACTACCGAAAATCTATGTAATACACATATGTAATGCATTTATTTATTGATTTGGCATTTACTTGGTAGAACTCCATTTTAATAGGTTAAAATATCAAGGTATTTCAGTTCTACAGTTTTTAAAAAAAGTTAAAGGTTGATAGCTATTTCGGCTTACGCCATCGTCAGAACTAAGTTCTGACGATGGCGTAAGCCGAAATAGCTATCAACCTTTAACTTTTTTTAAAAACTGTAGAACTGAAATACCTTGATATGTAATACAGATACACATTTTATTTATAAATCGAAATTAAACTAACATCAGAAAGTAAAAGTAATAGTTTTACACAAATAGAAAGATATCGTGCATAATTATAACGTTTTGTATCTCATCAAGAAATTTTACATTTTTATTTTAACTAAGCAAGCAGGCTTTCATTTCGCGGTCAACGTGCAAATAAAAATTCTGAAAACCTGATACACTCAAATAATATAACATATGTAACAAAAATGATATATTATTTGAGACTTGGTGAATTTTTTGTCCTTAAATGTCATATTGTAGAAAAAAAACTTTATGCAACTGTGTCGGGTTATGGTGGATATAGCGTTGAGTATTCAAGTGAAGTGTCTACTGATCGAGGTAATTGGATCGATATTGTTGGTCGAAAATATATATAATGGTAGTTTGTCATAAGTCATCTCGATCTCCTCTCTCGAGCAATCCGGCCGGTTAAGTTCTCGGCGGTACGGATTTATTATTTGATCGGCGGCCTCAAACAATTGACCTGAAACTTGGGAAGTTGGGCACTCGGTCCGCCAAGTGAAAGTTGACTGACCTTGACTCTTCACGCGGAGTCCGCTTTGCGTCGCTCTTCATTCATTTTGTCGCGGGAAAAAAATACACACACTTTGATGAGCGTCACACTCGAAAAACGACATCATTATGAAATCGAAGGAAATTTTATAACCACGACAACAGTAATCTTTATCTAGGTACAATCTTACGCAGAAACCATTTTTTGATTGTTTGGTAGAAAGTATCAATTTAAATGAGTAAAAAAGACATTGTTAATATTTCAAGAAAAAATATTTATATCCATAATAAATTTTCATTTAGTCATTTAAATGAAAACAAAATTGTTTTAATGAACGGTGAAAAAAATCTTGTTTTATAGACAATTTTACTCTGCACTGCTTTACATAAATATATTGTTATGTTATATTTTTAAAATCATGATGCAATCAAAAGAATAGTTCATCTATTGAAATATTTTCATTGATTTAAGATTAATAATTGTTTGGTGAGTATGCCTACGTTTTCTTCTTTTAAAATAAACAAATAATAAAACACTATTATAAATATAAATATCAGAGTGACAAAAGAATTCTCAACAATAATTATTACTCGCTTTCGAATTTTAATTATTCGGTATGACAAACATGTTTGCATTCACACAAAAGACAAGTAAATGTCGTATGGAAATGTAATTATCATTATACAAAAGACAGTGCATTCTTCGTCATATTATAAGAGGCGAGTTTTTCATTGTTTCGAGTGCCATTGCCGGTGTGTCAATACGTTTTCATGAATCGCATGAGTCCTATGATTGAAGGCAGTTACGTTCGGTTGCGCTTTGATTAGCTCGTACCGGGAATCACATTTCACATCTCGGTTAGGTGCTGTAATCCATCTTCGACTTTCATAATGCATCTATCTAAGATAAGGCTTGCATTGCGTTGCTCTTATGGCTTGCCGGACACTGCACGCCAACGCATTCTGCATGCCAATCTACAATTAAGTACCTGCCTACTGTATATCGTATCGCACTATTAGCATACGTAAAAAAAAACAGAGTTATGTTAAGATAGTTACCACATTCTCAGACACAGAAAGTTTGTTTATAAACAAGATTATTATCCGACTGAATCGGTTTAAGCTTTAATTTATTAATCGATTTAATCAGATTATTTTACATTATAGTAATTTTAGTGACCTAAACTTAGATTCGATGTGTCTCTCTGAAATATTTATACACTTCCATGACTACTACCCAAAACCGTAAAAATATATTTTTTAGTATTCACTGAATATAAATAAGTATAAACACATTTATTTTTATGTGTACTTAAATTGTAAAGATAACTAATTTATTTTCCATGTCAAAGCGCATTTATAAATGGGTAGTTAATTTAACCACAGTGAAGTATAAGCATTGTATTGATGGTTTGTATGATTTTGTGGACAAATGTAAATCCAATTGAGGTTAAGTATCCATTGAAAAGCTATTAAAGTCATATAAACACAAATTATATTATAAGTGCGATACACAGCGCTCTGATTAAGAGTTAATAAATAGTTATACGCATACTCAGAAAACTAATTACCTGCGCCGTTCTTTGTTGTGAATGAAATGGGATGTGAAATACCCTACTTCACTGTTTTGAAATTGTGTTTTTTTTAAAACTAGCAAACCGATGGAGGACGAATTCTTCAGTAGAATCAGTACATTTTTGATAGTCGAAACTATAAATTATTTGTTACTATACTTGATCGAATAAACTAATTATGCTGAATTTATTATTAGTGATATATTCAGTGACCATTTTCAAATATATTCATGTATATAAAATCTATAATCATTATTGAGAATATCTCAAAAGTTTTAATGTAACGATTCTAATCGAGATTTATATTCCCACATCTATTTTTTTATCTCTTATAGAAAATAAGCATTAAATAATCTCCGACTGTTTTTTTTATAAATTTATTAAATTAGTTTGATTGCATCAGTGATGCAGTGGTAAGGTGCATACTGCAAACACATATTTCTTGAAGCCTTGTATGAATTCCAGAAATGTATGGTTGGATATTGGTAGTTTTATACGAAACATAAATTTTATTGTTTAATACAACAATAACCTCAAGTCAACACAATGGAAAGTATCACGTTGTATGTGGCCAATCCGTACTCGTGGGAGATGGTTCATAAGAATAACAATGGCTAATTATTCATACGACGGGCAAAGTTGGTACGGACTGCTTTCTTGTATCCAAAAGGCGAGCTTTTTAAGACAGTTAAATTTTATTGCACTCTTTCAAAGTCGAGACGCATTCGGAAAAAGGGAAACGTCCGTCGTTTTCAATTCTGGACTCTAGCATTTAAATGTTGCAATTGGGCAATAGTCTCGAATTCACGACTGTTTCCGGTGTGAAATGTTGAATAAATAATATAGTGCAACTCGAGATATGCGTAATTTGAAGTTGTAATTCACTTTTAATGGAGTCAGATTTTTGAGATTGGCCATGCCTAGAAAGCGATAATGATAGATTATTATTAAATATTTATTGATTATGCTAATTTTTTAAACATTTACTCTCGAGCGTAATGAGCACTTACTGAACAGAAAGTAGTCCAAAATCGTAGTTTATACAATTTCTAAAATAGTTTTCGTTGAATTAATTTGATACTAATAAATATCGTGGGCTGTTCAGTAGTTGAGTATCAAGCGAAATTTCACTTCTGATTAATTGTAAACTACGTAATTTATGAATATTTTTTAGAATGTAAATACCTTCCAAGTTAAAATATAAATTACTTTTATTTGTTAAATTACTATCCATCCAAATGAGAAATGGATTAAAAGTAATTACTAATTATCACATAAATTTTAACGATATTGTAAATAATACGATTCATTTAAACACTACCATATTTAATTTACATTTCTGTGAAAGGCTTCTTTTGATCGTTATAAAAATTATCTGTACGAGAATGTAGCATTAATATAATGTATAAAATATTTCAAAAATAAAAAAAATATTATTAAAAAAAACTTTTTTTTAAATATTTTGATGACCAGCTTAAACCATATAATGAGAAATATTATAAGATCTTATAATGTCATTCCACTAAAGATTTTTATTGAACAATATTTAACAAGCCTTTTCCTTGTCGCTGATGTAAAACAATTCACGAATAGTCACTCATGTTTGGAGGCTTGAAAGTTTGAAGCCTTTCTACAGGGTGCAATGAGGGCGATTTCACGTGCAACCCCATAATGTTTACATAGACATTGCAAAGTGATCCAACGCCGCAAGCGATGTCTTGACAGGTTTGCGGCAGTCGCTCTGGGACTGATTGGTTTACACGTAAAACGATATCTACTATCTTTAATAAGAGATAATTCATCAGTTATTCGAGAGCTAACATAAAGTAAGAATTTACAATGACATATATTTTATTTATATAATGAATTTTCTATATTTTGAGGTAGTTTTATTCAATTTATATAAGTTGTTGATACGAATGTCAAATCCGCTTAAACATAATTTAAAGCCGTGATCTTTTTACAGTTCCCGGAGGATATAATGTTACTTTAGTAATTGTTAATCATACCCATTGTATTATAACCCATTTGAAAAATATATTTACAATACTTTTTTTTTTATTAAATGTAAAAACTATATCTACGTCACAATTGTTATTTAATGAAAGTTTCTTTCATATAATGACAATTTTACACGAATGACTAATTAAACAAAATGTTTACTGTTTATTTAAAGAAACCAATCAGGAATATGTACGATATTTAGTTTCTTTTATCATTTGTATAATGAGTGTGCAACAAGGATTTAAACATACATACAATACACCTTTAACGAAAGGCAGCACAGTATTAATTGATAAAGTCGAGTCCGTAGCGCAGTGGTCGACGTCGTTGGCCTCCGTGGCTGACATCACTAATTCGAATTCCAGTACGTCAGCATTTTTTAATCTTTTTTTTCGATTTCTCTTCCAAGGCATGGATATTTGGCGTCGCGAGAGCTAACTACTAGTCCTATTCTAACTCTATCCTTTCTCTACTAAAAAGCGAATGATTGAGTAACTGAGTAACAAGCCGTTTTTGTGGGGGAAAAAACTTCTGTTCTGTTGAGAAAATTCTAAAATATCCCTTATATTTTTCGGTTATATGGACAGTAAATAGTTTGTGATACACTGTTGACTATCTCTTAGTTGATGTGAGTGAGTGCGCAGAAGTGTATCAACGCATGAGTTTGATGCAGGTATTCAACAATTCAACCTGTCTACTGTCGCAGTGCGGCGCACTAATGCTTGTTCTACTTTCTAAACACGATCGTTCGGCGGCTGCTCAGGAACTAGATTAATACAGGAGAGGCGGTCCACACCGGCCGACCACAGCACTCATCTGCTTGCTGACCCACCTTGCTATGATGGCCAAAACATTGTCAATGGGTGTCGCACAACCCAGCATTGCATCGATAAAATATATCATCAATGTTATTGTTAATAATTATTAGTGATGCTGAAATAAAAAAGTTTTTATAAAATTGATGAATTTGTCAAGGCAAACGTATTGATAGCTTTGTAACTTGACTGGTCTATAAGTACTCCAAATGATCTCGATGTATTTAGATGTGGTTGCAATAATTGAATACATGATTTTAATTTGCGTAGTTTATGCACATTTTCAACCTCATTTAAATGTATATTTAAGGTCGTTATGGCTGGTTTCCATCGTAAATAATATAACTATTAACGAATAACAGACAAATAGTATAAATTTCAATTACTAATAATTAACGCATTTACTGTCAACTCTTCAATGAAAAGCACTATTTTCAAAAAAACAATTTGCACACTTTTTGTACTGATTTCACATGTTTTAGGTAAGATTCGGTTTCGCTATATCACAAGTATTGTCAAATGATGATTATGCGTGCGATGAGCGAAACCGGTCTTGATCTAACATAAATAATTTGGAATTAGTACAGAAATAGATTCATTTTAAGTATCATAATTTTTATTACATTTCAGTATTTCAGACAAGATTGCTTTTAATTGTAATCATCTGTTTCGGCGTTTCTTCGCGTGTGCATCGCGCCGGAAATTATAAGTTTATGAATGTTGTGAATTGTTTAAAAATATGGAGAGCGGGAAATTAAAATTCCATTCGTAAGTAAATAAAAAGAAGTGTGTTAAAAATGTCTTACTACTCTTTAAGCGCCAAGAAAATTGTCGCTACAATCAAGCTGGTCATAAATGACTCGGCTCAATTTTGAAATCACCGTCTTCCGGATGTATTGACTGTCGAAGCACGAACGCAGCAGTTTGCAGCTTCTCTAGACAGACTAATCACGTTTGATTACTAATTAATCTTGAATACTTAAGCATTCCGAAATGGATCAAAATTGTTACACACATAACAAACTATCTTTTATGTTATTTAATATCTCCTCCCAATTTTTAAATCTTAAATAGTAATTACTTGGCGAATCGTTTTATATTAATTAGTCATATAAATATGTATACATACATAATTACATGTACAAAATATTGATTATTTAAAATTATATAATAATTCTTGTCGAAACATCTAAAATAAATAAATCGATAAAAGTAAATCAGTAATCATAAGAATGGTTCTTAATAATTAAAAAAAAATGAAATTGTCACAATTTATCATTTTTTAATGATTAGTTTTTTGTGTCCAAATGTCGGCAGAATGTTTTTATGGATGAAATTATCGCCAAAGTTAGTTAGTCAAATCTTTAATTAAACAACATGAGGCTAAAAATAAATTAAAAAATGGGAGACAAACTGTAGTCAGTTTTTATTACTTTATAATTTAATTAGACGGAAAATTAGTGATTTCAAATAAAGATTATTGTTTTTTTTAATTACTTCTTAAATATACAAAACAAAGTATATCTATTTATTTAGATTTTTAATTATTGAAACGTGTGAACTACTTTTTATGAGTCCAGTAAAAAGTTTAATAATAATTATTTAATTCTTCTAAATTGTATTATTGTCATAGGACAGAAATGATTTTAGTATCAAATAACAATTATGAGTACCCAGTATACAAATATTTGTTGCTAGATGTTAATTTTACTTCAAGTTTGGATATGTATCGTCTGAAGTAGATACAAAGGTGCACGGTATGCGTCACTGCTGCTGAATGAAGGGTTAGTGTTTTTTCGTTGTAATTCGAGCTCACCCTCCAAAATTGTAAAGAGAAAGTGAAAGATATTTAATATGCGGCTAGCATAACTGTAAAAATAATCAATTGCCAAAGTGTGGGATTAAATAATTAAAAGTTGATTCCTAGAGTAACATTAAAAATAAAATTTTTGCTCAGCCATCATTTTAATATTTGGATTATCATACAACTAAATATTTCATTTTATGACTTCAAATGTATTATTATTAGCGAGATAAAAAGTATCATTAATTGTATACTATCTGAAAATTAGTATAAAATCGTGGTAAATAATTAAGTGATATATTTAAATGTGTGCGCAAGTCAATTGTTTGAGGTTTTTTAAATCTTGGAAATCAGTTTACTTAGCCGGGTTCGGATGGAATGTCAGAAAAAAGCTAATTGTAGAAATTTTTTAAAGTTTATTTCATATTTAAAACATATAAATTTTATTAGTTGTACTGGAAAAAAGCATTCAATTTAAGTAAAAATACTTTTGAAGTGTTCACTGTGAATACTTGGTTGAAACGCATTATATTCAACAAAAAAAGCATTATTTGGAACTAACTTCATAGTTATTTAATATGATCAGGACCAGTTTCGCTCATAACAAGCAGTTGAAAATGCTCTATTATTAATGTAGAATTAGTACAATTTTTTTTTTCATATAAAAATATACCCCATTAAAAATATGAATTTACTTACGTTGTTGTGCAATTTTCATCAAACGTAAAAAGCATGGATCGGTTTATGAAAGTGGTGAAACTTCAATACATTCACACTTGTGTTTAAACTTAAAGAAATTTATTATTAAAAGTATTCTATGTTTTTTTTATATCGGATCTACAACAATCATCGTGATTGCCTCTATCATTAACTTTCGAGCTTAACGAAAATTGTCAGGAATATATGTTAGCATTGGCATTCAAAAGTCAATTATTCGATTAGTTAGTGTTGTCGGGCAAACATCTAATGGACTTGTCGCCCAGAGGCTCAATGTTCTCTCACAACCTGACAGATTGATCGCCAGTGGTGGATTCGCTGAAGCCTTAGGAGAGAGCGAGAGGTCCCAAGAGTGCCGGAGAAAGTGGGCCACCTGTGTGCACCGCCCCGCAACATTTGTCAGTACAGAATAGCCCTCTCTTTTACTCACTACTGCCTTATTATTTATTTTTATTATTACATGGATGTATTATCGTGAAAGAGTGCTGTACTGCACCCAAAATGCTTGAAACGTAAACGTCAAAATTTTGTGTTTACATATTGTTATAAAACTTAACAATTTTACTCAAAAATATTTGATTACTATTGAAAAGATATCGTTTATGGAAATGTGTCGATATTTGTTTGCGATAAAGATATTGTTTGGTCATAAAGATAAATGAATTTAATGATGCCAAATGTACAAATAATGTTTTGTGCAGACTAATTAATTAACACGGAATAAAAAAAATATATAAATAAAATTAATTTGTTAAAAAAATAAAATATCCATTTGTCCTAATTCCCACTTATATTTAATAGCGTCAAGACCGGTTTTGCTCATGACGAGTATTATCTACTGATTATCAGTCACGAGCGAAACCGGTCCTGATATAATTAATTAATGTGGAAATTAGTACAAATGTATATATAAATATTTTTAATATATACGCATTTCCACCAAGTATTGACAGTGAACACCCTGAAAGTGAAAATAATTTTGGCTTAACTTTAGTCAAATGACATCATTTTTCATTAATGTAGCTGGTGAAAACTTTAAACTGACAGTTCATTTTATTATTAGTTCTAAAAATAATATATTGTTCAGCTTTTCTTCTGTTTAGAAACAATCATTTAATTACCATTATTATATTTGTTTATCAGCGTGATAAATTTAACATTAATTAAATTGTTAACAATTTATCTCATCACTCTTTCATAAAGATGAGCTACAGAATATCGTTTATATTTTGTTATTGTAATTAATATCCACATGTTTACTTGATTTATTATAAAATTTCTTAAGTTAAATATTAGTTAGCGCTCATATATTTAAAATCGACCTTTATTTACAATTATTGCCGGCGTGTATTTCGGTTGAGAAAACGAAACACGATGCAACGGCAGATATTCGAAAATAAAAGTATGTTACATTGGTATATACTTCAAAGAATACAATCTTAAATTTTGTACTGATAGAAAATATTTTAATTTGAGAGTTAGCGATCAAGGCAAAATAAGATGAATGATCTGTGATTGGAGACGGTTACTCTGATAAGATTGATGATATTTGAAATAATGTAATTTATAGTATATAAACACGGACAAAATTGTAAAATTTCAATTAATAAGTATTATTCTACAAGCTGACACTTTTTTATCATATCTGATATGAGCGCAGAGTATACTAACATTCTATGGTTAAATATATATAGTATATGGAAAAATATAAAAAGAATTTTTCTAAAATTACTGAATGTTATTCAGTTGCTGAACCCTCTTTTCTAGAAGGTGTAAGGTTAGAAAAATGTACCAATAACAGGACTAGTAGATAACTAATCTACGTATCTCTTTCTACGTACCTTTCTTTTAAAACTGGATGGGAAGGAGGTAATTTTAGATCATTGAAATTCATGCCTTCGAACAATCAAATCATATTTGATTTAGAAATATAATACTATCTAGAAATTGTGTTTTTGGAAAAATATGTGAATATTAAAAACATATTTATAAACAAAAATATTTTTTGGAGCGAATTAGTTAAATTCTCAACTACATGTGTTTTGTCAGAAAATTGATTGATATGTAATGTATATCTAGTCAAATTATTTATTCCGGGTCCATAGCGCAGTGTTCCTTGATAGATCTCACGGGCTCAATTAGAAATTCATTCTGATCGATAGCATGGGTGTTTGTATTTCTAAAAAATTCTTCAAGCCGAAGTATCGAAAGCGATTAGTTAGCCACTAGTCCTACCATAGCTCCTATTTTTCATCCCTACTCTTTTCAAAAAAGAGAAGTAGAGTAACTGAGTAACAAGCAGTTCTCATAGAAAAACTTCTGTTGAGACAGCTCCATCAGGAAGCCAAATGCTCCATATTAAGAGCGGACATTTATTAAAAATATGTATTCAGTTTTAAAGTGTTAAAAAATCTGAACCGATTTCGCTCATCGCGAGCTTTATCAGCTGATAATAAAACTATGATGGACAACAAAAAATATGTTTGGCACAAATAATATTTACAAAAATGAACTCGTTAAACAAACGAATTTTTACTTTCACTATTACAATGTTATTTGGCCGATCTCTTTAAAATCCTGAAAGTAGTCGACGGTTTCGAGTGAAAATATTTACGTGAATCTATTAACGTCAGCGTAAATCAATTGGAGTGATTTGTAATAGTTTTAAAACAACTTATCAACTGCCTGCGGGCTGGTTAACTCAACTTTCTATATAATAAATAATATGTACATACTAATATATCGGAGCCCGCATATCAAAATACTGGCTTATTGATTATCAGTGTACGATGAGAAATATTTTTAATTTTATTTTCGGGAACAGAAATATCCTAAATAAAAATCAATTTTTACATTTTTTTTCACATAAATGGTCTTAACATTTAAAATTTCATTTTATTATGTATTACTTCAAATCTGAAGAAGACTTTTTGTAATTTTGATTAATTTATAGGTTTATAAGTTTATAAGTTATTTCATTGATTTTTCTCAGCCGACTGTATCTTATTTAAGTCCTAAGCGATTCTAACGTGACATATTGTACATCCACAACTATTTTCTAATTAAAATTAATTTTAAATCAAGATCAGTCAACTTCTGTCGTGATGACATTGTAATATTTCCGTTTATCGAGACACATAACTATTCGCTCAGACAGAAATGCTTTTCAAATAGTTGAATTGGAAATCGCTCTGGGTAATTTTTCCATATTTTTCCACTCGACTGATACATACACGTCAGTTGCACGGTATTGAGTAGCGCAGTGGCGTATCTTAAAATAATACATTTATCATAAAAGCATATTTTTATTCAGTACAAATTTTCAAGCGAAATATATTGTTTTATACAAATCGAGTACTGTAATATTTAAAATGAATTAGTTTAGATTTTCGGAATTTATTTTTCATTTCATCGATTATAGGTTATATCCTTATTTTTGATTGAACGTTACAATAATTATAAAAAAAAATATAATGAAATGTTAGTTAGTATAATATTTAAAGCTCGTATGTCAGTTATCGTTTGTAACATTATTGATTTTTTTTATCGTAGTGGCTTAATATAATATATGATAGAAAAAGTACACTCGGTCAACAAACAACCCCTTGAAAGCGCCACTGATGCGTAGAAGAAGTTCTCGCATGTTGTGAAGAGGCAGCGATTCCTACTTCCGCTCGAGCGAGGTGTGGAGGGAACAGTATGTTAGTGGGTCAGCCCGGCTATCTGTGAAGCCTCTCGCTCAGTCTACCGCGGTTCCACGCATGCGCCGCGCGCGCACAGCATTTGACAATGTTATAGCCCGCTAATTACAAGATCTTGCAATTAAAAAAAAAGTTATCAATAGCCTGTGTGAGAAAAGTTTATCGTGAAAATAAATCCAATAAATAGATGAAGTGCACCGGATTAATTGATTTTTTGATCGACATAAACTATTAAAAGAGAGTGCGTTTGCTTGACAACTGTTGTTAAATTGTTTCCAGAAGTCGGAGCGACAGCTTCGAAGGAGATCCATCATGAGGAAGACGAGATATCTGGTTGCCGCATTTGCGATTCTATGTCTACAGGTATGACACCATTTTTTGAAATATCTAAAATTTAATTAACATTACATATATTTCAATTCCCTAAAATATGAAATATACTATCAATTATTTAGGGTAGTAATTAAATTAAAAACAATCACAACAAATATGGCTATGAAATCTAGAAATAAAAGAAAGGAAATTATTATTTTCATAATTTATTATCTACATTTTTTCTAAAATTATTATTATCTTATCAATTCACAAACATAATGTTTATCTAAATTCACTTTAAGTGAAGCAGCATTTTAATTCTTTAGATAGTTGATTCTTAATAATGCATATTATATTGATGATTAATAATTATATATGTAACAAAATGTTAATTGAAATAAGACCTACTTATTTTGAAATGATAATTATTACAGTTTTATTGGTTTATAACTCTACCAAACCGTAGCATTGTACCGTGTTGAATATTAAATAAGTAAAATTACAACGGCCAGTTTTGTTCTTCACCACGCGTCGAAATAAAGATGAATAATAGACCGGTGGACCAAATCAGTTTATTATTTAGTATTCAGATGTGCACCTACATGGAACAGTAATATTAATTATTTATATTACAGAATGTACATATCCAGTGTATTATTAATGCAACTTTTCAATTTGAATCAAAATGGTTTAAATAATATAGGTTTCATTTCGGTTAAAAAATACCATACAAATTTTACATTAAAATGAGTGGGAAATGTAATGTTAAATTATTAATAATTATTTCAATACATAAAACTGCAATGCTTTAAAAAAACTTCAAATAAAATCAGTTAACGAATTAATATGAATACAGTTTAGCTTCGAATTGTTGGTAACCTGCATATTTTGTACATGGCAAATTTTTCACATTAACGCTTCGCGTAAATGCGTAGATTTCAAGATAGCGATTTATGCAAAGTAGAGATGACAAAATCAACACGATGACACATATGACATTAATACGTAACCTGAAAAGGATTCTACAAGCTTAAAAAATATTTATCAAGACAAAATAAATTTGGCACCCAATCACAATGAGAGAAATCAAACACATATTAAGCGGTATGATTAACGAAAAAGTGCTCGACTCGCTTTCTCTTTCAGAATTATGTGGGTAACTGAAATCAATATACATCCGTATACAGCTTCATTCAAACTTAAGCCTTGCGTTTGCCATAAATAAAAATGGTTATAATGCTGTACTTAAAATACATTTAAATATTTATTGTCATAATTTGAAAAGCACGGAAAATGTTTACACATATTGTTTATTTTGCTGTGTAATAAATTAAAAATCAACGATTTATATTTATTTTTAAGATATTTTATTTCGTAGAAAAAAGCCCCCTAGATTTAAAGTTATGAATTTATAAAAGCCTCATAAGGAATATAAATGATGATTTCGTTTCAAAATTTGGAAGTGTGTTTGATGCTCAGTAATAAATTGGACTTATAATGCATAATAAGAATTATGTCAAGTCTTGATTAAAGCCATTATTTGATTGAATATTTTATACGTATCTTTTTTACCCCGACTTCTAATGGAAAGTTTTGCAAGTAAGTTATATTATTGTATATGGCTACCAAAGTATCTCAATGCTTCGATAATTAGACAAAATATCAACATACCTAAAAAGAACACGACTTGTATATATTTTTTCAGACATTTAATTAGTTAAAATAAAAAAAATGTAGATATGTTTAATGAACAAAATAGTGTATCAAATAAAACATTTGCAATTAGTATGTTTGTTGCTGTGAAATCTTTCATATCGGAGCGTTTAAAATTAATAATTGAATTAACATATGTTTACGCTTTTTTTATTTTGACCTAGCCAAAATTATTTTTATTTTAGTACACGTGAATTGTGACTTAAGTCAACATACACAAAATATTCTAAATTGCGCAAAATGTAATTCTATATGCACAACACATTTACGTTAGTGCGCGAATATTTAAGGAGGTCAATTCGGTCAGCGGCATCGAAAATAAATATAAAAGCATCCGGGAAAATCATTACGACAAATATAATAAAAAAAACTTGTAATGCGTATGTTAATTTTCACTTTTTAATCTTATTAAAGTGGGTTACAGTAATTGTTGCTGAATAATTAAAACTTTATTTGTGTCAAATGTGCGTAACCAAAATTACGCTGTGAACATATTTCAACGGTAACCCATCTAACAACCAATTTATTGAAATATATATGCAAATTCAATGAGTAGGCCATCATTGTATTCTGTAAATATTAATCATAAAGATTCTTAGGTACATTTATATGCGGAGCGTGGCTTACGTCATAATTTTCGATTAGTATAAACTATAAACATAAATAAAAATACTACAAAAATTACTCAATAAAAATGCAAGGTAGTTTTTAAAAATGAAAAACTCAATTTTAAATAAGGTTAATTTTATTGTATGTAAGGTGATTTAATGTATGTAAATGGAAATATTTTATTTAAAATATTTAATTGATTTATAATATGCCAATTTAATATTTGAAAAGTGCATTTTGATATCTTTGTCTATTTGGTTATTTAGACCAGCGTAATACTATTAAAATATTTTTTTCATTGAATCCCGATGTTATATATATATTTGATATTGTTTGAGATCGACTTATAGAAACTGCTGATAAAAAAAATGTGGCGATTGTTCCTTTCGACGTATTAACTTTTAAATCAATGTGAGTTTTCGCTGTATATCGTACGGATTCTTAGTTTATAAGAATTTTCGGTGCTTTGTTATGAAGTGGAATGGTAGACAAAATGAAAAAAAAAAATCAACCGATGAAGTTACGAACCATAAAGTAACATAAAGATTGGAAATTTAATGCAAAATTTTGCCCATTCAAGAATTCGAACCGCGTATGATAAAATTAAGCCACTTGACTACATGACCGTTATTTATTTATATAAAAGTAGAACTATATGTGTTGAGTGATACGAAGTAACCTTTTTTTAATGAAACATATGGAAATAAATCTTGAGTTTTGCAGCCCATTGTGGAGGAAAAATTTACTTTAAATATGGTCACTCAATCTATTTACAAGTAAATGAAGACATAAAATAAAATCATGTTATTTTTAAGTGTACACAATACCTATATTTTCAATTAAAAGGATGTTGCTCAACCACTATCAAATTATAATGAAACACTGTCTGGACAAAATGTTCCACATTCGTTGTAGTTATCACACTGACATCGTTATCATTAAAAGCGTTAATAACTTCTGACTGGTATTTTACGCTCTAGTGCCTTTTAGGTTGCCGTAGTAAAACGATTGCTATACTCATATATTCATTATCAGTTGAATCCATTCAGGTAGCGTATTATCACTGGTCTAATAGCCACAGTGGCTCTAATACTTTTGGTTCTTTATCGTTTTATCAAATACACTGAATGTATTTTTTTTTATCGCGCTCTCAACAGTTACCAGTTCTTAGCAACTTGCGTTTCACAAATGTTTTACAGTATGAAAGATTACAAACTTACTTGAAATAAGGTATTTAAAAGTATTTATGCTAATAGCTATTTTGACATCACGGTATCGTCATAACTATACGATAATAACTATCGAATATATTTCTAATATAAACTATCTAATACTCTGACTATTTTAAAAATACTATTATAAAAGATTAAGCAAATCTCAATCCAATCAATTAACTGACTGGAAATTATAGTTTTCTTAGAGTCAATAATATTCATTTAAAATTATTATGGCCCTTCGATATTGGTTCAAATAAATCTATTGTGTCTGTTACATGCCTACAAAGGACTTCATAGTATTTCTTTTAAATTCTATCATAAAATGGGATGGGTAAATAATATCAAGGAAAGTATAAAAAAAAATGCAATCCATTTACACTTCAAATTAAACTATATTTCATTAATATGTTATGGCGAATTAAATTGTGGCGCAGCTCACAGATTTAGAAGAACTGTATTAAATGCTTTCACTGCTTGCAAACGAGAACCTCCTTCGATAAAGCCATCGACGACTCGATATGCATTTAGAAAGGCTTTCCACTTTGTTCGCGGAAGATCATATCTTCATCGCAATAATGGGAACGCATACAACAGATTCGTAGTAGATTAAATCAGTAACACTTAACTCGGATATTTTTACTCCAGATTCGCAATTCTCTTTTGACATAAGTAATGATTTGTTTTTTGAATTGTTCCGAAAAGTAAAAAAAAAAGTATTGTATCAAAGATCGAGCATGCATTTTCATTCGCATTTCATATACGAACATAACTAACGATGAAAGTAAAATATAATGATTATAACATATTCATACGCACGCCATTTGTGATAACGGTGATACGCTTGTTTGTATTAGCAAGTCACCAATGTATTATAAGACATGCATTATTAAAACATAATAGGTGACTAGCCTTATCGGGATTATACGCGAAGAAATGTATTGCGTAGGACTAACCACTTTCACATTTTAAAGTAATATTACATTTTTGGTGACATCACTTGCGTTTTCTAATGCTGTTTATAATAGTTTTTAAATAATTTATATTATAATAATAATAATACTAAATGATGATTCATAAAAAAAATATATTACTACATCCATAAAATAAAATCAGAATTATTATATTATACGTTCTAATTGTAGTTGGTTTGCTCTACCACCAGTGGGTCTTGAAAAATATCCAACTTTTCTTAAATGTAATAAATAAATAAATATACATACATATATTGATCCATGTTTGCTCCTAATGTATAGCATATGGTCTCCTATTTGAGCTATCTCAACAGAAGTTTTTCTATGAGAACTTATTTTTACTCAGTTGCTCAATCCTTCTATTTTCGAAGAGATTAGAGAAAAGAATGTCTGGGTCAGAACAAGACTAGTGGTTAAGTAATAGCTATCACTACACCGTTATTATTTTTAGGATCGGTATAATAAGAAAGATTTTTTAGACATCACAGAAACATATAACTTCGAACTAAAATCGATAATTCGGTATAAAAAAATACTGTTCCACGTGGGACTTGATCCCGTGTGATCCGTCACGGAAGCCAATGACGTTGAGTACTCGACAATAATAATTATTATATAAAATAAAATTTGCAAAAACCTTTATTTTATAAAAAAAAACATTAATATTCTATATTGGATATTCGCAAAAATATTCGGTGTATGTGAAAATTCCAGTTTTCCATATAATAGTTTTTTTTACTAAAATATGATTTTTATATTTTTTCACGTAAATTAATTTTAGATATAAACACAAAATACCTGTAATGAAAGTGAAGCCATTTTAACTCATTTCCTTGGCATGGATGCCGTTTTTCAGTGAACAATAGTCGATATTGAATGTTTGAAATTGGGCCAGATCACAACATGACTTTGTGAAAGAAATCGAAAATCAATTCCAAGAACACATTTTTGTGGTCGCAGTTTCATCTCCGAAAACACTTGACTCGGTTAAATGGTTTTTTATGTTTCGTTTGCGGTGAGGAGAATAATCATTGTCAAAATTATGGTGCATTTTTAATGATGCAATTTTTTGTTTGCCCCAAATTTAATCAGAGTGAAAAAAATAAAATTCATTAGTAGTGATGGATAAATAGCTAGTGTAATATGTAAATAAAAAAATGAATGTATATGAAATTTGTGTTATATAAGTGAAAGGTTAAAAAAGTATATAATGGAAAGTCATATGTGATCCGTATTAATTTGGCCCGTATTTATTTCACGTTTTGTCTGTTAATTACCTAAGTTGTCTGGAATATATAACGATGATTAATTTTCATGTATTTACTACATATAAGTGATGATCAATAAAATAACAATTACAAAACGATCAGTATTTTAATTGTGTAATCCTAAGTCAACTAATGAATTAATAACAATATATACAACGCATTAATTATTATTAACTGACCGCATTGATGAATAGTTACGGACCATTGTTAACTCTGTTGCTGACTTATTTTGAATTTTGTTATTGGTCAAATAAAATAGTGGCATGTTGCGGCCACTATTTTAGTGGCCGCAACATGTTCAATGATTAGAGAACCCAAAAAAATCCCCGTCTTGGGTTTACGTCAATTATAGATGTTTAAAGCATACATAATTCCATAACGGTTATATTGACTGATTATCATGACGTGTCAATTATTACGAAATGTTATTTTGACATTACAAATAATTATTAAAAACATTAACAATTGAAAGTAAACCGAGTCTATGATAGATAATTATTCTATTTCTCAATACGTGCAAACTTTCGTTTCAATTAGGAATCATGTGGCGCTTGTGTGCAAGACATAACATTTCATAAGGTGACAGTTTGTTGTGATATCATATTATCATACAACGCGCGGTTGGAATTCACCCGACCGCGATGTTGAATCCAGGATACGGCAGTTGAAAGTGAAAATACATCCGGATGCCTTATTGGTAAAGTAGGTCGCCGTATTTTTTTTGTGACGGGCGATAAAGCGTGCTCGCTGTAAATGTCACGACTTTAAATTACTTCTTCGTACAACAGGCCTACGCAATTCAAAGCTATTCCATACTCGCATACATTATTACAACGAATATTAATTGAACAATGAAGAAAATAGTTGTACGTTTAGATTATTCGTATTAGTCATTTCACCAAACTAAACTATACATAATGACGTAAAGGACTATGTTAATAATGTATGGGTATACCTCATTTTCTAATTACAAATTAACATTTATTTAAAATAGAGTTCAAAGTTTAACTATTTAAATCTATATAACAAAGTATAGTATAAGGATGAATAATTTCATTGTAATTTATCTAATCTATTTAGCCTCATTTGAAAATATAAGTGGTTTTTCAAGTGACACTATAACCACTTCATTTGTTATTCAAGTTATTAAAGTAAAAATTATATTACACAACTGGATTATCAAATTATTAGCATCTTTAGTGTGTAAATAAATAAAATATTCCATTTAAATAGTAAAATATTATGTCAACGAATTAAAATGAACCCGCTTGAAAAATTCACCGATACGTGTTGTTTAAATTATCTTTTTGAAACACAATTACTAAAAATTTAGTATAGAAATAAAATAAGATTCGTTTTTTATCGTAATTTGTCTTTGATTTGATATAATATTGGTAATTATTTAAAAAAATGTCCAATCCGTAAGTATTATAAAATAATAAATTTCAAACAGTTTTACATAAAGCATTATGCAATACTTTTTTGAAATATAAGCACAACATCGAATATCTAGTGTATTTGGATTCCGTTTAAAATTGCACTATTCGTGGCTTTGTTTATTTTGTTAAACCTGCATCTGCTAACATATTTCCGTAATAATAATTAATTCTTCACATTTGGTTCTCATGAGTTTAAAAAAGTAGGTTTATTCTTTTTGAAATAGCGTGAGTAAATAATAACAAATGTAGCAGAATTCTAGTTCACACGTTATCTTAAAAGAGACAAATGATTTTTAAATATGTGTGTTTATGTTATTAATAATTATTTAGAAGAAGTAACACATTTCACGTTACTTATGTGCGATTTATAAATCTCTTTATATCCGATTAAGCTGCTTCGGCTTAAAATTTGAAGTGTAAAAAAATTATGATCTAATAACCATTTTAATGAAAATAATTATAATAAACGATTGAGTATTATTAAATATTTATCTGTTTAATTACCAAAATGGTGTGAGGTAAATAGTTCTACCAAGTAAATGCCAAATCAATAAATAAATTAATTTATCATTTTTTTTAAAAGAAATTCATAAATATGTAAAATATTATGTTTGTCATTTTTATTCATAGTTCATGAATTTATGAAATTAAGTACTTCAAGTACATTTCTGAAAATGAATTAGTTTTTCTCTTAAGCTTAACAAAAATAACAATCCCAATCTCATATTATGAAGATGTTACTCTGGTACTTGAAACGCTACAAATTAAAAACTCTTTTGTTGTTTCTTCACAATGGATGAGAATATCTCAATGTCCATATAAATCGTTCTACTTTATTTCTAGAGCAGTGGCTAAATACAATATTATTACGACTTCACGGAAAATGCTTTGGCGACGTATGTTATATGGCATTCAAGTTTTTTTTATATGTGAAATGAGCTTATAGCAGAAAGAATTATATTACATGCTTTATGAAAAATTGTAATTTATTCCATGGAATATAAAAAAATATATTAAGACAGTTATGATACTTTTATATTTTTAGGTATTATATATTGAAAACATTTACTTCAATTATATTGTTGAACTTTTCGAATGTTTTAATAGGAATGTGTCACTGATAATTTATGTTTATTTATTTTGCAGGAAGCAAAATGCGATGCACCACTAGTCGAATCAGCAGCACTTCCTCTTGAGCACAGAGCAGGCGGCGGATATGGACCACCAGGACCTCCGCGTTCCGATGAACCTTGGCCTCTTGCATCTCCCGACAGTCCACAAATTAAGCATCTACAAGTGCAATGCGAAAAAACTCATATGCGAGTTAATATCGAATTCGACAGGCCTTTTTACGGCATGATTTTCTCGAAAGGTTTTTACAGCGACCCACACTGTGTACATCTAAAACCAGGAACAGGACATCTCAGCGCCACATTTGAAATATTTTTGAATAGCTGTGGTATGTCCAGCTCAGCTAATCACAATGCTGCTGCTTACGGAAGTCCCACTCCAAGCGGAAGCTATGTTGAAAATACCATTATTATCCAATATGACCCGTATGTGCAAGAAGTTTGGGATCAAGCTCGAAAATTGAGGTGCACCTGGTATGATTTCTATGAAAAAGCAGTGACATTTCGACCTTTCCAGGTCGACATGCTCCACGCTGTTACCGCAAACTTTCTCGGAGACAACCTGCAATGCTGGATGCAAATCCAAGTTGGAAAAGGACCATGGGCATCAGAAGTGTCTGGCATAGTAAAAATTGGACAAACAATGACAATGGTACTTGCGATCAAAGACGACGAAAATAAATTTGACATGCTGGTCCGCAATTGCGTAGCTCATGACGGAAAACGTGCCCCAATCCAATTGGTTGATCAGTATGGATGCGTCGTTAGACCGAAAATTATGAGTAGATTCCAAAAGATAAAGAACTTCGGTCCGTCAGCCTCTGTGGTATCGTTTGCATATTTCCAGGCGTTCAAGTTCCCTGATTCGATGAATGTTCACTTCCAATGTGTTATTCAAGTCTGCAGATATAACTGCCCAGAACCTAAGTGCGCCGGCCATGGTCATGGATTGACTTCAGAATACGGAGTACCACTGTTAGGTGGAAATGCTTTAGGAGGCGGTGAATACGGACCACCTCATGGATCTCCTCACTCAGAATACGGTGCACCACCTCTATTACCGCATTCAGAATATGGACTTCCTCCTGCATTCCCTGACCCCCGTCACCCACCAGATGCGTCCGGTGCCTTTTCCGAAAACAGAGATGACGTAGTATTGCCTCCACAAGCACAAGTATCATCTTCAACATCAAATGCTCCAAACCCCTCTTCTCCATCCCCTCAGTCTCAGAACGATGATGATGTAAATCTTCCTCCTCCACCACTACCCGGTCGTCACGGTGCTTACAATACCGTCAAGAGGAAGAGCAGTGTAGTCGATGAATTGGAGGGAAATCTCGCAACGCTCGGAGGACGTCCTCGTTCAGTCGAAGATCTTCCCGAACAACTTCAGGGAGCTCGCAGAAGACGTAGCCCGGAAGTTATGAATGTTGTCGTTACTAGAATATATAAAAGAGAAGCCCAAGAGATGACTGACGTAAACACCAGTAGAATCATCCAAGTTGTCTCGCCGGGAGATGTTAACTTCGCTCTCAATAACGCAGCCAGCAATGAAACGGTGATAGTCCAATCGGCGAGCGAATCTGATCCTGAAACAATCTGCATGTCTGTGCCAAGTTTTGTCGGAGGTCTTGTGATGTTGCTCTTAGTGCTAGTCGTGGCTTCGTTAGTTGCCGCCTTCTTGTTCGTCCGCGTCCGAGCGGTGGACCGCAAGACTGCCACGACGACGTTCGTAAGCGCGCCTTACGACAACGCCGATTTCGTCAAAGTCGCCAACTAATGATGCCATCAGTGGACATATTATTCGTTAAGAGACTGTGTAAAGAATGTAAAAAAGTAATTATAAGAGTTCACAACTGAGGTAACGAAGACTTTTTAAAGGATCCAAAGATCTTCAGGTGTTAACGGTGCGGCGGACTGCATGATTCCTTCCTTCATCTCATCGATCCGCTTTCATTACCCAAACCACTCCATTGTCCTTCCCTTTATCATATTGCATCATCCCTGCTTCCATTCAATCGGTTCTATCATATGAACCATAACCTCTAACATAAGCTTCTCCCTCGACCGAAAAACTGATATTGTTTATTTTTTAACTCAACAAAATACTGCTTTAATTTCCTTACGTATTACAATATTTTGATGTAAGGATCGGTAATATTTGATAATTTACATGTTCAAAATAAATATCCTTCCGATTCATGGATATCGATCTGAATAGCGTTTTAAAAAATAACAAAATTTGTTTAAGTTTAAGATCCTTGAAACATTTAGTTTTTTTGTTGCGATCGAAGCTTGAAACACTAACAAAATCTATTTATTTTTTATTTATTTATTATTATTTAGTATTTATTATCATTTCGAAATTTAAAATGAATGACTAAAGTGTACTCGTTAAAGTGAAAAAATTACATACACACAAAATACACGCGCGCACATACATCATCACACGCATCTTTATTATTTAGATAGGAAAACAAATTGTAAATCAATATTTCTTAAATATAGATTTTTTATGAAAAAGTTGTTTAATTTATTTCTCTTTGTAATCTTTGTTTTTACAGGTACGTGGATATAATCGTTTCTCGTGTACTGATAAAATAATACCGCAACAGAATGAAAAGTAAAATAATATGATTTTATTAAGTCTTATCCTAAAATTTAAGATTAAATTCTATTGATTTTGGGGCGTACACATGAATTAGACAAAGGAAACTCAAATGCGGTACGAATGTGGTACAAGTACAAATATAGCAGAAAATAGTAAATTCTATTTTTTTGGCTGATGAGATATGACAATTCGTGCAGTAAACTACATTAATTATCAGATTCTAGATGTTTTTATAAAACGATATAAATATGCGATAATACATATACGTTAAATACCGTATAAAACTATATTTGTATTTAATATGAAAAAGCAATCATTCACAAAGAATTATTTCTAAAGTGTGTACATGTGTGACGGCTGATTCTCAACCTAATAATCTCAATGGAAAGAGGGACAATGACCCCGATGTTTGCAACCACTGTATGTGATCAGCATTGTTTTTTTTTATCGGCAATGTGATATATTTATTAAATATATTTTTTAAGTTGCAATCATTATGTGGGGAAAGCCGACAGAGTGATTAAAATTGGAAGCTATTATTTGGCAGTCACTTGCAATTAATCAATGTAACGCAATATGCTATATGAATAATAAGCACCTTTATTGAAGTGCATTCATTGTTCATTTCACAAAATTCGTATGAAGAGTAATATTAATATAATTTCTCATTTTTCGAAAAGTAGTCGCACGTCATGTGCTAACCGAGGCTTGTGTACTATAAAATCGTAGATTACTTTGTGAAACTTTATTATTAATATTTTTTTAGAAATTCTAACGAGGCTAAGAAATTATAAAAGTCGACCTGCTGGTTCAGTTTGCATTAAGCGCCTGCTGTTGAGCATTATGTTTTAGGCCATCTGCAGTTTTATTTGAATTTGAATTCTGTTATTTAATGGCAACAAATAATGTAATCAGCTATTTTTCAAAAACATAAGGAATCAAAAAATAAAAAAGCGCATAAAACTTTGTTTAGATTGAACTGATATTACATTTTACAATTTCATAATACTCAAGTAAAATTGACTTCAAATATTTATTAGTACTTAAAAAAATGATTTTATACTAGGCAAATATTCTAAATTTAATGAACTTTCGTGTCTTTGGACGGTTTTGAGACGGACAATCGTAAACAAAAGTTAAATGAAGTAGGTATGTTTTATACAGGGTTTTCAAATAAAATGACATTTTTTATGAATCAAATTGAATATGTTTCGTTTAAAATGAAAAGAATTGGTGAAGAATCATAATTTTAGTATATGATTTAGTTGACATTAATTTGATGATGTTTCTCTGAAGTGAAGCACGTATAGCATCTATAGTTTCACCACCAGTGAAATATCAAAGTTATCAATTATAATATTAAAAATGATTTTTCTCAAAACTTCCACCGAATTCATCAAGGAAAATAAAGTGGCAGCATATTAGTATTTGTCGATAAAGTTACCCTTTTTATGCACTTTCATAGACTTTTGCTACATAAAGATTAAAAATTGAATAAGGTACATATGTATGTGAATAGATTCTTCAAAATTTAGGATATTTTTCATTATTTATATAATTATCGTCATCGTAAATACACACATTATATTTTAATCACATAAGGGCTAATAAGCTTACCTAGTCCGTTCATAAGTGCTTCAACTTTAAATGTTAAAATGTATGTTATAAAAAGAATACACAAAGTATTTACTTGTATACAAGAATTCCGATCTTAATTTAATCAAAGGGTCAAGAGACAACGAATGAATTAATGACACTCAACATGGATCTCCAGAAAACGGCGATTGGGCGTAGGTATAACATAATTTTACTAAATATATTTAAGCTGCTGATACTAAATCTTGTAAAAATATTCCGATATGAGATAAAAAAAACTCTATTAGGAGTCCAACTGTTCTACCGGACATGGTAAAAAAAATATACTTAATCTGTCTTTATTACATAGTTAAATGGTTAGTAGAATATTTTGTCATACAGTTAATCGTTTTAGAAATACTAAATATTTTTTATTATATACTGTACATATATTATGTTTTATAAATAATTACACTGATTTTTGTAAAAAAAAAATGAATATTTTTCCCATTTATAGATGGGCACTGTAGCGAAATCTCAATTTTTGAAATAAATAGTGCGATTTGTTAAAGATGAAATTTTTATAGAAAAAATAGGAAGTCACTGCTTAAGCACGCCACTGGCTTCCTGTTCATTTTTTATTACAATATAATAAATAATAAGGAATGCTCAAGCCAACTGGGATGATCATTTTAAGCTAGATTCCATCAAATAAACGAATGTTTGTAAATATTAAAATAAGCCATTTAATATTTGTCTTAATTATAGGTGTCACTGTATACCATGACACTCACCCTTAAACGGTCACTGTTTAAACAAGTGCTTGTGCACAAGCAAGCAAAAAGTGCGCCAATTTTTCGTCTATATTCCAAATAATCGCAATTGAAATTCACCTACTAGAGAAAAAACAATGTGTATAAAAAAGCACCTTTTAATCTTTTTCGAATGTCAATAACAACAAAACTATCATTAAATCATTTAGAGCAATTATACTACGTGAATGAAGACATATTTGTCACTGAAATCATAACAAACTAAATATATTTTTTTCTCTGTAGAGTTTTTTCTGTAGTCCAAATAAAAACGTGATTTCATATGACATCAAAATCCAGGAAAAGGTTATATGCACGGGACTGGCTTCCTGTTTATTTTTTAAATACAAAAATTTGTTTTGGAATTTAACAAAAAGGTGAATTTTAGTTGAACAATAATGTTCAACTAAAAATCCTATCAAGCTAGATTTTATCATTTACACCAGAGCTTCCCAACCTGGAGTCTTTTTGGAGGAATTTTCGTTCTTTCAACATTCTTTGTGATAAAATATGAACATGAGAAATAATTTTTTTTCGGGGGCCGCAGATTATTGTTTTCAGATTTAGGAGTACATGGCATGGAAAAGGTTAGGAAGCACTGATTTACACTATTTACAGTACAAGAATTTTAGTAAATTAGTCACTTAATAATTTGTCTTAATTATAGGTGTCGCTGGAAACCGCTAAACTCGCCCCCACCATAAGCTGTTAAATCGTAGCGATGACAGACAAATACAAAAAATATACCTATATAGGTATATTTTTAAAATTTGTTTGTTGTTATTAAATTAATATTAATTTATAATTAAACAAATATATGTCTATCTTTAAATTTACAACGCGCCTACACTTCATTAAATGAGTAGTACCATCTAGCATTTTTAAACTAAACTAAAATTTTAAATTAGAATTGAAAGTGTAAATAACTTTAGTTGATAGTATTGCCGCTAGACGCTCCAAAGAAATATTATGTTGCTTTTTTATTTTAATATAATAATAGTAATCGCGTTGGTTAAATTTATGAAGAATGATTTTATTTTGAGTCCTTTTGTGTAATAATATTATTTTGTAACATTCATTGAGTGAATGGTGAACTTTGAAATTTACGTATATTGGCTATGAGATTTCCAAAATACAGCTCACTCAATGACTTATAAAAAATATTTATATGATTGTATTCCTATGAAGGAAAATTCATATTTAAAGAAAAAAACAGTTTTCCAGATACAATGTAGCGTTTTGCTTGAGTGATTTGTTTTAATATCATCAATAAAGATATAATCAGTCATTAATCTATCTATATTGTGGTCGATTTTTGAGATTGTATTATTGGATTAAGCAATTGAGAAGTTGTAAATAGTTTAATGAATTTTTCAAAATTAGAAATCGTCTTAAGCAATAAAAAGCCGGTGCAGCCCGGTTTTCGAAGATTCACAAAAATGTATTTTTTTTTTAGAAATTTGTTTTTTTTTTATTATATAATGTTTATATTATAAAACATATGAGAAATATGTATTTAGTGAAAACAACTTCCACTTATAACAGGTAATCTATCTTTACTAACGAAGTTTCTAGAAATATAAAATACTTTTGCGCTAGGTAATGAAGTTTTTAATACATGAATAGAAGACGAAAATTTACGTTCTTCTGTTTTTGGACTCGTTTATGTCAGATTCGACAATCAGTGTTTTAACTCATATAATATGTAATCGTGAACTTTGTTCCAGTCAAAATGAACAACAAAAATATTATATATGTCTAAATACAATATTTTCATATTGATCTATATTGAATATTCAACTAGATATTTCATGTCATTTATCTGTAAAAATTGCAGTTTCAAAACAAAATTTATGCTTGGAGCAAAAATATTGTATATTCCAATTCCATTATAGCCGAAAATGAGTTTAATACTGACATGTACCAAATATAGCCTATATTTTTATGTGTTAAAATAATGCATCTCAAAGCCAATTTTACCAAAGATTATATGTATATTAAAATCGTCCTGTCAATATTTTATGAGCATTATATATATGAATCTATATTTTAAAAGAAAAATTTCATTCCAGTTCAGAAATTTCACTCATTTTTTTACAATATGCTGTGTTTTAAAAACATATTTTATTTAGTATAATATAAAAAATAAATAAATCAATTATGTATAAAAGGAAAATGAAACTCTCGAAAAAAAGTACTCAGTTTCATATCACAAAACATAATTTACAAACGTTCAGTTTTCTTTAGAGTATGATTTATCGAGATACAATATTTTAGCTTTAGGGCATCGGTATATTCTTATATTAAAAATTGGATTACCAAATTGAAAAAACCGGATTTTGAATGACGGATTTTTAAAAAAAAAAAACGGTTTTTTAAACTCAGTTTTTGAAAAGTGATAAGCCCTAATCATAGCCTTTCTCACTTCCATAAATAAACATCACTTATTGATATTTTTATTATTTAAATATCTTTTTTTTCGTGAATTAAGGACTTTTTTAATCTACTCATAGTTCAAATCATATTGTACTTGTTTTAGTAATATATTAAGTAAATTATAAAATAAATAATAGTATAATTAGTATTGAAACAAGTATATTTGATCAAACGTCGGGTAGCTAGAAGTTGACAAGTACTTTAAATATAAATATGAAAAAAATACACAATAAAAAATAATCTTTTTAAAAATCACGATGCTATTAAATTTATTTATTTACAGTTTTTTTTGTTTTGAAAGTCGTTCAGTGATTTAATTTATCTTTAAAAAAAATTAAATGCACCATAAAACTTTCTGTAGAAATATTTAGAAAAAACCATTAAAATATAGCGTGGAATGTGTGTTATTTTAACCTGTTCAGATAGAACGTCTTTTCTTCACAAAACAAAATATCTTTCCGAATGGATCGAGCAATTTGTCTGAAAATGCATCTAAATCAAATAAACGACTCTTTGATGTAGTCAGCTGGGTAAGTGGTAGCTAATACGTTCACAGAATAGATGGAGGGATGTTGTGTTGAATAAAGAAACAATTCGTAGGCGAATTAGTTACGTATGTAACAAATACACGAAAAATAATGATAGTTTGTCAATATTTTTTAGAAAATCAATCAAAACAAAATAAAATTATTTCATTAAAATTCAAAAGAATGCTGAAATATTTATAATTTTGAAAATAATTCCGAATGAACTATGTATTATTTTTCGAAATATTTAGAAAATTAATTGTTGCTAATTGTACGCTGAATATTATTTTTGAATTTATATTAAAAGAAGATAAAAGTATTTTCTAGTAAATATTAATTAACATTGAAACCATTTAGAGTAATTTGAATTTTTATATAATATTCATACTTAAGTTGTAAGAATTATACTTAAAAAATATATATTTTTTGAAATATATAAAACGAAATAAAATATCGGTTTTGGTACAAACTGTCCGTGAATCGTCGGTGAGTAGGGGATGCTTGAAAGAGACAGAATTAGAGAGAAAACGAGGATAGAGAATTGGAGGGTTGGTGTTTGAATTCTGGAGGGCGCGTCCAGTTTCCCGCTAGCGGTTGAGCGCTCGACTCGCGCGCTCAATTTTCTTAGAATTTATCGGAAATTTGACAACATGTTCCGCGAAAGCTACTTTGAATTTGTTGCTTAGAAATCTAAAAATGCTTCGAAGTTTCTCAAAGTTATTTCAACGAATTCGTAAAACTTCATTTATGCCACATAATGTATTTATATGCTGGGAAAATTAACATGATGATTATATCATTTTAAAAACAGTCGAAAAGAGGCTTTAAGGTTTTTAGTTATTGTATATTAATTTGGAAAACATTTAAAGAAAAAAACGTATTTTCATATTTCTCTATTTACAAAGCCAATAGCCATCTGACATTTCATATAATAGTTTACTTTCATACATTAGTTAATATTCCCACAGTAAATATAACTATTTGTCTAGCAAATAATATTGCAACTTAAAAAAAGATCTTAGATTTTAAAAATAGGTGCAATTTTTAAAATAAATAAATGATGAAGCTAACACTCCGTATGTGGACTTGTGCAGTTTTTGTTTCTTTTGTTGCTGCTCATCTGAATGTTTTCATAAGCCAACCTGAAGTTATGAAACTTTTAGGTAAGATATATTAAATATTACAACATTTATGTATACATATGATGCACATAACATCAATTAACAATGAAATAACATAGGCAATATTTATAGTTATGAATTCACTTATATATATTTTTACAATTATCTTTAAAAAATCCGTTAGCGGTAAAGCTATTTTAATGTATGTATTATATTTTGGTAAAACTAGTGACTTTGTTAAGATCCAAAAAAAACACTTATACTATATAATTTTTGACTAAAAGTGACAAAATCTTTAGTTTTATAATAATTGAAGGCATTTTACAAATAAGAGAATTTTAAGAATCAAAAATATATAAATAATTGTATCTTTTGTTTTCCCTTAAAGGATTGGCACTGATCAATATCAAAGATACGAATAATTAGTGATTCTCAAACTATTGAATCGCATGTAATTAATTATTATAAAACATTCACCTAATCGTTGTAAGCATTAAGCCTCCCTTTCAAACTAACTTGTCACCGCAGGATAAAGTGTTTTTTGTCCATCCTATTATTTACCTAATATTAGGGTAATAGGTTATTAGTATTAAATTAATACGTTTTCAAAAGGAACTAATCTAAGAACAATTTAATAAGCAACATGTTGTGAATACATATTTATTGTTTGTATATTATTGTTAATAGCGACGTGCTAAATATTTAATAAAAAATATAAGCGTTTAACTCCTAAGCATAATCATTTTATTTCCGTAATTATTTAAAATACAAATTATTATTGTAATTGACAAGAAAGGATGCTTAAAATATTCGATCTGCCGTTCTAGATTTGAATAATGCATAAGATAAAATACATTTATTTCTATTTTTCGGGTGGGTTTTTCTCGCAGTTCGTTTTTGAGCAAAAAAGACGTTCAAGGATGATTATTATCGTAGCTGCACAATTTCCCACGTCTCAAAAAGTATTTTCTTTTAAAAATACTGATATTCGCCAATACCGGTCGGATTCACAATGAAAATATCAATTATATAGTACCCAGTATTGTTTAATATTGTAACTTATTGATGGTTTTATTTTAATTAATTAATATTAATAATATATGTATGTACAATAGAAAACATTATATATTTATATGAGAAGATTTTTCCCAAACTATATTTCTATATTCATTGTATATTATTATAAAAAGCTAATTATATTGAATATATATATTTTATCAATCTTGTTTTAGGCATAACAAGCAAAATCGATTATAGTTTATAATGTATCTTGCATATGACTATCAGATTTTTTTTCTGTATATAAAACATATGTACTCTTTTTCATATATATGGGTGTCACCTAGGGTTTCCAGTCTGGCTTAAACCGAAACCGGTTTTTATATTGTTTAAGAAAAACCAAAAACCGGTTTATTTTGCACGGTTAACTGGGGTTTATTGAAACTATGAATTATTATACAACTATTCATATGTCGGTTTCTTGAAGCAATGGTCAACGTCGTTGACTTCCATGGATATCTCACAGATTCAAGTGCCAGTACAAACAGCATCTTTTTATTGGAAGGCATGCGTGTTTGTAACTTGAATATTCCCTCCTTCCATTCCAATCCTAAAATAACGTGGCTTAGAGAGAACGACTTTTTAACTTTTAGTTTTCCTAGCCCTATTCTTATATCCCTACTCTCATCAAAATAATACGGTTGAGTTTCTGAGTAACAAGCAGTTATTGAAAAAAAGCCTTTGGTTGGATAAACTTCATTTGGAGTCCATATGCTTCACAGGTACGGACATTTTTTTGTTGTTTTGGAATATTAGTTTGTGTGGTACTACATTTAAAAAAAAAAAATCTGGTTTAAGCCGGTTACTTGCTTTGGACGGTTAATTGGATGCCCTAGTGTCACCTATATTTTTTTCTCATATATAAATATTAGATAGTAAGAATAGATAGTAAGGAATGTAAACATCACATTTATTTGATTGTAATCCATTGATTGAATCAAAAGTTAATTTACAAAAGTGTCTGTACTAAGATTTGAACCTTTGGACACCACAACCGAAAAGAACGGTGTCAGTTACAAGGCTGTCCAATCAAATCTTTTCTGCAAGTGTTTTTTTTGAAAAAAGAAGCAGCGAACTTTTAGTTTTGTTTTATAAATATAAAAATGATGTTGTTGAACTTATTACTCAACCGCTTGACCATTGATAAGAAATGATTGATTGAAAGTTGTCATGCGACGATTCAATAAATATTAAAAGCCACCATTTCAAGTTATCTTTCCAAAACTAGTGCACTACCTTTCAAAAAAGTGACCTACAGTAGGACAAGCTCTTAAGTGCTGCGTGACGCTAAGACATAAGGAATCAGGAACTGAAAAGCCAACCCCGTAATCGGAGTTTTCTCGTAAAATTCACGTAATTTATATCGCGCGTAAAAAAACTTTACTGCCACTCATAAACACCGTTACATACAAATGTTTAAATTTCAAAATACTAAAATTGTATGTAACTTTATTCGTTCATTCTAGACAGTGCATTCAGTAAAGTGTGTACACTGTGCAGTGATAGAGCTAAAAAGTCTCGCTTTATTGGTGGTCTTTTACGACTGTTTCCGGACGGTAATAGTTTACCCGACCGGAAGAATATTACTAAGTGTGTTTTGAATACAAAAGAGATTACTCTACTAACGTTTAAGTGTTTCTAAAGTAATGTCTGACCAAACACCGATAATTCAAATTTAAAATACTGCGTACAATTCGTAACACGGGTTCATATTACGCTATCCTGAGAAAAACTTGAACGGTGATTTGTCAATTTTTCTACAATATTATATTAACTTAATCATTTAAAATAACTTACGCTACACTTACTAGTTACGAGATCAGTATAATACATCTAAATTAAAAACAAAATCAATATCTTTTGTGAGATTATCTAATTAACTAACCAACAGCTTTTGGTTTGTGCTTGAAATGATTAAAAAAAAAAAGTCTTTTTATCAACCTATTGTCCTTAATTTTTCAGCAATTAACATTGGTTGTTTGACTGACACTATTTTCTACCAACCAACCAAATATAATAAAGCAAGTCAGTATATGTTTAACATCTTTTTTTAATTAATTTATAATTGTTCTCAAATAGTATGTCAAATAATGTAGAAAATTTTATTTTTTTATTAGCGAAATTGTTACACCATGTTTCATTTATAAAATAATAATGAAAAACTTGTTATTTTAAGTGTCTTTATGAAATGCTTTTTTTAAATATCTCTAATCAAATGATAGCTTTATATTTATTTTTATTTACTTTAAAACCTACTAAAATCTTGATTTAAATACAAGATAAGTTTTACATTCATACCTGCTACGAAATGCGTGTGATTAACCTATTCATAACTTTAAACTCAAAATGAATTCACGAGATATTCCATTTCCGCCATTCCTTAATATAAGGTAATATTTTGACCTGGTTCAACATATTTATGGAAACATACATACATTTTCTAAAGCCTCAAACCTAACGGAGATTGAAAAGCCCCCTGCCGCGAAGCAATATTGCCACTTTGTCGTTTGAAAGCTACGTGTATTTCGAATTATTTGGCAGAGCTTTTTTTGAACCTAAATTGAAAGCTCGATTTGGCTTCAACCAAAATTAAGTAACAAAGTATAAGCCGTCTGACTATATATATATATTGCTTGTATAAACTTTTATAGAAGTTTAGGGTTACAAATTTATTTCGAATATAAATAATGATACCTAAATTGAAAATACTGTTAAAAAGTATTTTTTTAGTGAAAAGTTATCTTTACGTAAAAGAAGTTTTTTTTTGTAATATGTTAGTGTTGATAAAATAATATAATTAAGCTTTTGAAATGAATTTGGTGACAATATTTATTGTCACTAAATTCTCAATGCTCAATTTTAAATTTTAACAAATCTTACTCTTTGATTGCCCGAAATTGGCCTTGATCTTGAATAATTAATTTAAAAATGTCCGATTTCTTGAATATTATTGTAATGATTTGGAGGAAAACTTAAAAACATAAATTCTGTCTGACATGCATATATGAAAAAATATATTATATAGTATAGAATTATTATATATAAAAAAACGGTCCACATTTATCGCAACACAAAATCCTAGAATACATTGATGTATTTTTAATATTTTAATTTTAACTTTGCACACATGATAATTTATACCAAAATACTTATACATTGTATATAGTCCACCTTTATTAAATATCAGCGTCACCAATTTACTTAGCTATTCATTAATATATTTTTATACCTTATGCATTAGTTTAAATTACATACCAAAAAAAGTTGTCGACGGTCGTCTTATTTTAAAATTAAACTGTATTTCACACTGCATGTGATGATACAATGATCTCGTTGAATTGAACAGTTGCAGTTTCAAAAAATGGTAATGTAAAAAACACCTCTACCATTTATGTATACAATGTGTACATACCGTCAACAGGCTTTGGGATTTTGTATGGTAGGTAACTATTTGCCATTTAAAATACAATTTACAAGCCAATAGGTTTCCCTTTGTGTTCGCGCTCTGTCAGAGCTTCGTTTTGAAAATTCGCCTAGCATTCGTTTGTGGGGGAAACGTTGCCACCATATTATGGTTGCTATCATTGTTAGAAATGGTCATCATCAGCCATTCTCTCTCTTATTTTAGTAACAAACATTTTTGATATTAGATGCTAGCGAAAAACGCTATTGGCCTTTTTTACTATTCGGTTATACACTTATACTATCAAGTGTTTGAAATCTCAAACGAAATGAAATCGTATCCAAAGACATGGGTGGCTTATTTCGAATACACATATAATAACATCGCAGAAAATACAATAAGCTAACTGTTTCTTTACCTAACCTTTCCTGTTATTCGTGCCATCTTTTCCTAATTAAAGGGTGAGTGACATACACACAACATGTTCTCAATAAAAAATTGATGCTTCATTAATAATTCATATGATAGACATTCATAACAAACATTGCTTAAAAATATTCGGTTTAGATTTTCCAATACTTGTCAATCTATAAGTATCAAATACATTTAAAATAAAACTTTCAATTCAATTAATAAAACTGGCACCTGGGACGGTCACAAATGTTTTTTTAAATTTTTATTAATCTGTTTTGATAATTAATATTAAATTCTTATTAATAAGATTGATTTGCAGATTAATCTTCAAAATGCAATATATGTATATATTTGTCTCTATATATCCGTTTATTTGTAATGCAGTACACATAGTCTCTTTCTCTGTATGTGTATTGACGCACTGTGCGCACTGATGGAATGTTGAAAGATGTCGTGCGAATACTCGTTCTTTAATTGTAACGATTGTTCAAATTAATAGTAGTGATGCTGTCAGCTTGTTTATTATCAAAGCTCTTAACTACACTTCACTGAATTCGCATTATTAATGCTGAATGAATATGTTTTGTTTTTAAATCCATCACGTACATTTTCTTACCGTTATAATATGTATGTAAATTAATATACATATGACATTATTTAAACTTTCGTAAAAGGTTCGCAATATGAAAATCGTAGAAATTTCATCCAATAAAACACATTCACACTTGATGAAATTCTTCTTCGGAAATGTTCACGAGATAGTATATGCATAAATAAGTTGATGCGTAGTCACGTATTCCGTTTTTTACTATTGTGTTATGTGAAAAAATAAGGGGAAAACTTGAAAATTGCGAGCTGTATTGTGAGCAAATATGAATTGTATGTAGCAGAAAAGGTCAACATTTTGCGTTTACATTGTGTAAGGTGGATATTTTTGGTGAAAAACACTTTCATACGTTTCATGCTCAAAATTAAGTCACTTGAATTTGAAGGTCATTTATCTCGACACTTAAAACATTACTTAATAAAAATAATTGGTAATTTAATTAAAGTTTTTAAATTAATATAGGCTAATATGAGTTCCTAAAAACACAAGCGTGAAAGTATAAGGCAGAATACAAAATATTGTTTTTATAATTATTTCTCTTTACGATATTCGTAACTTAATATTGTACTTAAAGGTTGTTTATTTACAAGAACTTATTTGTCATCATATTTACAGATTTAAATATAACGATATTTTAGATATTTTTTTTAATATTTAAAAAATTGCTAATACAATTGAAAGTCATTGTATGCGTTATGATACAAATGTTAATTATAAAAATATCTTTAACAATCGTGCCATAATATTTTTAAGTGTTTTACGTGAAACGCGTGTGTAATGTAAATTTGTAAAAAGTACAAACGAGAAAAAACTTTCTTTGTAGTATGTACTATAGGAAAAAAATGAATGTCCTTTTGGGGGAAGTCAACGGAATTCCTTTAATTTTATTAAACGCTTTCGGTTTCTAATTATCCATCGGGCATCTGCCTTCGCTTTGAAGATTTACTATGATGTGGCATACACGTATACCTGAATTTAGCAATCTCTAAAGGCAAAATGTTTTATTAGGTTTATACTTAGTGTAATCAAATCTAACTATTATAAATTATTAACGAAATTTTAGACTATATTACAAAAGTCTTTCATATAAAAGAAGTTCCTCTAAAAAATATTATTATATCAATTTAAAGCTTTCAGCTTTACTTAATGATATTGTGTAAATTAAAGCAATTATATTTTTCAATTTTAAGGTTATAAGTTATTACTTTAAATTATTGGTGGTAAGGCAATATATTAAACACATTATATGTTCTAAATTATATTAAGTTTTTTGTTCAAAATTTAGAAACCATTCATTAGAAGATTAAATAGATTTTTTTAATATTTATGATAGATTATTCAATTACTTTACGAATCATAATGCATCACAAAATTAGTTGTGGTTTTCTCAAAATAATTTGTAATCATACTCAGCAAAAATACGAGGTACATAAAGTGTTCTTGAACAAACATTTTTCTTACAACATCAATCACTTCTTAATTAATATTACGAGTTGTTTGAGCGATTGAATCATACTCATATAATCGTTTAACTTATAATAAGTAAGATGGTATATTTTGCTAAAATGCTTAATAATGAATTTTAATCTTCCATGCTGAGACCGAATGTGTTAAAAAAAATTAAAAAAACTTTCTGAATAAAATCTGTTAACGTAATGGTGTACTGATATTTTAAAAAAAATCTAAACTGTTCTGTTTTATATTAAAGCAAATACACTCAAGAAATCATTCCCCATAATCGTTATTCAAAAATGGTTTTTTCCGAGTCAGTAAATTTAATGTTGAGTTAAATTTAATATTTGCTTGAACGGAGAACTGGTTTCAAATATTGTTCCCTTCATTATGTGTATTCGACATTTCCTGGATAGGTATTTAAGCGCGACGAGTTTGCGAGAAATCTTTACCTTAAAAAGAGGTTTTAGATAGCTGTGAGAATATTGAGGATGTGCGAGCGGAAATTGGAAAAACCCATTGTAGATAGAAGTGTCCGCATGAGCGCAACCCACACTTCCGGCGGCAGATAACTTCCACTCAACAAATTCAGTGGAATGGACCGGAAATGTCCGTAATCCAATTGATATATACGAAAGCTGTCTAAAAACATCCGTTAAAAATACATTTTTTTCTCCATATTTTTCTCAATTTTATTCCGAGAAAGAATATCTGCATTTGGTTAAAATGTATTATTCAAATGATCGCGTAGCACACATTCTTTATGTGGTTTATCGGTTTACTGAAATTGGAAGCCAATAAAAAACACGATAACTCGTTAAGAGTCGTAATGTCACTGTGGGGAACTTATTTTCTAGCCAAAGAAGAAACTGAAATGGCCTATTATTTATCTTCAGTATAAATTTATGTCGTATTTTTTTTCAAAACTCAGCTTGAATGTTTGAAAGACATTGCAGTATTAAATGTTTCATGATACAACGACAAGTATGTACTTCAAACATGGAATACCGAAACTTCGAAAATAGGATCGAAGAGCGATGGGGTACAAAGTAACCCCAGACAAATTTGCGTAATATTTTCATTGCATTGATTCAGGTATCACTGTAGATTACAATACATGTTAGCTAGATATTATTGGTATTAAGCGACTCGTTGAAATAAGCAGAATTTTTAAATGTGAATGTACCCCATAGAAACCCGAAGGTTTACGCGGAGGATAAGTCAAATAATGATGTTTTTTTTAATTATTTTTAGTTGCTTACGTATATTATAATATGTGCACATGTTTCTATTACATTGTATAATTTCCATAATATAAAGTGAAATTCAAAACATTCGAATATATTAAATGAATTCAAAAACATAACTTAACACAAACTTTTTCATAAATGAAGCTATAACATAATATATTTAACAAGGCAACTATAGATTTTTTTAGATTTAATGTCTTAGATCAGTGCTTCCCAACCTTTTTCATGCCACGTACTCCTAAATCTGCGGTCCCCCGGTTTTTTTTTTATTTCACATGTTCATATTTTATCACAAAGAATGTTGAAAGAATGAAAATTTTCGCGGACCTCCGTGGACCCCAGGTTGAGAAGCACTGTCTTAGATCAGTGAGCTTCTTAAAAATAATAATATTTATAATATTCACTTTTTTATTATCGGGTTAAAATCATCAGTAAATTTATAAATTATTCTAGTTGATAGAAACAAAATTATTTCCTTCTGCCACGTACATACTGTTTTCATTTTCATTGTTATGAACCGAGCCGTTCGTATTATTTGTAGTAGTGTGTTTTTTTCTTGTATTTAATTATTAATTATTGTGATTTAATTTAGCTAATACTTTTGAACTGGTTTATACAATAGCGGGCATATAATCAAGAAATTGTTGGAAAATTTACTTTTCTATTGAGTGTAACTTTATAAATTTTACTTTGGAAAAGTGGCACTTGGCTTAAAAATGGTGCAAACCACTGTCTTAGATTATATGTCTTTCTATGTATATTACTATCTATATAGAACACTGGTCGTTAACGATAACAGCAGTTAGCTGAAAATGTATCTGAAATTTATATTATTCATTATTCATTTGAAATTTATCAAAACCTTTTTTTTATGTTTATTTGTGCCTAACTTTTTTCCCTGTAAAAAAATCTGCTCTTCTTAATAAACATTTAATATTGTTCTAGAATGTTTTAATTTATTTACATCCTTTTCTTACAAAGCCACCACGGTATGGTTATTATCAGCATCGCTGTTTTCAGATAAGCCAACAAACTAAGAAGAATGTACGTTCATTCGAAGTTCCCATTAGTAAGAAACGTTGGATCGGCAAATACTTTGTCGGCATTTTGTTGAGAGGTTTGAGCAGAATGCAGACTTCATTGTCAGTTATGAAATTTTCATTTACTGCTTACTCAACTTTGGGATACCAGCCAAAACGTTTTTCGCAATACCACAGAAGTTGTTTTTATTGTGAGTTTTTTAACATAATCAAATGCATGTACAATATCTCGAATATGGCTTCCAAGCAAAAAAAAATATTGTGGTAAATTATTAAAAAATATTTTTATTATATTTTATTACAATTAATTAAATAATTAAATTTATAAACATTCAACAAGTTTTTTCATCAAATAAAAATCAAACATACCAATTAATTACAATTATTTTCAAGGATGTGTGAATACGTTTTGATCTGTTCAATATTCTGTGGAAGATTTTTATTCTTTGTACCAATACACACCAAAATTTTGTGAATGTGTTTGTTAACAATGAATATTCAATACGTTCGCCGAAGTTCATTTTATATTCGCATTTAACTCAACTCACGACTACGAAAACAATTAATCAGTCAAAGCGAAGTTAGCAAATGTAAAACACAATTTCACGGCAATTATAGTACGAACGGCCTTTCCTCCTCACCTACCGGCTGTTAATTGAAACACCTGATTAGCTAGCACTTGTTGGGGTGGAACTTTTGATTAATTACTGATAATTAATTTTTCTCGCACCTGACTTGTAAATGTCTGTTTCGCGATAAAATGATTTTATTGCGATGTGACGGATCAATTTTTTTACATATTTAAAAAAAACGTTCCTAACGCAATCACGCACCAATTTACTTTTTTGTATGTAGTTGTTGTTATTTATGTATACATACTTGAAGCGAGCTGAAATTTCTGTACAATTGTAACATATTCTGGTGAAATAAGTTCTTTTTGAACTGGTCATATCCTTTCAAACTTTGAGCCTCTGTTAATGCGTTTAGCAGCGGTAAATTAAAAAAAATCAAAACCAATTTATCAATTAATATTCATTTTGGATAATCTTCATCCATAACTTAGGATGCAGATTCATCAACCAATCTTAAAAACATTATATGAAAGTATTCAAACTGTTAATTGCATAAACAAATAGAATAAAAATCAAGAGTTTTTACCATTGAGTATTTATTATAAACGACGAATAATTATTAGTTATTAATAATAGAAAATAAGTAGTTTTACTAATCATGCATTTTGTAATCAATGTCTCATTAAATACTAATAAATCAGTAGAACAATATTATTTGCTTAAAATAAACGTTTATTATAATCTGTTAATACACGGCAGCGGTAAAATATGAATGAGATTTAAATGAGAGAGTATCACATTTTCCCTCAACATATACTTGTATAATTACTTTGAACAAAGCAAATGAACTCGTCAAATTTCCGTTAACACCTCAACAGGATTTTGCTGCAGGGCTTTGCATTGTTGAAGACGTGTTGTAGATAAAGACCACTGCTATAAGGATTTACATGTTCAGCCATATTATTATTTAAACAAACCCCGCTTAGAGAACAAGACAAAACACTTCCAGGCTTTGTATTAATTGAATTTAAAACTGATAAGATTTTACATTAGATGAAGTTAAAGTCTGCAACCGTAGAATTTTGATGAAGTTTAATATTCTAAATTCTATTTAAACATATCACGAGCTTTGTTCAAACTGTAGATTTACATTATGTATTCTTATTTTTTATCAATATAAATCAACTTTCTGTATTGCAACAGCTCTTTGTATGTGTACTGACTTTATTTATTCAAATGTTGGAACAATTTACTCGATGAAGTTACTACTGCCTACGTGACATTAAGATATACACAAATATCAATTATTTAACTATTTAAAATATTGAAATCGGAGTTTGGTGTTGCAACTCCGAACCACTGTTTGGTGCAATAATTCTTAATCACATTCAAATAAAAGCTTACCTTCTCGCTATATATATGAAAAAAATAGCACTGTAATTGTTGATTATAATTCAGACCAACTATGATTTACTGATGCAAAGATATTACCGTAAGATTGTCAGGTATGACTGATTTTCACTCCGATTTGAGAAGCGACCCTAAACCAAATTACCCAGTTTGTTTGTATCAAACTGAATATTCTTACATACACCAGTATTAAAATTTGATTTTAATATATTGGTTAAAATCAGACATTAATTAATGCTAATAAAAATTATTCAAATTAGTAATAATTGTGTTGTGCATTATCAACATTATTTTAGTCTCATATTGTATTTATGCAAAATTTGGTGAGAATGATAAAATAGAAACGAGTCTCAAATGTCCGCAAATGGTTTGCCAAGTATTTTGAGTACCGTCATACCAGACAACCAAATGGGTTCATTCTCATTAAAATAATTTACTATATCCCGCATGAATGCAGTCCATACACGATATAATATATTATACATATATTCGTACGTATTTCTGGCGTTACATCGTTCCTAGCAATTACTTCTGAAGACTCATTACTGAACTACGGTATAGCTTTCGACGTATACAATATTATAGATTTCTACAAAAAAAGATTCATTATATACATATATAGAATTGTAATAAAGATAATTTCTAATTTTTCCCTAACAGCAAGCGTTCACAATTGAACATGGCATTAGTTAAGTATTGAAATAGAACTGAGATATTATATAATTCTTATTGTAGTATTAACACTCGAGTACCAAAACGTAATATTTACATTGTATTTATTATATCATTGAAGATTACAATACATATCAGGTACATATTATTAGTATTTAGCGAATTGTTGAAATAGGAAGATTTTTGCAATATGAATGACCCCCTAAGAACTCGAAGGAAAATACGACCACTTATTAATATATGGTTGAGAAATAATATAAAATTAATAAGGGAAAAAATCTTTCACTAATATCGTATACAAAATAAAATAGTGGTACGTAGCACTTATTAAAAAGACAGTTGACAATGCTCGCAATGAGTAACACCAGTTATGAACTTATGAAAAAAATGCTGAAGAAGTATACAAAAAAATGTATATTTTAAAATTGCTTATTAAACTTTATTAATTTTATTTTGTTTTGTATAAATAACATTGTATTCTCTTATCAGTTGATAATGCTCGTCATGAGCGAAACCGGTCTTGACCTTATTAAATAAAAGTAGAATTAGTACTTTGAGTATTTTTTTTAAATTGTAAATATTTAAAAAACGGTGTGAAGTATTAAAATTTTTCTAAAGAGTTGAATTAAAAATACTTTTGCGAGTAAAAACATAAAGTACCTTAATATCAATTATGGCAATAAGTTATTTTTTATTAATTGTGATTTCCATAGTACTAATATTCATGTATCATAAAGTTTGTATTGTGAGTGAATAATAATTATTACGAAGATTAATACCGACTGCAAGTTTTGTGACAAAGATGTCTGCTCCTTGTTTATGATAAACTACTAGTACCATACTGCAATACACTTAATATCATAGATGATGAGAGTTTACTTTGAAACAAACTTATTTGAATAACGAATGGATAAACTATTTCAATAATATAACTTGATTATAAATTCATAATATAAATTAGCAAAACTAATCACACGAAAACATTTATTGCAAACACGGTGATTAGGTATATCATACACTTGTATTATATGTATGCTATATTAAATTAATAAAAAAGAGCAATAGTAATTTAATGAAATTTATATTCAGGTAGCTCTATGCCATATAAGCGTACAGTGACTTCCGGCCTCAAAATTGTAGGGGCCTTAATAAAAAAAACATGATTTTTATACAGATATGACAAATCGGATTAATTTAATATTTCTCTACCATCAACATTGATGATAATGCTAGCCACGAATGAATTCGTTCTGGACGTTCTGGTCAATATAACAATGTGGAAGAGGTAAAAAATTTACGTTTTTTTTTACTAATAATGGATTTCTACTAAGCATTGACAGGTGGCACATACAAATTAAAATAATAACTTATAATCACTGCTGCCAATTTTATCGCTACATAATTATATTATTGAATTGTTTTCAACCGGCCTCGTAATCAAATAATATTGAATTTTGCGCTGGCAGTAAAAGCATATTCGCATGTGTAATATTTAAAACATTTTAACTTATTTGTAAAGTGAAATAAAAACTAACGTAGATTGATTGACATAATATCAAGACTTAAGTTAAAAAATCATTTATCTATAAATTTTTATAAATATTGATTTCTCAATAACGTTTTTTAACGCTTACGGGAGATAAAAAATAATAATACATATAATTCAATAATATCAAGAAATTTACGGGTGCAAAAACTGAACAGTATTTTTTTTCTTTGTGATATCCTATACATATTTGTTGTTGTGTTCTCGCGAGTGTGACCTCAATAAAGGTATTTTATTAAAAGAAATGAAATGTTGGAGATGAAAGAAACATCAAATATTGTAGGCGTCTTATTTAAATTATTTATGAATAAAAACGATGTTATATAAATTTCATTTGATATTAATATATTTAATATGAATTAATTTTTTCACAGATGTATTAACAATGTATTTAAATTATAACCATTTAAAACAGATATCATTCATTGGCAAGCAATTTCATATGCTTTTTTGGTATTTCGTTATTTTGTCACTCATTACTTATGTTATTTTGATATTTTCGATCGATTCAATTAATTTAATTATAAATTATTTTTTTAGGTCTAAATGCCGAGCTGTATTACGTGAGAGACGGCGTTATCAATACCTACGCAATGAATTTCCTAGTGCCGGTACCGGCGCACATATCAGATTTAGAATTTTCCTGGCAGAGCTTGACCAAGCAACCGGTAAGATAATTTTGGCACATGTTGCATCGTTTCCGTGGTGTAGTGGTTATCACATCCGCCTAACACGCGGAAGGCCCCCGGTTCGATCCCGGGCGGAAACATTTTTTTTATTAAAGTAAAAGTAAATTTTGCATGCATTTTTTTTTGCCTTGAGATAAAAATCTAATTTATTATGTATCTAATTGATATCATGATGTGTGTCTTTACAAATATTTTTTCTATACTAGACGATATAAGTTATAATAGTAAAATTAACTATTATGTATTTAGATGAAAAAAGTAACTTTGTCTGAATATTATATTTGAAATTGTAAGATGAAAATAATTATAATTTCATAATCTATAAAAAGATTCATGAAAAGTCTTGGTTATTAAATGACATACGTTAATAAAAAAATACATACAAAGATTGATCGTCGATTAACCGTGGATTTTAATCCTGTTTTATAAGTACATAAGCCTCCCAAATTAAAATCCATTTCAAAGCTCACTCTCCATACTGTTTTGAAGTAAATCCAGATTTTGCCGTTACAATACATAGCAATCAGCTCGCTGTTCCTGCTGCTCCCAGTTAGCTCTGAACCATTTTGCTTACCTATGTGTACTGCTATGTGTGCTATTACCGTACATGTGTACTGTGTAGGTACATAGGTATAGAACTGAATTATATCAACTGTACGAATATTTACAAAAAAACATTTTCAAATATCACTAGAGCTTAGTTTGAGTGATTTATGTTAATATGTATGAAATAGATAGTATTCGAAATCAAGATATCAAAATTAATAAATATTTATAAGTCTTAAAAATACTAAAATAAACTTTCTCTTATACAATATTATGTTCTATTAGATGTATGCGTCATCAATTATCATTATACGAATCAACAATACAAACTGGCGGTTAATTTAAATATATTATTATATATATCGCCAACTTAACACTACAACTATGTAGGTAACTTGATTTTTAATGTTTTTGAGATAGCAATCTTGCATTTATTTATACGATATTCAATTAAACATTGTTTGATTCCTTCCAATTATACAAAATACAAATATTTTTATATGTTTGAATTTCATTTTTCCAACAATCATCAAATAAAGTTACCTAGTTGTAGTATTAAGTTGGCATTATTATGTTCAGGGCCGGCGCTACCATAAAGCTGAAATAGGCAACCGCCTAGAGCACAAACCAATAGGGGGCACAATTTTTTTTATATACTCTAAAATGATAATAAATAATAGTACATTTTAGTTTATTTTGATGTTTCTATTTTTTCGTTTTAATTACGTATCGTATTCTTTATGATTCGAAAATGAGAGGTTGAGCGAAAGAGTAAAGTACAGTTCACGTGGAAAAAAATCTGTGGAGATATCTCTATTAGGATGCCATATGCTCCGCATTGGAGTCGGACATGGATATATTAAAAATATATCTAACGATCCCGATTTTTTTTTCATTATTTCTAAAGAAAATGGGACGATTTTTTAAAAAGAGGACGCGCCAATAACCGTTGCCTAAGGCGCCAAAAAACCTCGCGCCAGCACTGATTATGTAATATTTTATTAATCGTTAAATTATGTCCCACGAAAATCAAAACCGCAGAGTTAGTAGTTAAGTAAAGAATATTTGATAAGACGATTAATTTACAACTTATAATACAACAAAAATCCTCTCTCATCTCTTCGATAGTATTTAGAGGTATTTGTTAAATGAAATAGCAGAAATTTGTCAATAATTATTTATACGATGTTAAATTTAATAAATAGGTCGAAATTTTCGAATAATAACGGCGAAAGAATGCTGTTTTCATAAAATAACAAAAATGTTTTTTTAAACACATTTATTATCTCACTGCTTTCATAAATTCTTTATTATTGTTATTATAATAATAAACGTTTGTCGCCTAAATAAATATTCAATTATATTTTTCCACTTCAAAAAGTTATTTGTAGAATTCATTGTATATTTTGCACTGGTAGAAGACCTTTATATCCACAGAGATTGATAAAATTCGGCACTCTTGCAATGGTTGTGGAAACAAACAATAATTAATGACACATTGACACAGACCGTATTCAACACAAATCTAAATAATCCCAGTTGCCCAAGAAATTGTGTAACAGTTATAGGGATTACAAATGTAACTGACAGTTTACCTAACCTACTTTCCCTTTAAATTATTGCCTATTGAGGGAACCTATTGTTTTAGCAGCTTTACATAATGTTTACTAAATTTAATAGAGGAACATATTGAGAAAATTATAATATTCATAAAGAGTGATGTATTTCCTACGCATAATATGAATTCTCTTTAATTAAAAATTAATCATAATAGCCTTATAATTTTTGCAAAAAAAAGATTTTTCACCGTAGGAATCATTATCATTAATAGGATGTGAATAATATTAGAGAATAGTCTTTATTACACCTATTATTCTTTTTAATTGTTTTTAAAAATCTAGAAGAAGCATTGGCACAGTTTACGCAAAACTTTGATCTATTTTTTAGTCAAGTTAGCAATAACAAAAAAATACTGTACAATAGTTACCTAAATATAAAGTAAAAAGTATTTTGTATACAAACATATTTAAAATGAATATTTTTCAACTTTTATGTTATTTCAATATTAATTATTGAATAAGTTGATTTTTAAACAGTAACTTGAGAAGTATATTTAAAATGAAATGAAAAAAGATATATAATATTATATAAGATATTTTCAAACTGTATTCATCCATAAATACTGTTCCATCATTACACAGTCTACTGAACAATTATTTTTAGTTTTTCATTTCAAACTCATTTATATTTCAGTGCGTAATCAAGCGTGTTGTAAAACTTTTCTTCAGAAGGTATTGTGCAGAGCGTCGGGTTGTTTTCTTTTTATTCTCGACGGTGGTAACATTTTTTATTTCAAAAGTCTTAGTCTAAAAATCCCGATGCTAGAAATAAACATCAGATTATTTCAAGAATATGTACTGCCATATTTTAATTAAGACTTCACTAATCATTTATTAGTACTAATCATCTGCCGATATAATATATTTCAATGTTTTGAATTACAAGTTTTTTTCATCTTCGGTTACATTAACGGTGTTTTATATAATGCTATTAAATCAATAATGTATTGTTCAATATTTCAATGCTGTCTAAAAAATATCTTTAATAATTGAAGATTTGTATTTTTGAATTACATAAAAAAACTTGACAATCTTTTGATAATATTGTTATGTTTATTGTTTTTACTAAAACACTTTTATGTGTTGGTTCAATTTTATTTAGATAACAATATATTACACTTTATAAATCAATAAATCAATCTTATAATTAATACGAAAATCGTGAGAATGTGACAGGTTGCAATTGTTTTCTTATTCTACTGAAGTTTCATACTTCAATTGTTTTATTCTAAAGCACGAAGGACATTTGAAAATAGAACGTCATACAGAATAAAACATAGTATGGTATGGTATTGAGTATACATAACATCTCCCCCCTAAAGAATAAACTTATTGGTAACTTAAATGAGTTTATACAATAAATATATGATTATAAGAAACATTGAGATGATGTACATAAGGTATTTTAAGTGATTGTAATGGAGGAGATGGGTTTTATTTATTTATTTGTTACTTACAACAATCATCATTTAAGATATTTACATCTGGAATAAATATATAATAATTTTATGTTTGTACATTTTCACTTATTAGGATTACATTTTAGAGTAACTTTTACATTCAGGTTTTACAAATAAAATCTTGGTTACATAGTTGATAACAATTTTATATAGTATGTAAGAGTGTATATTGTGATTTTAAGGTTGAATAAACATGGTATTTTTGAGATAATGTAATGATTGTCGTAATCTGTTTTAAATCCACTTACTGTAAGGGATCTAAAATAGCAAGTTTCACTCTGTTAGTGTGAACTTTGATTAATTTATTTTTTACTTTAATAGTAATATTAAGAGGACTGTTGACTTTTATGATTTCGTACGGACCTTGGAAGTTAGGAGATAATTTTTTAGATTTATTTAGTTTAGTAGCATTATTTGTTAAATATATTTTATCACCGATTTTAAATTTTCGTAAGGTTTTATTTTTGTTATGCCTTAATTGTGTGTCTTCTTTTCTTTCAACTAGATTCTTTCTAGCTATTTCGTGTGATTTGGTTGATTTGAGCTTAAAATTGTCTAAAAACGAATCGTATGTATATTTAAATTCGGGTATTATTATAGCTGTTGGTAGTTTAGGTGAGTTTCCGTAAACTAATTCGAAAGGTGTACATTTTGTAGCAGTGTGTGGAGTAGTGTTATAGCTTAACATAGCAAAAGGTAACCATTCGTCCCAATCGGTTTGACTTGGAGATATGTAATGTTTTAGATAGTCGGCTAGAGTAGCATGGCTACGCTCTAGCGCACCATTACTAGTAGGAGAATACGCACTAGTTTGGATTTGTTCGATTTTAAAAAGTTTGGCTACTTCTTTAAGTATGTTTGAAGTAAAATCTTTTCCTTGATCGGTAAGAATTTTTTCAGGGATGCCAAATTGACAAATGAAATTTTTAGTTAATTGAGATGCAATTGTCATTGCTTCATGATTAGGAATAGGGTAACATTGAGAATATTTTGTAAGATCGTCTTGAAGAGTTAAAATATATTTATTTCCACTTTCGGTTAAAGGTAATGGACCTACTATATCTAAGGCAATACGTTCAAACGGTTTTCCGCTAGTCGTAGTTATTTCTATGGGTTGTTTTAGATTTTGACGATATATTTTGTTTTTCTGGCAAGATTCACATTGTCTGATATATGTTTTAACGTCTTTTTGCATATTGGTCCATTTATATTTGAGTCGTAAACGATTTAAAGTACTATGATATCCCGAATGTCCGCTTATAGGAGAGTCATGATACTCTTTAAGTATTTGTGGTATTTCGTCGTGATGAGGATTAATTATTTTGTTATGACAGATCGTTATATTTATGTTTGAGTTGTGAAAAACATATTGGATAATTTTCTTTATCTTTTCCCAATTTAAGTTGTCTAAACCACTATCAAGGCGTGGAAAAGAGATATTTGTTTCTTTATCACTATGTAGAATATTTTTTAAGTTACATAATGCTTGAAAGATAGAAAAGTAATTTGATTTTTTCCAAAAGTTTTGTTTCGTTATTAAATGGTAAACATTATTTTTATTTTCTGTTGATTTTAATACGTCTCCTACTTTAGAGTGTGTATTTAATAATTCGTCATAATTAGAGATCATTGAACTTATTTCTAAAGCTATTCCTTTAGACATCGATTTGTCGTTAGAAATACAATGTGCTATAGATTGCTTTTGATTAAGAAGAGATTCATCTATTTCATAAAATTTAACGTTAAATGTTTCATTTTGTTTGTCTAGGAAGTTGTCATACGAAAAAGTTTGAGAGGTCATGGTATTTAAAACTTGATTTTCGATTCGAGACAATGCATCAGCATTAGTATTAGAGTAAGATAATTGCAATTCATTTTGCAATCGTTGTTGAGATTGATCGTTATTTGTTGAATTTAAATATTCTGCCTGAATGATTTTCACATTCCGAGTTATTTGATAATTTTCTGAATTATTAGAAGGTTGGAAGTTTTGAGAATTACTGAGAGTTTGATTAGTTTGTGAGTTATTATTTGAAGGATTTTGATAATATTGATTTTTTACGTTGTTGTTGAATTGTTGAGATTGATCATTATTTGTTGAATTTAAATATTCTGCCTGAATGATTTGCACATTCGGAGTTAGTTGATAATTTTCTGAATTATTAGGAGGTTGGAAGTTTTGAGAATTACGAAGAGTTTGATAAGTCTGGAATTTGTTATTTGAAGCATTTTGTTGATATTGCTTTTTTACGTTGTTATTAAATTGTCTTTTCCGACATTCTTCTAAGATATGTCCTGATTTTTTACAGTATCTACAAAATTTTGAATTGTATTGAGATGTAAGATTACCGACAAATTGATTATGTTCTGAATTTAGAGAGTGTGGCTTTGAATGTTTGGTTAAATAATTATGATTGATCTTATTTGGGTTAGAGTTCATTTCCCTAACTGCATTATAAAACTTTTCTTCATCAATTGCAATATTCGTTGCCTCAATAAGATTTTTGGGTTTTGAAAGCCTGACTACTGTTGACAGTTGACTGGTCATACCTAAAATTAATGTATTAAGAGCGCTGTCTTCAATTTGTTTTATTCTCCCTTTCAATTCTTCATCGTCCTTGTTCGAAAATCGAACAGCTCCGATAAGATTATTAGTGCAATTTTCAACTCTTTGTATGAATTTTATTACTGGTTCGTTAAAGTTTTGTTTACAATTTCTTAATTCCAGTTCTAACTGAGATGTGTGTTTATTTTCACCGTAGGTATTTATTAGAAATGATTTGAATTCGGCATAGTTTATAAAATTATAATTGGCAATTGTGTATTTGGCATTTCCTACGACGCAATGAATCATAAATTTTAGAAGTATGTTTTTTTGTTGCTCTGAGCATAGTTCGTATACAGTATCACAATCTTTAATAAAAGGATACAGATTTCGTTTTTCTCCGTCAAATGTCGAAACAAACTTCATCAATGTATCGATAGTGAGTGTAGGCATTTTGATGTGAAAGTGTATAGATTGAGTAAGAAAAATCGTTACAAAAGTTACTCACAGAATATGATGAATAATATATTGCATAAAGTTTAAACAAACGTTGACTTGAAGATGAATTTGGTTCTAGTAGTCGTTGAAATAGGTTGTTGGCAGCTTGCAGATTTTTCTTGTAATTGGATGTAGAATCGGCAAAGAAGATGTAATTGAAGTCGGCAAAGAAAATGTAGTTGAAGTCGGCAAGAAGATGTAGTTTGAATATTCGATGATGGATTTCGCAGAATTTATTTTCACCATGTAGAAGTTGAAGATTCAATGTAGATTTTGTAGATATATCGACGTAGAAGATTTTCGATGATAGATTTCGTAGAATTGGAGATTTAGTCTTATTCTAGTTTCGTATTATTATTATATTTGATTTATTATAATTTCCGTTCGATTTAATCGATGTACTTTTATTATATTAGATTTATTTTGTTCGTGTATTTGATTCGTGCTAATTTTTAAAGAATTTTATTCACCGTTAATTTATTATCACCATAAATTTCTTAACGTTATTTTAGCACATATCCTCACTTCTGACACCAATTTTTATGTTATGTTTATTGTTTTTACTAAAACACTTTTATGTGTTGGTTCAATTTTATTTAGATAACAATATATTACACTTTATAAATCAATAAATCAATCTTATAATTAATACGAAAATCGTGAGAATGTGACAGGTTGCAATTGTTTTCTTATTCTACTGAAGTTTCATACTTCAATTGTTTTATTCTAAAGCACGAAGGACATTTGAAAATAGAACGTCATACAGAATAAAACATAGTATGGTATGGTATTGAGTATACATAACAATATTATATTATACATATATTTGCCTATGTTACGGTTAGTTGTAGACATTATATTTTTGTAAGTTTAGTTATTCATAATAAGAGTCAGTCTTATAATTTATTTAGTTTTAACCATTTTAGATTATTCTAGCTATTAATTTGATTATTATTATTCAAATAATAATCTAGTTTTCATCGTCTAAATGAATGTGAAGAATTTCAAACACTGATTGAATATTATACACAATTATCGGTGACAGAAGGCGTGATAATCATGTTCGGCGCCACTGAACCAGACGTTCGTCACCGCCATGTGCAACATATTCGTGAACTGGTTAATTATAATTTCGCGACTATTGTTTGGCGGCAGGGGCTCGTGGCGGCCGCAGATAGCAGGACAGGGTGGAGTTGCACCCACTGACGCAAGTGTTTCATTGTTCACCCCAGACGCCGCCCGGATATTGTATTAGTCGACTGAATTGATACAAAATATGTTGTTATGTTATGTGTAGGGTGAGATACCATGGATGGAATGAGAATACACCGCTGAACAAATAAGTATTATCTCTTTGTTGCTAACGTTAACCTGATATTTTTTTGGTCTCACTTAATACTGAGAAGAAATGCGCTGATATATTCTTGTTGTCAAATATATTAGGTTTCATAGAATAAATATTCCTTTTCATGTGAAAAAACAATACGCTTGAAAGGTAAAATATGATAAAGCACCAATATTTCTCACGTGTATTTAATAAATAATGTATAATGAAATTTATCGATGATTTTACATGAACGCGGTAGACTTAAAGAGCTCCATGTTTCAAAACACTATTTTTAATAATACGATTCAGACGCGAAAAAAATATTTCTGTCGTTATGAATAAAAAGTATACCAAATATTTCAAACAACCGCCCTTTTCTTTTACAGACTAATTAAATAATAAATCCAAAAAACAATCACAGTAGATATATATATTTGCCCCGTGGCACAGTGGTCAATGTGAGCTTTAACGGTGTTCAACAATATTGCTTCGGATGTCGACATATTCCACGTATACGTGGGTGAGTTCCGACGAATACTATTTTTTATGTATTAAAGTAGAGATCGTCGGAGCTTACTTAGTTGACTTCCTTGCCATTTTTTTCCTACTGCTTTTAATATTAAATTGTACTATTTTTTTTCTTCATTGTAAAAGTTTTAAATTTATATTTTGTCAACCTTGTGCAATGTAAATTAAATAAATTAATTAATAAACTAATAATGTCGTTGGCATCCTTGACGGATCTCAGGATTCGAGTCCCAGTACGAACAGCATTTCTTTTTTCAAATTGAACTGTTGAAAATACTGTTCGAATGTATGGAGTCTGTGATGTCTAAAAATAACTCCCACCCTTCCGATTCAAAAAATACGAAGCGATTTTTTAACCATTAGTCCTGTCCTAGTCTCTATATTTCTATCTCTACCCTCTTGGAATAAAAATGAGAAAGAGCAACTAAGTAACAAGCAGTTCTAGAAGAAAAACTTTTAAGCCATAGACAGTAAAATTGATCAGGGAAATAATAAGTATAATTGATCAGCATTTACAAGATCCTTTATAAGATGAAGTTATATTAGTAAATAAGTTATAATCTGTCAAAATGACACACTACGCAACATAAAATATTCCACGTTTGAAAATATTGCAAATTTACAATATTCCCAGAGGCTTCGTGTTTAGCGCTTCGAGCGACATTTCTCCCAGAGGATTTCGCATCCCTTTCGATATCTTCCCCTGGTTTTATTTGATTTAAAATGTTTTTAATTCCCGGTAAGTGTTTGCCAAGGCTCATAAATAATTAATGAAAACTCCACTTCGATCGGATATCGACTGATATTAACGAATACAGTATACCGTGTTGGAATTAGCAAATCGTTTATATCTATCGTTGAAAAGTATATTTTACAGATGTGGTTACTAATCCTAGAAAATCTCATTTTATAGTAGCGCATTCATGAAAGTTTCATCAAAAGTTTAACACATAATAGATATATTCATACGGTAGATTTTTCAAATCCCTATCAAAACAGAATAATGCTTAAAATATATTTTTTTTATATAAAATATTGAAAGATAACCTGCACTAAATATATTTTTATAGCAATATTTTCTAATATCTACAAACAGTAATATTGCGATAAATATATTTTTTAAAACTACGGTTACGAGGTATAGCAAAATCTTTTTATAAATTTATTAACAAAATTGATTATTTGTATAATAATAAACATGTCGTGTTACATAAAATAGCTTAGTTTTTTATGTATCGAGCAACAAACTATGGCTGAATATATTATTAAATCATTCAGTGCGTCTGTTACAGAACTCTACGTTCAGTATTCATGGTATCAAAGTAAATCGTTTTCCAATATGAGTTTACTCCTGTTCGAAAAATCATATTTCAAGCTCAAAGAGTTAAGTTCCACGTCAGGCCGCGGGGAGAAGTGGCGCTGCAATCTTGCGAGAATATAAACGACAAAACCCTGATGGAAAGAAGCCAGACAGCGTTCCACAGCCAAGATATATCGTTAAATTACAATTTTGATGCATTTCTCGGAGTTGAATCAAAATGAAAATTGGCTAAGGAGTCAGCGTATACCGTTTCCTCGTCGCGGAACTACATTTGCACAATGATTACCCTCATATTTTGCGGCACGTTGGGAAAAGTTTGGGATGTTTATATTTTACTTTTCAATGACATCAACATTCAAGAGATTTTTCAATCAAATAGACTTTTATTTATTAACATAGTTCTATTTATATTTTGAGCTGAAAGTCATTAAAAAAATATAGTAATTTTATAAGGACAGTACTATATATTTAAATATATTGTTATATCTAACTAAAACTTATCATTCAGACAGTTTATATGTTATGTTGTAAGCGTTAAATCTCATCTAAAAAATTACGTTTTATTGAAAAATAACATTCAATATCTAAAATGTAAAGATTGTAATGATTTTTTAAATTGATATATTTCATACTGATTCTATGCATTCAAAAACAAATCTACATCAATAGTTTACTATTTTAACATAGTCAAACTAATAATCAAAGTAATATAAAATATTACATACTTAAAAACGATGATACATTTGAAATTTGAATTACCAATTTAGTCACAGAATCTTTTCTATATAAATGACAAATGAATTCATTATGTTTTCTCTATAACCTTGAACTTTATGTGTATTTGTTTAAATTCAATTAAATGGTTTATATGACATGTGGTGATTCTTAATTAATAATATGTTTTTAATAAAATCCACAGATCTTGTGTGTCATATTTAGCTAAAAAATACAGCACCGTAAGATATAAAGCTATTCCAATTCAAAACCAGTATAACGAAATAAGTGGCGTTTTAATAAACATAAGTTTTCATTTTATTACGATCGTTAAGTCACCTGCTAAATTCTGCAATGTATGGCTACCAATTAAGGCACTCCGACAGATTTCCGAAAAGAAAATAAAGCTAGTGGAGAGCAAACAGATCGCTGTAGTAATTAAACCGGAAAATAATTCTCATCGCAAGGAGAGAATGGAGATGGAAAGGAGACCGTGGAAGCAAACAGAAAGGAAAACTGGAAAGCGGAAGAACATTGTTAGACGGGCGGATGGACGAGTTGATGTAGATAGGTCATGATGTGTGTATTGAACCGTGCTCTCGACGATATCAACTAAACGCAGCTAATACATTAACAGTATCTTATCGTGAGATTGATGGATACATATGAAATTGTAAGCTAAAAATCATAAATATTATTTGGTTACAATGGTAAGGTTGTTTTATGATGGTATCTTTTTATGACTGTAAACGTTTTCGTGTTTTCATTTAAACTGTAAGTTATTTTCTGTCTATCTTTTGAATCGAGAAAAACATAATTGAATACGAAAATGATTATGAAATTTACGATTTATGTATGACTTATTATTATTTTTTACATTTATATTATTTATATATTATATTGTTTATTTTATTACTATGCAACTCCAACACTGTTTGCGTTTTTATGCCCCTTGTGGTGTTTCCTATAAGAATAATACTTCAGTCATATGACAGTGCAATCCAAGTTAACTTTTAAAGAAAACGGTTTCCATTAGAAATAACGTATCTACATCTGTAAGATATGACCCGTGACATAAGATAAAAAGCAGTACCGTATATCTAATGAAAATATATATTAAAACCGTAAATGAAATTCAATATGTCTCCAGTTATATCGCGTTTCTTTATTATTCTTTTGAGATTGAGTTTTTTTTTTCAATTATATAAATTCACGATAAAATGTTTTATGCCGTTAGCCAACGCGGTGAATGAAACAAAATTTCACAAAACTTTAGTACGATAAATTATATCACTTCTTTGAATAACTTGAATGGTTATATAACAATCATAAACATTCCATTATCTATTAGGATATTTATTTGGGCTAAATTTAACCAAATTACAATCAAGAACAAAGATATAAGAGGGTGGCCAGTTAAGTAGAATCTAGATGACTTTATTAACCAACACTATCAAAGTCTTAAACTTTAAAGGAAAGATAAACAGATATGGATCAGAAGCTATTGTTTTTGAATGTACTGTACTGTAAATGTACTCTCTCCAACAAAATGCTATGTTATCTTCCAATATTATTGTTGATGAATCATCATACTCTGATTTATAAAACTTATTAATATTTTATCTCCCAAGTGTCAACTTATGGTGGATCATAATATTATCATATGTATACTTCGACACACATTTACAAAAAAATCTATGTCCGCTCCCAATGTGGAGCATGTGGCCTCCTACTGGAGGTATCTCAACAGAAGTTTTTTTTACAAAAACTGTTTGTTACTCAGTTGCTCAACCTCTCTTTTTCAAAGAAAGTAATATATATAGAAGGATAAGGCTAAGACACTTGTTGTTAACTAATAGTTCTCGCTACGCCCAATGTAATTTGAAAGATCGGAAGGGTAGGATATTTAGACATCACAAACTGCCTACAGAAATCGATTAACCGATCGAAAAAATGTTATTCGTACTAAGAATCGAACCTGTGAGATCCGGCACGGAAGCCAACAATTACGAAACTTTTATAAATAATTAATAATGTATCTAAATCAAGAACAAATTACAGTTAAAAACGTAATGCCTGGGCAGTTTTAAAAATATTATATATAGTTATAATTTTTTTTAGCAAAACATTGATAATAGATAATATTTAATGAATTTATTATATAGTAGATGTTATTTTAAACTGGATATTAAATATTGCCGTAGTATGGTGAAACTTAAGAGGGTTTCCGAAAATATGTTTCATGACGTAGGTCGTAAATAATTGAAATAAATTTCATTTGAACTTTACCTATCACGGTCTATTTCACATTCGAGTGTATACGATATTAACAAATCATTTGAAGTTACACACATACTTACTTTTTATACGGAAAAGGCCAATCACTTGAGTGGCTGTTATAAATACATATGGCTTACGCATCGGTTGAAACTTCTTTTTGAAACGCTATCAAATAATTTTTTTTATAAAGGTTGAAATAATTAGTGTGCTCTTGAATTTGGAATAACTTTGTCTGCTGTCTATGCATACATTGATCAAGTTTTTTTAGAAGGAAAGTGACTTTGATTTAACTAACAGGCATATTAACTTAGACTTTGGCGGTCATCCATCCGTTCTGAAATTGACACGCAGACTGTGTCTTTTGTCGTCTGTTTGTGCTGGCGCGTCGGAAAACGGTAAACCGGAAGCGGGGCCATGTTTAAACAGGAGCGGTTGGCATGGTGATAACCGTTTGAAACGCGGGAAAATCTCATCACGATTTCCTTGAGATTACTGTACTAATAAAGGTAAAGAAGGTTATGCTCGTTTTGAATCTCTCACGCATGGATCTACAGATAGTAATATATTTGAATTAATAACACGAGACAAAAATAAACCGAAATTCGATACCATGATATGATTGTCGAGTCTAAAAATAAACAGAAACATTTAAAGTGTTATACTCAACAGACCATCATTACTTGGCCGCCGCAGAATTTGGAATTAAAATTTTCGAGAAACAGGCCGGATGATTTTTTAAAAACTTGGGGGCCGGACGAAAAATATCGTTGTTGGAATCCTATTCAGATAATCGATTTTTCGTATATATAAAATAAATAAATCAGGGGACGAGTGAAAATCTTTCGAAGGCCAGATCCAGACCGTAGGCCATAATTTGGTGACTGCTGCCCTAGGGTAGAAATATCCAATATCCATAGGTTCGAATAGAAAACGAATACTATGACAGAGATGGCATTATTGATTAGGAAATGGATAGATTAGTATGTATTGTCAAAGGTCCTGACAATGACACATATGACAGTTCATCTGGAAATGAGTCATTAGAGTAGTTTTTTAAAAACTTTTATAAAAAAGTGGTAAATTTGCCAAAAACTAAATTTCCAATTAAATATTAGAAAAAAATATATTAAATTTACTATATATGACCTTAAATTATTAATATAACTTAGAATATATTTTATATAATTATAGTATAGATCAGTGGTTGGCAACCTGCTACACTCGGGTAATTGAACTACCCACTTCGACATTTTGAGTTACCCGCCAAGACATTATGATTTTATTTTTTTTATCAAATTACTTATTTAGTAAGACCAAGGAAGCCACCAATAACAATATTATATGTGTGTTTTGTTTTTACACATATATATCATGCAAATATATTATATATTTTATATAAATATATATATTATTTGCTAAAAATAATTTTTTAATAGAATAAATGGTAAAAAATATTTTTAACTTTTACCCACTAATCAAAATTATTTTTAATTTTTTTTTTACCCAGTCTCGCAAAAGGTTGCCGACCACTGGTATAGATAATATCTATACTATAATAATATCGCTACCCTAAATCAACAGTGGGGTAAGTCAAAAATACTAGTTTCGAGATAATTGAACTTTAAGGTTTGTACTACACTTCTTAAAAAGTTAATTATGGTTTTATTTAATTTCTTGAACGGTTTATGATAAACGATAATAGTTTTGTTGTATACTATTTATTTGTATCTAGTTGTTCTGCTAATATTGCTGATGCTTTGAAGATATGTACAGGGAAATATCAATAATTTTAAAAGTACATTTTTTCTTTTGAATGGGGCAATTATTTTTATACCTATTTATTGCAAGTACAATCAGTTCTCGGCTCGCTTACCGAGTGAGCCTTTTTATTTTTATTTTTTTTATTTTTATAAATTCAGTGTTTTTCAATAAGTAACAAAACTGGATTCGCTCATCACGATCATTATCGTCGAATGAGTTTTTAATGTAGACTTACAGCACTTTAAGGATGTTTTCAGTTAAATGATTAAAGTGATATAATTAACACGATACATACAATTTATCCACAAATAAAACGATTGGTGACGTCAATCTGTTATTATAATATCAATTAATAATATCCGAATCAATCACAATGTAATAATATTTATTTTAATGAGGTTGATTCTTACATTCAAAAAGTATTTTTATCTCCATATGACACAATCATGCGTAATTTGAAAATATTTTTTTTTTCGTCACTAACATAAAATAAATTATTTAGAAGACATAAATCTGGAAACGTATCAAACCAAAAGAGACGACTAATATATTATTTTTATCGAGCAATATAGTTTAAAACCTTTATTGTTTAACATGATTATAAATCGAAATAATGTGTAGCTCTTTAATATTTTAAAAATATTATGTAATTTAGAAAATATAAATCAGTGTACATAAAACATGATATTCAATCTAAAAATGTAGATTTTTTTAAATGTGAAGCTAATAATGAAATATTTAGCTTCCATATTTGTACAGTGAACATTTCGCTTTAGAAAAATAAACAAAAAGTAATTCACGCTTCGTTTGAAGGGATGATATATCAACAAAGAAATTTTTGAATTGGTGGAAATCAAGGAAAAATATGCGCTGAAAAGAAGCCATTCTCGAAATTTATTCAGCCATGATAACTGACAAGGTATCTGAAAATATATTTTTGCCAATATAGTGTACAAGCTGTTTACGAAGTCGGGCATATTTTTATTGACCAAGCATAAGAATTTTTGTATAAATGTAAGCAACCTTTTCAGAATACGTTTCACATGAAAATATTTGGTTCACAAAATATTGATGTTTTGAGTAAAATATTGATATTCAATTTAAAAGTAAGTAAGAATTATTTTTTCATAATTTATCTAAATCCTTCGAAAATTTCACAAAAAAACGTGTAACATATTTAATATGAGGTCCGACGTTATAAATGTAATTTTTTTATTGTTCGTCAAAAATCCTAGTAAAAATAACTATTTTCAACTCATTACGGCTTCCTTTCTTCAGTTTTAATGCGAGTGTGGAACTTGGTGGTATGCTTAGTGTAATTAAAACTAAATATTTTAAAAAAAGTATTAAGTAACAAATATCAGTAAAACAATCTATAGAGTTTAAAAAAATACAGTCGTTTATTATGGGTGACAAGTTATGTAGTACGAAATTTGATACGATAGTTTGAAAAAGTATCACCAACTACAAGATACATAATAAATAAATGTGTTGAAATTCGAATTGTTTTAATTATGGCAGAAAAAAAATATGTACTTACACTGATATAAAACTATGGAACATAATGTATTTCTGTAAAAATAATTTAATATTTGGTTATTATCTCTAGTGATTAAGCTTTTGATGTTAAAAAAAATAGTTTCAATGTCCAAGCTTAGGAACAATCTTTCAGTATTATTATCGATTATAATTGATTCAAAAAACTTCGTTGAAAAATAATATATGTATGTATTCAGAAAAAAAAATCATTTTATAATTTTTAAACAAAAAATTTCAACTTTTTTCGTGATCAGTATGCACATTAAAAATGCAACAGCCTGTAGCAATAAAGTGACGTATTTACAATAAATATTTCTTACCGGTGTGTATAATAGAAGACCCTCCATCTCCCGACTAGATTCCTCGGATCCAAGGGCTACGAGTCAAGTTGCTAAGGTTTCACAACTCGCCTGGAAGTTGATTTCGCAAAATTGTACGCAACACGTACCTAGGCGGGTAGTCAGAGTGGTACTGTTCGCAGGTATATGGAGAGTATCTTTCAACTAGTACAATGTACATAGAAAGGGGAATTTCGTGGAATATTATTACGAAAATGTAAAGCTTTGAAATATGATACGACGTCGATTTAACACCCCACCGCGCTAGAATTGCTTTGCGTAATTTTTACTTATATAATAGATGTCTCGATATTTGGTCTGTAAATTCTGTAATCAATACGAATCGAGAATATTAAGATTTAAATAAAATTTCGGTGCTTTCGGAATACCCTTATCAAAATTATATAATTCAGAATTAATTCAAAATATTTTAAGTTTTATTTGAAAATAAATACAATATTTGGACTTCAAAAGATGATTGGGGTGTATAAATATAACCAATATTTTTGTGATTTAATATTATAAAAACTCATTTAATGGAGTACTTGAATATATTGTGAACTATTTTTTACTTCACGGAAAGCCTTAAGCCGTTATTATAAATAAATTTTAAAATGTCAAAAAAATATACCAATAATATAAAAATACTATAAGTTGAAATCAGCCCATATTTCAGGCATAATAAAAAGGGCTTTTTATGAAAATGGAAACTGTTAGTTTCCATTAATGTGTCTAGCGTTTGTTTCTTTTCTCTGATAAAATGTGACTCGTGAACAAACAAAACGTTGGTTGCAGGTGTCGCATGCTTTCAAAGCTCACAATGACAGGTATATTGGTATATATAATATAGTGAAATAAATAGTTTTTGTTTCATGAGAAAACTTAGAAAAGATTTTACAGCAGCGTGGTGTTAATACTAATGTATCATCTATTTACCTGTATTTCAAACTGTGGTTCAAATGTTTACCTTTATGGTATGTTTATGATGTGACTTCTTATTAAAACCTTATCTAACGAGAAGATAAGACTCTCTAGTCACTGGCGTATAAAGAAATTAATGCATAATATGCAATTGCTTGCAGTTTTATTAAAAGAAAGAAATACTTACAAAGAATAACAATATTAATAATAATTTGATACCATGACACGCTAAAAACGGGTAAAAATCTACACCATCTGTATACTGCTACGAAATAAAAAAAATCTTTAGTAAATAAATTATTTGTGTCGATGTAAAATTAGAAAAAATCATATTGGACTGGTATACTATGAATGGTAAATCTATGTATCGTAAGAATAATATTTTACAAAGCCAACATAATTGTATTCTGGTCTATTGCAATGCATCAACCCAACACTACTTGTTTGCCTTAGCCTTAAAACTTCGTAAATAACCAGAAATCTATCATTTACTGCGATCGACTGTAATCTTGTATGTTATATAATATGATTAAAAATTGTTGTGCGTCTAGTCTAGTGGTTAACGAGATCTATAATATTATTTTCCAAAAAATAATATTTATTTTCAATGGTTTTTTCCACATACAGACTGTTGATTGTTTCAGTTTTTTCTATCTATGTGTCTTAAATGATGATTGATGTCGTTCCAGACAGAGTGGGATCATTTACATTCATTTGAATACTCACAAACAACTAACTACCCTTTGTGATGCAAGAATGCAAGTTTCATTGATATCATTGTCTTTGTTGAAAGATTTCTAAAAATGTTGAACGTTGCCGTTTGAATTAGTATAACCTTGATTGTTGTTGTTTTTTGATTTCTTAAGATACTTATTGTGTAAACACTTGCTGTTTTTTTTTTGTTTCAGGGAAATTAAATTTAAAAAAAAAAAACTCAATAATTTCGAAATAGTTACCACCATGATTAGAAATATTGCGCTTATTGAAAAAAGGCAACAAAATTATCTCTCAAAATTATGTTATCGATTCATGTTGTTCAAAGTCATTAATTTTATATTGCTTCCAAAGCGGTTAAATCGAGTTCGTTATCATAACGGCTGTTTTAAAAATTAATATTCTTTCCAATTTCCTTAACGACCATTCGACTTGTATGCATGTTGTGGACTCGACAAACTTTTTTCATTAAAAATGACAAAATTGCATCACATTGTTTTTTATGGGAAAAAACTTGAGTCTTTTTACTGCGTTATTCTACAAAGACTAAGAGCTTTTTGGTGCCAATGATATAATAATGCTTTATACTGCGCTGTGGGTAGTAATGGAAAAAAAGCGCTGAAAAAACAAAAGACATTTTCACACAAGGAAAGGATAAAAGGCCTCAAAGAATTAAGTATCTCAAAGACATCTACCTACTCCCCTTCTTTATAATGTCTTTCGTTCAGAGCAACTTAATATAATTTACATCGTTACAAGAAAATTGTCAATAGCTCAACAACAGGCGTGTAAGCGCAAAATGTTTCTTGAATAATCTTTTCTATTTGAGACACTTAATCTACAAAATTAGTTTTAAATTTTAACAAATCTAAAATAAGAAACGATTCAGATTTTAAAAATTCTTATGCGGGTGTTTGAGAAACGTCAATAATTATGTTCTTTAAAATAATTTAAAAATTTCTCGATATTGTTTCACATTTTCTTATATTTTTTTAATCAAATTCGTTCAGAGAATCTACATTTTCAACAGTTGATAAAGCTCACTGACTAAGTGAAATTAATTCTGAAAATAATTTAAAGAACCTCAGAATTTTAAAGAACCTCAGAATTTTGGGCCCATGATACAGTAGTCAACGTCGTTGGCTTTCAAATCGGATCCTACGAGTTCAAATTCCAGTCAGAACAGCATTTTTTCAATCGATTTATCGATTTCTGTTCCAAAGCATGGACGTTTGTGATGTCTTATTTCCTCACACTCATTTAATCTAACATAATGGAGCGTAAGGAAACCGAGTAACTTACCACTAGTCCTATCCTTTCTATCTGTACTGTCTTCGAAAAGAAAAGAGATTGAGCAGCAGGGTAACAAGCAGTTTTCGTAGAAAGAATATGTGTAATCGAATTTAAAGCATGTGATTAAATTAATAATAAATACTAGAGATGAATGTCTTCACGAATGGCTTACTCTCGATGTCTGTGGACATTATTTTTTTCGAGTTCAACTTATGGAATATTCAGCTTAAGGAATTTTGTTATTTGGACCGTATTGTAGTTATCTTTCCCTATTATTTAATACATACAGAAAAAGTGGAAATTTACTATATATTCTTATACTTTCTTAATATTAATAATCTCAATAATAATTATAACGCATTATACTATTGAAAGTTTCATTTGAATTTGACGCTAACTATTATAATTTTGACAATAATAAGAGTAAGAAAACTTTTCCTGTTTTGCTTATCAAATCGCGCTATTATCACAGCTTAGGTGTTAGGTTTCTCGTTGTACTGAATGCTTTTCCGAGCACGCCTAGCGTTAGTTACAATTACTGCAAGTTTATAACTAACTTGATATCAGTTATTGAAAACTTTACGCGACTCCATTGTTACTCGTGTGTAAAGGAGTCCGTTCTAAGATCCGCTTGTTTCGTAGACGACACAATCTGAATAATAATTCAAACCCTTGCAATTGGCATGTATGGTGTATCAAATATGTTTATAAGCATTTCAGAATGATCTCAATATAATGAATTATTTATTTCCTCAACATGTGTCTTAAACTTAAAAATCTACATAACATAAATTCAAGATAAGTTCACAATATATAAAAAAAAAATCGATGTAACACAATAATACTAGCTATTGTTGCAGTTCAAATAAAAAAAATGTATTGGTCACTTGTAATCTTTGTTGCGTGCAATATGTGAGAAGGAGTGTAAGGAGGACCCTCAAGAAAATCTAAATTTATTAATTATCGGTTTTTGACCAAAATGGTTTGTGTTCAATTTTCGACAGAATTTCTTTCAATTTTTAGTTACGTTAATAATTAACTTGACAATATAAATACAACTCTTGAAAAATGAGTGGGACTTTGTTATCAAATACAAACGATGTAGATATTATTGAATTGAATCTAGTTTTATAACATCATATATTACTAATAGCAATGTCATGACTTTATTATAAGGCCACAATAATTTTGACAATTACGCTTTTATTACGTGACACATTGCTAATGGAACTGAATACATTGTTCTTTTATACCATATAAATGAAAAATCTTAAAATAACTATTGTCTATAGTTGAATTTGGCAACCATGTCCACTTTCAACGTGGATTATATCGACCTGTAATAGGCAAAAAATCGTAACCGACAATTTATAAATTTTAAAGAAGGTATATTTTTTAATTAAGTTCGAAAAAGTAATTCCTAAAGTGCGGTTACTAAATAGTCATACATGATCAATGTCTATCCTGATATTATAATAAAATTGTCTGACTACTCTCATTTCTCTAGATCAGCGTTTCTAAGCCGGGTTCTTCGTGGCACAAACGATAACAATTCAAAACACTAAAATGCACAGGCCCTAAAAATATCAGCCAGTGAGATATTGCTATAAATTTTTTGACACTGACGCCTTAGGCGATATTGAACAATTACTAGCTTAAAACGTAATTTAACAAATCGTGTCATTTAAGTTCTTTTGCTGATTATGGGTCGATATGGACTCTTAATGGAGTTAATCTCAATATACGTTTTTCTACAAGAACTGCATGTTACCTAGTTGCTCAATCTCTCCGTTTTCTAATTACTTTAGGAAAGAGCTTAAGCAATATTAATACTGAGCTAATCGCTTTCACTTTATTTTAAATATTGGATATTAGGAAAGGAGGGAGTTATAGACAACAGATTCAAATGTGATTCAAGTGTTTAGTTACCCTATCTCGGCTATCCCCGAGAAAATCGATTTAGCTGTAAAAAAAATATTTATGTTGATATTATAAATGTCTGTGTAAACTTTGATATTTTGATTAAATTTAATATTAGTTTATTGATAATGTTATAGGTAGCTTAGAGTGACGATGTATAAATCACATTACTAAGTTTTAGCAGTGACACGAGTTGATGTTGGCGTGCCTTAACTTGAGTGTCGACGCCAATTTTAGGTTTACCTGACTGACGACTTGAGTGTTGATGTCTGCAAAAGCTTTGGCTGGAGCTTTTGCAAATCCACTAAACAATTTTTGCTTGAAGGTAATTTAATTTATAATTTCTAAAGCCCCGCGTGTGATATTAATTAAATTTTCGAAAATATTTCCATTTAGTACGATGAAACAGCAGTGCATATATATTTTATAAATAGCGTTTTATCAAAACATTTTTTTGTCTACTTTCTTAAACCAAAATAGTATTTTTTTATATTATGAAGAGTTTATGAACCCATATTAATATTCCCTGTATAAATAATATACACTTATATTATATCGTATGTTCTACAGGTGAATAAAAACATGCTTGCGTGTATTTAAAATAAAATATGAATGAAATGGAATTAATATACCTGAAGACCATGCCCGTTCTTAATTTTAAGCGTATGCACCTTGAACACTTAAGTACCAAAGCGCCATTTTACATTCTGGGGAATCATTGAAGATTACAATAAATATCAGCTAGATATTATTGATATTTATCAAATTGTTAAAATATTAAGAATTTTAAAATGTAAATGCACCCCATAAGATCTCGAAAGTTAATTGAGCATTAAAACAATTGTTTTTTTTCAATATGAATGTTTATAAGATAGTTGTTCAACTAATGTTTTTATAAAGGATTAGAAAAATAGCGTGTAATACATACACACCTTTTCTGCTATAGGCAATAAAAATCTCCCGTTGTATGATCTCTACAAGCATAATAATACTACTGCGCTTAGTGAGTTATTAAAATAATTACAATGGTTAATGATAAAATTAAATTAAACCTTACCAAATGACTTTCTGAGTGAAATTTCTCGACACTTCTATTTATTTATTAAAAAATCCAAGATTGATTTAGAATAATATGTTTTTAACCTACGTTACGAAAAGGTGCATGAGTATTATTCAAAATATATAACGAAGGGAGGTTACAGTATACTTCACTCGAAAAAAGGTTGTCGCGAGCATAGGGAAGTTTGTATTCACCTTGTTTGCCACCCACTTCACCCTTTACATCTCCTGGCTTCTAGCAGCCTGCGAGCTTGCATAATTGCATTTAAAAACGAACCGAACAATGTTTATAGCGCCAGTGAGGGTAGCATATTTAGTGGTAGGTGTATGTGCCACGATAAACTTTTTTTATGTTTTTTTATCGTGCTCAGAGTGCTATGAAATCCTGAAATATATTTCAAAACAATGAACTCAACTCATGCATTTTCTAAGTAAAGTAAAAAAATACTACAAAAATAATTATTCAATAAAATATATTTTTTAAGCTAAGCTGTAGTAATTAAATGATTTTTTTTAATCAAAGACCGCTCCCAATGTCAAGCATATGACCCCGAATGGAACTTCTTTCAAAAGATTTTTTTCTCAAATAACTGCTCAGTTACTCAAGAGTAAGAAATTATAGGTAGAAGAAGAAGATTAAAGTAGGAGAAAAGGCTGAGCTAATTGGTCCATAATACATTCAAACTTTCGAACAAAAAAATCATTTATCGATTGAAAAATTAATTCATGAGATTGTTAACATTAGAATACGAACCTGCAAGCATCGTAACCAAAGTCAGCGACGCTATATACATATGTAAGATATCGGAAAATTTTGCCATAATTTGTATAAGAAACTGTCGAGTTAATTAAAATTAAAATAAATATATTTATCAATAAATTATTAGCTTGCTACATAATCATATTTATAGAGAAAATTAAATTGTCTATATCTGCGATAAAGGAGTGTCAATTAGGCCAGCCGTATATTGGAATCGAAGACATCACCTTATATTCCAAAGCGATAGACAGTCTGCCGATGTTTTTTATTCGTATAACTAAAACTACAGATTATTAAATATTAAATCCCTAATCGGTGGTTATTATATGATGAGTGATATATTTTTGTAAAAAAAATATATTTGAAAGCATGGCCGATTTTGTGAATTATTTATTTTTCTTCTCTTATTTTGAGATTAAAAATTCAGAGCGGGTAAATTTTGGTAAATTTCATTACACCAATTAGTTGAAATAACTTTCCATAAGCCATAAATACCTTTAGCCGGTTCTCGAAAAATAATTAATTCAAACTCTTAATACAACATTTCGGCAGAGTTGATTTAAAATTTGGAAGAGCACTTTTCGTGGATCTCTTTCAAGTTAGGCTGGCCGCTCTTTGCTCTCTGCCGAACAAGGACGTGGCATGCAAATACAATTAACGTTCCTCTCGCAATAGATAAATGGCTCGTAGACATGTACAAATGGCTTTACAGTATCTATAAATTACTCTTCGGTGTGTATAAAATCAAGCGTGGTACTTATTATTCCCAATGGTGTACGGACAAAACTAAAAAGTATGTACATTCATTATTTCAAAAGAATTGTTTTTTTTTTTTAAATGACAAGTAAAATAATTGTATGATTTTTATTGCTTGCCATGTTTCCTGAGTACTTACTGTATAACTAAATATGTATTTATATTTTTCCTAGCACATTCTTACCAAAAATGTACATTCTTATTGAAGCATTCCTTTTTCAAGTAATGATGTAGAAAACTATCAACATCATAGAACCTGTTTTTGCAGTCACTGTGTAAGAGAAAGTCTTTGTTAAAATAAATAATTAGATTTTGAACATTTCTGCACTTATTTAAAATGTCAAATTTTGACTTATAAAAGCCGATTTATTTGCATGGCTAAAAATGTATTGAACAGCTTAACATGTTTCGCTTTTTTTTAAAACTATGGTTGCTATCGTTTGATTTAAGCATAATTGTATAGTTGTATTTGAATATAGTTATTAAATTAGGTAATTAGCTACTTCTCTTTCTACGTCCAGTTTTAGGATAGGAGCGATGAAAACATCACAGAAATTTATGCCACATAGGATTTAAATCTTTAAATGGATTTCAAAATGAATGCATAAGATTGGAGTTCTCAGCGGCAAATATTGACCACTCTCTTCTGTATCCGGTTTTAAACAAATGTGTCAAAAATAATTTTAAACATTAATGTTGCAAGCCGCAACAAATGATCAACAGTATTTTGGGATTTATCTAAGAGAACAAATTTTGCCATTTTTAGTAATAAAAACGCATTTTTTTTGATTCATTGTTATATGCACTTAAAAAGGTTTTTTTTATTTTATTTATCTTTATTCCCAAGAATTTAAGTTTTTTTTGCGTTTTGTTGCGGTAAATTTTTATTATATTATTTTCTGTAACACCAATGTTATTAATTTAATTACGCACGTCACTGATGACAACACCGGTCCGTTTTATGAATTTATAATTAGGAGAGTATCACATCTGCTCCATGTATCCTAATCGAATTATCTGGAAAAAGTTTGCGCGTTGGGACCCTCGGGTAAAAAAGGCCTCTGGACGATATTAAATCCCGGATTCAAAATATCACCGAAGTGATTGAAATATGTTTTTGATATATTTTGACAGGTTTTTCTAGTGAATTAAAAAAATACTGTTTTAATATTATAATTATAATTATTTTATCAAAAAAATACCGATATTTTTTGACCTTATTGACATATTTTTTGGGTGTAGGTAAAATACCAGACATAAGATTTCGACTGAAAGTACATGATAGGATTTCAACATTAAATTTGAATCGTTCAAAATTTGCCACTAACGACTCTGGTTTCAATTTTTGGCATCTTCAGTCGTTTAAGTTTACGGATGAACTAATGAACTTTGAATATGCATTCAACTTTATTTATATTTACTAATTTCTCAATATTTATTAAAGATTAGGAACGGGTTTGCTGATCGCGAGCGCCATCAAATGATGAAAATATAAATTGATAGAGGCCTATTTTAATTAATTTACCTAAAATGTTAAGAATAATTAATAACCTTGTATTGATAATGCTCAATCCGGTCCTGATCTTTAATAAATAATGTACATTTAATAAAAAAAGCTGTTTTATTTTTTTAAATATATCAATATTGACTGTGACATCTAAAGTGATTTGTATAATGTGAATTTTATGAATCTGACTCTAAATTATATTTTAAGTGATTATTTTTACTTTTGTTAATAATTGGAATTATCTTTTAAATCAAATAGCGATACCTATTTTGATTTTCATGATTCAGCGGAGTACCTTTGAAAAATGATGCGTAAAGTCATATTATAGTTGAAACTGCCAAGAGTCGATAACCATACAAGTATGACAAGAGCACTTACGCCGCTAGATTGGTATTGGTAAAACAGTTAGTAAACTAATTGGTATACCAAATTCCGTGCGCATATTGCATGCTCCCACAAATTGAGTACACTAAGCTGGGATGATGGATCAGTAGTTTTGATATGCATTATTGTTTGCACAACAAATTTTAAATTCTCAGATGAAATAATTTTATTAAGCTAGCTAAATAGGAAATCTGAGAGATGCCAATAATTTTAGTTTTAACCAAGTCCGTTTTTAATGTTAACCATATGCAGCATATATTAATAAGATTTATATTTATATAAACTTGTTCTTAGTAATTTGCTTAACTTCTTTTTTTACATAGATGTAAGATAAAATGTAATGTTAAGGTAGTATGTTCATTACTCAGCATAAGTTTCGTTTACAATATCAATCCTGTATACAGGTATTAAGTGGATGGAAAAGTTTTTAAACATCACAGACATCTAGTCCGTTGGATCTGGAAACAAAAATTGATGTAAATGCAATTCAAAAATAATTTATAGTAGTGTGACGATTTGTGTTTCAATAAATTTTCATTTAAGGACCGGTCCATTGACAATTTCAGATATCATTATTTCCGGATTGAAGCCTCGGTAAAGTCAATTTCAGGTGTAAAATTTTTCAATTGTTTTTGATGTCTTTGCTCTTCGAATTAATTTTTGATTTCCTTTTTAAAGTTCTTATTGAGATTATTTAAACTGTGTTTATCCTTTTATTTAGAGCATTGGCAATTATGTGTGACTGAAAATATTTGCATTCAAGTAAATTTAAAAATCTAAAAAAATATGATATACTGGTATATCTATAATATGTATGTTACTATAAATATCTACATTGGCCTTCCTTGTAACTGATAATCTAATTAGTGTATGCCATGCTATCTTAGATATAATATAAACCTGAAACTACGCAAATTGTTATTAATTAGTTGCTAGCCCATTACTCTCTTGCTTACAAATTGAATTGACCCAATTGAAACTAAAGCAAGTTCCTAAAACTGGCGGACATGGTTTTAAATTTCACAAATTTGAGAATTTTTTCTGTGAACTCACAACAGCCAATTTTAATCGAAAAATTCACCGTTAGATTTACCGAAATGGTGGATGACGTATTACAATTTGGCCATAAATAATGAAAAATAGCGTTTTTGACAGGCAGTTAGTTATATTGATAAAAATTGTTTCTTAAGATTTTTTTATAAATCGATGCATGGGTTTTTATCAAAATACTGTGATATTTTAAATCGTTATCGGCACTTCTGTCCGATCTTGACAACAATCAGTAGAAAGTTTTTTTTATGAACTAAAATGTCTTATCTTAGCTCTAGTCATGACTCCCTTTTCCTCTCCTTTTTAAAACCGTTCTCGTTGAAAAACTTCTTTTAAGAACGTCCATTTGGAGATATTGTTATCCAAAATTGAGTATTTAAGATTTAAAAAACATATTTGGGATATATAACATGAAATTCTTATGAAAAAATTAAAGTGATAGATATTTTAAGATAACATGTAACCACTTAGTTTATCTTCAACATAAAATGATAGACCTGCAGTATTATACTGATTTAATAGTCATTAAATGTAATTTAACAGAACAATTTGAATTTTAGCCAGTTGTTACACTAATTATAAATAACAAAATAATGTGTTTTATCAAAAAAAAAATTGAATCTTGTTCAATTATACAATTGTATAATCATTGCATTTAATCTACTCATTTTAAGTTCTACATATATGTGAACTGTATTTCAACTGGTACCCAAAATCTTGTTTAAAACATCCTTATTATTCTTTAAAGTTATGTATTTATTTAGGGAAAAAATGAAATACAAATAATGTGTTGCTATTATTTGCTGAATCTGTTGTTATCTTTAATATATTAACCATAAAATGTACTATCACCCCGTTTATATTTCCCCTCAAAGCGTATCAAACGTTAATGCGGAAAATTGGTTTACTAACATTACCACAGTAAATATATTGTAAAAATAAGGCTGAATAATGCGAAAGCAATATAGGAGTAGGTTATGTGAGACACCTTAACAAAGTGGCAATTGTTTTTCCGGTGCTGAAGTGTCAGTAATTTGGGTTGAAAGGAGAGCTGTGGGCTGTCCAATAAATGTGTCCGCAGGATGCAAGCGGGTGGAACAACTCCAGGAATGCGATTCATTAAAGGGCGGAGATGTCACCCGCCCTGGGACCGTATCTTCTCGAATCACTTGATGAGATTTGTTACGAGTGTTTCAAATTCTTTGCGAACTGCCCTCGTCGCCGTGATTTGATTACTTTTGTGAGAAATTCTTTTTTCTTTTATCTCGTAAATTGTATTTTTGTTTGGAGCAACTGTGGTCGATTAATGTCAAGCAAGACACTTTCGCTATCTTTAATGAGTTTTTTCCTGCAAACATGAACTTGAGTTAAAATTTTACTTTTCATACAAAATAATTTCAGTACCAACCTGCTTTCGCATTCGCGCAAACAAAAATAATTTAAAAAATCATAGAAAATATTATGTTTTATGCTGTGACTGACAACATAAAAAATATTTTGGAATGAAAACGTGTTTGAATGGTATATGTATGGAAATTTTAAAATGAAATCAGCAATGGCTTAGAAAAGATAAAATAAGAGTAATATATTTCTGTTATACTTTAAGAAAATTATATATAATACATGTGTGTAGCAGTGAAGAGCAAAATACTTACAGACGTACATTTTTAGCATAATATTATCATTAGTTATACAAATTTATGCTGGCCGTTTCAGAATAAGTGAATTTCATATTGAGGAAATCCTGCTGTAGAAAAGTAGCCACTTTATATTCCATAGACTTTTTCATAAAAAGAAACAAACTTTTCTTGTAACATATTATCATTGTGCAAATATGACTCAACAAAATAGTATATGTGTGTGTACTCTCCTTTGCATGCAAAAAAGTACATCGTGTATTATCCATGATTGCATTAGTTTCAAGCTACGGTGTCTCTCTATGCACGCTATGTAGAAACTACTTCTTAAGTTTTATACATACGAATCGGTATTTGGTTTCCTAAATTTTTACTTATAAATTTTGACTTAAATACAATTTCACATACTGTTAATCCGTTAAGTTATTATAAACGATTAATTACCCAAAAAAGAATGGTAAGTTTATTTTTAAGAATCGAGTGGAATAAACGAGGCGAGATGAAAACATCATAGTATTTTATGGATTCAGATATATTAATCAATTTTACAACTGATAAAAGTACCCTAAATAACGCAACAAAGCAAGACGAAAGCCTAAAATCTTTGACCATTCGTCTACAAAACCATGATTATGATGTTTTTTGTGATTTTATTGAACACTACTAAGCAGTAATAATTTTTAGATCTATGTGTTGCAATAATTTTACGTTATTTTAGTTTAAACATCCCTCAAGACGTCAAGGATTTTATTTACCGTAGACATAACATAATTTAAAGAATTAAATTGTATATGTATGAAAAATGTAAAATATACCAGTAAACAAACTTTATTTTACAGTTATACAAGTGTCTTGTAGAAAATTAAAAATTTATAATAAAATACTGAGTCAAACATTATAAATACGTTATTATTTTACGTATTGCTTTGGTGAAAAAGGTCTGTGTGAAAAATGCAAATAAACTATCAAATATGCTGTTGGCATGGTGGCGAGTGAAGTCACGAAGACCAAGTTAACTTCAAAAGAGGTCGAATGACGGAGTATTCCTCGTATAACGCTTTGACACCTTTTTTGAGAATCACAAGTTCACTCGCTATTCCCGACCGGCAGCTAGTAAAAAGGATAAATTTGTTTCTAAGGCGGTTTTCTTTTAAAATGTTTTATAAACTTAGCACGTATTGGATTCATGAGAACTATCTTTATGGTTTTTACATATTTATTTTGTTTAACCCGAGTACTTTTTTTTTATACATCAATTGCGACTTTTTACCCAAAATCATGTCGAGCGAACGATGATGTTATTCGAAAAATACGAATATAATTTAATTTCGTTAGTGTATAGGTAATTCAGATTTATTTTCATAATACTTAAGATACATTTTTTTGGCAATCCAAATATAATATTACCATTAATAAAGTGTGTAAAATATAAGTATCTTACATTTGAAGGAAAGTCTTGGGTAGTTTTTATGGCAGTAATAATAATAAATTGAATGTCCCAGCTATATCACTGAAAGGGAATAAATTATTATGTTGGCAATGCATTTCGCCCCTCTACAAATAGTTTCCAACTACTTTAGAAGACGATTTATTCCAATGACTAACAAACCAAAACCATTTCATATGAAATTTGCTTGCTATTGCAAAATATATTGTATATTTTATGAAAATTTACTTATGAATAAAAAATATACCCATAAATGCGTTATGGGAGGTTTTTAACGTAGTTAAGATCGATGTACTTAGGTATGATATATTTTTTTATTTATATGGACAATTTATAATAAATTAATGCCACAATGCTTAGTGGGCGTCGTATTGTACGCATATTGCTATGATCTGAAAATTGACCACCGAATTACTAGCCCACACTATATATTTTTACTAATCTTAGAATAATATTGAAGGCTGTATTTGGTATGTTGTGTGTAGATCACCCACATTAACATATTTGCATCTTGCATTTATATAAGAGGTTACATAAAAAGTATGATAAATCAAGCCGTTAAGCCAAATAATTTATGAAAGACTGAACAATTGTATCAAAACGGGCTTAAGAATAATATATTAAGTATATGTAGTAAATTGATGTGGCCATATCCTTATTCATACAAATCATTTTCGCTCGGTACTGGTGGTACCTAATTTTAAATAGTTTTATTGTACAGATTGCATGAAGTGTCCATTTTTTTAATTGTAGAAATATAATAGTAAAACATCTATTTTATATTAATAAAAAAATACAAAACAAATTTTACACCTGTTTATTGAAGTTCACAGACTTAACATAAATTTTATTTTCGATAAAACAATTTATAAGTTTTACAGAATTCAATAAATTTATTGAGAAATCGAGCGTGAAAAACGCAACTGAAGCCAACAATGTTGACCACCCAGCCGCAAGCCCGGCATAATAATTTATAATATATAAAACCAAATAACCAGTATGTTTTTGATTAAAAAATAACAAATTAGATTTTTATATCTTTTTTATTACTTGTTAAGTGTCGTGTTAAACGTTAAAAATACACCATCTCTTACCAAATTTAATGCCAACTAACAAATTGGAGAAACCAATAAAATTGCAAACCACATTGTCGTTTCACATTTCACACGGATACGTTAAAAGTTTGTTTCCCGTGTGAAAACGCAAGCAAAAACCTCTTGAGAGGAAAACCGTTGAGGTATGATCGCATAACTTCCGGTGGTACATACTGAAGGTAATAAAAAAGCATCGGAAAGCTCGTATTCGAGGCTGTTGGGAAAAGCTCCAAGGCAAAGATTCGCACTTCACATTTGGTGAGGAACGTGACTTGACCGAACCTGCATCCGGGTCACATAGAAAGAACCACGAACATGGAATAACATTTTTTGTTTATCCAAAAATATTATTTTTAATAATTAAATAAATTCACATTCATTATACAATAGTCATATTGCCATTAATAGGCTCACGGTTGGTACAATTTACTGGAAGCGTCCGAAGCGTGAAAGATTCAAAAGTTGTGTGTGTTAAGGACATTACCTATTTCGTTGAAAGTTTCGTTTCTAAAATTTTACAATTTTCTGTTAAAATTAAAATCGACTATTTGTTCATATATATTTAAACATACTATCGAAGTTTAATTTAAATATACAAACACAAAAATATATTATATAATAAAGTATATGTTTATACAAAACATGTATATTTGTGTGTATATTTAAATCGAACTGTGATAATGAAAGTAATAGTCAAAAATATTTTTTAAACGCTTTACAGTTATCAGCAATTTTTCAATAATCTTACATTTACACAATGACAATTGTGTAAATGTAATAAATGTTTAGTAATATATGTTTTTTCAACCCAATTGCAATGTTCCCGCTGAGGTGTGCGCATGTGCGCGCGCACACCTCCCAAAATGTGACCGCACACATTTTTCCACTCCCGCACAGGTCGCACACAGAAATATTGTAAAAAAGAGTATTTTTCACTAAAATAATTTTTACTAAGCTCATCAAATCTTTCACATTTTTATTCCACATATAGCATCAGTGAGTAAATTATTGCATATTTGCACACACTTTTTATTTTACTGAAAATTTACTGCTTACGGAAGTTGATGGTCCGCACACACAATAAAAAAAATAGAGGGAACATTGTATTTTACTTCTCAGACAAATCTCAATGTTGTCTGATAATACGAAGAAACATAATGTTTACTTTATGAAAACAACTATAAAAGGTTAAAAACATATATTTTTTTAGTTATATTCTCACTTTAGGAAATTGTTCTATACACACCATAAGCTTACTATGAGCTAATATTTACAAAATAAATAATGTTTCACATAAAAATAAAATGTACAATATTTATTATATTTTATGTCCAGCATTGATATAAAGGATATTGAATAATGCAAATGCTTAAGGAATAAAGTAATCAGATTCTACTTTGGAATAGATTTATGAAACCAATCTGCTTAAAAAATTATAAAATATACATTTTAGAGAATTTCTCATATGTCAATCGCTAAATTTTTTGGTGAGAGTGCACAAATAAATTAGTAATATTCTTATGGTGTCTTTAAAATTGATCAGTTTGCCAAAATTTTTGCAAATAATTTGCTTGAAAATATTTCACACTATAAAAGATGCACACTGAAAATATAGTTCCTTGATCTTTGTTTTTTTTTTACCAGAAGTTACAAGACATATCTATGTTTGAAATATAATTTTTTTTCGCAAATCTATTAAATATATTAAATGTCAATAGTTACAACAAATAATAGTTAGTATTGCTGGGCAATAAAATTGAAGTAATTACACAAATTTTGAACGATTAACTTTTCAAGATCTTTACTTGTTGCAACGTTTCTTTTAGAAGTTTAATCGTGAGTTACGACTGTTTCAAGTCTTAAAAATAGTGAGTTCAAATAAGGGTCTCACATTTGTTATTCCTTCGTTCCGTATCGTCTTTTACAAAGCCCACCGACGTAAAATGTAGGACGCAATCAAATTCCTGGAGCCTTACCAGGGAGGGTAATTGCGGTGTGCCATAACGTCGGCCGGCGCTCGTGTGAGCCACTTTTATCCCAGCCAGGGATGGCCAAAGAGATTTATGGAGGTTCATTAGACCTCGTGTGAATGTGCTCTAGTGTCCTGGAAAACTACTTCTAGGCTTCAATATGCTTGTTTACCCGGATTAGCCTTAAAGCTTAACCTTTTTTATAAACATTGTTTATAGTTGGTTGTGTGCTTCTTAAGATTTATCGCATTTAGAAGATATAAACACGAATCCTTAAGGGTTTATGTAAGTACTTATTTTAAACAACGAAAGAAAATAAAATCAGCTCATTTGATTTTGTTTCAAAAAAATATACGTGTATACATAAAATTGAGGTGTGTTATTAATACGTTCTTAGAAATAATCAAAAATATATTGTAGTACCGTATGTATTATAACAATAAATGAAATAAAAAAGCTAACAACGTAAGACTTTATATATCTAAGAACTTTGGAGAGTCTAATGCTCACTCAGTTTATTCCTCTAGAGATTGTGTTTGTTCCGCTAAAGGAATTACTGAGCCTCGAGTTTATATTCCGTTACATTAATTCACTTTATTGAAACTTTGAACCGGTAGCGTATTTAGTTAGGTCCAAGTTTAACTCTAATATTATAAAATAATGTGTTAAAGGTAAACCTACTTGCTAAGTAACAACATAATAACAATCAATGAGCATACAGAAAACATTCTCAATTCATATAATATAACATGTTTTTTATACGTTGGTTAAGAATTATTTTAAGACAATATGATAATTTATACTCGAATTGCAAAAATGTATAAAACATTAATCAGTAGTCAAATTTTAAAAATTGATTACAATATTTTTCTTTTAAATTGCATTTCAATAACATTTTTTTTTAAAAAAAGGTAAAATTGATTTTATTGATAAGATGGGTTTTTTCGAATATCAGTAGGTTCATACAAATAATATTACAATTTTTAAATGAAGCGTATGTATTTATAATACTTTATAATTTATTTCGTAACTATATACACACGAGTTATTAAGTTATATGGGTTTACATATATTTTTATGGTAAGAAAAACTATGAAAATATGATTGAAAAGTCTGTTAAAACAATTTTCCTATTCATGCATTCTAAGTATTCTTATTTCTCGGTTATTTTTAGAGGCAAAAAATACTATGTAAATACTTTTTGGTTAAAGCAAAGTTGGACCTTAACGTTATTTGAAGATTGTGATATAATGTTATTCTTGAAAGTTCTTAAAACACCGTTCAGACCTCTTAAATAGCCATTTGGGAAACTTTCCAATACTTTTTCCACGCTACTTCTAAAAGCAATAACAAAAAAATACACCCGAACCGAAGAAGATTCACATTTAATATTCAGTTTTATTTTATAATTTAACTTTTTCGGTAATTTCCAATATTGCTATAAAGATTATTCGAATATAGTAATATGTATAGAAGTTTTCATCAAGTAAATTATATCAATATCTAAAAGTGTATAAAAAGTTTTTGAATTAATTTAAGACTTGAATTGAATTGAAAAATTTATAAACGATATTTACTTTTATCAAATTGTTTGTTTTGTGAATACAAGTAACATTAAACGAACGCTTTCCGATTCAATATATCGTTGTTAATAATAAAAATACATACAAGACTTATAGACAAATTTAAATATGCAGTTTTTAACAATGAAAACAAATCTACAGTTATCGAAAGTGAGTTCATTGGTCTGTCCCTTCACATCATGAGTTTACGAAGCAGAGATGTCTCAGACGTTATTGTGGTCAAGCACGGCGCCTAGGTGGCATGCGGAGTGTGTTTTACCTATTGATTTTATTAGAAATGTGTTCATCATGCCTAGGGAGGACAATTTGAGAATAATAATGCAATTGAAACGCTACCTTTAAAATACCAAACATTTGTATAGTTTGGAATCAAAATAGATCTATTTTATATGTAAATAAAAAAATAATCAATTCTTGTGAACCACTTTCAGGGTGTCACTGTTAATACTTGATGGAAAGGCATTATACTAAGAAAAACAAAAAAGTCCTTTGTACTAATTTCCCAAATTTTAATTGTGTTTATAATTGATATCATTTGCCACTTATTATTGATGATTTTTTAATTGTATGTTATAGGTGTTAAGCATTTTAATTTTAATTTTGTGTAATTTGTAAATCCTTTTAATTGTTCGTAATTGCTTACACATTTTATTTCAATTTAACTTGTATAAATAGCACTGTTTAATTTATTTTCCTGATCAGTTGATAATGCTCGTGAGGAGCGAAACCGGTCCTGATCAAAGAAATTTCAAGTGGAAAAAGTACTAAAAATCTTTTATTAATTTTATTATAATGCCATTCCACCAAGTATTGACAGTGAACACCTTAAAAGTGATCCTTTGTACTTATTTCTACATTTATTTGCCAAGATCAGGACCGGTTTCGAGCATTATCAACTGAAACCGGGCCTGATTTTGGTAAATAAAAGTGGAATTAAGTTCAAAGGAATATTTTATTTTTCTTAATATAATGAATCATTTAGGCGAAAGCTAAACATTTAGATTAACAAAGAGATAAACAGCTTAGTGTAAAAAAAATACTTAATTATTGCCATAATCGTCACATTGGGGAAATTCAATTCATATTGCTTCTCAAAAAAAATATTCCTACGATAAAATATTTTCTTTATTATTTTCTGTCTTCTTGTTGAAATCGATCTTTTTAAATGTAATTTTAGACCAAAGGTGAATGGGAAGGTGTATATTTATAAATCAATTGAAAAATTAATATATTACATAGTCCGTATCAGTTACTGTCAGTATTGTAACCTGCTACTCTACAACCGTATAGCACGAACGCCCAAGAACTTCGACCACACGACTACAGGAACTGTTAATTTATTAATATAGCAACAATGATAATTATTATTAAATACTGAAATTTATCATTCATATTATCAAAAATTATTTTCAAGCATACACGGATATTTTGTGTGCTTATGAACAAATAATATTTCATAACATGAACTCGAATGTTTGCTGTCATTCCAGTTCTTTTGAATTTTCATTGACTAGTGGTTATCATGGTTACCAAGCCCTTTGTCATAGGCTTAATATAATCACAAATGGATCGTGTTCATACGCGGAACCGTGATCGAAATTAAATTGTCCATTCAATAAGCAGAAGCACTTTCAAATTAAAACCGAATTCATGTTGGAATTTTTCGTGTAAATATTTGAATTAATATTATTAAGCACGGTTTTATTTGCAAATAAAATAAAACACATTTTTTAAAACATATTTCGTCATTTTATATATTCATACATGGATATAGATGTACATCACAAACATCATAAATTATTACATACATGAAAAACATACATCAGAAAAAAAAAATTACTGTAGAAACTAAAAAGGAAGACGACTGAAAAGTTCCGATAAAGTCTACTTTAATGTTACATGTTACCATAGAAATTATTAAATTTCATCATCACTGTTTTTCTATGATGCGAATTAGAAGAAAAAAGTTCCGCCTTAGTATTCAGTTAACAATAAATTGTTTTAATTTTAAATATGTGAAAAAAAAACAAAATCGTTCTCTCAGCCTGCACGTTTATTATTTTTTATCTTATTTATTATCATTTTTAATAAAAGTGCAGCACGTGATGTCTTTTAATTTTTCATCAAAATCTTTTGGTTAATTCAACCTTCATGCCAAATTAATGAGGGAGACAATTGTTTAATGTACATCGATATACCAGTTTTCAAACCGCATATAATAACTTCTAACAATACTGACAGTTTTAATAAAAAAACTGTAAAAATAAATTTTCAATAAAACAATCAATATCATTTAAATCATTCAAATTAGCCAGTTTTATGGTGCTGAGTCATTGTTTTTTTACGATTAATTTTATTTACTGTCAATTGCCATGTAAAAGTAACATACATATGATACTTAAAATTAAATTAAATGCATAATAATTAGTTGATAGCAAATGTGTATTGATAGAACCTGTTATTAATCGCTAGACTGAGAATGAATCAAAAATCTTGATTAAATTAGAGTTGATATTTTAGTATAAAATGTTTATTTTTCTTTAAATGTTCAAATGGAATGTATCGTATTGATTTAATTCAGCATTGATGTATATTTATATCTTCAGAATATGACGCATAGTATCTGAAATCATGCGAAATTGGCAATGTGAAACTGTCATGCAGTAACCTATATCACCTACATAGCGAAGGTTTTCATTAAATAAAGAACTTATTGTGGCCGAAATGTAATATGGCGCAAGCACGCTTTGCTTCTAGATTAGGGTCAAGTACCCCATAATTTTTACATTAAACCTAAAAATATCGCTGAATAAACATATATTTATATTTTGAGCTTTAGCAGAGCGAAGTGTTTATATAATTTACGACAAATCAAAACTTTTATAAATTTCATTTGTAGAAAAATGATTTATACATTTTTAATCTTTGAGTTATTTCAATTATTTATATTTTTTTCATTTATTCGTGATACAAAATATATTTTTTAAGCATGGAAATTTTTAACCTTGTAAAAATTCAATAATAATTGCACCAATTTATAATAAGATAAAAAGTTTTTCCCTATGGTTAATTGGACTGTTTATATAAATATTATTGTTTCATATTTTTTTACCCAAAAAGTCATTGCTATTTCCGTCCATACAATTCGGTTGCGGGGTCACGGCGTTGAATCTCTTGACACTGACTAGTATTATTTTTTCGATCGATGTTCCTTAAGATAGAAGAATGGGAGAAGGAAAAAATATTATGTTTATATATATGTATAAAAATTAGTTTTTATATATATATTCATCATTCGTTTTACCTTGAATTAAAAATAATTTTAAATTTTCTCAAACTTTAAGCCCGGTTCAACGTCATAAAGAAAATTACTGCATTTGTTGCTACGTTAAATAAGCAATGGACAAAAATAAACTAAATAAATTTCAGTTGGCACCATTAATATCTCTAGATGTATCTTCTATGTTTCTAACAACGTTCTTATCATTTTTGAAAAAGTACGCTCAAATCTCTGTGCAGTGTTTATGACTTGTATGGCGGTCATCCAAAGGTAAAGAGAAGGTAACATTCAACCATCTCATTGGAATTTATAATATCATTGTTTGTTATGTTATAATTTATGGTTTAATATAAATGCTTCCATAATGATCTTAATAGGATAAATAATGTTTTTATCTTTACGAATGAATAATTTTCCTCTCGGTTATTTTTTAAAGCCAAATGTGGATTAAACAATAAATATAAGGTGGCGATTTCCCTGTTCGCTAGTCCGCGCTAACGCTCGTCCGCCTGTCCTCTAATGAATTGTTTCCCCACCGCATTGGTTTGTAGCCGTCACTGGAACCGACATCTACACAAACCTACATCTACCATTAAACATTGTAGCACTTTTTGTAGCATGGGAGTAAATTTAATATTCCAATTAAAATTTTGAAAGCATTTCCAACAAAAACTAATCAATTTGGTAAAATTCCCGTGGTTTTTGTATAAAAAATAAGATTTATAGATTATTAAATATTATAGATATTTTTTTTGATAAACATTTTCTTATTAGTATCGTTACCACGTTATTAATTAAAAGAATAGTTGAATGTTTTAATAATATTCTCAGTTAAATATCGATATAATATAATGTATTCCCCTCTAGCTTACTCATATATGGATTAGAATTTTCTAGGTTAAATATCTATTAAACTGTATATTATATATATTAATTATAATAATATATATTTTTGCATTACTTGACAGATCTTGTTCTTAGTGATTCAAATTATCTTGTGTAATGTTTGATAGTCCTCGTAGTAGAAGATTGATTAAAGATCTAGCCGAAAATTTATGTCAGCAACATTAACTAAGAATACTATTTAATTTCCTTCTTTTATTTCTTTGTTTGCTCTTTACAATATGATGGTTCATCCGTAACATGTGGGAAACCAACCCTTAACATAACTACCTATCAGTTTTGTTGATAGAATTCGCGGTACAGTTGAATGGAGTCTATCATATTGGGGTGAATTCACCGAAAGGGAATATTAACCCTAAAGTAAAAGGGGAGGTTAGTGTATATCTACGAAATTTCTAATCCAATTCCCAAATAAAGCGGCTCAATTAAATTTTGATCGTAATTTAAATTATCGTCATATTTTAATAAACCTAAGGATTTTCAATTTTATTCAAAAATAATAATATATTATCATAATAAATTTGATTATATGTGTTTTCAAATAAAAGTCTATTCAAGCGTTGAATAAATCATGTTCATCGATTTAAATTACGATATTCAAAAAAAGATTCTTTTATTTAGAAGTACCGCATTGGACCCAGCCCTCAATGTATTCTTCAATGAAGTCAACGTTACTTTGTTTAATATTAAACTTGATTAAAATTATGAATTAATTTTTAAAAATTAACTTTTATTTTATCAAATAAAAACACTATTAAATCCTATATAAAAATAACTGAGGGGTCATAAACAAAAGTAGTAATCTTGAAAAAATAAAGATTTCAATTTATGGATGCAGAATCATATAGATAAAATTCTTCAGCTTCTTCAGCTAATATTTCACAAATCTGTTTTCATTAAATAGAAATCTTTTTTTTTAAATTCGCCTAAGAAGAATATAAATTATTTTTTTTCACTCTAATCGTTTCGTCGAATACAAAACGTATCGTGACCAAATGTTAGCTCAGCACATTTGACGAATTCATTGTGAATCACAAAATTCTACTGTATGGTATATAGCACATTAAGTTATAAATAAATAAATAAATATTAAATTGATTAGTGATAGTTTTTCAGTTTTTTACGTTTTTCATATAATGTTTTCCGTGGTAGATTGGTGTCTTTATCTTTGACACCCTAATTTATATATGAGTGTTAAAAATTTGTGACAGTGACATCTCTTATTAAGAAAAGTTGTTAAATGTTTTGTTCACAAACTATTTTGATAAAATCGTTTCAGTTGATTAATTTTTACCTAATAATTCAATTTCACACTGTCAACTGTGTTAAGAGATAAAGACACAGTGGCGCTTTAATTACATTTTTTTTCATTTCAACTAAAATGTCTGCGTTATTTGTCAAAAACTGTTTGATTGAAATCTTATCTATTTTTTACAAAATATTATGTACGTTATTAAGAGATAAATGAGTCACACATTTAACATAAATACATGTAATACTGAATTCAATATTTTTATGATTTTAATGATTTTGTAGGTTTATATTTCATGCATATCGAAGCACTTAAAATTATAAGCATTTCGTGGTATAAATTTTGACTTTTATTTTGAACGCTTCCTGTAAGCCAAATATAAACATTTACAAATGAAAAAAAGACCATTAAGAAAGACACTAATAATCGATAACTCAATGAATTTACCGTGAGTTTCATTTTGCGGAAAATTTTCTACTTTATCGATTGATGGCTTATCCTCGTAATAAATTTATACTAACGTCGTCGTTAGACTTTACGTCCAAAGATTTCCTAAAAGAATTGATCCGCTCTCTAACATAAATAAATGTAACAAAGGTAAGTTTTTTTGTATTTTATAAAAAAAGTGCATCTATATTATACATTTTTCATAGTTGAAAATATAAGATTATCATCGAAGCAACTTGTATAATTGTTCGAAAGATCATTTTTTTTTCAAAATGTAAATTATTGATTGTTATATGGTGTTCAGAACAAAAAATTAAATATGGGCAACTTGTACACTTAAATCATGTCAATATTGGTTTAAAATCAATCAATCAAAAATCAAAATTAAATACAGATCTGATGTAGATACATATACTGAGATTCCATGTTTAGTTTCATATTATAAGTAGAACTGTCCATATAAGAATTGCGTTTAGTATTGAACTCTTATATAAAACTGAACTTGATAATTTTGGTTTTTCTATTGATATAAACTGTGTCACGTTTTTCGCCTCTTTGAGAAGCATTTTCAGACGCATTGTCGTAAGGTTATTTAAAAATAAAGTAAACATTGATGATACCAACTTATAAATTACAAAATCATTTTACTATATTAGGAAATGGACAGCATGTTTATAATAAACAATACAGTAGGGCTTTAAAACAATTGTGCTAATCTGTCTTTTAATATAAAAAAATAGTCATCACGATAACTTTGTTTAAACGAAGAAATAATTATCTATAAACACTATAAAAGTGTGTTAAAAAATTCATTTGAAGTGAGTTAAAAAAAATAATCCAATTCGATGCATGATTTTCACGATTCATTGTTTTCTATGTCTTCCACAAAATATCTCATTTTATATTTTTGATTCTGCTTAAAAGATGTCATCGATTATCAGACGTACTTCGAATTCAGAATTTTTAAAATTCATAAAAAAGAATTTGTGTCTTATAATCAAAGTAATGTGGTATGTATGAATTGATGATTAAAATGTCCAATACAACACTTATATAATAATGTGTTCACTATCAAATCCTGGTGGAAATACATTATTTTAAAAGAAAAAAAATAGATTGCTCGTTATGAACGAAATCGTTCTTGAACATCAGAAAAAATATGACAGTAGGCCCAAAATCGTGTAAGTCAAATACGTTTATGGAATACTAAATTTGTCAAAAACATGTGTGTATGGAAAAGGCCGTATTGCTCACCCTACGTTTAAGTCATTAGGCAAAAGACCCGGCTGTATTAAATATTTATACTTAGGTCTGGTATTCAGTCTAATGCCTTAACGGTCTCAATGCATTTTTTATGTCGAACTTTGCATTTATCCGTTCTGTATTTCTTCACCCTTCAACTTAAGATGTCTAGCAATTCGATAAAAAAAATATTTAATGAAATTCAACCCGCCGTATGACTTCACAATACTACCTAGGATCAAGATAACGTAATATCCATTTCATGATTCACTCCTAAAGTATTTTCATTTTTACTAAATGTGTAGGTAGCAAAAAATTTCGTACTGCTTGACGCCTACGTAATTTATAATGAGGTTGTTTTCAACCATGCCCTCTTCCAACATAGTGCACGAATGGACACCAAATGCAACATCTTAACAGAAGTGGTTTAATGAGGACTGGCTTTAGGTCAGTCGATAAACCTCTCTTGGGAGTGGATAAGGAATGAATGATGAGGTACATAATACACTAGTAATTATCTGTTCGTTCTCAATACGTTCCGTTTAGGATAAGGGTTGAATGGTAAAGGATAAAATATTATTAGAATGTGTGTACCGTGGATTCATAACGTTATACATGCAAAATATTAGTAAACGAAATGTTAAATTATTAATATTTAGAACTTATGGAGTCCACGGATTGGGAGAATTATCATCCTAAACGATGTAATGTTCGATTTGTTACACTCTTTTGCGTCGATGCGAAATACTTTGGTACATAAATTTTGGCCATTCATTTTCTTTTGAATCGTCTTACAATGTAATAATCCTCGGGTGGGAACTTTTCAATGAGACGACAGCATCTTCAGGTTAGTCGGTCCGGGTGGCTGATTTTAAAATGACGTTGTCAACGAGGGGGCGGAAACGCGAAGCCTCAGAACAATGGCGGACCGTTAACGAGGCGCGTTAAGCCGACGCCCGTAACGGCGGCGGCGGGTCCGGGCTTAGCGGCGTCGTAAGCGTCCCGGCGTTAAATATCACGCCGAAATTACGCTACGAAATGCCGCGTAGCATGGGTTAAAAGCGCGACACTGCCGAATAACACGGGGGCTTACATTTATTGAACGAATATTTTGTGAAACAAATTACCATAAGTTACACGGTTTTACTCTTCCGAAAGGAGGTTTTCTACGCAGCATAGTGTTACATTTAAGATATTATAGATACTGAACGCTACTGCAGTAATTACTTTTATGCGTGTATGTGGAAATGCATTGTATTATATTATATTAAAAAACAAAACACGCTTTTGTTTTTCGATTAGTGCAAAAGAGTGTTTTGTTTTCACTGTAACTTAAATGCAAAGTAGTATAACATTCATCAAATATTATATGCAATGAATGCAAAAAAAATTACGGCGATTCGCAAAAATGTTAAAAGCTTCTAAATCCAATTCAACCCGCACAAATAGTTTAGATGATATTGTAGTGTATTTTAGCAAATTTGATCATTTTATATTTCTTTATTCCTCGTATAATTATTAGTATTACGACACTACTACTTTTTATAGTAATTATATATGTATGTTTTTGTCTTTGTCACAATAAATCGACGTTAAATAGGACAACTATTACATATCGACTGCGGAAAAGAAAAATGACGTTACCCACACATAACAAAATTTACAGGAGACACAAAAAACGTTTTTTGATGATTTTGGGTCAAAGGAAAATTATGCAATATACAAAAAAAAATAGTGTATGGAGACTTTTAACCTGTTTTTGAATTGATTTTATCTGATATTAATTGAATATTTAAAAAAAAAACTTTTTTCAGTCTTTTTACTTGATCGAAATTTTCACATGTCCTTCTTTTTTTAACTTAAAAGCTAAATTTAGATACAAATTAAGCATTTTCAGCGTAAATCCTTTTGATAGAATGTGTATTAAGATATATTGTGATTATCGAAAAAAAGCTGTTTTGAAAAAACTGTGGGTACTGGGCGTAAGAATTTTTTTTTAAATATATCCTATAATTTTGATTTTCTGTTTTGGAGAAGTTTTCGGTATCATGTTTTTTTCAAGATTTAGGCTTCAAATGCATTATAATTCAAATTATTTATTCAAACAAACATTGAATAAGCTTTATTTTATGACAAACTAAAAATTTACATTAATTATCATGATCGACTTTCGACCGAACCGACTAATTGAGAATTTCTGTTGTGAGGTAACAATTTATATTCTAGCACGTTCAAAAACGGTTAGCAAACACATATAATATAATATTAGGAGTTCATAGATAATAGCAGATAGAGAATTAATTGAGAGGATTAAAGCCAGTGTTAGTTGATCCCATGGCGACAAAGGGGCGCGCAGACGGGAATCCTTGTTTACAAAGCAAGTGAGCATTGGAAGAATAATTAATTTAGTTTGTCAACTGTTTTTTAATTACTGCAAGTCACGGAAGTTTTTTGCATATTTTTCACTTATGCCCAGTGAGAAATGTTTGCGTCAAAAGTTTCTCTTGGAATTTTTTTTTCACTGTTTTTCTCACACAATATGTTGTATTTTTTCCGCAAGTCATACTATCATTATAAAAACTGGAGCAACACTATTTCATGTCAATAATGAAGTTTTAAGTGGTAGCGATGTATGAATTTATGATCCCTTCTTTAAGCAATTGAATGAATCACAAGTGACTCAATCATTTGCCATATGTATATATAAACAGCACGTTTCACCTGGATGGTGAATCATGGATTTTTTTTTAAATTTTAGCATGGATTGTTTGTTTCCTTCAACATGCACCTTAATATAACCCCTTTTTTAAAAATTCAAAGAATACAATTCTACAATTGAAAATTAAATACATTATATTTTGTAACGAGTTCTAATTAGGATAACAAAATAAGCAATTTTCAATACAACCCCATATTAACAAAGTACATAACTTAGCATCTTCTATTTATTGAGTAAATACATACTGATTAATGGTTTAATAGCATCCTGGTTTATATACCCGTTGTGAAAAGTGAAGTTAAACGAATAAATAATACTAGAGATTGTAAAAAAACTGATTTTTTATTCAGAGTCCAAACGTCCCGTTGTTTATGCCAGTAAATTAAAATATATGTATATAAAAATATAAATTTCATTATCAAACACACCTATTTTTTTTAAATTATCATACATAACATTGCAAGGTTTACAAATAACACTGAGGTAAATAAAATCTTAAGCTTAAACATTGATACATACATACCAAGTTATACAGATTACCTCTTTAACTTTTTTGGAAAAAAATAGGTTTTTACTAAGATTATTTTTGTTTATGTCAAATCAGACAACTAATTCTTGTATATTTTGCTTGTTTACAGCTTCCGTACGTGATGTCCATTCTCTACGATAGCCAAGGAGCACTTTTTCCACCCCAGGTCAACATTTCTGAAAAAGGAACAGTGCCACTTACAGTTCAAACTTTTCGGTAAGCTAATTTTATTATGATTTGAAAACTTTCCAATTAAGAGATTGATTTATATTGTACAACAATGTTGGTTTTAGTTTATTCAATTCAGATTTAGTGTTGAATTCAAATATCGAGTATTTCAAAATATCAAACATTTATAAGCGTCAATTTTTCAACGAAATAGCGTTAGTTTTATCGGCAAAATACCTTATTATGACAACCGTTCATAATTATGTATTACAATTTATTTTTTATCTGTCAGTATAATTTACTAAAGCGATTCATAATACTAAACATGTTTTGTTTTATTATTAAAAAAAAACACAAATGGAAAGTTATGTCTGAAAATAGTAATGCTAGATTTATTTATTCATTGGTTTCATTCCAGGGTTCGTTTACCGTGCACTGGCGTACGGAGTGCTGAAATCCAAGTGTACCTACAGCTCAATATAACTGATGTCAATAAAATACACGAAGACACTTGGTTGAATTTCAAACGAAACAAGATTTGTTTAAAAGGTGAACAAGATAATAACTCTTCATGTCTTATTTTTTAAGCATGGCATATTTATTTTTTTTGTTTCACGCTATTAGCACTAGTAAATTTTTGTTAGCATTTATTTTTTGATGTTTAATGTTACGTGTGAATGATGAACAAATTAGATTTAATGTATTACACGTACAAAAATATGTATTAATATTATAGTGCGTCAGAACCATCTAGAAAATTTTGGGTCAAGTTATGAATAATGTAGGCATGTAAGTGCATTATAAGTGTAAAAAAATATAAAGAAAAATAAATTAAAAAAACTCAACTTCAATGTTTTGTTATTGACTTTATTAACACTAGTTCTTTAGCATTTTTTACTTTTTGAGAAATTCAAATATCGATAAAAAAATTAAATTAATTTTTGAGGATAAAATTTATCGAAAAACCTTCGTCATATCTACTATAAATTGATTGTGATGAGTCGCCACATTGGCAATTTTCCCGTCATCGTATCACTTGCCTCTCGGTAGAGTCGCGATCGACCCTTGGGGCATCACCTCCATCAATCTACCCGACTGTTTATCTTAAGTCCTCCGTATCAAAGTTAATTTGTTTGAGTGTCCGACACAGTACTCCATACCAGAGTGCTACTCAAGTCCAAGCAATACGGATTTCAAAGCTATCTACTTGAAATAGGTATCATATATAATACATGGACGGACTGTTTAATGGTTTTAACTGTTTATAACATTATTTTTTACTGTACCGTCAAAAAATAATACCATTTGATGGAATATAATTCGTTCAAAATAATAATGTGTTTCAATAATATAAGGTTTTATTTGACAAATTATTTTGTATTTTCAAATCTGAAGATTTTTACTACGTGATAAAGCGACATATATGAAGTGTTTGGAACTTTTTTTATAAATTCTGTATTTATGATGTTAAGATATAAATAGAGCTGAAGGTTGGTTTCTAATACTTTTGCAAGTTGGTTTGCCAAAAGTTGGAAAATAAGAAACAAGATAGATATATCAGTATCATCGCAATCGGTTCGGTACACTTTGAATAGATTTGATAAAAACACATTTAGAATGCACATAAAATTATCATATCGGGAATTATTCAGTTTGCAAATACCTTTTGTTTATTTCGCGTCATTGGTGGGTGATTCTGAAGCGATTTCCGGCATCGTTCCCGTCATCCCCCAATAAATCGCTATTGAAAAGGAACCCCCCACTTGGTGATGTTTATTTGAATGTTATTTGCTCTCTCAGACGAGAAGGAATTATGTCACCAGCAGAATTCTCCACTTCCCCCAGAATTGAATTCAATTTGAGGGTGTCAATGCATAGTGTCGAGATGATTTTTTCAGTCTCTATTTGATTACTATTTACGATATTGCAGAGTCTTTTGAAAATATTGATTGATTTTAAATGTTTATTACTAGTTTGATTACAATTTAATCACTTGTTACAATATATTTAGTATTGATTATTTCAGTAATTAAATATAAATATATATTTTTTATCCAAATGAAAAATATGTATCATTCTTGTAGAAACATATTTTAATTACATTTTGTACAAATAATTGTTGATCGTAACTTTAAAATATACATAGAGAGCATTTATGTCAAAATTGTGTCCGTATTCACTATTCTTACTAGAAATTTCGAAAAATTATATTGTCATGCAAATAAAGTTATTCTACATATTTTATCCTTTAGATAAAACTGGCCGTTGACTTTTATTGAATTGCATCAGCAAAAATAACCAACGCACTTTTATGAGATAAAAATTCAACGAATTAAAAAAATCCCCTCCGATGGCTCCAGAATGACATGTTCATGTATTTTATGGTTCTTTTCAATGACTTTAGATTTCAATGGAAAAGTTCTTGCTAGACGCTATAAAATCTTTTCACAAAAGAAGAAGTTTTATTAATAGTTTCGCTCTATTAGGTCGTATGTCACTTTGCGGCAACTGAAGTGAAAAGTTCTCGGAATCACTTTCTAGTTATCTTATATTATTTTTCCAATCTCAAAATAGAAAATATTTTTTGATATAAAAACATATATTCGTTAGTTTGTATTGAATAAAAATATATCGAAATCAATTTCATAAAGAGCATGTATCGGTTTTGCGTAAAAGGGTACCCCAAAGTTGTTGAAAGTAAAATTTTAAGTGGAAATTCTCGAAATCTTGTTCAAAGATAATATTATTTTGGCTTACTGTTATTAAAATTCAGTTTCGTATGACAGCTGGATAAAAGTTTCTCATCAAAATACATCGTACTAAACAAGAGACATAGAAAAGCTTTTTCATTTAGACCAGGGTGAAAACAACTGAAAGCTTTATCTCACAACCACTTGCATACTTTTAACTCCTCATGTACTGACAGTGCCATCTTTGAAATAAAACATCTGGGTATGTTTGCACAAACGAAACTTAAATGCGTTTCCCAAAAAAGCTTTCATAAATATTAAAACGTTACGGCAACCAGTTTCCCACGGAAGTGCTTAAAATGCTCAAAAACTTATTTCGATAGTTTTTAAAATGTACATTGAAAAATAATTTTAAACAATTATAAATTATGGTTAGGGAGATGTGGTACTTCATATTTATATAGTTTTTTATGTGAATCTTTTAACATTTTCACTCACTCTTAGAAAGAAAGCTTAGAGTAATCAATAATAAAATAATTTACTTTTTATAATCCTTTCTATAAAACTGTTTTAAATATAATGGTTCTTTACAAAAGCTGCCATTCGGTAAAATATGTATTTTTTTTTTCATTAAAAATATTTTGACATACCTTGTTTCCGACGTATTTTATCTTATTTTATCGTAAACCGTGTCTACATTATTGGTGGATAATGAAAACAGTCCAGCAGAAAATGGCGATGATTGCGATCTCGTACAATAAGCATCTGTACAATATCGATGATTAAAATGGCTTCGTATTTAGCATTTACGTTGATTGACGCGTCATTCATTTCGACATCCACGCAAAAATATCTTGGGTATATGAAATATTAGCGACATGAAAAATATACATTTTCATTTAAAAATATATTATTAATTTAATTAATTGTTAAACGTTGTCAACAGAATAAATACAATATAAAAAGTTGCTAAAAATACACAACTTAGCAAATTAAGCAAGTGAAAAAATGTATTAGAGTTTAATTACCGAAATCCTCCAGATGAATACTATTCGAAGGATATTGACTCTAAATTAATTGTTGGGAAAAGTTATTTTACAATCACTAATTGTCAGTCAGCAACCCATTCTTAGCGGGAGGGAGTAAATGTTATATTAAAATGTTATCGATAGTTGTGGATAGAAACTCTTTAACGAAACATACATCGATATCGTTCATACTTTAAAATAATCCAAATGAGATGTCTCTAGCCCAGCGGTCACCAAACTACCAAAAATACGGCCTTCCAATGATTTTAATCTAGTTTTTAATTTTTAATATATATGTATGTATATACATATTTTATTTATATAAGAAACTGCTTTTTTGGAATTTTAATAAGACACCATTGAGAATATTTTTTGTCCCCCCCCAAATGTTTTTAAAAGAAATCGTCCTGTCCATTTCTCGAAAGAAGTTTCGTCCCCCCTGATCTAGCCGAATGGTAAACGTTACCTATTCGGTTACAGTGAGCACGGGCTTAAACTCTAGTACGGAAAAAATTATAAATTTAGTTTTCAATTGGATTATGAATGTTTGTGGGGTCATTAGAGGTGAAATGAGTCAACTAGTAAAATGATAAAACTTTTTTCTTGGACTTCACGTCTTAACTTGGTGCTTTGGTGGATTTCATGTTTTTATTTTACGAATATAACACTATTGTAATGTGTATTGGGTGAAATTATCTCACTTTTACGATACTTTAAGATGTGTATAATATTACAACATAATTAACTTATTTTTTTCTGAAATACCACTTGGCTCACTTTGTCTTTAACGGGCCCGTATGAATGGGATATCTAATAATTCCTCACTCATATCATAATAGTAAACTCACAACTATCCATATATTCGTACTCACGAAATATGCTTGGTTTTGCTTAAATAGTAAAAATATCACAAGAAAATTTATATAAGCAATACGCAGTGCAACAAAAATTATCAAAATTTATTTCGACACATAAATAAACATATTTGATAGTGAACTTCTTCAATCATTGAAAGATTACTTTTACTACAAAACTTTTAACTAAAAACACTCGTATTATATTATATATCGTATCTATATTGAAGAAAAAGAATAAAAAAATTGCACTTCTATAAAAATGCATGTGAAGAGAAAGCAAAGTAACTTCACTGTCAAATGCAATAGTTGAAAGTAATGGCAAATAATATCCCTACAAAACAAGCAAAGTCACCTTTTCGCCCCAATAATGGAGACAGAGAAACACAATCCATCTGCACTGCCTTTGGGCATCTAGCTGTTTCGCCAGTGGCGTAAAAATGGCCCTAAATTTTAATTAAATACATTCACGGCATGGAAAACCAATAATTTTATTCTACATTTAAAACAGAGTAATCAGTAGATGTGATGTTCATTACGAATCATGTTTATTGATTTGTTGATCTGTAAAAATAAACATATCATAAATAAATTAATATACAATTTTAAAAAAACAATTTATAGGTATAAAATTTAATTTTTAAATCCAACATTCAGAGAAATTTCTACGTAAAAGGCAAACGAGACTAGATGTTATTTGTTTTTATATATAATTGATATTCTTAGTGTTTATTTACTTAATCAAATGTATGGTTATGTGCAAATGCATTTTGTAGTTGCTTTTATTCACCTCTCTACTTCTTTTTCACGTGTACAAATCATTATAATAAACTAAAACATTAATAAAAGTCGATGAAAAGAAAGCAGTTTTTAAATTATTTACGTATGACGATTAAGTTTTTATTTTATGATGTGAAAATAACTGATCATATATTAATATATTTATCATATATTTATTAGGACCTCACTGTGCAAGAACATTTTTATCACTTACGAAAAAGCCCGAAAGTGTTCTATTGTGTATATACATATAGCGTTCTTAAAAAGCGGTCATTTGTTCCAGAAAAAAAAGCTCGACGTCACTTTACCATTAATTTCAATAAACTGTGTCATGTGACAAGAACAGTTCAACACCTAAGAAATAGTTTAAAAAAAATATAGGCAAATAATTTTAATGTCTTTACTCTTATTGTATTTTTTTTTGTTATTACTCAACTTAAATTAAAAATACACATAATTATTATTATCATCCAACACATCCAATTCAAAATATGTTTGGTTTGTGACGATGTAACTTGTATCTTTATTACTTCGAGAAAAATAAATGTAATATAATTGTCTGACATGTTATGTAGCCTTATATTATAGTTTGGTGATCAAACCGCTTGATTGAAATGTAACAGAATACTTGTGACATAATATAAGTATATTAAAGTGCAGATTTTTTATGACATCGAAAACTTTATCAATTATATTCGTTCGTAAAATTGATATTTCATGAGATATTGTGGGTTATTACACTAGCTATTTACGATGCGATTTTATGGCTTGGCTAGCCATAAATGCAATACAAGTTTATGATCGTGCTGACCAATACAATTTCTTTTAAATGCTACGAGTTATCGGATAGCGAAAGGTACCGAACACACAATTACTATTTTCGGATTGAATTTGAACAATAGAGTGATTAAACATGTAAATTTATTCTTTTCAATTTCGTAGGTTCTGAAAGTCTAAATATTTTTACGACATGATTTTTTTTTTGATATTTTTCATTATTATGAAAAATTGTGAAAATTCAAATAGAAACCATCCGTCCCTCGAATTTTCACGCTTAAAATTATTGTTTTGAGAAAAAATTATGTCCATTCAAATGTGTTCACTTTCATATTCGCAAAACGTTCAAGAATTTCAGAAAAAAATAATTCAAGAATATGTATTTGTTAGATACGTTTATTGCAGCGTTAATAATATGTCGCATTTTTTGCAACTCATCAAATTTTACGTTTCATCTCTAAGTAAAGTTGAAAAGAAAAATATCTCATCTTATTACAGTCGAATTCTAGGCGCTTGTTAAAGCTCCTTTGCGAAGCGTAACGGTGTTTTTTCCTCATCGGAAAAACGTACTTAAAGAAGGAGAAATCTACTTAAGCGAAAGAAGTAAATCACTGTTAATAATTTGCAAAGAGCAAATTTGCGACGCTCGATAGAAGAAATGAAAAAAAAACGACGTCGCAATAAGGCGGGCGTCGACGTCGGCGTTGCAGGCTTGGGGCCCACATCTACGGGGACGCCAAAACAAACTTGCCTCAAAAAGGAAAATTTGTTAGCCCAGGGGGGATTATATTTTATATTGCAATAAGGGTGAATTGAAACGACACAAAATATGAAGAAAATAATTTACAGTCTCTGGTTCTGAGTTAACTAGACCAATCTGACTTAATAAAGTTCGACGGAATATTCAGCGCAACTTCTTCAAAAAAATAAAACACGGTGTATTTTTGCTTAAACTTGTAAATTTTCATTTATAAAGTGCAGCTAATGATTATTTAATTATTTATCACAATTTTTTTTATGTTGCCCCGTGTAAAGTAATTCCTGTTTCAGTTTTACGTTCTATGCTTTATGAGATAATGACAAATTAACAAACCTTCACAGTATAATTTTTCAAAATATTTTTTTTCTTCATAAAATAATTTATAACACAACCAATTTTTTATAGAGATCTTTTTATCACAAAATTTTCGTTGAACTCAGTCTTATATATTTTTCAACCAATATTTGCCACCAACCAACCATTGAATTTACCTAGATATAATCAGTAAGCATGACAGGGCAATAGCAGTACTCACTAAAAATACTTAAATAACGGCGCATACAGCTAGCCCATAGGCCCTCGTGAGACAATTAGCATTCTTTATTGAAATTGAACCTCAGAATCATTTGTGTATTATTGTCGTGTGTATTTTATGTTTTTTCTGTGTGTTTCTGTATTGTGTCATTTGCATTGTTTTATGATATGATTCTCATCCAGCCTTCAAAACTTTAGGCTAGTTGACTTTAAACCTGAGTCGGATTTATGTGATTTGAGTGATTGCCACCAACGTTTATTGCCTTAATAGTTTGTTAATTATTGTTTTGTGTGTTATACAACTTTCATGTGTGTTCCTGTGTTGTATTTTTGACATTTTTTTTCGTGTGACAATCCGTCTTCAAATATGTTTATCAGTTGAATTATGACCTGAGTCGAGTTTGGGTGACCCGATCGTGTCTCTACTGATTGCCACCGAGGCTTTTAGCCGATCATGTAATCATAAATTGCGCAATTATAGTTTTATTTTTCTTTCACGCCTTAAAGTCAACCAACGCTAAATTTAAATGATTCAAATTTAATATTGAAGTACCACCAAGCACCTTCAGTCAAAATCTTAAGTTATATCAAGTCTCGTTGTTATTTAACCGGTTGTGTCTCAACTTAGTCAGAGGTCTATCAATTCCCAACCAACCTACCGTTAGCCGTAGATGACAGAATCTTAAACCCCTCAATTTTAAAATAAACAATTGTTTCATAATAATAAATGGTTTTTCTCTTTTTTCTGTTGGAATTTTATGTGCCCACAATGTCTTTCATCTGTCATTTAAATCAATTTCTTTTTGCAAACTCAGTAATCGAAAATCATTTTTCAAAATCTTCTATTCTTCGTTTGTAAACTATGTGTGTGCATTATTATTTTAATAAATAATCAGCCTCGACTGTACAACTGATTGTGAATTTGTGGAAGAGACGAACTTATTTTTCTTTTTTCATATGTATGTTCCTGTCTCACCCTGTTACGGAGTGTATCTCACTCTTTTTTAAGAGAACGACGGCGAGTACGTTTCATTTTATAGTGTGTTTATGTATATTTTTAGCAGTAATTTACGTTAACCGATGCATAAGATGCTGACTTATTTTCATACCAGCAATATTTACAATGAATCATAATAAAATATCCACCAAACTAGAAACTACTAAAAGATAATCTGGTCAAAATAAATTGGAAAAATGTCTCCGAGCTAAGAGGATCAGAGGGTAATTGCCCCTCATCTTACTTGAAAAGCGAGGGATGGTCTGAGCTTTGGAACAGATGCTTCTAAAATACCACCCTCGGAAAAAGATTAAGGTCTACCATAAAAATTAAAATTTCCTTATAACTATTATACCGAATATAATGACAGAATATTCCTGTATAAGTTTTGTTAAGTAAGACTCAAAAAAGGTGTCACAAACAATTAGTTAATAAATGAAAATAATTCATAAATAATGGTACAAACTATGGATGAATAAAAATAAATTATTTTGAAAAACTTCTTAAAAATAAATACCACTAATTTTTGATGAAACATTAAACCATGTAAAAAAATCAATTACATTAGAAAGATACCTTTAATGAGTTCAGAGACAATATGTTTATGTCTAAGTGTCTTGTATAAGATTAATTAATTGGAAACATACAGTCAATCGGGCTATTTTTTGGCTATTTTTTATCATATATATAGATATAGGAAGGCTTTAAAAAAAAAATGTTAGCATTGAATGCGTAAGGACCCTATTTTTGGTATTTATAACACAATTTTATGCTAAAGAATTAGATAAAATATACAGATTTTTCTTCAAATCGTCAGACTCGTGAGACTCGCGAGGAATAATAAAATTAAAAAAAAAAACAATCCATGGATTTTCATTTGGATACAAGTTATTAAGTGTTGCAAATCAATTATATACGTACAATTTGTAAGAGCGCACAGATATATACATATGTATTTCCAATTTACAAGTATACTATATATGAACATAATAAAAAGTGACTCGAGAATAAATGACTTAACGTAAAGATTTCAGCTCATTACTTCTTAATATAATGCTAGAATGACGTTTTCATATTATTAATGCCTGCTTGTACTAAAAAAAAACACATGAAATGATCGAAGACAAAATTATTAAATTAATAATGAAGCATTCATGTTTAATTTTGATAAAAATAAATTAAAATCTTTCAACAATGCAAAGATAAAAATATAAATCACTTGCAACAAAACTGTTTTATAGTCACTATTTTTTTATATTTCCCAGAGACACAAACTTGTAATATGACAGAATTTTGATTTAAGCTCTTCTATCTACCTTTACAAAGAATTGCTTGTCCAGTAATGGGGAGCGTTCTATAAGCTACTTCAGTATTTCCACATGTAAGCGTCTTTCCTTTTATGAAGAACCTGATTGCTGGGATTACAGTTATTGGAGAAAATTATTATTTTTCATTGTAATATCTCTCTTCGGAAATGAAATAAAATTTATTTTAACATATACACATATAATAAAAATATATTCTTATAGCGAAACATATATTATTCATAATATATATAAACTTGATATTCTTTTTTACTTTAAATTGTAGAAATCTTTAATTTCCGCAAAGTTACTGCCAAATCCATCAATAGTCATGGAAAAAATTATCGAAAAATTTATCATGAATACTGTATTTCGTATTTGTCGTCTTCTTTGGTCTGGTGATAAAAGATTTTTTCATTATCAATTTAAGTTCTTAAATTTGTTTTGTGATATCATTGACATATACAATATCATCAAGCTTACCTAATGTAATTTAGTTTTTCAAAATATTTGGTGCATTAGCAATTATTATCAATAACACAATAATAAAATATTGCTTCGAAGATACAGGGTCTCAGCAGTTTAGCATTTTCAACTTATAAAGTCTATAATAAAGAAGTGACTTCATAGTAATTTCAGTTTTTTTATGCATCTTCTGGAATATTTTTTCCTTTTTAAAATTGATATTTGACATTACTAAAACGATTAAAATAACTACTCGAATGTTAATTTAAAATAAATTTAATTTGTCGACAATTTTTGTCGACAATCGACAATTTGTCGACAATTCTTTTTTTCCTAGTTATTTTAGGATTTTTTCTTAGAATATGTATTTCAATCATGTTTTTGTAGGTTTGATGAAAAATGGTTATTATATAATGTTTGTTTTAAGTTTTGTGTTCTCTTTTTAGAAATTCCGCCGACACCATATCGAAATGACTCCATGATGCTAGCAGCAGATTCCCTCGTCACATCGGGTGGAACTTTTTACGTTGCCGCAGGATGCGCATTGGCAATGATATCTCTCGTGGTGGCAGCTGCATCAACGCTCTACCTCCGAAGCAAAAAATCTAGGAACCATGACTCGATACAGTAAGCATTTGTATTTATTTTATTTTACGAAATTCAGAATATGCGACCATCGTATTTTTATTAACTTTAAATGCAAAACTAACTGAAATTTAATTTCTTAATGAGTGTTTTTTTAATTGGGTAGTTAATTGACCTAAATAAGCGGTTCTCTTAGATAACGTTAGGATAAATAAGTGGTCTAGAGAGCTTCAATTGTTTTTTATATAGTATTTTTTGTATCACCGTTATCAAGTGCGATATGTTCGATAGTTTTAAGTTCATTCAAGTAATCTAAATGATTCATTGGTACGGATATTAATCTATGTATCATGGAATTATACGCTGAAAGCTTATGATTCCATAAGTGGAAGGATTTTGTTTGTAGAAATAACAATATAAATTTTATTTTTTATCAGTTGATAATTTTCGTCATGAACGAAACCGGTCATAATCTTGTTAAATAAAATTGGAAGTACCTCGTACAAACGAATATTGTGTTGTATCACATATCATTGAACATATATCATGGAATTATACGCTGCAAGTTTACAATTCCATGAGAGATTTTGCCTACAAAACGTACAGTTCCTAATTTTTTGAAATATTATTATTTTGTACTAATACGATTAGCTAACGTTAGGTCTAGTGAATTGATGCTATTGTCTACCTCTTTTTCTAGCGTGAGTTTAATTTAAAAATGTATAGAGTAAGTCTTACGTACAAAATTACTCAAATTACAAAAATTGTATTTACTTTAATAATGATATTTTACGATCAAGTTTTAAAAGTTTTAAAAGTTATTCATAAACATTTCTGCAAGTAATTGGTTTGGCGGGGTACCCATCGGTATAAAAATATCAAATATGATTTCAACAACGATATCGACGAATTCATCGAAAATATTTAAATCTAGAAAGTTCACCAATTATATGTTCTGTTGGTATTTGGTAAAACGAATAAGGAAAAATATTCATTAATCATTTTACAAAATGTTATTTGAGTACACATTGGGTCAAGATGAATGAAAAGTTTATAATATTGCTAATAGGTAATTTTTCTCAATGTGAATTTGGTATTCATACAAAGAAGCGATCCATCAGGAGCTTTATACGGATACGGAAAAAAATGAGATTTGAATATGAGTGACGTATCAATATGGTATTACAAAGTGATAGATAGGTCTTATGATTGTCCGATGTACGGTGTTTTCACGTATAGAATTTATTTTCGACATTTTCAATGTTGCAAAGCTTAATACATTAAGTCAATTGACGAATTTTGCATGTTTGCGTACATCTTTAATTTTCAAATATGCCTTTTCTATTACTGGTATTATATTGATAAATATAATTAATACGTCAAATAAAAACGAATTTCCACATAGCAGTTGTTGAACAACATCAAACTGGAAGCGTGTTAGTTCACCAGTATTTACAAAAGTTATTAGTTAAATATTTTTCAATTCAATTGATACTTATAGTATTGGAAATAAATTAAAATAACATAACAAACGACATAAATGGAAATAATATTATAGAAAACACACTACACAGCCTTAATAATTTATGTTAATTATATTTTGTTTGTGCCGAACAATTTAAAAGCAGTGAAAAGGTATCACTTATGTTGTTTCAAATTTATTAGAGTGCTCAGTAGCTAGCTATATCCAAAAACTTCCTCCAAAACTCATCGAACAAACTTTCCGCACCATCTGCAATTGATGGAAATATTTTCCGGCGATGGAACGCAGTCCAGTTTTAGACCGCAGTTCACGGCTTGTGAGGGATCATGTTGTCGGCCACCCGTTGTCATCCATCACCGTGACAGGAGACGGCTCGTTATGACGTGGAGGTAGGCGGCGGAGCTCCAGGAGTGGGCGGCCCGCAGACGCTTTGCTAGGCGCCGTTTTGTTACGTCATCCATCGCCCGCCGTTCGATGATGATAAATGGAAACTTGAGTGAAACGTCACGGCTACCCCTTTGATAAGGTCATTTCCCTTAGATAACAGTATGAATATACGCACACATATAACGCAGTGGCCACAATCAAACGTAATGATCTATTATTGCGGAGAAGCTTTTATCAAAAGATTTCTGTGATGGTTGTTGACACGAAAAGATCGTTAGTAACTTATAGAAGCAACATCAAAAAGCAGTACGTACTTTTTTGTTGTTTATGCTAGAAAATTATTTTATCATTTCAAAGATTTTAAAAAAAATATGCACCGTAATAAATTGTTGTATATTGTAGAAACATTACATATTTATCAAAATAAATTCCGTCTTCTCTGAAAATACCTGTGAAATAAGTATAAAACTAAACCTTGTTTTGTTGTTATAAGTTTCATACTTTAAAAAAACTGAAACACGTGATATTATACATCTTTTATGCACTACAGTTTGATTTGGATGCTTGGATGCACAAGGATGCTTTTTAATTCTTACGTATTTTTAGGTATGAATTAAGAAATCGAAAGACATAATTTTCAACTTTGAACACATATCAGGTAATACGACCAAACTTTAAAAAAACTATCATACTTATCGACACCAACATTAATATCGTAAAACGTATTTGTTATAACAAAATAGAAAATTTAATTTTCGTCGTCAAATTTCATTTTGATTAAACTTTCATACACACGGTACGAGAAAATTTTCTTAGCCTTGTCGCTTTAATCTCAAATACCAGCAGGCAATTTTCTCAAACTTTACCTAAGAGCTACGAAATGCGAGCTAATCACTTGCCCTTCACAGCATAAGAAATTACGAAAATGGCGGAAATATTTTGTGTCTTTCGCATGCGAGACACTCGAACATTACTCAAAAGAATGATAATCTCTGCAAGCGAAGGCAATTTGAAGCACGTCTAATATTCCTGAAGCTACGTACGGCTTAAGCTTGGTCCGCATTACAATTATTAAAACAGGTAATACTCTCCCATTACTTTTGGGATATTTTTTATTAAAAACAATTTCTGTGGCTTATACTTTCTAAGTGACCAAATTATCTTCAATATAAAACATAACTTCGTAATGAAATATTCGGAAGAGATTATGAATATTTAATGTTTGAAAGCTAAAAGTATTTTTAGTGATTCATTATAGAGTCTCTTTACAAGTTTTTTTATATACGTATGTTAATAATAAAAGTATATGAAATAATTTAAAATATCCTAATCTGTTTAGCGAAAAAAGGTAAGATTATCTAAATAGAGTCATATATTCATAAATTAATTCATTAACTTTTAAATAAAAAAACCCAAAGGTATGGATTTCACCCCGACTTACCTTATCCAACCTAAAAATTCGGTTAAATGTGAAAAATTATATTGAAACATTGAAAAACTATTAAATAATTTATTGAAATCATTTAATCTTTGACATTTTTTTTAAATTAAATGCTGGGATCAGTTTTCACCACAGCCTCCATGTCCAGGATCCCGTCTTATTTTGTTATTACCCACTTATTGGGTTCTATATGTATGTAAAACATATGACATAATGACAAGTCGATTTTTCTTAGCGTATTTCTTGTTAAGGTTTTTACCTTAACTTTTCCGGTTCTAAGCTCAAGAAATGCGACCCCAATACCCACATTTTCTTAAATATCTATTTTAATATGGGTTATACAATGTTTATAATTAAAGTATTTTTATATCATAGTTTTTTGGACCTTTTGTAGTTTATATAAATACGCGATAACGCGATGCGATAGCGAGATAAGCGCCCGCTTATCAGCGATCGTTCGTCAGTTGCAAATACATATTGGAACTGGAATGACGTCTTTTTATGCGCAACTTAAAATATGATTATTTATTAAAAAAAAGATGCAGAGAGATATTTTAAAGCCCTTAGACTTTTTTTTTATTGAAATTCATAAGAATAAGGCCAATAATGAGGAAACCACTGGGTCCCTAAACGACCCCCATCGGCAGAGATGTATTTTTCTAGTCTCCAAGCCGCGAGAGTTAATGTGCCTTAATAATATCAAGTTCTTGAATTTTAATAATTTTTAAAATCATTGAATCCTGTTCCAGAAGAATACCATTTTTAAATACAATTGTAACTAAAAATCGATATCCTAAAATGTTATGTGGACTTATCTTTATACCGTTTCTCATTATGGCTGTAGACATAAATATTTACGAAGGCGTTGCAGGTTGACGCTGGCAATTACGCGACGCTTCGTTGCTAACCGCGACGCGTTATAACATTTTCCTGTGCCGACAAGTGATGCAATCAATGCTGGAAACTTTCAAATCAATTTCCTAACTTTTCTCCCTTTTTATAAGAGGACATATTAATATAACACTCGAAAATAATCTTTAAAATTATTTTTAGCGTATTTCTTGTAATTTATTTGAAATGCTTAAAATAAAAAAAAACGAAAATTATAACAACTTTTTTCTAATAATAAGTGACAGATTGTTTTTATTATTTTTTCGTTTCGTGCTAAAATTATTAAATAACTTGAATAATTAAGAAACTTTTAATCAAAATTATGTTTAAGATTTCATTTGCTTAATTATGTTTACAAAAAAATATAATTTAAACATTTAAATAGAAAACGTAATTTTATATGATATGTTTAAAAAGTATAAAAATATTGTCATATTATATTACGTTATTTGAAAAGATCACTTGTGTAATGTTATTTATACTGGAAAAATATTATTATAAAAATAAATTCAAACAGTTTTTTTTAGTAATTTTCTTAGTAATTTAAAACATAAAGAAATATCAATGAATTCACACCGAATACAGGTATTTTTAATTAGTATAAAACCACAAATGAAAGTAGTGAAAAAACGTTTATACGTGTTCGTATGTTTATTTTAGTGAATGGTTGTTGGGGCTTTCGATATTATGCTACATAAATTTACGTGACACGTGTACATTACAAAAGCCATTTTCATAATTGGTTACACAAAAACAAACTTTAATTATAGTATGTTATCAATTGCTTTATCCTTAATGTTGTAATTTTGATGAATTGAATTGTTCTGAACGTTATGATAGACATAACGGTTTTATTATTTTTATTAAAAGACAAAATGAGTTTCAAAAAATATTTCCTATAAAATAGTTTTCTTTGAAATATTCACTTAGTTAAGTTTCAATCGATAGCTTTCAATTTGTTTTCAATCGAAACGGGGAAAGATTTTCCTTTGTCTGCTCATCAAAAATGGTTCCAAATAATAATTATGTTCATTAATTATATTCATAATTCGTTGATCGGACAAAATATCATCGACAAAATAGTGTTAACGTAAGAGTATTAAGCCAAATTTTGATTTCGCTATTTTATTCCGTGTTGCTCACAACCCTTGACCACCTACTAAGTGGCGGATTACCTTATAAGCATATGGAAAGCGCACTTGGGGCCACCGAATCTTAATGGCTTATAAAATATAACTCATATAAATTTTGATTGTTTAATATTTGTATTATTTTACTTGGAATTTTCTGATATTTTTATGTTATCCGAAAAACAGGGTCTCCAAAATTTATTTCACCTGAGGTCTCCCATGTGCTTAATTCACCACTGCACCTACCCACTAACCAAAGCTAATCAATGGTTGGTTTCGTGTTAATATTATACTATAAGTAAGGGAATAGCTGTGTGTATTCTGTGTCATGGGTTTTAACTGAGCAACTAATAATGATAAAAACACATGTTTTCCCTCGCACAGCTATTCATAGCCCTTAATATTGTATGCAATTCGTGTGAAATTGGATCACGCGTTATTATTCAGTCCGCTGACAATATCATTTGTCAACATTTTCCGAAGAATATCCACCGCACCACTCAATAATGTCTCTCATTATAGCTTTGTACTACCATGGCCAACACTTGCGCCCAACCCCGTGAAATATTACACTCGACCTTTTGGCTCTGAGCAAAACGGACAAATGCCATACATAGATGGATTATGAATAAAAATATTATTTTATGAGTACAATGATTAATCACTTCCATATTATAATTCTCTCTAGAAGGAGAGTAATAAAATAAAATGACAAATAATCATTTACCGAGAATGAACATTTCGATTATTCAGAAGTGAAATTTGTCCTATGTATGGTGTGTATGCTTACATTGGCAAACGTTTAATTTGGTAAATATAACAATCTGTATTAATACCCTTCTTATTTTATCTCCGAATGTTTTTGTAAACTGTTTAAAATATTTTTTTAAGCTAAAACATATTTATTTATTTTCCATTGATAAGGAAAATTACCGAAGTTAAAAAATTAATACATGAAAATTTAAAAGTTTCGAAAATTAATTTGATTGTTAAGCTGAAAACGTTATGTTTTGTTGATTTTTAATCACTTATAGATGTTTAATTCTTCTATGGCAAAAATAAGTTTGAAATTTGACATAAAAATACCGATTGCTTATTATGCTTAGCATACTATAAAATTCTAAGTTAAAATTTGAGCATGAAAGTATTCTGAATAATTACAGTAGACAACTGGGTTGAGAAAATTCTACCAAAAAAATATTAATTGTGTACTCTCTAAAATATCGAACGAATCATGATTTATATGCATTCTATTACAAATAAAATATTTCATTATAAACTTTGGTTGAACTAAAAATAAAACTAACTAAATTTATGACTGATGTTAACAGAAAAATAAATGTCGAACTACATATTGTGCTTTAATACAAAATCAGGTATGTTGAATCGAAGGCGTAAAAAACAGGCATCTCGGACTTTTTTAAAATAAAACCTAAAATTTAAATACAAAAACTAATGCATCTTAGTAGATATTAAAAAATACGCAGACTTGTATTTAAAAAAAAATCGTAGTTGGAGTACCTACAATTTACAGTGGTTAACCTACAATTTACAACCCTGATTGCATTAAAATGTATTTTTTATAGTTCAGACTATTTAATCCTCGCCAACTGGTATGCTACATTATTTAAATTAATTTTATATTATGTTAACCAAATTCCGTTGACAAATCTTTCTTCTTATGATTGAAAGCGGTGGCGTGTACGCATTTGAGACTCATACGAAAACATGTCGCTGGGCTTAGAGAAACATGCCTAAAAGGTTTTGGTGGACTATAATTAAGTCACACCGCAACCATGTCCTGTGCTCTTAATGGTACCCTGGATGTATGAAGCTACGCATAATGTATCTAGTTTAATGTTAATACCAGTTTGCACATGTGGTTTAAATGCTCATGGATAAATAATTATACAATATAAATAGGTTTCTTAGAGACAAATGGACTATCACTGCCACATGCATGTCATTCTAAATGAAACAGACATAGACGACACAATATTCATTAAGCAGATAAAAACATGAAATGTATTCAATTTATGAAATGACAATTGAAAAATTGAGGTTTGTCGTCTTGGTTTTTTAAACCACTGTGTTTTAGAAATAATTCATTTTGAGCTAGAGATAAAATTTTAAAGAAAAATTCTCTTTTTTTTCGATGTTTATTAAAACTCTATCACTCAAAAATATACTCTTTCGAATTAAAAAAATAAGATAAACCTATATAATTAGAGATTTTGAAATTTTGGTGATATGTTATTTATCCACGTTAATATTAAGTGTCTAAATAAATAAAACATGTTACGAAAAAGTCAGTCTTCATTGATAGTTTTTAATTAAGACAAATCGTAAGCTATGTATGGTTATCGTATAACTTTATGTCCTCAAAGTATACAAATTGCTCCGCGTAAATATTACGGCTTGTTCACAAAATTGGAACATGTATTCTAAATTGTGTTAACCAATTTATAGTAACATTTACATAAATAGGCAACCGTATCAAATATACTAACTATTCTGTAAATGTGTTTTATTGAATTCAATTACATTGTGGGTCTACGAGTTATTTGTTCTTGTATCAGGGGTTGCCGAAGCACTCCGACAAGACATATTCTGTATAAATGTTCTCATAAAACGTAGATATAGTTATTTATTTATATTTAATATCAAACATTTCAGGCAACTTGGAATATATTTAAAAAACGTCTATCGATCAGAAACATAACTATCATCGATATATGTTTTGACTAGATTTTATAAATTAAAAAATAATTATCTTTCAACGAATCTAGTATTGGGCTTTGATGTATAATAATTGTGTTAATTCATTTATTTTTTTATATTTTGTATTACTTCGTGTTTCCATAAATTGTTTGTTTTTTCAATTTATAATGTTCGTCCTTGATTGCTTCTATTTTAAAGAAGGATATATGTTTATTTACTAGTATATCTTGATTGTAATTTTCAATATTTTTCACTTTTAGTGTGTTCTCTGTTCTCTTGGTGGAAAGGCATTACATTAAGAAAAACACAATATTCCTTATTGTATAATAGTATCGTTATTGTTGTTTTGATTTACTACACAATATTTGGTTGTCATTTCATATATTCCGATTAGACAATACATTATTATATTTGTATTAAAATTACGACACGATGTGTGTACAATTATATAATACGCTGATTTAAATAACATACACAGAGATCTCATACTACCTAAAATTTAAATCTAAATAATTATCGGCATGGGAAAAGTACTAAGGTTGATGACGTTTTTCTATTACAAGTACCGCAAGTACGAGTTTCCCATGTTTTCGTGAAAGCATCCGCTTTGTCGCCATCAAATGAGATACCCAAAGGCGTGGTAGATCTTCTACCCTTAGTTCACAGCATGCGCTCCAATATTTATGGGGTTTCCGATTACACTAATTTCACTGCTCGACGATTAATGGGGCTTTATGTTCGAAAAACAGATAACCCATGGTGAACTGGATCTAAGCAAAACCCGACTCTTCTTGCAGTAAGAAGAGCGTAATATTAAATATTTTCTAGTGACAAAACGCTTAAATTTCAATTTATGTTAAGTATTTAATATACGAAATTATTACCTTAAAAGATAGTTCAATAAAATAAATAAAAATATTTAATGCTTTTTCGTCTCTCAACTTTTTTAATACCTTTAATCGATATTTTCAAGAGATATTAAATTTATCAAATTATTATTTTTTGTGCATTTTATACTAACTATGTATGAATATTATATGTGTCGGTGAGAATAATACGTGTTATAGAGTACAAAGACTCTCTGACTATGTTTATAATTACAATATTATGTAAACATTAAACTAGAATATACCAAAAATTTACAAAAAATCATATAACTATTATAAATGTAATGTAGTGTTTAAGAAAACTTACTGGTCATGTTTAAATAATATATATTTTTATTTATATATATATTCCTGGATATATATTATTGCACATATTGCAACGCTTAGCATAAACTAAAAGTAAAATTCTCGTGCACGACCCATTTGTACGTAATCTTTTTTAGAGTTTATCTTGCAGAATTGCCTGGCTATTGGAAACAGGATGTATTCCTTAAGGATCATCGCAATTTGTCAAGACAGGGTTTTTGCTAAGCTAATGGCCTCATGGATATAAAGAATTTTCTCGAAGGTTTTTCTTTGTCTTTATAAGAATTTTATCGATAAGATTTTTTTATCGGGAGAAAACTCGTTAAAACTTCTGGCGCTCAAATCATTTTTTGATCGTTGAATGTAAGAAAAATGTTCGGAAAGTTCATTTGAAAATGCTTGCATCAGTGTGAAAAGTTCACTTTCATTAAAATTAAAAACACAAGTTTCTCTTTCGATCTGAGATATTTTAATTGTGTTTTTCTTTTTTTCTTATTTATCATGAAAATTTCCTGACTTAAGTGACATTATTTCTGAAATAATCGTGTATTTTTAAAAGAAAATAATATTATACAAAGCATAGAAAACAACTTTTAATATCAACATTTCATTTGCTAAACCAAGTTCAATAGTTTTTTTTAAATTGATCAAAGTGAACCCGAATGTTTAAATTTTAAGTAGTAACATCAACAAAACTTGTGCACAAAAATTTGCATACAAAATGAATAGCCGTATCTAATTTTAATAATTCCCAAAAATAATTTTAGGCAATCATCAAAATTGCATATGAATAATTCAGTGTACTTTTAAGCGATTGTAAAAAAATATACATTTGAACATAAATTTTGATTTATAAATGAACATTCAGCAGTACTTTGAATATTTCATTAAATTAAAAAAATCGTATTATTATTATTCGTAGAAAAACATTGGATAATAAGTTATGAATATGACAGATCAATTTATTAAAATTGACTTGATGAAATGTGTACACTGATTTAAACATAAGTTTATATGAGTTGATATATTTTTTTAATAAAATACGATATTTTAAAATGGCTCTATAACTTTCAATGGTACTGAGAATAATGTGTAATCATAACTTCATTCAATATAAGGCTACATGACGTATTATTATGATAAACAGCACGAGCTACACGACTGCTGCTTACGGGAGCCATGGCAACGTGCTCATCCGCCTAGACGCGATGGGAAGGCCTGCAAGTGCTGGGAGTGGATCCTACGCAACCATCGCTAGCATCCACAAGTTTCCATTAGGTATGTTTTCTAAACTGAAACCCATTAAACGAAACGTAATTTTTATTTCTTTTATTAATAAATTGAATTGCCAATTTTTATGAGCCGGTAGTATGCGTACTTAATTAAAATTACCTTCTAATCGGTAAGGGAAGTTCTTGTTGCTACGCTATAAAATTCAGTGTTTAATTTATATCTAGGAACGTAAATAATAGTAATTTAATTATTTTTGACATTATTTATATGTTTACATTAAAGGAAGCCGCCGTTCTCCATCGCCCTACGCAACAACTCAATTGGGAGCACATATTTATGCGCGTCCGGAGCCCCCAGCCTACTTCCCGCCCGCAGCGTCATATTGCGCATCTGATCAATTCACTATTGGATCACAGGTAAAAGACGACAAATTATTTTCTTAATCTTATCATTGAGCTTTAAAATTAATCCTAGAAAAAAGACGCAATAGACCTAAAGTTGTTAACTTTTTCTTTTTACATTATTTTTTGTAAGACTCGCAGGAAGTAAATAAATAATTATTTGTTGAATGCTTTGATTTTCTTATTATTTGTTTGCAGTTTTTATTCATGACCTTAAGACAATAAGTGCATCAAACAATATATCGTCGTCCGTTTGACAAATATGCCAAGTTAGCGTGGAATATTTTTGTATCAATCACACATTGGACAACGAAACAGTTTGATTATTTAAAGCTCTTAATAAAACAAATTATAGCAATAAAAACAAAAACGAAACATGTGACTATTTTATTATGATCTCTGTGATTGGTGTTCAGTTTAGTTTTGTTGCCAAATGATCATACTCAATTATTGTATTATACAATAAAACAACATCATATAAAAGAAACATATACATTTTTTGGTTTGCTTTTATAGGGTTTTTAGAAAATATCTACAATATTTATTGGCACTTAAAAAAAATTGTAACGCTATAATAGTATTTGAATTAATATTTTGTTTAAGCCGCTCGATATAAAGTATGAATTTTCATATCAATAATATTTTATAATCGAACCCACGATAAATCTGAAAAATGACGACTGAAATAACAATTCATAAATGAAAGAATTAGTTAGTTAGTGGTAGAAAAACGTCACGCTTCGCATAACCGTTTCGGTTTTGGTTTTCAGTTTTTGTTTTTGAGTTTTCAAACAATTGGAGTTGAACGGTTTGCTTCATTTTTCGACCCGGTAACAAAGGGGCGGACGTGCGCGAAATAAATAATTTCATAACGACTCGACGAACCGTTAATAATCCGCTTGTGATTTTCCCTCTGATTTTCATACCTCGAAATTCTAACTATTGAAAAACGGTCAGAAGCATGCATGTACGCAACGGCCAGTGTGCACCCTCAACAGAAACAATAATCCCGTGAACGAAGCTACGCATATTATTTTTAAAAAAATACGAATACAATGTATCACTTGTAGGATGTTCACTGTCAATACGTGGTGGATAGGCATTATATTAAGAAAAACACAATATTTCTTTGTACTTATTTGCACTTTTATTTTTCAAGATCAGGACTGGTTTTGCTCATGGCGAGCATTATCAACTTATCAGTTGATCAGTCTTTGTAAATAAAAGTGGTAATATTGTGATTTTCTTAATAAAATGTGTGTTTAATAAAATAAATAATTCCATCATTGATTACACATATTAGAGTGATATTAACACATATTTTTTTATACTTACAATAAATTAGATTTAATCTCTTTCTGTCGTAGACAATCCTGACAAATTAAGTGAAAATATAGTAAAGAACTTCCAGGTTGGTATCGCTTTACCATATGATTTTATCGATAGCCTCTCTAATATTTTTTCGTTTTTTTTACATGTTAAATGTGAATCGTTCAAATTATGTAAATTCACACAACTTTTGTCACTAACGACCCGGGTTTCGTCTTTTGGCATCTCCAGGCACGGATGAACTTAAACTAATAGTTCATGTGTGGATGTACATAATTTGAACGATTCAAATTTAATATTGAAATTCCACCAAGCACTGTCAGTCGAAATCTTTAATTTTTACATGTTATTTACTTATTTTATATTTATTTTTCATATAAATTTTCAACGAGTATCTCAATAATTTTAATCAAGATAATTATATTTATTAATTTATCGTTTAAATGATAGGTATACAAAAAAACAATATTTAATCAAAATTCATGAAGCCATGCATTCATTATTCAAACATGTCTGGCGTTTCAGGTTGTACATTTAATAATTATTACGATAATAATAATTAAAATTTGGTATTATCAAATTGAAATAACGGCGTATGTTGACATTACTTAAATAACAGCACTCTGTGTAAATGTAAATAAATCATCACAACTGTCTGAATAGTGTATTATTTCAAGCTGATGAATGTAAAATAAAATTTAAGCGCTTAATTACAAAACACAAAAATGTCCGAAAGTCATGTTTGAAACGAAAAACTTGAATAACAATATATTTACTAGATTTTTTATCAAAAGACACCATCTTTTTTGAAAACTGCTGAATCATAAAAAAATCTGCGGGAAAGAGACTTGTTGAAAAGTCAACTTGGCCTTTCAAAGGAGGAACACATAATAGTGTCTCCAGGCAGTAGTTTATAAGGTAACGTTTGCGTTTACTGTCTGTTTGCTACATCTTTTGTAAAAACTGTATAAACAATTTTCTTTTTCCCAACATATACTTTCAGAGATTGACGCAAAATAAATATCACGCGCATCTTATGCACAGCGAATTGTAGTATTATAACAGATAACGAGAATTTTCCAGTACGATAGCGAATTCAAAAACGTTTAATAAAAATATCGTAAGTTTCAAAATTACAATTGTGCAGAAACGAAACATAACTATTTTAAGAAGGTTTGTTTCATTGAAATATGATATATAAAAAACTGGCTATTCAATATATATATACATGTATTTAAATAAAGATAAGAGCTAATTTATTTTATTAAAAACACAATATTCCTTTGTACTTCACAATATTTTTTCCACTTTACTTAATAGGTCAGGAATGGTTTCGCTCATTGAAAGATAAGAGCATTCCAAATTATTATGTTTGTTCTAGCTTGCATTCAATGCATTTATGTTATCATGAGAAGTGCAAAATCCACTCTTATAGATAACTAACAAATGTTTTTTTTAAATGCTTTATTTTTTAAATCAGTGCTTTTTGGAAAATAAGATGCCAAAACTCACTTCGTGTCAAGATTTTTACAAATGGTTTTTTTTCTGATCCATTTACTTTACCAATATGGAGCATTTGTCTTCCGAATAAAGTCTTTTTACGAGATATGCTTGTTATTTTGTTACTCAACCTTTTTTTAATATAGTAAGGATATAAGGATAGAATGAAGACAAAACTAGTGGTTAACTCACCACTTTCGGTTTGTTTCGATAAGTTTAGGATTGGGAGGATGGGAGGGGATTTTTAAGATATCAAATTTGATCAGATATCATTTTAAAAAATTGCTGATCGTACTTTTCAAACCTGTGAGATCTATCACGGAAGGCTTAATTTTACTCTGAGTAACCACCAATCAACGTATTTCAAAGGGCCGAAGTGTCAAAAATACGGCAATTTTAATGAACAAAATTGACGAAACTGTTGCGGATGGAATCTAAATTTCTACATTTATTAAAGTATCTATTAATACACATTGCGATAGTGTAAATCTCCGTAAATAAAAATATGCAATTCACCAAAACAACAAATACAGACGTAATTGTTCTTAAACGTCCAAGAAAAAAGTTTTAAAATTTTACTAGTTGGCTCACTTCACCTCTAGGTGGCTATTATGAAGAATTAGACTCCCGGTTCTGGTATATCTATGGTCCTGGTATTGTTTTGTATTATGACATTACTATTAACAGTACCTGGCACATTACATTCAAAGGGAAATAAGACAGGGACAAACAACTAAGAGTTTCCAAGAAAAAAAATCAAACGTTTTTATAACATTATTTTTTGTTGCGAATATTGATTTCAAACATTTAAAATGCCAAGAAAAAGGGTGCCAAAACGCCGTACCACCGCGTTTCATGGTAAAATAATTCTTGTTTTGATTCATTTACATTACACATAAACTATTGTCAGAACACTAAGAACTTAACTATATTTTTTCGAAAATAATTACATTGTTTTGTACTTGAATATTGCATTTGAATGCAGTTCTACCAAGTTAATGTTAATTCGACCAGGGAATTTCCTAACATTCTTTTTTAAATTGTTAACTGTCGGTTCGTGGTGGAATGACTTTACATTTAAAAATATAAAACTCGTATGTTTTTGTTATTTATATTAATATCCCTGTTTAGATTTGTTTGCTCGTGATGAGTGATACTGTTCCTGATCTTTATAAAATTAAGTAGTACAAAAAATGTTTTTTTTTACGTTTATACAAAGTGTTGAGAAATTTATCCATTGCTTTATTTAGTTGAACAATTTAAATGCAAGGAAGATTTATTTTATGATATGGATTTTTTCTATTGCATTCAAATTTGGATAAACTCATTTTTTGTCCGTTATCATTTATTGGTGAAGTTTTGAACAAGTTTGAAGCTAGTTGAATTCACTTACGACGCGCATCACTGCTTGGTAGAGTCAGTTGGCAGAGTAAATATCATTAGTGTATGTCCACACCCTATGCCAGCTTATTGTGTAGCCCCGCGTCGCCGGAAATCGATTATGTCACTCCGCCGGGTGGCTTCCTATTATGATGGAATTGGAAAACGTCCATCCACTCGAGATGATGTCTGCCATGCGACTAGATCCTGCGCCATGAATTGAAAAATGACACGTTACAGGAATACTTGTGGTAATATCGGACTAAAATGTGTGACACGATGATAGCAAACGACGTCTTACATTCGTCGAATACACTGAGCAGTGTAAAGTAATATGCTACTACTCTAAAGTGTTGTCATGGAATGTTATATAAATATTTTAGCAAAAATATCCAAAACAATATTATGTTTTGATTTTCGTTGGTAATAGCGAATTTATTTTAATCAAACAAAAATTTATGATATAATGTTACTGTATTTAATATAATTACTTTAGACCATTTTCAATCAACATATATATGAGCATGTTTACGTCTTAAAAATAACCGATTGTCATATATTATTTTTTTTAACTCGCGGGGTATTTATTATGTTGTTAAAAGTTTAAGCAAGTTCACATATTCCAAAAAAAATGATACTTATTTCTTTACAACTGTATATTTTTATTATTTGCAAACAAAGAATTGTTATAAATCTGTATAAAGTTATATTGTTATTTAACTGAAACCGCTCTTAAAAATTGAAACCAATCCTGATCTCAATGAATAAATGTGTGATTAGTAAAAAATAGTATTCCAGTTTTTAATATAATGCATATCCAACAACTATTAACGGTGAACACATTAAAACTAAATAATTTTATTTTGAATAAGCCCTCATTTTTTTGAAAATATATCAATTAGCATAAAATAATAATAAATGATAATCCAAAAGCACTTAAAAGGTGATTGAGAGTAGATATAACGATCGTTAATATAGTGATTATGACTTATGATTATTTCTTATTGTATCTAAATGTGAAGGTTAGACTTCATAAAAGTATGATCATCTCAAAATAATAATTATGTAAGTACTTTTTCAATTGCTGCTCCTAAAATTATTTACATCAACAAAATGTGAAATTAACAAACAATGTTATTTATTGATGCTTGCTTTATTTCAATAAGTAAGCAGCCATTTTTAATACCGCCAAAGCTAAGAAAGTATGCCAATATTTACTAAAAGTCTGCTAAAATATCTCAAGACACGTTCTTCTTCGTCTGCAGCTACATTTAATCCACTATTATTCACGAACCGAGATGGGGGATCGTTATTCAAACAAAGAGTAATGGAATTGAAATAGCTAGATAAGAAATCAAATCATTTTACAGTGCGAGAGAATTTGCTCAAAAATCTTTTTATATCTATATTTTCGTTTTTCTCATTATGAATACAATAATATTTTTCAAAAAGTTATAACTGAATCATGAATTATTAGATATGAATAGTTAATTTTATAATTAATCAGTCACCTTTGTAAATTTTTGTAGTACACAGAGCGATGTAAAAGATTTCTTTCTAAAAATATCAACACAATCTCCAGTTCGGTGTAAGCTTGTCGCCTCAGTCTAAGCAATCAAACCCAATTCGTCAAAGGTAGTGGAAAGGAAATTGAAACAAAGCACCCATCTAAATTTCCAATAAGTATTGAGTACCTTTGTAAGTACTTACCTTTTCGAAGGTAGATATATCTACTTGGTTGTGTTCGGAATATGTTCGATTGACAGGAGGCGGTGCGTATAAATTGGCCACATCACACGACGTGAGATAGGCAATATCGCTGGCATCTTAGCATCAGTCAGATGAGTCAAGACAAAAGGGGAAAGCCCGAGCGACCCTCTAGAGAGGCTGGAATTGAAATTTAACTTTTCAATTTGGTATGACAATTGAACCCCAGCGGGGAATGTTGAAAGAGCGTGGGGTGTTGTAGTTAAAACCAGGGGGTTCAAACGCAACACAAATTGACTTTATTATTTTTTTATATTAAAAAAATCACGTTCATAATTTTTCAAAGCTGAATCCATGGATAAATTACTATTTAAATGTGTATTTACAATTTTTTCGTTACTTTTTACTGATCCTCAAAATAAGACGAAGACCAAATCATTTATATATGTAGTGACTTTATTTTTTCAATAATTTATCATCAATTAAAAATTTATAATTTATACAAAAAGAAACAAGTTTGAAGGATAGAAACATGAAATTAGTGATAATAATTCATTTTCTATATTTTCAACAGTAGTGTATAACCATTAACCTATACGTATAGTGTATAGTGTACCCTAGAGCCTTTTTTAACGCCATTAATACTCCAATACCATTCATAATAATTACACCATAAATCCAATATGTAAGACAAAATGAAAAAAAAGAGTATGTATTTGTATGCAATTGTAAAATTACGAAAGTAAGAAAAACGCTATAAAATTATACTTTACGGGCTGAATAGAATATTTTCCATCGCAAACAAACAAAACGTGTTTATCAAAGATATAATTATAGATGACATAATATTATATACATAATGATCGATATTATATTTCACGGCACACTGCTTGGTATTATAACTATATGGTAATGTGTAATGAATATCGTGGCGAAAAATATTTTAGCATTCATTCCTTTGAGTATTTCTAAAAATTTGAGGGTGAAGTTGATAGCGACTGGCAAAAACTTCGTTATAAAACACTCTCATTTTACAGTTCAGCTGTGAAACAATACTTTACATTTATATTCGTATATATTGATAATTTTGAAACAAATCATTTAAAAACATTTCTGTAATATAACTTTTATTAATTTGCATGAAATGTATACGGAAAAGTCAAACGGTTATTTAAAGTATTATATTATTTTGTTTTAACTGCCTTTTACTATGATTTATATTTTCCTATGATTCCAGTTCATATTATTATATTTCATAGTAGAGAACGTGCGCCGAGATAATTTTTTTTTGTGCTAGTCTGTTACCTATCATGGATTGACTTTGAGTTCATGAATCATAATATCTAGTTTATTCACACAAGTGTGATTATTTCAAGCGTGAAATCTTTCTTGTTCTTGGGTAAAAAAGTTAAAATGGCAGCACCTTATTATTACTAGTAGTAAATAACTTGTTTGAAATTCATTGATTGTTTTTTTTTATTATTTCAATATCCCAAATAAATACACTTTCACTTCAAAGTTTAAGTAACCTTAAAAAACTTTCCTTTGTCAGTGTATAGTGCTAGATTTTTGACGATATTTGCGGACATAGGTGAGAATGGTGAGGGTAGTTTGTTTGCAGTTCACACGAAGGGCGGCGTTCGGTCCTGCGCTAAATTGAAAAGGCATTGAAGCGCGGGTAAGCGGCTTTAATCTATCTACAGCCAGCACGCCGCGCCGCCCACTCGCATCCTCCGCCCTTACTATCAGCCAATATTGGAGCCCTACCAGTGCCAAGACACGTTACTTAATTTTATTTCAGATGAGCCGTTTTTACTTACATTAATGATATCAATTGATTTGAAATAAAAACACAAAAAGAATTATTCTTTATCAGTACATATATAAATCTAACATACAAAACCAAGCTGCGTATTTAGAGCGGGTTTATAATTTCTATACCTACTAGCGTTATTATTCTATTGTTCTCCAAATAAAGAAAATTATTTATGTTTTACTCTGAGAGCGGTTATGGTTTAAAAAAATACCATTTTGGAGAGGATGTGGAAACAATGTTAGGAAAATTTAAAGACAAGTATTGTGTAATCATTTCTCTATTAATCACATTTAGGATCGGATACAGGTTGGTGGCGAGGATTAGTATCACAGATATTCATGTTTAAAAAAAACTTAACTTCAAAAAGCTCTCTGTGTGATAATTTAAGCCACCCATCCGAGTATGACGAAAGCTCCCGAACATTCATCATTGATGCTTATATTAGGACTGACTACAAATGCATTAACAAGCAGAATTCATAATATTTACAACCAAAGCAAATAGTAGACATAGTGTTTTATTTACTGTATTCTTTCTCTTCCATTCGTTTAACTACTATTACGGCACATTGAATTTAACTTTTAAAAGTAAATGTTGAAACCGTCGACCGCAGTGAAAACCGCGAGACTGGCATACTAGCAACCCTTTAGATCTGTCTGTGAAGCATTTGTTACAGCTTCGAAGTTTGTTGGAATAACACGTAACCATCATTGCGGCTTCTTTAACTTTTGCTACCCTAACTTGTCGCTTAGTGAAAACGAACGACCAATAGAAAACAATTTAGCCTTATACGCTGACCACTATAACACATCACAACATGTTTTGAAATTTTGCGTTAAAACACTACCATTATTATGCAACTTTTGCTTACATTCTATTTCTACTTCTGAAATTAAAATTATACTTTTAATTGAATTTTTCGTATTTAAAAAGTCTTATTCAAGATATGTGAAAAACAAATATTTAAAAGTGATTCTCGTCTCGCATTGCCTCTGAAAATTCCGACAAAAGAAATTGTATGTTTGTACAAAAATGTATGCATAATACACCTTTTATGAATACAATTTTGATACCAATTGTACGACTTAGGAGAAAATTTATCGAACATAGATGACGAACATATATTGAAACAAGCTTATAGCTTGGAACAATATTGTTAATAAATCTATTATGATTGCATAATTTTTTGCATTAAAATCAAAATTTAATTACAGTTATGGTATTTTATCAATATATTTTAATAAATGTGATTCCTGCAGATTATTATTTTACTATTGTTTACGTGTTAACTTTTGTATACATATGTACTTACATATATGTATTACAATTTAATATAAATTATGAAAAAAAATACTTGGGCATATTGTCTTCTTTAAAGTATACTTTTTGTTATTAAACATGAATTAAGGGTGGCATTGTTGTCATATGTGCAAGAAATAGTATTACAAGCTATCTCTGAATCAACTCTAATGTGTTCAACATTATATAAAGTTGACCCATTAACTATTCCATTATAACACTTAAAAAGTTACAAAATGGAAAGCACTAACATTTACTATTGAAAGTAAATGTAAGGCTAGAAATTTCAAACTAAACATTCCGATGACACAGAGTATCTTCAACTCATCAAATTTATTTATTTAACGAAATCTCTTTTATTAATTTAACTCAATATTAAAATCAGTAGCACAGATATTGGCTAAGCGTTGTGAGCTTTTTTGTGACATGCTTTGGTTCGAATTGAAGATTTTATATTCGTTCTCATAGAATGAAAAATCAGCAGATTATACAACTTTCAGAAAATGAATGATGGACAAAATTTCACAAATCATTCAAGAGAAAATCACCTAATTGTAAATAGCACGAAATTTTAATTTCGCTTATAAATTGACCTTTTTCAGATTTTATGAATATGTAAATATAAATTACCGGTCTATAATAACGTCACAAAAGCTTGTAATTGTGTATACATTTAAAAATATTCATTCAAATTTTGGAAAAATACCTACATGAAGTTTATACCAGGTTTTTTGAGATCAAATTATATTAAAATTAAAAACCAATTGTTATCCAAAATTTTAATGATGATTTCAAAAACAATGTCATTAATTAATACGAGTTTATTTTTCTGTCTTGATTAGAAATTATATCAAAAAATATTCATTTGTTTGAAGTTGCTTAAGAACTAATGCGGATATGAGAGACAGGAAAATATTGCCAAAAAGCATGAGCGCCGTGAAGTGAAAATGCAAAATACGAATTATTAATTGCACATCACAACTCTATGATATCATTAGTTCATTTTTTCGGTTTCAACATTAACAAACTTGCGAGCGATCGGTAAATAGTGGAAAGACGCACATTCACCAAAAAATTTACTGCCAAAAATAATACGAAGAAAGACAAATTTTCCTATTAATAAAAATGCTATGAGTCTTTGGACTAATCTAGTTAATCTTATATCGTATTATATTCATTATTTTTATTTAAGAACTCGAAATCTCAGGAAGAAACAAAAGACTGTGATGTTGAAAGCAATTTTGTTCATGTAGTAAAAATGGATTTGGTTTTTTAATATAACTCGTACTTAAAAAAATAAAACACTCTTTAACTAATTATACATTAAGAATCGGTTTTACTCACCACGAGCATTTTCACCTGATAATAATAAAGATTGATTTATGGTATATATACAAAACCTATAAGACTTAGTAAAAGTGTTACATACAATTGGTATTAATAACATGAAAAAAAATATATAATAATACAAAATATTAATAAGTTACACTATACTGTATATATAATTAACATGTTTAAGACATCTTACAGATATAGTTGTTATTTTGAATCACATTCAAAAAACGATCAAACAAGAAAAGTAACTAACAATAAATTCAAAGGTATATCTAAAACGGTATATGAGTGAAACTTTTCCAGACATTTCAATTTAAAATTAGTACAAAAATGTATTTTATTATGAAATATAATGCCTTTCTACCAAGAATTGACAAAGGACACGTTAAAAGTGATAACTTATTCTAAAAATATTTTAAACCATATATATAAGATGAATGAAGTGTCATTCTGTGATTTTTTAAAATCATTTATACATATATTTTGAGGTATTTACTGTGTGCTGGACCATGTTTGCTTTGGGCTCACGTTCATTTCTCGTGAATTGCAAAGGCCCCTTCCTACATACAGCGGTGCGTGCGGTTATTGCATTGGCCTGCAGTATTAGACACCTGCGCGAAGGCAGTGTTCCACACCAAGTGACAGATCCAAACTCAATCTAGCCGTAGTCAAGCGTACAACTTGTCACCGATGTTTAATTTTATCTTAACATAATTTCTCGATAGTTGCATTTTTCATCCAAGATTTGCAGTTATTTCTATACATGTTTTGTGTTACTTTGATTGACATCTTGAGATATCATAGATCATAAAACATTTGAACTAGAGTTTGTTAATGTAGGTATTTCTTTACATGGACATCTCAAATAGTACACAAGCTTTCATAGATGACAAGATTAAAATATAAAATATCCAACTATAACAAATATATGAGGTCGCAACATGGTACCTAATCATTTATAAAAATAAAAACCTTCTATAGTAGTCTAGTTTCAATAAAATATAGCTGAATTCTCACTTATGGTGGTTTTATTCATTAAAACGTTTAATCTTTCTTTAGATGGACTACTTCTACAAAGTGGTCATTATCTCGATTTATTCTTATTTCATTCTTCTTGGTTCCATAGTGCAGATATGTAGAATCCTCGGCGGGGAAAATTATTTTGACACTTGTGATGTGCTATGCCTGCCTCGTCTTTAACCTTAATAAATATTATCAAGTTTTCCTTATAATACTCACCCAAATCAATATTTATTGTCTGCATTATTTGTCATTGAATGCAGTTAAACTTTTTTTGAATCGATATCTTGCTAAAATGACAATTTAAAATACATATTATATATATATATATATATATTATATATGTACATAATTATATCTAATTCATTTGGTGGTGAACTGTTGGCGAAAGACATGACGTAGCCAAAACAGAGGTGACCAACGATATCAAAAGTTTACTACCAACATTGTCTACGAGGTACCGTATATTGGCTCCCTTCTAGCATATATTATATTATCTATATGCCTACGCTGTAGAGGTCTACGCCATAACACCTTTAGGGCGCTTCGTCATGCTCAATGTCCTAATAATCCGATAAACCTTTTGTACTTTGATACAAATTAAAGTATGTAAAACTTGATAAGAAACTGTCAAAAATGTATATATTAAAATATAACCATATACTTGTCTTGTCTCATTTTTAAAATTATTTATGCAACTGTATCTTACGAAAAATAGTTGATGTATTATTTAAAAATAATAAAACACATTTTTATACTAATTCGATATTATTCGATTTAAGATGAGGATCAGTGTTGCTTATCACCATCATTATCAAATGATGTTGTCTATGAGCGAAATCGGTTCTGATCTTTAAATAAATAATGTGAAACTAATTACATACAAGAAAAGTTTTTTTTAACATATTTCCTTTCCACCAAGAGTTGACAGTGAACACCTTAAAGCTATTTATAGAATATTAATTATGAAAATGTTTTCAACGAATGAAAATTAAGTGGTGCAAGTTCATAATGCGGAGTTTAATTTGCTTTTTGCCTGTCGCATAGCCAGCCTCAGAAAAGCCTGATCGTTTTTTTTTTTAATCAAACGATGTAGAAGTTTAAATTAAATATTTCATGAATATCAATTTACCTTGCGTTGTAAGCTAGTTAGTTTGAATTTACGTTCGTTAGTCAAACATTGAAAAATTAAACTTATTTACAATTTATCCGGAGAGGAAAAACATTTCTTTTTAATATTTAGTTCCATTTATTTAATTACATGTGTACTCATGAGACGTTATTAAAAAAATACTAATAGCTTTATGATTCATTTTGACAGATAATTTAATATTTATGTTGGGTGTTACTAAAAAGAAAGCATGTCGCAGATAGTAAATCTTTCAAAATACAAAGTTTCCATGCATTCTGTAAACAATGGTTAACACTGTATAGCTTCCTAAAATGAAGTATATGTATTAAATAAAAAGATTCAGCACATTAATTTAAGAGCTGTATGGCAGATTTACATTTTTCCCTACTTTGACCAGTGCGCAGTTCCGCATTTGACTGGGGCATTTATATTTTAATGATGCCCTGTGAAACATCAAATACGAATTATTTCCTCCAAATCACTGTATTCTAAACAAATCGAAAATTTTAAAGCGCGAAAAAGTTTTTTCATTACGAATTCGGAATAAGTTAGTGGGGTTGCTACTGCGTCAACCATTATCCGCGCTTTTTAATTAAAAATGTGTAGCGGCGTGCAGTAGGCAGATAGCCAGGACGCGAACCGCCCGCGGGTGGTGCCACCTACTAGTACAACGCTGAACTTCATTCGCATCTCCATAACCACCATCTCACTCCTGTAAAGCGGTCAGAAATCTTTTTCATAAGAAATAATGTCCTACCCATAACTGGTATATTTTTCCATATAATTAAATATTTTTTTTAAGTTTTCATGAAAATAATATGAATAAATTTTGTATGGTACATCACATTTATATTATTATACAATTTTGTGTTATGTTCATGATTTCGACCAACTTTTAAAAAACATTATACTGGAAACAAAAGTTGATTTCTACGATGGTAGGTTTTCTATTATCCTGTATGGAGTGGAGTCATGAATTTTCAAAAACAGTGCTGATTAGTTTTCATTTTAAATAATCAAAAAGTGCCTCTAAATTTTATAGCGACTGGGGCCTACCATGTGCGTAATTCACTACTGTCGCTGTACATTTGCGTGTGATTGGCAACAGTAAATATAATTGGAATAATATGTAAAAAATAACGTCATCAATAATCATCAAAATCAGTTAATCTAATGATGGTAATAAAATTTTCAATAATAAAATTAAATAAAAGTTGAACGGAGAGACACAGGAAAGATAACCTTTTTTCTAAAAGCAGTAGCAAATTTTTTGAATTGATAGACATTTTCTGAAAACGAAACGAGATCTGGATGTCCAATATAACCATCGCGGTTATTTATATACTATAAAAACAAAATATCTCTTTTAATGAACGGATTCGGACAATTCCAAAGATTATGCTCTAAATCTTGATTATTATCACCGCAATGGCAGTTTGAGTCTGGTTTGATACAGCAGACTAATAACGACTGCCAACATTTTATTCTTCTTTGAAAATGGTTCAAGATGACTGACATAAAGGTTAAAACTACCCCCATCGGCACCCGCTGTGCCGTTAGGAATACCTTCCAATTTGTATCAGTGTCATCACCCTGTCACTGAAATAAATCCACTAAAGTTGGGTTGCTTAATTTTGTATGGAAACGGAAAATCTCTGTAAATCCTTTTAAATGGGATAATAAACATGATTTAATACAAAATTGCAAGCAAATTTTGACAGCTACCGACTATTAAGATCCAAAAAAATAAGAGATAATAAGTTCCTTGTAAACGCATCTATAATTTTTATAGTTCATAGTTGTAACTTAATGGTTGAACGGCATTCTGCAATTCATATTTTTTTCACTTTGAATAAACAACTCGTTTACATTATATCATTATTTAATAAAATAAATGTGTAGCGTAGTTTCAACGAAAAGAGAATATGATTTTTGAGACGCGCTTTGGGATAAAACAAGTACATTATTAAATTATTTCACGGCCTGAATAAAGATCCAATAAACGATTTGACAATTTTAATTACGACCATTTCTCTGAATTCAAAGTAGGGTACGTACAAATCGACGGTAGACTGCGTTCAAATAAATATATTTCTTTATTTTTCGAAATTCAAAGCGCAAATTGCTTCTCTTTAGGGATGTCCATTCCTTTGTGTTGGAGGCCATCGTTAGTTATTACATTTTTCGCTTTGTCCCGTGACGTCGTTTAGCAGTAATTGTGTGAATTTTATTATGTAATCATTTTTACAAGTGATTAAATCTTTTATAAAAAGAATATTAATTGAATGAATACACATTTATACGCATGTATTAATTAATACTAAAAACATATATGTTTATGATGTTTTCCTTCCTCTTAACCTAACTGCTATCCGATCTTATAGTCAAGAAACAGCGAGCAATTGACTGGCAAGAAGTGTTCTCCTAATCCTATCTTTCTTTTTTTCACAGTATTATTCGAAAGCAGAGATCGAGTAAATGACTAAAAATCAATGTTCATAAAAAAACACTTTTAGCTTAAATTACTCTTTAAAAACATAATATTATGCTCAAAATTAAATAACGTTAGTAAAAATAAAATTCTTACTGTTAGTTGGAAAGTAAAACTGTTAAAGACAATCACAATAGCTCACATCTATGATGATCAAATACGCCTTAAACAAAATTTGTATACATCTTTGTTCCAATAATATGATAATAAATAGTAAACTTGTATCCATAAAGTCTACGCTAAATATTATTCATATATATATTACCATTATCCATGGCCGATTGATGACGCTGTCAAATCGATCGCCTTGAATCCGTTATTCAAATAGTCGAATTGATATTTGTATACATTCATTTTACAGAAAATTTTCAAAAAGATATCCTGTTAAAAAAATGAGCACAATTTTCCTAAAAATATGGCTTCAGCTTATCGCTATACAGTGGAATCTCGATTCTACGTTTTTCAATGGACCGTAATAAATGAACGAATAATGCGGGAAACCGATAATGCGGGAAATCTTAAAATAATATCAAAAAATGTTTAATTTTCAAAAAACTTATTTATTTATGTAACTAAATGCGATGTAAAACTATTTGAGCGAAAAAAAATATTCTACAAAAACGGTCAATCGGGATAATAATTGAGACGGGACGATACTATTTAGATGATAGATTGAGGAAATCAGTAAATTAGGGAATGATAAAGTGGAATTATTAAATATTGTTATGACGGGACGGGGTCTTGGTCGAGTAAAAAATAAACGATCCATCCAAAAAACGAAGATAGCGAGAACGGTAGATCGGGGTTCCACTGAAAAAAACGCGAAACGAAATCCGAGGCAAAACTATTTATGAAAAATATTCAACGAAAACGGTCAATCGGGATAATATTTAAACGATAGATCGAGGAAAACGATAAATCGGGGAACGATTAATGCGGGATTCTTTAACATTGTTCTTACGGGTGTTTGGCCGGGACTATGAAAAATAAACGATTCATGCGGGAAAACGAATAATGCGAGAACGGTAGATCGGGGTTCTACTGTATTTTATATTTATATTTTTCAATTTTATATAGAGAAACCGATTTACAAGCGAGTCACGTTGATATTCTTGATATAATGCAATTTACAAAGCGCATTTGTCAGAAAATTATTTTAAGCCTCTTACATTAATAACATAAATAATCCAATCATATTTTTAAACTAATCCTTACATTTATTTAATTACAGTTTTTACAAATAATTCCTAAATCTAATTTCTGTTATTTGCCAAAAAAGTTTTTTGAATCAATGGTCTCAAATAATAGCATATGATTTCACTCCTTAAATTAATAACTCTCCTTTATTTAGGCTGAGAAAAAAATTACACAGTAGACAAATCTTGATGTATATAGGCATTACCGTGTTGCCTTAGAATGTTCAGATTGCTAATTGTCACATTTCACTATGCATAATGATTGGAAGAATTACCGAAGCGGTCGTTTCGGGCGTCGTACAGCCTTCATCATTAACTCTGGCGCGACACAACAGTATCGTATCGAATGAGAGAGGGTGGGAATAAAGCTTCGTAAGGAGTGATTACAAATTCAAAAGAAACAATATTATTTTGAAATCCAGCACAAATTTAACTTAACACTGATTGAGTAATTTGTCATATATAATAATTTCAACAGGGTAAAATATCAAGGTATTTCAGTTCTACAGTGTAGAAACTGGAGGAGAAAAAATACCATTAAAATGGAGTTCTACCAAGTAAATGCCAAATCAATAAATATAATAATTTCCACTGCTTAAAATATTTTCTATTTTATTTTTTAAGCAATGTCCACTCCCAATGTAGAAAATATAGTCCTCTAATTCAGTTAATCTCAACAGATGTTTTTCTACGAGGACTGTTTGTTACTCAGTTGCTAAAACTCTCTTTTTGAAAGAGAGTAAGGATAAAAGATAGGGCTAAGACAGAGCTAGCGGTTAACTTAATCACTTTTGCTACGCCCCATTTTTAGAAACTAGATAGGTGGATACATGGCTTCAAACAGAAATCAATAAATCAATTGAAAAAATCCATTCGAAGCCATTATATCACAATCGATAAAAAACTAAGCAGATTAAAAAATATACATTTTAGCTATCAATGTATTTAATAAAACCATTTTTTTAATCAGCTATGACATAATGCCCATAAGCTGAGCGAGAAGGATAAAACACTGTATATAAATATTTTAATATGTAGTTCTTGGTGACAAAGCTTAGATGAAACTTATGAAACTATATTTTATGGCCGTAAAAAATAAACAGTGGCATAATCGTACTAAAATAAATTTTCATTGATTTATTTGCCAAATTATATTGAGCTATTATTTTTCAATTCACTCCGAGTCTCTTATACCAAACATTACAATAAGGTGACGCCACGATGCTCGTGTGTTTGTCACCCCTCTAATGGAGTTCGGTCCCCATTGCTTTGTGCAACAAGATATCGTAGCAGCAAACTCGAATTTTGCTTACACACTAGGTACACACTCTCAAGCCGAGAGGTACACATATTATACCCACACATATTTCACCATATTTGGGTGTTTTGAAGTAGTTTTCTTAAAATAAAAAGTTCCTTTTACACGAGTAATTTCATGAAATTCTTTGTCTAATTAATTTAAGTAAAAAAAATTAACGTTGTGTGTCGTGTCATATTACAAGGATTTTTGAAATCATGTACGGTTCAAATGTGTAGCAAATATCACTTTCAAGACATTTCACGACAACCTATCTAGTATAAAGTCAGTCGGTAACGTTTCTTTATCCTCTAGAATAAACAAGTAGAAAGAGGGTGCTAGAAAAATACCAGTACTAATCAGATCCATTTTTTTAAAAACCGATATATCAACGTGTCAATTGTACGTTCGGTGATTTGAATACTTGACTACGCCGAGTAGAATGAAAACTTAAGATCGCTACAATGGCTTTGTTAAAATTAGTTCTGGCGTTTTTCAATAGTTTTTCGTTTGATATTTTATAAATGTGTTGAATATGGTTTTATTATCAATCATGCGCTTACAATTAACATATATTATTTTAAAACTTTGGTAAAGCTTAAGCATTGGTAAAGTAAAATAATAAATATTAAAAAGCGTTCTTTTATTATTTATTTGTTGCGTTCGATAACATGATACGCGTTAAACGTAACTCACTGAAAGTTATTTACACCAGTAGATATAATGTTATTAAATATATTAAGTATAAATTTGTACACCAATAAAATTACTTACTTCAGATTATCTTCATCACATTTGAAAACCAAATCACATTTTATGCACCAAAGAAGTTTTTTAGGCGCAGATCAAAGAAGATTTTTTTTTCATATCCCAAAGGAAACAAAGGGGCGATCTTAATCACGTGACGCTATTTCATAGCTATCAAAGTATCATAGGTACACATAAAATACGTCGTAAATCATAGTGGTTTGTACGAGGCAACGTTATATAAAACAAATGTCCGCTTTTTAATTATTTTTTTTGTCGGTTATTTTATGAAAGAAATTGAACAGTGTCTATTATTTTGCATATAATTTAATAACTACTGGAATATGATATATAAATTTCGTTGATGGATAGTAAAAAAAAAATTAAAAAAAATGATATCACTCGGAAACGTCATGTATCCGTGTATTGTAGTGAATAAATTTATACTGTTCCATGAAGTAATATCTTCCGCATAATAAAGTTTGAACAAGTCAGTAAGTCAAAAAAAGTCTTTCATAACGTACAAATATAAAGTTTTCCAACTAAATAAACTACATCTTGCGAAACTTTCTCAATTGTTGGCCTTTTTTGGCGTCATAATAAAATTCCCACGGTGGTACGTTTTACATTACCCTCGGCGAAGCTCGCGCGGCGACTAAATTTGCATATCTATTCGCAGTTGTGAAGAAAAATGAAGAGTTAACAGTTTCCCGAGTGTTGTTTTTCCAAATGTGGCCGTCGCACGGAGAAACAATGAGAGCGAGGGCTTTATGAGGCGTGATCGTCTAATGTCTGTTGGCAACCCGGTCCAGGAACTTCTTCCTTCTTTCGGTATTTCCACCACCATAACGGACGTGATTAATGTCATATTTATTCATGATTTTCCGTTTCAGCTTATACTCTGCAAACGATAGAGTTATAACCGTCGTATGATATTTGTTTTGTTTTTTTTTTGTTTTTCCGTCTTTATGTTTGTCTCGCTTGAGATTATAAATGATATTTGCATTGCTTCTACGCAAATGTTTACGTGTTGTTATATGAAAAGTAAAATATTCTTTTTCGTATCTCGAAGACGATACTAAAGTGCATGTTTATTTAAACCTGGTACAATCGCGGAAAACATGATCAAGAAATTTATTTACAAAAATAAAATAGTATATTGTATTTCCACAATATTTAAGCAAATAACATTTCGACAAAAAGTGCTACACGAATAGCCAGTGAACACCATTTAAATATTCTTAAAAATAATAAATGTAAAAGTAATGAAATACGTCAACGTTTGATTGAAAACATATAAAACAGGTAAAATTCAGGTTTATGTCAATATCATATATTGTTTTATGACAAATTAATTACACAGAATTATGACAGATATTAAGTTTTATAATGTATTTCTAAAAATAAAATTAATTTGTTACTATCAGTAAACCAGTGTCCAAATTATTATTTTTATGGTTAGGTTGGTGACAAATGCTATATTTTTTATATATTGAACTCAAATGGAGTCGGAGAAAAATTACTGAATTCATTTGAAAAAAAACGGTAAAATGGATAGTGAAAATATGTTATGTTTTTGTTTATATTTTTATAAAGACTACAGTTATAAATCTGTTATGTTTTCGCAAAAAAAAAACAATAGCTTGTACATCCAGACTTCTTTTTCTATAGCAGATTTTTTTTGTACAACTTCAAATGGCACTATACTCAAAATAACTGAATCTGAATACTCACCATACGAAGGATATATCAATTTAAAAAAAAAAATTCTTTTCCTTTTATAAGACTTCATTTTATGATGATTGACGTGTCTAATTCGATGGTAATTTATTCGGCACCGACAATTTATGGTAATACGAGCACACAATGGTGTGTAGTATGGTGTGTAGTGTAGTACCTAACACGTCACATAACTCTTTATATGTCTAGACCAGGTTGAGACTTTACTTTAAAGATTTTACAATGCAGTAAAATTAACATTGCATCTATTATATATTATTATAAATACGATTAACATAATAATTTTACCTAATTGTGATATCAAAATTTATGAAAGATTTGATAGTGTTTTTTATTTTGAAAACTTTGTTTTTGAGCATACATAAGTGTTTACGACAATATACATTGTGGTTAGTTTTGTGTTTATTTGCACTTTGCTTTGTAGCAGACGTCGATGGTTATAATTGAACTCCCGACATCCAATTAATTTGTCTTGCCGTTTTGAGAAGAAACGACCATATCCGTGTCCTTAAACTTTGCTTAAATTATCGATTAAACTTAGAAAACCTTTTAAATAAAACGCATGCTCAAAAAGTAATTGGACATTCATTTTTTTTAATAAATTTATATTTTTTCTGTCCCCTTCGTAAGGCTGGTTTGGCAAATAATAACCCTTTGCTAGTTATGTACATTCTTTATTTCTTCGGTTGGATTGTAAAAAAATCTCTTAAAACATTACGTTAAAATGTGTCATTATGAGCACATATGATCTACATCAAGAGCGGATATTACATTCAGAATTTTCTTCTTAGCCATAAAGCTGTAACTTTTTACTTTTAGTGAGCCGAATAAAAACAAATTATAAGAGTTTCAGGCCGCAAATAAAAATGAAATTACAGTAAGTTTAATCCTTTTATAAAACACTAATGATACGTTTTACGTAAAATAGCCGCACAAAAAACCGTTTAAAAAAGATTACGTGAATATACATAGATAAATGAAAAATAGTATTCGATACATTTGATCATGTTATTTAACCGTGCAACAAGAGGATTAAATGTACTTATTTAGAAAAAAATCTTGTAAAATATTCAGTTATACACATATGTATGATTCAAAAGTTAATTGTTTTATTTATTATTTAAATTTGAAGATGATAAATCAGATGGTCAATAAAAAATTCAAATAGGCTGTGGATTGTACATCACTGCCTAAAAGTTATATATGTAGGTACACTAGGTATAAAATGTAATGTTTTTTTTTATATTTTCATATTACCAATCAACTATTTAAAAAATATTTCTTGTATTTATATTAAAAAAAAACAGTTGTGCATAAACATTTCCCTCAGCACCAAATTCTGTTATAAAGATGTTACCATTTTTCAGAAATTATGAAAACTAGTATTGATAGAAAAAAGTAATGTTTTTTTTTTCTTTGTGATCATATTATAGAGCACAACATAGGATGAACCAATCCCTAGGTTTATCGTATACGCTTACGGAAGTAACTTAATTTTACTCTCTTCGGAAATGTTTTGTAAAAAAAATAGGTTTCATTTCAGAACATAACAAAGTTAGCCGGGTATCGCTGGCCGTTTGTCAGCAAATCTTATCCTTCGTTCAAAATCGGAAAGAGAAAATGGAAAATTAGAAATGAACCAGGCACTTGTCTACAGAACTGAACATTGCTGTCTCAGCAGAGAGAACTGAACAAGAGTTGATTAGACGACGTGATAGCTTTTTGTCCACCCGTGCAACTTTTAAATTTTCAATGTTTAAAAAGTGCCAAGACTGATATTTTTTTATCGGAATCAATTCTCAACAAAAGATTACACTGTTGGTGTTTCTGTTTTATACTGCTACTAAATAGTAAGTTTACATCAACGACTAAAAAAATATTTACTACATAAGCAAGTTTGATATGATCAACGATAAATGAGAATTTATTCACAATCGTCTGTAAAGTGGTACAACTTAATAAAAATATGAATAGAGTTTTTTCCCACTCATTTGTGCTTAAATTTTGTTAATATAAGTGTTCAATGATTTCATACATTGATTGTATGATTTGTATACAAAACCATGGATGTCTGTGAGGTTTTTATAACTTTTCGACTTACCTCCTGGCCGACTCTGCCAATTATTACATGTAAAATATGAACGGAAAGATTAACAATTCTTAAATGTTAATTGTTTAGCCATTTTCATGATCAAGTATTCAAGTGGTCAACATCGTTCCCCAATCCCCAGTACAGTCAGTTTCATAACTTGATTTGTGAATCGATGTGTGTATTTCTGTTAGAAATTATGGATTTCTATGAATTTAAAATTCCCTTTCACCCATCTGACCCTAAAAACGAAGTAAGAGCTATATTCTTTCTTATCAATGGTTTTTTACTTTTAACAGAAATTCATAAATCGATTAAAAAATCAATTTATAAAACTGTCCGTACCGGGATTTGAACCCGTGCCCTCCATAACCGAAGCCAACAACGTTGCCACACAGGCGACACTTACTTTATCATGTTATCCCTACTCTTTTTCAAAAATAGAGACAAGGTAACTAAACAACGAACAGCTCTGTCAAAAAACTTTCATTAAGATTCCATATGCTCGACATTGGGTGTAATTGTTATTATTATTCTAAGAGACACATATTTCAATATTGCACTATTACGTTGTACTACATGGATATGATAATTTCTACATAGTGAAAATATTGAAGGCTCTGACAAGTAAATCGCAGAGTACACACCAAGGCGTCGCGCCACACAAATATGGCAGCCCATTGATGATCACTGTAGACTCTACAGTGTAGAGCTTTCCCTCAGTTGAAAGCTTGTTAACGCCGTGCTGCGACGCCAAACCAAAGCTTTGTCAGAGATTGGCTGGCAACTTTCACCGATTGACGTTTCGGCAGTGAATTCGCTCTTTCCTCATTTTGCAGCGCATTGGAGTGTGTGACTCCAATTTATTGCATGTTAGCCTCAAAGCAAAGCGGTCGAAGACAAAATTTCGTGAATACTTTCAGTAATGTAAATACTTCTCCATCGTTATATTACAAACATTCAGAGATTTACAGAAACGAATATATACATTTCTAGGAATGTTAAAATTATGTAAAAAATCATGAAGCATCATTTTTAAATAGCTTAAAAACTTTTTTTCGTAAAGATATCGTAAATTTTTTTTAACATTATAATTTAATTAATTTAAAATATTTTCCAGCATAAAAGTACTTTGCATAAGTTTTAGTTTTTTTCTGTTTATATTATGCGTTATTTTTCGTTGAAAAAAATATTCAATTTCAACAAGCTTCGGGTGTCATATTTTTAATATACTGCGCTACTTTAGAACTTAATAATGACAGTTATGTAAATTGACCATTCTCGCCAGCTGAATTATATGCGGTCCTGTCTTTTTTAATATTGGAGAAAAGTAGAATAAATTTTATTTTTTATTAATATATTATTTTTTACACTGTCGTATGACTGAAGGTAATTTTATCTATCATGGCTAAATTGTGATATAAACGTATTATTATTGTATCTGGGAACAATAAAAATAAAACAGATATATTTTAAACATTTATATAGTGTTTTTGTAATATTTATACTGTTTTAAAACGTGTTTTTGCAATATGAGATATTGAAATATAACAGTGCTTTAGGTTTATTAGTATCGACTCACAGCCAGTGGTGGCCGGTCAATGTAGCATTGGATCAATGCACTCCTTATAATATGCTGGGGTGGATATATTTCATGAAATAATATTCAAACATATATTTATACCGTTCACTCATTTTAAATTCTTCATGTGTACATAAAGAATTAAAAATAATTTAATAATTTAATTAAGAATTTAAAGAATTTACAATAAATACTTGAAGAATTTAAAATAAGTTAATAAATAGTAACAAGGGATGCGTTGATCCAATGCCACATTGACCGGCTACCACTGGTCACAGCTATCTGGAAAATAAATTATATGCATACTATGTAAAGTTGATAAAAATAATGTTGTCACAAGACTTGATATTGACTCAGAATGATATTAAATTATTATATTTATATGTTTAATGGAAGTACTTTGATCATCCTGCAATCTTTCGTCGAGGTTGGGGGTAGCACGCTTCGCCACCCCTGTCTCACTGCAGCCCTAAGGCACTTTACATTGATGCAATCGAATCGTACGGAAATCATATTATACCTCACTTTATTATTCTGCGATTGAAGTGCTTTTACTTGCTATTTAGCAGCACACGCTTTAAAAGAGGCTTTTTGATTTATTTTTCAGTAGTACTTTGCTTTCCAATTTTTATTTATTTATTTGTGCTTTTTTAATGTTTTAATAAATATTTATTTCACCTTATAAACATTTTTTTGAATACACATTGTCAAAGAAGTCGAATGGGCTTTCGTTTTGTACGGTTTCACAAACAGGAGTAAAAATTCCCAAATAAACACGCGTAGACATTATATTACACAATTGGTTTTAAAAGCCGGCTTGAATTATTATGGATTTGTATCTCTTCACTTTTTCAATACAGAAAAGGACTGAATATTTGCATATTGTGGTAACTCTTTCTATTAATTACACTCTTTAAATAAACAGTGTAACAGAAAAATGATTGACTCTTCTTTAAAACGCTATTTAAATGCTCAATAAATTTTCATTCATTTCATTACGAAATACGCACATATAAAAAAATATTTTTATCAACTGTTGTGTTAATTTCAAATAAATTTTGAAGTAATGGTTTTCCATCATTAAAGACACGTTCGATCGTAATCTTAATTAACACAAATATGTTATCTGAATAAGTGCATAAAAACTATCTACTTTTGTCAAAACAAATAATATTTTTAATAATATTAGGTTTTACAAAATTTGACACCAGAGTCATTTTTATTGTGTTTTAAATTAGATGTTTCTTAATAATTTTGCGTGGAAAATGTTTGCGATCGTTTTAGTAAAAAAATACAATTACTAATTTTAATGTCCGCAGAAAACTTTTTTTCTAAATCTGAAATACTTTGTGTTGATGCATATCGCACAACAATAATAATACACGTACATATTTAATGTTATTTTCAAAATTCGTAATTGAAAGTTTTTATTTGTTTCAAAGGTAGTCATTGAAAGCCTTATCTATTTTTGCGTTTTGCTGGCGTGAAAGTTTTGAAATTTCAACGGTAAGTGAACAATCAACATTCTACATAGCAATAATAATGGTCTTATCGCGAAGCTCGCGGGACCAATTTTGACTTTCGTCTCTCTCAAATGATACACACTTAGTTCCCGGCTCATTTTATGTTCATAGAAACATTCACATATAAAATGTAATTACGTTTTATCGTGGATATTATCACTGGTTTATATCATGTATGATTACACAATAACATTTAATAGCGGCATATCAGTACGCGCCATTGATTTTAAATGATCAGTTTCCCGTGTAAATGTTTTTGAAATGCGTTTCCCTGCTATATATAAAATAGATATATAAATACCGAATAGTGTACTTAGAATGGGGACAAACGAATTACTTTTTATGAATTTATGATGTATCAAAATATCAATGTGTAAATATTATTTTAATTTGCTTATACTCCCCTTCCAGTGACGACAATGATTTGAATTACATGGATAATTTACAATTTTAGTATTGAGAGTATGTAAAATTTTCTCTTTTTCCAAAATTTTGCTACAAAATTTAACAATATTTTTCAAGACCTTTGTTTCGATAAAGAGTTAAGTAACCAGCGCAAAAATAAAATACTTTACCTTATTTTATGAAAAAAATCATGGACACGCTAAGGAATTGACCAATTTCGACTCACTATACACTCAAATACAAAATACTATCTCATATAAATTTCTGGATTTTCCCCCTCAACGATTGTTTTGCTATTTTTTCGAATCTGATTTTTTATTTCAATGTACGTAAGCATTCAATAGAAGACAAATGCTCCCCAAATATTCGTGCTGTGGTACTTTTTTTTACTTTTTACATGATGTATAAGTGTATGAAATAAAACCACACATATCGCTAGTGTTGGGTTAGAAAGGGGATGTTTTCACGAAGCGCCGACCCTTAGTTAAGGGTCGTAGCAACCTCACTTCAGTCGAGCGTTTAAACACCACTTCTTCGTCCGTGCATAGGTCTACGCAGTACTCGCCTACGAAAATTGTGTTTTGATTCTGTGAAGGGGGTTTTTACACCGTACGGTGACTTTTATCTAAGATGACAAGTGGGCAGGCAGTGTTACAGTTGACTTAACAGGGTTATGTTACACAATTGAACGTTCAATTATGACACAACGATTACTTTACATTATAAATGAATTTATTTAGCAACACATTTAAATCTCTCGTATCAATACTGCGAATGTAACTAGCGAGACCACATAATGTAATTATTCGTGTATTTTAACATTAAACGTGATTTTAAACATTATTCCGAGATTTTAAAATTGTATTGTATTTTTGATTTGAGGCTATTTTTCCAACCTGAATAATCCATTTTTATAAAAGTATATTTCATTACTTAAAAACCTATTTTGTATTGAGTATTTTTGAAACATCAGTTAGCTATAAGCGTCAAAGTTACAACACAAAAATACAGCTTATTCATAAAATTGAATTAAGGCTTTACATTTTTGAAAATATGAAACGATTTATTTTATAATTTAAGATTTCGACTGAAGGTGCTTGGTGGAATTTCAATATTAAATTTAAATCGTTCAAATTATGTACACTCCCACAGATGTTGTCACTAACGACCCGGGTTTCGCCTTTCGGCATCTTCAGGCGTTCAAGCGCACGGATGAACTTGAAGTGACCAGACTGACCAGACTTGAACTCAGTTCAAGTTCATCCGTGCGCTTGAACGCCTGAAGATGCCGAAAGACGAAACCTGGGTCGTTAGTGACAAAATCTGTGGGAGTGTACATAATTTGAACGATTCAAATTTGATTTATTTTAAGACGTTTATAAATGACCGATTGTCTGAAAAAATATACAGTAGCACAATATACTTTTCTTCGCACTATGATAAACAAGATGTAAAGTCTGTCATTAATTTATTTTGAGACCCAAAGAATATTGACGTTTAAAATCTTAAACAGTTTTCAGTCAACAGATTTATTAACATTCTTTGTCAAAGGACCCACGGTAACTCGAATATGCGAAAGTCTGATATAGTTTATAGATTTCCCATACAATAGTTGCCATTTAAAAAACTTTATAACAAACAGAGGTTATAAGTTACACCAGGTGTGTTCTTTAAACGGAACATATGGACTCACAATGGAAAATCTTAAATTGTTTTAAAACTGTTGGTTGAAATTCATTCGCTCAATTGTTCGAATGGGTGAGAATGGAAAAATAGGTCTAGGAAAAGATGAGCGATTTACATTTCTCTCTTTCTACATCCCGTTTAAATGATAAAGTTAGAAATTTGTGGTAAGAAGTATCAACATAACAAACATCTGACTCAAAATCCATAAATACATTAAAAACATATTTTATGAGAATGGTTATAAAAGTTATGAAAGTATCCGATTAGGATTCAAAGCCGAGACTCCACAAATCGAATGTGAGTAATGAACACCTCAAAGCATTTAGCTCGGTTATAGGACCAGAAAATAGTACCCACATTACCAAAATAATAATTAACGAAATTATAATGTTCCTATTATGTTGAAAATTAAATTTGTAAAATGATATTTGCTTAATTTTTTTTTATTATTAAATAATGTTGGAATGTGATATTTATCGTTATGATTACTTATTCATATCACATAACATTAGGTACATATGGTGTAATTAAATACAACATGCTGGTGCTATGTATTTATGTTTCAAAGTCACACCTGGTTTATAAACACGATCTCTATAAACTTTATTCAGTGACGTCGAGTAGAAACAAGCAAGTCAACAATTATTTGCAATAAGGCAAACTGTGACATATAAGGTATATGATTATGAAATCCATTATACATTTTCGTTTATATATGTTCCATATTTAATTGTATAGTTATTCAAGGTTTCCCAAACTTTTTTTGTGACGGAACACTTTTTTAGGTTGGATAATTTCTAATAGTTGAATACAAACAAATATGTTATTAAAATACTTTTGACAAACTTGAGCAGAAATCATTGTATGACCAATCTTTTTTTTTGTTTCAAATCAGAATCTATCTGAAAAAATTGATTTTGAACCCAGGAATCATCCTTACTAGTTATCGAAATATACTATAAAATACATGCTTTCAAGTTATGTAGGTGTTTGCGGAACATAGTTTGGGAAAGCCCGGTATAGTATATACTTTAAGACTAGCCATTGCTTCTGCATCCTTAAGAAACGTCCCATATCGATCCCAAAAATTAAAATAGGATAGAAATCATATTTTTAATCATTATGCAAATACCTATTCGGAAGAAAATAAATCCTTTAGCTATTTATTATAGTCGAACATTAAAAGATGTTTAAAAAATAGCGGAAAGTGGCGTGATAAAAAATGTAATTTAAAACGATAAACATAAAAATAAAAAAATATATTGGTGGGAAATTCTTCGGATAACTTGTCACCTTCAAGGATTATGACATTGTTTAAAAGTCAAACAAGAAATCACAAATTGACCGCTGCGTAACAGATAGCTATCGTCGGCGCGTAGGCTGCGTGAATCCCAGAGTAATCACTCGGGCTGTGCAAACATCTCACAAGATGTACCAGATACACCCCGCCGTGAGTCAACACTGCGATAAAATCATTGTGAAACATCTTCTGGGCAAACAACCCCGGGGCGGCGGCGGGTGGTAGTTCTTCGGCGGATCCTTGCCGGGTATTGTATTTCGATATCGCTTTAGCGTGCCGCCCTATCGTCTCGCCTACCCTCGCCCCGACCTTCGCCTAATATCACCGCGGGCATATACGCAACGGCATATCGAGAGATTGCTGTCAATAATGGTTCCCAAAATTTCGTTTAAGTAAAAAAAACATTTTTTAATATTATCTGTGCTTTTTGTAATTAAAGAATTTATTTGTAAGATACCAAGCGGAATAACAAAGTCATTTTCAAGTCAAAAATTTTATTTTGGGCTAAACATGAATTTTCACAATGTTACCGCCGAATTCATCGAAAATATGAAAGGATATAATTTACTTTACTCAACCAAATTTTATTTAAAAAAATATTAAACATCTTTTATGGTGGTATCTTTTTCTATTGATATTTCCGGCAAAAAGATTTCAATTTGAAAAATAAAAATATACAGTGCTGTTACAATAGGTTTGCCGTGCCATTCACATAAGAAGAAAAAATCGTTATTGACACGATGTCATTTTTGATGGAATTTTTAAATCTTAAAATGCTTTCTCACTATATGTTTTTCAATAAAGGAACAATAGAAAAAGGTGTTGAGGAAATTTAATTAAAACTTTAAAAATCCGCAGAGTAAGGTTTCAAAAATATGTCATGCTTTATTATATAAAAATTATATATTATTTTAAAAATATTATAAATAATAGTAAAACAAAACAATGAAATAGTAAATTTTGGCTAGCGAAAAGAAACAAAATTTAAAACGTCCTGCTAGGGCCGGCCATCCAAAGGGTGGTAGAGTAAGGGTAGCAAAAAGGGGAAGAAGACGAGAGCGAAGTTCTAAAGGGGAGGGGGCAACGGAAGGGAAGCAGGTTGTTTGTACAAGTGAGTGATTTCCTGTTTGCCCCAGCCTGCCCGAGTCCCGCGGTGCATTTCCCAGAGGGCGGAGGACGAGACGCTCCATGACGGAGAGTTTGAATATGGCCTCCAAAAGGAGGCAAATTATTTAATAATAATAATGTACATTCGATATTATTGAGAAGGTTCCCTGACATTCACATTTTTCTGTATCCAAAGGGTCGGAAATACGATTGTACATGTTTAGCTAGATAACGATTTTTTTTTCTCAAAAAGCAGAATATATCAATTTCATTTTAAATTGTTTATTGCATATTTGAAACATTCTTTACATGTCAACAATATAGATGACCATGATGCATGTACAGTTAACATGATTGATATTTACAATTTAAACTTTTAATTGTCTGATGAATGCGCGTTTGGTCTAATCAAAAGTCAAAAATATATATTTTTAAATGAATGTGGAGTTTTTTGTCGTCTTTCGAAAATAAAACAGATACTAAATTACTTTTACTAATTTCTTAAAAGCTTATAATGTATACGACGCTAAGACTATAATAATACATGATACGTGCATCCATATCCATACGTTTTCTTAATTAAGCAATGACATTACTTTAGCGTAAAATAATCTTGTTAGATATTCTCTCCGACCCATGTTACTCTGAACGTTTCAGAAACAACAAACAGCCCCGGTTTAAATGAATTTGCATGAAGCCATACTTCATAACATGGATCATTTTATTAATATCAGGAAATTTATCCCACTTAATGTGTTCGCACAGATAGTGAAATAACATTGTCAAATATTTTGCAAAATGAATGCGTCATATTTGTGTTATACTTGATAATATTATTCGAATTTACAAGAATATTTATTAGAGTCAGTAAGTAATGAAAATTTAAATAAGCATTACGAGTGATTTTAGGAATTATTTTCTTTTTCTTTTTAAATTGTGTCTGCTCCCTACGTGGAACATATGGATTTATGGCGGAGCAATTCAACGTCACTAAACCTTGTTTTTCATACAGGCGAGGTATATAATAACTCCGCTATGAAAGAATATAAAGAAAGCTTATATCATGTTTGCGTTTAAGGAGATCAGTGGAAAACATCACAAACATCAAATTGAAAACATGGCGCCATCGTCAAATTATCCAAATAAATTTCGTTACAGAAATAACTGAAATGGATGAAATCATAAATACTCTTACTTGTGGCTACGGATAAAGATATTATATATCACATATAAATCGAAATACATATAGCTTGAAATTGTATAAATATATACGACTCTTCAAGGTTAACATGGATCGAAAATTGTCATAAATACAAAGGATTCAAATAACATAATGTATTATACCACAATGCGGACGCAACATTGGTTTTTCAGAAACTACAGCAACACGCTACAAACATCGTACTGCATTATTTATAACTTTGGAAAACTTAAGCTACCTACCTTTAAATGACAGTGATGAAAAATGGTTTCAATTAAATATATAATTAATCAAATTTTTGAAATAATTGTTGTTTGGACTTTTAACGGCAAGTCTTGTTGAACAGTGAATATGACTAAGGGTGAAAAATGTTTTAGAAAAGTGATTAAAATATAACCAGCCCGAGAAACGTGGCCTTTTCAAGGCATCAAAATGAAAAGCCAGTTAACTGAACTGCCACATGACGTTAACGTCGGTACTGATTGATTCTTAAGTTGTTTTCAGATGTAATGTATTTATTTTCATCACCAAGGCAACGTAAAATAAGAATACGATTAACAACTGGTTTACTTTATAGATTATACTAGTTTTTGCGCCGTAGAATGCACCTTATTCTTATATATTATAGCCATAGTCTTTCAACTCAAAATTGTTTTTTTTCTATTCGCAATAAAACTGTGAGCAACCTGTCTTTATTTCTTTTTCTCTTTATTACGTGTATTCTAGCTAAGTACAATCTTACTAAATAGATTCAGCTTTACAAAGCTTTGTTTGCGGATACAATCTGAAAAGTCAATTACTGATTGCGTGTGCTTGAAATGATATTCTGAACATTGTTTTGCGACACATATCATTAAACAGATTCATATGATTCAATAAAAAAAATCTCCCATTGGCTGGAAAATGAACCCGTAAAATAAAAACCGTCTACGCAATTAACCTGAACTTTATAAAAAGAATAAGATATAATAGTGAACAAAAAATAAACTGGCAAACAGTGGTACGCGTGTCAAAGATTTCTCGCCAACGGTGTGAAACTTTACCGCATGGGTTTACAAAGTGTTTCACAAGAAACTAGACGAATAAAAAAGTAAATCCTTTTGCTTACTGACGTAACTTGTTTTCAAATAAGCCGGAGCATGCACTGAGAAGCAGCATCTTGAACTGTTTATCGATAAGTTCTACTATTAATCAAATAGGTTTCTTTGATGCGGCGTAAGAAACGAAAGGAAGCACAAGTTAATCTTTATCATAATAAAAATCCTTTAAAAATTATTCGACCTCTGCAGAACAAAACAAAACAATTTTAACTTATTAACATATTTTTTTCAATCATAAAAAAAATTCTTGGACAATCATCTTATGATCACTTTTAAGGTGTTCACTGTCAATACTTGGTGTAATGGAATTATAATAAAAATAATAAAAGATTTTTAGTACTTTTTCCACTTAAAATTTTTATTTGATCAGGACCGGTTTCGCTCCTCAAGAGCATTATCAACTGATAAGGAAAATACTGAATAATAAATCTAAAAATAGCAATGTTTAATTTATTTTCTTTATCAGTTGATAATGCTCGTGAGGAGCGAAACCGGTCCTGATCAAATAAAAAATTTAAGTGGAAAAAGTACTAAAAATCTTTTATTGTTTTTATTAATCATCTTATGGTTAATACAAACAATTTGTATTCAAATAACATTTACTTGGACAATTACTACGTGTTCTATTTGTTTTTAATCGCTTACACACACACAACCAATTTTACTTGTAACGTTATTTGTAAAATTGTTTTGTATAAGAAAAACTTTCTTTAATGAAAAGTATGTATATAGCTTTTAGTTATACTACATGCCCGTTAGCGATGGCGGTTCTAACTTACTAAACTGCAGTTCGTGAGAGCTTAACGTCAGTTTTACCTAAGTGAGCTGGAATTTCTCGCGTTAACTTTTTGAATATTACAATAAATACACACCGTTTATATGAGTTGCGTCTCTCAATACAATTTTAGCTAACAAGTTTATAACAAACTCAATTTTAATGTGTTAAGTAAAAATAATAATGTAAAACGGTTTTTATTCAAAATAAAACCAATTAAGATTTTTAAAATATACGTCTTCTAATAAAAATAATAAAAGATTTTAAGTACTTTTTCCACTCAAAATTTATTTGATCAGGACCGGTTTCGCTCCTCACGAGCATTATCAACTGATAAGGAAAATAAATTAAACAGTGCTATTTATACTAGTTAAATTAAATTAAATTAAACTAAAGCAATTACTAACAATTAAAAGGATTTACAAATTACATTATAATTACACAAAATTAAAATAAGTGGAAAAAGTACTAAAAATCTTTTATTATTTTTATTATAATGCCATTCCACCAAGTATTGACAGTGAACTCCTTAAAAGTGATATATGTCTTCTTTTCATGGATACTGATTTTAGATTATGTTTGTATTACTTATTATTTTTTAAATAAAATTATCACTTTATAATCAAATATAATTTCTTTATAAAAGTAGCAGCAATTGTAGAAGTACTAGAAATATTGATAGTACATATTAAGTCCCTTTGAAAAGATTACACAAACGCTGTTTTAATATTTCAGGGTAATTACAATTTTCAAAATTTTAATACCGACAAAGTATAGGAATAATTTTGTCAGCAAAACAGTTTTTAAAAAATCCGATAACTCTACATTTTAATCTGTTTTACTATTTGTTACCGTCATAATTTAAAGACGTAGTTTTATTTTATTAATGTTGGTAAAAATATAATTCAATACAACATACATAAATAAGACGATATTTTTTTATTTCATTTTCACATATACATTTATTTTTTTGAGAATCGTGCCAAATTTCAAATTATAATAAAATCATATTACACAAAGGAAAACACTGCGATACAAATCTACCCTCTATGTATGTCAGCGATTCTGAAGCAGTATCGTTTTGCTACTCCTTGAAAATTCTCGATAAACACTCGCACCATTCTAATCACATTTTTTTTAAATACAATTACTGCTCACACACTATAGTTATAATTATTAGTTTTATTTGTGTAAATATGATCAACGTTATGGCCAGACAAAACTACGATTACGAATCCGATAGGAATCGGAGGCCTATCTTAACTAAAGCGCGAACTATGAGGCATTCATTAATAATTTGTCTATAGACGGAATTTTCAATAATGAATTGAGGGTTGTGATGATAAGCTTTTCAAAAAATTTAAGTAGCACATAGTATCAGACAGAAACGAACACCGAAACATTACTTGAGCATTGCCATTTTTTCAAATGCTAAAATAAAAACAAAGAATTTTCTTTGAACTTATGAATTTTATTGTATTTGGCTAGGTAGCTTGTTTACAAAACGTGACGAAATTCGAAAGATATTTTTCCTTAATGTTATGAATGCTTCTTTAAGACGTTTCGATGTGAACATTGCACACTCCAGATTGTTATGACTCGATTTCGATCAGTTATTTCCTGAAGAATGAGTTCAGAGCACGAGTTTCAAATATCAATAAAACGAAATAGGTACTCATTGTAATCCTATCCGTAAGCTTCGGCTTAGGATGGTTTTTCATAAGAGAATATTGGTAGAAAATGTGAAAATAAAGTTCGCTGTATATATGTTAAGCAATACAAGAACAATACATTCAAAAGATGTTCAATGAAATAAAAAAAAGCCAATTTTCATTGAAACATTAATAAAAACACAATATTCCTTTGTACTTTATTTAATTTATTGAAACCATTGAAATCTTTTCAAAATCATTTAAATATATTGAAGAATCTTATCCAGCAATATCAAACCCAATGACATCTCTAGGTATTAATACTACTCTTATAAATGTTTTCTACTATGTAATCATCGCATTCATTGTAGATGTTCGAAATAAAATCACGATTACAGGTTTTTTTCATCAAAGAGAAAGTTTATTATGCTTGTTATTATAATTCTGTCGATATTTTCAAAATTATTTAAAATAAGCAAACAATAGTGAGGAAATAGTTACGTATGTGAAATTGGTTTTGATAATACACAATTAAAGAAAGATCACTAGAAACTTGATTGCTGCCGTGAAACCGATATGGTCAATCGCGACTCATGTAAAAAACAATGATGCGAAATTATTCACCAAACATTGGTAACATATTATTCCATCTTAGTCTTGAGTTTTTGAAAATAGCATAGTATTAATGATTTAAAAAAAACTTAATCTACAAATCGAAAATTATTCATAGACTTGCAATAAGGTAAAGATGAACAATTAAATTAATAAATATACATTTAAGTTCAAGTGGGTTGGTTTTGAACGGATTAATATCCGTTTCTATAATAAGTGCGCTATTTTTCTTCTAACACGTTTTTACATCGATATAAGCGGAAATAGCACAGTAATTAAAAATAATAAACACATGCAGGAAACAACATGTTCAATAGAACAATTTTATAAATGATATGTTTACGTAAAATTATCAATTTATACAACCACAAAAAAATTATAGAAAAAATCTAAAAAAAAATAATGGAGCCTTAAACTTCTATAGCACGGAACTTGCCTTCATGCTATGGGACGGTTTGGTGCAGCGACGTTAGCGCGCTAACATTAACGCGCAATACTAATATTTTTTACATTTTAATGAAAACAAATGTATTTTAAAAACTTAAAAAAAATACACGACAAAAAAAACAATTAAAAAAAACCACAATGGAATGTTCTTATCTTATTATTTTTTTCCAATCGATAAAATTTTATTTGTTGTATAGAAGTATCAATTAATTTTAAATAAATTTTATGTTGGAACAAAAATAATGAATACATATATTCTTGAAAAATACAAAATAATCTAATATTGCGCGCTTATGTCTCGTGCACTTATGTTGGGGTTGTTCTGCGCGCTAACGTCCCGCGCGATGTCATGGGTGAGCAAATGTCGGCGCGCTAATGTCGGGGTGCCGGACGGCTTGTTGCAATTGTTTGTTGTTTAAATCCTTACACAGACCCATTCAAGATTTATTTTACCCATTTAATATCTCATTTTTTCTGGAGTGTTTAATATTCACAATTATTATTTATTTAGGAATAAAATTATCCGTTCCGCCTTAAAGTGGGATCCCCATCCTTACCCAAAATAATAAAAAAGATCTTTTTTGTCATGTGCGATGTCAATACTCAATTCGTAACTTTGTATTCTTCCTGGGATCAAAAATATTTATTTTGAGTGTTAAAATTCACCGCTTACGGGAAATCGTCTAGCAGAAGTGTATTTCAAAATGGAATTCTGAGTAATACAATATGATTTATCTGCGTGTCACTGGTTGTATGCTGTATCCCAACAAATGCGGAGTTGCAATAGGTCCAGGAAACAGATAAGTGTTGAAATGACACAAAGGCGCCGGTGGAACTGGGACATGAAGGCACGAATGCACATGTTTTCCGATGTACGTGTTTTGCCCGTCTAGAAAGAGGACAAAAGCATTCATACGATGAAAAAACAGAAAAAAAAACACTTGGCATTTGTAGCAATCGAGAACAACTGTTTTCATACAAAATTGTAGCGCAGGTACAATGAATTGATAAAATGAGGAAGAAAATTTCTAAAGAAAGTTAATTTTAATATACGGATAAGTATTTGGGTAATCTGTAATGTTTGGAGTGCAATATTTAGCTGCTCAAACAGTTTTCTATTAAATGCACGTCTAAAAACTAAAAATATAGCTACTTTCTGTAATATTTACGTATAAAGGAAGTGTTTGTTAGAGATAAAAATAAGAAAATACTCAAAAATCGTTGCAACAACGATGGTATTGTCTTTCTTAGAAAGATAGTTATATGCCATTATGTATTGTTAGAATCTTATTTCGGTCATATGGGCGACTGGCTTGAAGAAAGTCAAATTTTGACAAAAGCGCAAAATAAATAGCCATACAAATATTAATTGGAAAAAAATGTGAATTAACATTCACTCAAATGATTGCATGGTGCGTATCGCTTAGGGCAGAGACGGCAAACCTTTTTGGGTCCGAGTGCCAACAATCTTCAAATATTATTTCTCGAAGGTGTAGCGTGCCCAAGCAGTAAAAAATAGAAAAAATAAAAAAATATTTTTCAAACGATTGTCGTTTATCTTGGAAAACATTTGAAAATTAATAAAATGGAATAAATTAATAATTCACGGATTATTTAATCAAAATCTTAATTTTTTTAACATAAAAAAAAAAAAATGAACTTGGAATTCGTTCGCGTGTCATCCAAATTCTCAAACGTGCCACCTCGGGCACGCGTGCCATAGGGCTTCCATTCTTGGGATCATCTTAGTACCAATGTCGAGATATCGAAATTCACTATAACACGTAAAAATCCGTAAATAAAACTAAGAGCTAAAAAAAGGCTCAACAGGGTTGAAACACTAAAAAAAGCTTCAAAAAAATATCTTCGAGTTGAGAATAATTCTGGAATCTGTTAATTGCACACTTTTTTCAGTTAGCAGTAACGCCAGTTATTTGTTTTATTAAAATTTGTAATATGTAGAAAACTCAAAACGTGAAATTGTGGTAAATGACGAACGATTTTGAATCACGGGATCACAAGAAGGGTCAGGGATTGTTTACCTTAGTATCACTGGCTTAGATTAAACGTTGTCGATTTTAAAGAAATAGCTTGGTGAAGTTTGATATTAGTATAAAAATACAATTTAGATTCTTAATAAGGCTCAAATTTAACTGGAAAGTTCCAGCGTCACGCTCTGGTTCGTGAAATCCTCTAAAATAAGGTTATGAAAATATAAGAGTTATATTATGTGAAAATTTGCCAATCAATGGAAACAATGAACCAAATTTCATACGAATTTCGACGGATATCTTGAAAAATATTTCGTGACGAATTAATATAACTACAAAGATTCTTTATACCAGTGGCTCTCAACCTTTTTTGCTCCACTTCTCCCTTTTTTTATTTTCAAAATATAATTCCCCCTCTACCCAATTTAGTTTTCTTGGTGTTTACTAATTTTTTTTGTGGGTCTGTACTTAAAATTATAAATTTATTGCGATGATTGTATACTGACTAATTTCTAACATAATAAAATAACTGAAGTATATTTCAATGAACCAAAAATTCAGCACAATTTTCTATCAAGTTTCAGTTCAAAAACAAGAATCTAGTAATCCAACGATTCTCCCCTTCCTGTAACCCCAAAATTCCTCCACTGGGGTGATTTCTCCGCCGGTTGGGAGCCCCTGCTTTCGGTCTTAGGTGAAAAATTATTAAACCATGTGAAAAATCGTTCTAGTTGTAAAATTGATCCATTTATGGCAATGATTTTTACTAAAATTGTCAACCATTTATTGATATGGCACCTACGTCAAAATATCACACATTATTAAAATTTATAGTAAAATATCAGTTCCACATCGTTTATTTAATTTATAATAATATTGTATTTTGTTAACAGATGTCATGGTGTTCAGATAATACCGAGCGGCTTCGAAAATTGACGGTTCAGCGCTCGGCTATAACGCTCGGAGCGCCAATTCAGGAAGGAACTTTCGGTCGCGTACTACTCGGTGCGCTGCGACAGGGTTCTATGAAGGAAGACGTTGTAGTAAAGACGGTTTCAGGTAGATGACTCTTTCTGACTTTTATTTCAAAAATATAATAAAACATTTACAAATAAAGGTTAAGTTTTAAATTTTATAGTAAATCATAATCTAAGAATTTTCCTATTTACTGGAAAAATTCAAATATTTCAAATTTACAAATAAATTAAATTTAGATTTTTCCAACTTTATTTCTGATTATTGGTAGCATTCCACATAAATGTCTATACAACCAGCGGCATTATCCACTTCATAGATGAGTCATAAATACATGAGGACCCAGAAAAAAAGGGGGGGGTCATTTTCTGCATACTTTAATTGGGTTGGGGGGTTTGCGTAACGTTTGCGCAAGGGCCCCAAATTTATAGTTATGCCAATGATATGATATCGAAAAAGTTAAATTAGTCCTATTATTGCCTTCTATTTTAAAATTTGAACAATATCTGTGTATCTTGAACCAAGTACCATCGCATGGACATTCAAAAATATGTGACAGACAAATTACACCAAAATTGTGACCCCACAATCAAGAAGACGAAAGTACAGCCACGTTTACTACTGAGATAGATTATATCATATACGAAACTACCTGTAATTAATGAAGTAAATTTTATATAGTTTGAAATTTAGTATTTATGAATAATATTTTATTTTCAGAAGCGGCCTCTAAATGTCAAGTGTCTCTATTGGTGTCGGAAGGATCACTTTTGGCGGGAATGTCTCACGATAATCTTCTTTCACCGCTGGCTGCATGTTTGCCCTTTTCCACTCCACCCCTGACAAGACCATTAGTTGTTTATCCATACTGCGCTCACGGAAATCTGAAAAAGTAAATATCATTTTCCGTTTTTTAACATGTCAAATAACAACTAAAAAACATGATTTTAATTTACCAATTTAAGGAATCTATTTGAGAATAGATAAGTGCAAAAAAAATACCTACAAAAAAGTATTTTTTTGAATAAAAACGTGTTTTGTTTCGTGAAGATAGAAGACTGAATGGCCCAAAATTGAAAGGGATATTAAGAATAGGTCGTTTTTATTGTTATTACTGCTTCCATAATATTCTAAGGGTAATTTGAATCCACAATAATTCTTAGATATTTCATAACCCTTTTTTTGTACACTTTTTTTTCAAAGACACTTAACCGAAGCAAAAATGAGAGAGCTTTGAAAAGTTGCAATATTTCTCTTTAGTAATAAATACCACAGTAGTTTTATAAAGTTATTTAGTATATTTATTTATATTAAGAAAAACACATTATTCATTTGTACTTATTTATCAAGATCAGGACCGTTTTCGCTCATGGCAAGCATTATCGACTTGATAAAGCAAGTGCAAAGAAATATTGTGTTTTTCTTAATATAATGTATTTAAGCCAAGTATTGACAGTGGACACTGGAAAAGTGATATTTATTTATTATTAATATATGTGAAATAATCCCCCCATACTTTGTTATTATTGAATGTACCATAACTTCCGTTTAGAAGTGTAAAAATAACGATTATGGTTCCATGATTTATTTTATGCTTCATTTGTGTGGTATTACATATTGAATAAGGATTTATTTGGTGGAACTCCTTTACATTTAATAAAAAGATATATAAATACAAAAAAATAAAAATAGTCAAAAAATGATTCATTTACTGGCTGAGTTATTTTTAATATAATACTTAGTAAGAAAAAACTCAAGAGAAGACCCTCAAACTCTTTACTCAAAATGTATAGCAATAAACGTATAAGTGAAATTTTTCCGAAACCAACGCTTTTTCTTAAAATTTTGCCTACATTTTTCATGAATGCCTTTTTTTCGTGTGTTTACTTTGACAAAAGGCCGACGTTTTAAGAAACATTTACAAACATAAACAATATCATTCCCCATTTACATGTCGACTGTGGAAAAAAAGGCGTAGCCCACACTTTTTTTTAAAACAGCTTTTTTCGATAATCACAATGAATAAAACTTAATACACGTTCAACCAAAAGGATGTTATCTGAAAATGCCGAATAAGTATCTCTATTTAAGCTTTGAAGTTTAAAAAAAATAAAGGCCTGCCTAAATTGCGATCATGAAAAATACTTCAATAAAAGTTGCTTTTGAAAAAATATTTAAATTAATATTAGATAAGGTTAATTATTAAGCACCAGTTTATCAGTTTTCGTGCACTTCAAGGTTGGTGTATATTTCATAATTTGCCTTAGACCCAAATCATCAAAAAAAGTTTTTTGTGTTTTCTGTAAAATTTGTTATGTGTGGGTTACGTCCTTTTTCCTTTCCACAGTCAATGCTATAACGATAACTCAATGTACCCTTTACTTTATTTCATTTTAATATTATTTTTTTTACGTAACTTGATGCGTATTTCAATCATAAAAGCAGTTGTAGATATATTTTTTTAATAAAATTTCACAAACCTATGAGTTTATGAGTTTCATTATTATATGAAACAAAACATAAACTATGGTTATCATTGATTAAGATAGAATCGACAAATCTAATAAAAAAAGAGTTACCAGTTTTTGGTGTATCACACGATATTGATGCAGTACTACACTTAGCTGCCCAGACATCTGCAAATAAAAACAATTGAATCATAAATGTGTATCACGAATGATTTTTCTATTTTAACAAGGTTCTTAATGGAAAGACGATCGAGTGCTACTGCTGCTGGCATGGGTGGCGGCGGCGGTGTAGGCGGCGCCCCACTTGCCGCCCACCTCGTGTTAATGGCGGCCGGTGCTGCCAGGGGGCTTGTTTATCTTCATGCAAGACGCATCACTCATCGAGATGTTGCAGCCAGAAATTGCGTGTAAGCCTATGTACATTCTGAAATAATTTAGGAACACGCCAGATTATAACAATTCATATCAATAGAATTGATACTTTGCTTACGTGAATTTGAAAGCAAATTATTTAATCATTGAAAATTTTCAAGTTCAAATCCTAAAACAGAAACAGAGAACATTTCAACTTGACAACGGTGGTATAATTATTATTTTTTTAGCATCATTACTAACATATCTAAAAATAAATCTCATAATAAAATGATAAATTATAACCATATCGGTTGTATTGTAATAGACTTAAAATAATATTCATAGATTTATTCCTTCTTACCTAACGTGTCATAAGAAGTATAATATACAGTTGTTACTAGTTACCTAACCGATTGTAAAATACTTTTTGCTAAAAAAATCAGAAGATATTAAGCTTCTAAGTCAAATTTTACTATTTTTAACCTTTTTAATATTTCAGAGTTGATGAAAATCTTCAAGTAAAAATTACTGATAATGCTCTGTCTCGAGATTTGTTTCCTGGTGATTATCACTGCCTTGGCGATAACGAAAATAGGCCAGTAAAATGGATGGCATTGGAAGCACTACAACATGGACAATTTTCTTCTGCATCAGATGTGGTAGGTTTATCCAATTTTAAAGATGATTCAAAAATATTAAACTATTAAAACGTTAATGTGAATCTATTGAATATTATATTTAACCTAATTCAATGTTTTTTCTAAGATATATTAATCATTTATTTTGCTATCGTCATCTTTGATTTGAATTTTAGTGGTCATTTGGCGTTCTACTATGGGAATTATCGACATTGGCTCAAGAACCATTTTCTGAAGTGGATCCATTTGAAGTTGCAGATTTTCTAAGGGATGGATATCGACTTTCTCAGCCAGTGAATTGTCCTGATGAATTGTATGTATTTAAATTTACTATAATACTTGAAACAGTGCCTTGTTGATAGCTTCTGCCACTTATATGGTGATCATTGTATTTTTTCTGTGGAAAGGCATTATATTTATGATAATAAACCTAATACTATTTGTATCGATATAACTATTTTAATAAATGATCGGGGCCGGTATCATTATTCGTGGGCATTTTAATTGTTTCTTTTAAACCATTAACAGACGAATACAAATCAACAATTAAAAGTATTAAGTTGATCAGTATATTTATTTTTAACACATTAACATTCTTCTAGCGTCCCTATTATTTTTATTACAGAAGACATATTAGTTACATTCTGTTTAATATAGCGATGGAAAAAAAACTATGTTTCAATTATGCAATTATTTCAAATCAGCCATGAAGATGTGTTAAATTTTAGTTTACAGTCTCATTACGCTGCTTTCTTTTTCATTAATTTGTTTACATTTATATTTGCGGTTTACTCGCATATTGTTATTTTGTTATTATTTTTAAAAACACGATACCCTTCTCATTTGCCAAACATGTTGTTTCGTTTACAAATACTTTGTCAAGTTCCGTATATTATTAATGTATCAAAAAATATAACACCACCGTGTTAAAAGCATCTTCTGATATTGTAGTTAGTAAAATGTGATATGGCAATAATGGATTGGTGTCTAATAAATTTCAGATTTACTGTGATGTCCTGTTGCTGGCTCACTGCTGCCGATGCTCGCCCTACATTGGTGCAACTTTTAGCTTTTCTTCAAGACTTCCAAGCTGCTCTGGCGCAATTCATTTAAAATATAGATTATTTTCAAAATTAAGCCTAGCTCTGGTGACACCTCTTTTACACCCAGATATTAAAAAAAATATATGGGATAACAAAACGACGTGTATTTTGATAGACAACTGCGCTGCTTACATACATATGTATATCGATGAAATATATAAATTTTGTTTCAAACCTAGTCAATAACACATCATTCTTCGCTAAGGGATTTATCAAACAAATTTATTCCAAAACATGATCAAATAATTTTCTTAGCAACATTAAATGCATTCATATTATATATGATTAAAGCATTACAACTGTAGATATTTTTATTAAAATTGCATACTCTCACACTGGTTTAAATACAATTTTAATTTATGAGCGCTTGTAAAATGCTTTTTTCCACTGTTCTTGCAAGCTTAGACATTATAATAGTTTATGATGATTATCTACTACCTAATATATTTATTCGTAATAAATGTGATAACTTGAACGGTAAATCAAAATATATTTAATGTTATCTGGGATAAAAAAAAATATGTGATGTTAGTGATATAAGATTAATAATGAATGTAAATATTTAATAATTATTTAAATTACTTTGTTATTATTTATGGTGTTTTCGATGCGCTCAGGAATGAAAAAATCATATGAATATTAACAATCCTGTTTCTCTAATAAACAAAGAGAATGATAGCCACTAATAAATATGATATTCTACTCATTAAATTTTCTATTTACGTACAAAAAAAATCGTCAGGAAGTTGAACAAAAAGCAAATTTTATGATTTTAATTAATGATGGTAGATGTTGTATTTTATTTCTAACGGCTTTAAAATTATTTATTTACTGTTCGAAATAAATTTTAAAATGGTACTAAAATATATATATGATTATATCATAAGACCACATCAATGTCGTGTAAGTGTTGACAATTATTTTAATGTAATCAATAACAACTCATTCTGTGGTTTAAATAATATTTAAAATGTGTGTCGCCGTTGACAGTTGAATAATTTAACCATTAAAAAATATACAAATAAACGTGCATTAAAAATCATTATTGTATAATGGTCTTTTATAATAACCCAAGTCAATAAACTTGCCTAAGTATATCACATATTGAAAAATAATTATTTTAACTTATATAAAAATATGAAACATAGTTTTAAAATATAATGTTAGCGTAACATATAAATATTCAATCAATGCTGAAAAATGCTTGAAAAATGGGAAATAACACCAACAAATAGTGCTAGTCAAAACTCAATATGCTAGATAGATTATGATTTATTTGAAAAAAAAAACATAGATATTATTTATTTTTTGCTTGAATTTATCGGTATAACATTACTTTTACAGGTCACATACTCAAAGTGTCGAAGTATAAGAGGTATAACAATATTATATTTTATTATTTGTTAAAAAACGTTTCAGATCTTTTTCTTTGTGTTAGTAGTTGTAAAAAAAAACTTTGGAAAAAAACGGTTTTCTTATTGCAATATTTCCCAAAACTGGGCTTTTGTCGGTTTTCAAAACTTAACAAAAAAAAACATTTTTTTACGTTTTGTCTTATTAAGTACATAATTTTAAGCACTGTTAAATTCAATTTACTTCAAATGTATTCGTTATTACTTGTCAGATAACATGATGGTAGAATACAAACAAAATGCACAGCAAAAATATTTTCGAGAAAATTGAATTAGAATGTTTTTAAGACATTCATTTAACTACACTTTTCATTTCGTTTTATTTTTAGCCATGGGCGCTTTCGAGACAAAATATTAAGGTTCATAATAATTTAGTAATAAAATATATATTAAACATAATATTTGAAACCGGGTTACCAAATATAAAAAAAACGGCTTTCAATTGTCGTAAATTTAGCTAAAAACCGGTTTTTGAAAATTGAAAAAGCCCTAGTGATACACGAAATCTTTCCATAAACAATTGATAATGCCGTTTTCATTTGATTTGGATTTGGATTAAACAGGGTTGTTTCATTTTTGAGTTTTAAACTCATTAATATTTTAACATGTTTATGTTAGGTTCAGCAAATCCAATTTTAAGCCGCTGTTAATTTTTACTGTACCAATTCAATGACTATACTAATGCTGTATATATGTAAATAAATATAATGATGTTTGATAATTGGGTATTCATTTATTAACCATATAAGTTACACAAGTAAACTAAAAATGAAAAATTATATCGTGTAGGCAATTATATTTTTATAGGAAAATTTCAATGAGTTAGTTTATTTCTACTGAAACGGCAATTTTCAATTAAAATTTGTTCCAAACAAAAGTGTTACTTGAAAAAAACCTCGTACATATTATAAATTTCAATTTATATGTAACGTGTCAATTTTTTGCCTATTAATTAATAAAAACATAAAAATCAGGAGAACGAAGACTTACTGTTTGAGTTTAATATATTTCTTCTTTATATACTCCTTCTTAAAAACAAGTATCGCAGAACTCAATATAATTACATTTCTTGCTGAAATGACATCCATAATGTGACACTTTTGAGTTATGTTGTTATCGAATTTGTTTCATTACTATTGTTATTTTACTGCTGAGTGACTGCAGGTTTTTACTCGGATTTCAATAGTATTAATGTTAATGCAATTTCATATTGCATTGTCAATTTATTAAGCCAATATGAAAGCTCCTAATGAAAATAATTAATCATTTAAATTTACATTTTTATGGTCGTCTATGATCCTCTCGTAACTAAATATGGTAGTCATATTATAATGTAATTAATAAGTGGAAACAATAAATTTATTTAATGATTATTTTATCGAACGAACTAAATGTTGAATGTCTTTATTTACTGGTTGTAATGGTATTATGCATGTTATAGATGTTAAATGTCTTATGGTTATAATTAAACTTTTTTGTATTTTTCTGGAAACATAAGTCGTGCAATATTACCGTTCCTTTAATACTTTTTTACATTGTACGTTTGACGATGTTTTATATTAAAAATTGTAATAAAAGTGTTATTTTGTAACCGTTTTTATAATCTACAGTTACCTCTTCCCGATTTGTCTAAATAAAATTAAGTTAAATTATACCACATGTGGACAGTCCAATGTATACCTTTGTATGTATACGGCACGTAGAACAAATTAAAATGAACAATGTAATTATTAAGGACTGATTTTTTTTGTATAATTGTTGCCTTCTATTTCGTTAGATGGCAGTATATTTATTATAAATTGAGATATGAAATGAAAAAGTATTCATAATTAGATTGCAATAACAGAACTTGGCTGACAAGATACAATCCATTGTATCAGAATCTTTTTCAATTGAAACAAATTTATTTATGTAGGCTCAAGTATAAGGTTTGAACATAGAATTGAAGCGAAAAGAAATCTTCTGCGTCAATCATGGAACTCGCACATTTGACGTAGGTAAGTATATTTTTCAACTAGTTATAGATGTTAATTATTCTATTGTATATTGTGTATTTCTAGATATTATATATATTTTTTTTACTATGTCCGCTCCCAATGTGGAGCATATGGGGTCCTAATGGAGTTTGTCTCAACAGAAATGTTTCTACGAGAACTGCTTTTTACTCAAATTCAAGGGGAATTCAAGACATCACATACATCCATGCCTTTGAACAGAAATTCATAAATCAATTTATGAAACTGCCCGCACTGGGATTCGAACCCGTGAACTCCGTAGCGGTAGCCAACGACGTTGATCACACAGGTGGCATCCCATAATTCTACATGATATATTACATAAAATTCATTTGCTTTAAAAATTATTTTGCATACTTGTCTAAGAGTGACGAAAAAATCCGCCTCTTCCCCAGAACACAATCTTTAGAATACAATCATTAATTAGAATCAGTCATTTAAATATTTTTAAAAATAAATACAATCTTTTCGCTATACTTATCCATCAGTTGATAATGTTCGTCGTGAGCGAAACCAGATCTTTATAAAAAATATAAAACATAATACAATGAGTCTTATTGTTATAGATTATGTCTTCCCACCAATAATAATTGAAAATAAAATTAGAATATTTACGCATACTAAAAATTAGCCTCCATTTATTTTTGAATATGTTTGAAATAAGTTTGTGTGCTCTATGTATGACAGATTGATAAAGAAACAATGTCACTTGAAAATAATTAAATTCTCATAATAACGCAATAAATTTATGGCGTGTGATTTATGAATTCTAGACATACTTTCATAAAACAATGATACTATTACAAGATATGTATTACAAATTAAGTATGAAATAATCCTTTATAATTTGAATAGGCGCAACTTGCATTGTTACAGCATATTGCTAATAAAGCGACACACAACAGTTGGTTGCCGAAAGAGTAGCATAACATTGAAAACAAAACGAGAACTTTGGTGATTTACGTTTTATCAGATTGATTTTAATATTTCAAACGACGCCAAGCAGTGCAGTACGCGAGAAGAACTATACTTAAAATTTTATGGTATTACCATAGTCTAAAATAAATCGATACAAAATGGTAGATGTATGTATACGGTATTCAATTTTTTCAAGTTTCTTATGATCGGATGGTCCATGCAGTGACGTTTCTAGGCCATATGCCTTTAAAATAGCGCTTTTAACATTTTTCTAAATATTTTTTTTTGAAATTACATTATCTGCCACCTCTATTGGTGAGATCGGTAAATGCCATATTTAAAAAGATTTTTGTAATAAATTTAACCACTGTTTACCCATCGGTCGTAATATTATTACCAGTGAAAATGATTTTTGTCAGCATTTTTTTTAACAAAGACATTGAGGTGCTATACTTATTCTGAACCACATTCGTGTGTCGAAAATAGCTTCCTTGGAATTGCCGCCCCTAGGCAACTGCCTACTTTCCTATGCCCACGGAATGTCACTGGGTCCATGTGACGCCGGAAGGTGTTGATGGATAGACATTAAAGAACCAACTACTATATATTGACTCTTATTTAATTATATTTTGATCGTGTTGGCATATCTTGAATACTTATTAAGTTTGACTACGATGATTAAAAATATTATGTGTGTAAATAGTATAATTAATATACTAACGATATTACGGATGAGGCCAAAAATGGTTTCCCACGTCTTACTCGGACCAACATAGGACCGTTCACAATCGGTTACTAGTGTTTCTTTTAAACACAATATCTGAATCGTGCGACAGAATGAGACGACCGATACAGTAACTTTCCCTTTTTGTAGCTGATTTGACGATCAAAAAGTATGGCCAGAACTTTATAGTGGCCACTGTGGCAAAAGATTGAATAAAAAAACTTTTTTTAAATATATGTGGAATACAATTGCAAAGACGTGATAAAAAAAAATGTATGCAGTATTTTCTTATCCAGGGACATATGTAGAGCATATGGACTACTAATATAATTTGTCTGAACAGACGTGCTTATAGAAGTACTGCGTGTTACGTAGTTGCTTAAACCCCATTCGAAGAGAGTAGGGATATACTGATATAGATAGGGCTGTACTAGTGGCTAAGCATGCATGCCTTTGAACAGAAATTCTGCCCTTACTGAGAATCAAGTTCGTAAGCTCCGTAGTCAAAACCAATGCTGTTAACCACTGGACCACGTTTCTGGCTACAATAATATGAGAATGATAGCAATGTTTAATTTAACCACATTTCTGTATCAGTGAGTTTACTTATTTCAAATTTATTTACTTTATTTCCTGCTATATCGATATTTTAGTGGTGGCAGATTAAACATTCATATTATATTTATTATTATTTTTTCGATTAATTTTTAGGTAAAACCAACATACACAGCTGTTATTCCCGCGTTGTCCTTACATACTTTGTCATATAAGCTCTCATAAGATCCTTTCATTTTATTCTCATCAGATCACTTGATGTTGTACAGATTTTAAAATATCATTTTGGAAATTAATTTAGATATATAGTTAAATACGACTAAGCAAATAGCATGCTATAACGGATACAAAGTCGATTTAATGAATAGTTTACTGAAACGTAAACAAAAATAAGTTCTACTAGAAGCCTGAAACAGGGGACTCATATGCCAAATAAATAAAAAAAGGCGATTCGCTCACTCCATATAGCTCCTTCACATCAGGTACAAAATATTTACTTTCTTATGTAGTTTATTATATACTGATCCAGTACATAAGCTTGATTGTTGGAGATTAACAATATGGCTTTCTGGGAGGACCACCCACAACTGATTCAATACATTCGCTGAGAAATAACTAAATATTAAAAATAACGGGGTCCAGAATGAGCTTTCAAAAAACTTTCACACCATCAATGCTTTTAGACAGGGTGATCCACTGACGTGCTTATTATTTAATACCGCCTTTAAATAAGTCATAGGAGACTGTAAACTCAACTTATCGGAGTAAATATTCACATTGTGTGCAGATTCTGACGTACGCAGATGACATTGGTACCATCGGGCCGTTCAAAGGATGATTTTGTCGAAGACTTTGTGGTTTTGCAAAAAAGCGGCAAGTGACATTGGATTGAATATCAATATGAAATAAACTAATTATATGTCAGTCACAAAGTCGATACTAAAATATCGATAACCAAATCAATGAAATAGGCCATGAATTCGTGTAACTTGGACCACTAGTCAATGTCCAGAGCAGTGTTATTGAGGAAGTCGAATTTAAAAACTGTAAACAGCAATAGATGCTGTTATGGACTGCATCAACAATTAAAATCCTTTCGCTTATCACGAAATACAGTCTTGGTATATGAGTCAGAGATCTGGAAGCTTAGCTTTGAGGGATTTTAGAACCTACGCGTTTGATTTTTGAGCTGTCTGCACGGGTGGCATCTGGCGATGTCGGCACAATCATGAGCTCAATAATCTCTATGGTGTGCCAGACATTTTGTACTCCTACATTGATCCGGACATATATCACGCATGTATGAATGCAAGCCTACAAAATGTTTTACATGTACTACCTCTGAGGAAATACGACGCGTTAGAAGACCACTTGATGGATGGGGATGTCACAGGGCCTACTAGTGCTGGAGATCAGCGGCTGAAGTAGTAGGGCAGACGATCAAGTGAAGTGATTGTGATTCATTGAGGCGGACACGTTTCACTCCGGACTATAGAGCCAAAAAGAAAAATAATATATGTAATTCATTTGTAATTAGTTATATCAATGTTTGTATCTTACCCCCTAAGGAAAAAATTTCAACTTTATATATATGTATATATATTGTTATGTATAACTTAAGAATGAGAATCATTTTTTAGTTTATTCGTTAACCTTGCGACGTTTTGTCTGATGATGCTTGTCAAAGAGACGAAATACGTGTCACAATTGGTAACACAAGTGGAGGAAAAAAATATCAAATTTAATTTTATATTATTCATATTATACTTTTTCCTGCCCGTTAACGTAAATACATCAAAATATATCTTATATACCTACCTCAATCGCACTGTATTAAACTATATAAAAGTATCTCTATTCCTGATTTGGTGTCGTTGCTGATAAAAACTTTAAAAAAACTTTCTTTTTAAAACAACGTGTTTTACGAATGGTTTTGATGAGATAAACTTTTATTGGCAAACGAAATCGATTCAAGCCCTCGTTGTGTACCAAAGGTAAGAGTTTGGTGAGACAGATCTGATACTCGTAGATGGGCAGTTGATACAGAAATTAACTTGGCCGAATTTAAAAGGAAAGTGAGATTGCATTATCTCTTAAAGGTCTCTTATTGTGTTTTATAATTGTTCAGCTTTCAAAAGTCTCCGCTAGAATATAATTTGAAATTAATGAATAGATAAATCTATATTTTTTAATGGACTGATGAGAATGGTATTTAATAATTTTAATTAAGTACATTACATTTATTAATAAAATAATGAATAATATTTAGGATTGCAGATAAGAATCAATCAATTCGAACAAATTATATTTTTTAGATAAAGACTACATAAATAAAATATTTATCATGGATTTATCTACAGTTTGTTATTTTATTAACGATTCATAGATCAATAATATATGTTATACATATATTAAGTGTTGAACAAACTGCTTCTCAAAGAGGTGAAACATGTGCATCAACTAGTACCGCAACCAGTAGAATAATGCTATGAATTTAAAGTTAAATGAAAAATAAACTATTATTTATTATAAAAAGTAATTGCCAAACCTATAGAAAAAAAAACGTATATTTATTGTTTTCAGGGCTTTAGAGTCGAAGTCGGGACTTGGGGGTCGTGTAGTCGGGGGTTTCGTCCGGAGTCGGAGTCGGAATAATCTTACGACTCAGACCCATTTAAAAAAATGTATATTTAACGATGTTGTTTAGGTAAAGTAGTTACAATAACCATATTTTCCCGAGTAACTTTAGGTTCAACTCGTTCAAATGATTAGTCATATCTGTTATAAATGCAAGATCTAATAAAAATATGGGGTCGTGTATTTGATTTTCAAGTTCTTCTGTATGTATCAGAGTTCATTTTTTTTTTTTTAATAAATATTGGTATACCTTTCCGAATAGCAAAAAACTGTTCTAAGCAGTTCTCGGCACTCAACCAGCGAATATCAGAACGGAGAGGCAAATCACCATATGCAGCACCCATATCTTTCAAGAAATTACGAAACAGGCAGTACAAAACCGCGTCGCGGGCCGCAGTTTGGAGAGCCACGATATCTTAAAAAAAGAAGAATGAAATAACTATAACCTTTAATATATTATAAAAATTATGTAATTGGTGTAAAACTTATTAATATTTTCTCATTACAATCACTATAATAACCTATGTATAGTTACGGGGCATATTTGACCAGACATTGAAAAACTTAAAAGAATAAAACAAAAATTTGTTAATCGGTGGCGTTAAACAGAACTTTACTACTATTTACTTTAAGAACAGCATACAGTAAACATAGCAGCAAGGCCCGAAATTATTACTTTTAAATTATCCCGACTGTAAAAACCAAATACAAAAATCATGTTCAGTATTAGAAAACCCCCTTAATTACTGTCAAGATTCTAATAAATTTGAGACAGGTCTCGTCATATAATAATTCTTAAATAACCTACTAACTTTGTTGTTGGTTTGTTTGTGTATTCCAACTTTATTGTTTTGTCATTAATATCCTAAAACAATTTTTAGAATTAATTTTGAAGTAAACTTCACGTAGATAACATTTGAATCGATGTCAGCGGCCAGTAATAGTAACCAAAGCGACTTAACTATCAGTAATGTTGAGTCGCAAGAGTAGAGCAGTCAAGTGAAAGTGAAATTGGGGCAATAGTGTTGGTATTGCACGCGCAACATTGCCTTCGACGAGACGCGTGTAATATCAAATATTACAAAATACTGTGATACTCGCCGGAATTGTTATAAAAAATTATTGCACACATAATTATCAACATCGCTGCTATATTTTTATGCTCCCCGATAGATATTCTTCAAACAATTATTTCAACATAGTGTAACATCAATCATGCTCCAAAAATATAATATATTATGATAAACTACGTGGTACCCAATTAACTTTTTTTTTTTTTAAATAAATGAGCGTACAATAAAAATTATACGAGTAACTTAATTAATGAATTGACTGCTTCCATTTAATGATTTACACGATCAGTAATTCATAAATCTTGAAAAAAACTACCTAGAACTTAATTGGTTATTACTTGTAATGAAGCTGCCCTGCGAATGATAAAGTGAACTAAATAAAACATTAGGTAAGTTCCTACATCAAAGTAATAGTTTTAAAAATACTGTATATTATCTTGAAAAAAAAACATGTTTTATATCAGGCAGGGGTGAGCTGGAGGTGGCTCACGCGAACCTTTTGTTAAATTTTACTTATGCCAGAAAGCCCCTTGTTAAATTAAAGAAAACAAAATTCTCATATCTACGCGTTATAAAATGTATAAATATGCATTATATATAATTTAAAAACGCAATGATATACATTTGGTATTTCTGACATTATAGATACAAGGGCTTAATTAATTATAATGTGTGAAACATGGAATTGGAGTGAAAATAATATAATCTATTTCTATGTCAATCTTGAATTTATTCACTCTTACAATATAGTGTAGGTAAATACATATGTCATAATTATATAGAATAACTTTCGATAGCTTCAATAATTATTGGTTATAATTGTATATAAGTGATAAAAAAATACCCCAACCCCGGACCACCACAAATAGCTTTAAGATTAAGCGATACCCTTTGTTGTATTAAGCGATCATCTCGTTACATATTGGAAGCCCACCGCTGATACCTGGACTTCGGATTCGGATTCGCGATTTTTTTTCACAGTTCTGTTTCACACAAAAAAAAACTGTACCATTAGAGTGTTGTGCGCATTGAATCTAAAATGAAGAAAACCATTTTCAAACCAGAATTTAACCATTAGCCATTAATGGTTAAATGTTAAAATACAGATGATGGCAAGACGCATATTGTGTGCAAGTACACATAAAATAAGATATAAACCTTAATATCAAATAAATTAACCATTGAAAATAAATTATTTATGATGTAATGGCATTTACATTGTGTTTTATTTATGACAACAGTATACCTATTCTGTGTATCTTAATGAACTATCAAAGAAAATCTTTGAAAAATCTTAACTTATTATTTGTATTATAAAACCGTACAACATGAAAATCTTTTCTTTCAAATTTTTAAATATTTTTTAATATTTTTACTCACGGTTTTTAATCTTTGAGTGTAAAGCTTTTAGCAAATAACGAAGCATATTGTAACCAAGATGATAGTACCAAATATTTTCAAAATTATATTATTGTCGATTCAAATAAAAGTAATCAAATCGAAATGTAATGTAATTTTTATCGAAATACTTTTTGCTGAATAATATTGACAAATGGCGCTTAATGTAATAAATGTTTTGATAATCTGTTTTTTTATTGCCTGAATAATTATCATCACACATAGATGATTTTACATTATAGGGTATGTAAGTATTAAATCGATCACAGAATTGTTAGCCATGGGGCTTTTCTTGAATAATTTTGTCACACTGTAAGATAGAATAGTCGACCTGAATCTCATTTAAAATCATTGAATTGTAAATCTTTGACAATCAACATGATTTGAGCGCTAAATTTATTGAATGGAAATTTTGTACAATAAGTGTAATAATGGTAAAATATATAATTTATGTTTTATGTCATTAACAGGAAGTAATATCAAAATTTTACCAATTATGATATTCAATATATTTTGTATTTTTATTAAAAAGGTAATGTATAAAAAAATATTCTTCTGATCAAATTTAAATATGTTTTTAGCGCTCACTTCTAGAGAGATATTATAAATAGCAAAGTTTCATAAGTTCAAATCGTTTCATAGCCTTGGATTTTTTCAATTATTTCGACAGGAAATGTTGAATGAGACCTTCTCACAGTTTGGTTCAATCCAAAAGAAATGTTTCTCTAGTATTTCAAAAATAATATTGTGTATGATAAATAAGTACGTGGATAATTTAATTTTATTAAAGTATTTACGATTGGTACATATTATTGTTAAGCAAATTAAATACTGGCTATTCCACAGTTACAGTTCCACAGAAATACTGCACAGTGACATATTATATATTATTTGAGCAACTTAAAGCATTATAAGTATGCTATTATTTTATTGTGTAATTTCTTTATGATAACATTGGACGGAAGAAAATATGTTGTTTCTATCAACAGTTATATCAAAATTAACATTTCGATAGTAAAATATTTTGCTTTAAGATTTCTTACATAAATTATGTATTTCTGGTTGAGAAAAAACTAATGTACAGAAAAAAATAGTTATTCAACATTTAAATGTTTACATAGACCTCTGTGTACAGCAGATGGTTATTTAAATATTTACTATAACTATCACTTTGTCAGTCAAAAAAATGTATATTCATTTTGAACAATAAATAAAATGTGTTATGCTTTTTAAAGAATTTCTGCAGATCTTTAGCAAATATATAACGGACAGGATTATTATGTGGTAAGTTAAACATTTCTTGATTAATTATAAGTTAAATTTCAATTATAATATACACGTAATTGGCAGTTAATTTATTTCTACACGAATTGTAAAGATATGAAAAAAAAATAATCATTAGGGATACTTAACAACGTATAATTATTATATTGATCCTTGAATAACAAAAAACTTCCGAGTTAAAAGAGAATTTGCAATCCACAATCTAAAGCAAAGCGGTTAAAAGAGAAAGGCAACTCTACAGAAATGTACGGGGTAATTTAATCCAAACTACGCTCAGTTAAGGTTTACTATATATTTTGTTTAAAAATAGAGCGCTATTGCTACCGTGCATTAAAACAGCCGTACTTTTGGAAAATATCTTCATTTTAAATATTATATTAACACTCGAGTCTCGACTTTCAATGTATTATAAGATATGATGACTGAAGGTGATTGGTGGGATTTAAATGTTAAATTTGAATCGTTAAAATTGTGTACACTGCCACCCGTTTTGCTACTAAGGACCCGGGTTTCACCTATTGGCAACTTCGGATTCAAAATTAATTTGCCAATATATTGTTAGTACTTATTATCATTATGATGAAGAAAATCAAGAAGTATTAAAGAAACAATATTACACAAAAACAAAATTTTCGAAGACAAATTTCTTCAACTGTAGGAGGTGCATTCATAATGATACCAATATGTGCATTAATTATGATATAAACATACCAAGAGTGTGCCAAAGATAAAGCAAAAGTTACAGACTGATAAAAATGGTGTCATACTGGATGAGAAATTATTTTACATATAATATATTATATAAACTATTACCACTTATACGCTTTCGTTTAATGCGCTTGATGCTGACGATGCACAGACAGAGATAAGTTTGTGTGTGTCCTGCGTTACAGATAGACAATATAAATCATGAAAAATATTGCTGTATAAGGCAGTGATTCCCAACCTTTTTCATTTCAAGGCCCCCTAAATGTAAACAAAAATAATCCGCGGCGAGGGGAGCAATAAAAGTGAACCATTGATCTGTTTAGAATCAGAAAAATGTTTGGGGGGTATAGGGCGACTTGCTGCTGAAACTAATGATAGATGCTTTCATACTATAGTGATACCTTTTCAAAATCGAATGTGTTTATAACTAATGACTTAAATCTAATAGCAAGCCTAAAACTATTGTTACCTCATGTATATTTGGTGTATTCAACTTATCAGTAATTTATATATTATACAGATAAACAACATTTGACCCAGCATTTCGTTGTTCTATCATTTTTTACGGTTCAAGTGGCGAAGACTTCTTGGGCGACCGATAGATCTTAATCGACGTCATGCTACGTTATAGACTATTTCCATACTGAATCATTCTACAATACTAGTGAACATCAGTCTTGTAATAAATTCACATTATATTTAACTGAGGAATCCTAAACTTAATATTTTATGTTTTTATTATTAAACCGACTGTTCTCTTTCTTAAATTTTTACTCCATCTAGTATATATTATAATAGCTAAAATAATTTGAGTTATCCTTATTCGAAAGCTTTAGGGACGTACTAAAATTAGTGTTTATGATATTGCATTATCCTATTAAAAATAATTTAAAAAATAAACTAAATCAAATTAATGATTCCCATGTAAATTGAGCCAGGTAAATTTATGGACTGATGATGAGTGAATGCAATGCTGATCTTTCAAATTATTGGAGGATGTCTTCAGAGCGATGTTACGATTTCAGTCATTGATATAAGAACGTTTACTGCAGAACTTCAAAACCAATTACGACACAATATTGTAAAGACCAGTCGCATTCAAACATTTGAGATTTTGGGATGTCGAATTTAATGTTAGCGTGAGATTATTTTTTCTCATATAATTACGTAATGCGGTTGTCTACAGATGTTTCATAAATGACATTTTAATAATGCAGTAGTTTAAAAATACATACTAGATTTGATGGTTCTATCTGCATCGCACATCACAGCGGTATGGTGGTTTATGTTTGGTAATAATGAGAACTCAGGACTCAGGGCATGTATATCAAAATCATGTAAATCATGTAATGTATTTTTATAAATGCAGATCAATTTTTATTAGAATGGTTTTGATGCAGAAAAAATGATGCGGAAACAAAGCTAAGATGCGCTTTGAATTATAATATTTAGCTTGAGCCTGGTGGTTTGAACGCTTATGTGCAAATATAAACTAGCCGCCTACATTAATAAACCGCCCGCATAAAGCCTATCATTATACCCACCATTCAATTATCAATTATCACGTTAAATGTGCTGCGTTAGCCACAAAAATCCAGCCCGTTCATAACGAGAAAATATGTTAGAAAACGGAAAAGTCTTGAGAGTGAAAAGAATTTCAACTTGAATATCCCTGATTAATCCTTTCTCATCAAGCGTGATTTCGATACATTTTCTTATGGTACAATAATCTTCAAGCACGATCCCATAATATAGCCATCTTTTGATAAGGTAATAAAAAATACGAATCATTTCTCTTTTGACGTGACGAATGATTCACTTTTTAAGTTACCTTGTTTGCCATTAATTCTTTAACCTTTTTAATCGCATGTGATTTTTTCTAGAATACGCTAGAAAACATATCTGGTTACTATATCCAGATATGACAAATATACAGCTCTAATCGTTGACAAATTTGCTCAACAGTAACTAAAATAATATAGGCCATTTAAACGTGTTCGGAAAATTGGGGCCTCTGAGATTCTTCGCATATATTCGCGGGGCCGATATATTTAGCTCCGTGGGATTTAAAAGGTTAAAATGATTAATAATTTAAATTTAAGTTTCTTTCTAAATGAATACTCGATAGTAGACATCAATGCGCACTAAACTAAGACGCGAAACCCATGACGGATATAAGTAAAAATAATATTATCAAAAATTTACTAACTTTAATATAAAAAAAATATTGATTGATCTGGCATTTTTAGCGTATGCGCAGTATATTTTCATATATTGAGTAAAATTTTAAATTGATTAGAAGTTTCATAATCACAACAGTTTTATTAAAATTGAACACGTCCGTGCGTTGTGCGAAATGTATCGTTCGTTTTCTAATTTTATTTGTAATTTTAAGATTATCAATCATAATCATAATTCAGTGATGACGCTATGGTGCATCTTGCTAAAAACCATAATAAATCAACATACTATTTACTGGTCCACATTTAGTCTAATAAATGCCACCGCATTTTCACATCGCGTAGCATAATAATAATAATACTGAAGTTATGATAACGTGACGTAATAGCGATGTCATCAATTTACAGAGAGCTGTCACGCCTAGCGCCAAAGACATCGCGCATTAGCTCCACCTACCTCTTTTGTTTTAAAGAATGTAGCGAATTAAAATTAACCTTAAGGAAATTAAATGTCAAAACCTTTTCACTGCTAGCTGCGTTCGAGTAATAACCATAAACTGAAGCCTCTATATATACTTTGTATTATGTATATATAACTCCGAATATATTACAGATCTCCGCTACAAATTAATTATGAAGCGATAATTTACACCGATTTACTTATAAATATCGTTATTGAGAAAATTTTAGATGATAAAATATACATACGCGCTTAAAATTATATGTTATCATATTTAATATGAGTTAATGTGTATGTACTCATCTAGAAATTCAAAATTCCATGTCGTCGAATAATTAATAAAATAACACAAGAATTCGCAATGCGATAATTTTATTTTTAATTAAATATAAATCGATCGAAATATGTTCAGTTGGTAACAGAGTATGTAATGAATTTAAATAGGATTTACTTGTTTAATTTTTTTTTTTTTATACCTTGATTATCTGTACATGCCAGAGCGTTTAATTTGTAATGACTTATATTATTTTTTACCAAACTGTATTGTACATAATATAATTGTATTCCACTGGATGTGACGCTTTGGCGTAAACTGTCAAGCCACACATGAATGTTCACAAAAACTATAGCCGTTCTCCTCTATATAAAAAAATGCTGAATATTAATTAAATGTGTGGTTCTATCCAACCTTAACAATGTCAATTTCTTATAATTGCATAATTTCTACTTATTCAGAACTTTTATTTAAAATCCGTGACTGTCGACAATAAGTGAAGTGATATTATTTTTTTACAAATATTAGCTACCAAAAATTTACTATTAACACATATTTAAAAAAAAAAAAAAATAATAATATTGCCAATACTGCTTACTAATGGGAATATTTACTATGACATTGCCATCCTGGCTTGTTATGCACAGAATCTGCTAACCTTTTTTTATCCATATTATACATTGCAACATTTGCAACTATGCTGTAACTTAACCTCCAAAGTCTTAATAGCGTTAAATTTGGTATATTGTAATTTCTGACATGTTTTTAATCCAGTTTGGTTAAAATTGTACTTATCTTTAAGCTTTAAGAAAAAGATTTTCCTAGTGTACACCTAGAATGAACATTAAACGACAACATAATATGATCAAAATGCTACAGCCCCTTGTAAATCATCAATTCTTATCTCATACAAACCACTGAAATATATAAAGTCTGTCTTTTTCGTCTGGTGATACGCTCATTGAAATGAAAAAATATATACCATTATTGTTAAACCCATCGTGTGATGAAGTATTTTGATTTTTTCATAAATAACTTTTAATTAATATCAGTTAAACGTTTTCTAGATGATTTTCTACAAAAATGAGATAGGATGATATCTAATGCACTTAAGTGTATATTAACATTTCTAAAATCAATCGAGTAAGATGCGTACAAACCTGCAATAAAAAAATACATGTCATGGTGAAACATAAATATATTATTATAAGTTATGCTGAGATGGGTTATGAATTATCGTTTACATTTATGAGAGACATGCTTTTATCGCCTAACCAATATAATTGTTAGGTGTGTTTTATGGATGCTTACACAAATATACGATCTATAAAGTACCTTCATAGAATAAACCACGAATTCGATGTTCATTTTTCTTAAAATATGAATATAAATCATTTGATCGACATAACATTCATCCTGGTGTTGAAAATAATATATTTTCCGTTACGATGAAAGATTGTTTATATTTAGTACGTGATTAAGTTGACAACACCGATGTCGCTGCTGCGTTTAAGAGGAGAGCAATATGAAGATTGTGTATAATGTGACATACTGTAATATATTGTTAATGAAAAAAAAAAGTTTTCTCAAATATCAATAGAACTACTGCTCGAGTAATGAAAAAAAATATTTTGTAAAAACTTGTAACTCCCGTAATTTTCCAAATCATACGCTTACAAAAAGTCATACTTTATTTATAAAATTGAAAAAAAAAACAACCTAATAAATCTTGAAAATATTAAACCCTCAATCCACTGAGAAGTTGTGACATTGCAATTAAGCTTAATTTTATCAATTAAATTGCATCACGAAAATGACTCTCTTTGTTTGATTTTTTTGTGTACTGTATGTGTGTATGTATGTATGCGCATGTGTGTGTACATGTACGGATATAGTATGGAGGAAGCATATGGAATGTGATTTGCAAAATAATGCATATGGAGTTCCCGTGAACTTCTTATCTCTGTAGTGATCAAGCCCTTCCGTCTGCAAACGATGGTAAGGGGATGCAATTTACAATTTTTCAAAAACTTTATCGATGAAGGAGACTAAAAGAACCTTGACGCTAGCGCGTCCTGGTACTTAAAGCTCCATAAATTTGATATCCAAAAAAAAAAAAAAATTTGGTTACATTTCAATACATATTTTGTCTCATTAATTTGTTGATACTAGTAACTAGGGCAGGGATGGCGAACCTTTTTCGCAAGTGGGTCAAATTTGATTAAAAAAATTAAAAAAAATCATGTCACATACAATGAATAATTAAGGCTTAAAGCCTTAATTATTCAATCTATGTAATTATATAAAAACAATCATTTCTAAAAGTTCAATCGTGTTAGATAATTTCTCACGCGGGTCACTGCGTGACCCGCAGGTACCTTGTTCACCATTCCTGAACTAGGGCATATTCAAAATTTAAAATTCTACGTGTTTTATTCTCATAGTTTAAAAAAAATATTCCAGAACTGATTAGCTGTAACCAATATTTAACAGTCGATTAACTTTTCATTAAGTTTTTATTTGTCTTAACACGATTAATAACCGTTTGGGTGAACATCAAATTTTAAATATATATAAAAAAATACTTTTAATAACATGTTCATTTTTCTGAAATGTTATAAGTTGATCTAACAAAAAAACAAACATTATTTAAATAGTTGTAAAATATTCCCAATGTCATTCTTCGAATCATACTTAATTTTAATCATACAACCTAACATTTTTACCTTTTTTACTTCGCCAAAAAACCTGTCTGATAAATATTCTGTAAATAGCATCATTACTTGTTATACATTTTTAAGATAACAATCGCCTTCTTTATATTACATATTATACAATATTAAGGTTTCACAAAGCACACTATTTATATGTCTATTTAAAAAAAAGTTAGATCTCTTTTAAGTGAATTGGGAAGATTTTCCACATTAAAAATATTTACCTATAATATATGTAATATACAAAAAAAATTATCATTCACTATAACATACAAAACCACATAACTCAGTCTGAGGGTGATTCTCATGAGGCGAAATAAGTGTCACACAATAGTAACATTAAAAGCGATTTTTTGGTAATATTAAACATAATTTCCAAGGTACTGCCCAATCCATCACATCTTATATATTTTTTAATTAGTGCAAAATTGATAATTGTAATTGAAAGATAAATAAAATTGACATGTTTCGGTGGATTATAGCCCTGAGCCTTTTCAGGTTGCGATCGATTTTTATAATTAAAAAAAAAAAAAAAAAGATTTTTTTTGAGTTTTATAAAAATTGGGACAAGTATTAGGTGAATTGTAATCAAGTCATTCTAGAATCTATGGAGATCAGTGATTCCCAACCTGTGGGCCGCGAAATTCAGTAGAAAGTACAAATATCTATATATTTAGGTCTGTCAAATCGGTGCTTCCCATATTGGGGGCCGCGGAATTTCTTAAGGGGGCCGCCGTGGGAATGCGGAAATGAGAAATTGGATTCCGGGGAAAAAGTATAGCAAATCGAGGATTTCGAATTCGTTGATGAGCTAAAAAAAACAACGAGTTTCTGTGACAATCTGAGGAAAAAGTATACCAAATAGCAGATTTCAAATTCCTCGGTGAGCTAAAAAAAAACGAGTTACGGAGACAATTGAGGAGGGCCGCGGACTATTTTTTTAGATTTAGGGGGCTGTGAAACGAAAAAAGTTGGGAAGCACTGATGTAGATCACTGGAAAAACGAAATGCAAAAATGACTTATATGCCAGGTTATATCGCAAAAATTACATTGATAATAACTTCGCTAAAGCAAGTGAAGCTCATATAACAACGCTTTTGTTTGTATACCATATTATCCAAAGAACCATTGATTTGTTTACCGTGGTTATCAGTTTTCATTGAATTAATGAATAGTAATACACCTATTGCGATACTAGAAAACATCGTTTATGGTCGTTGTAGAATCTATCTATGTGATACTTATCTTATTAATGAAAAACAACCCTAATTAATAAAAAACTAAACTAAATCATGTTTGCGATAATTGTGCAAGAAAAAACAGTTGTCAATTAATTTTACTCTCAAAACTCATTTAAAAATACTCTTTCATCAATTATTATTTGAAGCCACTGGTATTTCAACAACTGACCTTGTCTAAGTTGATTAATTATCTTATTTCCGTATGAAGCTTGTTCAAAATCGTGTTTTTTTATTATTATTATTGCAGAAGTATTAAGCAAAATAAGTGAATATGAAAGATGGGAGGATATTGCACAAATGCAAATCTTCTTTTTCATTATATAGCGCTGAAAATGATTTATTCGTGACCAAAGTTATAATTTTTGTTATCGTTATAAAGTACATTAATCAAATATTTCTGGATCATTACTGCTACTAATGTGGAGCATATACATAATTAAGACATTCGACAATTAGCTTTAAACGACACAAGTTGTCAATCAGTTAATCAACTTCGCTTCTTATAATTTTAAGGATAACATAATGAGACTATGATAGACAGTTTATCGCTTTCTCTATGAGACTAGTAAATCATTACAAATATCCTTTTTCTTGGATATAAATTAATTACTAATGTATTTATACGTTTATTCAAGCCATGGGGTTTGCAAACCATTGCAAATAATGTCAATTAGCGTTTATAACTCGGTTACGGGAATAGGCACGCGGGCACAATAAATGTTAATATTTTATGTAGTTGTTCGTACAGTTAATTAATTTAGATATGAAAAAAAGAGTTATTAAATATCAAAATGAAAAATAAAAAACTTTTATTTGTGGAAAAAAATGAATAGATAGTAGTTATTATCAACTGCTAATTTCTTATACTAGTTATTTGTATAATTTGTCATTGTATACAAAAAGACATTTTTTATACAATGACAAATTATTTTTATTAGGAGATGATTCTCACGATGACTGAAAACAGAATTGAATTAGTGAATAAATGCGGAATTAGTACATAAAAATGTGCTTTATTTAATAAAAAATATAACGGTTTTCAACCAAAAATCGACAGTTACAAATTAAAAATAATTAGTATTTCATATTGTAATGTTTATTTTTTTTAATTCTCTAAACTTTAAAGTAAACAGCAGCTATGCATTGTAAGGTATATTTAGCACTATAATTACAATATTTAAAAAACGTATAAAATATTTGCAACCAGTGTGTATCCGTTCGGGTAGTAAATACAATTATTATCAAAGATTCATTGAGATTGCTTTTAAATTGCAATTGAACAGTACGTGTGCCAGTGAATCGGGTCACGCTAATATCTTAATCACGTTTAGTTTCTTACATAGAAATTACTCAATTTCATCGATATATTACATGGAAACGTAAATGTGCACAGCCGTATTTATCTGACGGGAAATAGATCGTTTTCGTTCCTTTTTGTGACAGCTTCAATTGTGATCGATTAGGGGCATTTGACATATAGCTAAAAGTTCACAATTTCATAGTGAATGATAAAATTACACGACTAAACAACAAATCTGAGGTAAATGTAAATATTACTAAATAATACTGAATATTAATTTATATATAATATTAGGCTGATCTAAGTTTTCCGTGTTTTGATTGGAGGTTGCTTTTCCAGTAGATCATTTTCATTTTTTTAGCCTTTATTCTTAACAGCTCAGCTGCGCTCATCACTGCCGAGTGCCGACTACTGCTGAAATACTGCAGATAAAAACCTAATCCCAAGATACGACAAATTAGGATCAAAGTACGAAGGTAGTAGGTTACTATATATACATATGTATATTGTATTCAAAACCTAATTTTTTCATATTCAGCCACAATAACATCATCAAATAAATCTCATAACTCTCTAACGTTTGCGTGATGCCAAAATGGATATTTTGTATATAATTTTAATAATAGTATACAAATAATTTCACTTAAATGAAGTTTAATGGGTGCAATTTGAAACATCCTAATATCTCAAATTGTTTCGTAGAAGCATGCATGCAAAAAACGTCATGTGCTTTCATAAAAAAAGCATTCTGCATATTAGGCATAAATTAGTATGCTATCCGTCTTGTAATTATAATAATTATTGATATGCAATAAATGAGCAGTTTCTTTTTTTCTAATTTTAAGGATGTTTATAGTTTATAAATTATTATTTACATTTATAATTATTCAAGAAATATTAATAATAAATTAAATAAATGTGGGTAGATTGCCTAAGCTTCATATCATTAATAATTCGCAATAGTTTTCGCGACCTACACTAAAACGATAATTATTCTGAATTTATATTATTGTGCCGATGAAATTCTGTGCCATGCTTTGCGAATAACGTTAGTAAAAGATTTACTACAGTATAGTGAAATACCTGAAATAGTGAAATACCAAAAAATGAAAACTACAAGAAGAAGATGCAACTCAAAAACATTATGTATAAAAATGTCTCCGGTCTCTATATCTGTAAATACTCAGCAAAATGCAAAAAATAAGTGTTTGCTAAGATGAATCTGAAAAAATTGTTACAACTTTAATTAGCAATATTTCGATTTGTTGTGTTATCAAATAATCTTGCTCTCTCAAGGACTAAATAAACATTCTGTTGAAGAAAATCTATAGACAAAAACACATTCAATAAGAGACTTCTCACGAGACGGCACTACAATAAGTTTTGCTCTTAAAAAAACATGTTTCATGTCAGAAGTAGTAAATATTTCAATTGACATTATAATATTGATTTGTTCTTATGTATTATTAACGTGATAGGTTGTTTGTGGTTTTTTTTTACAATATCCGCTTCTTAGTTGTCGTATGTGGCCACCACATGGTTCCTCCAAGATTCTCTGTCCCCCGTCAATTTTCTTGCTTCCTCTCATGTCATTCCAGCGTCCCGTAGCTCCGCTGAGTACATCCTATGGATAATCATCAGCGGCCTTCCACGATGGCAGACTCCATCCGGTTGGTATATAGAAGAGACAGGCAGAATTCAGGCTTTCTTGAAGCATCAGCAGCACATGTCCAAGCTAGGTCCATCGTCGCTTCTTCACTTTGGATGTGATTAAGAGTTGTTTATTTCGTTATATTATCTATTTTTTTCTGACAAAATCAAAGCACTTATCTTATATAAAGAATTACATTTTGATGTATTTTTTAAAATATGATTCCAACTTTCTTTTATTGGTTATTCTTGTCTTCTTCCAATGTGGAGTATGTCGCCTCTTAAAAAAATAACAGAAACTTTCTACGTTCTCGTCACTTTTTGTGTTGCCCAACCTCTCTTAATTAAAAAAGAATAGGAATTGTAGGATTGGGCTATGACAGGATTAGTCGTTAGATAATCGCTCTCGCCACGCCTTTATTTTAGTATTGGAAAGAGGAGGGAATTTTTAGAGACTACAAACACCCATGTCTTTAAACAGAAATCGATAAACCGATTGAAAAAAATACTGTTAGTTGAACCCGTGAGATTCGTCACGGAAGCCAACGCCGCTGACCACTGCACCACGGACCCGAAAGTTCTTCCTAAATCCCAAACAATCGTCTTCTGTTGCTTTGATTTGTTAATTTTTAAGTTATTTATTAATTGAAGAAATCTCAAAGTCGAGTTAACTGTCAATACGGCGTGTTAAATCATTGTGAAATTGTATTATGCATCATTTTATCAGTTCTTATTGCGATAAGAATTTATGTATTAATACAATTATTATTTAGGAAAATAAATAACAAAATCAAAATCATACAATATTGTACCTATGGGACGGAAATTTTTCGGTTTAGAGTCTCTGATGCAAAACGAGTGTACTTGTATGACATCACCTTCTTTGGAGATAGAGAGGCAGTGAGTATACGACTGTTCTCCTATTTGCGCTTTGGTCGGTCACCACTGCAAATAGAGTGTAGTCGAAGTCACTTACGTACGACATTCACTTCATCGGGTGTCACCTCTAAAATTGATTAATGTCGACCTACCTTCCTACACGATTGGGGAGAGTTTTTACATGTCATGCAAATGGAGAACTGTTTGCCTGCCACAAAAAATAGAACATCAAAATGCAAAAGAGTAATTTTGTGCCGATTCAAATAAAACATCTGAAAAGATAATATATGTCTTTGAGTATAACCAAAGCCCCCTATAGCACTTAATACTGCTGGGGTAAAACGATTGCAATATCATGTGAATCTAAGCGCATGAGAGAGAACAGGCAAATAACGTCTCATTAAGTTATATTATTATATATCATTCTTTTCATTCAGCAATTATTGTCATATTAATATTATAACATTATATTGTAAATTAACATTTCCCATATGTGATCTTCATTTTTCGTGTTCAATTAGTATTTACATATTTTTTCATTAATGGACCTTTAATGAAGCTTATCCCCAGAAGTTGTTCTACGAAAACTGTCTATTATTCTCGATGGATTCGGCTTTAACTTTGTGGAAGTTCATTTTTAATATAAATTCAATTTGATATCTTTTTTATTCCACAGGTTGTGTAACAAACTGTGACGCGTGTTTCACCTCTTTGAGATGCATCTTCAAAAAATATCGTAATATGCAAAAATTAATAGTACTAATTAAAAAATAATTATTTATATGAGGAAAAATAAAACCCAACGAAAAAAAATACCAATGGTGATACCGAAACTTAATGCTGAAATACCGGTAGTTTTTAAAATTTAAAATTTAAGAAAATAGCAGAAATACCGAGATCCCAGATTCGGTACGTCAATAGAAAACGCTTTTGGGTCTATAATTTTGTGCAGGCTTCGAATAACCTAACATTATTTATTCTATTAATATATCAGTTGAATATTTAACAGTTTTAAAGGCGTGAAAATCGAAAATCGTCAAAAGAAAAGAAAACTTTTGATAAATCTTAAAACACCACCCACAATCAAACCCAATACACACTCAATTAAATTTACTTAACACTAAACGATACTGAATTATTAATAATATTTTATTGACTGCTTAGAAATGGTTTTTCTATCAATAAACACGTAATTAAAAAGACTTTGCGTATGTTCAATAGTATATGCATTGCTAATTACATTTGACTACATAACTTCTCGGCATGTTTTATGTAACATTAAGAATGTTTAATCAAGCAAAATACATCTCGTGTGACTTGCGAATTCTTAATATTAATTTGGAGGTTAAATGTATTTTTTATTTCATATTATACTTTTTTATCGGTGCGCATTCGACGGTCAAATAAACAATTTTACTTTTTTTGTTTCATTTAAAAGTTATTAGATAAAAAAATGTGAATATAATGATGCTTTATTATGGTACCATTATATGCATCAACGTAAGCTATGGCAAAAGAAGAATGCGAAGAAGATAAATCGCTAGTCTACTATGAGGATGGTGAAAAAATGTCGCCTTTATGCTAGTAATATTAATTATCTTATAACAATAAATAAATCTCCAAAATATACTATAATTTATACGAAATCGAAAGAAACCACACACCTTTATACTTTTATATCAGTTTTATGATTGTTATTTTTTTGTATAATCAATTTGAAACGTGATCAATAAATTTGTATTTATTTTATATCGATAAAATGAAAAATTAAAAAAGTGATTAATTTGATAATTAAATTATATTCAGAAATATCATCGCTCTACATTTATTTTGAACGCTTTTTCCAACATTTCCCGAAACAAAAATTCCCGCGTGCTCTAACTAAACCTAATAGCATCATGGGGATTGACGACCTATATTTGAAAATACTGAAATATAAAAGTAGGTAAAAACCATTTTTCCCTTATCTAGGATATCTTATCTCAATAATTTCAAAGGCTGTTGATTGTTGTGTGAATTTATCTGGAAATTATGATATATAATTATGAAAAAGACGCGACCGAAGATTTTTTTTAAATAAGTCAAGAGTGTCAAGACAGTACATACGTAGTTCGTAAAATATATCGTTTGATATAAATAAGTAAATTTATTAACCGGGAATGAAATGGAGAAAGAAAAATAATGGCATAGAGTTTTCTTCGCTGTATTTTTTTTAACAAAATGTTTTGTTTTTCCCATTATTTTCCTGTAAAGGAAATAATGTTGAGAATACTTAAATGTCCAGTGTAAGATATTGTATTGTCTAAATTTATCAAGGTTGATCCGCAAAATACAATAGACGAGCAAATGTCTTTTTAATCACAGAGGAAGAAGTTAATTTAGATTAAGAACATCCTGTTTATTTCTTCCAAAGAAAGAGCCTGCACTTACATAAAACGTGGTATTGGTGAATATCTACCAGAGGTGACCTTGTCATCTATTCAAGGGCAGACAGTTCTGTTCATAATGGAGTAGTTGACTCCTTGTCATACTTTTGCATAAAAAATTACCAAAAAAAATGTTGCCCGCCGGCCATACACAGCACAACAACTAGCAGATTATCTCTAATAAATGCAGTGACGTACAGTGATCTAAATAATGGTCATAGAAACAAATATATCTCAAAACTTTTAATAACACGATAAACTTCTTTGCGTATATTATTCAAGATGTGATACTGGATTTTTTTTTCAAAAGCTAGCGAAGTTTACAATTTATACATCAGTTAGAAGTGTCACTAGTAAACAAGATGTTTGGTTTTTGATAGACCTACTCAATCAGGACAACCGACATTAACAGGCGATGGCTTAATTTTGTTAGCGACTTAAAGGGACAGTACGAAAAATGGCATTCAGACAAAAGCGAATGCAAAAGTCCTTTTATTTTCGACTACTATACTTTCTTAGATTACATTGGTATGATTATTCTTTGTATTAAACTACTGGAAATCAGCTTTGTTGTAAAGGTAATAATAATACCCAAAAGCGTGTCCATCTATGCCGTTTAGTATTCGAAATAAACTGGAAACGAAGCTCAAAAAATCACATTGCTTTTTTTATAAACTAGAAATGTTAAAACTGTTAATGGGTGAGTCTCTTTCAAACGATGCCTGCAATAATTCAACATTGACTTTTTTTCATTTAAGCAAGAGGTCATTTTTTTCAAGTATGCACCTACGTATGCGAGATAAAAATATGTTGAGAATTAAAACATTTCCGTATAAAAATGCTGCAACAATACATTAAAAAATCGCGCTACGTTTGCTATTCAGTGGGTCGCAAGTCGCTACGCCAATGAAGAAATTTATGAATGTATTTTTTCTTTATAGAATAGGATTGTATAAGGCGGATAAGTAGGAGGAGTACAAGTATTATTATTAAATATACGTGTTTGTTATCGTGTCTTTAGATCTACGAAGATATTCACTAGTAAAACTACGCTTGCTTGATATTTCGCTAGTATGATTTTCCAATTATAAATTCTTAGTTTAATATTTAAAGTCCGGGACCACCTTCTAATATGCAAATATTCATGTAACTCGATCTTAATTTTTCTTTACTGCAAAATACTTATAACACAATTTTCGCAAGTAAGTAAGAAAAATGATGTTTCTTAGGTTAGTCTTAAGATAATTTTGTTTAAGCCTCAGTTTGTTTTCTTTAACAAAAAATAAGATGAATAAAAGTGACTTTTTAAACGATATAAAAGTGTGATGTTATTATTTGTTATAAAATGTTAGTGGTATTAATGGTTATAGATTCGTTTGTTATAAATGAAGAAATTGAAGGCATAAAACAAAGAACAAATAAAAACTGTATGCAATACAAGGCAAAGCAAATGATAATAAGTATAAAAAAAATCTAAGACTACGACTATACATATCGACTGTGGAAAGGAAAAAGGACGTAACCCAAACATATCAAATTTTACAGGAGGCGCAAAAAACGTGTTTTGATGATTTTGGGCCATATGCAAATTCTGAATCATACACAACCTTGAAGTGCACGGAGACTTATAAACTGGTGTTTAATTGGCATAATGCAATATTAATTAAAGAAATTGTCTAGGAAAAGCCTTTATTTCAGTCTTTATTTTTGGTTTAAATTTTTTACAAGGTCATCTTTTTCAAACTTAAAAGCTAAATTTAGATACTAAGTCGGCATTTGCAGCTCGCATCCTTTTGATAAAATGTGTATCAAGTTGTATACATTGTGATTATCGAAAAAAAAACTGTTTTAAAAAAACTGTGGGTTACCTCCTTTTTCCTTTCCACAGTCGATATTATAATTACCCAGCCGTTAAAAAGTATGTAGATGAAAGTAAATAATAAAATTTTATGTAATCACATTACTACAGTGCTTTCCTTATTTGTGTGATTATTATTATTATAACAGATAATTCGCACATTAAACATTTTAAAAATGTTATATTATCATTATTTTTCTTTTGCGCTATTTTTTTTAAGATCAGTACCAGTTCTGAACGCCTCTATCATTATTACGTTTGTCAGTTTATACATTTTTATATTATGTTATTTATAAAAATGTAATGCAACTACATATATCAAGTCATTATATTTTTCGTAATTAATTTATTTTTTTCTTATTTTCGATCACACATCAGTTAGTAGTTATTGGTTTTTAAGAGATCTTAAATATTTTAATTAATTATAAACAGTTTAATTAAAATTATTTTATATTTTATGATTGTCTGTAAATTCTTGCCATATTTATTGTGTGTTAACGTTTTATATGCCTTATCATTAGTCATTTACTTATTATTTCCACTTTCAACCAAGAATGAACAGTCAACATTCGAAAAGGGTGTTGACCTGAATGTTGTGTCTAAAATAATAAACATTAAGAATTGAAATCAGTTTTATTATTAAAAAAATCTTTAGCCATTTCCCCAGATATTTATTTTAATATTAATTTATCTTAAAATGTGTAGCAGGTGGGTAAATAATTTGACAAATAATTAGGTACGTGAAACAATGACTCTCAGAATGACATAAGCGTAAATTAAATTTTGTGAGCATGTAATGTTTTATTAGTGTATCAAATCAGATTGATTTTTTTAGCAAGCCCAGAGCTGTATAAGTATTTTTCATATAAAAAGTTGCTGCAGACAGGGGCGGCTCATGTAAAGGAGCAAAGAGTGCACTGCTCTCCTGTGTTTTTTCAAATATTCAATTAATTAGCTATATCCAAACATAGCAAGTCTTACATTTTAAATTCCCCGTGTATTCCGTATATAAAATATTGGTGGAACCGATATTCACAAACATGCTTACCGAACTATCTTGTACCAAAAATAATAATCGCCAGCCAGCCTATTTATTCTAGCCGAGTTCAATTTGCTTTATGTATCATTTATGAAAGAGAGCACTTTTATGACTTTCTGAATTTTTTTATGACCTCACGCTTTTATAAACCACGTGTTAGTTTTCTGTAGCAAATTTTGAGTCTTCAATGTGCATAAATCCTCTAGATTAGGTATTGGTATTTCATATTAAAAACCGATATTGAAAATATCAACACGAGTATAACAAAGAAAATGCGGCCATCATAAAGGGTATTTTTCATAAATAACCCACGATTTCTTAAAACAATAATACATCTTTGAAACACTCATCAATTCCTGAACCCGTTAATATCGATACAACTTTTGGTAGATTTAAATTATTTCAATTCATTCCGAACAATTTTATTAAAATATGTGAGGTTTTCTATACATTTAAAATTCGACTTTGTTTTATTTTCAAAACCGAAATACATACTGGTATTTTGGTAATGAAAAAACACCACGAATACCGGGATTTCTGTTTCGGTAATACTGGTAATGCAATAACTACTCTAGACAAGTGTTCCGCAAACTGTTTGTAATCACAAACCCCCTTGAACTTTTTTGTATGCATAACGCTAATACAAAGCAATGTAACATTTAAAAAGAATAGTAAAATAAAATTCAATAAAACATTTTTTTTGAAAAAAAAGTTGCTATAACAACAATTAATGTATTTTTTTATGGTTTTTAAAAGATCCTTTAAGATCTTGGAATATATTTCATAATTATTTGGTTAAATTTAAATAAGTAGTAATAATATACATCAGAACTTGGGGGGCGCTGCAGGAATACGAGGGGGCGATACGAGTGGAAAATGCACTCATGGAGATATTACAAGACCTTATTATTGTACTTATTTTATTATTGACGTTTTATTTGTACTTTTTAGTATTTTTTAATTTTAGTAAGAAATCCATTGCATGAAATAATAGTACTACATAGAGAATTGTATAATTTTATAATTTCGTTTTTTTCGGGGCTTTAGATAATTTTGGATAATTTATTTCTGCTAAAGGGGGCGATTTTTTCAATACGGTTAAGAAACACTGATATACATTGACTGTGGAAAGAAAGAAGGACGTAACCCACACATATCAAATTTTACAGGAAGCGCAAAAAACGTGTTTTGATGATTTTGGGCCATATCCAAATTATGAATTATACACAACCTTAAATTGCACGGAGACTTCTAAAATGGTGTTCAATTGACATAATCTAATATTAATTAAATACATTATCTAGGAAAACTTTTTTTCAGTCTTTTTTCTTGGTTTCAATTTTCACAAGCTTATCTTTTTTCAAACTTAAAAGCTAAATTAAAAAACTTATTCGACACTTGCAGCTGACATCTTTTTGATAGAACGTGTATCAAGTTTGATACATTGTGATTATCGAAAAAAAGCTTTTTTGAAAAAACTGTGGGTGACGTCCTTTTTCCTTTCCTCAGTAGATATGTATATATGTACATATGTATACATATATACAAAAATATCGTCTTTATTACGATATAGTACATTTTCTTCTAAATTATAATCCAAAACAATAATTAAATATTCAATTATTTAAATACTTTTGTTATTTAAGCTCTTGCATGTTCTTAACTTTAAAAATATTTGGCATCAATTATATAAGCCTTTAAATGTAAAATAGAGTAATAATATTAATATAAAAAATATTGTAATGTACGGAATATTCTGTACATTCGCAAAATTCGTGTTGGGAAAAATCACAGAACCTTTAAGAATACACATTCGTGTACAAATAATATTATGAAAGATATTTCAGTGTAAAATGAATATGCGTTAGAGTTGAAATGCAAATCAACATAAAGTCAAGAGACGAATTACCGGAGAAGCAATTTTATTGTCATTGCGGCCTATTTGCAAATGAATGTTAATCGCAATACTAGAGGAACATTTCGCCATTTAACCTAATTTTACTTCACAAGTCAGTGGCATTATGAAGAAGTTGGCAATAATTGTAGTCATCATTAAGGTTTTAGTTTCATGATTATTTATTTCCCTTTTTTATGTATTGTAAGTATAATATATGCAATCAAATAAAACCTAAGCAACATGGTCTAACATTGAGGAATTGTAATAAAGCTAATTGATAATTATAAAAGCATGTTTCAAGATATACTCAAAAAAAAATATTTTTGAATGATTTAAAAATTATATTTAGAGCGGAAACTATAATGACATCTTTATATGTAAAACATTGACAAACGCAGTTTCTTTTTATAATTCATCTATCTGTAATGGATAGTTTTTTAAAACATCATATTATCTGCAGTACAAGATGTTGTTTGGGCCCACCCTTCACCCATAATTCAATAAATTTATTTATAAAATGCAGATACAGCATTGATTATAAAAAGATGAGGAATAAATAAGGAATTTAAAAGAAACAACGATCTTCGAAGATATCTGCTTAGCAAAACTATTGCGATCATAAAATAAATTGTTCTCTCTTCATTAAAATTAGAATGTTCCTTGAAAGAGTTGATATTTAAAAAATAAACCATTCATTTGAGTGGAATAGTTAACAGATAAAACACGTGGATTATATAATTAACTCTATGTTTTTTCAATACACATCAGAACCGGTTTCCTGTCCTAAGATATATATAAAAAAATGGATTCAGTACAAAGAAATATTTTTTTAATATAATGTATTTCCACCAAGAATTGGTCGTGAACATATCAATAGTTTTTCAGTAATAAGTTTTTTAACGATACTTAAATATAATTAGGGCTAAGCTTCATTAACACTCTAGAATTCAATGATGTAATAAGAAGGACTATAATACAATCGTTTTACCCTGACGCTACGTGCTATGAATTTTGGGCTCTCAAATTTAAAAAAAAATACTGTTTATGCTTGAATTACTAACCTTATTTTTAGCTAGATTAAACAGTGTTGTAGCTTACAATCACCAACAACTCGGTACTAATTTACTCGGTATTAATTACAAATCATTCGTTACACTGTATGTATCTCATTACTCTGCAGCCCTATCTATATTTTTAAATGATAACTACCTAGTAGTGTATCTCAAATTACTCCTGAGTAATTTGTCTAAAATAGTTGGGTTTCCACTACGGTTTGCCTATGTCTGTTGCATTTTTTGACTGGATAAAATATAAAGGAAATATTATTCGGTGCAATGAGGCTTTCAGTGTTGTTAATGAACGTGTTGAAATAACATTATAGTGTTTTTTTATTATTATTTGACGGATGACCACACATGAAGTGCGGTCATCAGACAATGAATGTCTTGCTTACTTGCATTAAACTCAATCATGCACTCACCATATGTGTTAGAAAAAACCAACAAATAGGTTAAATAGTAAGCTACTTTGAAACTAGAGGGCAAGGCAATCAGTCAACTAAGCGGTCAATCCAAACAGTAATTAACTTGTCATTCTGATGATATCATCATTAAAATCAATTTCGACTTATCACTCTGTTGTGAATTAAATTTGTCCTATATCGCCGCTGTTTATTCCTTTCCGCTTCTACCAACCTAAGCGTCCTAAGCAATGCTTTCCGTCTCGGTAATTAAAATTTTCAATAGCTTAATCAGCTAATGATTTTAAAACGAATGTCTAGAATTTTTTCCCATATGTATCTGTAGTTAGAACAGTATATATTAAATATTTAATTAAGACTGATGACGGTATTAAGGTATTTTTATCATTAATTTTTGAAAAAAATTCTAATTCAAAAATTAACTATGGCGTATTTTACCACTTCATTTAACAAGGAGATATTGAAACCTACACTCTCTTCAGTATTTTTAATTTGTAGTCCATTTAAAGCGAAACCATTACGTAAATAATCCTTATTTTTAAATTTAAAAAAAATGTTTAGAAATTGAACTTAAATAATTGTTAACTTCAAAATATTGAGCAGTGTAATATTTACAATTCATCGCTTTTATTGTGCTTTGCAGAAATAAATAAATTAACGAAAGTACCTCAATCGATAAAATTATTTTATGATTGAAAATTATGTAGTCACTATCAGAAATAGAAAACTTTACAAACCGGAAATAGTTTCGCAGAACAAAATATTTCAGGATAAATAAAAATATGATTTGCTTACACAATATTACTGTAAATAAGTAGCACCCCATAAAAAAAGAATTCACAATGAAAGTTTCGATTTAAGATATTCTTAAAAAGATATCGTAAATGTGTGAGATTAATAATCAAATTATTTTGCAAAAAGTATTTTAATATATTTTTTTTAAATTGTCGGAAAAAGCGTTGGCAATTTATGGGAAATTTGTATATACACGAACCGGTATGTTGCGCCAATCCCCTCGTTTTCATTTCGAGCCTGGTGTGTAATATTATTAATATCTTTACTGAATTACACATTTTAGAATCAACGGAATAAGGATAATTAGGATGTAAAATTATATCATATTTATTTTTGAAGAACATACATTTTTAATTGTTGTATTTCATAACACCAACAAATTATTATTACCTCACATCTAATAGTAAAAGAAACTTATTTATTATTGACGGCCAAGGGCACCCCATAATCGTAGTTGGTGTAGGCAAGTCTTGCAGCTTTATGTCACCTTCATATTTTAATTTGCATATAATTATGATTGAGAAATAATTTATTTGCTCGATCGAATTTGATCGAATAAAGATTAGACAGTATTTTTTTTAATTTAACACGTGCAACAAATGTGGCATTACGATTTATTAGTACTATGACTAAATCATAATTATAGCTTATTTTGTTACTAAATATAAACCATTCAATAGAAGGTTAAATTAATAAAAAAGTAAACTTACATACATTACATGCTTTTTACTAAAGTTGTCCATAAAAAGTACTGTCACCGAATGATTCATTATCATAAAATTACAATGTGTTTTTTTACTGGTATGCTGTTATTTTAATTAAAATTATTGAATAAAATTATAATTATGTAATATAAAACTGAAATGTCTAACAAATTAAAATAATGAATAGTTCAATAAAAATAACATGATCTTTCTATAGCAACCTACCAGGGTTTGTAAAATGTATCAAATGTGAAGACTATTTAATTTTATATTTGTAATAACTTAACGTTTTTTATTTGTAGAAAGTAAAAAAAATGTGTTTTGTTGTTATAGGAGATCAATCGAGAATAGGGGTAATTTTTAGAAGAAAAGTTATTGAGCTGATTTTTTTATTCTAAATAAGCGGGTTTAACATTAAACGACCATTTTTTTTATAAGTATGTGCATGGTTGAAAAACTTTTATTTTCATTATGTACTTTTTTGGACATTATATTTCTTTAATAGAAAATACAAATATCTTTTTATTGTACTGCACGTAAAAGAATAAAAAAAAGTTAATTAAAAAAATAATTTAATACATTTTGCGTCATTTCACTTCATTATAATATCGGACAATGCGAATTTCGGAAAAAGGTATTTAGTTACGTCCAAAGATCGTGCAATCTCAAATCAATTTTTGCGACGGAGAAAGTGCAAAAGCTTTCATTTCACACACAATATCTTTGATAGTAAAACGGTCCACCGCAATATTAAGGTAATGTTTTCGAACGGCCCTTGTGGTCAATGTGGATTTTTTAGCCATGATCAATTTGCATTGTGTGAGTAATCGTTTGCTCGCAGTTTTTAGCACGAGTTATCCTAATATAAATGAGGAAGTCGCAACTATTTGTAAAAAATGCCATACTATAAAATTTAATAGCTCTTGATTATATAGTTCGTAAGTGAAGTACCCAATTACGCAACATAATAATTAAACTAATTGATCCATTGATTGTTTCCACTTTTATTTTGATCATATTGTTTTAATATTGTACATTTTTGATTATTAAATTGGAACTACATTATAATGTTATTAAAATATAAATATAAAGATTTCAACACTTGCGAAAGTTATTTCAGTGTTAGAATAAATAAATTATTTTATAATTAAAAATTCTCTTAATGGATTTCTTCAACTAAGATAAACGTTATTATTTTTTGCGCTTGAAATACTTGATGTTAAATGAAAAAAAATATAGGCATTGGTATGGTTGCTTAATTAATATCCCTTATTCCCTGTAATCAAATAAAAAATAAATTTTATTTTATTTAAATGTTACTTGACGAAAAGTTATTATAAAAAATAAAAATATTTTGAAATCAAATCGTCGTTATTTTCACAAAAAAATGTTAAATCAGATATCATTTTTTTTAATCAGTAAAATATTAATGATTCAATTTAGATTGGATTAAATGTAAGATAACATCAAAATAATATTTCAAAATATTTAATATTGTGTTTTTTAGTGAGAAATTTAATATAGGTATATATTATATATTTTTCTAAACGGTAGATAAGTTAAATGCCACATTTTTGCTATGTCTCAAAACATGTTATAATAAAAAAATACATATATTCAGATAGGTGGAGGAAATTTATTCCAATAATTTATGATGGCGTTATTAGAGGGTGTGTTTGTGAGAAGGGGGTTGTATATTATAATTCAAAAAATAATTATATATAATGCGTATGATACATTTGTTAAAAATTAGGGTTAATCTAAATAACATGTACATATTTCAAAAAAGTAACTTAGCATAAATAAAAACCATCAGATGTGACATTATTTTTTAATTCATATCTGAAACTCACTTCATCACTCGTGTATAGGGATTGCAATGGCGGATGAACATATCTATACCGGTATTGAAAAAATTAACAAAATATATAAGCATACCAAAAAATCGAACGAATGGGATTGCAATACCGGGTGAGTAAATCAATATCGGTATTTCAACATTTCATATTATAAAATTCATATCATAATCGTGATTTTTTATTAAATTAGTTACGGTGCCTTATTTCAATAATACGTCAGTGGAAGCCTGATCAATTCTTGATGTTAATATTGTCACAACTCTTGGCGGATTTAAATTATTTTAATCCATCTCTAACAATTATATGAAAATATTTTATGGTTTCTGTACATTTAAAATTCAATTTAGCTAATTTTCAATACCGACACACCGGTATATTTGTATTTTCAAAACCGATATTTGGGTATTGAAGAAACACCACGAGTACCGAGAGCCAGATTTCAGCAATACCAGTATAGCGATCCCTACTCATGAACAGACAGATGAAAATGGAAAATCTATTACAACAGATGAATCATTTACCACGATTACATTACGGCACGTAGATTTTTACGTGTTACGATATCCGATCGTTTACGGAATCGATTGTTAGTAACTCACTTGTACGGTTGATTATCATTTTATAACCTTGCATTCAGCTGTAAATGGTTTCACCGGCATTTCGAAACAAACATCACCTTGCCCCGATTACGATTGTGTATTGAATGCATTCAAGTAGCATTGCACCTTACAATCCTGAAAAAGTATTTTTTTATCCTTGCTAAATCATTAATCACAGCAATAGACTGCACTTTTCTCAGCTGGTGCTCAAATGTGCAAGCGTCTTCAGCACTGACAATTTAATTAAAAACAAATTTATAACAAACAAAAAAATATATTATTTAGGATGGAATAAGTAGACAACAGTTAACTTTTACATCTACAGATACATTAAATACACTTGTAATAGGATTCGAATCAGTAGTCTCAACCGATAATAATAAATGTATTAAATATCAAAATTTAACAAAAGCTTTTTATAAACAAAATAAAATGTTGATCAAAATGTTATATATAATATATATTATATGTATGTAGAATAACTTACAATTCATTTTGCAGAAGCGTTGTTTAAAACATTATCTGTGATATAAAATCTGATTCGATTCTTGTTGGAATTTTGAGCGTCAGTTATTTTTATTTAGATCGCATGCACTTTTTGTCATTCATTGCCACCAAACCTAACAGTTGCAATAAGTTTCACGGAGGTGAATTGATCGATTAGTACACGGTATTGATTCGCTTAAAATTCGAAAGTTTCCTTTTTTTAATTTTCCAAAACTCATGACTCATGTCATGAAATTACCGAAGGAAAATTCGCCAGATGCTTAAGTGAGGCATTGAAGCATAACATTATCTGGCATTGATTCATTGCTTTCTGAAACATGTAAGTTTTTCTTTGAGAATTATCTGTCAGCTGTGTGAAATAATTAAATTATGTCGGGACATACTTATATAGATAGAGTAATATCAATAACAAACATCAATATTATGAATCCAAAAGTTATTCAAACTTTTTGAAGCTTTTGAAGTTGCATACTTATAACCTTAATGACATCGAACAGAATTGCATAAGAATATTAATTAGTAATTTTAACTATGAATATTCATTCATAGTTAAAAGTACTGATTTAAAAGGCAAAATATCTACAAAAAAACAAATAATTTTGTAATAATTTCGTTTTTTTATATTGAGAAGCAAGGATGAATAAAAAAAACTTGATTGAGTTTTTCATTAATTAAAACAATTTTCATTGATATCGACCAAATTGTACTTCTCGATCGACTAATTGGGAACCCTTGATAAACTGGATACTTAAAGAAAAAAAAATCCAAAGAAAAATCAAGGAAAAGATAGTTAATGTTCAAAATGTTATAGACAATTTAGTAATTATACATATGTCCCATTATCGACACATAATATGTAGAAAATCGTAACCGACAATTTATTAATTTTACGTGAGGTTTTTTTTTTAATTATATACTCTCGTTCTAAGTTCGATAATGGAATTCCTTTAATTCGACTAGAAAATAGTAATATATGGTCAATGCCTGTCCTGATATTATACGGAATACTTTCCGTTCTCTAGAATCTAGATCAGCGTTTCTCAACCGGGGTCCAAGTGGAAGTGTCGCTTAAGATCATTTGCCGATTATGGGTCGATATCATGTCCCTAGTTCCACAAGAATTATGTGATATGATTTTATAGTTCAGCCGTCGTCAACATTTTGGATATCACGTACAACTCAACTCGCAATTTTAAATTTTACGAACTATTTAAAAGTATTTTTTCGTAAAAGCTACATTTTTTATCAAGATATAGTATTAACAACTATTAAATCATAGTAATAGCTATCATAATTAATTTGGACATTATTTGGAATAGAATGAAAAAATATTGAATAGTCTTGACTTTTCAGTATCTTGGGATTAGCATCTATAATATTTTCTAATAATTATAAGTTCAACAGAGAGAAATAATACTCGGATTGATGACAGTTATTCGTAAAAAGTAAGATAATTCGTTGCTGTGTTTTTTTCCACCAGGATGATGGGGAGATATCAGTATGTATCATTAAATGGTATTACATTGAATAAATATTAGCTCCACTTACCTTAGATGCACAAGCATATTATTGGTAGAATTAAATAGGTTAAACTATGTACGATTCCTAGGCAATATTGCGCGTCTATAAATACAAATTAATACCTCTTCGTATAGGTGGGTAAGTTTATGTGCATTTTTTTAATAACGTCTTTCATCGGATGACTGACTGACCCATATATTGAGTGAGCGCTTCATACGTGTAGGTCCTCTCGCGACAGATTACAAAAACAATCCTACATTCAAGTCATAATCGTATATAAACAGTGAGTAAATAACACGTGTTCACAATACCACGTCTCTCTTTCACGCACTTATTGCTAATGAGTCAAGAAAGGGATAGAAGTATTTCCGCTGGTATATCATCTTTTAAACGGACGGGCCTGTTTAGCAAAGTGTGCTAAGGGGATATCACAACAAAAGCTCATTGCTAGGCACATTTTTTTTGTTAATTAATTATTATTTATGTAAGATTCCTAGCACCAAAGTTTCAAGGTGTCCTTTGGATGTTCAAGAATTTATTCATAAACGCAATGATGAATTGAAGATTATTTTGTCCAACAATCAACAAAATCTGTACATGCTCTATTGTAACGAATAATAGTGGAAACATTTACATTGCTATGATTAGTCTTTAGAAGTGTAATTAAAAAGTATTTCGTAGTTATGTGTTTGAACAGACTATATTGGTGCAAAAGCTGCAATACAATTATGTATGATATTTTTTCCTGTAAAGCAAAATATAAATGAATTAATATTGAATATTTATATTTTTGAAATGTTTGAATGCGCGTTTTTTTGTTATTTTGCATTTAATTCATATATGTACATATAATAAAAAGTAAGTTTTTAAATATATGTCTGTTAAAGAAATATATTTTGTGGTTTCTTTTGTTTATCCAAAGCTTGTCGGAGGAGACAATTTATGCAATTTTGATTTGTCATTGTAATTTTTAAATTACTTGCGCCCATATTGTTTATATAAAAGAAGAAAATTATATATTTAAGAAAGTGAAATCAACTATTAAATATGACTGGGTTAAAAACATATCTAGTCTGGTGCCTTTTTTATTATTCTACGTGTTAATTTTATTAGATTGCTTTAAGTTTATTGATTTGTTGTCAGAGTAAAATAAAAAAGTAATTGTTTAAATAGTTTTAAAATAAACAAGTATTATACTTATAATTGAAAAGGAATAAACGATATTTTACACCATTTATTTAACAAATATCCGTGAAAATATTTTAGAATATTAGAAATATTTTATTTTATGATTTATCAGAAATGCACAAATTGCCTATGATTTCATTTAATGCTCTTTTGCAAAAATGTTATCTTAGATCCGTTTTCAAATAGAAAAATCATGATATCAAGTTTTTATAAATTATGAATTGATTATTATTTAGTCAACAGAGATCAATTTGCAGAAAAAAAACATCACAAAACTTATTTATTCAAAATTCAATGTTTTATATGTTTAATCGCTCTACAGCTAAATTTTAAGATAGTGAACATGTTACCAAAGAAAATTAATTACTTTGGAAGTTTATTTGTTTTTTTTTATTGAATTTAACTTTTTACTCTCAGAATTTCTTTTATTAGGCAATTCTAATGACATGACAGTGTAATAATAAATAATATATAGTGATAAATACCGGTTCCGTATTACAAAATAATGATTTCATGCTTAAAAAAGAATATAGTTTGAAAGATTAACTGTTATTAATGAGCCCCTGAGAGGTGAAGTGAGCCTAGAAGTATATGAGGAAAACGAGAGTTACATTCGTTAATAAACTTCAAAGGTCTAAAAGTATCGTAAGTGAAGTGAGCTTAGTAAAAAGACACTATATTACCGTTATCTTCTTAAAATTAAAATAAGAAATAACGTAATTGTAATTTAAATCCAATAGAAAACTTTTACCATTTTAGTACTTGGCTCACTTCACTTCTTAATGGCTTGATTATATTCTAATTATTGACAAATCTTATTTTCGGTTTTTAATAATTCGTATTCATAAATTGATAAACGTTTCGTTCTGGAAAAATCGGAATTTGATATTGAATTTGCCAGGATTTAAGCCCTGACCGTCAGATCCTTAGGGTAAACTCTTAACCAAAAGTGGCGAACGACAAGCGAATGTAATCGTGCCTAATATTTGGTAAAGTAATATTAAATGAACATTTAGAGGAGTATAATATCCATGTTTGTTTTTTCTCGTACAATAGAATATTAAAAAAACTTTCTCAGTCTATCTCTAGTGTCAGAGTTGCAATACAACAATATATGTTTTCAGCTTTGGATATTCTTTCCATAAATACACACATGTGGCAATTATCTTTATTTTATGACTTATAATCATATAGGACTTGTGGTGTGATATCGGTCCGACCACTAAACATTGCAACACGGTTGCACAAGTATCCCGCGTTCTGTTGCAGCGATGAAAGCGAGAGTGCAGTCGTACTGGGACACGTGTATATGTGTGAGTCAATGCGGGGGCTTTTGTGTTTGTATGTATTAGTGGGACTGTAGGTCTGAGGAACAGGAAAACTGTGGAAAGGAAAAAGGACGTAACCCACACATGTCAAATTTTACAGGAGGCGCAAAAAAGTGTTTTGATGATTTTGGGCCATATGCAAATTATGAAATATACACAACCTTGAAGCGCACGGACACTTCTAAACTGGTGTTTAATTGACATAATCAATCTAATATTAATAAAATAAATTATTTAGGAAAAACCTTTATTTTAGTCTTCTTTCTTTTTTTATTTTTTTTAAAAGGTCATCTTTTTCAAACTCAAAAGCTAAATTTAGATACTAATTCGGCATTTGCAGCCTGCATCCTTTTGATAGATTGTGTATCAAGTTATGATACATTGTGATTATCGAAAAAAACTGTGGTTTGCGTTCTTTTTCCTTTCCACAGTCGATAACTATTATAATAGAAAACATGATGTTGATAGGAAGCAAATTTAGTTAAAGTAATTTTCGAACAAACCTTTTTAAAAAATACCTTCTGAAGGAATCAATGATATAGTTACACTCAAAATATGACTTTTTGTGTTCCCGTATTCTCTTTGGGTGTAATTATAGAAAACATATCACAGGAATCTCTTTCAATGTTAGATGTCCTTAAAAATACTGTAATTAGTTTAAGTATAGTATTCAATTTTTTCTTCGACATGCATTTTTCAGATGTTCTTCATAAATATAATATCATAATTTTATTATTGGTGTAATAAGCGAGTAAAAATTTTTTTTTTAATTTTTCGTAATTGTACCATATTTTTTTAATTAATGCTTCCTTCCATGCTAGACATTTGCACTTCTGAATACAACCACGAAGTACCGATTGTGAAGATTGTATAAAACAAAGATGGGCATACTAGAGGTCAACAAGGGCAACATTCTGGATTTTCATATATAGATAAAGAGCTACATCATAGTCACGTTCTCACGTAGTATTAAATTACCAAATTCAAATTCAATTACATTTATACACAAAGCTTAATTTTTATATAAAGTATACAAAAATATATTTATTAAGAACCACACTTTATCCGATGAAGAGTCGTATTTACCCACTTGTGGTCTATAACATATGACCTGCGTTACTAGAAACGTATCATCGCAAACGAAATATGCATAAAATAATGATATTTATATGTCATAATAAAGACGATAATTTGTTCCTTATTAAATTCTTTTAAATTTTGAATTAAACAATCCATAATTACTTGAATATTACTTAACAGCCTGATATACCAAATAATGAGATGTAAAGAATATTAATTTCATTATTTCATTATGTCAACAAATAATAATAACATTCCTCAAAATACATTTATTTGTGACTATTCCTAGTAGGTACTGCTTTGTATGTTTTTTTCTCAAAACAGTTTCAATTAAATAGGAAAAGATCAGAAGGTAATCAAAAACATTTAATACTGAATATTATTTATATAACATACCTGCACTTACCTACAGCTAAAAACATTCACCCGTAACGTCGACCTAAGAAATATTTTTAATTCAAAGAAGCATGCTTTCTTTGCCTTTTCTAAGCGAGAGTAATCGTCAATCTAAATAAAAAGTAATCAAAGAAGTGTGAGTGAGGGTTTTATTTTTGCAAAATATAGTTTTCGTTTACTTCTAGAATTGGTTTTTAGTTCCTGATTACAAAAATCCACTGATGTTTGTAATTCGTTGCTTTTTTTACTAGTACCAAAGTTTTTGTAAAATTGTATTAGATACATGTAAAATTATTTGTTTCCCTTACTATTAATCACGTCACTTGTCCACCCATTTTTGACGTACTTATTGTTTTACATATTCGAAATAATCGAAATTCAATAACTAAATTCTAAATTCAGATTTAATCACATTTTCCTGAGCTTTTTTTTTATTAGTAATAATATGTTTTATATAATTTTAGGTACTAATCAATCTGGTTTTAATGTTAACCTATTTGGTAAAAAAAACAGAACATGTTCTAATAATTATTAACGCCGTTATTGCCGAATCCATCAAAAGCGTCAACAGCCGTTTACTACTCAATAATTTACATCTTTCCGTTAATCAGACAGTTTATATTGATAAAAATATATACCTAAGTGAAACCTTTTTTGTAACCATGTCCGCTCACAAGATAAATTATCTCAATGGTAAATTTTCTACGAAAACTGTTTGTTGCTCAGTTGTACAATCTCTCTATATCCGGTAGAGAATGGATTAAAAAAATAGGAGTAAGGCAAGAGTAGTGATAAGCTGACCACTATCACTACGTCCCGTTTTAATGATCAAATGGGTGGGAGACATCACAGACATCCGTGCAGGGCCGGCCCGTGGATTTTAGCGCCTGTGTGCGAGGCGCTTTCAGTCAAAGTTCGGCTCCTCAAAAAACCAAAAGGCGCCTCAATCTTCGCCCCACTGATCATTCTTAGAGCCGGCGCCTGTGTCCGCCGCACACTTCGCATACGCTTAGGGCCGGCCCTGCATCCGTGTATTCGAGCAAAAATCAATAAATTGATTGAAAAGTCATTTAATGAATTGGGATTCGGGTCTTTGAACACCGTAATGGAACCCAACAGCAATAATCCCTCAGCTACATTCCCGAATACATAGGTTTCATCAATATGTTACTATGACACAATGATTTAATCAAAATTTAATTAGTTATCTATTAATTATTTACAAACGTGCAGGAATGTACAGCACTCGAATTTTATAAGGTAGTGAATCACTTCTTGCGGCTACAACCATGAATATGTTAATATCGTAACATTTCAGAGGCAGACAATGGTCCGTCGATTGTGGAACATTGCGTGAGCCTAAGAAGAGAGAGAGAATGTCCCACGCTTCAACTTTACTTTCCTAACAAAAAGGGCGCTCGAAATCTTACTCCGGTAGGTAAAAGGAAGGGACCACAAATGCCGGATTATTATACCTGGATTTTCGTCTGGGTCCTTTTCTGGTACCTAGGTATATTATCTGAATGTTTTTGTGGAATATATATAAGGCAATATGTTTTAAAACAGACCATCGTCTTGAAATATCGGTTACTATATTATTTGGAGAATCAAAATTAATCAGGCTTCTTTTGCCATTGATAAATAAATTGTATTTATATCGTATCTATAGATTTTGTATTTACTATTTGGTATTTTTCATACGAATTAATACATATCGAGAAAATAAGATGCTCGCATTTGCTGGACTGGCAACTATCAAGAATTTGCTGATTTTATATGAAACTTATCAATTGTAGGTTTGAAAATTTTATTTTGTTTTCTTTAGGTCAGACCTTTGACCTCTTTGAAAAAAAACATGGCAAATCCGATCGTACCGTTTAGTCAATGAATGTTTTTTTGGTATACCTTTGATTTTAATACACACCTGTAATATAGAAATATCAATTTAGTTTTACCGTTTTTTTTTTCGTTTACACAATACGTGCCATTAAAAAAGTCCAAAAGTTTCCAGTCTACAGGTTCCAAAAAAGAAATAAAATCAAACAATTTTTCGATTTAATCACCGTTTATTTTGATTATTTTTTTATAAATACTAAATTTGTAACATTTTTGGGCATCACCTATAGCAGGGTTGGCGAACCTACGGCACGCGTGTCCGAGTTGTCACGTTTGAGAATTTGGATGGCACACCACACAATCGACAAATAATATTTGAGGGTTTTTGGCACGCGGACCCAAAAAGGTTCGCCATCCCTGACCTATAGCATCAAAAAGGGCTGTGAAGTCGGGTAAAAAAACGACTCGGACTCCAAATTGATTTGTTCAATTATTTCCTTTTATCTTACACACATATACATATATAAACCATCAAATCATTTTTAGTCAACCTAGCACCCAGTAGCAACATTATGGACTCTTGTGGTCTGGAAAACATCATTAATATTATTGTTTTTTAAATGGGTCTGAGTCGATTTTGAAGAGATGAAGATTTTTCCGACTCCGACTCCACAGCCCTGCAGCTGTTCAGTACTCTAGTGGCGTAGATTGGGGATGACACATTTTGTCGGGTACTACAAAAACCTTAACAGACCTGATACTCGACGAATACTCGCAAGCTTGCGTCCGATGCTGGTTTGATTGTGCGACATGCGTATTTTGCAGGAAGGATTTTTCCAGATATCGAGCTGTAGGTGAAGGATAATACAAGTTCTATATCCGAATATCCACACTAACCAATTCACAGCTGGGAATGGCACCTTCGCTGTTTAGGTTATCCAGCTATTTTCATTAAATAATAATAGTGAATATAGAAATAGCATACTAATAGCCCAGCCACCTCCTCTAGAAATGTTCAAATATGTACATTGAAAAGGAAGAACAAACAAACACACCACCTCTATGACTACAAGGGCGAATTAAATCTCATATAATAGCTTGGTAATATCATATGAATACTTATTCTTCAAATCTTTGGAATAAAATTCTTTTAATATATATAATAGAAAATAGAATCACTAAAGACAAGAAGTGAAAGAATCTTAATTAAGAACTATTGAAACCTTAATATAATTGATATATTTTCGTTAATCAAAAATATAATATAAAAATAATTGAAATAATATTTCTTCAATAATCTATATATTAATAGTCGTTAATGTCCGTCCGTCTGAATGATTGTCCGCGATTTTCCCTCCCCCTCCTCCGCCCCAGCCCCGCTGTCACCATTTTTTTATTCATACCAAATACATACTTTTTTCGTTTGTATATTATGGTCGCGATTTCGCCTTTTCGATGACGTCAAGAAAGACGGTCCCCCTCCCCCCATCCTGCCCCGCTGTCGTCATTAATTCATTTCTTCGTTTTTCTCTGACGTCATGAGTGAATTTTTGAAATCATGACATTTTTATTTTATTATGTGTAAAAACAATTAATTTTCAAAAAATATTCTCTCAAGCTGTGGGATTCGATACCATGCCCCAATTTTCATGCGCGACGTTCGGCCACCCAACGCATTGCTCCACAAGTCGACTTGATGGTTACGAAAAAAAAACTCTATTTAAAGTTTTAGTTAACTAATAATGACATCTGTGGGTGAAATCTTGCACTAAACGATTTTTAACCGTTCTGCAGCGTTGTGAGAGGCTATATAAGGCTGCTCAATTATAAATAATAATTTAATATATAATAATTTAATTAACTATTTATTTATATATATACGAAAAATGGTTGTTAGCAAGCTTAAACATTATTCCAAATATTAAATAATTTACGAGGTCTATTTCTGCTAATAGGAAATTAATTGTTAGCAAACTTAAACATTATTCCAAAAATTAAGTAATTAACAAGGACTATTTTTGCTACTATGAAAAATGGTTGTTAGCAAACTTAAACATTATTCCAAAAATTAAATAATTTACGAGGTCTATTTCTGCTAATACGAAAAATAGTTGTTAGCAAACTTAAACATTATTCCAAAAATTAAGTAATTAACAAGGACTATTTTTGCTACTATGAAAAATGGTTGTTAGCAAACTTAAACATTATTCCAAAAATTCAATAATTTACGAGGTCTATTTCTGCTAATACGAAAAATAATTGTTAGCAAACTTAAACATTATTCCAAAAATTAAGTAATTTACAAGGACTATTTTTGCTACTATGAAAAATGGTTGTTAGCAAACTTAAACATTATTCCAAAAATTAAATAATTTACGAGGTCTATTTCTGCTAATAGGAAAAATAATTGTTAGCAAACTTAAACATTATTCCAAAAATTAAGTAATTTACAAGGACTATTTTTGCTACTATGAAAAATGGTTGTTAGCAAACTTAAACATTATTCCAAAAATTCAATAATTTACGAGGTCTATTTCTGCTAATACGAAAAATAATTGTTAGCAAACTTAAACATTATTCCAAAAATTAAGTAATTTACAAGGACTATTTTTGCTACTATGAAAAATGGTTGTTAGCAAACTTAAACATTATTCCAAGAATTCAATAATTTACGAGGACTATTTTTGCTACTATGAAAAATGGTTGTTAGCAAACTTAAACATTATTCCAAAAATTAAGTAATTAACAAGGACTATTTTTGCTACTATGAAAAATGGTTGTTAGCAAACTTAAACATTATTCCAAAAATTAAATAATTTACGAGGTCTATTTCTGCTAATAGGAAAAATAATTGTTAGCAAACTTAAACATTATTCCAAAAATTAAGTGATTTACAAGGACTATTTTTGCTACTATGAAAAATGGTTGTTAGCAAACTTAAACATTATTCCAAAAATTAAATAATTTACGAGGTCTATTTCTGCTTATAGGAAAAATAATTGTTAGCAAACTTAAACATTATTCCAAAAATTAAGTAATTTACAAGGACTATTTTTGCTACTATGAAAAATGGTTGTTAGCAAACTTAAACATTATTCCAAAAATTAAATAATTTACGAGGTCTATTTCTGCTAATAGGAAATTAATTGTTAGCAAACTTAAACATTATTCCAAAAATTAAGTAATTTACAAGGACTATTTTTGCTACTATGAAAAATAATTGTTAGCAAACTTAAAAATTATACCAAAAATAAAATAATTTACGAAATTTCTACTTCTAAGAAAAATGGTTGTTAGCAAACTTAAACATTGTTCCAAAAATTAAGTAATTTACAAGGACTATTTTTGCTACTATGAAAAATGGTTGTTAGCAAACTTAAACATTATTCCAAAAATTAAATAATTTACGAGGTCTATTTCTGCTAATAGGAAAAATAATTGTTAGCAAACTTAAACATTATTCCAAAAATTAAGTAATTTACAAGGACTATTTTTGCTACTATGAAAAATGGTTGTTAGCAAACTTAAACATTATTCCAAAAATTAAATAATTTACGAGGTCTATTTCTGCTAATAGGAAAATAATTGTTAGCAAACTTAAACATTATTCCAAAAATTAAGTAATTTACAAGGACTATTTTTGCTACTATGAAAAATGGTTGTTAGCAAACTTAAACATTATTCCAAAAATTCAATAATTTACGAGGTCTATTTCTGCTAATACGAAAAATAATTGTTAGCAAACTTAAACATTATTCCAAAAATTAAGTAATTTACAAGGACTATTTTTGCTACTATGAAAAATGGTTGTTAGCAAACTTAAACATTATTCCAAGAATTCAATAATTTACGAGGACTATTTTTGCTACTATGAAAAATGGTTGTTAGCAAACTTAAACATTATTCCAAAAATTAAGTAATTAACAAGGACTATTTTTGCTACTATGAAAAATGGTTGTTAGCAAACTTAAACATTATTCCAAAAATTAAATAATTTACGAGGTCTATTTCTGCTAATAGGAAAAATAATTGTTAGCAAACTTAAACATTATTCCAAAAATTAAGTGATTTACAAGGACTATTTTTGCTACTATGAAAAATGGTTGTTAGCAAACTTAAACATTATTCCAAAAATTAAATAATTTACGAGGTCTATTTCTGCTTATAGGAAAAATAATTGTTAGCAAACTTAAACATTATTCCAAAAATTAAGTAATTTACAAGGACTATTTTTGCTACTATGAAAAATGGTTGTTAGCAAACTTAAACATTATTCCAAAAATTAAATAATTTACGAGGTCTATTTCTGCTAATAGGAAAATAATTGTTAGCAAACTTAAACATTATTCCAAAAATTAAGTAATTTACAAGGACTATTTTTGCTACTATGAAAAATAATTGTTAGCAAACTTAAAAATTATACCAAAAATAAAATAATTTACGAAATTTCTACTTCTAAGAAAAATGGTTGTTAGCAAACTTAAACATTGTTCCAAAAATTAAGTAATTTACAAGGACTATTTTTGCTACTATGAAAAATGGTTGTTAGCAAACTTAAACATTATTCCAAAAATTAAATAATTTACGAGGTCTATTTCTGCTAATAGGAAAAATAATTGTTAGCAAACTTAAACATTATTCCAAAAATTGAGTAATTTACAAGGACTATTTTTGCTACTATGAAAAATGGTTGTTAGCAAACTTAAACATTATTCCAAAAATTAAATAATTTACGAGGTCTATTTCTGCTTCTACGAAAAATGGTTGTTAGCAAACTTAAATATTATTTCAAAAATTAAATAATTTACAAGGACTTTTTTTGTTACTACGAAAAATAGTTAACAAACTTAAACATTATTCCAAAAATTCAATAACTTACGAAATTTCTGCTATTACGAAAAATAGTTGTTGGCAAACTAGAACATGATTCCAAAAATAAATAATTTACAATTTAAATACTGCAGGGCAGGGCTGTCGATATACGCCCCCAGATATATTTCTTTTACTATCAGAATTTCTGAATTATTCAATAAATAGGTTAGTAATTTATTTTTGACGCCTGTAAATTTTCTGAGTACTTAAAAATGCAATAAAAATCCCCCCGTTGAGGTCAACGGGCTTACAGCTAGTCTATATATTAATACTCGATAATGTCCGAATGATTGCATGATTGTCCGCGTTTTTCCCCTCCCCCTGCCCCTTCCTTCCCCCTCCCTCCTCACCAGCACCGCTGACGCAATATTTTTATTCATACTAAAGACATATTTTCCCAATACACTGTTTATTATTTGACGAAACAAATCAAGTCGCTGAAAAATTGAATTATCATACAAAAAAACGCCACGACCGTCGATCGAACCATCGCCTGTAGATTATGAGTTGAGATCGTTACCGCTCGGGCAAACACACAACTGTCAGAATTGATCTAATTTAAATATTATATATTAAGCACACATTTAAATTATTCTAAAAATTCCAAAATACGCATACTTCACATGCATACATAAACAGTTGAATTATTCCAAAAATTCAATAATTTACGAGGTCTATTTCTGCTAATAAGAAAAATAATTGTTAGCAAACTTAAACATTATTCCAAAAATTAAGTAATTTACAAGGACTATTTTTGCTACTATGAAAAATGGTTGTTAGCAAACTTAAACATTATACCAAAAATAAAATAATTTACGAAATTTCTGCTTCTAAGAAAAATGGTTGTTAGCAAACTTAAACATTGTTCCAAAAATTAAGTAATTTACAAGGACTATTTTTGCTACTATGAAAAATGGTTGTTAGCAAACTTAAACATTATTCCAAAAATTCAATAATTTACGAGGTCTATTTCTGCTAATAGGAAAAATAATTGTTAGCAAACTTAAACATTATTCCAAAAATTAAGTAATTTACAAGGACTATTTTTGCTACTATGAAAAATGGTTGTTAGCAAACTTAAACATTATACCAAAAATAAAATAATTTACGAAATTTCTGCTTCTAAGAAAAATGGTTGTTAGCAAACTTAAACATTGTTCCAAAAATTAAGTAATTTACAAGGACTATTTTTGCTACTATGAAAAATGGTTGTTAGCAAACTTAAACATTATTCCAAAAATTCAATAATTTACGAGGTCTATTTCTGCTAATAGGAAAAATAATTGTTAGCAAACTTAAACATTATTCCAAAAATTAAGTAATTTACAAGGACTATTTTTGCTACTATGAAAAATGGTTGTTAGCAAACTTAAACATTATACCAAAAATAAAATAATTTACGAAATTTCTGCTTCTAAGAAAAATGGTTGTTAGCAAACTTAAACATTGTTTCAAAAATTAAGTAATTTACAAGGACTATTTTTGCTACTATGAAAAATGGTTGTTAGCAAACTTAAACATTATTCCAAAAATTCAATAATTTACGAGGTCTATTTCTGCTAATAGGAAAAATAATTGTTAGCAAACTTAAACATTATTCCAAAAATTAAGTAATTTACAAGGACTATTTTTGCTACTATGAAAAATAATTGTTAGCAAACTTAAAAATTATACCAAAAATAAAATAATTTACGAAATTTCTGCTTCTAAGAAAAATGGTTGATAGCAAACTTAAACATTATTCCAAAAATTCAATAATTTACGAGGTCTATTTCTGCTAATAGGAAAAATAATTGTTAGCAAACTTAAACATTATTCCAAAAATTAAGCAATTTACAAGGACTATTTTTGCTACTATGAAAAATGGTTGTTAGCAAACTTAAACATTATTCCAAAAATTCAATAATTTACGAGGTCTATTTCTGCTAATAGGAAAAATAATTGTTAGCAAACTTAAACATTATTCCAAAAATTAAGTAATTTACAAGGACTATTTTTGCTACTATGAAAAATGGTTGTTAGCAAACTTAAACATTATTCCAAAAATTCAATAATTTACGAGGTCTATTTCTGCTAATAGGAAAAATAATTGTTAGCAAACTTAAACATTATTCCAAAAATTAAGTAATTTACAAGGACTATTTTTGCTACTATGAAAAATAATTGTTAGCAAACTTAAAAATTATACCAAAAATAAAATAATTTACGAAATTTCTGCTTCTAAGAAAAATGGTTGTTAGCAAACTTAAACATTATTCCAAAAATTCAATAATTTACGAGGTCTATTTCTGCTAATAGGAAAAATAATTGTTAGCAAACTTAAACATTATTCCAAAAATTAAGTAATTTACAAGGACTATTTTTGCTACTATGAAAAATGGTTGTTAGCAAACTTAAACATTATACCAAAAATAAAATAATTTACGAAATTTCTGCTTCTAAGAAAAATGATTGTTAGCAAACTTAAATATTATACCAAAAATAAAATAATTTACGAAATTTCTGCTTCTAAGAAAAATGGTTGTTAGCAAACATAAACATTATTCCAAAGATTAAATAATTTACAAAATTTCTGCTTCTAGGAAAAATGATTGTTAGCAAACTTAAACATTATTCCAAAAATTCAATAACTTACGAAATTTCTGCTATTACGAAAAATAGTTGTTAGCAAACTAGAACATTATTCCAAAAATAAATAATTTACAATTTAAATACTGCAGGGCAGGGCTGTCGATATACGCCCCGAGATATTTCTTTTACTATCAGAATTTTTGGATTATTCAATAAATAGGTTAGTAATTTATTTTTCACGCCAGTAACTTTTCTGAATACTTAAAAATGCAACAAAAATCCCTCCGTTGAGGTCAACGGGCTTACAGCTAGTATATATTAATTCATTAAAATATGTATAAATTGCATACTATTACTGTAAGACAATTTGAAGATGAACGCCTACATATAAAATGGAATAACTCCCCATAAACTTGTATAGTAAATTTGGTTATATATTTGTGTGCTTGGGATAGTTTTTTGTGTAAGTTTTTTTTTTACTTTCGTTTTCGTTTGAATTGCCTCGGGCTGTGTTGCTTTTATTGCTGTCTTGTGGAATTTCTGAGATTTACTTCACTCAACGATCTACATTTTAAAGGTAATAAATATAACATGATAAATTTTATATTCAGAATGGGGAAAATATTCATATTTTATAGAAATATTTGCTATTTATTTACAAACTTACCTATCAAGATTATTTACGATATACCTACGTTACTTGTTTTATGGTGGCACATCAGTTCCAATTCGAGCTATTTTTTTATAATAAATCTAAATATATGTGATTTGTACTGAAACAAGAATTACAAGTATGTATATTATATTTTGCACCTCAATGTAGGGGCACAACTGCAAAATCAATCTTACTTTATTTAAGATAAGAATACATATTATGTTCATATACGTATGTTGCTGGGTAAGTAACAACACAACAATGTAAATAGTGGGTGCGCAATTGACTTACAACCATGCCTTGCTAAGTCATTTATATTGAAATTTTGGAGTCCATGTTCTCCAAATATGAAGCGGGAATGGACACATATACCCATGCATTTATTTTGGTTATTAGAAGTTAGAAAAAAATGCATTTCATCAAATTGCAACACACAAAATTTAATGAAACTGAAACGTTTCTCACATTTTGGAAAGAAGCTTTGCGTGCAAGTGTACTTTTTGTACTTTCTAATTATTACGTATTTCAAAATAAATATTCTCAGCAATTAATTGGACTTCACAGTGAAAGGTTCATTTATTTTTTGATTTGATCTTAAAATAGTATCAATCCAGGTCAGCCGTTTGAAACTAATATGGGATTATAACATTTATAAAATTTAAATAATTATAAAACCCTGATTTTGTTTTCCAACATTTTTTTTTCTGTAAATGATTCTTAATTCTGCCTGAACCAGAAATGAGAAATTATTTTCTTGTGCCTACATAAGACTGTAAATTTACTTTCATTTCCCGCAAACCATAGTTTAATGTTCTAGTTTTAATAACAAAACGGATTCAATCGAAATGTTATTATTGTTAAACCAAGACATAATGAATAAACCAAGAATTTCTTTTACCATTTCACCATCTTGTTCATTTCTTTTGATTATGTAATAACTCATAATATATTAACATTGCAGCCACATTCGATATACGGCCATACGCTTTGAAATTTATGATTGAAATCATTCTATGTTAATAATTATTTGGTAAAATATCATAATATTCATAATGGCTATGCGCTAGATATTTTAAAATTTTATCATCACACGAGGTTCATTAATGGAAATTTCATCGAGGGAAAAAGAAAATCCGTACAGACTTACAATTTTTCCTGCCATTTTTTAAAAAATTCGATTGCTCTAGCGACCACAGTTGAGTTGGCAACTCCTATAACACACGGTTAAAGAGATAAAATAATAAAAAAAATACCTTTACCAATTAACACGGGTTAAACATTAAAATATGTTCGCATTAATAAATGTTAGATTAGTTAAAATTACTGCTGATTTTACTCACCCAATAAACATTGTGATTGCGAACTAGATTTTTAAAAATATATTTAAGGGTGCTTGATAGAATTTGAATCACTAAAATACACAGGTCGAATCGAACTGACAACTCGAGTCGTCGATAGCGCTTGAATTCCTGAAGATACTAAAAGGTGAAACCGGTTTGTTGGTGACATAACATACGGAAGTGTAAACAACTTTAATGACAGACGTAATTGCCTTTTATTTATTGTTCTACGTGTCAAAGTTAAGACGAAAACATGATTGCCGATTTGCTTTTGTTACTAATAAATACATGACAAACTCCAATTAATGTATTATATGTATGTCCGCAATTTTCATGGTGTATATAACATAGCTGAGAGGTCTAAAAGTAAAGGTACAATTTACATTCTTTTATACAAAAATAAATTTATTTTCAGATTTGCATTTCAATTCCATTACCACACGAGTACGACGGACTTCCTTTCTATATTGTCGTAGGTTCATGAATTGCCAATTCCCACGAAAGATTCACTTGTGTGTGATGATGAATGCTACATTTCTTTTTGCAATATTTCGTAATAACCAGCGTCAAATAAACGGTGTTATCATTTTTGGTGTAACAGCATCGGAGCTGTCACACGACAGCTATGATCACACCACTCCATTTTACTTTCGTTATCCGTATTTTTAATATGTATTATACAAATATATTTACTAATTAAATAAATAGAATTGACTCTCAAAATTCGCAGGATAGAAATTATTCATTGACTGGGTAAAAAATGTAAGGCTTTCTTTATTGTTTAGTTTATTTGATTTTTATTTAAGAAGCTAAGTTTAATGGTTTATATAGGCTTATTTATATAATAGATAAGATCACTATTTTAACAGTGAAAATATATTTTTCTTATGCAATTCGTAAAAAAAAATATATATATATTTGATCACACTATATACTATGTTATATCTGTTTTTAGACAATTTGCAATATGTATTATACAATTGTGGGTAGTTGTTTAAATTGAAGTCAACATTTTAGGATTAATTTGTGACACTAATTTAATTTCATTCAAAACTTAAAAGTATTAACCTTTTGGTTTCCCCTAAACAAATTACTTTTTGTCGCATTATTTTGTTGTATGAGGAACAAGGTTAGTAACGAACACATCGTAATGTGTTACATTCAATTAATTTTAATTCAATATTGACATACTCGTTTGCTTCCGATGCCTTTAGTATACAAGATAAATTAAATAACCATATTTAAATGACCTGCCACCTTTTTGACTAATAACTTAATTTTCAAGTATTATTTCAAAATTGATCTACCCGACCGATTTTACAACAAAAAAAAAATGTACACATGTAACGTGTTAAAAATTGTGTTTTTTTAATTTCGAACGGATATAAAAAAAACAAATAGGGAAGAAATCAATGATCGACCTGGTACCCATTTATTTACCACTACACTACTGGTTATACTGGCAGAAGGCGATGACTCTGATGTGATGACTCGATGAACTGAAAAAATAGTTTTGAAATAATCATCATTTTCGATAATCATGAAATTTTAGTATCTCTATTCATGCACTATAAAACTAACTTGTAAAAACTTCATGAAATTCGATAACGATAACAAATTTTATTCGCATATTCATAAGCATTATTTTATTTATATTTTTTTATTGCCGGAAACAACTTTAATCGGGATTGATGTGATGTTTATTATGTTCAAATTATATAAAAATACACAAAATATGTCTGTACCTTTTTTCAGAATATGCAGCGCGATAAAATCTACCTATTTACATGCATAGTTCCAATCAGCCGGTTTTCGACTTATCGCTTTCTGCCAGTGTACCAACGAAATATATTGATTATCTATTCTTTTCCAAATGCACTATGTAATAGTATTGTATTAATGAAATTCACCGATTAATCTTTATTGGCATTCTGAATATTATTTCAAATTGATTTCGATTGAGAAGTTATTATCGTTAGTATAATACGAATGCTTCCAGGCTCCATTTTCAAAATAAAGTAAATAATATATTATCATCGTTGATATTTTGTTATGTGTGTTTTATTTAAGACTTGACGTACATACAATTATTATTATTTAAGCTAACGTTATAAACTTTTAACTTATTTAGTGTGATCAAAGACCTCCGTAAGAATCTCAGAGTAAAAGTATTCTGAAAGACAGAGAAAGGAAGAGAAATGAACTTTCGCCGGAGCAGTGGTTACGATTTACGAATGTTACGATAATCGTAACGAAGCGAACGCTGAAGGCGTATTCTCATTCATTGCATAATATTACTTGCCATTTTGGAATGTTTTATTTATCACATTTGTTAATTATGTAGTTACTAAACTTATCAGCACGACAAATTTGTACGCATTTTTTATACACGTTCTTGATAATTCTGCATATGTACACCTAATATACTTTTCAATTGAATATCTATCAAATTATTCTACAGATAGTCTCACATGACACACTAATAATTTCGATAGATTCGGCGAAAACTTTGTTTTTAATATAAAATTAAATTTGATAACTTTGTAATTCAACTGATTGTGTTCTTCACTTGTGTTGATTTCGAAAAAAAAACAATCTGAAAAATTATATACGTTCAAACAACAGAATATTATTTGAAATAATACTTAAAAGCATACTGATATTTTGATGTATGTTAATTATAGCAAATTATTTTTTACTGAAAAATTTAAATTTATTAATTTGATAATATAATAATAATGGGAATATCTAAGTTATTCATTTTTATTTTATATTTAATCTGTCAATTTTGTATAGCTTTGTGAAACAGATTTTATTTAAATCATAATGCCAATGAATAAAGTTCAATGAAGACAGATAATATTCATATAATGAGAACGCAGTTGCAAAGGTAGACTGCTTAGTTAATCAATTAAAAAGCATCTGATCAGTTTCAATAGATTGGGTTATTGTTTGTTCCATTGATTTAAAAAATATTAAAATATATCCGGGCTGTGGTAAAATAATTCAACTGAATACTTTGTATTCTATTAACTATTATCAACTATTCTAGTAACTATTATCTTTGTATTCTAGTAACTATTTTGCCGCCTGTGTGGTCGAGTGGTCAACATCGTTGGCTACCGCGACGGAGGGCACGGGTTCGTATCCCAATACGGGCAGTTATATAAATTGATTTTTCAATCGATTTATGAATTTCTGTTCAAAGGCATGGATGTATGTAATGTCTCGAATTCCCCCTTCCACCCATCCTATCCTATGAATGGGGCGTATCGAGAGCGATTAGCTAACCACTAGTCCTGTCCTAGCCCTATCCTTCTATTCCTACTCTCTTTGGAAAAAGAGAGGTTGAGCAACTGAGTAACAAGCAGTTCTCGTAGAAACATTTCTGTTGAGATAAACTCCATTAGGAGTCCATATGCTCCATATTGGGAGCGGATATGGTAAAAAAAAAAAAAAAAAAACTAATATACATTATTTACAATATTATATGTTAAAATAAAATATGAAACTGATAGTGAAATGGATTTGGTGAGTAATATTATTTACGAACATTGAATAAATACTTTATCATTTGCTAATTACTTCCAAATTCTGAATTATAATTCAGTCTTAATTTGACACTTTATTTTATTAAGACTAACTAAATGAATATACTAACAGTAATTTACTTCGGTTATCTGGGACACCATTTCATTTAGTTGGGACAAAATTAAAATAATCTGTCATGTCAACAGACAATTAATTACCATTTTACGATTAAAAGGAAGAGTGTGGAGATGAAGTTGGTAAAGTTATTAAACCAAAGTATTAACAATTAAATTTAGAAAACGATAAGTATGTAGTTGACCCCCCTTTTTATGTGAATAACCAAAAGGGGAAAAATACTTGTGCCCGAAATGTCATAATTCAGATTTTCATCGTATGCATGCAATATTATTACGTATTGTATGAGTCAAATATACAGTCGATTTCGTTGAATTAAAAATAACAGTATTTTTCCTAATTGTAAGCACATTCCAGTTCTATTGAAAGCATTCTATTGGAATCTTAATAAATAAAACTTTGCAATTTTCATTTTTATTTTCGTGTATCAAATATTAAAACGTGTACTTTCTACATCCAGTCGGAGATATGCCAAAAATAGCATGTACAATACGATTCTTATTCAAAACCTTTCATTGAAATCAATAGGAAGTACTTATTAATAATTGCTTAGAAATCATGAAAACATTTTATCTAATATTTCTATCGGTAAAATTACTTTCTTTTCGAGGAGACGAAATCGCGAACAATGAGAATACGCAATGTCAGTTATTTTCTTACGTAAGTTTAGTTGAACCCATATAAAATAAAATTTCATATAGTATCTTAAATTATTATTCTTCGCAAATATTAATTTTCTTTTTTATATTCTAAATGAATATTACATATTTATATAACTTATATAATAATTAATGGATGAAAATATTTAGCTAACAAATGAACGTTTACTACTTTAAAATAATGATAATTTACGATACTTTGTTATACTAGATATAATATTATTGTCTTAAGCCAGGGATGGGCTGGAGGGGGCTCGATGGAGCTCGCGCGAGCCCCTTGTTAAATTTTGGCGCGGCCGGCGAGCCCCTTGTTAAGATAAGAAAATCATTCGTCTTATATCAAATCATCACATAACTGCAATTTTTGTAGATAGATAAATTTGAAAATTAGTTGTTTCGTTTTTTCATTCAGCGTTGTGGGCGTCCGTGAGTCCCAGTACGAAAAAACATTTTTTCGATCGATTTATCTATTTTCTGTTCAAAGGAATGGGTGTTTTTAATGTCTTCAGATTGCCTCCCACTCTTCCGATTCTTCAATTCAACTGGGCGCTACTATTAGTTAATCACTAGTCCTGTCTTATGCTTATCATTTTATCCCTACTAATCTCTTTGGAAAAGAGAGGTAAAGCGACTAAGTAACAAGCAGATTTCGTAGAAAAATAACTTTCGTTGTGATACCTTCATAAGGAGGCCATCTACTCGACAAAGGGAGCGGACATGGATAACATTTACCGAGCCCCTTGTTAAGATATTGGCAGCCCACCGCTGTCTTAAGCCGTATGCCAGCGGAAAGGATTCTGTAGTTTTTTGACAGAATACACTATTTTCATTCATGTACTAATGAACTTACATGTTAATTATATCTAAGTTAAGTGATGATTTGAGATAATTTAATGCAGAGGTTTCATACCCCTCGTCTTAAAACCTGGTGTTAAAAACAACATATCATGTTTACAGTAAAAATCAGTTATAGCGACATTTACATACGATAGTTCTAGCCAAATATGTATTTTTATCATTGCAAACATTCATCATTCGTGCATGCGCGTTTATTTGTTTGAAAATTGATTCACTCGGGATATAGAGAATCTGTGTATTAATTAAAGGTAAGTAAGTACATGGTGTTATAACAAACGTTAAGTAGTGATGTAATAATTGAGACGATTATTATATTAGAAATATGTTTAAATGAGAAATGCAATAACTCTGCCACGGTAACCAACAATCCCCTAATCGCCAAAAGACTCGGAGAAATAAGCATAAACAATCTTCAGAATATATTAGAAAAATACATAGTAAATTTAATAGTTTGTTTGGGTTACTTTATCGACTGTTGAAATGTAAAATAGCTTTTTGTCAATCATCACATTGTATACAACTTAATACAAGAAAAGGAAACCTACAAATGCTGAATTACTTATATAAATTTAGCTTTAAAGTGTGGAAAAAGAAGGGCCCATGAAAATTCCGACCAGGAAAAAGAGCTTACATAAAGTTTTTTTTAATACATTAAACTAGTATTAGACTGAGTCAATAAAACACCAGTTTATTGGTATTCGTACACTTCAAGTATGTGTGTATTTCATATTTTGATTTTGACCCAAAATCATCAACAAACGTTTTTTGTGCTTCCTGTAAAATTTGTTATATGAAGGTCACGTTCATTTACCTTTTCCACAATCGATTTTATCGTAGTTTTAAACAAAAAAATATATTTTTGAAAAAAAGTTTACAGGCTGAAATCAAAATTAATTTTTCATTGGCCAGAGTCTACTTTTTGCCAAGACATATTTTTTTCTCACGACTGAAGATTTATTTTAATTATATCGTACACAAGGAAACCCTATCTATGTTTAATAAACTATTTCTAAACAAAGACGTTTGAAGAAGAAAAACTGTGTGTGATAATTAATATTGTTCTGATTTGGCTGGAATTAAAATATAATACCTACTTTTTTATAATTATTTTTGACGCTGTCCTTCAAAGCACATGATTACAATTTAATTTTGAAAAGGATTGAATTAAAAATATGACAAAGTGACTGCTTTATTTATCTCTTACTTCCTACATTAATTTTGTGTACGGCTTGTACCGTTATAAGTATTTTTTTTTAAATTCATCATCCTTCTACCCACGCCTTGAAATGTCAAGAAAAGTAAATAATTATAAACGTAAATACTTAAATGGACAGATCATATGTGATTAATTGCATTCACGTATATGTCTAAAACGTGCATCATGATTTGCATATGCTTTTATCATTGGATTAATTGTATTCGAAAGACGACTTGTGACAAACCTCATTTTCTGGCCAAAGAAATATGAATTGTGATTTCAGGCACTGTATTTTTTACAAATATTCATAAGGTGTTTTTTATCGATGTTATTGTGAATCGAAACAATTAATAAGAAAATGTTTAAAAATACTACAGCTTCAATCAGTTGATATAATATTTTATTGGTTAGAAATAATGTCTTTCGCCACTGTATTTTTACTTATGACAAGTTCAGCACATCAAAATATAAAAAAAATGGACATGGATCCGGCTTTTTATATTTTATATAGAAGTGTAATTTGAACATTATATATATCATGCTATTATAATCCATTAACTAATTTTGATTGTTAATTTATAAGAAAGATTCTTTATTATTATTATTTTGCATTTTGAATTGTACAGATATCACGGAGTTACTATTTAGACACTGTCTTCTTATGATTGTTAATTTTTTGCTACAATCAATCATCAGAAGAAAGTGTTGTCGTAAGATAAAAAAAACTTTGCGGAACACATTATTTTATTTTGAAAATAAATACCGGCAGACAGGCAATTAATTAGTTAAAGTTGAAAAGTTCAAGACATTATTACGTGCTTCACTATTCGGTGGAGTTATAACATTATAGATATGTTAAAAGGCACAATATTATTTTGAAATATATTCAATGCTGGCAAACTGTACATAGAACCAAGCGAACGTTCATTATTATTAATAATATAGTTAGTACCTTATTTACTTAGCAAGTTATTTCGGTTACATGATTTTTCTAAAAAAATTCTAATGTTTAAATTGTTTCCATGAACATCTTTTTGCGAACTTGTTACTCACCATCAAATAAATATCTGACTAGTAGAAAATCTAGACATGCAATCCGTAAATATTTTGATAAATAAAACATAGCAATTATTTTTTCATTACAGGATCGTGTCTCTCTGGCCTCACGGAAACGGCAGCCTTCTTTTATTTGACACCAATTTAGTCTATTGTAATAGGTTTTTATGTAAAATACAATTCTCCAAGTAATTATTAGCAGATTTATAAATATATGTAATTTTATATTTCAGATGAAAAAAACGCACTGAACCTGAACATGCGACGAGGTCCAACTGTTTCAGTTTCGGTCAACATGTGAAGGACAACCGAACGAATGGACAGAGATTAATATTATTTTTCTTTGTTCTCGACTTTTTCTCACAGAAGCGGCAGGTTATATCAATTCAAGGTGAAGAGAATCACAACTTCAAATAGCTTAACAGCCAAAAAAGCAAAATTTTCTCAAGTCATTAATTTACTCTCAACGACTTGAGACCCATCCACAAAAAGCGTTTCACGAATATTTTGTAAATTTTAACACTTCTTGTCTTATCATTAACATACTAAAGTTTAACCACTAAAAGAAAATTAATATACAAAAAAAGATTTGATATTCTTATTGAGTCAGAGAAAAGTAAAAGTATTCGGAATGAATTGGGTTTACTTTTCACATACATTTAATAATTAATTACAAAATTCTTTTTATACGAAATAAAATTTCTCATAATAAACGTGTATTTTGAAGATCGAATAAAAGTCATGTAAACCTAAAGGAGGACCTAAAGTGAGCGTGATAAAATGGATTCCAAAATCATGGATAATAAATACCTTTTGATTCTGGTATTCGATGAGTTTCAGAGATTCAAATATAAAAAATACCTCTATTTTTCAGTCAAATGAGTATAGTTAACATGCTTGAAATATAACATAACTGGCTTAAAACTTTAAGCTTTTTCATATAACGTAGTTATTTAAAACGATATCATATTAAAAAATAGTTAATATTATGTGTTATAGAATAATTGCATGATGACAGTACAGGAATGTATTTAAATTCACATCAAAAACCAATTAACAAACAGTTTTTTTTTCTAAATTCTTTATCTTGATTCAATATGAATTACAAGAACACAGCGTCATTTATCAGATTACGGCAGTTCTCATCAACACCTTCATGATTATTATAATAGACATTATCGGTAGACAAAACAATTGATAAATTAATTTCAGTAGAGGTAGATAAAAGAATTTTATATTGTATCGTTAATAATATAAGTATACATTAACCAATTTTAAATCCTTATCGTATCTGTAAAAAAGAAACACCGAGGTAACTACAAATTTTGATTATAAACAGGGATTGAAAGTGTTGCCAAGTGCATCCATTTGGAAAAGTATGGCTAACTGGCGTTTGAGTGGATGCACATTATTCTTTACAGAGGGCACCTCTACGAGTTTTCCCGTAGTTATACGAATTACAAGGTTTTTTTTCAGTGCAACACGTACGGGAGGGTAAGATAGATTCTTTAATAATACGCAGCAATGGCTGGAAGATTACATAACGCACAGTATAGAGTTAAGTATTAAAGTAATGGCATAGTTAATATTATCATATTGGAGGAATACTTTTAAAATTAAGAAATGTTAACATTTTGAAATGATAAACATACCTACATTTTTTTTCGTGCTTATGAAGTTATGACGTATTAACATAATTTTAAGACTTTCAATATTGCTATTTATATTAAAAAATAAAACACCTTTTTTACTGATTTCACAGATTGTATTAAAGATAATTTCATTCATCGCAAGCATTATCAATAAATGTGAAATTAATAAAAAAATGTGTTTTATATAAAATATATCTTATGTCACAATAAGATGAAAACATATCAATGTATTTTAGTGCTTGGATTATTATTTTATCTAATCTAGTTGATAGCTAATGCGTCTTACGTCCTTGGTAAGCCAACATAGTTATCAGCCATATTTTACATGTTTTACCTTATTATAGTGGATATTTTTTTCACGTTATTATAGTGGAGTTATACTAAGAAAATACCAATTCAATCAATACGTAATGCCTCTTTACCAATAATTGAGCGTGAACACATTAAAAGTGATAATTACTCACTAAGTTGATGTTAAAGACCATCAAGGTTCATGAACAACAACTGTACAATCGCTTTCCAGACATCTCGATCACAAGCATTTTCTATCGCATAAAAAACCTAACATCGTTGAATTGTTTCATAAATATTTTTATTAATTTCGGTTTGTAGAGTAACCATAGATTTACTAGTTTTCATTTATATCCTGTGTACGCCTTCCTTAAAAAAAGTTATCTTCGCGCCTCCCCATCTTTAATTTCAGATAATAATGAAGACACGTTTTAAATTTAAAGGGTAATTTTAAACTGTTAGCGCTTCCCTTTGCAATAAGTCCACGCCTCCCGGTTAAGAAATCGCTGGTGTATATTCAAGGATCAAAATGATGTTTTAAATATCTTTTATTTTTTTATTATGTAAAGGGGTATTAAAGTACGCCATTTTATTTCAGCTATTACTCTCACAACCGGAACTATCGTGATTGCGCTAATAATCAACTCACTAATGATTCCATTTCGCGCTCAACAAAAAATATTTCATTGTATTGGTCGATCGAAGTCAAATAATTATTCTTATTACAATGGATTTTTAAGCACGATGTAAATACGCTGAGTGGGCGATTTGTACTGAATCAAGTCGCCTGCTTCAATATCATATGGACTCATCTAGATTTTCGCAGTTTTACTAAAATTTTCATCTTTGGGAACAAGGATAGTTAAAAATAAAGATTAATTTTTGCAAATTTTCACAATCATAAGACTAAGAAAATCTATATAAAGATCCGAGATCTCGCTATTTCCGTGATGGTAACAACCGAGTCCGACTGTATGTTATAAAATATGCGAAAAAATGACCAACCAAATACCGACTTAATACCAGCCTGTTCTAATTAAAAACAGTTAGTTTAATTTTAATCTGCCTGAAAATTATCATATTTATAATATAATTAATTAATTAATGCTCATTCTGTATGAAGGCTAAAAGTGTAGTTAGTGAAATAAATGCAAGTTGACGATCAGTGCATGATACATACATGCTAGGGATTCTGTGTCGAGACGTCCCGGGACTTTTTTGGAAAATGTCCCGGGAATTGTGACTGTAATTTATAATGTGCTAATAACATGTATGTACATTTTAATTTTGAAAAAAGCAATTCTTGTGGTTAAGAAACCCTCAAAAGGACTGATGTGTACTGAGTGAAAGCAGGTATAAGAGGAGAGCCCCAAGAAAAACGGATACGACATGGTCAGGACGTGACACTTACCCGGGGTTTTAGCAAGATAGAAAAACAGATGTTTGGGATTTATAATTTCGTAGAAGTTTCAAATACCATGTGTTTATATATTGTAATATAATTGTAGCAAAATCAAATTACAAAATATTAAAATTAAATGTTCATACCTGATGTTGTTTTATGTAAAAATGTTTTTTCACTATTTCACAAAGATGCGAATGTCTCAATAGGACAAAAAAGGTCTAAAAGCTGTATTGTGAAGTTACGGTCATAAATTTACTCCTGACGGCGGCGTCATTGATATTTTTTCATTACAAGTATCGCAACCACCCCTTCTTAGTAAACATTAGCCGTAAGCATTGCACACATCCATTACATAAGAAAAATAATAATAATTAAACATTTTATTAAAAAAAACGCGATTTTTACTATTCCGTACTTTCAAAAAGCTCCGTATGAGTGTATGTAATACATAAATACATACATGCAAATATTTTATTTTAATAACATTCTAATTTTATTGAAGGGGAAATAAAAGTCTCGAGTCCCGGGATGTCCCGGGACTTTAACTTTATCACGCCTTGAGTCCCGGGACTTTGAAAACCTCGAGACTTCAGAATCTCTAATACATACAATGCAAGCGCACACTATTTATTTTGTTCGAATGAATTATCGCCTGGCATTCAGCGCAACAGTGACGATGAATTATGTTTAAAAAATCTGCAATTCTTTAGAAAATAAAATTTTCCTTAAACGGAAAAGCCAAGCAAATTGCTAATTATTATTACTTTCGTCAGTTGTTTTCGAAATATTCTTTATATTTGCGAATTAGTTGTCTTTGTTCGTGTCACGCGTCACGAGCTTACTACAAAAGATTTTCTCGGTGATTTATTAACAAACAGTCCTTACTCATTTTCTTCGTTCTGTCCAAGCCGCAATTTCCATTTAGAACTATGCATACATATTTGAATAATGTTTACGTATAAAATTATGCCTCGACTACTGAAGATAAATTAAATGGCAAGATGAAAAGCTTAACGCACAAATAATTTGAGTGATCATTTGTAATTGAAATAAATATATTTCTAAAAAATATCATTTTTTTTATTATTATTTGAAAACAATCGTATCGGTGGAGTATTATGTTATCGCTGCTAAACTTGTCATGTAATTTAATTGTAATTTATAAACTTGTTAGTCACTTTTATAATACATATATCATTGCCCAAAAAATTTCAATGACTGTTTTTGTAAATGAATACGATAATTCAAACTACTTCTCAATTATTGTCATTACTCATTGCGAGATTTAAAACATTTTTGATGTATCTGTATTAATATAGGCATTTTATCTCCCTCGCTCTGATATCAACACTATACTACTGGTAAGTAAAAACCTAAATTATTCTCAATACTTACTTCGTTGATGACGTGTTTTTTTTTAATCTGTACATGCATATTGAAATAATTGAAAATATCAATTATGGAATATGTAAACTACATACATTTCAAATAAAAACTCGTTTCAATGGATGTAGACAAAATAAATTGAAATCCCCTGATTCATATAGCGATAGTTTATTCAAAGCACAGTGATGTCGATTGCATATCATAATAAGATACGAAGAATATTGATGTATTTGTAATCAGATCGTATTCGTGTTGGTGTTTGACCTTGAAAGTAACTGACATTCCTCGTCCTTTCTTCCACCTTGCGCTGACTGCGCAGTAGAAATGTTTTAAGTGTTTATTTTGTCCATTCGCATATTTCATTACCTACTTACAATTTTTCTTCTTTTTTTGCGAGCAGTGTATATTATATTATTATGATGTGAACAAATCAATAATTAAATCTGTGAAAACTCATAGCAGTAGGTAAAAGTTTGAAAAGTTTTTTTAACATATATTGAAACGTAAAAACTGCATAATGTAATCGACAATATGTAATAATAAAATACGGTGGAGCCGTGATTACTTTTTTATTACAACCCCCCCCCCCATCCCTTCAACTAGAATAATGAATTCAATAAGTCTCAAATACATCGATCCAAATAACGATAATTGCGGGGAAACGATGAATGTTAGAACCTCAGATCGATGTTCAATTCTATTGTTTTTTTTGAAAATTACAAAAACTCTTAAATTTAGAATTTCATAATAACAAGTAATTGTTTTCCTCAAATGTACGCTGAAGATTCTTTGACAATTACATACATTCTAAATTATAAAACTTGCCGATCTGCCAAATCGATATATATATATAAATTGCTTCTGAGGACCAGATCTAGATGGCTTGATCCTGAATGCTTGTGTTTTTTTTTAATTTTTTTTTTAAATATTTTCAGGTTTCAGAGAATTTATTTATTACAGTAAATTCTCATATAATTTCGTATCGCAGACACATCATTAGTGAAACAGCTAGTCAATCTTTTTAGCAGCTAGCGAACTATTGGAAGAAAAAAAATGATAGCTCTTAAATGGCGGAAACGCGATATGGATGACTCGAAATGTCCTTGTGGCCCATGAAGCGAGACGTTAGAAAAAACTGCAACACATGCCGGTGAAAAAACAACACGATAGCCACATAGTAAAGTTGTTATTAATTCATTTCGTGAGTCACATTTCATCTTTCGGCGGATTTAATAAGCGCATTTGAAGGGCAAAAAGCTGTAACACTCTAACAACGCTTTGTGTATTACATCAGATTATAATTTGTTTTGTAAATAAACGTAAAAAAAGTGACGTACAATTGCTAAAAGCATTCTTTTGTACGTAAAGCCATTCGAGAGGCCACCATTTTTCTGCACGGAAAATATTTTAGACACATGACTATTATACCTAAATACTTCCATTTATATCTATGTTCAAACTTACTCATGATGAATTTGAATAGCATGACGTTTTCAACTTAAATTGTAACAAAACAACCTTTGTTTAAAATGCAAAGAAATAAATGACCGTATGTTTCAGTTCCTATTTTTTTCTAGGCTCAGCCCTTTATATTGTTTTTACCAAAGTGCTTGTTAGATTTTTGTACATGTGTCAGTATCTTTCATTGTTGAAAAAGTTTCTTAGAATATTTAAATATACGTGGGATGGTTGCATTATTTTTATTAGGTCATAAAAATATCTATTCTCCTCGTAAGCCGTTCGGGCAACATTTCGTTTTTTTTTGGGCATGGTTTATATTCGTAGAATGCATAATATTATGCCAGCAGATATATATTAGGTAGCACATTCATTTCAATACAAGTATAAATTGAATATGCTGTATATATATAAATCTTCCTAATAACTATACTATCATAATAATCTACAAACACATATTTATATATATATAAATTAATAAACAATATATATCACTTTGAAGATACGTTAAAATCTATCTAATGTCCAACATTTATAATATCATAGTTACTTTTTTAACTTTTAAATTGAATGTTAAAAAAATATACCTATTTATTATTACATTTAGGTGCAATTTTTTTTAAATAGTGATTTAACATGCCCATTTATTAAGTCAAAAAATATTATAACATATTAAACTAAGCCAGTATGTATAATATACTATTAAAATGTTAATCATAGAATATTGTTAACGCATATCCGCTGCCAATGTAGAGCAGTACTTTCCAAACTAAGGGCCGCCGCAGAACATGTTTTGTATTCAGGGGGGCTGCGGAATAATTTTTTTTCAGATTTAGAGGGCCGTGGTGTGAAACAGTTTGGGAAGCACTGATATAAAGCACATGTACTTCTTGTGGAGCAATTCAAACGACGACTGATAGTAAGTCTAAGGTTAGAATACACGGATGGTTGAACGGAGATGTTGGGAGAAAATGAAGGTGTTGGTAAATAACATTTTTTTTTTATGAAAGTACATATTCATAATGGGATTTGCATCCTTGACCGTTGAATCGAGTAGGTCGAGTAAGACGAAAGTCCGCTCAACTTCATTGGCTATCATGTGTACTTACAACTTACCGATAAATATTGATATTCCACACTTATTATTAATTATTGCGTTGATTATACTGGTATAATAAACACACACACGCAGAATAATATTTAAAAATAAAATATTAAATTGATTGAAAGCTTACAATTATTTTTGTGGCAAACCAATCATTGGGTATTTAATTTCTACACGAACAAACATTGCCACATCCTTCTTCCAGCTTTTACGTGGAATGTCAAGTGATGAGTGTTACGCAAGGGAAACATATGTGTATGTAGAGATCTATTTAGTAAAGTAAAGCGATGAACTATTTTCTTAAAATCAACATAAGTTCGAAGGATATCGATGATGTCTGAAGTATTTTTCCAGGATGGTCGATACTTCCTTATAAATAATAAATACTTAATTTGTATGAGTTGTGTTATTGTTATGAAATGATTTGAGCTGAACTGAGAAAGGCGACAGAATTTATTAATTATTTGATAATATTTCAATTAATTGACAAAACCACAAAATAAGTATGACCAGGATTTGCCCAAAATATTTGTTATATTCAGTGCTCTTTAAGAAAAAGGTACCGGAACTCAATTCTTGTCAAGATTTTTTTTCTAACCCATGTCTGTTCCTAATGTGGAGCATATCCTTGCTAATGGAGATATCTCAACAATTTTTTTTCTTCTAGAGCTGCTTATTACTCAGTTGCTCAAACTCTCTTTTCTTCGAAGAGAGTAAGGATTGAAGGATATCAAACACATGTCAAAGAAACGAGCTTAACTTTAATTTAAAAACTCACTTAATCAAAAATTAGACCCCTGGTTCTGGTCACAGAGTAAGACTATGGACCTAGTATTGTATTGTATTATGACATTAATTTATGAGTGTTACGATAATCGGTAAATTACGTTCAGAATGGATCTAAGATAAGGATAAGCCGCCAATGGTTTCCAAGGAAAAAAATAAAAGTTTTGAAGGCAAAAAAAATGCAATGAAACATTAAAATTTTCAAGAAAAAAGGTGCCGGAATGCCGTTCCACCGCGATACATGGGAAAAAGCACTGGTTATATTTGAATCTACCTCGACTTAAAACATACAATTTTCTCAAGCACAATAATCATTACAATATGTATGTGTAAATCTTACCGCATAAGATTTTTGTGAGAAGGATAGCAAAGATAATTTAATATTTATTTGTTAGTGACCCTAGCGCCCTAGAAATCTGTCGAAATTTACCGATCGTTGAAATCCACATGTATTCATTAACATTTTTTTAAATAACTTTGAGATCAAAAATATACTCAAAGAACACCCTTCTTAGCTGCCGACATTACTGTCAAAGAAATTATGCGCTGATGCTATTGTAACATTTTATCATATTTGTTAATTTGAGGAAATTATATAATATTCATAATACACTGCAAAGGTCGTGGCATATATTTCAAGTCAATATGGACTCTCTTCTCTGGGCACTAATGGGCATCAATTCATCCGGTAAATAACAAGAATTTATATGAGTAATCTTATTTATATAAGAGTCGGACAAGTAGTATAAAAAAATCACAGTTTTACCAACAAAGCGTTCAACAAATACAATTTCAATATTGTTGCATTTGACTGTAATACAATGAATATTTACTAATCGTCGGGTGGTCAACGTCGTTGATTTTGGTTGCGGTGATCACGGGATCGAATCCCATCACGCACACTTTAATATTTTATTTTGTTAATCAATTTAGATATCTGTTTGAAGGTATAGATGCATAGATGCAACTCTAAAATTCAACTGCTCTTTCTGTACGACAAGCAATTTTCGTAGAGAAGCATGTGTAAAGATGAACTCTATTATCTGTCCATATGCACCACATTTAAGCCAGCTTGGTTACAAAAAAATATAGAAATCTATTCAAAGTAAAAATAAAAAGAAAATAAATTTCTTACATGCTAAGGATTAAGTAATACAAATGTCGTTTTTAACCATCGCTCAGTTTACATCGGTTTATACGTAGCAAGTACTGGCGGCAATTTTCTTACAAATATTTTTTCAGATCTCTCTTAAGAATATGGAACTGCTGGAAGAGTTAAAAAAAATGAGCCTATCATAAAATATCTCCAACAAAAATTTACATACGAGGGACAGAAGGATTTTATTAGTGCAAAAACTGGGTTATACAACAAATTCAAGATAGTGAAGGAAACGATACGTTCTCGAACAAATCGGACTAAGAAAAACTCAAATAACATTAAAATAAATAATTTATTGTTCTTCTTGTTTAAGTGAGTGCATTGACAAAAAAACGTACGATACAGTTGGTCAGATGATACTAACTATAATACTAAACAAGCAAAACAAGTATCACACTCAAACAAATAGAAAGAGTGTAATGATACGGTTATTAATTACGTTTAAGAACTGTTGAATCCATATTAAAAACTTTTTTCATAAAAAATAAACAAATTGTAAAAATATATGTATAACTTTACTTTTTGTTTTTGACGTAAAAACCGACATTAAGTCCAGCGGCGTAAAAAAAAATGTCGTTCTGTGAGTATTAAGAATCCCTAGCATTATAAAATATAAATCTACATAACATACGAAAAACACTGTATTCTTTTAGAAGTAATACTTAAAATATATAGTTATATATTTAAAGTGTAAATATCAGTTTTATTGAAGTTCTGTTAAAGAAAATTATGACATGTATAAATTTTTTTGTATCAGCTTCATTTATCTCCTAGAAAATTTCCCCAATCCAATGATATTTAGCATTTGTTTTATTCAAATGTTTTCAAAATCACATTTATACATACACACAACTTAAAGACTATATTTTAAGTGTAATTAATTATACATTGAAATCAAATGTCAGACAACGGTATTTTAAAGGTACGAAACGGCTGCATTAACTTTATGTGTATAGCATTGGATTGATAAATGCAGCAGATGACGATAATTTATTTTCGAAGACATCAATATTGATGGTTTAAAAACGTGATATGTGCATTAAATCAGTATTGAGCTGGGAATTTAGTCCAACTTATGCGTCTGAATCTTCTATGTGCATATTTATATTGAACACCTCGAATAAGCAGATCTTTAAATAAGAAAATAGTCCAAAATTTTTGTCATTTATGTAAATTTTCAATTGGCGTTTCTCAAAAATTTGTGTTTAGGATATATGTATGTATACAATTTGTGCTTAAAACATCATCTCACCATATGGTATATTTGATATAAGCAGTTTGGCGGAGAACTGGTGGTGTACCTTAATCTCGGGAGTGAAATAAAAAGTCGGTAAATTTTTATTGGAGGATCAATGTAGACAATAAGGGAATTTCCAATCCTTACCATTATAAATGAATTTATTTAAATGTCGGAGACGGCTCAAATAAAATTTATAACTTTCAGGTTTTTAGTACGGTCAACTTTTGCTCTTCTTTATTGTATTGAAAGGGTTCTGCTCTTATTTTTTGTTTTACGAATATAATGGGTTTTACGATTATGGTTTCTGAGAAATTATCAATAACCAAAGAGTCGTTTGGCCGCCTGGAAGGTCATTATTTATGTATCGACGAAAAATTATGCAAAACTCGCCTGATTCTGAGTTTCATATATAGAGATGATAATAAACTAAAATACGAAATTGTGAGATTAATAACACCCAACAAACTACATATATATATATCACTCACTACCCAAGTAGGATTTTGTTCTATCTAGTTAAGCTGTCTAGCATTCAAATCCCACCACAGCTCACAGTTTGAATTTTCAATCGATTTATGAATTTCGATATCTTTACCTTCATATCTCGACTGCTTTATAACTAGTTTTAATTAAGTAATATGTCAGAAATTGAAAAAATCCATATGGTACCCATCTTCTTCATCTAAGAATTTTACACCTTCAGTACTAGTAATTATAAGTATTTTTATCTCTATGTACATAGTGCTTTTAAAAAAAGCACAATATTCCTTGTACTGCTTCCATTCTTATTTTTAAAAATCAGGACCGGTTTGGCTAATGACGATCACTATGAACTGATAATAAAATACAATTTTACATTGTTATTTATACAAAACAAAATGAAATAAAAAAGATTTAATAAACAGTTGTTATTGAAAAGAATTTACAAATATATTAAATTTATAATAATTTGTAATAATTTTCCTAGTAATATTTTGAAATAAATCGTGTAGATTATTTTCAACCAATAACAATGAAACAAAAATGTGATCAAGTGGTGAAGATTTGAAATAATATTTTGTTTGATTTTAATTTGTACATAGTGCTTAATTTAAATCTCTATCAATTATTTGATCTATTAATTAGATTTTATGTTTTTTTTGTATATTTAAAAGTTTTTTGAAAATCACTATAAAACAATGTCTTAATTTGCACAAGTCTTTTTTGAGAAATCATTCTACCCTGCTAATCGAGGGACTGGTCTATATTTTCCCTACCGTGTGTTTTTAATTTCAATTATAGTATGAACTTAATACATTTGTTAGACCGGTGCTAAATATTTTCATTATTTCGCTGTCACTGTAAATGTGGTGGCCTTAATTGAATCGTATTTTTATTTTATCACTTGCGAGATCCAGTGTTTTGAAAGTGCCTCATTGCACAAGCGCATTTAAAACGAATACACCTGACTGAACACATTTCGACGAGATTTGTCCACGTGTATTTTATGAAACCTTTATTCGTTGACGCCAAAATACCAACCAATGTATTCGTCGTCAGTACAAGAAGTATATTGACTAACAAAATTAATTCGTTAAGATATTATAATTAGATTATAAGAAATACAAATAATACGTCGATTGGATTAAAGTGCAAATAGAAAAATACTTAAATAGGTTATTATTGGTTTGATTGTGAAATCTTTGCCAATATGCATTTTAATTAATGTTATTTTATAAATTCATGTACATACAATACAAATACATTTTTTTTTAAACTATGTCTTCTTAATTTTACGAAAGTGTTTACTAAGCTTAGAAATGAGGTTTTGTAATAAACAGAAAATTAGTATTTATGATTTAAATCAATTATTTTGTACAATGACCTCTAAAATCCACCTTCAAATAAAAATAGAAACCACACCCACTTGATGTTAAATTATAATGAGCTATTTTATTTATACTTGTGTTCTAAAACTTTTTGTTAAAAAAATATTTAACAATATCAATAAATTGAAACATGCTCAATATCTTAAATTTTTTCATTCGAATAATTGATCTAAGTTAGCATATTATTTATGATTTTATTAGTCGGTAGTCCGCTTAATTTCATATGTTCATATTGTATGAAATACATGGCACTATGTTTGAAGAAACAGCGGACAAGATGTCGAGTAAAATGGTAGTCACGCATTATTACGAAATTTAAAATAGTGTTGGTTGTAATTGGCGGGGAACGCGGCCGAGTATGTGGCATAACCTTTTTCATTTTATGGGAGTTGTATATCACATCACATACACCATAGGGCTACCAGATGGAATGATATAAATGAAGGACATATGACTGCAAACCAGGACATATATGTATGAATCCTATTAATAAGTAGTATTTATTTATTTAAGTTATAATGTTTTTACTATTAACTTTTTCGGCCCAGTCCAAATCAGGTGAAACTATCTCATGTGCCCGGCATATTTTAGAAGAACTGCATTTTTTACAGTGCTATAATTGTGAAACCATAAAGTGAAATCAATCGGTTACTGGACCACCGGTGTTGTCTTCAAAAAGACAAATGGACGCATCAACTGTGTTGTGATAAGCTTAAATTTTGGTTGATAAAATCAGTAACTATTTTTTATAAAAGTAATAATTAAATGACAGATTTAGAATCATTTGTGTATCCGCTGTAATAGTAATACTGAGTCTTTTCTAAAATACGTTGATAAAATGGCTCTATCTGAAAGTATAGCGAATCACGTGAAAACACGGTTCCAGGATTCAACGTGTTAACATGATCATAATAATTAATTATCTTAACACAATATATTTTTTATTGTACAATATTAAATTGATTGAATTGGCATTTACTTGTTAGAACTTTATTATGATAAGGTGAAAAAATATCAAAGTATTTCAGTTCTACAAATATTATTTTATATATTATAGTTGATAGCTGTTACGCTCTCGTCAAAACTATGTTTAAGCTTACATTAACCTAGCTATAAATACTGGCTTAGAATACATACACAATCAATTTTCTCATATATTCCAAAATCCTAACTTATGTTGAAAAATAGAGTATTACGTTCTCCATCATATTTTAATATTGTTCGTACGAGAAGAAAATAATACATACTATATTTTTCTTGAAGTCTACAGAAAACCAGAAAAGAATTTTAATAAATCACAATGCACAATTTATGTAAAAAGAATGAACAATATCGGGCATATGATAAATTAAATTTTCTTTTCCATTATGAAATGAAGAAAAAAAAGGTCGTTTCGAAAATGATATGTTCTCTTTTTAGATGCTATTTGGTAACCCTAACCACACAAGATACTTGTGACTAGTAAGAAAGAGGTGAGCAAAATATGATAACCTATTCTTGGCATCGACAAGCTATAAAATATGTTATTCAATTGTTATTGAATTACGTCCTCAAAACCGTGTTATAGGGGGGACGGATGGATCTGCACACACGTTTAAATATTTTTATATGAAAGTCAAGTGATCAACTTCGTTGGCTAAGAACACGGAGGTTACGGGTGTGACTCCCAGTACGGACTGTTTTTATAGACTGATTTTTCACTCGATTTATGAATTTCTGTTCGAAGACATGGATGTATGTTTTGAATTCCTCCCTACTTCTATTATATTCTAAAAAATGGGGCTTAGCGAGAGCGATTAGCTAACCACTAGTCCTGTCCTAGCCTTATTCTTCTATCCCTACCCTCTTTGAGAGGTTAAGCAACTGAGTAAAAGTATCAGTTCTCGTAGAAACAATTCTGTTGAGATAAACTTTATTATTAGTCCATATGCTCCATATTTGGAACGGACATAGTTAAAAGAAAATATGCAAAAGATTTACCATTGAAGTGTAGCTTATTATAATCGAAGGTATGGATAGAATATACGTTATACATAACACCCGCAACATTTGGTCATGTGTGAAATAATAATGTTATGTTATTATTGTTAGAACGTACAATATATATATATACACGAAATATGTAAGTGGAACGAAGCAATTGTGCAGCTGTGTCGACATGACAATATTGTCTTGAACCTTTGGCGATCGTAGGTCTCCAGTGTAAACGAATATTACAAAATAAATATTAAAAAATCTTTATTTTATGGCAATATTTAATTGTTAATTAAATGTTATATAATGCCAAGGTTGATGTGACTGTGTTTTTATGAAATATGAACGCCACTCAATAACTTTTGGGGGCAGCGCTTTTTGGCCTAACGTGCTACTCAGCTGTGCGGTAAAGGATTCGAATCCTACTATCGGCACCGTCATACATTGATTTTTTAAATCGATTTATAGATTCAAATAGAAATCATTTTTTTTTTAATTTCTTATAATTTATAATCGCTAAAACGAACCATAAATTGAGTGATAAATTAACTACGATGACTGTACAATAGATATACACAAAAAGTGTTTATTAATTATGCGCCACATTTATGGAGCTCTGCAACGATGCATCCGACATGGATTTAATCAACATGATTTATACGCATCTATTGAGCAAAATTGTATTTGCTTGAATTTAATGTTGACTATTATATGTTGTTTAAGTAATTACAGAATATTAAAAAAGTTTTATAAGCTCCATATAGAAAATACTATAAAATTATTCATATTGTAATAAATTTACATGGTCACCTACGAATATTTATTTATACATGAAATGAGCTAGGCGAGTGTTGAAATATAGGTAAGTGGTAGAACGGCGCATGCTAAACTTGTCTCCCTTTCGTTTTGTGGAACCGGAACAAGGCGCCGCGTTGTTGGGTCAGATTGCGATATATTCGCAGGCTGCGATTTGACGCGTTCGACGCCTCGGGTGAAACCGACACCATTCGTTGACGTCGACTCAGTGGCGTCGAATACCTGCCAAAATGATTCACTGACATCAACATTAACATTATATTTAAATATCAACAAAAGTTTTTATAAAAAGATCTACATCATTTTATATTAAAATATAATATGTCTGGTTATGAGAAAATAAAATTATGAGTGGAAAACTAAGACCCTCTTATCGAGTTTCAATTACGAAGTATATAATTTATACATAATAGTAATAAAAAAAATGGTATTTATAAAACCTGATAAATTAGATAAATAATATTTGATTAATGTTGGGAAAATTAATTAAAAAAATAATTTCACTGAAAAATGATGTTTTGTATCATTGGGAACAGTTAGATTTTGAGTTGAAAGTCTATAGAAAGAAATGTGAGATTTTTAATAGATAACTCATAAAGATTAAAAATCAAGTTAACTAGTTTTATTATTGAGTATATGCGATGTATATTAACTTTTAAAAAAAATGTATACCCATGAGTTTAATTCATGAATAGAAATGACAAAAATATTGAGTGTTTTGTTTTCCCCCTGTTCTGTATTGTTTCTGTTGTCTTTTGTCAATGTTATGTTTTATCGTGTTCTGGTTTGTCACCGTTACCCCAGGAAAATGATATCTGCGAAAAGCATTCGGGTGTATTTATTATACTGAATTGTTTTTTTTTTTTTAATATACTCATTATTGTTTGACAACATATGACATTGTATTACTTACGATAAAATATAGGGTAAAAATATCAACGTATTTCAGTTCTACAGTTACAAAAACTGTAGAACTGAAATACGTTGATATTTTTACCTTATTAAAATGGAGTTCTACCAAGCAAATGCCAAATCAATAAATACGATAAAATACTTTAAATATAAAATACGTATGTGCGGTTAGTAAATAGATTTGTTCACTAAATTGTTTCGATGTTTGCAATATGAAGATATATTTTTTCCTAGTTTGATTATTAAAAGAAACATAATATTTTTATAAAATTCGTTCGTATATTTAGGTCATAAGACGATAAATCTTATTTCAATTTTTCCATTGATATTAGTATACGCTTGCTAGACCGGAATATTTTATGAATATTAAATTTAAAAACCACACTCAGAGACCACAACTTTGTGTGAAGGTAATGTACAATGTAGCTAACACCTCAATAACTATGCGTTTTCCACGCAAAACTACGTTCTAAGTAACAGATCATTTTAAAATTGTGAAATGTTATTTTTATTGACGCCATTAAAAACCAAGCCAAGGTTTATTCGATCGTCTTATTTATAAATATTCAACAATTTAAACACATACCTTCACTTAATTGGAGTAAATCTCGATAAGTAAAATTACGAATACGTTTAATGTATCATTAACTGTCAATAAACTACTTTGTCATTTTGAATATTTCACCAAAATATCATCTAAAAAACAATATTTTTTTTAAATGTCACAACTTATTTTCGGATTTTTTCTCTACATTAAAATCAAATAAATTTTATTTGCTGAAAAAATATATTATGATTTTCATACAAATATTTATTTAATTAATAGAAAACCTAGTATTTCTTGACACATTTAAAGTTGAGTAAAGAGAAACTTCTCTAAAAGTAACTCTAAGTAACTACTTTCTTACTTGAAATAAACCTGTTCATTCTACGCTTTATATAAATATGTTGTGTTCCATCCAATACCTTTTTTGCAAAAAACGATTTATTTTAAAGTGTATTAAACATTATTTAAGAGCGATATCTGAGTGTCACTGTCAAAAGTTGGCAAACCTAGGCGAAAAATTGAACACATTTATGTACTGTAAAAAAATCCCGTGGAAACGATTGTATGATATAAAAATGATCATTATAAATAGCTGTCTGTGAAGTAATATTTTAAGCATTTAACAAATTAATAATAAACAATAGATTAATTGTTAAAGATTTCTAGTTGCCTGTGTTAAAATATTCACAGTTATTATATATTATTTTTTTATAAATAAATTCTTATACCTGAAATTACCATTCGGTTTCCCTGTTTCTTTAGAACCGAATACATAGTTATTCAATGACATAGAAACAGAATTATTTAGCATAATAAAACATGGATCGCGGGCCTGAGGATCGAAATCTCACGTATCTTATTCCGATGCCTTACGAATAAGATCTGTCTTTCCAAGGCCGATATAGGAATATTGCTTCACAAATGCCCCTCTATCTGTATTCAACATTACTTTAGGAAGTTTAACGTTAAGTGAGTGCTAATTTGATTTTAAATTTGTACGTACAAAAAAATAAATTCTGTCAAGTGACTGAAAATGAATTCTTATTGACAGCGTTTATGAGTATGTATTATGAAATAGAAGTGTTTCATTTAAAACAACATAATATAATCTTTTTTTACCACACATACCCCAAAGTGGAGCAAATTGACTCACAATAGAGCATTTCAAAAGAAGTTGTTTTTTTAAATGAACTAATAGTTATTCAGTCGCATAACCTCTTTCTTCGTAGACGATGAGGATACAATTACTGGGCTAAGAAATAATTAAGGACTGGCGAATCAACCTCTCTTCCTCTGTTTCCGTTATGTTTTCAATATCGGATAAGTTGAGTGGGAGATTCACCAATAAACTAATAATTATACTGAAGTTTTGGGCCTGCCAAACTCCTGGAATCGATCGATTTGTTCACAGAGGAAAATAATACCCGAGTCCCGAGTACCGGACCGTTCTTTTACCTACTAATTTATAACATTTTACAAATTACGATGAAAAAAATATAAAACAACCCTCGTAATATTGTTCAAGTCAATTGCAAAGGGTTCATGTATGTACTTAGTAATTCAATTTCCACACATAAAGTCGATGAAACTTTTCTGTAATTTTAAATTATTCGTTCTAAAAAGTTTTTCTTTTGAACAAAAGCTTTCTTTCTTAACGTTTATGAAGCGAAAATAGTTTATCTGACTCAAAAGAATGTCGCTTTAAAGTCGTTTGTTAAAAAGTAATAAATTATTGAAATATACGTTACCCAAGCATTTTTTTTATTTTATTTTAGATTTTCTTAATATTGAGTTTTATTGACTGGGAGAGTTCCAATATTATGCATACTCATATGATGAGGTAGTTTCGCCACTTAGTTGCTATTCGCTGGACAATGTGACATGTAACGGGAAAGCATTATTTTTAAGTCGAGATAAATTATTATTATAATGTAATATTCGATCTCTGTTTGAAATTATTTAGTTGTCAAGTAATGTAGCAGCTCGTTTAAGAAGGCAGGCTTAAGCAAAATACATTATTTATAAAGATCATTATTATATAATTTTCAAAGAAAATTGTTACAAGAGATAATATGTACACGTATTCAAGAACAACTTAGGCGTTATAAATAAAACACTTAAAACCACAACATACATAGAACTCTCTCATGAAAAATTGTCAATAATTTTAATAGTACAAACTGACTTGCAATGTGAGCGTAGAGACTTCTTTCTCTTGTAATGGAAATATGTTCAGTCTAACGAATAGCTATTTCACAATGTTTTGAGACAATATTTATTTTTTCTTTTTATTCTTATCTGCCATAGGCAGTTTCAGAAATAAAGTTTTATTACATTGAAAACAGTCAACACAAAGAGCATTTTACTTTAAGTTTAATTTCACCATTGAAAAACAAACAATTTCATCGTTGTAGAATTATTTTTATCGCCCACTGTGGTCTAGTTGGGCAGAGCTTCCTCTACCGACCAGGCGGGTCTGGGTTCGATTGCTGGTAAGGTCAATCTAAAATTTATATTTTTCAATTTAAATTTGAAACCTAATACATGGGCGTTTCTGATGTCAATTTATCTCGAATTGATCTCGAGTGATTTACAATAAATTCTCATCGAGTTTTTCTCGTATTGGCATAAGCTGCATTGCCAATATTTTTTAAATTAAAAAATAAATTAATACATATATATATTTCAAAATTTGTACAACAAAAAAAATCACCAGTCAACATATACAAATATTATTTATTTGCTTGATGTAGTGATTTTAATTATTGTATTTCTATATTATTCGTGAAAGTTAATAGTTCTCTAAACGCTACATAATATTAGGTGCATAAAAATACAATATAATAATATACCTCGTTGATTGGAAGGATGGATTATTGTGTTTTGAAATATGAAGATTTATATTTTTTTATACATACATATAACACATTATGAAAATTATTCTCAAAAATAATTTGACTGTGTTCCTAGGGAAGGTGAATTTGAATGGAAAACGACTCGGCTGTTGTGGCTAACTGAAAAAAAATCATTCCATCACCAGGCAGCCAGACGATACATACACCGAAGATTCATAAGATCGACAAATTAGCCGACAAAATCTGTCATTTCTATTAGAAAATGACAACTACACCTTATTACTTTTTACACTGTTTTGTAATTAAGAACCTTTAATTAGGAAAAATATAAGTGATAAAAATAAGGTAAAAAAACAAATTATTTAGTTTTATGAGAATTATGTGAATTTTTTATAGCAATGTCGGATCAGGCCATTGTCAGAACTATACTTAAACTTAATTTAGTTTAGCTATTTATCTTAGAAGAGATAATAATATACATTACATCATCATCTTGCTTACTTTTAAATTTATATCAAACATTATATAATACTCATAAATATAAATTCGATCAATAGTTGATGTTATTACTAAAGCTATTGATATATATCTACCTAAATTGTGAAAATAAATGTAAAGTTGGTTTATTGTAAGAAATTTTAACGATGTTTTAGTAATGGAAACTATTTCTTTTCCTCCTTGAAGATGGTAAGGTAAAGAAGAGTGAGTTTAGTAAACATTTGTTTAGAAGAAATCAACCCTCGTCCCATTTCCTTGATTAAAAAGATGTTGTGATTTATGACATTATTACATACATTCATGACATAATCGATTGAAAAATGAACGCATTATAGTTTCATTTGAAGATTTAAAATCTTTTCTCCACAATTGAGTACCATAAAGGCCTAAGAGTATTGGCACCTCTGGTTTATACGTATATGTGTTATAATTAAAATGGACTATGTATTTTTAAGTACTTGCTATCAATCATGAATCAGTTTTCATACCTTTTAAAATGGATTATCTACAACACTGATATAATATGTATAACATAAGACAATAGATATAAATAATATTGACACGGTAATTGTCTACCCATATAAATACATTTTATTTCCCGGTTATTAAAATGGTTATACAGGTACTGCTAAGCAAGTATGGCAAACTTTAACGATCTTGATTGAAGTTTACATATAAAAAATCTACTAGACATAAAATTCCTTAAAAATATCGCGAATGTATATGATTTCGTGTTCGAATACCCTACGCTATAAATGGAAGTTTTTTCGAATCAATTTGTATATTATATCAGGAGGAAATGTTGGTTGGAGTGTGTCCAAGGTCAAAAATCTAACAAAGGATGTCTTTTCTACCAAAAAGCATAGTTTTTGCGCAATGGAATTATGCAACCGTCTTTTGATCGCGTGCTTGGGTGTATGAAAAATATGAAATGCAATCAAGACGTCAATCATGACAATAATGAAGATTACCAGTTACCACCTGCGCGTATAGCATTTTTGACAGAAACATTTGAAGGCCATTTCAAAGCAATCATTTCATTTTCTTACCGAGCGTGGTAAAAAACTATCAAAATAATTTTATCAATTATCTTAGACAGTCAGTGCCGTGCTACTATTGTCAAAGATAATCGAGTTAAATTAAAAATTGATAGTTTTTCCAATATAAGTCCCAATATGAAAGATGATTAAGTTATGACGATTAATAGACGCTAAAATAGAGTGGCCGAGTATTCAACGTCGTTGGTTTCGGTTACGGAGGTCACGGGTTCGAATTCTACTACGGACTGTTTTATAAAATGATTTTTTAATCGGCTTATTAATTTATATTCGAAAACATGGATGTTTATGATGTATTGAATTCTCCTCTCCCCACACCCATTCTATCCTAAATAGAGAGCGATAAGCTAACCGCTAGTCCTGTCCTAGCCCTATCCTTATATTCATACTCTCTTTGAAAACAAAGAAAGGTTGAGCTACTAAGTAACAAGAAGTTCGTGTAGAAACACTTCTGTTGAGATAAACTCCATTAAGAGTTCATACGGTTCACATTGGGAGCGGGCGTAAACAAAATAGTTAACATTTATAGCATAGTTTATAAATTGCCGTTTTTTTTTTACTTTATAATAAAATAATACTAAATATTACATAAAAGAAAAAAATACGCCACGTAACCTTGACATTGTTGATTAACGGTTTCAAACTGTTGATTGAAAAATAACTATCATACATATTTATAATACTCGTTTCTATAGATTAAGGATATTATGTGAAAGAATATTTTTATGCTCCATAATTTTATAATTCCACTGGTTTTCTAAAAAAGTTTGAAATATATTTGTCTCATTAAAAATATATTTCTCTTAAAAAAATAAAAGGTCGGTAACCAGACGAATATTTACTATTCTGGGGAGGAAAAAATCACCACGACAATTGATGGTAAATCAATGAAATAGAAAAGATCATTAGAGGATCTTCAAGGTTGACAGATGCGTCTCCTCTTATGTACTGTTTTGGTGTAACGTCACTGTATATCATATAGTATCTACACTTGTTATTGGCAAGTAATAATAATGTAAAGGTTACAATGAAATACAATAATTATTATATTAAAGCTCACATATTTCATTGACAGAGTTGACAGCTAGATAGCTATCAAATATTGCATATATTTATAATTCTTTATTGTAATATCTGAAACTTTATATGCAATCGGTTCTTTTCTTTGTACAGTCTCGTAACTGTATATTGTATCGATCATATTTGTATCCAACTACGAAATAAAAGTTATATCATAGAGCGAAGATCGTTTGTAAAGGTTCTATGTGAAAAAAATTGACGAAACAAAAATAGCGATTTATACCAATAATGGTACTTAGAAGCTGCCGCATTGTAACTTCTGTTTCGTCAAAAATTTTCACATAGAACCTTGTAGTACTCAGGTAGTACGCAATTAATCTTTGGCAGTATATATATGTTAATATTTTAAAAAGTAATGCTAATACAAATCTAAACAAAAACTTCAAAAATGCAACGAATATCTTTAAATACTTAATTAAACTTAAATTAAATACTTAAACAGGTTTTTCGAAAATTACAATATGCACACTTGATACACGTTCTATCAATAGGTAGTAAGATGAAATGACAATTATATCTAAATTAGCTTTATAATTTGAAAAAAGAGGCTGTGAAAATTGCGACAGAAAATGACATTTAGGTAACAAATGGTTTTTCTTGGCAATTTATAAATATTACTATGATTTTTATTTTAACCATGTCCGCTCCAATGTGGAGCATATGGACTCTAATGGAGTTATCTCAACAGATGTGTTTCTATGAGAACTATGTTACTCAGTACTCGAACCTCTTTTACTAAAGACAGTAGGAATATAAGGATAGGCTAGACAGGACAGCGATTAGCTAATCGCTCTCGATACGCCTGTTCAAGGATAGGATGGTGGAGGGAGAATCAAGACATCACATACATCCATGCATCGAACAGAAATTCATAATCGATTGAAAAATCAATTTATAAAACTGTCTGTACCGGTATTCGAACCCGCGACCTCCGTAACCGAAGCCAACGAGGTTGCCCACTCGATCACACATGCGGCTATTATATATAATATTAATTTAGGTCAATTAAAGTCCAGTTTATCAGTGTCCGTAGTCTTCAAAGTTGTATATATTTCATAATTTGCATTTGATCCAAAATTATCAAAAAACGTTTTTTATGTTTTCTGTAAAATTCGTTATTTGTGGGCTATGTCCTTTTTCCTTTCCACAGTCGATATGTTAGAAGAGTTGAGAGAAATAGGTTTATTATCCAGTTGGGACAATGGTTTAATATCATATTTGTTACCTGAATCTGTCCTGGAGGCGAAATATTTTTCTGACCCCAGACATAACCCGAAAATGAATTATTTAAATAACGACAGTATATGATTAATTCAATGTTGATTGCGTTGGTAACATAAATATTAATACCAACAATTCTAAAACCAATAAAGATTTAACCGAAAAATCAAAAAATAATCCGACTTTTTTCCATAAAAAGAATTTATAGATTTCCTGAATTGCAATCGTCGTTGGCGTTTCGTGGATTAGGCACGAAGCCATGAAAGTCTTTTACGATAAGCCCGTATGGTATGCATTCAATCCTTTGATTGTGTTTAAGCTCGATAAAACAATTCACAATATTATAAACGTAAGTCACACAGTAAGTCACTGATAATTAAAATATAAAAAAAAACGACACAGAGGGTACGCAATAATTATCCGGTGACTATCCTATTCTCCGAATTATAGTTAATTTTATTTAATTTTATTGTAATTTGATTGATAATATTTATTTTATTTATTAGTCATACATAATATTATATGAAATCTCACGTTCTACAGTGCAAAAAGAAGTTCTTATTTCTCAAAATATTTTTCAACTCCAACCAGTTTATAAAGTATAAATTTCACATCTGTAAATGAATTAAAGCCAATGTTATAGTCATTATGGGTACGGTAGCGCACTCAATATTTAATATATTTTTTTTTGCGTAAAAACAATTATGAATTAGTTTAGTGCATACTTTCTTGTACCTTCAACTGTAGCAGTGAGTATCTACTACTACAACCCAACATCCTTAAGTGGTTGGTGTAATATATTTGTAAACCGTTAGTGACAAAAAAAAAATCTGAAAATTTCCTTCCAGTTATATATGTACCATTTTCTATTCTACTTCCTTGGTTAAATAATATTATTTGGGTAGATCGCAATAATTTTTCCATAAAAAAATCTCTATGTAATTGTATAAACATATATTTAATTTTTTAAGTGGACGTTGTTACCTAGTCTATCGTTTGAAAACCATGTTAAAGTCGACTCTATAATGGCGATGTTAAAGGATGACTGTAAGCAAGCATTGTTATACGGATAAAGATGATAGCATATTTAAAAAATCTCAAATACTACCAAACCTTGCATTGTGAAAGCTAGCACTGAAATAATTATCCACGCCTAATCATTTATTTAACATAATTGTGATTAAAATCGAAGTAAATTTTGAATTAATTTTGATATAACACTCAATTAATTGGCTCACAAATAAACTATAATAGTAAGACATTAACTAGATTATTTCTAACAAACTAGTCAACCTCCCAACGATGGCTTGACAGTCAATGGTTTTGTTTTACATATATACACATATGCAAAATTGGTTGTACTTGGTAAAAAAAAATTTTGCCGGTACATACTACAATAGAATTTTATTACAACACATCGGTTTGATTGCTCGAGGCAATTAATTATTACTTCAGTAAAAAATAGCCGGGAAAATGACGGAAATGTCGAACGATATTAATGAATGATGGTCGCATTATTAAAATAAACCGGTTTTATATTGTCATTTTCTACATCCAGTAAAAGCTTTTATTCTTTCTACGCAATCTAGGAACTTGCCTCCGTGTAATGTTAATCTTATAATATAAGCGGAAGTGGGCTGTAAATGACTTAGTATTGCAAAATATCCCACACAATTCTTATGTTTATTCTTGATAAATGCAAATGATTTGCTAATCACAAGGACACTTCGTATTTCTCTTCGCGTTCAAGAAAAACCTGATTTTACTGGTAATAATAAAAATAGTATTCTTTGCGTAATTAAGAACAACGGCAAGGTTAAAATGATTATTAATTTTATTATGCAGGTAACAGTAACACGTTTGCACACTTGAAAGCATTTCTTCACAATTCGTATTTATCTATTAAATCTTTAATTCGATTTATTATTCGTGAAAAAATGAGGTTATCTCTATGCACGATGAAAACAATAAAATATCATCTATACTATTTTTTCATTTTTCATTATTCTATGCGACATTTTTATTGAAACTGGAATTTAAAATTTAGGTACAGCCGATATTCTTTCTGCACTGGTGATAAGTTCTAACGACCACCCGTTCACAAAATAGTAGCGTAAACAAGATTAACCAAAACATTATTACAATTTCTGAAAATTAAAGCATTTTTTAAAATTTTGCATACATAATACAGTTTTTGAGTTATATATAAATGTCGTAATTTCAATTAAATTAAATAAAAAATATTTTTATTCAGCTTCAAGGTTTTTGACACTTATAAGATAAAATAAATATTTTTCTTATATTCATAAATCACTTACAAAAAATGCTTTTTATAAATCTTATCATTTTAAGATCTAACCAAATACATGAGTGATTGAATTTGCTGAAAAAGCAAGAATTACATTCACTTGGTCCGATACATTGAAAAATGTTTTTCGCGCCACATGAACATTCCATTAACATATAAGACATTATAAACATATTTTAAACTTAAGTGAATTAGTGTTACAAAGAATCACGAAAAGCTCAAATTACTAACTATTGCAAAGTTTATGTTGTTTTAATATGATATACTTTTACGTAGCTGCATATAACCTTACATACATTGATAGATACATATATCTAGCACAGAAACCTAACATTAATATAGTAATTTTAGTAATAGAACAAATTCCTATTTTGCTATTTTCAAGCAATCATCGAGAGTTTTGGAAGAAAAGTCGAGTAACAGGCATTTGAATAAAGTAGATGAAATTTTAATCAACCTTGGCCAAATACTTCATTTCGAGATTTCTGTATTTTTTGTTAATACTTGATATTTGAGCACACGAGCCCATAGTTGGGTATTCTCGTAATACAACAACATACCTATCTAAATAAATGTTATTTCCTCTTTACACACCTCATAAACCCAATACAATAGCGGCACAGCGACAATATTTGCTTACCTATTCTGAAGCTTCTTACAATCTCTGTGAGAGCGTCGTTTTAAAAATGCGCCGATGAGATCACATTTCAGGGCCACGAGACCTAGCGTCCAATCTCATTTCCGGTACTACCTAATCATTTCGATGTGCCAGCGGAAAAACTCTGACGTAATTGTCGATTCAAATCTATGCCTTCCGGTTGAACGGAAAGTGTATTCGTCAACGTATTGAATTCGAATAATTCTTCTCTATTTTCGATGCATTAATTATTTATACAATGCAGCTGAATGATTTTAGATCAACTTTTACAATTGCAAGAAATTCTAATCGAATTATTAATTAAAATTTACTGAAACATATTGAAAATAAAACCTGCAACGGTTTCAAAGCGTCGGGTGATTATCACCAATTATAAACACGGTGCCTTCTGTATGGTGAATATAATATTTGAAATAATACAAGGCGATTAATAAAAAAAATATATATTTTAGAATTATGTTAATTACTCATCATGTTTGTTATTTTGATGTCGAAAAAATTGCCATTTTACATGATTCTTCGTTATTAAAACATTCAATATCACATTCATTCACATAAACCTTATTTGTATCGTTCTAATTTACTCACCATTTTTAAAAGAGCAAAATATTAACTCGATTATGATTTCCATAACAACGTAAAAAAACACGATGTTCATTTTTTACCATGTGAACGAAATTGAATATTCTAAAAAGTGATAAATTATTATGCGGGTGTTATTGCTATATTGTTAAGCATATATTTTTAATGAGTGAATTTGCGCTGAGAGTTATGTTTTATTTATTGGTCAGACATTTCCTTTGTAAATTTTTAATTAGATTTAATGAATAAAAAGCTGTCTTATAAGAACTTCCTGTAACCTTCGTTTATTTTATGCTATTTTTTACTAGGACTTTCACATTACAAGGTTATCCATTGGAAGACGTTTAACAAGTCATTAAGAATGTTCATTTAATAATTCTTATTTTATCTGACAGTCCAGGCAATTGTTGTGTGTTGTGTTGTATCATTCTCACAGTATTTGAGGCCATTTAATTAAAGATAGAATCTGAAGATCTAGCTAGCTTCCTTATATTTTAAATTATATTTGAACAATTTGATAAGCCACGCTTACTTGCTTCGACGCGAACAAATCAAACATTTAATACTTATTCATATTTCTTACAAAATTATTAAATGTATTTTTTTAAAAGTTAAGATAGTTGGCATTTTGAGTTTGTCACATCATGAGATTTTTTTTGGCATTTGATATTGATGCTTGAACCGGTGCGACCAGTATTCTTAAGGCGTGTTTCTTATTGTTTTCCCAGTTCAAAGACTTCAGTATTGGGGAAACTAAAATAGGCTTTTCTTGCATTAGAAATTGTAAAATCATCTTGCCTAGTGATAGCAAGATGATTTTAGCACGCTTCACAGACAATCTGTGTATAATTTCAGTAAGCAAAAAAGGATACCAAATGTGTATATGTATGTATACCCTACACGTACGTATTACAAGTATATTCGATTATCAAAAAAATATCTATGGCGGATTATTTAATTTTACAAACCGATCACCCTGAGGTCCTTAAATTTAATCCATAATAAAAAAAGTAAGTATGATTGTCATCGAGTTGTTAACCTAGATTAATATTTTTTTGTTTGAGTATGTGACACAAAAATTGTAAAAGCATTACAAAAGGGCAAATTTCACAATAATTTGATGTTCCAATTTTTTTATTTGTTCGTCTCTTATCATCCGTAAAAGTATATATCTAAGACTAACAAGTGTTGGTTGTGCAATATGTGAATGTACTATAAAACTAAAAAAATCGCATCGATCAAAACCAAAGGCCATAAGTGTAATGAAACGTTTGATAAAGAATGTATTTTTTCGGATAGTACAAAAAACGGTTAAATCCATTCACATATTTTTTTAGAAAAATCAATATTTCTATGTAATATTTTTTATAATAAACAGTATTTTCATTTCGATAGAAAAAACAATATGCTTGTCATGTTTTTATGAAAAACATAATCGAGAATTTTCGAGAATAAAAAAAATATTCCTTGTACCTTATTTAAACTATAATTGTATTTGAAACAATTCATTCTTAAGAAATAAGAAAAAAGTAAATATATCATCCAATGTGAATTTATTATCTAACAAATTCACAGGTAAACATAAAAAGTTATAATTATAATATAAAAAGTATAATTATAATATAATATAAAATTCAAAATCTTGTCAATGTGGTCCAGTGGCGGATCCAGAAATTGTCCCAGGAGGGGGCCATTCAATTTGAAAATAAACATGATACATAAATAATACATTAAAAAATAGATGAAAGCCTTTTCTTATGCGATTTTTTTGCGCGATTTTGAAATTACGCGATTTTTTTGGACGGCACCGTAAAAAAATATTTTTTGCGCTAATTTGAGGAACAATTTTTTTTTCATACATTTTTGATACTTTTTTACGCGATATTTTGATTTTTGGAACCGATTTATCAAATCATATGAAAGTGAGGTTTTTTTACGCGCCACCTTCCTCCAATGTATCGCGTAAAAAAAGATTGGGTGTATATAAAAATAGTCAATACATAATTAAGTAAGTATGTATTCTATAAAACATAGTAAACTAAACAATTAAATAGCCCATTTCAAAATAAAGTTTTAATAAATTATAAAAATGTAAAATAAATTCTCCCAAGGAGGGGGCCATGGCCCCCATGGCCCCCCCTTGGATCCGCCAATGATGTGGTCATACTGTGCAGAAGTTATCTGAAAATGTTGTGTACTAAAAAAACGATTAGGATATTGATATGATTGTCTTTCCGAGACTTTCATAAAAAATATTGTTATTCAGTATTTTTTAAAATAAAAATAAGCTTTCAAAAGAAAGTGTGTAAAAAAGTAACGTAATACATTTAAAGCCAAAACTTCAATCCATGCATTATACTTTAAGTCAAATAAATTTTGATAACATACCCAAATTATTAGTAATATCAGTAAAACATTATGAATAAGATTGTAATTGTATTTTAACCACTGAGTGATATTAAAAATGTTAAAATACGTCAAGCAATCATATTTGATGTTTTTTTTTGTATGAGCTCATTTATCATAACACATGCTTATGCGATCTTTATTCTATATATGGCTTTATTTAATATACTTAAAAAAATAATCGTTATTTAACCTGTTTTTTTACAAAGCGCAGTACATATTCGATACTTTTATTTGTATGTATGTGGGTGTGTGTGTAGATAGGAATCTATCTATCTATTTATTTTTTCTGTTAAATATGTCTGACATAGTCTCAAAATATTAATTGCATCATAATATAAAATGTGTTAAGCACGTACAATCGCATGAAAACTGTGAATGTGAATGTAGTGTGTATTTATCAATGATGTAATTAACAAGGCCCTAAACATCTTCCTTTCCTCAATAAGTAGGGCAGTGATATGATAAGTGTTGGCCTGCTTTTACAGGCGAAACATTTCTGATATTATTTATTTACAACGTATTAATATTTCGTGCTTAGTGTCAGATGGAAATTTAAATTATTTTTTTAAAAGGATGCCGAAATAAAAAATGCTCTTCGTGCGCACATAAAATGATTGGTGTATTTATGCTAATGAGTTTACTCTTATTGAAATAATTAAATTCTACATTCCACCAGTCATTGAATCTACATAACTTAATTACTATGTATAAAGTATAATTTCAATGTTACATCTTAATTAAAAAGGTTTTTGCGACACTGAATGATAAGTAATCGACAATCGTAGAGTACTTACTACACTGATTTGGGAGAGACAGGGAGGTTATATTTTTCTCTACCCATATTTTCTAACTGACAGTAGATATGTGAAGTATGCGGAGCGGGTTCTTAGTTCCCTGGTCAATCCATAGCTTCGGCGGACGGAGACTAAGTTAGATGTGTACAAGCTTATCATGTCGGAAAGTCACACCCGATAATTTTAGTTTATGGTTTGTATCTGGTCAGTATTTTAATCAAATTTTGGACTATAATTAACATTAGATAATCAGTATTTATATTCAATGGTCCGTATTTACAAATCATAGCAAGTTTTAACAATGTTGATGTGTATTTTAACCTTAAAGTCAGTTTTATGTTGACAACCACGCCTAACCTGAACGCATTTTTATAATAATGGCTATTAACCAAATTAAAAATAAGCACTGGCCTTTTTGTGTTTATACTGTTTTATTACATTTTATTACCGTTTTTTTTTTTACCATGTCCGCTCCCAATGCAGAACATATGGACTCCTAATGGAGTTTATCTCAACAGAAGTGTTTCTACGAGAACTGCTTGTTACTCAGTTGCTCAACCTATCTTTTTCCAAAGAGAGTAGGAATAGAAGGAAACGGCTAGGACAGAACTAGTGGTTAGCTAATCGCTCTCGTTACGCGGATAGGATGGGTGGGAGAGGAGAATTCAAGACATCACATACATCCGTGCCTTTGAACAGAAATTCATAAATCGATTGTAAAATCAATTTATAAAACTGCCCGTACTGGGATTTGAACTCGTGACCTCCGTAGCGGTAGCCAACAACGTTGACCACTCGACCACACAGGCGGCACACCCGTATTTATTACCATCCGCTTAATAAAATACGGACCAATTATATATATTAATCTAATTTTATAACAGTTGCATTATATACTTAAAAAATAAATTTTGACAATTTTGCAAATAAGTAAAAACAATAAAATATAAAGTCAATATCAGTGAGATGGGTGCATGTGTGGATTTTATCTTTAGAATTATTATTTATGTTATGCCTTTCTTGGATTACAATTATATTTAACTACTTATATTCTATCAGTTGAAGACTTTGAAGAAAACGATTGAAACCCCTCTAATAATACTGATCGAAAACGTTATTTTGATCAATACAAATTCAAATCTTAATTTATTACTATGTTCCTAGCAAAAAGATTTTACAAAATTGATTGATAGATAAACAATCGATGCTATTGTCAGTGTTGGAATTAGCTAAGGGACAGAGCTTGAAAGATTTATAAAAAAAACATCATTACTTGTATTTTAAGATGCATATGAGTAAGCTTATGGATTCTATGATGCGGAAAATGGCAGATAAATATTGACGTAATCTAATTAGATTTTTTAAATCCATTCATTGGGAGAAAACATACGTTTATTTGAGGTGTGTAAATTATCATTAAATCGTATTTATATTAATTTATTATTTTTTATTTAAAGTAGATTTATTAAATATTTACAATATGTTCTGAAAATCAATATTTTTCATTTTATGCACATGCATTGGCCCTAACGCAAGAATAATAAAATCTTAAGACTATATGTTTCTAGATTCTGGAGAGGAGATAGAGTTTAAATGTATAATGTATACAATTTTAACATTTCAATATGATATATAAAATTATAGGACATCAGTTGTGTATTGTATTTCTTCCTAATCGCATCAAAATAAACATTCTCACGAGAGTCGAATGGAATCGATAGATTTTTCAATCAACGAAACTGGTATAATTATAAATAACCTTCAGCATATGAGACAATAATATGTATTTTTTTTTTAAATTGAAGTAAATTTTCACAAATATTCTTAATCGTTCGTTTTGAACAAAGTAAAACACTATTTTATTTTATAGCATTTTTACTTATATTCAAATCAACCATTACACCTAAATTAAACTTGAATGAAATTTATACTATTATACTTTCAGATTTCGCCGTACTTTGTTTGTAGGCCCTATCTCTTCATATTTTGTCAACGTTAATGCAAAGAAGTAGCTAATACGTGTATTATTTGTAGCGATTTTCTTCTGCGAGTGAAAATAATTAAGTACACATCAATATATAATAAATATATAATTTATAGGGATTTTAAAAGTACGAAAAAAATACTTTACTGTAATAATTCATAAATATTATTAAAATGAGACTTATTAATAGATGACACAGTTTAATTTTCTTAAAGAGTGTTTTAGTTTGTCGCTATGTTTATTAATGAAAAGTGATATGATGTTAATTGAATAAATATAAATTAAACAAAATATTTCACTATGATCATAAAGCGATGTAAATTACGTATGAAGTATCTTTATTTTATGAAGAACTTTATACCTTCGATATAACATTTATGTATTATGTAGGCGTGTATATCAAAGTAATATTAAACTATTTCCTAATCTCTAATATCGCTCGATGTTAAAAATTCTTTAGAATTGTTATCTATGTACGATTTTTAACGGATTTATCGCCGATGACGCCATCACCATAATAGTTTTGCTGACAATGATAATAAGTAGATGTTAAATAGTAGGGTACACGCGTAAAAATATGAGATATAAATACGAAACTAGAGTAAATGGTGTGCTGGGAAAAGTGGTATATTTCTCAATTACTTACAACCGCGATAAGATAATATTATTATACGAGTATATCGAAGTAGTAGATCGACAACTTTATTTATTTACTCTCCAAAGAGAATTTTAAAGTGCTGAAATAATACATGTATGTATTGGTAATACTTTTTTACCATTCTTTGTTTTTTGTTCAAAATTATTATCGTAATCTATGTGCGTAGTTAAATTTACATTTTTTTTTACAAAAATAACAATCATTTAAAAGAAGGGCAAGAGATTTTTATTATTTATTGTAAGCGCAATGTGGATAACAGTAACTATATTTTAAAATACATAATTAAGTATTAATAATCCTGAAAATTATGAGGTATTTAACATTTATTTTCTAGTACCGCTTAAAAATGTTTTTGATTTGCGTAGTATTTGATGTGTGTACACACATGTATTCCAGAACTATATGAAACAAATAATAAGGAATGTAAGCAGATGTCTTTCTTAATTTAAAATGATTAAATGAATTATTTTAAATAGATTTATATTTACAAATAGTATAGTGTACATTGAAGAATTTTGCAAATCTGCCCTCTAACATTTCATCTTTAAATAATATCGAAAATATTAACTCTTCATTCTTCCTAATATATGTAGTTTAACTACCTATTAATTTAGAAATATTTCTTATATTTTTTTACGTTTACTAGCAAAACTGCGAATCATATTTGGTTGGAATACTTCGTACTATACATGTTTCTACATTAGTATAATTGAGGTCACCTAATTGATTGACATAATGTCTTAGTAATACCTAGCTCTGTTATAGTGTACACAGTAGAGAAACTGATATAGGATGTCAGGATATTCTTTTGTTGCCAACCAAAATCGCAACCTTTCGTTCAATTGTTTTTATTAAACCAAAAGAAAAAACCGCTCACGCATGCAATGGTTAACGTCCAGTTTATAATGCATTATAATTAATGGCACATGATAGTTTTTGGCATTATATTTTTACAAACTGTTTTACATCTCTGCGACAAAAGTCAAAGTAAATCATTTTTTTACACGAAGTACTGATAACGCTAGATTATAGAAAAAAAAACATATATTGCATAATTTCTTGCAAACAAAACCTCTAAATATCAACGCTCATTGACAGCTATTTCCTACAATAATAACATACAAAGATACGGTATGTTTATATTGTTACATACCAAGCAATATTACGAAATTGATACAGAAAAATATAGAATTTTAAAAATAATCTATTAAATTTGGTACTTTTTAGATTGCGGTCTTATTAAGTGCTGTAAGTATATGAAATAGTATTTTATAACAAAGTTAAATTGATAAGTTTAGTAGGTAGTGTCAATATTTTTTATGCCTATTTTCAAAAGAAAAAATGTTAAATTTTATAATGAATGCGGTAATGATGGTGTGATTATCTAAAATAAATTAACAAGCCCACTCATTGTTCGATGGGTGGGATTCATTTTTTTTCAACTCACCACTGAATTGAAAACAATAATTCAGTAGTAAGCCGTGTTCCAAGAGACACTGCGTCACAGTGGGATAATTTCGCCGTCGAGCGTCGTCATCGTCATGAAAGTACGGAGCGTCTGTGACGAAAGAAGCGGGAGCAATCTCGCTTGCGTAACTTGCCATACGATTTATGCGTGACCCGGTTCGTTCGCAGAGACTGTCGCAACATCCACGCGAGTCTGCTCGCTGGACAAAGCGAGACCCGCTGCACGCAATCGAGACAGATTTTATAACATATACAAGACAGTAAAAAATGAAACGAAATGATGCGCGCGGCGGGGAGAGAGAAAAAACGAGCGGGCTGGTGCGCCGAAAGCGAAAGGCGAGCTACGCAACTCGACCTTGAAATCGGGAAGAAGAAAAAGAAGTGAGAAAAAGGTGGTGCGGTGCAACGGGGGACGCGAAAGTGGGAGAAATGCCACTGCCGTGTTGCGGAGTCTCGACAGGGGCAGGGTGCGGGGAGAGACATCGGGCCCACTTTTACTTTCGAGTGTGGCGCAAGAGTCGAGAGCCGGGTCGCAGTCCGCGGGCGGCGGGCCGTAGTCCGCAGTTCGCGCGCGCCCGAGCCCCGAGCCGCGCGCTTCGAGCCGACGAGCCCCGACATGGGCCGCCCCCGCCGCTCGATCAGTCCCCGTTCCCTTCTTACCGTGTCACGACCCCCTCCCGCGTCAATTCGGATTACGGTGAACACAGTGTGACCCGCGCGCGCGCGCGCAAATGCACGTCCAGTGCAGACGTATTCACGTCTACGGCATCCCTTCTTGATGTGTTATTGTTTTTTGTCCGGTAAGAAATGGAGAAGGATCGATCGCTTCCCCCACTTGGATATCAATTTGTAGTCTGTGATAATGATAATGTCGAACTGTGACCATTTGTGATTTCCATATTGAGTATTTATGAAGTAATAGCTGAACGCCCATACAAAACCTTTTTTTGTTTATTGCAAAAAATTATATTTCTGATATTCACGAAATTGTTTTAATTTTACAAATAAGTATATTTGAAACTGACGCACTACTTACTATTTTGTTCACGGTGCCATAATGTTTACTATCGTTGGCAATAACTTTTTGAAACTCGAATGAAAGTAAAAGTTTGCGCATGCAAATATCCGTTGAAACAAACATGTTTTATTGAAGATTATAGGCGCATAAAAACGTTTTTAATATCAAACACGGAAAGTGATTTGTAAATATATACATATTTAATATTTCTGTTCAGTCCCTAGAAGTGATTTTAACCTGTTGCATCTTTTTCTCCTTTAACACAGGAGATGCATTACATTGTTTTGACGTTTAGACTCTTAATCGGATCAATGATCAATATATGAAATATGAAATTGTGTTATTGTAATCGTTAATTAATATTCATTCCTGCGTTGCAAAAGTTAAGTGAGAGTCATGTTTTTATTAAACTATCTGTTGGATAGAAGTGATAGTGCAAATGTGCCATCACAAGGTAATATTTAGACATATTTTGTAAAACAGCTGTTGCGAATTTGTGTCGGAAGGGTGACCAGTCGCGCAGAAATAAATCGTCGGATAGTTTTCTAATTGGCGTTCAGAGGAAACGTTTTCTAATATTGTAATAATGCAAGCAAAGGCAACAGACTGCGAGCTCTTTGTGTAAGGCGCCTTCGAAACAATAATTGTGCAAAATTGTGGAATCGCTTGGTACAGAAAAAAGTTATAAATGTTACAACCTGCGGCCGACCTCAATAAACTATTGCCGTGTGTATTAAATTCACTTTCAATTCAGAATTGCCTGCGATATTGTGGTAGGGGTATCCGATATCTCACAACAAGTTACCTACCAACGTTGGTTTTGACGGCAAACTTTTGTGAAAATTTTCAATACGATAGTAACAAACAATAAATGAATACATAACATGGTTTTATATACCTAAAAAATATAATTATCATCTCTAATCACTGCAAATTATGTTTGCATTCAAATGTATATTAGTAAAATATTCTAATTGAATTACTCAATAACTGATAAAAAAACGTTGATAGTATGAACATCACTACAATTGACGAGTAAATTCTGCCTCTGTAGTCCACCGATCGGAGGGTTTCGGAAGTCTTGGCAAGGTCAATATTAACCGTCGGCTTTTTCCAATTAAATATTTGAGATTAAAGGCATATCATGGATATCTCCCCGTGTTGCTTCTCTGGTTGATCACAAGTAACTTCGATAAAATACGTATTTTTAAAAAAAATGTATGTTGTGGATTTCATAAAACAATATGGCGGGTTTTAAATAAGACATATTTAAAAAAAAATAATCGACAGAATTTTGTCTCATTCATAATGGAATTATACACATTTAATTTTCATCGAAGAATTATAAAATAGCTAGATCTAGAAAAAAATATATTTACCAATTTTTTCAACTGTTAATATATTATGTATACTATTTAGATTGATATTTAATATGTTGCGTTAAATATCAATAGCGCAATTATATTATAATGATTACTTGTACATAATCCATAAATAAATTATTTCAATTGGTTAGACATAGCGTATTATTATTTTATTTGTGTTATATTCAATAAACGATTTAGATGGCAATTCGTGATAATGATCAATTTTAGTCGGTTTAAAAGTTATGCTCTTTTACATGGATGTCCAACCGGTAGATCGCGATCGACCGGTCGATCCAAAGCAAAATTTAGTCGATCCCGAAAGCTTCCGTGAATTTCGAAAAAAATATGAAATACAAAAATTTAATTATTTTGTACGTACATACCTATCTAATGATATGTATTTCGCATTTAAAATAAACATTTCTAAGTTTGAAGAAGGGAAAAAACCCTAAATAAAATTTCTTATAACAATCATGCTAGAAGTCGATCGCGAGAAAACTTAAGATTGTAAAGTCGATCCAAGGGCAAAAAAGGTTGGACACCATTGCTCCATTATGATTAACTTGGCATTTCATTAAGAAAACTTTTAAAATAAAGTAAAAATGACAATGCACCATGTTCCTTAATATTGTTGAGTTGTGCTTGATAACTCATGTGCAACTGAAAAGTCATCGCTACATTCACCTTATCGTATAATAAACATATGTATAATACATGTTATAGTAATTATTTAAAAAAAAAACCAATAGTAGACTCTGTCTATAGACATGGAATGATAGTCTGATGTATTCGACAGATCTAGTTAGATTTGATCACTTTTAGGATGTTCACTGTCAATACTTGGTAGAAAGGCATTATATTAAGAAAAACACAATATTCCTTTGTCCTTATTTCCACTTCATTTACCAAGATCAGTATCGATTTATCAACTGAGCATTATCAGTCGATAATGCTCGTCGTGGGCGAAACCGGTCCCAATCTTGTAAAATAAAAGTGGAAATAAGTACAAAAGAATAGTGTGTTTTTCTTAATATTTTGATTTGAATCAACTGTGACGAGTCAGTTCAAGTCCATCCGTGCACTTGAACGCCTGAAGATTGTGGAAGACGAATCCCGGGTCGTTAGTGGCAAAAGTGTGAGTGTACATAATCTTAATGATTCAAATTTAATATTGAAATTCCACCAATCACCTTCAGTTGAAATCTTAAGTTAGATCTAGTTAGAATCTGATATCAGTCCCATATCATCCCATCAGTTTTTGAACAAAAATCGAGGAGTCGTTATATTTTTAATAGAGTTATTAGGTAATTTTAACGAAAGAAATTAGTTTATCAAATTAACTAAGATGCAAATAATACTCGAGTGTAAAAATAATATAACTGAATTAAAAACAAACCAAGGATTCCTATCGACCGTTCTTCGGGCTTTTCTGTAAAAATGCTAATAGATGCATTCATTTGATAAATAATAGTATAGGAATACAAATGTCGTCGATGGTGTTTTTCTATATTTCTATTAAGACGATCGAAAAATCGTAATAAATTTTCCTGCGGATTTGGTATTATTACAATGTTTTTAATGATTTGCATTTTCTGGTTCATATGCCTTACTGATATGTAAACCATTTCAATCAATCTATTTTTGTCATCTTAGGATAATGAGTTATCAATATATTCTATACAAATTTCCACAAAAATTGCAACTATAAAGAAATTTCAACGCAATTAAACAGTATTTTTTCATTTTGGACAACAATTTACTTAACCATTAAACCGTATTCTTCATAATTGCGATTTCCAGTATTTTCATGTAAGAACAAATTTAAGTGTACTGTTTTTTGTATACAAGAATAAATATGATTATTTTGAGCAAATGATAGAAAACCAGTTCATTAATATTTGTATTATAAGTTTGTATTTTGCAAGCAATCAACGAAATGTATAGATCTGGTTTTGTTACTGACTTGAAGCTTCACATTCCGGTTTGATATAATAATATTTTCTTATAGTTATTGAAATACATTTCTCATTATGATAAAATATTGTTTGTGTTAACTATACCTCGATCACATTTTGTCATAATTTTACTTCACCATTTAAACATAAACATATTTTAAGGATATGATATACATACTGCACATATCTTGTAAAAAACCGTTGTTAATTTTAAGTATAGTATTTTACCTTAAATAATTCTTCATCTTTGCTAGATATCATCTTAGATCATATAATTTAATGAATTCCATCTGATTTTTTATTTCTTTTTTGGATTGCTTCGACAACACAATAAAAAAGTATTAAAAACGTAACCAAATTTTACCTTTTTGTATTTAGATTTCCACATGCTATTTTTCAAAGTTTATAAAAATGTATGCCTATTAAACATATACTAAAAAGGTGTTCATCTGTTTGTTACTTATTTATTCTCTTTTCATACGCTGAATAAGAATTCACCTTCATTTATTCGCTGCATAGGTTGAAAAGATTTTTCTTCCTGTGGACAAATAAAATCTCACAATAGAAACATGATGTCATGTTCTCTCAACCGTGCTAAATTTTAGACGCACTCAATTTATTCTACACTCCTTTTTATTCAATCCATAATTTACTTTAACGATGCACAGAATTCTACAACCTCGAAATATTTTTATGCAATATAGAAATATGTTCAATTGCATCCATTATTCCAAAAGATAACTCCGTTTCCGCATGCCTATTAAGGGACATAAAGTTTATTTAGATAAAATGATTGTAAGTCACGTAAAATAATGTTTTGTCATATAAATTCAGTATTTGCTATAAGCCAATATCAACATTAAACTCTTAATATAAAATTTAAGCTTTTTAACGTCGAATCATAACGAAAATATTGAATATCATAAGTCCCTCAAGAATAGCTCTAGGAGAATATAAATCACAAACCGACATGACCAAGATCTTAAATCTTGATTTAATATTGACCTTCCTAGGATTTAAACCCAGACCGAGACTCATATCAACTAGACCACAGAGGGCGAGAATTTTGACTTAATTTAAGTAGGTTGTGAATTGAAAATATAGTCACTATTCATATCAACAACAAATTGTTGTTTTTTATGCATTTTAATCGTTGACTGGCTAGATTTATTTGCGTTGCATTGGTGTGTACTACTTATGTGTCTCAGGGGTACATAATTGGGCGTCGCAGTAAAATATTACGTTGTGTTTAGGGCATCCAACCCCGGACCCTTTTTGTAGTCCCGCGATCCCGGGATTGATTATTTGCCATAATTAGATGTTTTTTTTTTTTTTACATATCATTACGTTATTATAGCCTGTCATTACAGCTAATGTTCCCTCTAAAGCAAAAGGTTAGCTACGCAGACAATTCAAAGGATGCGCGGGCCAATCCAACAAATGTGCGGCATAATTTGCCATATATTTGATTAAAATATATATATATATTTTTCTAGTTATTCACGTCGTTCCTTACAATTAATAATAGCTTAAAAGGAACATTGATTACAGCTAACAACCAGGGCGATATTTTTTTTCATAAGTCACTGTTGCTTGAGATCAACTCGAGTAGAAGAGATATCACAAACATCCTTGTGAAAAATCTCTAATTAAAGTTGAAAAAATTCTTATACCGCCCAAAAAAAGAAATGGTTGCAACTAAATTATGAAAAAACTGTCCGTTCCTGTCTACGACTGCTACAAAATATGAGAGGGAGTAAGACCACAATTCATTATTATTGTAGGTATATACATGATAGTAATTCGGGAAGATTTTTTTTTCATGTATAGTGCAGGGTTTCCCAAACTTTTCTGCAATGGAACACTTTGAGAACTTAAAAATATTAACGGAACACTGAACTAATTTCTAAGGTAGGGTAATTCAAACAGTAAAAATAAATATATTACTACAACACTTGACAATACAATATAATATAAATCGTCATAAAAATCACTCGCCTTTCAATATGAAGTTGAAGATTTTTAAACGTGTTGCAGCTAATAAAACCATTCCAAATTTTCGCGGAACATAGTTTGGGAAACTCTGTTAAATATAGTGAATCCCGGGATTAGTATTAATACGATCCCGGGAGTACGGAATCGCCAAATTGTTCGGAATCTCGGTTCCCGAGATAGGATGTCCAAGTTGTGTTGTGTTACTCTTATGCTGTACCTGGATTAAATCATTGAACCGATCGTTGTAGAGTTGGTTATTATTTTGTTAACGTGATCTATAATACGTCGCTCGACTTGGTGCCAACTGCCAAGCCTCTCTAATTCAGTCGAACCAAATTTGTGATGACAATGGACTGCATGCGATTGAAAAATAATTCGGTCGAATGCTTTAATGTACTCCGATACTTCCATATCCAGTTCATCATCAAAATATAATACTTTGCTTTGTACTAACTATTTCATGTATTTCGAAGTGTTTTTACATAAGATCAAACCTTATAATTGAATGTAAAATTAGTATAAAATAAAAATAAATATTGTAAAAACACGAATAAGAATAAAAAAGTATAACGAGTGAAAAAAAATGTTTCGGAATTTTAAGGGTCATTTTTTATTTAAGCAATTTCCTCATTTATCAATTTCCATCACCCTTTCATTGAAACATACTCAAATAAGCATTAGTACTAAAAAAAAGGCTTAAGACTGTTTGCCTATTCAATTTCAAACTGAATATTAAATATATATAATATAAATGTGTAACTGCTTTACTTCACTTGTGGTACAAATTTTGACCCAACAAGTCGAGTAACAAATAAAACAAATTTAATTTTATACTAAAAATGAACTTCCGCAGAGTTACCACCGCATCCATCGAATATTATAAGTATTTTTTTTTACCATGTCCGCTCCCAATGTGGAGTATATGGACTCCTAATGGAGTTTATAATCTATAAATATATATGATCTTTATATCTATAAATAAATATATCATTGGATATTTTTAGCTTGACAAAATATGTATATAATTATTTAGCAGCCATATCTTTTAAATCCTTATGAGTTAAACTTAAAAATTAAAACTAAAATAAAGAGTTTTTTACCTTCAAAATTAAGAAAGCATAGGTATGTATAAAGCAATCATTCTTTATTATTAATATTAATCTTTTTAAGGTGGCATTATAAATATTTTTAAAAAAATACACGAAAATTTCATTAAAGATGTTTTTTTTAGATAATCAATATCTTGATTTCATTTTCGATTTAGATCTTCTTAAAAAAGTAACATTTAATTGTAAGAATATTGTACACGTCGAATTTATGAGATAAAATAAATATAGGCCTATCTTCAAGAAAACGTGTTTAAAAAACAAATACACCCGTTTCTTGTGAAGTATTTTTTTATTTAACATACAACATCCAAATTTTTGAAGACATTAAGCTTTAAAAAGGTTATATCAAATACTATCAAACAAATAATGTTAAACATTACTGTGCTAGAACCTAGGAAACTATTACTTAGGGTCCTTTTTTCATATTAATTTTATTTTGAAGCTTGCTTCTTTCTTGACGGCAATAAGCGTTGGCTTTTAGAATACCATGACACACTTAACTCAAGTTTATTTTTTTTGGTGTTTGAGCCTTTAATTAATTGAACGTTTCAATTTTAAAAGCGTAAGAGAATTATGATTTTATTCTGAAAGGTTTAAGTGATGTTAATAAATTATGAGCGGGGGTGTTGTTTGGAAGCCCTGCGAAATCATTCGTTTGAGTATCGTCCTTGACGTCGTATCTGGATTCGCTTCTGACACATTTACCAGCCTGTCATTAATATGGCGCGCTGTATGCATCGTTGAATTTCTCCCGTATGACTAACCAAAGCATTCATTACAATATATCGTATGCATTATACTATCGTATGACATAATTATTCAATACCACTGCATTTTTATTTCACAGTTGACACCACAAATGCGATACACAACATTTATTAGCATCGGGTAATTGATTCAGTGAAGAGCGAGACAATTATTGAAAAGTATTCAAAATCAAATTATGCTAGTTGCACTTTTGTTCTAAATGCGTCACAATGATAATAGTAATTTATACCTCTCATCCGAAATACGGCTGTGCATGTCTTTTCAAGAAAAACTTAAATACGATGTTATGTTTTATGATTGACTGAGTTCTCACTCATTATAATTGTGCCCACTACTGTAATATCTTTACTACTCAACCGAGATCGTCAAATAACGTGAAGCAACATTACGAAATGTCTGTACAAAAGATTTTTCTTTCTGTATTTTTCGATAATAGGGACAAGGTTGCGCATAAATAAACTACCTACAGAAAAGAGTTTTCTCATTTTCACTTTTATGCAACATTCAGCAAAAATACATGCGATTAGAAAAGTTGGTATTTAATTTAGTGTTTTTTTTTTAGTAAAACCTAAAAAAATATAGAGAAAAAAATTGTGTTTGTCACAAATATAAATATACATTCATAATTTTTTTCCGGTTGAAAAAAAGAAATACCGAATTTATACATCTAGAAAATTCAATTTCATTTGATAATATATGATATTTTGAAAACGTGTCAGTTAATTAATTTTGAATGCAGTGCGGGAAAATTATTATAATTAAACTCCCCGTGGAAATCTATTGTCTCATTTAAATTTTGTAGGAAATAGTAGTCAAATGAATTAGTTTACTGGGAACACTTTTGTTATCAATTTGGCTAAGTGTTCTTTGTGAAAATTTTTGACCTATTTCTGAACGAGAAAAATCTGTAACCCAAATACACGTGTGCAGTCTTCCAAGTACTATTATTATGAATCATATCCGAAAAGATCGTGTCCAATAGTAAAATATGTAATATTATTTTCCCAGGCCTCTAGTTCAGCTTCAGTTTGTTGTTCAGTCGATGGCTTGACTTCGGTGGTGTCGTAAGTCCAGTCTCAAGAAGAGGCGATTGCTTTTAGTCGAGCTGCGTGCAACTCTGTTTTAATTTTTACGCCAGCCAAACTTAACTCAAACGTGGCGGTCTGTCGAAATATTTGCTTTCGTGCTGTGTGTTGAGAAATCGAGCAACGGGTGAACTGAAAACAGCGACCACTGATTATCTGCCACGATAACAATAAAATAATTTTCACTGAAAGTATGACACACCGCTTTTTGATTCATACTGACAACGTCTTATTTCTCGCGATACTAGTGTATTTGTACTGTAGTACCACGTCAACACGTGTTTGTGATAAGAAATTATATTCGCTAGATTTTTGAATGAGTAGTTCTTTTACACGTTACGTACGATCACCTTTTTACTTTTCCAAATTGCGCACACACTGGGTGAATATTATTATTCAAATACAATAATATTACATAATATAAATTATAGCTTTGGGATAGTTAAAATATATATTACAATATTTATGAATGATAAAAATACAATAACAACATTTATATTATTAAATATCACTTCATTCTCATAACACCAGATATTAATTTATTTCGTATTCCTGACAGTACTTAAACAGTAAAATGTTTTTTTTGTTATGTTTTCAGATCGTTTATTGAATTGAAAGAAGTTTATAAAAGAAAAGTGTTCGTGTAATCTGGACTTCTTTAGTTAATAGTTAAAAGTGAAAAAAATGATAACTTCCAAAAAGTGTCTTCTAAATAGAGTTGAATACATTCATTACATAAGTGGATTCAAAAAAAATATTCAGTGCTCATTTTCAGTGAATGATAATAATTGTTGTTTTTATTCCCAGACCCGATTACTCATTAAGATTTGACAGCGGATTTCTTACACGTATCTTTTGTTAATGTGGATGCCATCTCTGAGGAGAGTGTGTGGGAAAATAAATATTTTACAGTGAAAGAGCGTGAAAACAGTGTAATGCCGGTGAAATAATAGTGCTAATTGAACGGCAAATGTGATTATCGAAAAAGTGAATGGCTGGATACACACCTAACACGGGTTCGTCTTCTTGACGAAACGGGATATCACTATACTGCTATAAAACCGTGAGTACAGCCTAAATTATAATTTATTTTGTTGTATTGGATAAGAAAAATACCTTACCATGAAAACTGAAGGATTCTATAATGTGTATTTCTTGCATCAAGTTCTATTACTTTTGAAAAAACACTTTGCTTAACTATCTTAAAAATATTTTATGGATTATTAAAATTAAAATTGGAATAACAGAGGCAGGCTTTTTTACGTTTTATATTCGTTAAAATTAAAGATAATATGGATTCAAAGCGCCATTGTTTTTGTATCTTCCTGTAAAAAACCATGTTGATAAATGGTATTTTTTCTTGTACTAAAAGAAGATATTTTTGCACATTTAAATTATTTTATAGTGATAAATATATTATTATACAATACTGAAAGGATAGCATGTGCGTTAAGAAAAAGAAGAACAAAATAACAATTTTTCAAGCTCGACACTCACTTTTCAAACAAATATGTATAAATCAAATATTCTGGCTTATAAATTATACAAGTGTTCTATCTATCGTAGAGCTGTTGAATGGATACCGGTTTTCTAAAAAAATGGTGAAAAAATAATTATCAAGTTTACTGATAAAAGTATTATTCTATTTTTATCAATATTACTTTCAGTGGTGTGCTAAAAGCGTTATGTTTCTATTTTCAAATAAGCTATATTTATTAGCTGCATGTTTATTTCCCCAATAAACCACACCAATAAAAGTTTCTATAAATAAAATATGAATGTGCATTTAGTTAGGTAAACTATTATTAATGAGCCCCTAAGAGGTAATGTGAGCTAATTGGTACTTTAGAAAAAAACGAATTAGATGTGTTTTAACATTTAACATGTCTTCAAGTATCGTAAAATTGAATTGAACCTAGTAAATACACAACAATAGTGTTATATCTTTTAAATAAAAATATGCTATCCACCAAAACGCCAAGTAAAGACGTGATCGTACTTAAAAGTCCAATGGATTTTTTTACCCTTTTACTACTTGGCTCACTTCACCTCCACGTGGCTCATTTATAACAATGTTTAATAAGTTAATGAATTGATTAAATTTAATAAACTTTGAGGGTGAAATGGCGTTATATTCATAAAATACAACATACATCTGTACTAATTCCCACTTTTATTTATTAAGATCGGTACCGGTTTCGCTCATAACGAAGATTATCACTTGATAAGATTATTTACCTATTCGTTAATGCTCGTCATGAGCGAAACCGGTACTGATCTTAATAAATAAAAATGGGAATTAGTACAAATATATATTTTATTTTTTGAAATTTAATGAAATAAGGAAAACATTTTTCTTAAGAAGTATTTTTTTGGTAGTGATTAGTCATGTAAATAATTTAATATAACGATTTTCTATATTATAGTAAATCTTTTCATTTTCGTTTTTTTTTATTTACTACAATTTTTTGGGTAAGTTCTTTTCTTACCTTTAACAGATGGTAAAATTCTTTTCTGTCATGTTTTATATTCATGTTTAGAGTACATTGTATGGTTACACTAAAAAGTAACTAATACACAACCAATCCTTTTTTACGCGATACATTGGTTCCAGAAACTGGCGTGTAAAAAACTCATTTTCATATAATTTGAAAAATTTGTTCCAAAAATCAAAATATCGCGTAAAAATATATGAACAACTAAAATTTTGCTCTTGAAATTCGCGCAAAAAGTTATGTTTTTTTTTTACATATTAACCATTAATTCAGCGATTTCCAATCTGGGAGTCGTGTACTATTGCAAAAGGAGGCGCGAACAGTCTAAAATATTTATTTTACCCTTTACAACGTGTCTTTATTACTATATGAAATAAAGGATGGGGAGGCGCGAAGATATTTTTTTCTTTAAAGGGAGACGCAGTAACATAAAGGTTGGAAACCACTGCATTCATTTCTGTATTTTATATTAAAATACAATGTGAAACGGATATACATATATGTATACATGCATAATTGTATTAACTTTTTAATATATCTAGTTCGCGTGTTTTTGAACGAAAGTATTGGATTTTGCTCTGACTCGTTTGATAAAATGCTGTTTTTCCTAGATTCTTAGAGTCGATTATTAAATTGTATGTATTTGTTTTGATGGTCTGACGGTTAATTTTTTTTATATAACAACGGAGGGACTTCTATAGTGCATTTATTTAGTAGATTTAATACATATGTATTCAGCTTTCTTTGTTTGGATAAAATTTATGGCCGAAACGTGCTATTTAACGAATTCAATAAATGTATTTAATCCAAGATTTTGTGAATGTTTACCGTTTCTTTTGTAAAAAAAAATAGGAAGGAAAAATCGCGTAACAACGAGTAAATCGCGTTAAAAAAAGAAACGGTGCCGTCTATTATTACCTACCTTTTTTTCACTAAAACTATGAGCTGTTAAGGCAAAACGCTGGAATCGTTAGTAACTAAATATAACATTTTTTTGTGGAACATGTGACATTTTTTCTTCCTTTATAAATGAATGTCAATTCAATCAATGCAATCCCATTATATGAATTTGAATTGCCGGAACTTGGAACAAATTTTCGTTAAATGTGTTTTAAATAAAAATATCAAGATCTTTAAAAGGAAACAAATTATTTACAAGTAAATTTACAAACTTTTAACGTATACACATACATAATTTCAATACGGTACATAAATTCACGATTGAAAAACCGTGACTAGGGATTTTTCTTTCGTTTAGTACTACGTCACTGTGGTTGATATCGGGCTATCACCTATCCTAGTAATAAACGCTATTATTCAAGGGTACCAGCGATACAAAATAATATATTATTGAATATTGCGCCGTATTAACATTTCGTAACGTCCCTTATCTATTTTCTACTAGTGCCAAATAACATTCGAATCGACCTATTGTGTGTGTCACTCAGTCGCTACACCATACTTATTTTTGATAACGATTTTTATTTTTAGACTCTTAGATTTGGCTCACCTAAGTCCATTTTAACAGCCAGATAAATAGTCATTTTCTGTGAGAGTATTTCGCATTGTACTTTTTTTTCGACGCGATTGATGTATTTCAAAATACAATTGAACACATAGGTGGGGACGTGGTCGGTTATATTTGATGAATAAAAAGTATTTTTTACGAACAAATATTTATTACGATTAAGGTTTTACGTTTCAGAAATCTTCAAATTATAATGTTCTATCACTGCAACAATATCTGAAGTTGCTATGTATCTTTAGCTCTGTTCTTCTGCGTACTTCTGATGGTTTGCAAACCGTCAGCAAACCGTCAGAAGTACGCAGAAGAACAGAGCTAAAGTTTTATTTTAAGATGGATGAAGGTGTGAGCTTGGTCTACATCAATAATAATTTACTTTATCATATTTGAAGTTTTATTTGTTAATCTGTAAAATGAACCAAAGTTAACATTTATTCACCACTTTACACAAAACTATAACCATCTGTGTCTTCAATTAATTTAAGGTGATTTCTCTATCAGTTTCGTTGAGCTGCATTAATCATTGAAAAATATTGTCTGTCAAATCGAATATAGAACTTGTCAATTTATAAAATTTCAACATGACTAAACGCTTTAATATATATAATAGTTGTGTTCTTCTGCGTACTTCTGACGGTTTGATGACGGTTTGCAGGTTTGCAAACTGATTTCGAATTAGAATCTAAATGCGTTAAATTCTATTCTAATTCGAAAACAGTTTGGAAACCGTCAGCAAACCATCAGAAGTACGCAGAAAAACAGAGCTATAAGCACTGCTGGAGCAATGTTGCCACAGGTCAATTCTAATATCGATTTATAAAGATATAATTATAATTAGTTATGAGATTCTTGTTAGACGTCGATGTCCAAGAAACTTAAAAATAAAATAACTCCTAACATTATAATTATTAAAATTGATCACACTTTGATATTAGAATTTAACTAGTTAACGTTTCCCAATTAATGTTTATTATAAAAAATGAGTCATATATAATTATATTTAACCTTTAGAGGAGTGAATAGATCTATACAGACCTTACTTTAATTTACTGCCTTTTGTGACTTTTTGTACAATTTTGTGACTTTTTCAATGAATATAAAGCTCTGTTCTTTTGCGTACTTCTGACGGTTTGCTGGCGGTTTGCAAACGGTTTTCGAAGTAGAATCGAGTTGAAAGCTTTTAGATTCTAACTCGAAAACAGCTTGCAAACCGTCAGCAAACCGTCAGAAGTACGCAGAAGAACAGAGCTTAAGTAATTCATACTTAGAGCATATATGTTTACAGACAGACACTCCTGTATTGAGTTTAAGTACTTCCATACTCATTTACAGAAAAATGACGCCGACGTATATGTGTCGTCCATACTCCTCTAAAAGTTAAGACGTCAATTTCATTTCATTACTTCTTCGTCAATATTCTTTTCCAAAAACTTGAGAACAATATGAACCTATCTATGTATATTGAAAATAAGAAGTTAATTTTTTTCAGAATTAAATATTCATAATGTATCAAAATGTATTTAAATATCTTTGAAACCATAACAGTAGCACAAAAAAGTCTAGTGAAAACTAGAAACCAGAATTGCTTTTCATATAATTATTATGTCCGTGAAACAGGTCCATAAATTTAATATTGGTCAAAGAGTGAATTGTAAGTGATTTACGATGAATGTATGCATTCTATCTGTGTTAAACAATTAATCGCCCTATGCAACAAGTCTCTCATAGAAAAGCTATTTTCACGTCGTTGATGTTTACGGTTGTAATTAAAAAAAACAAATATATTTTAATGATTCATCCCGAAAAGAATTATTTTAGTATTTTCATGAATGATGAAACACTTATTGTTTAACTTTATCTACTTTATAAGTTTTCGGTTTCAAATCGAAGAGGGATTAATTAAATGCAAGTAAAATGACATCGCTGTAGTTGAATAAAAAGCATTTCAAACGAGTTTATTTGCAGTCATACGTACCTACACTTTTACAATTTGATTTAAACTGGCCGCAAATCTAGGTTTAACATTCGTGGCTATATTCGAAGTGGAATGAAATGCTAGCTAAATAGCCCAACGCTGACTGATACCTTATCACATAAGTTTTGTTACATTTTATTTTTTCTTACTAGAATCTTAATTTTTTACTGAAAATTATTTTTAATCTATATTAGTTCATTTTTGAAACTCATAAGAAGTACATTAATATAAAAAAATTGCTGTCAATGAAAAATATTCGTCACAGTGATAATGAGAATTTCGCTAACAATTAAATGTGTTAAGCGCTTTCACCCAGTACGTTCTCTAGCTGATTTTAACAGCCTTTACAAACTTATATCTTCTATCAAGGCTACACAACCTATTTAAGGTTGAGAGCTACTTTCTTATACGAGTGCAATATTCATTTTTTTTAAATGGATCTCTTTAAATTAAACCAATTAGCATCGTAGATGCGCTCGCTGCTCTCGCTATAACATTAAGTATTTAATCCCTATGTATTTAAGTCGGTTAACATGTTTTGTATTCATCCAGTGATGCGCTATATCAAGAGTTCGCAACCAGTCGATCGTAAAGGAAAATTTGTCCGATCCCGAAAATTATTATTTTCTCGTTCTATCCAAATAAAACGTTGTTTTTAATAAATAATATGTCAAAAAAGACGAACATACTAAAATCTAATTATTTTGCAAGCACATATCTAACGATATTTCGCATTTAAAATAAAGATTTTTAAGTTTGAAGCAGGGAAAAACAAAATAAAATTTCATATAAGAATCATGTTAAGAGTCCATCGCGAGAAAACTTAAGATTGAAAAGTAGATACCAGTACAAAAAGGTAAATATTCGTTTATATTGTACAGAAGAATTTTTCTTTATAGCAACAATATATGGCGGTGGGCTGCCAATACTTAAAAAGGGGCTCGCTTAATATCAGAGCTACTCACGATGCTCTGTGGAAGGGAAGGCGTGTATTTTTTATATTACTCGTTTACCATTAATGATACGAAATAATTATTCGAGTAATGGAATGATACTTAATATGCTTACAATATGAAACAACAGGCAATGTAATTAAAATAATTAATACCAATGAAAATAATGTGTACTAAAACCATATATTATGTATGTGTATGTCAGAAATTTCTGTGATTTGAACATAGTCTGTGTTTTTTTAAATTTAACAATCGGCTCGTTAGCCTACGTCAAATTTAGCAAAAGGCTTGAGTCCCCTATAATCGGAGTCTCCTATATTCCCCTATAGCCCTAGAGTCCCACTCTTGTCAACTTGTTTACACTATAATTAATATATTAGAAAAACTGTCGTACCGCCTGCGTGCGCGGGAGCGATTTACTAATCACTAGTTCAGTCCGAGTCCTATTTTATTTGATAAAAATAGCAACTGAATAACAAGCAGTTCTCATAGAAACACATCTGTTGAGATAAACTCCATTAGGAGTCCAAATGGTCCACACTGGAAACGGACATGTTATATATATAGTTTTCAATATTTTCCTTAAAATTTATCATTTATAATATATTTTTAAAACACCGGTAAAGTGCAACGTGTTTTTTTTTTGGTTTTACGCAAAACCCCTCATATTCGATCTATTGGCTTTATCGTTTTCCGAATGTGACAAATAAAGCAAATATAAAACCTAAATTTAATATTATTGATCATTCTGTGAATTCAAAGAATTTGTTTACATATAAGTTTGAATTAAGTACATGACAATTAGGGTTTTGAGCTGTCGACTTTTAAAAGAAGCAATGGCATTTATTATAATTATTGATATTTTATATGATAGGTTATACCAGGCATGGGGAACCTGCGGCCTTTTGGCTACTCTGGTGGGGCCTTCTGGCCAATTCTGTAATTCTGTAAATGTATGTAAATTCGTAAATTCCTGACATATTCTGACCGTAAATTCTTGTTTCCGGACAAAGATTCCCTAGTCAATGTTTACTGCGGCCTTATGTCGAATCAGAAAAATGAATGCGGCCTTTAGAGAAGAAAAGGTTCCCCATCCCTGGGTTATACGTATCTTTTCTTAAAACTTCATTAATTGCTAAACCGCAAATTGCACTTAAATATGTGAAGACTGTTTATTAACGGCTTTAAAGAAATTTAATTACATAATTATGAAAAAAATAGAACATTACTTTTAAGTTAAATTTTGAAGGATTCATGTTGCAAAAATAGTTGATTTTGAGACAGTTGCTTTCACGTAGCCATTTATTTATTAATAACATTTATACGAGTTTACTAATACTATTTTATTATAAACCTGCTAATGATTAATTTAAAACCAAACATTATCTTACAAAATTTTGCTTAATTACTTTCATGTTGAATTCTTGACAATTCCTTTATTCAATTTTCACACGATTATAAAAATCAATCAATCTGGTTTTGTTCATAGCGAGCAATGTCATCAGTTGTTAATGCTCACGATGAACGAAACCGGTTATGATCATTAAAAAAATGTGAAATAAGTACAAAAGATGTGTTTAATTTTTTTAAATAGGAAAAAAATGTTTTGTGATAATGTTTCTCATTTTACATTAATGACCTGAAATCCAAAGAAAAATCGTTCAGTTATCGTAAACTGATACATAGTGAGCGTTTTCTTGTTGCAACGTTTGGTGGCATGGCATTCTAAACCAAGGTCTTTCCTAGTGGAAGAGAGCGGCTTCCTGCGACTCGCGGTTTCTTGATCATTGCTCAACACCTTCGCTGTTTCTAACACCACGCGAGCCGAACAGAAGTGGGAAACATTTAAAAAACATATGCATTTGATAAATATCGTTACTACTTTCCAATGAGGAAGTTTTTTGGAAATTTGGAATTTTGTAAAATAGCCACTCCTTGTCTTGTAAAATTTGTCTATCGACTTCTGTATAATTGTATCAATTGAAAGTTTACATACGTAACAAAATAAAACTTAAGTCTTTGATTTCTTCATATTATTAATTAATTTCTAAATTTGTTAATAATTAAAATAAACATACCATATCTGTACTTTTAACCAGCGGTCACCAAACGACAGCCCGCGGGACGGATCCGGCCTTACAAAGATTTCAATCCGGCCTCTGATTTTTAATAATACATATTTTACATAAAAGAAATATTGATTTTTTGAAAGTTCTACTATCATTCCATTTTCGGCCGCCCCTCTTAATGTTTCTGAAAAAAACCTCTGCTTTGAAAAATCAATATATCATTTTTTTCGTTATTCATGATAATGTTGACTGTTCATTAAAATTGAACATTTGATTGCTTTTTATAAACAAGACAGACATTAAAATTAAAAAATCATTAGATTGACGAAGATCATGTAAAGTTTAAAAAAACAATTATTTTAATTCAAACATAATTATATGTGTCTTGTTACCATAGTGACAACACTAGACTTAGTCAATGTATCAATCAATTTAATGTTTTTCGATTCTTTTTTTAGAATATGACCATTGCCTTGATACATATGAAACTTTCGTCGGAGATATAATATATAGATACTTAATGCTACAATGATATGTTTAATTTCTGATTGTGAAAAAATCTTAAATGATAGAACGTCCAAATTGTGTAAACGCTTACAATTTATAATTACATTTTTTATTTGAATTTGACTTTTTTCAAAACAACACAAAAGGTAAAATATGTATGTGAAATCATATAATTATAAATTTAGGTTTGTGGCGATTATAAATTATAAATTTATAATGGCATCGTATGATTATAAATTTCTCATTCGCAAGGTGCTACGTGTGAAGGACTTTTATACAAGTACATAATTGTATACTTAATACGAATCCAGATACTAGATGAAAAAAATTTTGTTGCAAGCCAAATTATTTGAAATGCATTTTAAATTATAGTATACACAAATAGTTAAATAATTTATAAATCTAATAACACGTTTTATTTTCGAAAACAAAAGAACAATTTGTTCGAAAAGGTTTCATATTTCATTAATCAGTTTCTATCTATAAATAATAATAATTTATTCACATCGAGCTACAAGTATTAATTAATGTCGCCGTTGTACATTATGTTTAGATTCACAAGTATATTTTACACACCCATCCTTCAATATGGAAAAACGAGCTTTCAGTGATGTCATTATTTGTTAGAGAGATCACGGAAAACGGTTTCCATTCTCTTCTCGTAATGTGACGCCATCACGTGTATTTTTACGAAATCGTCATAATGTCTAAGCCAACCTATAATGTATTATTACCATTTGGCATTGTGCCAAAAAACAAACGAAAACTTCTCATGTGCCACTAGCATTCTAAACGCACAAAAATAAACAAAAAACTGCACTCGGTGGATTATTTTACTGTAATTTGGCATCCGCGTATTTCACCGACCGGAGCGTCCTCCAAAAATCGTCTAAGTTTGATATGTATGTATTTAGCAAGGAAAATTTCTTTACCGTCGTCGATTTCGCCGATCGTCATTTGGTCGAATCCAGACGATGGATAAATGAAAATGTTACCAAGCAATATAATTTTGATACTAATGAAAACGAAATTATTTGACATCGATTGTTTGAAAACTCAACACTATTTTTAACATTTTATGATTATTGACTATTACGTTTTTAAATTACAATTCAAGTTCTCCAAGTACTTGATGCATATTATATTATCAATACATACTTCTCAATCAATAGAGTTTAGAAACTTTTCTACTGAATTGTTTCAACCAGGGATGTGGAGTCGAGGGAAAAAAGACGACTCCGACTCCAGCTTTGAAATAATTAACGACTCCGACTACGAGGTAATTTTTCAATAATTTAATTTTAACTTATATATATATATATATATATGTATACCATCAGATCATATTTAGTCAGCCAAGCATGAAATGTTACCACTTTTGACCATTTTGCTTAAATCCACATCATTAAATATATTTTTCAAAAAAAAATCGAGCTGCTCATTTTTCACGTCTTCGACTCCGACTCCGGCCAAAATACAGCGACTCCGCGACTGCGACTCCGACTCCACAACCCTGGTTTCAACAGTGATTATTTATCATAATTCTGAATGGAAGAGATAATGTATTAATTAAAACCCACAACGGCCAAAACTATACATTTCATTTTTAATTTTTAAAAACATTTAAAATTGTAATCACGTATAATTCTGTATTATAAAATTTCTATTTATGCATAGATATTATTTTATTTATAGCAAGTCTACTTTGAATGCAAAATAAATAAAATACACTGCGATATAAAATGAAATTGCTATAACCTTCAGATAGATAGACATAAGTATTTAGAATCACTACTTACCTTAGTAGGTAATAATTATTATTGTCGGTGGTACTTAATTCAGGTATTTGATTGTACGTGAGATATAATGTAAATGTTTGGATTGGGAATGACATAATCTTAGCATCGCTCTATCGTAAAAGAACAACAATTTCCATCTTACTCAATAATTACCTATGTGTGATCAATTATTATTAAGATTTGCCTTATCACGTTCCACTTTTGTTGCTCATAATTATTTGTATCTCTTGATCTACTCTGAAGGTTCGCCTTAATTCTGATTTAATGTTTCTTACCTTTATACATTATTGGCCCACCGATAATTTTAATTATTATTGGTGACCCCCGCTCTATGAAACAAGTAACTAAATGTTACCATCACATTTCAGTTTCCGATGTCACTTAACGATTTTTTCAATCAGTAGTTTTCTTTATTTAAGGTTTGTTTATAATGAAAACACCTTTGTTGTGCTTATTCAATATTTGTTTTTATAATATCGATGACTTAGACCAGGGATGGGGAACCTTTTCAGTTCTAAATCCCACATTCATTTATCTGATTCAACATAAGACTGCAGTAAGGAAAACAATGACCCCTCCTTTTTTTCGACTGTCAAATATATGGGTTGATTACACTATTTTTCCATACGCTTGCGTATAATTTTTTGATTAAAGTGAATATTTTGATCAAGTCAAAAGGCCGCAGTTTCCCTTCCACTGGTTTAGACTCTTAGAGCTAATATATTGTATACAATTATGGTCGAAAATGAGTTAAGTACTGAAAGGAACCATTGAATCGCATATATTTTTATCTGTTAAATATTGCATCTACAAATCTACTGTTCCAAAAGTTATATACATATTAAAATACAGTATTGTAAATCCTCGAGGTAATATTTTAATGAGCACAGATATTTTACCAATTCCTTAAAAATATATTAATCATTACACTAAATGAAAACTATCATTAGATGTCCGAAAGATCACTTATTTTACACTATGGAGTGTGGAAAAAAACTTTTTTTTATTGAATGTGAAAGATAAATAAATCAACTAAAATATAAAAATAAACGCTCATAGTCAAACCACAAAATATAATTTGCAAATATCAAATTCAAAGTTTTTTCTTTACAATACAATATTTTAGTTTTTAGCCATCAATGTAATAAGGTGTGCTTATCGCGAGCGTTTTCAACTTAGCATCATAAGTTGAAAATCTTACGCTGAGCGAAACCATTTAAAAAAATGTTTTTTTTATAAATATAATGCCTTTTCACAGAAAATTGTCAATTCACCACTTAAAAGTGACTTACAATAAAACCGGTATATTCGAAAATTAATCCAAGAGCAAGTTCATTAATACGTATCTTTCGTATGCATTAAGGATATTCTTTACACTGCTTTTGAGCTGTTTGCTTTTTTTAAATCATTATAAACTAAATGTAACTAATGTCTTAATGTGTCTCTATTGTCATGAGTCATTCTGATGCACTGTAACGTGCAATCCAATGATTCTTTGAACGTTGATCTTGTTCGTCGAAGTAAAAATAAAAAAAAAATAGTTATGAAATATCTTACTCTTGATAAATTCAACAAACTTATCTTATATGCTCGTATCACCTATGTATGTAAATTGAATTCTGAAAAGATCTGCTAAGTTTTATTTTGCTTTCAACATAAGGTTTCCCAACGTTTTTATTGTAAGCATTGCGTATAATAGAGCCTTACTTACCGCCTGCTAGCGAGGCTGTATGATTGCTTAAGTTGTGTATTTTGTAGCGTCTTTCGAAACAAAATGTTGGGTATCGTAGCACTGCCATAAGGCCATAAGATAGAAAAAATATACTTAGACTTAAAATAATGCTATTGTTGTACTGAATATCACATATCGTACGTATTTGTAACGCGGCTTAAATTATATTAATTTTGGGTTACTAAGTCGGCAATTAGCCAATTTTTTTTAATTTTTGGCACTAAGTGGATGTGTCTAGTATTCTCTCTCTAAAGCAATCGGGTCTTTGCGTGGGAAAAGAAAATTGGTTGCGTCAGTCGTGAATCAGTAGAGTGGCTTAAATTAATTTAAAAAAACAACCGTCCATTAATTATTTTATTAATCAGGCAAAAATGTTTCACTACCTAGGTCCCAGTTTTATTTTTGTTATGATTTCACTTATTTTTTTATTACTGAAGGTTGCTAAAAATATCATCAATGTTTTTAATTTTTAAATAAGTAAAATAATTACTTGATTATTACGTGAACAGCACCACACCATTTTCAGAACTATTTTATAACAGTTCTGACGATGATGCGAATCCGAAATAGCTAATTATTTATTGTTATTATAAATAAATAAATATGGATGTGGGCGGTGGTAACTCAACGAGGGTGACGGGTTATATGGTATCGATAACATGCTAACGAGATGTAAGCACTTATTTATATTAAATTAAAATTATTTATATTAAATTAAATTTATCTTTAGTGTTCGGTGAACAAATATTGATTGAATATTATAATATTATAAATTTGGGCTGTAACTTAATGAATAGTTTTGTTAAAACTTTTATTGGTGCCTAATTTATATTATAAACAATTTTGTCGTGAATCCACATTAGCACGATTTCTTCAATTTTGATCGGAGTGGAATAAATAGCAAAGTTATCAAATTTAATTTTATATTAAAAAATGTTCTTTCACAAAGTTAACACCGAATCCATCGAAAATATGACTGAAATCTTACTCGCTTTTCATTGAGTGCGATATCTGATATCTAATGATATCTGCGATATCTAATGATATCTGAATAGATTGGCTACAATCCAATACCAACTGGTTTTTGTTTGTATTTTTTAGACTATTTTAGCAAACTCAAATTTTCACTTTTTCGTTAATTGATCTTGAAATATTTTTAATTTAATTTTCGACGTAGAAATTTACATTTTTTTCCTAAATAATAAGTAACATTTATTGTGTCTGTGAAAAATGTATAATATAATAAATCTTTGGATGTGATGTTATAATATGCAATATACTGTATTTATTTTTAAATATTGCTGCGTTTATTTATTTTTAAATATTGTTTATATCGTATCCATAATAAATACCTAGAAATATGTTTAGTGTATTATTTTGAAATAATGATAAACTTATTTGACAACGAATTCTTTTGAAGTTAAGATATTTTTGGTTAAAATATAATTGATGAAGAACATTCCTTTTTACACGTTTTTTTATGCTCTATTTTTTTTTTAATTCATTTATTTTTCTGCATAACCTTCTGAAGTTGATGTTTTCTGCATAAAACTTATCAGTTTTACCTCGCTTATTTCGATAGGAATATTCAGTGTTTCTTAGGCACGAGTGTAAAACATTTGAGAACATTAGACATATAAAATTCGTACCTTGATTCCCGCCCAATCTATTCATGGGATGTTTTACAATCTCAGAAAATGCACGACCAAATGTAACATCAATTTTACAAACACGAAAAATTCAGCATATATCGCGTACGTTATATCTGCCTACTATCTTTCGGGTAAAATCTTTATTCACTTTATATTTCATTTCTTTTACACGATGGTCAACAATTGTATTTTATGAACAAAATATATTATCTTTGAAATTTAATCTCTCTATTGATTGGACAAGTTATTTTATTGTACGTTACTTGAACCCAATATCTAGTAATTGTTTTCAGTAATCTGTCGACTCAGGACGTCAATGTGGCCACATCTGATATACATCTATAACTACGATAAATATCTGGATTTAAGTACGGTCATGGAAAACATCCCCGTGCCCTTATTATTAACCATCAGTGCCAACCCTGTGAATTGTTTTGCGAATGTATTGGCGGGAATGTGTCGTAGGTCAGTTCCGCGAGCTTCGGTGTATTTTGGTAGATAAGCTGGCAAATTGCGCGGGTCAGTTTGGCATGAGCATGTTCGCATAATATTTATTCGCACTGATAAGACGACGACGACCTTCGTTAATCGCTCGATGCGATGTGATCCCTCGCCGGTTACATTATTTGACACACATCACCGAGTGCACTGTGCCACGAGATAAAGAGGCATTCAATAGTGCACACATTGCATTCAGCTTGTCACATCGCTTATCGTGATAGTATTGTGAGAGAAATTTTGCGACGCTGCTATCTTGAAATAGCCGTAACGAATTGCGGTGACTAAATACAATTCATGCACTTGTATTGAGATAAAAATACAGTACGCGTACCAATGTTTATCGAAAACGATCCCAATTCCGTAATGATGTGAGTTTATTGTAAAAAAGCAAAAATCCTAAAAAAAACTCTGTTATAAAATGCAAGATTACACAGGATAAAATAAACATAGATTAAAAAATATATTCGTCTCATAAAGCAAAATAACTCTTTTATTTTAAACTCGAATAAAAATCATTGTTTTTCAGCAGTCTGGAAACTTAATCATTCACCCTTTCAAAAATGGATATCTATAAACAACGTAATAGTAAAAATTTCAAATTAGATGTAAATGTAGACATAAAAAGAACCGTAAAAATAATAATTTGAATAACTCTCTGATTCTATAACCACCAACGTGTCTAAATTTATTATAGATTTTAAATCATTTTTTGGCTAATGAAATAATATTTACGAAAGATAAAAATATTAGCATTCCACGGTAATTATAATATAAGGATGCACGTGATATTTATGTGATACAAATATCCTTACAAACACACTTGTAAACAAAATTACTTCAATGGTCGTTATATATTACTAGTATTCGTTTGCTATTTGATTTCAGTCAGATACGTTATACTTGACTTTTGGTTTCTGTTTTCGTTTAGTGCAGTGGTTCTTAACTGGTAACAGTGCACCAGTGCACTGCGAGCTTATTGCAAGTGCACCGCGAAAAAATTGGTAAAAACGGAAAAATCCGCAAAATAGTGAAAACCGAAAAAGTCTAAAATAAATTATGTCCACATATTTTTATCAACTTCTTAATTCTGGTGCAACACCACTTTTTCCCATGATCAAAAGTGCACATTGACTTCGAAAAGATTAAGAACTACTGGTTTAGTGCGTTCAGGAGTGTTCTATTTGTGTGCGAATTGTTCGATTATTTAGCACGCTTAATAATTTCGTACAACGTTTTAGCCAAGTCAAAACGATCGAAAGCTTGGACTTATTTTGTTAGGAAGGATCTATATATTAATACTCGATAATGTCCGTCCGTCTGAATGATTGTCCGCGATTTTCCCTCCCCCTCCTCCGCCCCAGCCCCGCTGTCGCCATTTTTTTATTCATACCAAATACATACTTTTTTCGTTTGTATATGGTCGCGATTTCACCTTTTCGATGACGTCAAGAAAGACGGTCCCCCTCCCCCCCATCCTGCCCCGCTGTCGTCATTAATTCATTTCTTCATTTTTCTCTGACGTCATGAGTGAATTTTTGAAATCATGACACATTATTTTATTATGTGTAAAAACAATTAATTTTCAAAAAATATTCTCTCAAGCTGTGGGATTCGATACCATGCCCCAATTTTCATGCGCGACGTTCGGACACCCAACACACTGCTCCACCAGTCCAGTTGATGGTTACGAAAAAAAAACTCTATTTAAAGTTTTAGTTAACTAATAATGACATCTGTGGGTGAAATCTTGCACTAAACGAATTTGACCGTTCTGCAGCGTTTTGAGAGGCTATATAAGGCTGCTCAATTATATATAATAATTTAATATATAATAATTTAATTAACTATTTATTTATATATATACGAAAAATGGTTGTTAGCAAGCTTAAACATTATTCCAAATATTAAATAATTTACGAGGTCTATTTCTGCTAATACGAAAAATAATTGTTAGCAATCTTAAACATTATTCCAAAAATTAAGTAATTAACAAGGACTATTTTTGCTACTATGAAAAATGGTTGTTAGCAAACTTAAACATTATTCCAAAAATTCAATAATTTACGAGGTCTATTTCTGCTAATAGGAAAAATAATTGTTAGCAAACTTAAACATTATTCCAAAAATTAAGTAATTTACAAGGACTATTTTTGCTACTATGAAAAATGGTTGTTAGCAAACTTAAACATTATTCCAAAAATTAAATAATTTACGAGGTCTATTTCTGCTAATAGGAAAAATAATTGTTAGCAAACTTAAACATTATTCCAAAAATTAAGTAATTTACAAGGACTATTTTTGCTACTATGAAAAATGGTTGTTAGCAAACTTAAACATTATTCCAAAAATTAAATAATTTACGAGGACTATTTTTGCTACTATGAAAAATGGTTGTTAGCAAACTTAAACATTATTCCAAAAATTAAATAATTTACGAGGTCTATTTCTGCTAATAGGAAAAATAATTGTTAGCAAACTTAAACATTATTCCAAAAATTAAGTAATTTACAAGGACTATTTTTGCTACTATGAAAAATAATTGTTAGCAAACTTAAAAATTATACCAAAAATAAAATAATTTACGAAATTTCTGCTTCTAAGAAAAATGGTTGTTAGCAAACTCAAACATTGTTCCAAAAATTAAGTAATTTACAAGGACTATTTTTACTACTATGAAAAATGGTTGTTAGCAAACTTAAACATTATTCCAAAAATTCAATAATTTACGAGGTCTATTTCTGCTAATACGAAAAATAATTGTTAGCAAACTTAAACATTATTCCAAAAATAATTCGCCGACAGCGGTGTGTAGTAAATGTGGGAAAACTATTAGATGCAAAGGGTCTAACGACTGCAATGATAAATCATCTGAAATCACACAATATTTCCCAAAATAAACATTATAAAACATGATCCCAAGAAACTATTATTTTTAAAATAAGCATTTTTTCAATTTAAATAAGTGTGACTTTTATTATAAATTAGCTCTTTTTCCCTTTTGTTCCATTTAATGCATAATTTTGAAATATTTAATTTGTAATGTTATTTATATTTATAATTAATTATTCAAATGAATTTTTAATACTATTTTCATACATGAGAAACTATTTGAATATTCGAATATTTTGTTTCATTTTTCGATATTTGAATAATTGATAATGATGAATAGTTGGGATCCCTAAGCGGACATAACTAAAATTACTTTTATCTAAACTCTTTCATAATTAAAAAAAAAAATCATTATAGTAACCAATGTAAATTATGTTCTCTGAAATATAATATTATTATGATAAATGCACACAATTTTATGTTCGTATTAAAAGAATGTAACAAAAATACTATTTTGTGTAAATCCAAGAAAAACAAACAAAAGGCGCGTGTGAGAAATTTTTATTTATTCACGTGCGCGTTATATATAGGTACGTTATACGTTCATTTTTTAAAAAATCTTCTAATTTACATTCGTAATGTTATATAATAACAGTTATTATCTATAACTATTCCAACATTATTAAGTTTGAATCAATAAGAATCAATCGTTCTGATAGGGCAAATATTTGCACCTTATTTTTTTTCTATTTCTCATTATACATTGCTTCCATACGTAACACGTGTATCCAGTATACGTTTATATTTATTTACCTAAAACGAAAACATTGAAAATGTTTTTTCAGATAGAAAAACATAATATGAAGTACTGACTCCACATTTGTTAAATTGTTTATAAAACGTTTTGGCTTCTGGTTTAATTTTATATCATGCTTAAGAGATGAACGAAACGAAAGTATGTACGTTTATTTTGTTTGTTGTGCAAAAATGTGTATTTCATAGAAAAATTGACAGTATTATCAATGATATAAAAAATATTAACTTAGATAAGATTAAAGCTGGGTACATAATTAGTAAGTATTGAAAATCGTTGCTTAAAATATTTCCAACCACGACTTGTACGTTTAACGTTGTTGAAATTGCATTACATATCGACTGTGGAAAGAAAAAGTGATGTAATCCACAGTTTTTCAGAACAGTTTTTTTTTGATAATCACAATGTATCTTGATAGACATTCTATCAAAAGTATGTAAGCTGAAAATGTCGAATTAGTATCTAAATTTAGGTTTTAAGTTTTTAAAAAAGAAGGGTCTGTGGAAATTGCGATCAAGAAAAAGACATAAAAAAGTATTTTTTAAATATTAAATTAATATCAGATAAAGTCAATTAAAAATCAGTTTATCAATCACCATGCACTTCAAGGCTGTGTATATTTAATAATTTGCCTTTGGTACAAAATCATCAAAAAACGTTGTTTGTGTCTCCTGTACAATTTGCTATGTGTGGGTTACGTCCTTTTTCCTTTCCACAGTCGATATTTAAAGTTGTCGGTATGGCTGTTAGATTCAGTGGTGAATTATTACAAAAAAATAATACATGCACATAAATTATAAACGTCATTATTTGGCAGTGAGAGTATTAATTTGTAGCTTAGGCCCTCTTTTATTTTCCAAGAATAAAGTCATTATTGTTCAATATTATTTTTTTAAAGTTATAGAATCTTCTAGTGTAATTTGTGTGAATATACTCATTAAATTATAATTCATTATCTTAAGTGGTTCAAATATAATATTAGTTATTTGAAAAAAATGCATTTGATTATTGCCGGAGTGCAAACAATAAGTGGAAGCGAGATAGCTATAGTGCAACAGGTGGCGCGGTATATTTATTTGATGAGAGAGGTAGGTATTGAAAATGACCGCGATAAAGATATACATAGATAGCTATAGTACGTACATTTTCTCATTTGTACAAGCTGAGTAATCTCCTCGCAGAGTAGATGGATTTATATTGTTTTTTTTGCTGCTTTATGATACTGCAATTATTTTAATGGCCAAGGAAACCGAACAGTGGCGGCGTGAATTTGGACTGAAATAGTTTTCAACAATCAAATTGATAAGAATGTCTCCCGTTTTTAAAATTAAAGTGAAAATTTGGATCCAATAATCGATTTGCATTTTTAATATCAGTCGATTTCCTAATCGTTATGCATATTTATTCTTATATTTTAAAATAGTTCTTTATGGTCCTTTTCTCGTTCAATAACTATAAAAAAAAAATAGTCAAAAAACTGAATAAAATGAGTGTAAAAAAAGGAAAATAAAATTGGTTTTACTAAGGTATCTTTTTGTTTCTCTTAATAAACGCATTTACGAATTAATCAAATATAAGAATAACAAATCACTTAAAAAAAATTGTCTCCTAGGAGAACTAATAAAAAATAAGTACTATTCGAAATAAAATCAGATATCATTCTTATTTATTGTTACAAAAATATTTAAAATCACGTTTTAATATTACTTGATAAAAAATGATACTGTATAAAGCAGCGATACTCAATCTTTTTTCGTCTGGGCCGCATGCTGGTTTTTGGTAAGTTTCGTGGGTCGCAGGATATGAATAGTAATACCTTAATACATCATAAACTATATAAACTATAGTGACATGACATACATGTTATTACACAGAAATAAAAATGTATCCAAAATATTTATTCATTTACGTATAAAGTTTTGTAAACAATACCAGGTGTGAGGTGACTATAACTGTTTTGGGTCACACATACAATCTTAATGGGCCACAGGTTCAGTCTGGCTGGCTTAAAGTCTAATTTTTTCCCACACTTGTTCTCAATACAAAAAGATTAGCCATAGAAAATTATACAATTAAATGAGAATGCGGTTAAATAATGTGTAAAAAATATTGTTGAATTAGATGCAAATTATGTGTTGATATTTTTATTTTACAACATCCTAGAAAATTATATATGTAGTTTTCGATAATGATTTAAAATAAATCAAACAGGGCGATTGGTTTACATGTTTTAAATTTGTTTAAGGATTTTCCCTGCCATATTCAAGTACATAATCAATTGTGTTATCGTTTGTATCTTTATCTATCTTTATTTATTAGCAAGCAATTTAATACTGACTATTAGACTAATGCTGATAATATGCTCACAAAGTTATTCAAAATATATAAACAAATATTTTTTTGTCTACTACACGTGACAGTGAAAATTTACTTTCCGTAGTTGTCGAAAGAATTAGTGATACTTTTCCAAGTATCTAACCGATACTAATTGACAGACACAACGTAGTTAGTAAATATTTTGTATTGATTGTGTCACATTTTTACCGTCTTCATGATTAATAATTACGATTAAAAGATGATAATAATTAAATAATTACTGTTAAATGAGTGCATAGGTATCATGACGAATATATTGTGAGCAATTTTCCAGTGAAATATGAATAACTATTTTCCAACCACGCTGTGCCTCGATAGATTAGAATGTGCTTGTATTTGTGTTCGTGTTTTATTATAGCCGCGCGGTGACTAGAGTTAACTTTCTAAAAACTGCTCGGTCGACCTTGAAATAATGCGCTATTACAAAACCGCGGCGGTTACGTTACACCACCACTATCAAATGCCTAACACATAAACGTTCAACACAGTTGACGTCACACTTACGCTATGCAATAAAACTAAGGGCCGCGATCTACTTGAATTATATTTATTTGACATGAATGAATTAGATGAAATTATGTTCTCTTAAAAATATTCATTAACAATCGTGACGTATGAAAATAATATAACATTGCGTAAATAATGCAACGCTTTACAAAATGAATTGACACCAGATTTTACATTGCTGTTCTCTATTATCAAACAAAGTTTTTTTTACAAAAAATAAATCAAATTATTGTTCATATTACAAAGTTACAATTTATAAAATTAAAAGTGGTTGCGCTTAGCGAGAGAGCATTTTTGTATGTTCGTTTATAAGATAAATATAATGTCTATTCAAAAATTAACGATTACAATTTACAAAACCCGTCAATGGCAAAATACATTATTGGTAATTGTCATTATTTAAATTAGAATTTTTTTCTTTGTGGTATGGTAGGGTCCCTTGGAATGTATTGTTGATTTGTAAATTATCTTAAAAATGACAGTTTTTCATCAAAATATTGTTCATTGTATTCCATACAGTAGCGGCCGGTTAATGTGGCATTTGATCAATGCACCCATTGTATATGCAGGGGTAGGCTATATTTCATGAAATAATATTCAAAAATAACATTTATACCATTCCCTCATTTTAAATTCAATAAAAAAAATATATATATTATAGACAATAAATACATTGAGAATTTAAAATGAGTGGATGGTGTAAATGTTATGTTTGTTATATAATTTATCGAAATATAACCGCCCCTGCATATATAAGGGGTGCATTGATCGAATGCCACATTGACCAGCCGCCACTGATTCCATATAATGAATACTTAATAATTTTAATAATAAAACCATCATTATTAACATGTTCATTTCTTGACTGTGTTACTATTTGCTACACAGGTTTCATATCTTTGTGAATCATCGTCAGACACGTGTTACAATTTGGAATAACAAATGTTAAAAAAAAAACTAAAAATGAATTTGAACAAAGCTGAATGTACTTTGTGAAATATGTTTAGCCAAATTAAATGTTTGTAAAATGTCCCAGTTCATATTACTTACGCATTCTGTGGGAAATTAAGCTCCATTCCTTATTTAATTTTGTTGCATCTTATTCGAATAATGCCACAAATTTGAATACGCCTGCATACATAACTATGCAATAAGAATATAACATACAGACTAATCTCGATGCATAGTGTGAGGGAAATAGAAATACAAATACTGAAAGGAGACAGATCGTGTTTGAAATAAATATTACCAACACACGTGCCGTGAATGAAAGAACGAATTTGAATGATAAATATCATGAACATTATAAGATTTACTTACCAACGTCAGTAAAAAACGTAAGATTTTTAGTTAGTGCTCTATTTTTATGTATGCCACAAATATATATAATATTTTGTACCTATCTGCTACCAATAATATACATAGTGTACACAGCATACTTTTGCAGCATTCAAATTAAAATTAACGTGCCTGATGTTATTATAGTAAAATATTTTATTTTATATGAATTATAAAAAATCATTTTATCATGATTATTGAATCATATTTTTATTTAAAAGATTGACTATGTGTAAAACGCATTAAAATACAAAGTCGTTGCACATTTACTACGCCTTTCCTATGTGGCGAATAGTATTTTCCGAGATTAAGCCGACACAAAAACAAATAAAGAAATCAGTACCCATTTTTAAACTATTTATTTTAATATATTTTTTCTTGTAGTTTTCTTATAAAAACTTTAAGTATGTCCTGCATTTTCTGCACCTATGGCATACTATAAGCATTAAATGTTGCGATATGAAAAAGTTTAATGAAAATCTTGATTTGTTATTTAATAGAACTTGAACGAGGTATTTCTAAGTTGTCGATTTTGGTTAATTTCGTACATAGTATCCACAAAATTTTCTGTGTACATCTATCATCCTATGATATTTTAATGTTGGTTAATAGGAATACGTGTATCTGGTAGCGTACGTACTAGGGTATCCAATCCCGGAGCCTTTTTCCAATCCCGGGATTTCGGGATTGATAAATTTTCAATCCCGGGATCCCGGGATTGAGATAAATTTACCGAGGAATTTGAAATCTCCGATTTGGTATACTTTTCCCTGAGATTCTCACGAAACCTCGTTTTTTTTTTTTAGCTCACCGGGGAAATTGGAATCGCCAATTTGCCGACTTCGTCTCACTTTTCGAGATTTACTCAAAATTTCTCAATCCCGAAATCCCGGGATCGCGACCATGTCAATCCCGGGATTTCGGGATCAGAAAATTGAACGGGATCCCGGGATTGCGGGATCCCGAATCCCGGGATTGGATGCCCTAGAACGTACGAACCAACTCTCCGATATTTTCAAAAAACATATAGTCACCTCTGTTTGTGTCATTTATTTAATCATTGCCATGATTGGGTATTGACTATTGATATCCTATTATTATTTTTCTTAATTCTATGAGTTTTCCACTTATTTCTCTGAGAAATATTCCATTATTATCATCATCCAGTGGCGTAGCCCAGCGGTGGGCTGCCAATATCTTAACAAGGGGCTTGGTAAATGGTATCCATTTTTTTTTATCCATGTACGCTCCCAATGTCGAGCATAAGAAGGTATCTTAATAAAAGTTATTTTTCTAAGAGAACTGCTTGTTACTTAGTCGCTCAACCTCTTTTCCAAAGAGGGTAGTAGGGATAGAATGATAAGGGTAAGACAGGAATTATGATTAACTAATAGTAGCGCCCAGTTGCATTGAAGGATCGGAAGAGTGAGAGGCAATCTTAAGACATCGCAAACATCCATGCCTTCGAACAAGAAATAGATAAATCGATTGAAAAAATGCTGGAACTCGAACCTGTGAGGTCCGACACGGAAGCCTACAACGCTGAATGAAAAAATGAAGGGACAACTAATTTTCAAATTTAACCATCTACAGAAATTGCAGTTACGTGATGATTTGATCTAAGACGAATGATTTTCTTATCTTAACAAGGGGCTCGCCGGCCGCGCCGAAATTTAACAAGGGGCTCGCGCGAGCCCCTCCGAGCCCCCTCCAGCCCATCCCTGGCGTAGCCACCACATAACAGCGTTATGCAATGCACGAAGGCTCAGAAAAATGGGGGGCCCAAATTTCTACATACTCAATGTAACGAATTACGCGAGGGGGCCTTGGGTGACGTTTGCACGAGGGCCCTACTTTTCTAGCTACGCTACTGTCATCATATACAAATTTCTCTGAATTACATGTGACTTATTTTCGTGCTTAAATTTTATAGTTATATCTCATCATTAATCTTTAAGCGGGACAAATTGTTGAATTGTGAATAAAAAAAATATGCATCGAAATAAATTTATAACTAATAAGTCGTTAATAGCGAAATATTTGTAAATTCTAAGTACCTGTTTTATTTTCTAATAAAAAAATTCAAGAATGTGATAAACATAAAAAGGTGTGAAATTAATAAATTTGTTGCAATATTATAACGAGGACTTTATTAATTATATAATAATTTATGATATTTTTTATTATCGTGTTTTAGCGAATGTTGTTTTTACCTTAAGCTTTGAACATTCTCATGAGATTGCTTATTATTTGAATGAATTATTATAGATAAAAACAAAATGTCGACCTATCGCTTTTATTTTCTTTTACGAAACACTTTTAACACGAGACGCTTAATGACCTTCGCCAATGTCAAATAAGTCAAGACTAGATCTTGATGGAAAAAAATAAAATAAGAAATGATATATAGGACCAGGCAGCAGCCTTTTTTATTACTTTTTTTATTTAAATGAAGGTGACCATCCCAATAAAATACCGAAATATTTATGAACTGACTTTCAAAATGAATCTATATGTTTTGTGCACTTGTTTATAATGTATGTTGGACCTGGACCTGTTAAAGTAAATTACATTCTTTCACCATAATTTGTATATGTCTTTGTCATACAACGTATAAGATAAAAATGTAATTGCATTATTGTATGCACACTTTGTACTTAAAATACTTGCTCAAAATCTTTCACACGGATGTTTTAAATACCTAAACGCCAATAAACATATTGTTTTGCTGTTTCCGGTACAACATGTTACATTAAGTCTCGTTATATTTTATGTAAAACATAGGTTGCTTTTATTAACAAAATAAATATTTGTGTCTAAGAAAATTGTTGACGAGTAAAATGATGAACTGAACTTGTTCATTTTTAAAATATACATCTAAATAAAAATTGATAGCAAAAATAGGAAATCAATTTTATTGAGATTCATTTTTCTAAAATCCTGCATTATGGTTTTCAAACATAAATATGCATTAAGACAAAGATTTATTTATATTCACAAAATTAGGGGGACATATTTAGTTGTGTGCATAATACTGTTTTTACTAAAAACAAAAATAATTTCGTAGTATTTGCCATTGTACAATATTCTAAATTTTTATAGGTATTTTATTATTTGAACAATTTTATTATTTAAAGATTGCTTTTGAATTAACAAAGAAAGAAATACATCATTAGTAATGTATCCATTTTATCATAAAAATAGCATATTAGGTAAACGAACAAATAAAAAGAAACATGGATTCTGCATGGTGATACATAAATTATGAACCTACTTTCTACGGGGAGATATTGGAAATGTCCATGAGCTTATTATGAAAACAATCAGCGATGTTGCGCTAGCAATTTTGTTGGGTCGAATCGGTCACTTTCAAACAATACCTACGTGAAACCTTCACAAATGGATAGAAAAAACGATATTATGCACAGTTTTCTACACTTGAGCGCTGCAATTGATTTTTTTAATAACGATCGCGGATTTCGAGAAACTTTATTGTTTGCTGTTTATTGTAAAAATAATAGGACAAAGCATTGCATTACAGCTAACCCCAATGCACCTGCAACGTATTACCTAGAAACAAAATATTTTTAGTGGATATCGAGGTGTGTCACTTTTAATGTGTTTACTGTCAATTATTTGTGGACATGCATTATATTAAAATCTAGATACGCCCCTATGTTATTAAACATGCGATACTGTGAATAGATATGTACATAATGAGAGTAAATGAAAAATGCGTTTTTTTGTTCATTGAATGTCAGTTGAGTTGAATAACGACTTATCGTGACAATATTTATGGATGAGTGTCGCAAGTTGTTTTATGGTTTAACGTGGTTTTATCACGCTTGTTACTAGGGAATATACAAAAACCGACTCTTGACAAAACGGTTTTCGAAATACAACATATCCAAAGACCGACATAAGCTGTTTTTCGAAGTTAAGCCAAAAAAGGATAATTTTCAACCTAGTTTATTTAATATACCTACCTAAACACTGCTAAAAATACTTAAATTTGGTACAATTTCAATCTTTATTACTCGATATAAAATATGTTGAAGCAAAGTGCACAGCAAAAATATTTTGAACCAAACTTAAATTTAAAAAAAAACAACGTAATCAAAAATAAATACTCATAATTAAAATACGTATTTTATCTAGTTTTATTTAAAACAACGGCAGTTTGAAAATTTTAAGGTTTTTAACTAAATAATTAATAAAAATAATTGATCTAGAAATTGAAAAAACCTACTTTCGAATGTTGCTAATTTCAACTAAGTAAATAACCGAATTCGAATTCGGACCGGGTTTGAATCCCAATACGGGCAGTTATTTAAATTGATTTTTCAATCGATTTATGAATTTCTGTTCAAAGACATGGATGTATGTAATGTCTTGAATTCCCCCCTCCCAACCATCCAATCATATGAACGGGACGTATCGAGAGCGATTAGCTAACCACTAGTCCTGTCCTACCCCTTTCCCTCTATTCCTACTCTCTTTGGAAAAAGAGAGGTTGAGCAACTGAGCAACAAGCAGATCTCGTAGAAACAATTCTGTTGAGATAAACTCCATTAGATGTCCATATGATCCACATTGGGAGCGGACATGGTAAAAAAAAATAACCGATGTTTTAAAACCGATTCTTGAAAACCGACATGCCTTAATTAATACGTTTGAACTAGGGCATCCAATCCCGGGATCCCGTTCAATTTTCTGATCCCGAAATCCCGGGATTGACATGGTCGCGATCCCGGGATTTCGGGATTGACAAATCTGTAGTAATCTCGAAAAGAGAGATGAAATTGGCAAACTGTCGATTGAAATTCCTCGGTGAGCTAAAAAAAAAAAAAAAAAACGAGGTTTTGTGGGAATTCGGGGAAAAAGCGTATCAAATTGAGGATTTCAAATTCCTCGGTGAGCTAAAAAAAAAAAAAAAAAACGAGGTTTCGTGGGAATTCGGGGAAAAAGTATACCAAATCGGAGATTTCAAATTCCTCGGTAGATTTATCTCAATCCCGGGATCCCGGGATTCCGGGATTGAAAATTTATCAATCCCGAAATCCCGGGATTGGAAAAAGGCTCCGGGATTGGATACCCTAGTTTGAACGTCCATCATTTTAGAAAAGTTATACTATTAATTTAATCTCTTATGACGAATATTGCATCATTTTTTATATAATACCATTGCCGAGTAGTTATCAAAAAATATGTTTCTAACAAGTTAGCACTGGGAATATTGTAGCGGATCCAATATCATATGGAGTGGTATGCTACAATCGTCCAACCATCGAATGTCGAATTTGCATTGTAATATTTCACAATGCCAATAATTGAATGGCCGATATTGCGAAACATACCATTCATGTCATCGTCGAAGAGGAGATAATAGATATCGTGAATAGAATGTATTTTTACAATTGTTTAATCCTGTGACCTTATTCTGTGCCGATTTTATAAGATATGTAATGGTTATCTACATTTTCAATATTATTTGGTTATGCCAACAGATCCATGCATTCATTATAAGCCACTCTTCGTTTTTTTATGTTAGAAAAAAATCCATAGGTAAAAAGCTTCTATAAAATGTATGCTTTTTCTAGGTTGATATAATTTAGTATGAAAGAATCGTAGAGCTGCCCTCGATTCTTTTTTATCAAATGAAAATTGTTGGTATGTATATCGATAAAACTAAATTTTAAAAAATCGGTATAATCAGGGCAGAATTATGCAGTGCAATATTCTTTTGATACGTAACTTCAACTCCAGTTTTAATTCAAGAACTTTCTTATTATTAATACCATCGCGTACATACAGTTGTTATTATGAATTTTAATACCGGGCGTAAACATCAATACCAGTAATTCAGCATTTTATAATAAATACTGGTTTAATAAAAATAATAAAATTGAACACAAAATAATAAGTATACGAACGATTGGAATCGCAATACTTTGCAAACAATTCAATACCGATTTTCGATTGTTAATATTTTATACTGGCATTGAAAAATATCTTATATAAACAATTAATACAAAAAACTGTATACCTTCCTTTTTTCATTTAAAAAAAAAATAAGACTAAATCATATCATATCATTACAATCTGTCAATTTCATCGGATCTTCTAATAAATTAATCTGAATGTAAAAAAGTACTCTCAGATTTAACTTCTGTAACATGCGTTTTATCGTCGAAATACCGGTGTTTTCCATTTATCAAACGGCGGAATCCCAGTTTGTAAAACAACCCTAGTTCTAATATTATGATAACGGATAGACAATTGATGAAAGTAAATTTGTACACAAAATTTATAGCATTTGCTATAATATTTATTGACCATACAAAGCTTCATAATTGCATTGTTGTTATAATGCATTATTTTTCCAGAATTGAATTCCATTTTTCTCGATACAGATTATAATATATTCTAGTATCTCTCATTTGTCATGATAACACGATTACTTATGTCTACTAAAACTCACATTATTACGTTACACATATTTCTGATTGATACTTATGTATTGATGACATTATTGATGAAGAATTTATCGATGGATTTTTCCTAAGAATTATTTAACTTAACATTTCCTCTGATCGTAATGCTTTGCTTCCTTTGATCAGTTTAAATTCTCACTTTGAATGACAAATAAATGATGTCATTTGCCTTTGAGAATTGCGACGTGGCCTTGACAATTTGAATGTCATATGCATTTCTAAGAAGAAAGGTATTTCAATTCTACGAATTAAAATTTCGTCTAGACTTTTAATAGCGTTTGATGCTTTTAATGAATCGTAAACCAAATTAAGTACCTCAATGTAATTAATATTGGTATATTATGGCTGTTAGTAGTTTTATTTTAAAACTAATGCTGGGCTTTTGAGTAATAAAACATAAAAGCGTTTCTTACGATATTTATTTTGGCGTTATTACTGAAGCGATAGTAAATATGTGGTATAATTTCTAATTATAAATTGATATTCAATTTAACTCTTATTAATTATTTAATGACACACGTGCAATATGTTTACTAATTTTAGAATTGATACTTCACAAATCAATTAAATTTTATCGAAAATTTTCGAGATCGTATAGTGTTATTTGACGGACAAACCCATGTAATATGGGTAGCATAGAAGCTTCACAATTGTAATGCGATAGCTCTATTCAATATTTAAAAAAAAGTTTTTGTATGACTTTTCCAAAACTTTTAGATTGCTACTTCATCGTTCATTCATTGACTGCTTCCAAAAACGTGTAAAAACACTACCAGAAAAAATAGATTATTAGAATTTATACCAGTTGTTTTTCCATATATGTATATCGTTCAAACTATAGTGGATTCATAAAATATCATAATATGTTGATAAATATATTCAAAATTTATGAAATATATGAAAGCCGCGTGATTTTTCATGTTCATAATAAAATATTATTTATATTTTACGGATTCATAAAAACATTGCAAGTTATACGGGTATACCTACAAGAAAATGATTTCACGGTTAAACAGAAATAAAATATTGTTCTTTAAAAATAACACAGAAATATATATTTTGTATTGTCGCCCAATTTCTAATCGAATGATTTTTATTAACTACACGGCAGATATTTTTTCAAATTATTCATGTGCTTGGCGTAGCCTAGACAGAATAGCTTTCTTAGATTTTGCACAGATTTATATTTCGTTTAGTATATTTTTTTTAAAATTGAGTCATGATTTCATACTATTTATTTCCACTGTCATAATTGTGATATGAATTGATACATGTTGTAAATACCAGTATAAAAATAAATAGATTTCTCTCCCTTAACCGATGAACTGGAATAGAACATAGACCAAGAAAATGCGAGTAATTTCTTATGATTTTTCTGAATAATTATTTTTTATGTGTGAATACGCGTTACAGAAAACATACATAATAAAATTATTGAATTTAGCTGACCTTGACCCACTTCAAGGAGATATATTATTTAAAGCATAATGAATAATCAATTACGTATTTCTAAATGTATTATGTAAATTTAATTACATCACATATAATTAAATTGACACAAGAAGATGCAGTATATGAAAAGATGTTTGCCCATTTTTACTCATATGAGTTATGAAGCCTCATACAAAATTACAATGTTTATATCCTTTATACACTTGGGTCTTGTATAACACGGTTTTATACAACTCGGTTGATGAATTGTGGCATATTTTTGAACAATATTTAAACAAACTTCGATTTTTTTTGGAACGCAAAGCCTATTTATGTATGAACTTCAAACCTCATATAACACGGATTTGTATTACACGACGTTTTTGTGGAACCATATGATCGTGTTATACGAAGCACAAGTGTATTTGAAAAAACTTTTTCTTTTTTAATACTGTTTTCTTTCACATGATATAATGTAAATGTGATTTTTTTCAAATTGCAGTATTTTTCTACTAAATAACATTTTTCATGGTAAAAAATGCGTTTTCATTTTTTTTTTAATATTCAAGTGCAAAAACACTTCTGTCGTTCATATAATAATATTTGAGTATTTTATTATTCTCTAATTGTGATTAATAACGAAAAAGTAATTAATCTCTATTATTACATTGGACGTGCATTCAACTTTTAAAAATCTAGCGTGCAATAGTTTCTAGAACGGAAGCTTAAATGTACCGTGAAGCTTTTGTGGTTTCTTGTGTCAGTAAGTTCCGATTTCTTTTCTAGACTAACGGATACACGCATATCGGCACCGCATGTGTATGCATATATAATATGTTGATTGAGCATATCCCTATAATGCCTTCTTTTATTATTGAGCGATAGTATAATATAATGATGCTCAGATTCCACAAGAATAAACTAGTTCTTGTTAATATGATATAACGAAAGGTTTCGGTATTTTTGTTACATTATTTGTAGAATATTTAAAAAAAGATTTAAAACAGTGAAAGTAATGGATCTATTCAGCGGTGAGCTGCCAATACGTTAACAAAGGGCTCGTTTAATCTCAACGCAATTCTCGGTGTTCTGGGAAGAAGTGAATTTTTTTATCACTCCTACGCAATTATATACCTAAAATATGATAAATATGCAATTTACCGTAAAATTATCAATGTAGATGGCTGAAAATGTACTACTCTGTATACTAATGCTGTCGCAGATAATATATAGGTCAGGAATTGTAGTTATTAACTAATTTGATCTAAGAATATTGATTTCTCTTAAACTTAACAAGGGGCTCGCGCGAGCCCCTCCGAGCCCCCTCCACCACTGGATCTATTCTTAAAACTATATTATGAGTGCTTGCGAGTTAATTCGCGTATTCACTATTGTAATTGAATTGAATCCATATGTTTAAAAAAACATTAAAGAAACAATATTAAATATTTTTAAGATTGAATATATCTTTTCTAGCACAAAAATCTCAAATTTCTATCGTAGTTTAACATAATACGTAAATACTTATACCGGAAATATTGAAACGCATTCGGAATTATAATACTTTACATAATAAATAAAACACTTTGAATATTTGGGAACTTCTCAAACCTTAATTGGTAATTAGGATTTAGCATCGAAAATTCGTGTTGCGTTATAACTATTTATACCTGTTTGTAAAAAAAGCAATAACATTATGCTTGATAAATTTAAATCGTACGATTTAAAGGCGATCCTTCCGTTTGTATTTTATGGAAAATTATTTTAGGCAGGGCTGAAAACTTCCTAAAGCTGACACTTTAGAAAGTTTTAAGAATGATTTGAGAGCCTCAATAAAAACAATGGAAACATAACATATAGTAAGTTATTCGGTAAGTCTTGCCGTGGACTGATTAAGATTTTATAAGAAAAAAAAAGTTACGGAGTTAATCTTTTTTAAATTGAATGGGGACTATCGACGCAGTTGTCTCAAAATAATAGTTGATTTGCCTTGCTGGTGGTAGGGCATTCGATTGACATTCGAAAGAAAATAACCGGTTTTCGTTTTTTTTTTTCAAATCAATAAACCGGGTAACCGGCTTAAACCGAAATTATTTTTAAAAAACCAATTTTATTACCACACAAACCAATATTCAAAAACAAAAAATATAGGGCATTTTGATAACTTAAATATGAACTAATAAGGTACAGAAAAGAGTAAAATAGAATAGTTGTGTACAAATCCATTGTACTAAAAGCGAAGAGAGGTTTTCAAAAAACCCCGGTTAACCGTGCAAAATAAAAAAATTGGTTTTTATTAAAATAAGCAATAAACTAAAATAGGTTTAAACCGGGTTGGAAAGTCTTAATTTACACCATAAATAAAGTCAGTAAAAATAGTAAAGAAATTCATATTTTGATAAAAACAAGGAAACAAAATTTGTACATTGGGTCAAATATAAATTATGTTATCAATATCGAGATCATCGGACTCTAAATCGAATGCAATAAAAAACATTTATTTAATTATATTCCGCGTAAAAATCAAAACTTATCGGCAAGCCCGTGGGTCACGATTTGTACTGCAGTGGTATTTAAGTATGACATATGCAACTTTTTTGAATCTTTGAAGGTGGAAGGGAACATTAAGTTAATGAGTACAAACATGACCATTCCCAATGGCACATTTCAATCATTTATATTCTTAAAAGGTCCCTCAATGGTGTAATATATACATATGTAGGTAGGGTTCGTCAGATATATTAAATATCACAAAAATGAAGTACTTTTACCTGTATTAAATTGGAGGCTTAAATAAATGTAGGTTGTGACCTCTTTGGTAATTGTTGTTTCTCGTTACAGGATCGCTACAGGTGTTGATTTAAATATATATCCGAATTAAATAAATCTAGCTAGAAAACCAATGTTTAGGCTTCTATTTTACGATAGCCACCACTAAGCAGTGTTTCAATATTTAAATAATATTATTCTTTATTCAATAAACAATGATTTTTATAAAATGTAGAACCGCAAATCTGTATTGTCTATATTTGACCAATAATACTTTTTGCTGTCACATTATATTTTAATGTTGGGTTATAAATAAATGAAATGCGGATATTTATATATATGATTCTTGAAATACTATTAATTATAGTGTAGTTACGAAAAAAAATATTGATCGATTGGACAAAAAATAATCTTCTTCTCTAGCATTATGTCAAATGCTGTCCCAGTCAAAAGTCTACTTATTCATGGTAATTTTTCGATCCAAAATTATATTAATTATGTAAGTAAGCTTAAGTTTGAACTTTTCAAAAAAAAAATCCATCCTGAATGTGTTTTAGTCGTGCGGTTTTGTAAAAGTTGTCTCGACATTATGTTTCCTATACATATTTGAATTTCACGTCGGCCTTACATTGTTGGTAAGTTACCTTCTTTGACTTTCAAATACTTTTTACACCAGTGAAAGGTATCCTTGAAAAATCCACTTTAATTTGGAATGGGAAATCGTTGAATTAATTCGAATTTCAACATGCGCACAGTCAAATATTTGCCTTTCGGAGATATACTTACGTATTGATTATTGCACAATAGCGATTTTAATTGAAAATTAGATACAGTTACTAAATAAATATAGCAAGTACAACAAAATTTGGTTTCGTCTTAATGTGGATAGTTACAAACAAAAGTAAAATCGTTTGCTATTTATGGAATAAAAATACAACAGAAGAATCAGATAAATTTTATCTTTGAAATTTAAAAAATCGATTAGGTGAAGAAATATACAGTAATTTCTTTATAAGTCATTAAAAATCTTTTATCAGTGTGTATTGGTTTAATTCATAGTGAGATGTTCTACGTTCCCTTACATATCATTGCCAAATAAAGGTTAAAAATACCCTAATCTTTAGTGTTTTATTAGTACATTTAATGATTCTAGAATATTGTAAAACAGAAGAATTGTAGAATGAAGAAATTATACGAAAATTACATACATATGTGAAATTATCTGTCAAATATCAAGCTGCAATGAACGAGAAGACTACCAATATATTTATTTTATTAAAAAATCTTGCATGATCTCAAACGTTTTAAAATATTATTTTTTATAAATCTAAAATCTGTTAAATACTCACAAAGGAAAAGCACTCAAAAAATACACTCGGCCAGCAATATCAGCGATCATTGTCGCATGTTGTAAAATTTTAAATCATTAAAATCTCTGTGGCTACCTTGGAACGTGGCTGTGACCCCCCGTTGAGAAACCCTGATCTAACCAACCACTATTGTCAAATATTCTCGCATTTTAGCTAAAATAAAAAAAATAATTTATGCGATAACTTTCTATTATTTTAGCGTAGTCATTTGCGTAACACTGTGTTAACCTTTTGCATGCTACGATTATTGACATTTACTTAATTCGCTTAATGAATAAAATACAATATGCAGTCCAATCAGATCAATATACAGCACGAACATAATGTTTAATAGCGCAACGGGAGGTTTTTTTTTTATTAAATTAACTATGTTATCGAGTATAATGAACTACGGTGATAATTTATTATAACTGACAATCAAGGTATTTCAAGGATATTGTGGTAGGCGGTGAAAACAATTTGAGTTATAAATCTATCAAGTTTTAAGTTCTATTGTTTCAATACACAGAGAAGGTGTCGGTTATAAAAAAATCAAGGTGTTACAGGAAGTGATTATTAAAATAAAAACGAAGTATGCCTTCGAGAGAATGAATAATTGATGGACGATTTTTGATAATATATATAAGTAGGTACGTAATATATCATTTAACAGAGAAGGCGTTTTTATTATTTCAATATATGTATATACGTGGCATGCTACAAGTGCTACGATCACTTGTATTTTTTAAATTAAGTACCTATGTGTATATTAAATGTTTGGGCTCTAATATTATCAGTTCTGTAATGAAGGGAATAAGCCAATATACTCACTAATTAATCAGTATACATAGCGTAAAACCCTCTGAAAACGGAAAAAAATACTTTTCTGTAAATAATATTGAAACCCCATCGTAAATTTTCATTAAGTTAATTATTTAACCACACAATACAATTCATCCATTGTACTTATTTCTTTCGATGTATATATTAGACATGTATTAAATAATTACAGAATGGTTTTTTTTATTTAATTTATTCAGCGGTGGGGTGATGACGCTATAGTCACCCAGTAAAATTCGATGTTTCTCACGAAATACGAAATGCGCATTTTTTTTCTTATTGGTTTATCAAACTTCGACATCAATATTACCTTTACTCGGCAATGTTGCTATTAATTCTATTATCATGAGATTTGACGCCATTTGTATAAGTGTCAGTTGGAAGTCTCACGATTATAAAATCGTGATTTCTTAGTATATTGCCAGGCGTAGAGGTATCGTGGATTCTTAATATTAAAAGATTTTTAAAAAGCTATTTCAATGGAGATACATTTTCTCTCACCAAATATAAATTGCCACGTATATACATACCCACGAATATGTTATACATCTATCTATCCATAGACTAGAGATTTTGTCAGATGTCAATTCTTCCCGAAGTCAATTTTGTACCAAATATGAAAACTTTGATTTAGTTACAAAACATCATCGGTTATCTAAAAAAAATATGTCCATCATTAGTTTTCAGCAAAATATTTAGAACATGTGTAAATAATGAATTTATGAACGGATAGAGTATGGACTGTGTAATGTTTGTCTGTCTCTTTTTCTGACTTATTCCGACTTTCTGGAAGAAATATACATAGTATGTATTGGGCGGAACTATTAGTTGTTGCTATGATCTGAAAAAGACAAAGCGAATAACATAGAATTTAGGAAACGTTGAAACGTCAGAATTGCTTCTTATTCGAAACGTAAATTATGTGATATTAGTAGACGATGGTAATTTTTGGACTCGTTTTTAATTAACATAATAATACGATAAGCCTACATACACGCGAATTTCATAATATATACTTTATTTTCATTTATCGTTGTGCTAATTGGAAAATATTTATTTTCCGTAGGTATAGTATAAAGCCACATAAGTAACACTTACGCAAACAAAATCGAGATTGCATTTTCTAAGCATTATATTTTATTCTCACAGTATTTTTTTCAAAATAAATCGTGAATTAAATAAAAATAGGATATTGCATGTGCGTTCACCTTACATTAACAGTCCATTAAAGAGTAAAATTTAACATACACTTAAGTTAGAGCAAAATAACAATAACATTTTTGATACATATGGCTATTGAACCCGTGACCTCGAAATAGTTGCACAAGCAACTTTTGAGTATTTAAACATTGATTACGTCTCTGCCGTCTCTGGCCTCAGCAGAATTTAATTATTACTATCAACAGCCTATTATAATTGTATGCAGGATTTCCTCGAAACACGTTTTCGTGACCGAGTGGGCTAAAATGTGGGAAAGTATGTTACTACATTCAGTACATTTCTCATTATTTACCTTCTCAGTTTTCAAACACCTTAATAAGCACAGCGATTTTTTATGATATGCCTTTTCATTGTTTTATTTTTATGAATAATTAATTTCATATTTTTAAATGAAAAATAAATCCAGATAAATTATTACTTTTTAGAAATTTGTTATCCAACGAGGTGTATGCATGACTGTATGAGAAAGTTTCTGAAAATAAGAATTGCATTTGGACCATATGTGCAATGAGAAATAATTGGCATCATAAAAAATAGATTTAAAAAAAAAAAGTTTTAAATGAAACTTTAAACGGCTTAAACTTACAGTGAATTAGATATTTTACACTTACAGTGTTTCGATCAAGTTAAAATAAACAATTTTGTATCGGATTTCTTCTCCTATTTAAATGGATGAAAAAGCTGCTAATAAGATGGCATATATGGATATGTATTTATTTTCAATATCAACAAGAAGTTTCAGAGCGTAAATGTTTTCATTTTAATATGAAGTGATACGTGACATTCGCGAATAAATAATATACGTGGCTGTTGTGCATACTATAGATTTTGCAATTACAATTATAATGTTAAATCTACCAAAAACTGATATTATTTCCATTATAAGTGAAGTAATCAAAAATCTGATGTTAATTAATAACAGTCGTTTTTATTTATTTATTAAATGTTTTTTTTTTAAATGTTTACCATTTCCCTACAGTAAATTCAATATTTTGGTGTTATCAGGCAATGCCTTAATATGACCGATACACAATACTGTATACACTTGTACATAAATGATACCGATAAGACATATATTCTTAATAACATTTGTTGAAATAATATATTCACTCAGCGAGAGCTATAATACTTTGAAATTTTTAACACATATCTCATTCCAAATCGTTAGTTCCTGCTCTCCTCATAGAAAACTTGTGTGAATGTGTTCACTCAAGGTCGGTAATTTTTTTCGCCGTAGCTCTGAATGTTAAGTGTCCTCACATTTGAAAGAGGATGTTGCCCACACAGTTTTAGACATGCTCACACAATTTGGAGGCGGTTCAATTGCCATTTCTGTACGTGAGTCGGCTTTTGTAATGAGAAAAGGAGGAAAAGAAAGATACGTTAAATTACCGAATGCTTGCTAACTGACGTTGCCAGATTATCATAAATTATTATTCAATGCCGAATTTTGTGCTTTAAGCATGCATGCATGCTAGTTTTGTGATGGCATCTATTTATATATTTTTTATTTTGATCTTGAAAGGATTTTCTTCTATGAATTAGCATGTGAATCAGCTCAAATTTGCCAAATATATTGTCGATTTCCGTTGACACTGTTAGTCATACCAGAGTTTGTAAAAATTCTAACTTATCTATTATTCAATTAAAAAATGAAAAAGTCATATGTATCTTTATATTGAAAACAATAATTCAGGTTATTATAAAATGTTGTGAATTTTTAAAATATTATATTTCCACAATAGCTTTGATGTGGCGTCTTTATTTTTGTACTAGCTGTAAGCCCGTTGACCTCAACGGGGAGATTTTTGTTGCATTTTTAAGTAGTCAGAAAATTTACTGACGTGAAAAATAAATTACAAACCTATTTATTGTATAAGCCAGAAATTCTTAAAATAAAAGAAATATATCTCGGGGCATATATCGACAGCCCTGGCTTGCAGTATTTAAATTGTATATAATATATTTTTTGGAATAATTGAAATGTTTAAGTTTGCTAAAAAAAATATTTCGTAGAAGAAGAAATATACCTCGGGACATATATCGACAGCCCTGCAGTATTTAAATTGTAAAATAGCAGAAATATACCTCATAAATTATTGAATTTTTGGAATAATGTTTAAGTTTGCTAACAATAATTTTTCGAAGTAGCAGAAATTGACCTCGGGGTATATATCGACAGCCCTGCAGTATTTAAGTTTGCTAACAATTATTTTTCGTAGTAGAAGATTTTAAAATAAAAGTCGAAGTATAGTTCTATAAAATATCCATACCGTCATTAGAATATTTCTAATGCATGTAAGAAATTAAAAAGATTTTCAAGGCCGGATGCAAAATATAACCATACCTTCCAATAATCGAATCAATGACACTGATCAAAATCTGTCAAATCAGCCCCAAAAAATCTTCGCCCAGCCCTATAATTATAGCTTCAAAAAATCGAATCAGTATATTTGATTATTAAAAAAACTTCGTAGCGATGCAAACTTTCAAATAAAGTTCTCTCAATATTATTACAATACTTCAGTTCTAAGCCAGGAAATTTGCATTTTGAATATAAAAAGACGTCCATTCCAACCGGACGAACGAAAACTTCAAAAATATGCGATTCAAAATAAGCCGTTAGCATTGGTTGAAAAATGTGGTGTTCAAAATAAAGCGTTATCATTGGGCGAAGAGGACAGTGTGACGAACATATTTTATCGGCTATTAATGTGAAGATATTTTTATTATTTACCTTCAATATTTAAATTGCTAAGTGAGATAGCATATCGAACAATAATCGGCAATAGATCTTAAGCGACACAATTCAATAAATTGCTTTTTAAACCAATAATGTTCAATATCACCTAGGGCGCGGCGCGTAAATGACAATTTTTTTAGAACGTTATCTCATTCTCCTGATATTTTTAGGGGCAGTGCATATTAGCGTTTTGACATGTTATCGTTTGTTCCACGTGGCGTTCGGTTGAGATACGCTGATCTAGAGAACTGAAAAAAGTCAGTATAATATCAAGATATGCATTGACCATATATTACTATCTACTAACTACATTTAAGGAATTCCTTTATCGAACTTAGTATGAGAGTAGTTAAAAAAAACCTTCTCTTGTAGAATTTAAAAAAAATGTCGCTCACGATTTTCTGCCTATTGTGGGTCGATATTGTTTTTGATTTGCTATATTGTCATGAAATTTACTTATTTGAGTAACCCTTACTTATTTTGATTCTGCCTTATCGGGGTCTTTCTTTTCTAATATATGATTCATAATACACCAATAACAAAAGGGCAACAAAATTATTATGATTTTTAAATTTATGTGCCAATCGTTAAATATTACATATTATTTTTATTGTGTCATAAAAACCTACTCGTAAACGGAATCTTTCAATCAAAATGGAAAGTTATAGAAATGGAAAGGCGGTTAACTTGCCAACATATTTTTTTATATTCCTAATACAGTACTGTATTTAAAATTAAACATAAATGATTGATTGATTACACAAAGAAGTCGCCGAATCAATCGGCTTATAATATTTTTTACGCCTTAATATGTTTGCAAAGAAAAAAGATAGCATTATAAAATGAAATGTTGTAGATTCTTTAAACCTGTTTGAAAACACCGAAAATAAGTACAATTGTCAATTAAAATAATCAATGACGCTTTCCTTAAAAATATTGTGTTTATATTACAATGTATGTATTGTTGGATTCATGGCTAAGTAAAAGAATAGCTGACTAAATAAAATCTTCAATACTAACTTCAAAATGAAATTGAAGTTTTCGGCATACCTAGCACAATAAACATTAATCCTAGTTAAATCTACTGATTTGTCACAAATAAACAGGTGCGTAAAAGTATATTAATTTACAAAAAAAATATTACAAGACCGTAATTTTATTATTCATCTAAAATATTCTACATTATAATTTTTGGCGAATGCAAAAAAATACTATTCGAATAAAAAAATGATCGAGTGGTTTTATATCGATTCAGGAAATGTCGGAAATAATTTGACAATTGTGTTTTAACAATGACTGTATAAATAACGAGGCAGAATCTGGTATGTACATTTATACATATTTATATGAAGTGTAGCAAAAAAAAAACATAATAACGTAAACTCTATTATTAGTGGGAGATTAACTAGTGTATCTAAAATAACGACTATCAATTATCGAAATTTATTGCTACACAAAACATACTGTTGAAATTGAATAGCTAAAAAATAGCATTCGTTTCTGTAGTTAAATGTGTAAAAATAATACAACTTGTTACACGGTATCGATCAATTTAATTTATTAGACAACTGAAAAATATTATGGCATAACTGATTTCATTTACAATACGTATAGAATTTTTGTAAATTTTGAATTTGATACAATTACCTGTATGTAGTTATTATCTAAATTAAGCAATTTTATTGATGTTTGAGGAACATTGTTCTTTATTACCTTCCTGAATGCTCCTGATTAATAGTTATGTACATAATATATATATATTTTTTACGTTCGTGCATACAACGCTCCTGGATATTTTTTTATTAGCATTATCGGATTATAGGCGGAGATGAATTTACTGCGTGAATGTACGTGGGATTGATATATATTATTGCTGACCTTCTTGTTAATTCGATCAAATTGATTATGCAAGCATTAAATAATAATGTTTCGTGTTTATTTTAATTTTAATATTCAAACTTGCTGCAGCGTCGAGCGTTAATAAAAGAAATTTTCTTGTCAGCAGTAATTATTCATCAGAACCGGTTTTAAATGCTAAACACATCAAGTCGGTTGGGTAGGTAGGCATGTGATGAACGCAATAAATTACAGAATTAAATCGCGTGAATAAATTACTATCTATCATTGATAAAAAATATTGCAGATATATTACATTTATTTGTTTGTAATTTTAGTTTTAGGAAAATAGTAAGTCAATAATTTTACTAGTAGAAAATAGGTAAGTACATGTACCTAGTTTCAGAGTTTTTTTTAAAATCGAATATTTATACAGTTTGCATAATTATATAATATTATGTTGTGTCGCTATTCTATTTCATGTCATACATATATAATACTAAACACCTCACTGTTAGAAAGACATATTGCATGTATTTAAAAATAATATACTTGTCATGCATTGGCAAATTTGTACTATTTTGATTATTATAATAATTCGGTTCTCGTTCCTATGGTTGCTATCCTGATAACTAACTATTATATTTATCAAATTGTTTTCTTCTTTTTGAATTAATAATATATTTCAAAAAATAATTCAATCCTTAAAGCAATATTTCTAAGCAAACAGGAAGACTTGACAGTGGGGAAAAAATTAAAATTAAATTAAATAAAAAGGCATGTCGTATTTTTGCATTCACATATTTTTAATCGTTGTTGCGTATCAGTGATCCCTTTCCATCTCGATACACCGTGTTTTATCAATGTTGATTCCCCTATAATTAATATAAATATACACAAAAACCAAAGAACATCCCGTATCATAAAGATTATTAATTTTTAATTGAAATACATATATATTTTCAAACATTTTACATTATAAAAAAGGAGAATGGTTTCTCTCGAAATATCGTGGATATGTATAACGTTTCTAAACATCTATACTATCATATTTTATTATAGTATTTTAATTTTAAATATTAAGCTTCTCGTGATGTTTTCATATGTATATATTTTTCACCCATTCGTTTTGAAAAATGTATGTTGTATAATATTGATCGTGAGGTTGACTTACTGGAATTTCATTTTAATTTTTAGTACATATTGGCCTAATATCCATTTTAAATTATTAGGTGTAACGTATATTATTGTGAAGTGGCATAGTACCAATTTTGCGTTTTATGAACTGGTTAGTGCTTAGATAAAACTAACCAACTGCGACTGCAGCAGGCATACTGCACTTCTCTCTGTGTACAATATGATATAATGTTAGTCGTTGAATGAGCGGCAGATTGCGTTTCAAGTTAATGTAGGTCACACACTCCAACAAAAAGCACGTATTATTATTATTTAATAGTGTGAATGCGCTCTTTAAATGCATCGGTCATTTGAAAATGCTTAGTTCGTGCTAAGAAACATATAATACATAAAATATATATTTTCAAACGGACGATACACAAAATGATCGATCTTAAAAATAAGCTAATTTTCCACGGTTTTCAAGGATAAAGGTATTATATTTTAATAGCTGGTGTACTATGAGATGGTCTCCAATTAATGCTCCAATTTCACGCGTAGAAAAGGGTCTAAGTACACAACGCATTGCTCATGACACAACCGAAATTTTCTTCCGATAATTTTGTTTTTATAGCAGATGCATACAGCGCTAAACGTATTGTAACGAGAATGCTTACCAGTAAGATATTCAATAAAATAGTATATTTTTTTAAGCTGGTAAAAAGTTTGCCAGATACTTACTTACATGCAAAATTTAAACATCGTATTGTGCATGTTATTTGTAAACAAAATCGCCCTATTTACTGCTTATATTGTGTAGAATATTTTTTAGTTTACAAGACAACTATGATATTTCGCATTAACATAAATAAATATTGGTTAACTCTTGCATTATTGAAATCGTTAAGGTGGAATATGATTTAGAATATTTTAAGGTGCTTACTGTCAATTCTAAGTAGAAAGAAATTATATTAAAAACATAAAACTATTTTCCTGTAGTAATTACACATGTTTAAATAAATCAGGGCTATTTCGCTTACCACGAACACTATCAATTAATGATCAGGTGATATATATTACAATCAGTTAATTTATTGATTGTTAACCATTGTAATACTTATGAAATGTTATGAATTAATTAATCATACATTTTTCAAATTTATGGTATTATTGAGTATTTTTCTTTATATATTACATTTTAATTCATATCTCAATTTGAGTTTTCTCTGATCGATGCAGATAATTACGGCAAGATAAAATAATAAAAACAAGCATCGATAATTTGATTCAAATGTGTTTTATATATTTTGAGGTTATTTACGGTTTAACCTCTTGATCCCGTATATATATATATATACGGGCTCAAGATTTGGACACCCCACATCCCGTAGATTTATGTATATATCACGAGATAGTCGGCACAGATGTAAATATTCAAGTAATATTGCATTTTCATGTTATAATTGTAAATTATATTTTTATATTATTACCGCCTTATTAATTCTGTAAAATTGGTTGAGAAGTGGTAAATGGTGTTTGGCGGCTGGACAGGGTTGATATGGGTGAAAAATTAACAACATCAAAAATGTATTTTTTTAAAATCTCGAATAGTTTTTCCCTTTCCAATTCATATCTAATCACACAGGGTGCAAACATAACAGTTAGTTAAAAGTTTGGGATTGAAATTTATTACTTTCGTTAGATTATTCTGAATATATCTCGTTTGCATTGACTGTTCGTTGACTACACAATTCATGCATTAGAAAATCGAGGTTGACTGTACACATCATTGAGTACATACATACATACAAGTCGTGCAGCAAAACTACTTTCAGCGACTATAAATAAATAAGCGGCCATACGTTAACTCTTGCATAATACTTACTAATGTGCTTATACGGTCGTGCCAAGAGGAAGTGGTTGTAGATAGTTGAGCTACCTTCGCAATTTCAAGGCCGGCATCTTTTATATTTATCATACTTGCACATTCAATAAATAAAACAATTCATTTTCCTAAGATTTTTATTCATTCCTCTCACTTGTCGTGCGCGTTTTACATAACGAATAAACATCCTGTTTTGTTTATATTATCGGAAATAAACAATATTTTTCAACAAATAGTGATTAGTTATTGCGTGATACATTTTTGGATTGTATTTTAAAAATAGTAAAAATATTGGGGCTAATGAGATTCACGATGTGTTCTAAGTGTGTGTCAATATCGTGTATTATTTTACGATTTCTCCTAATTATAGTACTTTTTCCAGAAATATAAAAAAAACTTGTTTTTAAATTACGGTAGATAGAGGTACAAATAAAACTGGAAAATAAATCAATAATTGAAGGCAAATTTGTAACTTTGTGTTATAATTTTTAAATTAAAAGTTATAAGTTATGTATAAAATATCTATCAATACTTTTAAGAAACGTAAAGAGAGTTTTGAGAATTATTTCCTAAAGGGTCATGTTTGTATTTTGGTAGTTATCGAAATACTAAACTCTATTTATTCATACCTAATATTTTGAAATAAACAATAAATTTTACTCGATGATTTTTTGTAGTGTATTCATGTCTACTTATAATATCCAAACATGTATAAACTGCATTTACTTACTTCTATACATTGAATTTATTTCAGCCTAACCTAACCTTTCATCTGAATAAAAAAAGAACATTTAAAATATTGATTGTACATTGCTTTCCTTTTGGAAAATATATGACCTTTTTGATTATTTGTTTAAAGTTGCACACCTTCTCATTCACACCAACCAATACAAATGTATACTGAGATAAAACTTTTTCACTCTCAATTCACGGTAACATTCACACTTCCAAACAAACATCGCCACCACTTTCAACCGGTCTATTCACACAGCGTGAGCGCATTCTCCACAGGCCGTTGCAAAAGCACTCACACTTTTGCAATCTGAGAATTTCTTACGATTGCCAGATGTAAAGACAAATAAATAAGTACATCAAAATATTTTTATATAAATTGTACTGTTTTGGAAGCGTTGTTTTTGACAGTTTTCAAGAATGTGTGCGAAAAATATGGATCAGCTTACTTATAAATATCATTTATTTTAATTTCAATTTGTTCACGACACAAAGGTGCATCTACTTAATTATACGAATATATAAAAAAAATACATTTTTTCCTAATCTCAAATAAATGCACAAGTATAAATTATATATATTTGAATTAATTAGACGGCGTCTGGCAACCGTGACTCCCTTCGTTTATTCTCACGTTTACTCCCTCCTTCACTATCGTTTATAGTCTATCTCTCTCTGACTACGTGAAAATAGTAACACATTGTATCTTGCGTCACGTAGAGTCGTTACGCACTCACACGTGTGCATGGAGCTGTGCGTCGATTGCGACACAGAATTGGTGGTAAATGAATGTAATAATATAAGTAATAATATATTTAAGTCTAACAACTTCGAGGACACGATTACACATCAGAAATATTCAACTATTATTATACATCGTACACATACATACGCAGCGCAAATAACATAAATAATTATCCAAATAGCATTTATATTTTTTACGAATGGAAAATACAAACAATAATGAGAATAAGTAACCTAACTAATGTGAAGGGTTTTATTCAGTTTTTAAATTCAATTTATTACAGAAGTCACAATCGTTTTTTAAATTTAATATTATGTACTCGATGGGTTAATTGAGTATACAAGGAACGCCATTGAACGCTGATTTTTTAATGATAAATTTCATTGACATCTTGCTGAAATATGTAAGATGACTAGATGTAATATTCCATATAACTCAAGTAAAAAATACATTGCTTTGAAATAACACGGCAAGTATTTCACTAAATAAAATTTTAAATATCAGAATTTTATTTATTATATTTATCAAAATATCAGTTTTTTAGCTCGACTTAAGTAAAAAAACATGAAACAACAAAGAAAAATGTCCTATCATAGTTTTAGCGTATGTCCAACATGCGACATTTTGCGGTCTTTTAAAATATGGTGAAGCTATAAATGCAATTGGAAATTATGTTCAAGAATGTTTGAAAATGGCTTTTTTATGAATGACAAGAATGGCATTCTTGTATTAAAATTTTCTCACGTGAGCTACTGGAAATGAATGCCACTCAGAGCTTTTCTACCTGTTTTCCTCAAGCAACAGCTTGTCAACTACTGATGATAATGTTTGAAATAAACAAACAAAATATAAAGTACATTCAAATGTCAAAAACAAATCGAAATTTACTCTTTATTAAACTTTCAGGCATAATAAAATTGTAGCAAATTTATATCTCCCGATAATATTGTATATCGTCAATTCTCATTATTTTTTCTAGTCATTAGTAATTAATTCAAAAAATATATATTAACGTGTGTGACATTTTGCCGCCATTTTTAATGGCGGTTGCATTTGCTGGCGCCAATAATAATGTATGTGCTTAGCGATGTGGGCGTTAACACAATACTTATCGATTATGTTAAATCGAATCAAAAAATATTATCTTAGACTTACTTCTACTGAGCAAATATTCAAGTTATCGCGACAGGGTGACACTTATGAATATGAGATTAAATACAATGGTGAAATCGATTTTGTATTGATGAATATCAATCGACTTAACCGTTTGAATACCGCGCAAATAATTCATTAATATATCCCAGAGATACTGCGTGTTTTTGAGAAAAATAATTTTGCTCATATACACTCGAATTTGATATTTTAAAAACCTATATTGTTTCAGTAGAGATGGCATTACACATATTCATCAAAATATTGCTTATATTATATTCGAATACCAACTATGTATTTGATTTTTTGATGCTAGGACATCCGTCTTCGCTTGTATATCGACTGTGGAAAGGAAAAAGGACGTAACCCTCAATTTTCCAAAACAGCTTTTTTTCGATAATCACAATGTATCTTGACACACATTCTATCAAAAGGATGGAAGCTAAAAATGCCGAATTGGTATATAAATTAAGCTTTTAAGTTTGAAAAAGATGACCTTGTAAAAAGTTAAAACCAAGAAAAAAGACTGAAATAAAGGTTTAACCTAGACAATTTCTTTAATTAATATTAGATGATGTCAATTAAACACTAGCTTAGAAGTCTCCGTGCACTTCAAGGTTGTGTATAAATCATAATTTGCATATATCACAAAATCATCAAAACACGTTTTTAGCGCCTCCTGTAAAATTTGATATTTGTGGGTTACGTCCTTTTTCCTTTCCACAGTCGATATGTTCCGGACACCTGTGTCCGCTTGATATTCAAGTGGTTAATATATAGCAGGGCTAATACAAAAACCGACTTTTAATCAAACCGGTTATAGAATTTCAATATATTCTAAAACTAGTTTTAACCGTCTTAAACTTTTTTACAAAAATGGCAAGTAGCGAAAATAACTTCATTTTTTTCAATTTCGATGACGGACTTGTTATACCTACCCCCATACTCGAAACCATATCCAACTAAACATGCACAACTTGTATTTTAACAAAATAAACCTAGATATAAGATTATTAACGCATTTCTTTTGTGTATGTGTATAGGACCAATAAACAAAATATTTTAGCTTTAAGTCAAGCAATACTAACATTTTAAATTGAATAGTAATTAATATCGAATATTAATTCTAATATTTGAAACCGGGTTTTAAATTTTGCTTAAAAACCGACAAGCCCTAATATAAAGGAATGATGTTTAACCCTTCCTGACTATGCAAAAAAGCACAAGCTCCTGAGCGTGTATCCGTTACACATCAGGCAAACAGGAGTGAATCATGACAATTATATGTAGTACTGCTGTAGTAGTGTTATATGATTGTCATGATTCACTCCTGTTTGCTGATGTGCAACGGATACACAGCTCAGGAGCTTGTGCTTTTTTGCATAGTAAGGAAGGGTTAATCAAAAATATAAAACTATTATATTAAGCACAGATTCATAAAACGAATATTACCTTGGTTATGTTGTAAAGTGTGAAATGTGCTACATCTACTACCTAGCTCCCTCCCCCGTCTAGTAGAAAGAAAAAATCCCACGAATTCCTTGATTCCTTTAAATTCCTTGATTTTTGTGACCTATAAATTTAATTTAGAAATATTTTTTTTATAATCGAGTCAGTCTGCAGATGCAAAACACTAGTAAAAAAAGTATAACAACCAGTGTAGTATAAAAACAATCCATGTTATATTTCAAATTAAAAATGTTTTTTTTTATAAAATTACTGCAAGTCAGTCACAGTAAAATTATTTTACTAGCTATGTTGTCATTATCTTTTATTCTTCTTTTTTAGACCAGCGGTTGACAACCAGTAATCCACGGAGTTATAGTAACTAGATTGCAGCCAAGAATCCATAATGGTATTTCAAATAATAACCATTTCATTAAAAAAATATAAAATAATTTTGGATATTTATTTGTGGTCAGTGCGTTTAAGAATTTTGAGTACATACTATAGTGGTCCGTGGGATTTGAAAAGTTGTCAAATTCTAGCTTAGATGACGATGTCTTCTTTTTTATTTATTACATATTTTTTTTTAAAAATGCTCTGCTCCGAATGTGAGACTGATAGACTGCTTATAAAGCTTAGATCTTTCCTTTTTGCGGGTATTATATGTATTTAATTTTATCGGTGCGAATTCAATTAACGAACGAAATCTTAACTCACACTAATGTACGTTTGTGTACAGACGTACACTAGAGATGCACCTTACGAAGTGTGTTTATTAATCATTACCAATGTGTACCGATTCCTTTATAACATGCCAATATACTATTCCCAACGTGGGGCGTACCCCTTACCGAGGGGCAATTTCAATTTTTCGGGGTGCAATGAGAAATCTGAGAAATTATAAAAAAATGACAAATTTTTAGCAAATACGTAAATTCGCAGAATTTGCATTTGGAATTTCTTGGAAGACCTAATAAAAAAAAACGAGTCACGCTGGGATTTTGGTCAAATTGGTAAATTCCTCGGTTTTCAGACTCGAGAATTTCGGAAATGGGGGCATAGAGATTTTTGAAGGGTCGAAGTGGAGCGTGGCACAAATAAGTTTGGGAAACACTGGTCTAGTGTGTGAAGTGCCACTTAAAATCCAACAATTTCTTACTTATTTGCTCGCCATATTGTATACATAAGTTCAACAGTATTAATAAAATAAATAAAATATTTACATACCATAGGTACTCGACAACAAATAATACAAATATTTTTTATTAACAGTTGCGTAGGTTACGATGTGGATGACCCGTCGCAGTGAGCTAAAAAAACAATGACAGCTTAAATAAATAATAAATGTACGTTGCAAAAGGAAATAACTATTTTTGTTTCTATCAAATATTTATTTTTTCAAATTATGCCACCGAGAAATGTTGCCAATACTGAAATGAGTGCCACAAAAGTGGCACTGGCTTAGATTATCTAAACTTCATTGGTCACATTTTACATCACTATATGTACTCCATTTTCCTCTTAATGTTTCATGTATTTGCCTTGTATACTTTCTATTATCAAAAGTTAACGACTTTAAGAATTCATTAGCTCCAACTATTGTTTGAACAGGTATTTTTGACGCTTAGATAAGAAACTGGTTTAATAGTGTATTTCATTTGCTTTTCAAATAGAAGTTAGTTTAATTACTTTAGTCGCGTTAAAGACACTATAATAATATATAGATACATACAATATCATTTGATTATTATATAGCAGTGAGGATATTTGCATATATTAATACTAAATTATCTGCTATGTAACTAAAACAATCTAAATCAGATATTTAGGGAAGTCAGTGTTTGATTTACGACACATTCCTCTAGCTTAAATTTATGATGCAAGCCATTGGTTATATTATTTTTATGCATGCATATAAATAAAATATAAGTAATATTGCTATTAAAATTGTTACAACATTGTGGGATCTTGATCTTGAAAGTGTTGTAAATTAAAGAATCATACTAACGCTAACTTTTTTATTTACTTTTTAATAATTTGTTTGGCATTGCTTATTTTCCAACTGAATAAGAAATAAAATGACTGGCATTTTAAAATATTACACGCATTTATTTGTATAGTAACACATGCATTTGAAATGCTTGCTTCGTTTATGTTTTATGGAAAATGAACACTGAGAATAATAAAGAATATCTAATTCGAATAGTGTAAATTCGTTACACAACCTTTTGCGCGTAGCCGGACAGAAATTGTTATTATGTGAAATAGGTAAACATATCAATATGTACTTAGCTGAAACATGTACTTACCAACAAAAATTAAAGATTGACGCAGAAAGGAGAAAGAAGATTTAATAAGATTGACACAGATTAATGTACTATTCTTAACGCTCCAATTACTTAAACTGTCGTAGATAATATATATGTTGACAATTGCAGTTCGGTACTTAGTTGATCTGAGAATATTGTTTATTTTAAATGTAATAAAGGGCTCGCAGGTCTATGGCAAATTTAACAAGGGGCTCGTGCAAGCCCATCCGTGCCCCATCCAGTCCATCCCTGAGTACCTTTCCACCAAGTATTAACACTTGATAGTGTCACCTTAAAGGTAATACATAATATTATAAAATTCATAATATTATAAAGTTGTTCATTATATCATTGAATTATTGAAACAATCATTAATGATTGACTTATTTATTGAATAATCTAAAGTAAGTAGGTTATAATATAGATTTATATTTTTAACACAAATATATTGTTATGCTGACGGAAAGATAATCATTATATCAGCGGTTTCCAACCTGGGAGGTGCCAAAACTTTTTAATAAAAAAATATTTTCATATCGTAACGTACGGTAACAATTCAGTGTATGAATGTTTATTTTTCTTACATTTTTATATATATGTACTGTACTTTTAATTCCTATTAAGCAAATTATCTGGAGCGGATGATTTAAAAATGGTGCCTTAGCAAAAAAAATGTTTCGGAAATGCTCAAAACGACCTATTTGGTTGAAATTTTAGGATAATTGAGCGGCTTAAAATATAAATCAATGTAGGAATCACAAATGCATCTATCTACGTACTTGTTCAAAAAGACAAAGTAAAAGCTTTTATTAAAATGCTAAAGTTATGAAAATCAAATTTACAAAAGAATGAATAAGATATAATTCAAGTTCATCAGTGCACTTGAACGCCTGAAGACGCCGAAAGGCGAAACCCGGGTCGTTAGTGACAAAATTTGTGTGAATGCACATAATTTTAACGATTCAAATTTGATTAGTTATTACAGATAATTATTCTGTTTTCACTTTCAAAAAATTTCTGGGCCACAGCCAATATTGAAAGAGCAAAAATATTTTTATTGAACACTTGGATAGTTAATTGCTGCATTTTTTAAATTATTTCAAAGACATTAATTTCTCAACATGTTTGTGGATACAGAATCCATTTATTGACTGTGAAGAAGTAGAATTTGAGCTGACAAACATCGAAAAAGAAAAATAGATATAATTATCATTGCTCACTAAAACAAAAGTTTCAACATTAAACTGTAATTCAATTTTGGGTGAATCGTAGTGATGAAGAGTATAAATCTTTGTACTTCTACCCTGCAAAAGTGTTATTTATGCTAAACGTGTTTTTCGGCACTGGTTGCAATGAAAACCAAATATTGAGCCAGGTTCATGGACGAAAAAGAGTTTGTCCACATTGCCCTCAAGATTTGATGCACTTTGTTCCAATAAACAACAGCAACCCTCGCATTAAATTTTGATGCGTTATAAATAGTTTAATTGTTAATTTAATATGCAAATAAATGTTCGCACCGTGTTTTTACGAAACGTGAAACAACGTTCCGACACCTGTGCATTTTTAATGTTTAAAACCACTAGCTGTTTTTCCCTTTTGAATGTAACATAATGTACCGGGCATCGCAACACTCAGATGTAAATTTATGTCATAATTCAGAACAATATCAGGTCCATAGACTTACTCTGTGACCAGAATCAGGGATTTAATGCTTGATTTAGTGCGCCCTTTGTGTCACACGTATTACATGTGCAACACTTTGGTTCATCAAACTCATCGAAGCAACTTTGACACTTTTTTTATTCTTCAAAATACGTTGAATGGTGGTCACTAAAAGGAAGACAACGCTTTCGTGACGGGTCTCACAGATTCGAGTCCCAGTACGAACAACATTTTATTGAATCGATTTATCGATTTCTGTTTAAAGACATGAGTGTTTGTGATATTTCCTCCCACCCTTTAAAATCTAAAATAATCTAGACAAAGCTAGAGAGATTGGTAAAACACTAGTCCTGTCCTATCCGCATATTTTTATTCTTCAAAAAAAGAGAGGATTGGTTGTTACCCAATAATGTTAGCAATTCTCGTAAAACAACTTCCGTTGAGAAACCTTCACATTAGGAACGGACATATATAAGAAAAAAAACTCTGTAAATATTGACAAGTGAGTTCCGGCATCTTTTTTTTCAAAGAAAAGCACTACATGTACTCATATTTTATGTTATTGTTGTTGTCCTGTTAATTATGTGTTTTAGTATTTTTTGTAATAAAATTAATATTATTTAAAACGTGTCTTTGTTACTATATTTATTAAAAAAATAAAAAATAGGGGAAGCGCGGCAATTTTATTTTTATTTTAGGGAGGCGCAGTAGCATAAAGGTTGGAAACCGCTGCATTATATTATAATATTCTTATATAATGAAGAGTATTATAATATAATAAGGAATGTTTCTCCGGATGATTATAATAAGTACTTGTAATTTATTTACAAAACGATCTCAATATGAGTCTGAAAATGTATGAACGATTATAATACATTGCACATTAATTGATTACTTTTGGCTACTTGATACACTATTTTGAAGTGCTTCTACCAGATTGGTTGAAGATTGGTAATTGATTCATAAATTTTATTAAATCATCATTAGAGAAACGTATTTTTATAAATTTAATCACATTGATTTTAAATTACGGTATTTCATAGCATAAAAAATGTTTAATTTTAGCATATTTTTTATAAGAAATTAAATTTGAATGATAATGAATTTTACAACATTTAAACATCATTTATTTATGTAATATAATAATACAGAAAATATTTATAAACATAAAAATAATCAAAATCTACATAACATTGTGCCTTTAACATTTTTGCTACCATAATCATGTTTTCATAGCGCTGTATAAATAAGCCCACTGAAAAAGCTATTTGTTATAATATATTTGTATTATAGTAACTTTTTTCAAAAAAGTAAAATACACTTATTTCTGATTTCATCATTATTCCACATAGTTAAAGATTTTAGCAAAAAAGCATCAAAAACACAAATTATGAAATTATTGAAATAGGGTCGTAGAATATAAATTGCTTGTACGCCTAATCCTTTTTTACGCTATCGCGTATTGGTTCCATTGGTTCCAAAAAGTAACGCGTAAAAAAACCTCACTTTCAATATAATTTGATAAATTAGTTCCAAAAAATCGCGTAGTAACGAGTAAATCGTGTGAAATAAATTAACGTTGCCGACCAAAAATCTTGCGTAAATTCGAAATCGCCAAAAAAAAAATCTCGTAAAAACAGGACTGAAGAGCATATGTATTTGTCATGTACATTGTTTTGCTTTCATGAATGAAATATTGTGGATATAAATTTTTTCGTTCATAACAACCAATTCGAGCTAAAAGATTTTTTTAGTTTTCAAACGATACTATGTAGCGCAAATTTTCATTTACAACAAGCAAAACGAAGAAAAATGATGTAAAAAATATGACTTAAAAGAAGAAATAATAATCATTCACGAATATCCTTGTACTCTCAAATTTTAAATATCCTATAGAAAATATATTTTATTACAAACCTTTAATAATTCCTATAGTGTATGACTAAGGTCCACAATTATAGTGAATTATGACTTATTAAAACTTGTAAATCCTAACAGATTTCTTTTATGGGAAATTTTCATATGAATAAGTATGTACCCTTTAATTTTACACCTGCATTCATTTCAATCAATTCGAGGTATACTTTTTTTATTCCTAAAATTTAGTAAATATTTGACTCGCGACTTTTTGTTAGTTGCCAAGCCACCCGCGGTAAAATTTCACCATCTCGGTTGTAAGCTATGCCAGTTGTCGGCAACCCGAATACAACGTAGATCTGCAAATTAGGAATTTTAAGGTTATGTACACTACACGTGCTACTGATATCTAACTGGATTAATAATTTAGAATTGGATAATTTTGATTACACATATTTTAAGACACTGACAAAAATACTAAAGTGAAAAAAAAACCTTATAATTTTGCTGATAATTTGTTTTTTTCTGTTTTTGAACGATTTTGATACGGACTTAAGATATATTTTATCATTGACATGTTACTTATCGATGCGTTGTACCGAATTTGAAAGAGCGAATGCGACATGAAGTTTCCACATATTGGTTATTATATCAAAATAATTGTTTCAGTTATTTGTATGTTTTGTCATTTTCGGAGCTGAATTTGAATTAATTTTTGAGGAAATTTTTGAATTATTTAATAATTTTATTCTATTGAATTAATAACAATGAAAAAGTACTTACAATTTTCGTTGATTGGCATTTTTTTTTGACGTACAATTACAGCACCTTTGCGTGCCACCTAGTGGTACGCGTGAGTTGGGTTACTGATCGCTACAATCTGCCATGAATATATTTAACGTAAAAAATCGTTATCAATAAAATGCAACAAAAGCATTACATCGATTACAAAGATTTGTTAGAAATTTATCAGTTATGTCGTGTTTTATCATTTAAATATATAAATATTTTTGTTAATTTACAGTTTTCAGAATTCCAATAAGTGAGAGATTTTTAATGAACATGAACAATTCGTTATTCAAAGCACTATCTTTAAATTTACATAAAATGTCTATAAAAACAAGCTGACTAAAAATAAAGAGTTTTAATGACGTTATATTATTCTGATTTATTTGTAAACCATTTGAATCGTTTCTTTCTTCAGGACGTCCGTGTCACCTCTGATGAAGATCATCTAAGGACATTCTATTATGGTACACCCACACAAACCACTTTCAGGCTTGCAATTCAATTTATTACTAAGTTATTCATATAGAAATACTTTTTTCGAAATGCCGTCACGTAGTCTCGTCGATTTACAAGTTTTTAAATTGAGATATTTTAATAGTTTTATGTAATACAATTTTATGTACAAGAAAGTTCATTTTTGAAATTAAAATCTGTATTATTACCTACAAACTTTTTATATAAGCAATACTTTGTATAAAAAAATCTGCTTTGTTGAGTATGTATAGAATTATTGTCTTTTCGAAAAATCATCTTTTATTGGACATTAAATGTTGATATAGTAAATGTCAAACGAATAATTGTTAAACAATAAAAAGTTAATGATAATAGTGTATTTGATTTTGTAAACATTACATATATATTATTTTGAATACATAATGTGTTTTGGTTGAGATGAAATTTTTTATTGAAACAAAACAGGTCACCTCTTAAGCACGCCTCTAGCTACCTGTTATTTTTTACAGAAAAATTTTATTGGAATATAATAATAAATAGTACTTAACATAACTGGGATGTCCTAAAAGTCCTATTAAGTTAGATTTAATCAATTAAACGAATGTTTGTAAATAATACACTTAATAATTTGTCTTAATTGAAGGTGTCGTTGTAGAGAGTTGCATTCACTCATAATCATTTGGATTATGATACAAAAACATCACTAAAAAGTTTTTTTTTATATTGGCAGTTAATTATTTGATCAGTAGCCAATTTAATACATGATGAGTATCTATTAATAAAAGCGGTCAGTGAATAATTATTTTTGTGCATTTTTATACATTACTGGTCGGTTAGTTTAGTAATTACCACAGGCCATTTATATTACTCACTAGCTACCTATTTATTTACTGACAAATGATTGTAATTAAATACTGTCCGAAAACATCCAAACATTAATTTGTTTGCTTAGTATCAGTTACTCTAAGGAAAATTCATTATCAGAATAAATAATCTCGAACTCAACAATTAAAAACGGTTGCCAAATTGGCAATTGTTTAACCGGATAGTTTTTGACATGACAATGGTAGCGAAAAGTTTCACTTTTGTTTGCAAATGTGAAAGGAACGCCGAGTCGAGTAATACCGTGAGATGAAAATTTTCAAAAGGGGCCATTTATTTATCAATAAAGTTATTTCAACAAACAGTTTCGACGCATAATATGCCGTAACAATAACAAATGCCCGTTGTATTTAGCATGTAAAAGACATATCATAATGACTTACAGAAATACTTATAAAGTAATTACTATCAGTCAGCAAGTAACTTTGTAATATCAAGAGAACGGTTCTATTTAGGTTTTTAAATCGTTCAAATATAATAATAATAACACATACAACTTTTGGCAAAAAATGTTGAACTATTTTGAAAATATTTACGACAGGTATAATAAGTTTATAATTCAGATTATTTTAGTAAATTTAGCAGTCGTGGTTGGGTGTCTTGGTAATCTATCGCAATTTAATTAGATAATAAATTTCTAATTCAAATGTTGTTTAAGCATAGCAAATCTAGATGGAGATAGTTATTCGTCTAACACCTGAGTTACTTATTGAAAATTTGTTGTGTACATAATATTATAACGAAGTATTTTGTCTAATTCGTAGGGCGGGCAGTATGGGAGAAGGCCTTCTGACGCTGAGTTACGGCAAGCACCGAGCGTGCATTGCTGCTGAGGTCGGTGCAGCTTGGAGAGGAGGAAAGCATGCTGACGTCAGATTCCATTGCGAAGGAGGGCCTCCACTTGCAGCTCATCGCATAGTCGTCGCGGCAGCTAGTCCACTCATCAGGTTAGTCACAATCTCCAATTTGGTTGCTACCTTTCAACACTATTATTTGTTACTAATGTATCAACATTGTGATTCTCAATAAATACAAAAAAGAATTTATATTTTATACATTTTCCTTTATCCGTTGTAATTCCAACAGGAAAATTCTGGATGACACACCTCTTCAAGATTATCCTGTAGCAATTCACATGTCCGGGATTCATAGTAAATTAATGCGCCATCTATTGGATTTCTTATATAGTGGTCAGGCGTATATTGAGGTGAGTGTGATAAATGAATAAAGTTCCGTAGTGGTTTGTGTCTTGGAAATTTTTATGTATGCAATAATGTTATTAGCGGCATCTATGTATACACGGTAGAGCTTATTTTGTTCCAACATGCATTACAATTTATTGATTTATCATTTTATCGATAGATGTAAATAAAAAAGTAAGTAATCGAATCGAAAATATTTAGCTTTTTTTAAAAGGCCTATATCAGGGGTGGGGAACCTCATTTTTATAGGCCACATTCATTTATCTGATTCAACATAAGGCCGCAGTAAAGAAAAAGTTGACATCCCCCCTTTTTTTCGACTGTCGAACATATAATGGATTTTCCAAACTCTTGCGTATAATCTTTTTTATCAGAGTGAATGTTTTGATCAAGTCAAGAAGCCGCAGGTTCCCCATCCACTGGCCTAGATCATTTTACTTTGAATGGACGTTTTGAGATATCCACCAATGTTTAATTCATTATTTTAACCTATATTTTTTATTACAGTCTGGCGAAATAGATGATATGAGAGAACTTTTTGAATTGTTAGATATAAAATCGGACGTATGGAAATCAACAAAAGACATAAGGCCTTCAGATCACGACAGACATACACAAGAAAAACCACCTGACAGATCGAGAACATCATCCAAAACAGATATTAATAGCAATGAAAGTAGTACTACAATAGCCTTATTGCAAGGTGCTGCGCCGAGTGGGTCATCGCTTTCAGAGAGCGATAGAGCGACTCCTTCAGCAGGATGCAGTAAAGAAAAAGATCACTTATCCTCACACATACCACCGGAAGATCTCGTGTCAGTGAAACATGAAGAACTTTCAATGGAGAGCAGTAATGATGAGAAAGAGGAAGGGGAGTTGGATGACGATTGTGGGGAAGAGAGAAACGATTGTGGGAGAGTCGGTTTTAGAAGAAGAAGTTCCTTAAACCCTGTCAATTTATCTTTAGCTAGAAAAACGGATCAGGTCAATAGTGATGCAGATAACTCCAGAGAAGTTGACGTAGAGATGGTTAGTAAAGTGAGTGTGCATTATTAATTTATATATTTTTTAAATAATAATATTTTTGACGTTCAAATAACCCAAATTAATTAAACCATTTTGTTTTTTTTTAGCCGCCGTTACCAAGACGAAGATCAACGTCATCTAGTATAGAGGATCATCCCGTTGAAGAAATGTACAGAAGACATTTTGCACAAAAGTTAGCATCTAGAGTGCTGGAGCATACATCGTCTAACACTAGAGTAAAAAGAAAATATATTGAGCCTCTCGATTTAGAGTCGAGGGTATTAAAACATGAAGATTATAGTCAGTTGAAACCTCCGGATCAAGATTTGATATCTTTGGTTCAGACCTCTCCTGAAAACTATGTTGTGACTCCTCATAGAAAACGTCGTCCAGGTTTTCATAATTCCCCGTCACAGAACCCGCCTTTCGTACCGTTCTTACCCAGTTATCTGGAAGAGATGGCACAATTGAGATATCAAAAGAGCCTCGCCCAAGCGGCGGGGCCACGGTTGCTGGCGCACCCTCTGAGTGTTTCAGCGCCTCCACACTTAGCGGAGAGAGGTCTATCCCCGCCGCCGGTGCCTCCCGACCATCGGCCCCCGAGCGCCGGTTCGTGGGGAGCGTGGTCGCTCTGTCAGGCGCAAGTGGGCGCCGCGGATGAAAAACCACCTCTCTATCCACCCCCAGACGAAGAACAGGGTTCCAGTAAGCAGCCGCCTGTGAGGGAATACCGCTGTGAATACTGCGGGAAGCAATTTGGCATGTCGTGGAACCTCAAAACACATCTCAGGGTGCATACAGGCGAAAAACCATTCGCATGTCGACTCTGTGTCGCTATGTTTAAACAAAAAGCGCACTTACTAAAACATCTTTGTTCTGTGCATCGAAACGTTATTTCTTCAAGTGAAAATGATGGTAGGACCAACACCGCCGGACGGTACAATTGCTGCTTCTGTCAACTTTCGTTTGAAGCTATGCCCGAGTTGATTCGGCATTTGTCTGGGCCGCACAATAATTTACTGCTGAGTAAAAACCTTCACGAATGACGACCGACCGCAAGGGGTCGGGGGTCGGGATCCGATCCCGCCGGTGAATCTCTCCAGTGACGAAGACCTCTTTGCCCCGTGGGGCTGACCTGTTTAAACTGTTGATATTTTGAGGTTAATTTGTTTATAAAATTACCTCAGGAATGTATATAGTAGCCGTAATGGAATCTGAAACATTATTTTGTTATTCATACTTTTATTGACACCGAAAAAACCCCAGCGGTCCAAAAGTGCTATAATTTGTTTAAAAATTATACGGCGGGACCAATAGAAACAGAGATAGTATTTATTATGAACATTAATAATTATTGCGAGGTAAAGTATCATTAACACGAACGCCCTTCCACCGATACGGATAATAAATATTTGCTAAGGTAAGCGTAGTGTAAGCGGTTATAAGCAAGGGAAGGGGGTAAAGACTAAGGCTGCGATTTTATACTATATCACCGCCCTAGATTTTTTCTTCGACTGTACCTACCTAGTTCAGAAATTCCCCCGTCTCTTTGCAAACATTTCTTTAGACTTGCATATTTTGAAATTACATACCTGTCTTAAATAGTGTATATTATAAGTATACAAAAGTCATTAATATTCAATGTGAAAAGAAAATATTCATTTGAATAAATTATTCCTAACGCAATTAAATGGTAATAAAAAAACAAATAGATAGTTATCTAACTTTATAGTCGGAAACATGTCGGACAATGATCAGTATTATAACATTTTATTAAGGTACTAAACATTGACATGTACAAATTTCTTAAGCGGTGATAAGTTAAAACTTAATAATTAAGTGATATAGTGAAGAGTATTTGCCAGTATAGTAATTTTTATGGTTATATTGCAATTATGTAGACTGTCCAGCCCCCCCACCCGTTGCACATTGACCTAAAAACCAATCTCAGAATATTTAGTTTTAATGAAATTAATGTGTTCACAAACTTTGTTAATATCCTTCCGTATATTTATAATAAATATACACCAAAGATTTTAACAAAATGCATAGATCTGTACGAAATTTGTTAGTTGTTGACAGAGATGTTAAAGTTTTGTTTATTCTTGGAAAAGAATTTACCAATAAATTATGTTGATTCTTTATTATGTATACGAAAAAAATTGTGAAAAGAATTGATGAATTAATAATTATTCTTATAGAATTTGACGCGATGTGAAAATGAATATTGTACAAGAAATATATTGATACCAACCACTTCCCAAAATGTGTGCGGTATTGTGGCGCAATCTCACCATCATCCAAAAACCGTATTGTCTTAGAATATAACCATATTAAACTTCTTTGATTTGAGAATAATGCTTAGTTGCTTTGAGGGTATTTATTTTTTAAGCCAATCAGATTCACCAGATAATGGTTCCCCAAAATATGAGTATATTTATAAAATCTTCAATCCAAGTCGATCACATTTTATATACTCGTGGAATGCAATTAGCTAACGGTATTATTGTAAAATCATAAATCTTAAATCAATGTGAAAAAGCATACTTAAACAATATTTTTGTGTTTTAAAAACGATAAAAAACAATCAAACAAAAAAAATAGAACCACTAAAACTTATTGACTGTCAATTGTTTTTTATTTAAGTTTTTAATCTACACATCTTGATATATCCATAAATACTTGCATTGGCGTATATATTTCAAACATTGATTAAAATATGTATTAATTTTCTATTTGATAAACTGACTATATTTGAGATGACATTAAATCTAGTGGTTTTCTCTGAAGTTGTTTGGTTTTATTCTAAGATTTCAATGGAAATCTGAATAATATTATCAATATGTAAATCAAGACTGTATTTCAGTTAATTTATAAAAAAAGTTTTCATTAGATATATTCTGTGACAAAAATGGAAAAAATATTTTCAAAATGTCTTTTCTTAATCGTCTTGTTTGAAATATTGCTACATATGTATATTACAAATAGCGTGATATTTTTGGATGTAACACACTACATAAATCTACATAAATACAATGAAATCTCACGTTTACGCTGGTTTTACTGGTATGATTAAAAACCAAATGATTTTTTTAGAAGCCTACAGGCTTAATCAAAATTTAAATTTTAAACAAACTTTTATAACGTAACGATAGTATTTTTCGTAAAAAAATGGTTTTGTGAACTTTTCAAACGAGGCAGTAAAAATATTCCTCATTTATTTGGGTTGCTTGGATTTTTTGTTTTGGTAGTCTCTTAATAATTTTTCACTAGCCATATTGCAAAGTGAGATTCTATTATATTTATGTTATATTTTATTTCATCTGCGCCACATATAGCCCCATCGATCTCTTATAAAGAAATATTTTGTTTACATAGTATAAAATAGGTAGAATTCCTTACAATCTATTGCCATTCCTTCCCTTCCCTTTCTTCTTATTATTTTAAGCTAATGTAATTTAAGTATTTTAGTTTTTCTATTATAAACTCATATTATTTAATGATTATTTTCGCTAAAATTTTCTTCAAAAATACAAATACTGCATATAACATGTTTTACCAACACTTGGTAATCGCTTTAATATTTTCAGTATTATAACAATAAACCCCCACACCATTCGATAATTTATTTAAATTTTTATACCATGATTTCCTAAGCATGTTTACATTAATCCAAAGTTACATTAAATTCATTTTTTCTATTTGAAATCAACATATTGGCTATTTTTATTTTTTAACTATATTTGTCTGAAAATGACATACACCATATAAATTTATATGTTAAGATTTTTTGAAAAATCCGAAAAAGTATTTTTTATTTTTTTGTACTTTTTGCATGATTTCTATATTTTTAATATATACAGTGAAATTTCAAAATGCACCTCACTTCATTCATTTTACTATAAACAATTTGGGACCATGTAACGTCAAAAAATAATTAGTTAATCTTCTTATATTAAACAAAATACAAATCCTTTTTTTAACTTATGCAGCTAAAGTATAAATTTATTGTTTTATTCTTTACAGGATTTTCCCCTTTCAATTAAAATGTCTTAAATAATTTCACTTTTAGGGAGATATCTGTCAATACTTGGTGAAAAGGAATTATATATAAAAAATACTCATTTGTACTAATTCCTACATTTATTTTATAAGATCATTATTAAATAAAAGTGGAAATTAGTACAATCGAGTATTTTACTTTTTGATCTAAATAAGTTATTTAAATTAACATGTTTTCTTGAAAAAATAATTGTTTTTACTTTGGTGCATTTTGAAAGTTCAATGTTATTTTTTACGTTTATTTCTTAAGTATGCATGTGAAAAAATGATGAAAAAGTTATTAGAAAGGTTATCCAACAAAATTTAAAAAAATCTTAAAAATATTGTAATTGAGTTTGGTATTTTAATATTTATATATTTCTGCTATTCGTCTACCTTTACCTGACATCATTTCCATTCTTTGAATTCCAGAGCTAAGTAGTAAGTACATATATTATTTTTTAGCAATTTAAGGACCGATGTGATACAAGTAAGGATATTTTCTTTGAACTCTTTGAACTTGTTCAGTAAGAAACCAATAGAAAATATCCACAATCAGTTGTCTTAATAAAAAATAATGTTAATTAGAATAAAACAATGATAAATATATATTTTTTGACGATGTTTAAGAGTATTTTATAAACAAAGGTGTTGTTGTAAATAATAGTTTTTGTTTATATATTTTTAATTTAATTTTATAATTATAAGTAATTATTATTGATGACAATGTAAATAAACATGTAAAGATTAAATAGTGTAAATTGGTAAAGAAATTAAAGATTATTAACATTCTTTTAAGAAAATGTGTTCTTATATTTTAGTAAATTAATAAAAATATTTTTAGTATTTTTTTATTTTTATCTTTTATTTCGTCACAATTTATGCGCGCGATAAAATAAATCACATAATAAATGTATAATAAAACGATAGCGTTATAATATTAAAGTTTTCAAATATTATAAGTAAACTAGACAAATTCAAAGCCTGTTGATGAATAAAGCGATGCCAGTAAAACAATGTTTACATTGCGCAAATAGCAAGCCGGGCACACAAATAATTCTTACGAAATTAACATTTTAGCCACGTTTTCATCAGTTTATACGTTTGTTTTTTTGCAAAATACTTAACTTTACTGTTGTCATGTCGTATGCATAAACTGTAGAATGCTTGGATTTGACTTACCGAAAATAAATCAATTTATCACCTACACATTATAAATAATTGATTCCGGTTAGACAATATTTTCACAAAAATCTATGGTTTAAAACGTTGAATTTCAAATAATATTGGCGCCGCACTTATATGATTATAGCCTTCGTAACTTCATAATTATATTAAATGCACTTATATTCTTCTATTTGCACTTAAGAAACCAACAAACTGCAAGTGTAGACAGAAGACTTTTTGCTGTACAGTGTTATTCGATCGTATTTGTGTAACGGAGAGAACTTCTCTTAACTCCGAAAAAAATCCTCTATTAACTCCGAGAAAAATAAAGAGTGTACACTCAACTTACAGTGCCTAAATATCGTTCATAAGACAGGGTAAGTTAAATTTATTCTTATAATAAACTATGAAAATTCATTTTAAACAAAATAATCATGTGTGAATTCGTTTTCTACAAATCAAAGCTTACCATATTGTATTGTATTCAAGTAATCAATACATATTTTTTAGGAGGGTTACGCCATCATCAGTCTACTGCTGGATGAAATATGTATTTAGCCTACCCTGTACCCCTGCTGTACACAATTATTAATTCAAATCGTCTCCACAATACCCTACATCTAGGGCACCCTTTTTGTAATCCCAATATTTCGGGATTGACAATTTTTCAAAAAAAAAAATCGAGAATTTTGCACTTGTCCTCAATCCTGAATTCCCGGGATTTGTACTATCAAAATCCCGGGATATCGGGATCACAAAATTGAACGAGATACCGGGGCTGGAGGCCTTATCTACAACTCGGGAACACTGATTTGATCATTGTTAAGGAAGTGCTTTGTATAATTGGTAATAATTCAAAAATGTACAAAAATGTAAAATGTGAGAAAACATTGAAAATCACTTGGTAACCCAAGTTATAGTATTGAGGTTGCAAAATGCATCGACCTATATCTGTCGTAACTTTTGATTGCGCAAACTTGCGCTTAACAATAGCTTTGAGATAAAAGTAATATTTGCGACTAAAAAAATAATTACCGTCTGCCTAGTTAAGTGTACATTAAGTTAAGTTAGGAATGATAGCGACGTGCGCAACCGGTTCTGATAATTGCATAAAGCTATGGAGCTAGTAGGAAAAATTGTGTTTTATTTTTTACATGAATTTTTTAATTGAAAATTTTGAATTGGTTCTTTAATATTTTGCTTTGAGATCGATGAGTATGAGTAAGGTTCAAGGTTAACGAAGTGCTTACTCAGAAGCCATTCTCGCGTAATTATGGTATTGTGCCAACTGTGGTCTTCTAAAGGGAAGTGTACCGACTTTATCTTCGAAAAATGTAAACATTGCATTTGCTAAGCGTTGGGCATTACTTTAAACAGCGATACTCCCAAGTGGTCAGAGCATTAGGAGAATGGCTTGTTTAGACTTGGTACAAGTTTTTATACGCGCATGTTTGAAGTCAATATCGAGACTGGGGCTCTTAGCACAAGGCCCGCAAATTACTGTCATAATAAATTTCAATGAAAATCGTTACCGCCGGATTATGTCATCTATTCGTGAACATCGATTATTCATATTGAATTGTGCCAAGGTTTTCGATTTTGTGTTACATGTTGAGAGTGACCCGATTCAACAACTGGGTTAGGAACAATTTAACGATACAATCGACTTCACAAAATTTACAATATAAACTTTGTCAAAAACATGGAATTATTAGTATTATTAATTTATACACCGGAGGTGTACTACTCGGTTAATCGATCAAGGACTTATACCCTCGAAGGCAATGATGTTCAATCGTATGAAAATGCATACATTATATAAACGATTTACTAACCACAATACATTTTCTAACCACATCATTCGTTCTCTACTTAGGCAGGTTGAGCCATTTATTTACGTTTCAACGTCAAAATGCTCAAAATACTGACCTGATGTTGACACTGGAGTACTGAAACGTCGAAAATAGGATCGAGGAGCGACGGAGACAAAGTAACCCCAGACAAATTTTCGTAATATTTGCATGGCATTGATTGAGGTATCAATGTAGATTACAATAAATACCAGCTAGTTATTATTGGCATTTAGCCAATGGTTGAAATATGAAGATTTTTTAAAACGCGAATGCACCGCACCGTTCATAAACCCGAAAGTTAAATAAAAGTTAAATAAAAGAATTGATTAAATAATTATTGAATGCATAAAATACCCCTGTAGTGTAAAGATGGACACCTGCGCGCCTCGGAAGGGCAACCCAGGCCATTGGCTTCCGCTGTATCAGCGCCTCTATCGTTCGACCCTGCAAGCTATGCCTATGGCTCTATTCTGCACTCACCATCTATTGGTCTAGTCTAGATTTATCTTAACTTGTCTCTGAGTCTTATTACCGTTTGTGATGTCACGGATGCGACAAGAATTTTGCGTTTGACAGAGCGCAATAAAACAGCCACGGCGTAATATAATGTAGCTTGGTACATCAAAACCTTTTATGATTATTGTGCTTTCTGAAAAAGTTGACAATTACTTCAGTTAACCACACACTGCTCACATATACATACAATACAATTGTGTTTTTCTATGATTTAGTCAGAACTTTTAAATATTATAGATAATCCATTATCATTATCTAAAAGATATGTTAACTTCGTTGTTTTACGCCAGGCACTGAAAAATGCAACGGTCGTCTTTACACCTCCACATCCAAATGAGGTGTTACTCGACCGATTTCGAAATATAAAAATAACAATAATTTACCATCTTCTTACACTTACATACCATAATATTGCGATTTTTTAGAAAATAATATCATCCAAGTAAATTTTAATATATCACACAGGCTTGGTATTATTTCGTTGATCCTGTTAATCTTTTTTTAGTTATTTTAGTTATTTTCACGATTGACTAAATTAAAAAAAACTTGATCTGGTAGTATCAATGCACGGGAAAGAGTAAAACCTGTTTCAAAATAATATGATCCTTTGTGTACACATATTTTTGCCAATGAAATATATCTTAAACGCATTATTGTATTCAATGATTGAATTCTGATAATTTCCCGGAAATACGGTACACGATTAAGAGTCTAGGATATTGGGATGAAAATACATAGTTTTACTTCGGAAAGAAAATGTTGAGTGACGGACCAGGCAGCTCCTTGTGCTCCAGGTCATGAAATTAAATACTGGATAGAGAACGTGCTGCAAATTTTTATAGAGAGATTCTATCTACCCTTTGACCATCATTTACGATCCGTTGGATGTATTTGGCGAAACCAAAGGATACATGGTTTTTTAAATCCTGGAAGGTATCGAAGTGATTACAACGTGACATGTAACAGGGAATACCAATAACAGGAAGGCGCTGAGTGATGGCAATATATTATGCTCCATACGATAAGAGTGTATGGCGAGGTGAGACAAGAGAAAAATACATATACTATTAATAAATATATAAATATATTTCTAGGCTAGTAACACTTCAATGTAATAATATTTATTACGACTCCAATTGTCTAACTTAAAATAGTTTCTTATCTCGATATGCACAAATAAATTATTTCTTTTTGAATAAGTTTTCTATATATATTGATAAATATTAATTTTCAAATACTATAAAATGACTTTTTAGACTTAAATTTTACAAAAGGGTCCAATCAAATTTTTCCTGAATAGTTCTTTTAAAAAAGGCCAAAACCTGTCGGTTATTACGAAAATATAAATATATTAATGTACGTAACGATCTTCAGTTTAAATGTTATATTGAAGCGATAAAAAAATCACTTCACTCATTTTTTGAAGTGATAAATGACCAAAAACAAGTGCTGATGACTTTTCAGTATGTAACTGTATTTTGTAAAATATTTAATTACTGATGGAAAAATATATTGATTCCTCACACTTGAATACTAATTTTACTCGAAAAAGCAATTTCTTTGTTATACAAATAAATGAAAAAGCAAACACATGAAGTTTGCAAAGTTCAAAGAACGTTCAAAATGTGACGCTATTAAAGAAATGGCGTGTTTTATTTTACATTATTGGAAATTGCAGAAATTTTATTAAGTATAAAAACTGGGTTATCAAAATATAAGAACATGTACACACATACATAGATCACGTATTGTATTCTAAAGTGGATAATTTCTTATTCTGTGTGCATTCAATAAAATATTTCATTTATCCTGTATTTATTTTTAAATATGCGTTTTTACAGCATAAAAATAAAGATTTTTATTGATATTCATTAATAACATTTCAAAATGCAAAAATCTTTATCAGTTTCCAAAATAACGATGTAATTTACTTCGTAAAATTCTTCGGTAGTTTTAACTACGTAGTTAAACCAGTTTTTAAAGTGCTTTTCGGAAGATAAACATAGATCAATATATATGGAAGGAATGGAAAAAAAGATTATTGCTGATTGTAAAACCCTATTGCAATCATAAAAATCCCGTTAAGTTGTCTACTACATATTTCGTAAAACAGATTCAATTCATAGATCTAATCGATAATAGAACAAATATGATCCGCAGATTTTTGTGTCTTAGACATAGACGAAACAAAAAATTGTATCTGCCGAGGTATGGAGCGGATATGTAAGTAAGCAATCAAACTAGCCAAAGCCTGTTGATACCAAAGCAATGCGATTGAAGTTTTTATTGAGTGGCATCTCTAAGAAACTCTTTGTACCGATAAATGATTTATATCGCTTGGTCAGGTTTTAAAATCACTTATATCATAGTAGAGATAAGAACGGTGCTATGTGATGGTATAGGTTTGCTTCATGGAATGATATTGTTTTGTTATACAATATTACATTCCTCTTATCATTTGAGAGCGTATTATTTTTTATTATGTTATTTATGGGAATCTTCAGAAATAATTAAAGTATTACATGAAACATAAAACATTAGTCTGCGGCGTTTTACTGATGAGTAAACAAGTGTTATTAGTATTTTTAACTCACCCTTTCCTGTGTCCAGTAGTAAAGAAAAATCACTTACCTCCATTTTGTAATTTATAAGTTAAAAGTTGGAATCAATATTTATTTAGTTTATTCGTAAATATCCTTACGATATTTTACATAAAATTGCTTCTCAAATAAATGAAACACGTGTCACAACTCACAATTGTTTACACCACCTGCGGAATAAAAAAGTTTTACATTTAATTTAAATTACAAATATATTTCCACAAAGTTACTGCCGAATTCATCGACCATATACAAAAAACTGTCTTGGAAATATTCTGTTTTTTACGAAAGATATTTTTTCTTAAAAATGTTTGAAGGCAAATTAAGTCCATTTTGCAATCTTTTGTCTCAACATTAAAAAGGCGATTATGTCAAAATATGCTCTAAGATCCAAAGTGGAAAAAAACCCTCTGAAAAATCACTCCTAATTACCAAATAAGTATTTGAGTGAATTAGCACTTCTGTATCCTAATGTTCTACCGACATCAAATCTTCAGTTGTCACTCAGAATGTTTAATTAGATGGATCATTAACTATAATAGAATACACAGGATAGAGATATGGAGACACTCATTCTTACAACGAATAAAATAAATATTTAGCTCTAATAGGGTAAAATATCAAAGTATTTCAGTTCTACAGTTTTTAAAAAAGTTAAAGGTTGATAGCTATTTCGGCTTACGCCATCGTCAGAACTCAGTCAGAACGTCAGAACATCGTTCTGACGATGGCGTAAGCCGAAATAGCTATCAACCTTTAACTTTTTTAAAAACTGTAGAACTGAAATACCTTGATATTTTACCCTATTAAAATGGAGTTCTACCAAGTAAATGCCAAATCAATAAATATTTAGCTCTACTTTAAAGGTAGTAATATTTAGTAAGAAAGTGGACATATAAATAAAATAAGCACACTTCATAATCTAATTGAAGTGACTAACTAAATATAATGTTGTTTTGTTCTTTGCGAATAATTGACAGAGTTATAATTAAGTAAGGACCTCAAAAAGCTTCGTGATTTATTTAATTTCAATATTATGTTACTAAATTGTATTGATAACAAAAGCGATTGTACAAGAGAGAAAATAAATTTAAATGAAATTATCAACACTTATCGTTATTATATTCTCCTCAAAATTTGTGTCATATGTAGGGAATCCAATCCCGAGCCAAAATGTTGATCCCGGAATTTCGGGATTAGAATTTTTCGATCCTGGGATCCCGGCACTGGTCCTGAAAACATTAAAATACGTTTTTTAAGAAATAAACATTGATGATATTGTCCAAAAATAAATTAAACAGTTTATTATATGTTATATTATATAACCAGCTGTGGGCTGCCAATGCGTTACTAAGAGGCTTTCTTAGTCTCAGCTATTCGCGATGAAGGTGTGGATTTTTTAATTACTCGTAAAAAAAATATGCGCCATAATTATTAAACGAACTTAATATCCATACATTATGTAAAAATACGCAATATAACTTGAGATAATTTATTTCTATAGCTGAAAAAAGTACCTACCTACTTCAGACTGCAAGAGTGAAGAGTTCTAAAATTGTCGTGTACATAAATTCTTCATAATTTTATTATGAAGTAGTAAATATAAGTATGATAGTATGATAGAAAATATAAGTAATTTAAATATTATTTTAAAATATGCCCGAAGTGCCATAGCATCAATTATTTCGCAATTTTTTCTAAAGTTTCGGTTTACGGTACAAAATTTAAATTTATGAACAATAGCAAAAGAAATCTCGCAAAACAAACAGTGCCATTGATATTTGATAACATAAAAAAATTACTGTCGTCAAATGCATTAACATATAATTCAGTAAAATGCGTTGAAGAAATTTAATACGCTTGGAATCAAATTACCTTATCTTCTGCGATAACTCTTGCAGTAAATCTAATTGCAAAGAATTTAAATTAGGCATAGTTTATTGCATATGCGTGAACTGCTGACTTGAAAACCAACACGTTTCTGTATCAAAATCAATCCCGAAAGTTTCGGAATCATGTCTTCTAATTCCGGGATTGAAATGTATCGAAAACTGTACGGGATCCCGGGATTGAATTCCCTAGTCATATGTCAAAATTATTTTCTTAAATCTAAGAGTCTAAGCCTAACCCAGCCACTTATTTTTCCGGACGAATATTGAACAACAATAGTAACATCTAAGTGTTATTTTTTTATGGAAATTACATGAAAATAGCATTATTTATATATTGTATATTGAAGTAAAAAAGTAGGTTAATATTTTAGAAATTGATGAATTTTTTTCTGGCTTACATTTTGGTGTAAAAAAATATTTATTACATGTCATGTAATCAATTTAATTGAAATATTGCTTAGTGTTACTTTAGCAAAGAAACGAATTTTGAAATACAATAAATTCAAAAATAAGAAAAAGATCTATTGCAGTCATTTGCCTCAAAGGGCTAGCCATAGCTTGGCCAGGGCAACAGCCTCCGCGGCTATATAAACGACGCATTGTACCGCGGCGAGCTTATTCCACTCGTGAGAGGGTGAAAGAAGTGAGAGCTGCTGAATTTGAGATATTATATAACCAGGAAAAAATATACTTCATCCTCCACAGGATGTTTGCAGCTAGAACCTTCGCCTTGCTGGCTACCCTGACCCTGACTTCTGCACAGATCCCATCGCTAGGATGGTGCCCAGACTACCAGGTATTTATTGATTAATTAATTAGTTAAAACAAAAAAAAACATACTTTATTAGGGAAATGTTATAGTTTTTCAATTCAAATTTCTGATATGAACATTAACGAGATGAAATATCGATAGCGAATTGTTGCAAAAAATTAAACTTGTGGTTTCATGAACAGATAAGTTATGCAAATACTGATTGTTGGGAAGTTTTCAGAATTACTAGAAAATATATATTTATTTGATGTTTTTTTAATAGCAATACATTGTTTGTAAATATTGCTTTATATGAATATTTATATCGATTCGCTAATGAAAATGTCAATTTTACAGAAACGACATATTTTCAGTAAAAGCTTTTTTGTTTTTAGAAATGTATGCACTATTTTGTGTGATTGTGCTATTTCAAAACATTAACCGTGACAACGAAATATCTATGCTTTGTATTGGGAGGATTAAAATATTCTTTGATGAGTAATAAAATAAACACTTCCCATTGAAAGTTCAAAGAACTGTTAAATTATGTTGTTTTATTGTTTTAATTGATTAGACAACGGAAACTCGTATAAACTACCACTATAAACCATTTTGAGAATTTTAAGATTGTATTTTTCCTCTGTATTTTATTATTTTTGAATAATTTATCTCAAAAAGTGGCTTAATAATGTGATAAAAATTATAGTAGTCTTTAATCTAATGTTTTTACCGACGTTTTATAAGATTGTTTTATTTATATAGAGATTAATATATTTCAGTTTATTTAAAGCTAATTAATCATATTACTACAGTTATATATAATATATGAATACCAATTAAAAGTTTATTGTAAAGTATATTTTAAAAAAGCATTTAAAGTAGGTTATAATATTTACGAATTATATTTGAATGCTTGTAAAATAGAAACATATTTTTTTCCATCCTTTAGCAGTATATCATTAAGTTTCTTGTAACTCAATTGTTGATATCGTTATAACAACTATTGCGCACATATTGTGAATTACAAAACTTGTCCATGGCATATGTATTTGATGAGGCGGTACAGTTAAATTAAGACTGGTTTTTGTTGGAAGAGTCATTTTTTCTCCTCGTGTTTTGCCCTATAGGTTACTAAACTTAGATTATGTAATCCATCTAACGGTAAAAAAACATATAATAATTGTAAAAGTTGACGACTAGAATTTTTATTTTAAGATTTGAAAAGAATATTTCTTGATCTGAGGTCTGCCAGTATTTTAATATTATAATAGCGTTATGGTGTTTAATGTGAAAATAAAAAAATAAAAAAATATATTACATTTTTAAATTTACACTATTTTACCGCTTTGTGTTGCTACACAAAGTTTCAAAAGCAGTGCAAGCTTCTTCTTCTACGCTTAAATAATGATAATAATAACTTTTACAATACCAGAGATTTTTTTAAAACCTTTTATTAAACTTTTATTGAAACGCGTCTGTTCGGGTTCCCATAATTAAGAAAGATTTTTAATTTAGTTCACTTTAATCTTAAAATATATATTTAATATCTAGTGATCTTTGGCGACTCTTGAACAATCAAAATGCAACTGTTATATAAGGTCTGATAAATATCACCGATCTTGTTTCTTTCCGAAATAATGACTCACCATTATGGATGGGAGACAGATTAATATTTTGAAAAAGTTAGAAAACAAAGAAATATAATAAATATTTCAAGTAAAAAGTATTGAAAATTAAAATGTTTACCCAGTTAAGAATATCTAATTTTAGAACAAGTTTACATATATTTTATTTTTGTACAATAAATATTATTATTGGTGATAATTAGGGCTTGTCGGTTTTCAAAAACCGGTTTTTTGGCAATATTTGTGACATTCGAAAACCGGTTTTTCAAATTCGTAACCGGTTGTGCCGAATTTTTCATAAACAAGTTTATAAATAAAATAAAAGAAAATTTGGGTCTTTTATTTGATAGCTTAAAGACCATATGCCCCACATCATTATCCAGCGAAAGGGTATTTTTGATATCAGAAAATTTTGTTACAAAACGATCAGTGGACGCTTTGTGTTTTCTTAAATCATATTTTCTGAAGAGTAACACCAAATAATTTCTTGTTATGTATATTATGTATATAAATAAACAACTTAAAAAAATGATTTTTTCTCGCTATTTTAATTGAATTATCCTTTTTTTGTAAAACTTCGAAAACCGGATAAAACCGGTTTTCGAACAATATTGACATTCGACAACAGGTTTTTTCAAAAGTCAGTTTTTTTATAAGCCCAAGTGATAATCAACGTCAAGTACAGAACGTAAAAATTAAACAAGTTTTAAAAATGTGTTGTACAAAGTTTGTTTTAGATAAAAACTGTAAAACATGTATAATGTTACAACATAATATTTTAATTTCTACCATAAGTACTCTTCTTAAACGATTATGCTAATTACCCAACCTTAATCCATTGTGTATGTGATAAATTTACTTTTCCGTAACAATGCAATAAATCTGTGTGATTTAAACTTGCAGGCAATGGCGGACTTCAATATGAATAAGTTTTTGGGCCAATGGCACGAGGCAGAGCGATATTTTACCGTCACTGAGCTGGGAAGTCGTTGCGTCACAACAAACTATGAAAAGATGCCCGATGGACGAGTTTGGGTCTCTAATGAAATTAGAAATGCCTTGTGAGTAAAAATATCTTGCTCATTATTTTGGTAGAACAAATATGTCAACTTTTCCACGTGAATTCCAAGTAACCGACAGTATTTCCGTCAATATCTTTCATATAGGTATATATTTTTTTAATATTTACAATTCACTGTCATCAAGAGTCATCACTGATGTAAAAATATAAAAAATGAGTTGTATAATGTGACATAACAAAAATAGAAATTCATTGTAATTTTATTTTATTCTTAGATTAAATTCATTGCTTATCGACGACCGCTTCGACAGTTTATGATTTGAAGATTTTGTGACAAAATTTTAAGAAAATTAAGAGGATTACAAAACATGCGACGTCATTTTAAAAATATTTTTGAAAATTTTTAAGATACATAATACAGGAATCTCAAACCAAATTATTTTTCTAAAAGTATGCAGTAATTTCTGGTAGGCGTACCCAAAATTGTTCCTCAAGTGGGCCGCAGAAAAAAAAAACTATATTGGGTTCGGGTCACAAGAAATAATGAAATTTAATGTATTAATTTAAAAAAATGCTTTCATTGTAAAAAAAAATGTACGTGTTGTATTAATTAATAATTCAAGATAATGGTGGATTGTGGCTTTAAGCCCTAGGGCTTACACAGACAAATCTAGATTTGTCGGTGTAAATTTGTATTTGTCGGGTCCTATGGCGCAGCGGTTAGCGTTGTTGGCTTCCTTGCCAGACTTCACGGGATCGAGTCCCAGCACGAACAGCATTTATCGATTTCTGTATATTCCCTCACACTTTTCCACCCTTCCGATTCTTCAATAACTGGGCGTAGCGAGAGCGATTAGTTAATCACTAGTCCTGTCCTAGCCTTGTCCTTTTATTCCTACCAGTGGCGACCGGTCAATGTGGCATTTAATCAATACACCCCTTGTATATGCAGGGGTGGCTATATTTCATGAAATATAATTCAAACATAACATTTAGACCATACACTCCTTTTAAATTCTTCATGTATTTATTGTCTATAATAAATATTTTGGAACATTTTATTTTATTTTATTTTTTAGACAATAAAAACATGAAGAATGTAAAATGAGTGAATGGTATAAATGTTATGTTTGAATAATATTTCATGAAATATAGCCGCCCCTGCATGTACAAGTGGTGCATTGATCCAATGCCACATTGACCGGCCGCAACTGATTCCTACTACTCTCTTTGGAAAATTGAGGTTGAGCGACTAAGTAACAAACAGTTCTCGTAGAAAAACTTCTGTTAAGATACCTCCATGAGGAGGCCATATGTTCCACATTGGATGCGGAAATGGATTGAAAAAAAAAATGTATTATCTTAGTACAAAATCGCATTCAAATTTTCATCAGTAAGTCTATTTTTCTAACCGGATTTATTTTGCTTCATTAAAAAAAAACCTTGCTCCAAATTATTGTATGAAATGATATACTTAAAAAAGTATGAACAACATTTTTTCTTTTTAATCCATGTCCGCTCCCAATGTGGAGCATATGGCCTCCTGATGGAGGTATCTCAATAGATTTTTTCCACGAGAACTGTTTGTTAGTCAGTCGCTCAACTTCTCTTCTCCAAAGAAAGTAGTAGGGATAGAAGGATAAGGCTAGGGCAGGACTAGTGGTTAACTTATCGCTCTCGCTACGCCTAGTTATTGAAGGATGGAAAGGGAGGGAAGGAAATTAAGACATCACAAACACGCATGCCTCCGAACAGACATCGATCGAAAAAATGCTGTTCGTACTAGGACTCGAACTCGTGAGATCCAGCATGAAAGCCAGTAACGCTAACCGCTGCGCCATAATAAATATGATAATATATTCGCCATATATTTGTCAAGTACATGGCGAATTGGCGTCAGTTGTTATGTCATGTACTATGATTTAATTTAAAACAATAAATAAATAAATAAATAAATAATAAAAAAACATTGACATCTGCAAACAATTTCAATCGGGCCGTAAGTTGCGCATCTCTGATATTTCAAGTAAAAAATAAATAATAATTATGACAAGCATGGAACTATATCGCAAACCTCTGTCTTTTGATTACTTACAATTATTATAACATTGTTTACAATGAAAATATAGTACATATTATTTGATTTATCTTTTGTCATCATAATTTTATTTCATCTGTAAAAATACTTATTGAATACAGTGTTGAAACAGTTGCCTATTTTAGTGATCCCCATTTTATGAAGAATTCCTCAATCATGATCCAATTTTTAAAATAAATCAAATCATTTCAGCTTGCTTAATAACATACGGAAAAAAATGTAAGTTATTCTGTTATAATGTAAATAATTGGTGGAAATTTAGTTTTATAGATGAGCATGAAAGAAATATGATTTTATTGAATTAAAAAAAAAAAAAATCCATTTTTATCATAAATATTGTGATAGAGAGCTCTGTCGAAATAAGCATACAGTTATAATTCTCCTACCTTCTTGCTTCACAGATGGCAGTGCTATATTATGGTAAAGTAAATTTGGATTTTTAAAAAAAAACTTTATCTTATTTCACAGCACTGGGGTGAAGCGGGTACTTGATGGTCAGCTCCAAGTAGTCGGAAGAGATGGAGAAGGAAAGTTGTCTGTCAAATATGCTTCGTTGCCCGTGCCATATGATACCCAATATTCTATTCTTGATACGGATTATACCACATATGCAGTTGTTTGGTCTTGCAGTGGAATTGGTCCAGTTCATACTCGTAAGTTTCATGTTTTTTTCTATCTTTGGTTAAATATTGTAGTTTTTTTATAATGTCCATTCCTGATGCGGATCATATGGACTCCTTACGTAGAGTCTAGTTCAGCGTTGTCCAAAAGAAATCGTTTGATGGGTCAAATAAAATATTACCGGTATATGGTGGGCCGCATAAAAAACAAAACAAACAAACGTATTAAAAACAATTTATTAATTAATAATTACCATGATACTTTTTTTTATTTTACAAACAGCCAAAAAATTATCAAAACATTTTATTTACACAATAATTAATGTGACACTTGTTTTTTTTTGTACTATTTGATATTTTTCATCGGCCAGCCTGTTGCGACATTTCATTTTGAAAACTTTGAAAATTTTGAAAACAACGACTCGCAGTGATATGTGGTCCCAAATGCAGCTGTAATGCACATTGCCAGCTTTTTTAATTTTGGAAATTTATCCTCGAGGATATATTTTTGATAAAACTCACGTTTATTTTCTTTAAACATGCCTTTTAACTCTATGCTTGATTGGAGGTCTATTAACTCCATTTGTAAATTTGCAGGTGCGGATTCCACCTCTATGTTAAGTGGAGCTAAAATATTGTGAACATTTCCTCATACTTTTGCATGTATGAGAATCTGTCGTTGAATGCTTTAATTATCTTTGAGAAACATATTTGTAGAAGGCTGTTAACTAAAATAGGGCCGCGTGATGGACATCACTGGTCTAGTTAATAAATGAAAATTATTTATAAATAAATAAAATTACATATGAATCATAAACGATTCAATTAATTTTTATTTTTTCAAAGTAGATATTTTTGTTTTGTAAAGTACTTGTTTTTTCTATATGATTTTCATTGAATGAATACAGTTAATTGTTATATTATACAACAAGCACGTCTAACTCTTTTAACACCAATTTGGTATTAAGTTAAATTAAGTAAAGCTAAATTAAGTATTGTACACAAAGCCGCGAGCGTATTACAAAAAAACTCAAATTAAGAGTATTTTTTTTTTATTATATGCCCTGCTTACAAAATAACAATCGTACAAATACTAGAATGTTACAAATGAAATATAGTTTACAAAAGCTGTTAAAAATAAATAAATTGAAAAATTTAGACACTTGACAACGATTTTCGTTAACCAAGTATTCAAAATGTAGAAAGAAAAATGCTGCAGTATTGCAATAAATATGCCGGTGGGCCACGTGTTTGACATACCTGCTATACTAGATAAGAAGTCTTTTGTATCACACATTCAAAAAGAAAGGATTGAGATTTTGTATCAATAGGAGTATTTATTGATTGCTTTCCTAGTAATATTCGGCTTTGTCTACATTTTTTTATTGATAAATAAAATTAATGCCTACATTTTTTATTGTTAGAAAACGCATGGATCATGACTCGAGAACGTTTGGCTCCTGGTCTAGTTCTTCAACGAGCATATGGAGTTCTGGATAAATATAAAATATCTAGAGCTTTCTTTGTAAAGACGAATCAAGCTGATTGTACAATCCAACCAGCACCAATTGAAGCCATAGATCCCACTCCTGCTCCCACTGTAGAAGATGCATCTGCACCACCAGCTGTTAAAAAACACTCTGCCCAAGGCAAAGATACTGTGGGGTCTGCTATTGAATCAGAAGTCACTCATCAGGAAAAGAAAAATGAAGTGGTAAATTCCTTTATACGGACAGTTTTTAATTTTTGTGGACATTCTAATAAATTAAAGTGACATTTCTATTTAAAATTGTTTAAATGAAAATCATGATTTTTTTGTTGTAAATAACCACTATTTATTGTGTCTTAAAGTCGTATTTTAATATTTTTTACTTTGATTGTTTCAGATTGTACCCAAAGCACAAGAGACAACCAAGCAAGAAGCAAAACTTGATGCTATAGTAACACCAACTACTCAAAAAGCACCTATATCTGTACCAGAATTGATCCTGTCTAATTCAGAGTCTAGTAAACCTACAGCTGATGCACCAAAACCAGTTTCTGACAATTCAAAACCTGCAGTAGTACCTGAAAATCCAAACGTGGAAATTAAGACACCAGAATCAATACCTGAAAAGTCATCAGAATCAATCAAGATTAATTCTGATATTCCTATTTCAGTACCTGAAAAGCAATCTATTGTACCTAAACCTGTCGACAATCTACAAAAACCAGTTGCAGTTGCAGAAGGAATAAATAAATTGAATGTTTTATCTGATGAAAAGCCAGCGGAAAATTTGAAACCTGCCGAGTCTCAAAAGCCAGAAAATGATCCCCCAAAAGCCGTGCCTGAAATAAAAAAACCAATATCTGATGTTGCTAAGCCCGTTGCTGATGATGCTAAGCCAAAACCAGAAGCAGAAAAAGAATTACAAGAAGTGCCACAAAAGCAAGAAATAAAAATTAGTGAACCGAAAAATATTGAAAAACCAGCTGAGGTTAAAATTAATAAACCAGTCGCGGAAATTACAAAAGCTCAACCCTAAGAACACTACATTGTAATTAATAAATTAAAATAAAGAATAGGTTATTTGGAAGATGTTGTCAATGCAACTTTTGTGTGTTATTTCTCATAAATAGATATATTTATTTACCTGGTGTGCCTTCATAAAAGCGGAAAGTCACAAGTAATAAATTCTACAGTGCCAAATGATATTTATTGAAGAGTATTATGATGAACGAATTATTCAATATTGTTTTATGTTTAAGTTACATTTTTTTTTATGAATAAATCATAAAAAAAAACATTTTCTTTATAAATTATTTTGAATTCTTTTCTAATATTATTTATGTAGCAGATGCACTGCTTTTGAAATAACCTATTTTTTTAGCAAAGAAATAGAAAAAAAATATTCAGGCTTTGGTAGGGGTCCATTATTCAGAATAAAAATGTCGGAATAACTTCAGATCTTTTAAACATTAGCATTTGCCAAAAATATTTGATTTTGATACTCAGTGTATGGATACTCTAAGTCTTTATATTAATAGCGCTAAATGTATGTCCTGCCGTGGAATAACGGTTTATTTTGAACTGCAAATTTTTGAAGTGTCGTTTTATCCAATGGGAGCGGCTTATTTTAAGCCGCGCATAAATATTCTGATATCGCCGCATTTGAAAATTCGATATTTCTTGGTGTAGAGCGTATCACCATAGATATTCGAAAATTTTCTAATAATCAAAGACTTTAATTCAACTATTGCAAATTGCTTATATGATTATAGGGGTATCAAAATGAATCGTTGGATCGTGTGAGTCGATGTGAGACCAATATTCTTTGAAGCTGATTTGATGAATTGAATCATAATGATGAATCTTTTCACGTCTGACTTTGAAAATCTTTTGATATTCGTTAATACATTAAGAATATTCGAATTATGATATGGATATATCATAGAATAATATTTTGCTTTTTTTTCATACATTTGGATAAAATGTGCAATTAATTTTTTATTGAAAAATTGCATTTGATTTTTGGATTTTTATATATTTTGACTATCTTCCATACTAGATAAAATATATTTTTATTTTTTCATAATGTATGAGAATACTTTTGCTTAAAATAAAAATATCATAACAATGGTCCAATGTGTCAGATCATTAATGACACGACTTAACCATGCAAGTCTTCTAAACACTCTTGCTGAGGAAGATGGTGACTAAATGAATTTATGGAAAAATATGAGAGTATGCCTTACATCAGTGGTGGCCAAGATGTCGACCGTGTTACCATTTCAAGTCGACCGCCTGATGCTTTGAAACAAGAATTCCATGTGTCTTTTATTATTCATCCATTTTATTTCCCTTTCATACACATTATATTGTGCTTTGAATTACTTAATTTTTTATGAAAACTTAGCACATACGGTGTTAGAAGACCACTATGACTGATTTCAGTATGAAGTCGCCCGCTGAGATCAAAAGTTTGGCCATCCATGCTATACATGGAATAGCAAAATATTGGTAGATCAATAACATTGGTTTGATCAAGTAGAAAGATTCTTACTGACGTAGAAATAAATTTATTGGAATGTGAATAAATCGAGGCAAACAATACATCTTAAATATACAGAATAATAGAAAATTTTCAATGCTTTGAAAATTGTCGATCGTGAAAACACCGATGATTGGATTGATCGCAAGTCAAATGATCTGGATTTGGAGTACACGACTGATGCCAATATCTGATGTCACACAAACAGATGAGGGAAGGAGTGATAGTAATGCCGGCCATACATTAACACTTCCGATCCTATGTCGAATCTCATTCGACATCGATTTTACTCACGTGGGTTCTATGTGTTCTATGCGGCGCGCCCCGCGGCCGTTCAGGAAAGCTGTGACGAAATGCTCTAAAATATTTCGTATTTCGCATAATTTATCAGTGTTCTTCGTAATAATGTGTGGTTTTAACGGGATTGCCAAGCTCTCAAATAATAATTTTAAATCGTGGAGTGGTTTTTAGCTTAGTTTGTCAAGTTTTTCGCCGCAATAGTCCGTGTGATGAAGTATGACAAATTTACCGAATATTTTTTTTCTACTCGTATCTATTACAGCGGTATTCTGAGCAAAGAATCAAATGGTTTTTATGACTATTTTCGACTATATTTTCGACTTTGAAATATCTCCCTATGTGACAGATGTCATAATAAACCAAAGACCATAATAAGTTACATTAGATTTATCTATGGTATAAGAATAAGCTGTCGTAGTGGATGATAAGATAATTGTATTTTAATTGTAAAAAGCTTATAAACATTAGTAGTTAAATTTACTGGCATTTTTGCATCCAATAGAATCAAATAACGTTCGTTCGGACGCAGTACTGTACAACACAACCTCAACGGGTGACGTTTCTGTGACCCCTCGTGTGTTCAAGAACATGTTCTGAAATCGTCGATGCACATCAAATATGGTCTATGTGACTATGTGTACCCATAGTCACATAGACCATATTTGATGTGCATCGACGAAATATAGTTCCTGAGAAATAATGTAGATAGTTCCGGGAACAAAGATCCCTTTAACTCAACGAGAAAAATATTGAATACACCCATGCCAAAAATAAAATATAAAAATGAATAAATTGACATCTAATGTATAATTTTGCTAGGTTTTGAACACGAGACCTTCTGATCGCTAATAACAATTCTAAGTTACAACAAATACCAACATTGGGGTGAGATATTTTCGGTGCAATTGTTCTCAGAGGATTGAAAAACATTGAATGACATATATTTTTTAATTATTAATCTGCATGGCAACGGAAGAAACAGAGGACACGCATTGATGTGGTGGAGTGATCAGCAGAGATAAGTGATCAGGTTACCTTGGTAAAAAATGTAGTGTTTACGCGTCACACGACTAAGGGTCCAATGTAAAAACTGAAAGCTTTTCTAATAAGTCGATAAATAATAATGTATTGTACTTAAATCTTGCTCAATTGAATATTGTCATGCGTGTCGATTGGATATTTTTCTTAATATGACTTTTTAAAGGTTAAAGTTTTTATTGATTTTATTTTAGTGTACAAAATAAAAAATATCTTTTGTTGTATTTGTTTTTTAATCTCTACAATATCAATTCTATGAAAAAAAGACCTTGGATTTTGTGTGGAATATTTGATGTGAATTGGTTTCGGCATTAAGATTCTCTTCAAAAGTCATTAATGAGAGAAAAAAATGACGCGGCATTAATTTATGTATTTCTATAGCATTGATATCAGTCGTCATACAAATAATTATAAGCAGGATTATTAATATTTTTGCAAAAGAAACATTTCTACTAAAAAAGGAAGGCGGAAAATAAAAGATAAGTATGATCGTATTATATTACCGATTAATATGATAAGTTTTAGTATTTTCCAAACAAAGCATCTTAACATGTTTAACGTAAGTATGTAATATCTGTAAGTATAATATAAATATTTACATACATTTCTGGCACTACGGCAAAACTGAAAGTAGAGCATACCGGCTAAATTTGGGTATTTTGACAGTAAATATTTTATTCAAGGCTATTTGAGGTTCTATCACGCAATCTTCTTTTGAAAATGGCGATAATAAGAATAAAAGTTTATGATAACTGGTTGTTTGCTCTCCTTTTCTTACAATTAATGGGATTTACAAAAATTCATTAAGTGTGTGTCAAGTTAGTAAGTACACTACGATTTTCAAGGATAAATGCATAACTTAAATATTTGATATTTCTAAAAAATAAAAGGTGTATTTCTCTTTTTTTTTTATCTATGTCCGCTTTTTAAGTATCTCAACAAATGTTGATTTACGAGAACTGGTTGTTAATAATTTTCTCAACGTCATTTATTTAATAAGGCAAGGTTGGAATGATGGGTTTTGTAAGGGCTTCTAGCCCCGTTTTGATAATGAGATGAGTGGAAGAGGATGCAGTCATAAAAAAATCATAAACCAATTGACAAATAAAATCATGAAAGTGCCCGTACTGGGATTCGCGCATGTGGCCATGGTCACCGAAGAAGACTGCATTGAATTTTCAGCGCTTATTTTTTATACCGTTATATATAATTTATTACAATATGTTGTATTATTTAAACAACATAACAAAAAATATAATGTCTACATAAATTAAACTTTATGATAATAAATCAAAATAACCAGGTATCATAATCGTTTTTTATACACTATTGTATCATACTTCTTTGGCTACGATAGTAAAAATAGATTTTCACATAAATATATGTCTGTATGGCAGTGGTTTCCAACCTTTATGTTACTACGCCTTCTATTGAAGAAAAAAATATCTTCGCGCCTCCCCATCCTTTATTTGATATAGTAATAAAGAGACATTTTAAAAGGTAAATAAACATTTTGGACTGTTCGCGCCTCCCTTTGCAATAGTCCACGCCTCCTCAGTTAGGCGCGCCTCCCAGGTTGGAAATCGCTGATGTATGGTATATAAATCTATAATTTAATAAATGTTGTTCTGTCACTATCAAATTAAAATGCGGAACTTGTTATATATTGTACGACTTCATAATATGTAATGATCAAAACCTTAATACATTGTGTAGACTTACCATACGTCTCGAATTGTCGGTGCTGTCACGTTTTGTAGGTATGGTTCTGGCGTCCCAGCCTGTTTGTCATATTGCAAATGTCACCAATTTTTTTTATTTTTTTTTTAAATCGTTAAATAATTATATTTTTGGTGTGTGTAAGGGCAACTCAAATTTACAAGATCTTGTAAAGAACAAAAGCGAGTTCAACTGATATCGTCAGTGAGTTGATAAAGTTAAAAACAAATCTGGAAGAAGGGTCTGGCAATAAATTTATACATCAAGAAGCAAACGAGCTTTTCAGAATATGTACTAAGAAATAATGAAAGCATTAATATGAATACAATCCTAAAAGTATTTAAAAAAAAATACTTTCGCATTATATATTATAGATCAAATCCGGTTTCTCTTATCGCGAGCATTATCAAATGATGAAATATAATACGATATATGGTATTTTTTTAATACAAAATTAAGTAAGACAAATAAAAACAATAGGTAAAATAATATGAAAGAATTTTTAAATGATACAAATTATAAAATAGTAACACAAAATTATCTGAAATTAAAATGTTTAAAACCTCTTACAAATGAATACTAATAATTTGCAATGAAAAATAAAATCAGATTAAAATGAATTAAATATGATGAGCAAAAGTTATTCTTAAATAGTCATTATAACAATTAGCAAATGTGAAAATTTTATAATATCAACAATTAATATTGTATTTCATGACGTTTTAAGCTAAAATGGCTCAAGTTAAAAAATAAAATAATTGTACGTGCCTATGGATAAATTTATCAGAGGGTTTTAAAAATTACAAATACATTTTGAAGCAATAGGTATGTTTGCGATTTTTTAGATTTTTTAAGAATCGCGTGACAAATTGATTAGGTATCTCACGCTAAAAATGGCTTTCATTTCAATATTGTTTCTTTTATTTCACAGAATGAACTATCTTGAATAAAAAAAAACTTTAAATAGTTGCTGTCTTTATATTTAGCCAGAATTCCAACACAATATTAGCTTATTTGAAATTACCCATAAATGACGTTTGGGGTAGCATGTTTTGTGAATAACCCTTGTTATTTTAGCTGGTAAATAAATTACAAAAGCACAGTCAGTGCATCTGAAATCTTGTATTGATATAAAAAGATTGATGCATCAGCAAATCAATTCTATAGAATAAAAAACACTGTCGTCTGCTGGAAATAACCATATCCACTCAAAGGAATAATGTTTTAAAAAAGTAAATCTTACACGTGCCTACGTTAAAATTGATTTTTTACTGACGATTTCTTTTACGTCATGACTTTTTTCTGTTTTCCGTCTCTTTTTTCAATAATGGAAATTGATTTTTTTTACACCGAAAATAAAAATATATTTTAATAAATTTATAGTCAGCCCAGAACAAGGATGTGGGGCCTACCAAATTTATATTTTGAGGTAACGAAATTTTTAAAAGACGAAAAATATAAACTAAATCATATCTAATATTGTAGAAGAGATTTAAAATTTCTTACAACTCAGTATAAATTCCCTTCTTTTAATATCTAGCATATTATATTTTGACAAATTTGAAGAGTAAAGTATGAGTCAAAATGAATTCAAACGTTTATTTTGTCGTATTTTTTCTTAAAATTCGAACAAAGCTTAAATTAAAAAATAATTTTTAAAAATAAACTCTTAATCTTTACACATTCGTTGAATTAAATAAGACCAATCTGCTATAAAATATATGTTTTTAAATACATAGCACCTGAAATTGTGTATTGAGACAAATGTCTAAGCACATTTTTTCAAAGTAAAGCAGCTCACCTATAACAAGGTCAGATTTGTATAGAATTTATTTTCGAAAACGATAAACATAGTAGTGTAATAAGGTAACTTTACTGAACCCAAGTATGAAAAAACTTATACAATATGTAGTTATAATAAAATACGCAAAAACATGTCAGTTTTTCTAACAAGACATGTTGTTCACTGTCTATTCTCACCCGTCTTGAATTTCTTCAACTGAAAAAAACAAAGCCTGTTTAGCTCTATTACAATTTATGTATATAGTAAAGTAAAATATTTATGAAGTATTTATTTATATTATCTTTCAGTGATGCACTGTGAATAATTAATATGCATGGTCTTCATTTATGTTTTATATATAAATATAATCTGATGAAATTCTTGTTTTCTTGTCTCATAACAGTACAATTCTACATTTATTTAAACATTGCGGAAATTTTAAATGATTTTATTTCATTAAAAAAAAATGAAATATATAAGAAATACACATATGGCTATACAATCATGATTTTATAATCAATTATATATAAATAAAAAATGAAAAAAATACAAAACTTCATACACATATCTTTTTAAGTCAGCGATATTCATTTTTTTTTCGTCTGTGCCGTATGATGATTTTTGCTGCGTTACGTAGGTCGCAGCAGATTAATATTAATGCTTTAATATACCTTATAATATGTAACCAATCCTCTTTTTACGCAATTTCGCTTTCACGAGGTTTTTTGGACGGCACCAATCCTTTTTTTTCCGCGATTTACTCATTGCTACGTGTCTTTATTCTTCGATTTTTTACATATGAATTGGTGACTCTACGTTAAATCATGCGAAGGATGACTCTACTCTGAATTTGGTTAAAATAATTTGATTGAGTTAGTTAAATAGCACATTTCAGCCACAGTGAGCTAAATATGTTAGGTAGTAAATCTAATAAATAAATGCACTCTAGAGGTCCGTCCGCACCGATAAAGTAAACGAAGAAGGCTTCGAAAATACTACACATGAATATATTGACGAGATCCTACTCGACCAAATGCTAAGCGATGAGGAATTGATAAAAATTGCTACGGGTAATCACGAGTCAGATAATAGTAGCGACGAGGAGACTGAATGACCAACATTCGAAGCTAAAACAATTCAAGAATAATTACAAATATTAAAAGAGATGGTTTTTTTTTGTTGACTAACGATCCTAATGTCAGACGTGCTTGAAAATTTCAAAATAAATTGAGGCTTTGCATGATGAACCACACGGAACTTTTTAAGAATTACAGCCACAAAAAATGCAGTTTTCCATAAGCAGAAAGAAATTTACTGTCAGATCAAAAAAACCCAATCAAATTGTTTATTAACAATCGACTCAGATCAAGAATATTGTTAAAACAGCACTTCATCAAACGGGTCAGAATAAAATTTAAATTTAAGCAAATTTAACACGTTCATTCAAAAAATCGCGAAAGATTATGTTTTGCAACCATCAGTGATAGCAACTAATAGCTCCTATATTAAAAAAAAATGAATAATATGCACGTATCTGTTTTTCATTGAATTTTTTTAATATTAAATAAAGAAAATAATGGGAAATATGAAAAAAAAAACGCGAATTCGAAGGGCAAATTATAGTTTTTCATACATTGTTTTACACGATATTTTGATTTTTAGAAACAATTTATCAAATTATATGAATGTAAGGTTTTTTATACGCGTCGTTTTCTGAAACCAATGTATCACGTGTAAAAGAAACATGGTGTAAATAATAAAATAAGTAAGTACACAAACATACAATAATGTATTTACGTAAAGTTTTGCAAACAATACCAGATGTTTTAAAAATGAATATGATTGTTTTGGACCACATATAAAATCTGAATGGACCGCAGGTTGAATATATGAAACAACACAAATATTATTTTACATTGTTCAACAAGGTATTTATTTGTAAATGTTTTTACTTAGAAAAAAATGTATATTTTTGTAAATATATTTTTGTTTTATGTTTTTACCTAAAAAATGTACCATGCTCTTGTTTTACTATAATGAATAAGTTTAGAAAACTCCTGAATAAAAATACGTTTCCCAGATTATTAATACAATAATTTTAATTTAGGTAATGTGAGTTATTTAGATAAAATTCAATTCAGCATTAAGAGGATATAATTGAATACAAAATATTACATCCCAAGGGTCAATTTCAATAGCAAAAGTTCTATAAAAGAAATAATAAAACAAATATGTATATAGATGTCCAATATTCATCACACACATATTATACAATTTAAAATTTCGGAAAGTCCAACACACACCTCTAAAGCTACGTTCAAGTGCTTAAGAATAGCATAATAATAAGAGTCCAATTGAAGTATATAAGTATGTGTTTATTCAAAGAATTAAAAAATATATTCACTACACATAAAATCTATAAAAACATTTGCTTCTTTTTAGATGTTAAATAATTGAATGATTTTTCGATTCGATGTTTCCACATCCGGCCCTGCCATAAAAATTATCAAACATTACTACTTTCAAATAAAATATAAGAGTGTTTAGGCATTCAATGGCTTAATAAGTTGAAGGCAGTTGACATCGATTCATCCGTACCGTTCAGGTAATTAATAATATACCATATGAACTAATAATCAGGATCACTAATTGTCTCAATAAAAAAATAAAGCCTTTCAATCTCATTTTAAAAATATAACAAATAATATTATTTCATTGTTATTTATTAAGTTATTATTTATTTTTGCCGTGGAAATCGTTGCATAATGATCATTAAAATATTAATTGTTCAGAAACTTAAACATGTGAAAAGTTTAATAAAATGATCAAATGCCGATTAACATAATATATAACATGCGTACATCCCATTACAAGCATTGTAAGAGAACGATACACAACAATCATAATTTTCAGAAAAACGTGGCATTCAAAAGTTAACGATGTTTCATTTGACATTGAAAATACATTACATAAAGTTAACCTTACTATTGGATATGTTTAAAAAAGGAAATAATCACAAAAAAGTACTGGAAAGGCATGTTTGTAATGTTTATTTGTTTAATAACGTTTTTATGTAAGGTGACAAGTGTTTTAATAGTGATCAACAGTGCTGTTACTTAAAATCCCTAACCTAGCGAGTGTAAAGAATACTTGTACTTTTCGTTATGATAATGAAAAATTCGTTATCGGTGTGTGGTTTCATTATAAACTGATCTTATTCTATTTTCGCTAGTCGTGGTTTAATTTTTTTAATCTTGTTTTACTAAAAACATAAATATAATATACATAATATAGTATTAGATTATTTAATGTCTCTTTATAAGAACGGTGTAAAAATTCAACGGTTATTTTAAATATTTCTATATAATATTAATTAATATGATCATTTTAATTTCAGATAAATATGTACAAACTAGTATTTTTGCTCGTATGCTTATCTGTGACATGCAGAGCTCAAGTCGCATTTTTAGGAGGATGCCCTTCAATACTTCCGAAACAAAATTTTGATGTGGCAAGCGTAAGTAAATATTTTTTTAGAAAACAAACAATAAAGATAAATAACCTCGATGTATTAACAACGCAAAACTGATTGGTGAACGATTCAGTAAGAAATTAAAAACTTTGTTACAGATTATTTCGAATGAAACTAATGCAAATTTGATACGTTTTTTTTACAGTATTTGGGAAAGTGGTATGAAATGGAAAAATACTTCAATATATTTCAAGCGGGAGGAAAATGTGTCACAGCAACCATTGCGTCCTTTTCTCCCGGAGTGATTAACGTCTATAATCACCATTTAAACGTGTAGTAAGCTATGAAAACAATTATTTATTTATAAACGATACGATTTTTCTGCAGTATCTGATATTTCAAATTATAAAAAAATATTTTTTATTTCGTATGAAAATATTGCATATTGACTGTGGAAAAGAAAAAGGACGTAACCCACACATACCAAATTTTACAGGAAGCGCAAAAATCGTGTTTTGATGATTTTGGGCCATATGCAAACTATGAATTATACACAACCTTGAAGTGCACGGAGACTTCTGAACTGGTGTTTAATTGACATCATCTAATATTAATTAAAGAAATTGTCTAGGTTAAACCTTTATTTCAGTATTTTTCTTGGTTTTAACTTTTTACAAGGTCATCTTTTTCAAACTTAAAAGCTAAATTTAGATACCAATTCGGCATTTTCAGCTTCCATCCTTTTGATAGAACGTGTGTCAAGTTGTATACATTGTGATTATCGAAAAAAGCTGTTTTAGAAAAACTGAGGGTTACGTCCTTTTTCCTTTCCACAGTCGATATAAAATGAATTATGTATATATGTTGAACCTAGATTTCTTTCCGTATAAAGTTTTTATAGAAAAAAGTGAACTTATTGCCAATCTACTTGTTGTGCAACTAATTGTGGCATGTGTTTCGCCTCTTTGCGAAGTGTATTTAAATTCAATTAATCATTATATATTTATTCATACCTAAATTTATGTGGAAATTTATTCTTCAGTTAAAGTTAATTAACAGTACCGGGTTAATCTCACAGTGGTCAACGTCGTTGACGTCCATGCTGGATTTCAAGGGTTCGAATCCCAGTACGAAAATCATTTTGGCATTCGATATATCGATTTCTGTCCGAAGGAATGGGTGTTTGTGATATCTAAATATTCTTTTCCTTCCACCACTTCAATCCTAAAATAACGGGGTGTAACGAGTAACAATCATCAGTCCTTTCCCACCTTATATATTCTATCCCAACTAATCTCTTAAAAAAGAGAAGTTGAACGACTAAGTAACACAGTTCTCGTAAAAAACTTCTGTTGAGATACCACCATTAATTAGTATGCCATATGCTCCATATTAAGAGCGGACACGGTTTTGAAAAAAAATAGTTGATTACTGGAAAAATATCATTTTTCACAATACGGTTTGTTTCCTACATAATTTATTTTTATTGTGTCTTCTCTTTTAAAAGCCTGGTCAACTAAAAATATCGCTATACGACTTATGTAAAATAATCAATTTAATAATTTGCCGCCTGTGTGGTCGAGTGGTCAACGTCGTTGGCTTCGGTTACGGAGGTCCCAGGTTCGAATCCCGGTACGGACAGTTTTATAAATTGATTTTTCAAACGATTTATGAATTTCTGTTCGAAGAGATGGATGTATTAAATTACCCCCCTCCCACCCATCCTATCTTATAAATGGGGCGTATCGAGAGCAATCAGCTAACCACTAGTCCTGTCCGAGCTCTATCCTTCTACTCCTACTCTATTTCGAAAAAGAGAGGTTGAGCAACTGAGTAACAAGCAGTTCTCGTAGGAACACATCTGTCGAAATAAACTCCATTAGGAGTTCATATGCTCCACATTGGGAGCGGACATGGTAAAAAAAATAAATAATCAAAGTATAAGAACCAAAAGCTACGTTTTTAGATTTAAGAACTTTTACAGTACCTACATACATAAATTTAATTTGCTACTCAGTGAGGAAGACACGTGTCACGCAGTGAGGAAGTAACGCAATAAGTTGAATAAAAAAGTTTTCAATTTGGAGTATAAACTAATTAAAAATGACCGCCATTCTGTCCAAAATATTGATATCGAAAGTATAAATTTTACTCAGTGTCGAATATTTTTAAGGTTTCGCTATTACTGTTAAGTGTTGTTACTAGTCATGGTTGAAATGAATTTATTTTACCGTTTTAGCAATAACTTCGCTACCTATCTTGAAGGGACAGCAACACAAAAAGGAGGACCCAATGAAGGTCGACTCAATATTGTGTTCCCTTGGACAGTTCAATACCCAGTTCCCTACTGGATCATAGAAACTGACTACACCTCATATTCAATAGTATACTCGTGTACCAGTTTCTTTTTCTATCACTTTAGTAAGTAAATTTCTCTATTTATTAAATAGGCTAGTATTACTTTTTTTTTAAATCTAAAATCTAGTATTTGAGATTTCAGCATGGGTGTAATGTAGGGATTCCAATTAACCGGACATTTAAGCTAACCGGTTTTCGGTTTTTTTTCAAATAAATAAACCGGACAACCGGTTTAAACCGGATTTATTTTCAAAAAACCAATTTTAGTACCACTCTAACCATTGTTTCAAAAAAAAGTATTTTGATTACTTAAAAACAGTCAATTAGTGTATACAATTAGAAAGTAGATAAAATATCGCTGTTTTCGTTCGGAAGGTTCTCTTGTTTTATTATCATTAATATTATGAGAATCCTTTAGTATTACAGATATTTGATTAAAAGCAGTATAGTCGTCCATGATTATTAATATGGCACAGAAATTAGACAATTGAACAGTACAATACTTTATTATATTGTACTTCTTATAATACTATCATTATGTACATTTTTTTTTAAATATTGATACTCTACATATGAATAGTTTAATAAAAGCCTGTGGTGCTCAAACCAGAAAAAGATTTTTTATATAACCCGGTTAGCCGCCCAAAATAAACCGGATTTTGGTTTTTTTTGAAACACCCGAAAAACCAGTTAACCGGTTTCGGGTTAAACCGGTTTGGAAGCCTTAGTGTAATGTAATGTCTTTCCTCATCAAGCTTATCTCGTTTGTTTTGAAAATTTTAGAATGTTTATAGCTTTTGCTATTATAGTGTATATAAAATAAACACGACCCTAAAATGTAGCCTTTACTCATAATTAAACATTACATGCGGTTAATAGAAGCATTATCAAACGAAAGTAAATAGCTATTTATTTTAAGATTTTGACTGGAGGTGTTTGATGGGATTTGAATAGTTTTTACTCTGCCAAACGTTTTGCCACTAAAGACCTAGGCTTCGCCTTTCGGAATCTTTAGTCTTTCAAGTGCATGGATGAACTTGAACTGACAGTTTTAAAAAAGTGTAAAAATATATCACAAAAAAGTGGTTGACTTCTACCATTTGTAGCTAATACAATAAATTAAGATTAAGTTACTTCGATCAATGTTTCTAAGCCGGTGGGTCACCAAGATTTTTGAGTGGGCTTCAAAAAAATTCTGCAGTTCAAAAATAGTTAGTATCCATTTTTAAAAGCCTTTACTGATGATCCGCAAAACATTTTTTGCAGATGTAGAAGGTTAAGAAACATTAGCTTAGATCAGTGATGGGGAACCTGTGGCCTCTTGGCTACTCTGATGCGGCCTTTTGACTTGTGACAATTTTTTTAGATTAGATAGATAAAGATTTTATTAAATTGCGTTTTGACTAATTTACAATAAATATTTGGTTTTAAGGGGGGTGGGGGAGGGGGGTAAACGTTTTCTTTACTGCGGCTTTATGTTGAATCAGATAAATGAATGTGCATATTAGAAATGAAAAGGTTTTCCAACCCTGGTTTAGATAATAAATTGAGAGATTAATGGATTGAAAAGTTTTCTTTATTCTTACAACTACTCATTGATTGTGTTGAATTTAACTCCGCACGTTGTCAATAGTTTATGCAATCACAGATTTTGGGATGTTAACGAAAGCTCATAACCGAACACTACTTGAAATATGAGTCTGATAGAGTGTAAAAGTTCATATGCAAAATTATTTACCACAAAATTATTAAGCAATAAAATTCATTAACTCAAGAAGGCTTTTAAAAAAGCCTCTCACCCTTGAATAAACTCTGATTTAGTCGTGCTTTTAAATGATACAATTTCCTGCTTTGAATATGACGTGCATGACTGGTCGTTCATAAAAATAATTTGCAATTATAACACACAAAAAATAAAAACTAAATTGGAGATGACGATCAATGTGAAAAAAACCAACTCTATCCACCAGAAAAATACTGCAAAAATGTAATCCATCGATAAATATTTGAGTTCATTGATCAAGTCCATACACATTGTATCGATTAGTTCGAAAACTTCATTACATTTGCAAGCAGACGCTTCTTTTATGGACATCATTTTAAATCTTCCCACTTGTTACGTTAAATTCACACTAATCACGTTGCTGATATATTGGCTATAAAAATGGACTATTGGCACTGTCAAGATATTAGTCATAATTTATTAATGTCGCATACAACCTTTACCAGAAAAGTATTGGTTTTAGCCTGTGAGACTAATACAAATTCGTTAGTGAAACATTGTATGACTTATTAAGAAGAGACGACGCCGATAGAAAAATGTTGAAAATATCTCCCCATAGGTCCTAAAGAAATCATTAATATCTTGGAATAACAATTCATAACACAAGATTAGATTAGAAAACTAGATGAGCTTGTTAGTCAATTATATTTCAAGGTCCTGACCAATGGCGATAGCATATTTGATGTAAGAGTTATACTATAAGATTATTTCATTTGATTCGTCTTTTTGTTAATTATATTTATTTGTATGGTAAAAGAATGCCGTTTTTTTTTGCAGGATTCGTGTGGCTGTTAACGAGAGCTCGTTTGCCAACTCCCGATGTAGTGCAAAAAGCTCACTCAGTAATGGACACGTATCATATGCCTCGAACATTTTTAATTAAAACAGATCAAGAAAGTTGTCCAAATAATTAATAATTTACACAGAAAAAGGTTATGAACACTATCAGAGAAAAGTTGAACGGTAGATCAAGACTATAAATAAAATTGGCATTGTAATGATCTGGTTTTATATAAAAATAAGTATTTTTTTATCCTTGTATTAATCAAACGGTTATTTAATCATATAAACAGTAATATAATTTCTGGTTTAAGTGGTAGATGGAAATTGTGCACTATATTGTAAGCCATCTGTGCGAAAAACTGTTATAGTTATATAATTGTAATAACATTGTATTATCATATTAAATAGTTAATTAATTGGCACTCCAATATAATTATTATTCTTTAAATAAGTAAATTACTTAATTTATATCTAGGTTATATCTATCAAGTAAGACAGTTTGTAAATATTTTCTAATAAAAATAGCGTACAAAATCAACATTGTTAATTTTAACATTATGTGTTTTCATTCCGCCCATAACAATATGTTTGAACAGTTTACACATGTCGTAAAGATTATCATTGACAATATAATAAGAAAAATATTTTATTTTTATTATTCGAACAGCTTATCGACTTACAAACAATTTGGTTTTCATTATTTGTAACATATACCTTTCAACAGCAAGCCTAAAATTTAGAGATACATAAAAAGATACTTTTATTTATAAAATATACTATATATAATATATAAATTACTTTTATTTAAAAAATATTTTATAAATAAAATATAAAGTAATTCTAAGCACGATACTACAGCTGGAACGTCAATGATCGCGCCATTATCGGCCGATTTTAAAAGTAGGTACTGTTGTATGATACAGTTTGACACAGAACGAATGGGGGTGGGTTTAGATAAAACATTATTCCCTCATGTTTCTCATTGAAGCATTTTATAGGTCTAAATTCACGAAGAAATGCCACACACTTTACTATAGAAACATTAATTATTATTTTTTGATATTATTTGTGACTTTTTGATGTGGAGTGCTGCTAATATTAGAAAAACAGTAAAATATGGCTAAGTATCATTCATTGCTAGCTTTGAGATTCCCTAAATATTTTTCTGAACCTTCGTTAAACAGGAATATGTTTTAAATTCAATGTGCAATGCATAGTTAATTGTGTAATGTACATATAATAAAAAAGTTGATTTGAAAACTACTAAAGAAATAAATATTTTGACAATGTTTCGATTGAGAAAGTTGTCAACTTCGACGAAAATTTAATATGAAGAAGGAAGTTGACTCTCATTGAACAATATGCATAGATGTGATTTGTTCCACTTGTAAGATTAAAAAACAGCATAAAAAAATCAATAAAAATATTATTTAATGCATGCATGCATATGTTACATATTTATCCAAGTCATCTTCAATATGAGATAGCACTTCGCACGAAGGACATAAAAATATCAGAAGACAATTTACAAATCAATTAAAAAATCAAAGAAAAAATCAAAATTTTAAGCCCTTGCAGGCACAACTGACAAGGATGATAAACCGAATTTGTTATTGCTCAGTCACGCCTATAGTTCGCATCAATATGTAATCAAGGATGTATGTATACATTTTGGTTTACTGAGTATTCCAAATTAATAAGATCCCTTTTTAAGAATCTGCAACAATACATTTTCAAGGAAAAAAAATGCTTTCTCATATTGCCACATGAAAAATTTAAATAAAAACACTCGATGAAGGAATGCGTTGTTTGAATGCTCGAAACCGTTGTTTGATTAAAGGCGTATACAGCCTTCAAAACACTCTTATGATATGAATGATCTCACTCCTGCTTAAACTAATTTATATACTATGGTGTTATAGATTATTTTTGTATTAATGATTATTATTTATTGAGTAGCTTGTTATAAAATTTTGTTAGTTTTTTTCTAAATATTTTACAATATAAAGTCACAAAACAGCAAAACAAATGATGAAAAAGTTGTACTTTGAGTTATTTATACAAAAATGTTATTTTGTTTATCTCTATTGTTTAGCGAACACATACATAGCTGAACTTAAAATAGTGCAAAAAAACACATGCCGAAATTGCATTAATGCATTCACTGGGTAACAATTATTATTTATACATTATTTGAAATAAACAACGGTTTATTTTATGCAAAACGAAGACAGATGTTCCGCATCGATTTACTCAAAATCAGTAGGTACGTATTCGGTTTCTCAAAATGTTCACGCACGTTGAATTTATGATAGAAAAGTAACACTAAAATAATATATAAGAATATTTATTTATCAGTGGGTATAATAAATGTTTATAAAGATAGGCGTATCAGCATTCAGAGGTTTACAGATGTAAACATTTGTCAAGAGAATGTTGAATACTAATATTTTTTTGCATTTATTAATTAAGTTTGCTTAAAAATTTTGGATTCAATAGTCCTACGTAAATTAGATATATGCTGTCCATTGGGCTCAATTTCATAATGGTCAAAATTTGCCAAGCATCATGAAAAATTCATTTGTATTTTTGAATGTCAGTCTTGGCGACGAGTGTATCAGCCTTTTCTTTATTTTGTATTTCATCTAACCCTTGTTGCTTGATAAAGTATTTGATTGTCAGAATAACTGAGTGAGATTAAATAAACTCAATGAAACCTTCGTTGTTGCCCTATAGGAATTCTGAAGATTCGTCTTTTGTTATGTCCCGGGACACGAGACATACAATTATCATGTCCCGGAAAATTCTTGCGTCCCGAGACCGTAGTGATTTTTGACGGGGAAGGATAATACGAGACCGAATGCATGGAAGCGCAGTTTTCGCACTCGATAGTGCGATAGTGTCGATACAAACATAATAATTTTAAGAAGTTGAGACAAACTTGTATTTGTTTCCAACATAACGATTTTTGCCAGAACTACAATGACGGAGGAGCATCGGATCACATACGGTTTTGAGAAAAAATGAGATATCGTTATAAAATTGGAGTACTGATTAAGTAAAACAGAATTTAAATTTTAGCGTCACTAAATTTTTAGAAAGTTTCCATGCAATTAGGGGCAAAGTATGACCTCACAATGAAAACTGTCGAAGTTTTTATAAAGAGAGTGTGTTTTTCTCTGATCAGAAACAAGTGGATTTGATATTTTTTGATCCCAAGGTTTTCATATTTTGTATTCTTTATCATGTATTGTCTCGACAGTTGTTTTTAATCTTTGCTAAGAAATTCAGCATTGAAATAATCATGGGCAAACAACTCTGATCAAACCTTTTTCTCTCAAATAAATAACCTTTTCAGCAAAAAATAACGTGATAAATGAAAGAAACAGAAAAACGTCAAAAATGATAAATATTTATCAAATAAAAACATTATAATGATATTGACTTTTTATTTATATTTTGCGAAAAAACATTGTTATAACCACCTTATCGTTAGACACAAAATATTAAACTATTATTTTTATTTTCCGAATTATATAAAATTGAAAGTATTTTTTCTAAGATAATGAAATTCATGGTTTAGGAGTGTAACGCTTTAGGTCAGTGCTCCGCAACCTTTTCTCACCTACGACACACCAAAATTCTTCCTAGAATTCCGCGGCACACCAAAAACAAAAATATATAGGTATTAAATTGATACATAAATTTTACGATAATTTTTCGTTTTTTATTTGAAAAGTATACAAACATAAAACTACAATATACACCCATCCCTCGCTTAACACGATACTCGCTTAACACGGTTTCAGTTTCAGTGGAAAAAAATGTTTTTCGATGTTTTGTAGACGTGCACACAGCTGTGCGAATTTCTAAGAATAACGGTTAGGGTATTCCTAGAAGGCAACTGCCCATTTCAAAAGTAAAAAAAAATAGTTCATGAAATACATAGACATCAGACATTTAGTCTCTCGTTACCCACTGTGTTGATCACTCGTTGAATCCGAGCAGCTGATAAAATAATTACTGTTTATAATTTCACAAATATTCAAGGTATATTTTTCTTATTTCTAATATTATTTAAATAATATTAATTAAAAATATCAATTTTTTAGACCTATAATGTCAATGCCGAAATTTAGTAGAAAAATAATTTCTTTGGAGACAAAAATACAAATTTTGGATCGTCTTCGAGATGGACCGAGTACAGCCGATATTGCATAAGAGGTGAGGGATTGGAGGATTTAGCAATCAACGAAATTAATGAATTGCTTGAAGAACAAGAGTTAAATGAAGAAGAATTAATTGATATGACCATAAGTGTTCCTCCTGAAATCAGAAGCGATACCGAAAGCAACAGCGAAAGTTCTGGTCCAATTTCAACGAGTACTGCTAAAACAATAAAAGATGGGTTGCAAATGGTAAGAAATATAGAAATGCATTTCCTAAATAATGATCCAGATATGGATCGAGCTTTGAAATTTCAACGAGAAATTTAACAATGCGTTGCCAGATATGAAGAGATTTACAAGAATATCAAAAAAGATGAACAATCACGAATTACCGATTTTTTAAACGACGACAGAACATAACAGTGATGATGACATTCAATAAAAAGAAAGAAAATTCCTATATTAATATCTACTAGTGATAGTGACATTGAATAATATATTTAATCCGTGTTCATAACATTTCAATAAATTTTCAAAAGTTCTACATACCTATTTTTTTCTTAATATTTCTAAAGAAAGAATCTATCCTCTCTTTTTCATACATTTGTTAGTCTCGCTTAACACGGTTTTGCTTAACACGGTGGTCTAGCAGAACATATCTTCCGTGTTAAGCGAGGGATGGGTGTATTTACTTTTATGCAATCTTAATAATTATCATAAAATAATAACTAATTAACGCTTGTTTCAATGAACACAAAGGTTTTATATTTGGTTCGATATTTGACAGCACAACTCGAAGTTCTTGGTCCAAAAAATTTTTAATTATGTATTTGACCACGGCACACCTGTATATGGCTCACGGAACACCAGTGTGTCGCGGCAAACCAGTTGCGGATCACTGCTTTACGTCACAATGTTGTAAATAGTATTTCATTTATTTTTTCTTACATGCATTTCATAATAACTCTTACATCGATCTTAATTAAGGCAAAATTAAAATCAGATCTATAGTGCTATAAATAACGTCATCTACAAAGCGTCGATCATTTTATCTCAGAAAAGCTGGATCGACGGAGTGTCACAAGACTCACAAGTGCTGGACGTCAGCGATTCGCGTAGGAAGGCAAATAACTAAGGAGGGTGGAGAAAGTTAATGAAGTCGGCCAAGGTTCGATCCGGAAAAGAAGAATAAGACCAATAATGATGCCTTAACTGTATAACGTTTGAATATTTCCCAAAACTATTGTTTTGTACGATGCATTATTTATAAATTAATGGTCTGTGAATTTTGAATGTAACCAAATTTATCGATTTCAAATATCTAGTTTGAGAGTACGGTAAATATTAATAATAATTTATTATTATTAAGATGTTAATGCTTTTATCAGGAAGTACACCAATAATATTATTTTACGTTCTGATATATAAATTCAGCAAAGTATTGACCACGAGATAGAGTACAGGAATAGTCCAATGAGTGTATTATAGTCAAAGCCAATTTGTATTTATCCTGGGCTATCTATCCATAGTTGATATTATATTATAAAACTTTAATATAAAATAATTGCATAGTTAAAATTAAAGATAGCATTATTGTTAAATATGTAATTTCGATTTAAAAAAAAAACAAAAATATAAATATTTTTAGGCCTTGCACGTGTCTACTGTGTACGTCATAAGCACTTTTTTTACTATCCAATTATCTTTATTGAAAACACACTTTTTTCTGCTTTCCCATCAAAAAATAGAAATTATATAATAACTATAGATGAAAACATATATTTTACTAATGTTATATAATATTTTCTATTTATAAATACATTGTCAAATCAGCGCAAGGATGCCACACGTAATGAGATTTGATAAATGATAATTATAAAATAATTTCATCGTTTCTATCATCGTACAAGTAAATGACATATTTTATAAATAAATAAATTAACTAACACTTGTGGATAGAAGATAATCTAAGTGTAAACGGTTATGATTTTTTGAATTTTATTACTAATGACGAAATTAGAGCCATATTTTTTTCGTGTTTTAGTTGAAATAAACAAAAAATGAAAATAACTCATCACTAATCGGTCATATGCCTGTTGGTTGAATTGGCACTATCTTGTCGAAACTATATTGTAATAATGTGAATGCCATCGTCAGGACCATTATAACTTGTCAGATATGACGATGGCTTTATGTCAATATGGCCTTCAACTATTCAAGTAATATGTTTTGGTAATAAGAGAATATGTCATTAAAGAATAAATGAAACAAAATTTCTTAGTGGTAACATTTGAAATGTTCGTAATTATCATATATTATAATTTTACCATTTTTAGCACCAAATTATTCTAAAAAATAATTATGTGACATTAAGGTTTCGATACAAGCATAGCATTTTCTTGCAAATTGTTTATAAATAAAAAAGATCATCTCGTTTCAATCTCATTAAAAACATAAAATTTACTTGATGAAAGTGTTTATAAGTGCAAAACCATTCATTCCCTTTATTATACTGCTGCAACTTTACTAAAGATTATGTGAGGATTGTTCTTCTACTTTCACAAAAACATCGTTCTGATAAAAAGAATGTTTAAAATGTGTATATATATACATATATATTATTATTTTTTGTTGCTTTTCAAGTTTATTGTTTGCAACCAAACTATTTTGTATCCGATATTTAAAAATAGAATCAAATAAAATTAATTTACTACAGCGAAGAACATTACGTTCTAGGTCTAGATAGATTTTTAAATAAAAAAAATATGTGAAACAGCCATCGCTAAAACATCTTTAGATTTTTAAAATATAACATTATAAGGATAAATGGCGTAAATAAATGTGTGAAAATGTAAGATTGTTTATAGCGTATTATATTATTTTGTGGGGCCCTGGTTTATTTACAATAGCTCTGAAATAACTTTGATAATAAAAAAATATTTAAAATATAATATAAGACCATTTTTAGCACCAGCTTTATACGTTGAAGGCGTCTGACAGCAATTCATTCACACCATCCAGGTAAAATAATCAAACATTTCGTAGTATTTTCATTTAATTAAAAAATATATTGAAGGTGTATAATAATATTTCAGTTAGAATTAAGTGGATTTCAGTTTAAAATTAAGCTTCATTTTTATCATGTTACAATCATAAAAAAAACACAAGTAATATAACGTGATAGATATTAAATATTTTTCAATATTTTTATAACACTGTAATAATAATGAAACAGTAGAATATATTTTGAAGAGGCGCGATTACTTAATACGCGTATTTTTATTTTCACACAATGGTTATAAAAGCTTAGATTTAATTGAATTATTTATTGTGCTTTCAGATCATCATGTTCAAAAATGTGTTTTTGGTTTTGTGCTTGGTTATAGCTTGCCAAGCACAGATCCCATTTCTTGGACCGTGTCCCAACATACTTCCAAAGCAAAACTTTATTGCCCAAAGCGTAAGTTATTTAAATTTTCGAAAATATATCAAGTAAATTTTCTTTAGTATAAATATTGTGAATATAACAGGTGAAAAATGAATTACAAACTAATATTTTTCTATGTTTCACAGTTTTTAGGGCAATGGTACGAACAAGAAAAATACTTCGCAATATTCCAAGCTGGAGGTAAATGTGTCAAAGCAATTTATTCTCCGTCTCTTCCTGGCACTATTGGCGTTTATAATGAGCAATTAAACATTTTGTAAGCTATTAAAACAATGTATCTGTAGAGAGTAACATTAAACTTATTTTCGTTATCTAAAAATAACTATATACACCTAGTCGCCTTTTGCACGGATTATTTTTACAAACATTTTTGGTATTCATTTAAAAGATTATTAAATTTGAATCAGTTCAAGTTCATCCGTGCGCTTGAACGCCTGAAGATGCCGAAAGGCGAAACCCGGGTCGTTAGTGACAAAATCTGTGGGAGTGTACATAATTTGAACGATTCAAATTTAATATTGAAATTCCACCAAGCACCTTCAGTCGAAATCTTAAATTATAAAAAAATATTGTTATAACATTTTAGCATTTATACAAATTTGCTAGTAATAATATTATCATACACTGATTTTTTTAAAACAGCATCTCTCAGAAGGGATTTTCAATTGTTTGGATTTTTTTATTATATTTATATTATAAAACATATGAAAAGTTGAGTAACAAATGGAATAAGTAGAATTTATAATATGAAGTGTATTGATATTTTTGTGTTTTCTATTCATATTTGGATTATATACCTACATACATAAATTTACATAGACGACATATTAACGTTGATATGAACACGTATTATGGACATTTTTTTTTACAACAAAATAGCTAATATATATTTTTATAAGTAAAAAAAACTATACGTGCTCAAATTATGATTATGGGAATTTGATTTTTTCAGCACGAATAATCCTTCAAGGATTGTCGGCACAGCGACACAAGTAGGTCTGCCTTTCGAAGGTCGCCTCAGGGTTGTTTTCCCGAACGCCCCTTTCCCAGCTCCATATTGGGTTCTAGAGACGGACTATATTTCATATGCAGTTGTGTACTCGTGCGTCAATTTCTATGCTTTCCATTTCAGTAAGTATTCTCATAATAAAAAATATCATACTTTTAATAATTATCACAAACTTTTGTTGTCGAGAAATGGACGATAGTTAATTCTTTCTATAGTATAATAAAAGTTAAGATATATTTAAAAAATATTTATCGGAAATTATCCACATTTTTGGTAAAATAACAGTAAAGCATGTGACTTTTTTAATATGTGCCATTAGTTCGTGGGCCAACCAACGTGTCAACTAACACTATCTACAAAAGTGTAGGATAAACAATTGACGTTTTATTTCCCTACAAAGGAAATGCATATCTTAAACTTAAATTTCTTATTTATTATGTTTCGTTAATACATCTTGACAATGTTGACCAACTTTACGGTGATCGTGTTAAAAAATACTTTTCAATGTGAACTTTGTGTAGTTAACGTTCAACTTTATGAACGATTTAAGAAGACACTAGAAAATATTGACAAAACGTCTTGCGGCCGTGAATGTAAAATACATTTTTTGTAGACAATCTTGTTTTTTTTTTTACCAAAAATTGTTTTTAAATAATCCATATGATAACCAGAAAGGATTAACTGTGAACAATACTAAATTTGACTTACTGAAACAAATATAATAATTTTACCAAATTTGTTATGAATTCCTTAATTAAATCATACAATTTTCATAAAAAGAAAACATTATCGCCTTAATTAATATAAAATTTGCAGTGTTCTTGCACATGATTAATGTCGTCAACTAGAAATATTTTTACAATAAAGGATTAACAAAGCAAAATATTTTTTTTTCAGACATTTTTTCTCTCAGACATTGTTTTTCGTATTTGACAATCATGCCTCGTATTTTTTTATTAATTTATTACCTATTTTATTATTTCTTAGAATAGTGACATCATAGTTTTCATTGTAATATAAAATGAAACTTGAGGCGAAAGAACAAAATATTAAATTTGACCTTACAATTGCTAAAATTCATCTTTGAAATGTATTGTGTTCTACAATATTGTATTTATATAAATATTAGGTAAATACTTACATTAAAATCGTTCAATTTTTTTTTCACTTCTTTTGATATTATCAATTTAAATATTTTTAAAAGTTAGACCTGATGGTATTAATATTACTTATAATTTCATAATTCTTTCTTATATATAAACTACAGCAATTGTTAGTTCTGGTAAACCCACGTAATTGAATGACTAAAGGTTCAGAAAGGTGAAATTCAATTCGTTAGTAAAAATACTAATGGTAGTGTCCAAAATTTGAACTATTTAAATATGATATTGAAATTTCATCAAGCACTTTCATTCGATTTCTTAAATAATATTCTAGAAAAATGGTCCCATTAATTAAAAAAAAATGGAAAAAGACGGAGAAAGTCATATTTTTTATGCTGTAATTATATCATTATGTTCTCCTTTTTCAGGATTTGTGTGGCTATTATCAAGAGCACGCGTTCCAACCCCCGATGTATTCATAAACTCCTATCTAGTGATGAGTACTCGCGGACTTTCCCGAACATATTTGCAGAGAACAGAACAATTGAATTGCCCAGCCTATCACTAGACCATCTTTCAGAAAATTTTAAAGATAATCACTGTTTAATACAATTTCAATAAATAATACCGCTTAAGCCCAATTGACGATGACTATGATTTGATTGTTAGTTATTGCTTGTTAGAAACTTATTCAACATACTTATTATATTCTATAGTTTGTGGTAAAAGTAATAAATGGTAATTCTTATCCGTGAAATGTTTTCGTTATTGATCCATAAAAATATTGATTATATTATAAAATAAAAAAGTTGAACATTGTTTGCATACATAGCATGTTTGTTAAAAAAAGATGTATCTACTAAAATACTCTTACTCTACATATCCAAATATTTTTTTAAGTATTCAGTTTTGGTAATAATTGTAGCATATTATATTTTATATATCATATCATTCCATTTATTTTATGTGTTAGTATATTGTTTTAAAAACTAAAATGATCAACAGAGTAATGTTTTTGCATATAATGATGGTTAAGATAGGCGAAATGGTATAAATTTAAATTTATTTTTGAAAACAATGAATATTTTTTGTTATATGTCCGCTCTCGATGTGGCGCATTATATTTGAATGTTCGAAACATTTTTTATTAGAAAAGCAATAATTAACAAAAACTTGGATATGTGCTGCCTGTCTCTTGTACTTACGGATGGATCTCGTTGCCGTGGAGGGTGACCTTCTATAGAATATACTTGGTGAACCTACGAGACGCTGTGATGAACTGGTAGGTAGAAACTAGAATGATGAGTGATGCGGAGAGTCTTGCAGGAACCGCCATATTCTTCAAATAGGACTAGATATGGAATATATGTGTATATTTTGAACCAAAAAACCAAAAAAATAAATATATTTATAGTAACGATTCAAGATACGAAAAAAAACATAAAAAATCAGGACGCGAGAAGTTTCAAAAGTTGCTTATCGTTGTCGCGAACAACATTATGTAATGTTTGCACTTCCTGTCGTATTACAACATGAATAACCTTGCCAAAACTACTTTAAAGTAGTTTTAAAAATAAAATATTGTCGTGAATTCTTACAGTTTAATAGGTGGAAGATACTAAAGAAGACCGTTTTTAACACCAAAGACGTATTTTATTTCATTTCAATAAAATATCAAACGACATACTTTACATATAGTGAGTACAATCACATCTATTTTTGTTGATTATTATTTATTAAATGCTTTTATAAGGTGTTAGAATACGTCTACGGCTTAAGCTTGATGCTATCGCTGAATATGATTGTTGAAATAATTTTACTTAAAAAGCCTAATTAATATGTTAAAGATTTTAGCATTATTCATTGTCACTTTACGTACTGTATGGTTGAGATGAATAGTAGAGTACTTATCTTGTTAAAATTTAAAAGACGTAAAACGAACATGAGCTGAACTTATTTTGTTTAAAAAAATGTTTATTTAAATTTAGTATCGTATTTTCAATTTGATTTTTATTTTGAAAATGCAAGACATTGCAAATTCATTGCGCTCAAAATTCTGTGTCATTGAAAACATTGGTATTAAGTATCATTCTACTTACATTTTTTAATTATATTCATCGACGATGATTTGTGAAGGATCATTTTAAATAAAAAATTTCGAGTGTTTATTGCTGAGTAATGATATAATGTTTTTTTTTTAATATAAAATCATCAAATGGGCAAGCATCTTTGCACTCCCGGGCTGCTGGCAAATAATCATTATGGTTTCCGTGACTCCTCTTTGAGTGGTCAATGTTAACACAGGCTAAATTGTTTCGCACGCTGCAGTGCCTTGCAGCTTTTGACAGAGTTCGGTTCACTATTATATTTCACTCTTTGAAATATCAGTTATGATATTCACGAATAATATTATGGACCAGTGTCAAATCAAATTAAGCAAATTACTGTGAATTTCGGTTTATACAGATTAAAAAATATAACAGTTATATCAATCGGTAGGCGAACAAGTATAGTAAGTGTTGTAAGTACCGTTATCCATAGTAATTGAACACACACACGTATTATGTTATAAATAAGTCAAAACGAATACATTTGTTAAAATAAATAATATGCTATGTCAAAACTAGTGTCTGTGATGTAAAATATTTATTAGACTCACTTGATCGAATATAATATAATAGATCTAACGCGTAAAAAAGAAAGACAATTATGAAAGGATAGTTTGTACAGGATTGAGAAATTTTATTAAAATTTCCATGTGTTCAAGAAATAAATATTACATCGTAAAAATAATACAGTGGATGTCTTACGACATAAGTATTTCTCAGAGATATCTAAACCCACTATCCTTGTAAAAAAAACTTCTTTTATATAATTCCGTTCAATTAAAATATTTAAAATTCGTAATTATAAACTCGTATTGTTAATATCAAGCATAATACGGTATTATACATTATATTCTATTAAATATGAAATTTAAAGAAGTATAATAACAGAATTTTATAGAACCTGTGAATATTATATATATTTGATGATAAAACAGTAGATATGATTAGATGAACAGATAGTATGATCTATTGAAGTAAGACGATAAACGTGAAAGTAAACTGGGCTCATAATATTATTTATGCAACAATTTGTAATTAAAAACCTGTTTGATACAAAACAATCTAGCTAGCAATAACATCAACCTAAATAAAATAACGTTATCAAATGTCAGTTTGTTCTGTAAACATAATCTACTTATTTACTAAAAAGAATAATATGGTTATTTATATTATCATTTATTATAACTTGATTTGAGATAGTGAGAAAAGCAATATTCCAATGGTTACATACATCAAGTATTATTCATCTGTACCCAAGAGTTTTATATTTAATCAATATTTGTTTACATATTATCTGCTGAGGTCAGGTTCAGTAGTAGTACATTAATGTTATAATCTAGACAATAGAAACACTTTTGATTTTAACTCTGTAGAAGTTTATCGGCATCAGCACTTCTTGGTGTCATTTTTAAATTATCTGATTACGGAACTCGAAAGACTGCAAAAATTTACACATTTTAAAATTCAACTTCGCTTTTGATTATTGGAAGTTGGCTGAATGATATTGAAATATATGTTAAATTATGAATACTTTTGGGTATGAAACTATAACATTATACTTGGCTTCTTATTTTATTAGTATATTAAATTACCGTTTAATCAGTATAGTATTTACTTTATTGTTTATAGTGATTCTTCAGAGGAAAAATAATAATTAAATGACCTTTATATATTTTATAATATTTTCCGCCAAGACTATTTTTTATGAAAACTCACACGGTGAATTATATATAAACTTAATTCACTGTATTTTTCTTCTAAAGGATGTAAATATTCTAGATGACTTCAATATGTTTGAATACTGAATAAAGAAAACAGAAAAATTATAAAATCGATATACCAATCACAATAAAAAAATATTTTATTGACGACTATTGTGTTTATTGTTGAAAAAATATTTCAAAAAATAAAAACCTTTGAGGTGAAAAAATATTTTTTATACATGATTCGCTAATAATAAATACTAATAATTTTATCATACTTGTGGTAAAACTATTTTTTAGTTAAAAAAAATGACATTGAATGACCTTTTCAATGCCATTATAGTGATGGGCTTCCGGGTCTAATTTTTCCGCAAGAATGATTTAGTGTATTGTTATAGCATAACTGACAATTAGCTATATGTATTGTATGAATAAAAATTGAAATAAAAAAATCAATGCTAGTATTTATTTTATGTGTATAATTAATTATTCATAATTTTTTTGTATCTTTCATTTTTGAGCTTAATTTTATAAAGATTTGTCAATTACGGATCAACAACCGAATAATTTAAGAAAAGTGTAACATGTTCACACTTAGAAAACAAAAAATCCATTGATTAAAAAACACTTTATAAGTGATACAAAAACTATATGCTATAAAACGAGCACGTGGATTCATGTTTTTATTTTTTACTTATAAAAAATCCATTATTTATTGCGTGCAATCGACACATAAATATTTATGCCAAGAATTTTGTAAAACGCTTTCTTTGCCAGGATGAAGGTGGTGACATTGGATTTTTAAACATTTTTATTTTGAATGGTTTTACAAATTTCATAGAAGAATATGTAATGTACTATTAGTTTCTATTTTTATTTTTGATAGTTTTGATTGACTTTCCTTCGAACCGTAGTTTTGAATCCTTCTAATCTTGTTACCATGACCTTGTCGTGTCTGAAGATGCTTTATTTCAACTTTGTTCAGTATTTTTCGCATAAAATTTATGTGATTCCAACAATCGGAAAGATTCCAATTTGATACATTTAAGGTGAAAAAAAGAAAGCGCCACCTTAAAAAAATTGCTTCACCCAAAACGTGCTTTTTCCTGACAAATTTCTGACACTTAATAATAAATTATATAGTAAAAACATAACATTGTTTGATTATGAAAATTTACCCGATAGAGCAGTGTCTGCCAAACTTTTTTGCTTCACGGCACACTGATGAATTGGATTTTGTTCCGCGGCACACCTTGTAAATGTTTTTAAAAAAGTAACGTACTTTATGAATTGAGCACTTACTACGCTGAGTACCTACCACCGTCACTGTATCAATAATGTGACAAATATTTATTTAAGTATGTAACTGATGATTTTTTGTTTAAATTAAGAAAATTTGAAAGCTTAGGCATTATTTAAAATTAACAATTTTGAGACTTCTTTCTTCGCGGCACACATGAGACTTCTTGCGGCACAGTAGTGTGTCGCGGCACACAGTTTGGCGGACATTGCGATAGAGTATGCTATTCATTTTTTTGAAATTATAGCCAATGCTAATGATATAAAATAAAAACTTGTTGAGAATTCATATAAGTCACTCAAAATCCACTTGATGAGAAATGAAATCATATACGCCTATGTCCAAGAGTTCAAATTGCATTGAAAAAAAAATATTACCTTACTGGGACTTGAATCCAGACCCACTTGATTGTGAGGGCAATGCTCGTACCATTACAATTAAATGATAAGACCACAGCGACCAAGGAAAGTTATGAGAAATATTCGGTAGATTTTGCATGCAGCTGTATTGATATAAATTTGGGTTAATTTTCTCCAACGACATCTTTATTTGAAACTTGACTGAGTGAGGTTTACAAATTGCACGTATTACAAATTAATAATTCAATAAGTGACCAAATATCTACAGTTTTAGTCAAGACAATAATATGATTAAATTTTTTTTTCTTTTAGGTCAACATGTTTGAAAAAAGGTTTATTTTTCTGTGCTTGGTTGTAGCTTGCAAAACTCAAATTCCATTTTTAGGATCCTGTCCAGCAATTGTTCCCAAACAGAATTTTGAGCCATCAAAAGTAAGTAAAATAACCTCAAATTAAATAAAACAAAGCCGTTTGATTGAAAAGACTAGCATTTTTTTAATTCAAAAATATTTAACAAACATCATAAAATAATATTGGTTTTAAAATTCATTCCCACTTAAAAAACTTAAAAATTATGTGTTACGAAATATTTTATCTGTTTGTGTTTTTGTGTGACATCACATTTCCACAATTAGTTTAATCACCGTTTAAAATTGTTCCTTTTCCCATGTATTGAATATTTTTAATACTTTATCAAATGCAAAATAACGTTGCAAAGGTTTTTTGTTGATCGTTTGAACTTTGGACATTAAAATAAATAAAAAATATCTCATAAAGTTACTAGTATTAAATTTAGTATAAGCTTACCTTTAACTTTATTCGGTCAGGAAATGGATCAAAAATATTAAATATATTTTATGTATTTTTTCATAGTATCTTGGAGACTGGTATGAAGCCGAAAAATATTTCGCTATATTTCAAGCGGGGGGGAAATGTGTTAAAGCAAAGTACTCTGCACAATCTCCAGGAGTAATTGGTGTCTTCAATCAACAGTTAAGCTCATTGTAAGTTTGTGACAACACATTGAAGATATTTTTTGTGATATGATTGTAATTGAAATTTATCAAAATGACACTGAGCAAAGCAAAGCTAAATGGTCAATTTTAGAATATAAAACAAACGCCGGGCAGCAAGTAAAAATATGTCTGTATACAGATTTTTCAGATGAATATGCACATAAAAAGATATTCTCTTAAAACCAACCATTTAATGGGACTAATAGAACTATTTTAAATTTAACTTTGTAATATTCAGGATATATTTATAGCTGCTTGTATTTATTCATCGATGAAACTTGATTGTAGCTTTTAATTATCTTGGAATAAAATAAGTTGAAAATCAATTAATTGGTACAAAAAATATAATAGATTATAAAATAATTAATACTTCAGGAAATTTGTTAAAATATACATACATACTTATAGGTCTGCACGGGCCGAAATTTTATAAAATTATTATGAAAGACTCATGCCCGACCCGGCCCAGGCCCGAGTCATATATCACACTTTTTACCCGAACCCGGCCCGAAGTCCAGATTTTTATTACTCAGCCCGAAAAAACCCATTTTTTGCAAATTTACAACAATTTATGATTCTCTATAGAACTGGTAATAATTAAAATCATCATGGCTGACTAACACGAACATAGTCTGAAATATTTTTCAGAAGAAATAAATTCCTTACCCGGGCCCGATCCGAGCCCGAATCTCAATTGCGCTTACCCACCCGAACCCGGCCGTAGACCGGGCCGGGTAGAAGCCCGCGGGCCAGGCCCGGGCCCGTACAGACCGCTAATACATACATTTCTAAAAATATTTTTTTGTTAAAATCTTGAACCGTATAAAAATGCTTGTCAAGTTGCAATTTATTTTTCATTTTTTATTTCCTCTTTTTCAACGAAAACAATGAAAATATATATTACAAAAGTGCGCGAATATGTTTTTCATTCGAGAAGATGATTTTATTAATGCAAGTTGGTTTTATTATGGTTATCAGAAATAATTATTTCTATACGAAAATTTATCCGATATAAATGGTCGTGGAAAAAAATTAACATCATATTCTTATAATTTACACGAAATGTTTCTGTATTTTCGTATTTTTCGTAAGCATGACTATGTTGTTACTAAATATTCACTGGCATTGAAAGAATACATAATTAGCGAGTATTATATAATAACTGAGATCATCATCCGACAATATATCAAGGTAAATGAGAAAACTCTTGTGAAACTTCATTATATTTTTTAATGAAATACAAATCTCATATACAATTCATATGCATATAAATTACCAAATAAACGATATTGATTTATTTGGGAATTTTTTTTTCACCAAAAAGGTTGGAGAATTGTTTTTGGGCGCTATACTTTTTATGAATTTTTCGTGTTCCACTTTATTTGAAATAATAAAAACGCTTTTCCACCTCTGCAAATATAAAATAATAAGCATTTTTCATATGTTGAAAATATTAATTTACTTCTGGATTTTTGCATTATCTATACAAAATAATGTAGATTCTTATTGTTTATTCAAGTATAAAATTTACGATAAACTTTTAAAAAATGTTTTTTTCTGCAAAAACTTTAAAAGCAGATATGTTTATACACATTAAAATAGACATCTATGAATTAAATATTAAATCAAGAATACTAGAAAAAATATTTTGATGGTTGATGTAATTTGTAAATCCAAAATTGTTAAATATCATTGGACTCTCCCTGATCATATATTATTTCACCATCTTTCGATTACATTTTTTTTTTTATATTGAACTCACTAAATTGAATTTATCAAAAACAACTTTATTATTGTACTAATAGCGAACATGTGTTTGATATTTTAGTACAAACACTCCACGGACAATCACTGGTACTGCTACATCAGCAGGTCAACCTAACGACGCTCGCCTAACTGTTGTGTTTCCCAGCAGCCCATTTCCGGCTCCGTACTGGGTGCTAGAGACAGACTACGATAATTTTGCAGTCGTATACTCGTGCAATAATTTAGTCATATTCAATTTTAGTAAGTATAAAATCAGTTTTTTTTTGAATTTATGTTGTTAAAATATGATTTTTAAATTCAAATTTTAGCCAGGAATTGATCATAGACCGTATTTCTTCGACTATAAGACACCATAGATTTTTAACCGCGCTCGTATTTATAAAAACATGTAATAAAAAAACAAAAAAAACTTTGTTTAATCTTTATTTTGTTGTAAATGTAAGTACTTTCTTACCATCAGTCTTAACTTTTTAAAAATTGAATGTCTGCTTTACTGTTTTTTATTTCGCACGAGATTTTTGATGACGATTATTAGACGTCATCGAAAATAAAACGCACAGAGATTTCAGAGATTCCAAAATAAGTAAAAACATACTTCTGATAATTGAGAAAATATTATAAATAAAATTTCAATGTAAAAATCACAATTATAACAACAATTACTTGCATAATAAATGATCACGGTATGCTAAGCATACATTATAAAAATATGAAGGTATCACAGTATGTATTTCGATTTTTTTTTCAGAATTTGTATGGCTTTTGACCAGAGCACGAACACCAAGTAAAGCTATCATGCAGAAGGCTTTTGATGTATTGGATAAAAATCGAATTTCCAGAGCATTTTTATTACGAACCGATCAAAAGAATTGTCCGGACAACCATTAACAAAAACTATAATAAAATAAATTGAATATGTAAATAAATATTATTTGAATTGAAGTCAATATAATACTCAGCAAACACACTCTGGCTTAAAAACAGATTTATTTCTCAAATTCAAACATTAACAAAAATAAGATTTTTAGAAATTATAATATTTTTTGTATACATCGGCCAGTAACCGATTAATTTTAGGAGAAAATGCACTGAAATGTATAATTTATTACATATTTATAACTACTTTCTGAATACTGTATCAAGTTGAAATAAAATTATTTTATTTATGAAACATATTTTTTTTTCATTAATATTTCAAAGCAATCACCTATTTTGTATACTATTGAATGGTTAATTTAAAAAATCGTGGCTTAAATGTATTGCAATTAAAAGAATTTCGCAATATAGATGTGATATCTGAAATTCTCTTCCACCCATAAGATCCTAACGAGAAGGATTAATTAGCTATCTAGTAGTCGCACTCTATTCTTGGTCTTCTATCATTACTTTAAAATTTAATATAACGCAGATAAAAAAAAAAAAAAATCTACTACTCTCTTTGTAAAAAAGAGGTTGAGCGACTGAGTAACAAAAAGTTTTTGTAGAAAAACTTATATTGAGATACCTCCATTAAGAGACTATACATATGTGTAAAGGTAGTATGTAAAACTGTTTTATGTGTGACATAAGACATTTTCGCATACTCACTTTTTTTTTGGTACTTGGTGAATTTTTTATTTCCTGCATTCGTATTTGGTACATGAACAGAACACTAAATACATATTTTTACTATTGAACATGAAAATGTAAACAATGTTAATATACACAAATTCTATCGATTACATACAACTATGTATGTTAAAAATACAAACATGTATAATCTTGTCGGAACGTATTTAAAAAATTTCTGAACCACTAACTTAATGATTTTTGTATATTATTTGTCATGGCCAGCCACGAGGCGATAGTTATCATTTGATTTGAGACCTTGGCTTGGACTTACATACAATTATTACGTAAGTAACTCTTACAATTTATTGAGAATGGTAAATCAAAGACAATTTAACTTTAGTTGCATTATTTCCATCCAATAAAATCAAATAACTTTTGTTCGATCGCACTGCTGACAACAGTAGCCTCGACAGTTGAACGCTTCGGCGAAAGCAATATATTTAAACGTAGATGTTGAGCTTTATTTTCTGGGTCATTTTTTCACACGTGTATATTACAGCCTATAAAGTCCTTTTTTATCAATTATTCTAACAAAGAGTATTTTTAGTTTGAAGGTATTTTGAATAATTAAAATGTAAAACGAATGATAAAAAATTGCTACTGTCTTTCCACGACTGAAAGACTGCTTACACAAACAAACCTATTTGGTGGAGCCAACTCACACACGAGAATGTAGATTTGGTGATGATGCTTAAAAAAACATAATTCACCGATTGCTGTTTTGTTGAAAGGTTTTTTGCGTTAATAAAAAAAAATGTTGTAAAAACCAAATTGATAAACACACAAATTGTTAAACTTTGATTTTTATTATGTATTGTAATACGTTTTCGTTTTCAATGGAGTTTTATTATATCTAAAATATATTTCCTTAGAGAAAATAATAAACAACGACCTTGAAAGTGTAATGAGTTTGCACTTTCCGGGAAATGAAGGTTAACCGTATTCAGCTAGTAATTAAAAACAGAAAAGGATTGATTTTTTTTTAAATGACAATATAATCAAAAAGAACAGCTGCTTTTAGATTTCTGCATGAAATCATAATATGTAAAATAAAATAAAATACAGTTTTATCATATGCGCGCTGTTAATCTTTAGACCTATCTAAGCACCTAGAAGAAAGAAAAAATAAATAACTATGTTTTTTGCATAGAAATTATTGTTTTTGTTGACAAAAAGACTTTTTCCGCTTTCTTTTCTGCTAGAAATTATACAGTTTAAAAATGAAATTGGAGGTTTTTTTTTGCTTCTGAATATTAAAAAAAATGCTTATTGAACAGTTGGATTCATGTATAATGTATGGTACAGTGTATATTTTGTTTGAATTTTATCGATGATGTTTATCTTTTTCAGAATATATGTGTTTATTAACACCAATGCGCAATTTGCCACTTTCAGTCCTTTTTTGCTAGACTTCTACGGTATTCCTCGAGTATTTTTAATAAAAACAGATCACTGAATTGTCCAGCGATTCGTTAGACAATCTTGGAAAGCGTTCAATAAAAACATTGTTTATTAAAATTTAAATGAAATGCGCTCAAGCCCAAATGACAATGATGACGAGTGACTTGCTTTTATTCCATGGCTAGTGAGGAATTTTATTTCTAAATTAACCGTTTGAATACCGCGCAAATAAATCATCAATATGTCCCAAAGATACTGCGTGTTTTTGAGAAACATAATTTTGCCTAATATACACTCGAATTCGATATTTTAAAAACCTATATTGACTCAGTATAGATGGCACTACACATATTCATCAAAATATTGCTTATATTCTATTAGAATACAAATTATTTGTTTTTTTAAATGTCTTGGACATCCGTGTTTGCTTGCATATGTTCCGGACACCTGTGTCCGGTTTGTGGTGGTTAAAAATAGTACATTATTATGTTAACCGATCCAACTTCCTGTAATTCATATATAAAAAATCTTTTTATTTTAATAAAAAAGTATTCGTAGAAATGTGTTGACATGATTCAACAGATATGTAGATAATTTTGTACATAAAAATGTATTACAATATTTAAATTATGAAAATAAAATAATTGCACATTAATGTTATCAAATATTATTAAAAAAATAATGAATTAACAAACCGCTTCAGTGCCGCAAGGTTTTCAGCTGAATAAAATTCTTATTCCGCGAATAGTATTATAATTTGTACTCGGTTGAATATCCATAGATGTCACTACGTGCGTAAAAGAATAAAACATCGATGTATGAATTGTGTAAATATATTTTTTTTCAATAAAAAGTCACATCTCAACCAAAAAGCACTATTTATTTTTGAAAAAAATACTAAACGTTAGCAAAATCAATTACATGAATAATAGCATTAAGTTTCAATTTTTTAAGCTTTTATTGGACATTCATACGTAATTAAACTTTGAAATAGTATCTGTCAAATAGAGAATTAAAAAAAACCTTATGTTGTTATCGATATATTTGATTTTGTTAAAGTTTAGTATTTTTTTCAAATATAAATAGTGCGTTTTGGTTGAGATGCGATTTTTTATTGAAAAAAATAGGATGTCGCTGCTTAAGCAACGCCACTGGCTCCCTGTTATTATATAAGAGATAAACTTAATTATAATATGATAATACGGAATGTTTAACTCACTAGATTCTATCAATTGAACGATTTTTTGTATAAAAGCAATTTAATAATTTGTCTTAGTTATAGGTGTCTCTGTAGACCGTGACTCTTTCTCTTAAATCGAAAACGATCTTCTAGCTTCGAACTTTAAGAGAGATAAACGGTAGCATTCTGCAAAGAATTTTGTTAGATGACAGATACTCTTTCAATGGGAGAATATTTTTTCTTGGATTAAACAAATCGCAGAAATTTTCTTATATACTTGCTCCAATCGTAATTTGAATGAATTTTCATATAGGCTTTAAACCTTTACGTTTTACGTTTGCTAGCACGCAGAGCAATATGAGTAGTATGTGTATGAAATGAAAAATAAGCGTTAAACATTAATTAAACAGAGACCAAAAATTTCAAGCCGTATTGGAAATCTTGAAAGAGCGAATGGAATGCAAAAAGCAGTCGAATATGATTTTTGTATATACCAATTTAAAGTCGCATGTACACTATGTTGTAGAATAATACAACATTACTATTTTCTCGTAGTGAAAAGCATATGTAATACTTTCTACAATATCATTAATAAAAACAGGAAATAGAAATGGGCGAAGATTCAATCTCCGGGGTGCGCTAGAATATGTTGGAAAAATGTTTGATACTCACTCAGCTTATTTACCATATTAGCAAATAATAAACAAAAACAAAACTTTACTTGTTTGAGCGTCCTACAGTACATGACTTATTTATTAGAATATATTTTTCGAAATTTATTGTATATGTTTTTAACTCATAAATACTTTTTTTTCTCTATTCTGTTTGTCATTGTTTTATTTTATCATGTATTATTTTGCCACCAAACGTTTAAGTTTATGGTTGTTTTTTAATCAATCATAGTCAAATCAGTCATAGTTGGTATTTGATATTCTGTTATAATTAAATTTCATGACAATTTAAACTTATGTAGTATTTTATTTTAAGGGTTTGGTAAAAGTGTAAGTCAGAAAATGCTGACCGAAACAGTGAAACCAGTTTGACTAGACACCATCGTTCCACCAAAAATAACTAGCGGTATAAAAAAATTGTTCATTTTAATATGTGCTTAGCACTGCAACGACACTGTTTCCTTGTTATTAATTCAAATATAGTATTGGATGATTCATTTTTAAATATGTATTTGCAGTTTTATTATAAGTTAGTAAAATATATTATAGCACCTAGCAGAAGTTAAATAAAATGTTTTTCAAAATTACAATACATAATTGCAAAACGCACATGTTACGCAGATCATCAGTAGTTCATATTCATAAATAATTCGAGTAGAACCTAATGCCTGCCTGGCCAACCCAAATTGCACCCTGGGCCGCATTGACGGTCTAAAATGTCCCCAAAGGGCCACACATACACGTATACATTATTCAAGAAAAATACACTTTTTTACTACAGCGAATTTCATATTTATTGATATGTTTGTAGGTTAAATAAATAATTTAAATGCAGAGATATCTAAAAGCATTTAACCATGGTAATTGTGAAAAAAATACTAAAGCCAGATGTGAAAATAAAACACACAATGAACCAACAAAAAAAACATACACGTCAACAGAATCTATGCATTTTGTGCTTTTCACGTAATTTTAAAAACGTTATTGGTTCAAATTACGTAAAAGAGAATTTAAATACATTTTGAATAACCAGTTTCTTTAAAAAAACATTAACGTAAATGTAAAACTAATTCTTATGTAAAACTGTAAAATTGTAATGTAAATAAATGTAATTTTAACGTTATTCAAAAGTCTTCATAGAATAATAAAGTAGTGGACGTAATTAATCGAGCCTCTCTTATTAACTTGAACGTTTTCTTATAATCTGACATAGATGATGTAATAATTTTGTGATTAATAAAGTTAAAGAAACGCGATTATCGATAGTTGATAAATTAATTTTGTTCTATGAAAGATAAGGTTTTGTTACACAACAATTGTCGTGAACACAAACAACAAAGATATCAAATCTAATTAAATATTTAAAATGAACTTCCTCAAAGTTACCGCCGCATAAATTGAAGATAATACATAAATTGTTTTCTGTCACTTTCAACCGTCTTTTCAATATTTAATTTGACTGAAAAAAAGTTTATTAATATAATTTTGAATTCTTCCAAAAAAGTTAGACAATTCATTTCTTATCATTATGAATGCATCTTTCATATTACTATCATGCGTATGGCAAGAAACCATTTTTACAAATATTGACAGTTTGTTGTTAAAATAAGAATAGCAACATTTTAATTGCATAAATTATATGGTGTATAATTATTTAAAGAAACATACAAATGTACTAAATTTGAAGAGTAATAAAATTGAATTTTTCATGTTGTCTACTTATTCTTATTTACTTATATGATGTAAAATAAGTATATATCTGGCTATGATAATTATACTAAAATATTTCTCAACATAAATGACTTTCGATTTATCTAGTTTGTTTTTATTGGTGAAATTTTGCATAGTCATTATCAAAACAATCAAATAATTTAAAATAACAAACTAAGTCATTAATAAATATTAATTATTTAATTCTGTAAACACGATTATTTTTAATTACAAAATTGAATTAAGAGGATTTATTTTATAACATGTCACTGCGGATTGAGATAACACCAAAATATATTAGTTCATAGTAGGTGTTACCAAATATACAAATATTTTGAAGATTTTTCAAAATCAGAAAAATTATCATTGCTTTGATTATCGAACAAATATTATTATCAATGCTGGTGTAGCAAATAAACTGATATTGTTTTGTTGTTGGGGATCTGGTCGTAATATTTTGAATACAATACAACTTAAGACGGTAATGATTAATCAAATGTTAAAGATATTGCGTTTAATGGAAATTACCTAAAATTATTGTACAATTTTTTTTTGAAGTAAATAAGACTGAATGGGAAAATTGATTTTTTTTAAGGTGTTATTTCTACTTTGACACGAGAGTAAGTCATGTAAACACTATTTTGATTGTTGGAAATTAAATTAATCACTCATTAAATTTGAATTTGTTAGGAGTTTTTCAACTTGAAGGCGACAAATCAGTAACTGTATAAAATAATATAAAGTGACTGTGCTTACCATAAATAACTATAGTTGTCACATATATTTACCATTGTTTTTAAACAAGTTGCTCAATAGGCAAACGGTCCAAGACCAAAAGCAAAGTCTTAAGTAAATTACATTTTGAGTAAGCATGCTTTACTAACTTCAATCAAAAAATATAATTTTACTACCAAAATACAAAACTCTATATATGTATATATTGAAGATTTTTGGTTGTCACTCTTTCAAATTGAAATGTTGTGAGATCTGTCAAGCTTTTCAATGATACAAAAATGACCAAAGCCACAAACGCATTTATTAAACAACATAAAAAAGGGCTCAACGGTCTTGTTTCATAAGTGATGTAAGTGGAATGTTGACTAATCGTTAAAATTACTCATTTTACTCTTATGAAATGGTTATCGGAGAATCAAAATGTTGGAGAATTCAAAAAAGCAAAAAATATGGGTTTGGTTGATTGTCTATTGAGCCTATCATGAATATGCAATTTAAAAATGTAAAGAGGTAAAAAATAAATGAAATATGCCAAAAATGCCAAACGCTTCCGCTATAGACAAGTTTATATACAAATTATAAGATAATTGCAATCGTAATAATTTATTATAATAACAATCGGATTAATTGAAATTATAAATTTTTTCGAGTGCATAAATAACGATCATCAATCGTGCAAGATGGATGGTGAGATAGGTGGATGTAAATGAAATTACTGATTTTAGATAAGTGCGATAAACCACTTATTTTTATCATATCTTAAAATAATCGTTTCTGGGGGATTATGACAATAACTGGTATATTTTTTTTGACGTCATACATGTCGTTCATTATAATTATAATATTTTTAAAAAGATACGTCATTTAAGTGCTTTAGATTATATAATAGTATGCTATCAAGGGAAATTCCTTTTCTGAGAAAAAATTGCATTCCTAGTACACATTAAGTACGATTAAACACTATAATAAATGCAAATAATAAAAGTTATCATAAATCTATCTTTTATTTAAACAAAAAATATATATTATATATATATATATATATATATTACATATTTGGGGTGATGGAACTGATAAAAAGTTCTTTCAAAATGTAATTAGGTTTCAGTCGGATAATATGCATTGATTACTAGTGGTATAACTTTCCTTTCATTTGATGATTATTTGCAAATCTTTTTATCCTCAACGAAAAACCAAATAAAATACTCAGCTTCGATTTTTTACGACATGTGTAATAGCATGTATGATGCATTGAATTTTTTTTCTGTATCACAAAATTCAAAGCGTAGATTCTTATCAAAACTTATAATTTCGTAGTTCTCTGGTCACCATTAATTTAAGCTTTTTACTATTTCCATGGAAGTTCTAATGTCAAATATATATAATATGTACGCAGCTGCTCTACGAATTCCTTAAGTGGTAAGATAAGCATAAATTTTAAACGGCAGCTACTATTTAAATAAATCGTATATACAACTGAGCCATTAGAGATTTTTTTTATTATTATAGATAAATCCTCTGTAGCACAATAGCAAATTAAATCAAAAAACATTAAAGTGTCAGTATTAAAAAAAAAAAGCCATAGACAGTATCGAAACTCCCTACGTATAGTCATGTACGTGCCAGATACGTGATTAAACGGCTTTTATATTTTCGTTGTCTACGCACCCAGTTCTATGGGTAGTCGTAGCTAATTGCGATCTTCGTCGAATATACGGGGAATTACCTGTTACCGGTGTATACGCGGAAGCGTGCGAATGCGTGAATTTTTGGACTTGTACACCGCGAGATTTTTAGTAGAGTAAAATTATTTTTCATAAACAAATTTCAAATTAAATATGGGTATAATTTAAGATTTCGACTGAAGGTGCTTGGTGGAATTTCAATATTAAATTTGATTCGTTCAAATTATGTACACTCCCACAGAGTTCAAGTTCATCCGTGCGCTTGAACGCCTGAAGATGCCGAAAGGCGAAACCTGGGTCGTTAGTGACAAAATCTGTGGGAGTGTACATAATTTGAACGAATCAAAATTAAATATGGGTAATTTCCGAATTTAGTTTATGGAAGAATTAAGAAGCGCTGTCAAAACACGTACGTCCCTGGCGTAGATAAGTGATGCTCTAATGATACCTAAAATGATTTTTTTTTAATTTTAACCAAATAAAAAATATTTTTATATATTTTAATTACATAAAACTCTATACGTTTCAACGTATTAAGTTAAACACTTTAATAGTTTGAAATATATTTATTAAATGTGGTGTTTTCGAAAATGTATATAATTATAGCAATTTAAAATATCTAGGTATAATATTTATGTACACTGTGAATAAAATATTGTAAAAATAACATGTTTAAGTTATTTTATTAAGATAATACCTTTATTTAGTTGCATTGCAACATCAAAACTAATATGAGATAATATTGTATGTATATATTTCGTTTCTTTTAGCAATACTTTTATTTTAAACCACATATTTCGTTAGAAATGTTTTTATTAAAAATAATTAATACGCTTTTAACTAAATTTGAATACATCTATGTATAAAGTAATCCCAATAAACACGGTAAAACATGTAAATTTTAATTGTATTGGATTAAAACTGTGTAAATGTTATTCCCCTACATTTTATTAACTAGTCATACCAAAAGGCAACTCCGAATGTGTTACCCACAAGAAAAGTGTGCATCGAGTTCTGAGTACCAACTTAATTAAGCCATTTATAAAATCGGACTACATATCAAGTGCGAAATATAATCTTGTATCTATAACTTATACGAAAGATCTGTACCCAAAACCTGAAGAACAATGTGGTTCCTGAACTACCTAAAAAACTTTTTACCCAACTGGTTTATATAACAATACACAAGATCTAAAATAGTAGCACTGCTCAAAATTTAGATAAAATACTTGGAAAATTATTAGTTTAAAATTGCGTTTTCTCTTCTCCAAAAACTTTGAAGTGCTCTCCAGCTAATCTTACTTTTTCAGATACGAGAATATGTATACATACAAAGGGAGCAGTGGCGGCTGGTCAATGTGACATTGGATCAATGCACCCCATGTATATGCAGGGGCGGTTATATTTCATGAAATAATATTCAAAAATATCATTTATACCATTCACTCATTTTAAATTCTTCATGTTTTTATTGTCTCAAACAAAATAAATTGTTCTAAAATATTTAGTATAAATAATCGTAGAGGATCAAAATCAATCTTGTTTTTAGCCGATTCACTGCACATACTACGAAGACAATGATCAAACGGCTTCAATTCTTGAAATGTTAACAAAACTGTCACTGTTAAATTGTCTGTCGCTGAAAAAGTGTTGCTTATTCAAAAAATCTAAAAAAAGCACATATAGTATTTCAAAATATGGCGGAAACCACCTAAATGATCGAATACAGAAATAATTCAAACAAGAAATAATTGCAACGAAAAGTTTTTTATTTAACAGAACACAACAATACAATATCATAAAATTTTCAACAATGTTATTTGATCATCATATTAAAATATATAACAATCAACCTAGCAAGCAAAATTTTTGCAAAAATCGGTCTTCAGTGCTTTCTTCATCAACCCTGGTAGTAAGGTTTGTTTGAATTTGTAGTCAGATAAAATGATCCCTTACTGAAAAAAAAATATAAATATATTTTCAAAACAAAAATAATGCAATGTCATTTAGCTGCTAGTGGATACAAAATGGACTTCTCATAAATTGTAAACAGAAAGTGTTCAATAAATCTGATTTTTTAATAAGCCGCTTAAAGCTTCTCCAAAAAGAAAAAAAGTATTGTAAAATAAGAAAATGACCAATCGTTAGTTACTAAAATAAAGCAAGTCCACAAATTCCATGACATACACTTTATTTAATAAAATTAATGAATTTAATATTACTCGCAGGAATCTTCATTTTGTATAACGATGCCTAATTATATATTTCTGAAATTTTATGATTGATTTTTACCATTAATCGTTTTCGCATACAACATAAGAACTTATGTAATTTATTATCGTTTATAAAACGCTTTAAATATTTTGAAAAATGAAAATAAATCCCTTTAAATTATAAAAACAAACTTACGCTGCTTTCGTTTTTGATCCACCCATGTGCAGTTTTCCAATGTTTGAGCATTTATTGTTTAGCGCTTGTTTGTAATCACTGCACAGGTTGGCTTGGAAACCGGTGTGATCAAGTGAGTCAGCGAAGAAAGCGTATGATCTTCCATGAGAGCAACCGACATCGACCACGCTGCATCCTGGCTGTCCAGAGCCTCCGTTCGGGTAGAAGTCATTGTGACCCACAGGTTCTTCAATTCCTAGATTACCTGCGTTGGAGTGGATAATTTCTACATAGATAGCATCGGCTGGCCTGATACGTTGGCTTCCGCTTCCCCACAGAGGGCCGGCAGGATCAAAAGCTAGGTTCAGAAATTAAAAAATAATTACATTATAATAACAATTACAAAAAATCCGACTTCTCTCGAGAATTTGAACAATAAACACTAAAACAACTAGAACTATTTCGGTCTTATCATGTTCAAGTTAAGCTAACGGTAAATATAAGATTTTAAATTGTGAAATCACTCATGAAACATAAAAGATGATTTGAAAAACTTCTTATTCCATTCATATGTTATTGCAAATAAGTTAAATAACTATTGATTTCGTCATAAAAATTATTGTGTATTTTCACTACTATAATTTTTACTGTAATTGATATAAAATCAACATAAGCAATAACTTACGCAGGAAATAATCAAAAATAAATTTTTGGTATTCGAGAGTTTCAAAAATTCACCTGTTAGGTATGTAATCTTTCCCTTGGAGACTGATCGAGATCCAATACCAGCAACGTGACCTCCCAAGCTGTGTCCCATGATGTGGAAATTTCCAACGGATGTGCCTTGGTCGACAAGCCAGTCAACGAGTTTACCGATATGAGCTCCAACCTTGGGAACATTGTCGCAAGCTGATGTGTAAAGTCCGTTAGCGCCCTTTCCCCAATCAACTGCGATGACGTTAACGTCAAGTACTTTCAGGAAAGCTGGAAAATTATTCAATCGTTTGTCGGTTTACTTAATTTAAAAGTTTTTTTTACGTAATATCGTTAATATCAGCAAAAACACCCAAAAAATGTATTATACTTGTCTTTAAAACACACTATCTTATTAAATTTAAATCGTTAAAATTCTGTACACTTCCACAAATTTTGTCACTAACGACCCGTGTTTCGCCTTTCGGCATCTTCAAGTCCACCCGTGCACTTGAACGCCTGAAGATGCCGAAAGGCAAAACCCGGGTTGTTAGTGACAAAATCTGTGGGAGTGTACGAAATTCGAACGATTCAAATTTAATATTGAAATTGCACCAAGCACCTTCAGTCGAAATCTTGAATTACACTTTCTTATAGCCAATATTAATAATCAAATAATGTATTAAATATTTTATTAATCAAAATAGTATTTAAATAACCTTTAACGGATATACGATACACAACTTTATATACGGATCATTTATTTTAAATACATTATTTCCTTGGTGATTTTATGAATAATAGTAATCACATCAGCATTTCATGTGAAATTGTATCAAAAACAAAAGATTATTTGCTGTATTTATTTTAAAATATTTTAATGGAATCTCGAATAATTTCCGTCAGCGCCCTTTCCCCAATCACCGACGATGAAGTTTATTACATCAAGAACTTTCAAGAAAGCTTAAATGTTATTCAACAGTTAGAATGTTAATTCGTTTTAGAATAATATTATTGTGAAAAGACATTGCTTGTTTGTATAATATCACTAAAATCAGCAAAAACATCAGAATCGTTTGAATATTAATATAGCCACAAAACTATATTTTTCAACACTTAGAAAGGTATAAAATATCATATAAGTCGTATCACATATTTTAAATGCAATATTTTCTTGATTATTTTTATGAATAATAGAATCAATATGTATATAAAAATTATATTATTAAAAGAAAAAACTTTTGTGGTATTAATTTTACAATGTTTCAATTACAACCAATTTAGTTATCACCGTTATCAACAATAATTATAACCAGTTTTTCTCAACATATGAGCATTTCTTAATACTATTAAAATATAATGCCGTGTGATAATAGCTGCGAATTGTTTTTTATCTTTTCGTCAGTAATTGACAGTTCACTATTCAATCGATCAAAATTAAAATGTTAAATTATGTGATATTATGAAACGCCGTTCAGGATAAAACTTTTTTACTCACCATCACGAACCATATAATTGACTTCGCTGCCTCCATCATTATTCCATCCGTGAGCAATAATCTTTGTAGGTCGTCCTTTGCCAAAATTTCCCAAAGATCCAGCATTTCCAATTTTAATTACTTGAGCTGTTGTAGGGTTTGACCTATCAAAAAAAAAATTTTTTTTAACATTTTTCGGCCATCCAAAAAATAATTGAAATGATCTACAAACATTTGTCATGACTTCAAAGTATTAATTATAAAGAAAATTATGTTTTACCTGGTGTAAAGATTAAGAACAACATCAGTGTCGGCATTGAATCTTGATTCGGTTCCATCTCTTTCTTCTAAATCTACAAGCGTCAGTCTACCATTTTTACCGGGACCGTAAAAAAATCTTTGGCCTTCTTTGTATTGTAGAAAACTAGGATTTACTGGGAGGATGCTTGCTAAAAAATTAAAATAACAGATAAATATACAAAAACATATGAAATATTTGATTTATTCTAACTCATTTTTTCGAATACAAAATATTTTTTTCATGCATACGTTTGTTTAAGCAAAATAAAGTTAACTGTGTAATAAATAGTGATTTTTTTAAAATTGATATCTTGTGATGTGTCGAAATTCAGATTCTCGGCAATTAATGACATATTTATTTAATTTCGTAATTATCGAATTAATGAAAGCTTACCTGACGCAGCAGCAATCCCAAATAAAACCAGAAATACGGTAGACAAATTTCTCATATTATTGTTCGACACAAACTGTACTAATGTCTAAAAAGATGTTGATTTTATATGTTCACCGAAAACTTAATCAATAGTCCATCTGTCATTGATTAAAAGTTACATATCTAAAAAAATGATTATCTTTAAGACTATCCACGTTCATAAAGTGTGGCTATATATTAATAGCATTTTATCCTATTGTTGATCACATCAATTGTTTTTATAATAACAGATATTAATCAGTTATATTATATTTCCGCAATTATTTTAAGCATGTTGTTCAATCTTATTGAAAAGAAATAAAAATATTTTTTGCATGGATGGTTTCAAACCAACCCTTTTTATGGCATCAACTGGTATTTTTCCACCTGAATTTCATATGAGGAGAGGATTGAATTTGAAATCTTAGACCAACACATGGTAGTGATGTGCTCTTGAAAAAAAATACTTTAGTTCCACTGGAATACGATCTATTGTGTACTTAATTCTGTAGAAAATTCATACAAGAAATATTTCGGCTTTAACACATTCTTAGACCTTCCTCAAGGGTTCAAGATTACTTCACCAACAGACAGTTGAAAAGCAACCTCGGTGAGCCATCATCCATACAGAGAAAAATATAATAGTCGGGAAACTCTTTCGGAAATATTTTTAATGATTATTAACTGCATGTTTACAGTATCAACAATAAAAATATTCATATTTTAAAAGTTTGTAATTCTCTAAATATCCGTAATATCTACTTTTTTACAGATGATTTATTATATTGTCACATGAGGTAAGAAAGAATTTATATTTACTTTTCTCGGTAGCTGCTTATATACAAAATACTTTTTAGATTATTGCGAAATTCGAACACGTAGTGCTTCATATAAATTTCACTGAATATCCAATTTGAAGACAATATTATTGGGTTGAAATAAAGTTAGAATATTTTTTTTACACCGAGAAATGTGTTATGGAGATAAAAAATTAGTTAAATTTGTATCATCTTTAAATAAGATATCCAGTGACAAAAAAATGATGTGATCAACGATAGGATAAAAGGCTATTAATAATTAACTTCGCTCTATGAACGAGAGTAGTCTTAAAAATAATCTTTTTTTTACGATATGTAAATTTAATTGATAAACTATTGATTAAGTTTTTGTTGAATATATAAAATCAAATTCATTTTAGAAATTAGAACAGTTCGTGTTCGACATCAATAATATGAGAAATTTCTGTACTATTTTTCTGGTTTTATTTGGGATCGCTGCTGCATCAGGTAAGCTCTCATCAAAACTTGAAAAAATATTATTTAGTCCAATGAATATTTTATTTACCGATAAGAAATTATAACAAACTTAAATAATTATTTCATTAATCGAAAAGAATCTTAATTCTGATACATATAAAATATTATATATGAATGATAACAAAATATTTTTACTATTCATTTTTCTATTTACTGTATTTTGTATTTAGTAGACGTATTCATGTCAACATTATCTAGAATTTGAAAAAAAAATGATTAAGAATAAATTAAATAATTAATATGAAGTTAATAATTTATTTGTTTATTTTTAACTTTTAGCAAGCATCCTCCCAGTAAATCCTAGTTTCCTACAATACAAAGAAGGCCAAAGATTTTTCTACGGTCCCGGTAGAAATGGTAGACTGACGCTTGTAGATTTAGAAGAAAGAGATGGAACCGAATCAAGATTCAACGCTGACACTGATGTTGTTCTTAATCTTTACACCAGGTAAAACATATATTTTTTAAAATCAATACTTTAAAATCATATCTGATTTTTGTTAATCATCGCTGATATTTTTTAATGACCAAAAACGTTTCATCATGCTTTGTTTTCTCTTGATAGGTCAAACCCTACATCAGCTCAAGTTATCAGAATTGGAGATGCTGGATCTTTAGGAAATTTTGGCAAAGGAAAAGCTACTAAGGTTATTTCTCACGGATGGAATAGTGACGGCAGTAGTGAAATCAATTCTGTGATTCGGGATGGTGAGTAAAAAAAGTTGTTTTAAATGCGGCGGTTCTTATTATTATGACATGATTCAACTTTTTCTATTTTAGTCGATTAAATGTTGAACTGTCAATAATTGGTGTGAAGACATTGAAATGTAGAGATAAACAACAATGTACAGTTATAAATAAACCACATTATATTATTATGATTATTAAAAAATCCTCTCTTACTGAGCGAAATTATTCGAGAATCCATTAAAATATTGTAAAATAAATACAGCAAACAATCCTTTGTTTTTTATACAATTTCCCATTAAATAATGGTGTGATTACTATTATTCATAAAATCACCAAGGAAATAATGTATTTAAAATAAATGATCCGTATATAAAGTTGTGTATCGTATATCTGTTAAAGTTTATTTAAATACTGTCTTGATTAATAAGATATGTTATTAATATTGGCTATAAGATAGTGTGTTTTCAAGACAAGTATAATACATTTTTTTGGTTTTTTTTCTGATGTTAACGATATTACGTAAAAAACTTTTAAAGCAAGTAAACCGACAAACGATTGGATAATTTTTCAGCTTTCCTGAAAGTACTTGACGTTAACATCATCGTCATTGATTGGGGAAAGGGCGCTAACGGACTTTACACATCAGCTTGCGACAATGTTCCCAAGGTTGGAGCTCATATCGGTAAACTCGTTAACTGGCTTGTCGATCAAGGCACATCCGTTGGAAATTTTCACATCATGGGACACAGCTTGGGAGGTCACGTTGCTGGTATTGGAGCTCGATCAGTCACCAAGGGAAAAATTCCATACGTAACAGGTAAATTTTCTAAGCTCTTGAAAAGCAAAAGTGTAATTTAAGTTTATTTCCTTTATAAAATTTTGCTTCTGTTGATATTATAGGTGTTACAGTGAATATTCATTTGAATTATTTACAGTAAGTATAATAGAAATACGTAATAGAGTACGATAGAAATAAAAAAATATATAAATAAGAAGGTTTTATAAGAATTTCTACAACGGACAACTATAATATCAAACCGGTATTTCAAAAAGTTTAAATAAAGAAAAAAAACAAAATCGGTATGTCAATATTTTTTACAGTATGACATGATTAAAATTATTGAAAGGCTCGACAATTCTAGACAATTTTAATATTAATAAATAACTAACCAGATTTAAAATATTTCAATTTATTGTGAGTAGGGCATCCAATCATGGGATTCGGGATGCCGTTAAATTTTCTGATCCCGAAATACCTGGATTGACATGGTCGCTATTCCGGGATTTTGGGATTGAGAATTTTTTAGCAAATCTCAAAAATCGACACGAAATTGGCAAATTGTGGATTTAAAATTCCTCGGCGAGCTAAAAAAAAAAAAACGAGTTTCTGTGACAATCTGGGGAAAAAGTATACCATATCGGGGATTTCAAATTCCTCGGTGAGCTAATCCCAATCCCGGGATTTCAAATTTATCAATCCCGAAATTGGAAAAAAAGCTCCGGGATTGGATACCTTAATCGTGAGCTATTCAATACCAATCACAGGAACTTTGGCTATTTAAAAACGGGTTTACGGGGGGAGGGGTTTAGGCAATGACAGTGTAGCAATCCCTATTTGTGAGAATAAAATTCATGTGATATTTAAATGAATCAATGTTATGCTTATTAAGAGATGAAAGTAATTTAATTTCAATTTCAATTTACTGATATTTTGGCTATTTAAAAACGAATATATATAACGGTATTAGAAAAAACATGAATAACGGTATCTCGGTTTTGGCAATACCGACAGCGCAATCTCAATTTATGAGCGGTTAAATTTACATGCGATTTAAGGAATCAATCAATGCTTTGCGTACTCAAAGATGAAAATAAATCATTTTATTGTATATTGCTAGTGTATTTAATTTATTTTTCTGTGATTAATGTAATGTACTTAATTTTTACTTTCTGAATGAAGGTTTTGATCCTACAAGGGTTTGCAGATTGCAATGTTTGCGGATTTTTGTAATTGTTATTATAATGTAATTATTTTTTAATTTCTGAACCTAGGTTTTGATCCTGCCGGCCCTCTGTGGGGAAGCGGAAGCCAACGTATCAGGCCATCTGATGGTGCTTATGTAGAGATTATCCATACCAACGCTGGTAATCTAGGACTTGATGATCCTGTTGGCCACAATGACTTCTACCCGAATGGCGGCTCTGCACAACCAGGATGCAGCGTGGTCGATGTCGGTTGCTCTCATGGAAGATCATACGCTTACTTCGCCGACTCACTTGATCACACCGGTTTCCAAGCCAACCTGTGCAGTAATCACATACAAGCTCTCAACAATCAATGCTCAAACCTTGGAAAACTGCATATGGGTGGATCAAAGACGAAAGCAGCGTAAGCTTAAATTTTTCTAATTTAAAGGCATTCATTTGCATTTCTCAATCTTATTAAAACTTTTAACAAATGATATAAGGCTATATAAGCTCTTATATTGTTTGCTTAAACAATAAATGAAGAAAATATTAAAAATGTAGTTAGGTATAATTATATAAAATGAGATTTCAAAAAAGTACAAGTATGTACATGTAATCCATATGAAAAAATTAAATATCTTAAATCGGAACGAAAAATAAAAATGCAGTCAAATGAAATTAGTGTATTTAAACATGTCTAAAACATATACATATTTATTTGTTGCTTGTTTCAGTAAGGGGCCGTTTCATCTGTTTACAAACTCAAACAAACCTTACTACAAGGGTTGATGAAGAAAACACTCAAGAACTCGGTCGATACGATCTTTACAAAAACCTTGCTCGTTAATTTATAATGATTGTTGTATATTTCAATATAGAAACTTGAAAGTCTCCTGATATTTATAATGTTGTATTTTGTAAAATAAAATATTTTTTTGTAGCAATTATATATTTTTTTTTACAGTCACCAACATTTCTAAAGATGTGAATTTTTATTATATTTGAGCAGGTGATTTATTCATGCAGGTTTTTCTTCTATCTTCTTTTTCAAGTGATTCGAATGTTAAGTAAGAAGCTTGTACCTCGTTTTTATTGTTTTGAAGTTTTCTGAAATGAATAATGAAAATAGTTAATAAAGATGAAATATTACCATATGACATGAGTATATCGTTTGATAAGTAAATTTAGTACTTATATGTATGCAGATTGAAAAGAAAATGTTTGAGGATATTAAACTAATTAACAATAATTACTTCAGCACATGAACTTGGCGGAGAAGGGTTTGATACCTTTAGCGAAAATTATATCGACAAATTACTTACGGATAATGCTATAAGTGACGATGATGTCAATAATTTAACTTTAACTATTGACAAAAACCAGAAAACGATGACGAAATGGAAGGAATTCCAGCTTCTTTCACTGCAAAAATAATTCAAGAAGGTCTCTAACCTTTCAGTAAATTAGAAGATTACTTCATTCTAAATAATAAAAATAATAAAAGATTTTTAGTACTTTTTCCACTTAAAATTTATTTGATTAGGACCGGTTTCGCTCCTCGCGAGCATTATCAACTGATAAGAAAAATAAATTAAACAGTGCTATTTATACGAGTTAAATTGAATTAAAAAGGTGTCGGCAACTACTCCATACTCTAGAATTTTATCTTTGGGCATAAAGGCAACAATTGCAGATCGCAACCATTTGAAAACTGAGGCTAAGGTCGACGAAATTATGGAAATGAGCTCTCAAACGAGGATGCGTATGGAACTACCAACATCAGCCATAGCCGACCCCTATAATTTGTAGGTACCATAAAGGAACATAAACAGTACGTAGCTGATGTTTTAAAATTTTACGGACGGGATATCTTACCATTACATCAACACGAAGCACACAAAAAACTTCTTAACGGCTGAGTAAATATATGTACATACATTATATGGTATTGAAATTATCTTCGAAATATTAAAAAGCTAATACTAGACTCTTTTTGAATGCTGTATGATGTTTTTCATAGTTTTCATACTCATCGAATGGGAATTTGCAAATACACATCAAACAAAAGGAAAATAATAAGGCAATCAATGTAAATAATCAGACATCTAAAATATATTTTAAAATACATAGGTTTTTACAAATTGAAAAAAATACACACTTGTTGCTTTGACAATTCTGTTATATGTGCCCTTATTCTAACAAGTAAGGGAAGGTTAGCAAATTTGTTCTCTGCGGCTATGTCAAAAAGTTCCTGTAGGGTAGCCGGTTTGTGCTTCGCAGAAGTGATCCCTTCATATATTTTTAGCGTATTCGAGCCATGAATTGTCTTCACAGCTGAAATCATGATCGGGGAAGTAAAGTGATGATCATTTGAAAGGACCTTGCATTTGACTCCACGTATCCATTTGACTCCAAGCAAACTTAAATTGCTTTATATAAAGTGCAATGAAATAAAATCTTTTAATCGTTAAATTTGGTAATAAAAATGTACGATATATTTTCATGTGCTAACATGAAATCAGTTATTGTTATTTTATAGTTATCTAAAGAATTTTAAATCACGTCTTTGGGATTACCCACGATTTTTGTTAGCCTTGAAGATTTCAATATTTCTGCTTCTACAATTTAAACAAAAATAATCATAATATTATGAAAAAAAAGATAAAATATGAGATAAGATTTTTTTGTATAAATAAGGTTTTTTTACCATGAAATTAAGTAAATTGATATTGCGAGCAGAATAAAAAATTTAAGATGAAAAACATAATTTGTGGGTTCTTCATAGTCATCGGTGCGGCAGTAATTTCAGGTATTACACACAGGGTATTAACGAAAGACTTTTTCACAAATTCAATTAAATATTTGGGAATAAACTATTGTTATTTTACTCTAGTTAAAAATAAACACCATATTGTAATCGCACAATATACTTATATTTATTAAAAAACAATGTTGAAACTCTACGTAAAATTCCATAAATATTTATGAATATTTTTTTATATTTTCAGCTTTTGTGGAACCAATTCATCCAAGACTCCTACAATACAAAGAAGGACAAAATTATTTCTTTACCTCAGATTGTAATGGAAGATTGCTTTATGTCGATTTGAATGAAACCAATGATTTAGAACCGAGGTTTGATGCGCTGAAAGACGTGGTTCTGATGCTTTACACAAGGTTATTGTTATTTTTTTATATTGTTATTGTCATCCTGGCGAAAAATGGAAGAAATTTCAGATTTGAGTTGGTCAGTGGTAAAAATTCGCTGACAGTACTTAGATAAATGAATCTAGTAGGTATAGCAAATATAGTAAACAATAGTATTTAACTGTATTATTTTTGCATTTCTACAAGTTCTTTAATACATTTTTGTTTCTTAAAATAAAAGTACTTACTAAAAAATATTTTGGAAAAAATAATTAAGCAGCATTTTTTCTAATGGAGGTTTTTTTTGTCGCAAAAATATTCTTTAACAACGCAAATTATCAATTACCCTAAACCAATTATATTTGATTTATAATTTTTTAATGTTCAATCAATTATTGTTTTATATAATCTACATATTTTTCATAGATCTAATCCCACAACTGCGACAATAATAAAACTAGGAGATGTCAGTACATTGGGATCATATGGAAAAACGAAAGCCACAAAAATTGTTGCCCATGGCTGGAATAATGATGGAAAGAGTGAAATAAACTCTTTGATAAGAGACGGTAAAAAACTAGTTTAAATTTGAGAGAGTGCAAGAGTCGTTTTAAAATTATTCTATGATCGATTATATCAATTACACTGTTAGTGTTTTTCTGTCACTGAAAGTGATTTTAATGAAAATTTTATATTGTAATATGATTTTCGTATATGAGAATTCAAAGTTATATATTTTTTATGTTTTTAGCATACCTTAAAATAATGGATATAAATTTCATCGTTGTCGATTGGGGGAAAGGATCTAATGGACTCTATACGTTGGCCTGTGGAAATGTTCCGAAAGTTGGAACTCATGTAGCAAATTTAATCGATTGGTTAATTGGTGAAGGATCTTCTGTAAATAATTTTCATGTCATGGGGCACAGTTTAGGTGCGCACGTTGCTGGCATTGCTGGACGATCGGTTACAAAAGGACAGATTCCATATTTATCAGGTAAATTTAATAAATAAAATGTTACAGAGACATCTGTGTTAATTTGCAGAAAACATATTCAAAAGAACTTAAACATTGCACATTTTAGTATGTTTATGATCATATGTATTGATATATTATTTTTTTTCACCAAATATTATAATAAAAATTTGTTGGGTTTCTTAAAAACAATTTGAAAAGGTAGAGACCATTTCATATTTAATTTATTTTCATTCATCATATTGTTGCACATTTTCGTCTTGTACTTGACTAATAATTTTAATATTTTCGTTAAATATGCATGTTTACTTAAAAAAAAACATATAATATATAATAATATGAAAGAATATCTACATATTATTTTACTCTAATAGTTATTGGAGTTACTTTTAATAAAATAAAAAACAGTATGTCCATTACACTTCGTAAAATCGTAGAGTGCATATTGCGTAGAACAATATGAACATTTATTTTTAACAGGAAAATGCCAAACAAGTAAAATTACTTTATTTTTAAAGGATTCGATCCAGCCAATCCTTTGTGGGGAAGTGGAAGTCAGCGAATCAGATCTTCTGATGCTGGATATGTGGAAATAATTCACACGAATTCAGGTAACCTAGGAATCAGTGAACCTGTGGGCGATAATGATTTTTATCCCAATGAAGGGTCCGGTCAACCAGGATGCAGTATAACAAATATTGGATGCTCACATGGAAGGTCATTCGAGTTTTTTGCTGATTCAATTGATCATACAGGTTTCCAGGCTTACCTTTGTAAGGATCATAAAGAAGCACAAAACAATAAATGTTCCAATATTGAAAAATTGCACATGGGTGGAGCTAAAGTAAAACCTGCGTAAGTTAATATTTATATTATAAATCATTCATAAGTATATAACATACGTATTGCTTATCAAGTAAATTTTCTTAAACTAACGTTTTTTAAATGTTACTCCAACTAGTTTGAATTGAATCACAGGGTGCTAAGTTCTGATTTATTCATACAATTTTAGTTTTGATGAGCCAGTAAAATAAGTAACATTTTAAAAAATAAAAAAATTGATAGCTTTATTATTTCACTTGTTCTGTTACAAAATACGACTTGTGTTTCGCTTCTATGAGAATAAGCATCTCAAAGAAGCGAAACACGTGCCACATTTTGTAACACAATAAGTGCAATAGCGTAGTTATAAAATTTAATTTTAAATTAAAATGAACTTCCACAAAGTTAACATGCAATCCTTCGAAAATAAAAACATTTGCTAAAATAAGTTAATATTTTGTCACATTTTTTTTTGCTTTCAGGAAAGGTTCATTTCACTTGGTAACCAACTCAAAACAACCGTTTTACCGGGGATAATAAAATATATTTTTAAAAATTAAAAATTTAGTTTTAGTAAAGTATTGTTAAATCTCATATTTATTATAAAATAAAATTATTTTATAAGTGTGTATTTATTTTATTTAACCTCTTCCTGGTGAACCTCGATAATAAGTTCATTGTGACCTACACATACATATTGAATAATTTAAGATTTCGACTGAAGGTGCTTGGTGGAATTTCAATATTAAATTTGAATCATTCAAATTATGTACACTCCCACAGATTTTGTCAGTTCAAGTTCATCCGTGCGCTTGAACGCCTGAAGATGCCGAAAGGCGAAACCCGGGTCGTTAGTGACAAAATCTGTGGGAGTGTACATAATTTGAATGATTCAAATTTAATACATATTGAAGTTAAATACATAATACATTTTTTACATTAATGCAAAATATTCAAACAATGAGAATGTTTCATTATTGGCATGTTAATATGAACTTAAAATATACAAAAAGGCAATTATTTTAAATAATATTCATTTGATGATATGTTAATTATAAAAGATAAAATAAAATAAAGTGTAGGGTGTAGCATTCGAATGAATATCGTCACGTAATCAATTTCCGCCCAATGGAATAATAGATCAGTCGTGCAGAACCTGCGGCCTTTTGGCTACTCTGGTGCGGTCTTTTGACCTGATCGCCCAATTCTGCTAATTTGTGTAAATTCATAAATTCTCGGGATTTTGGATTTCAAAATTCCTGGAAGACCTAAAAAAAGTGTTTTTGATTATGGTTCTATATCAAATGAGAATATTAAACAATAACATTCTCAATCGATATATTATACTGAATTTTAATACGAACCGATCATATCTCTTTTATGATACAGATGATTTTTTGTAAAAAATACATTAGAAATGAATTTACTATATCATCTAGTTAGAATAAAATAAATACTTTATATTGAGAACAGTCATGCACTAAATAAAGCATTTATCCTACCTATTCCGTCTATCCCTGTTCTACTATTAATACAAGCGAGGTTGAGCCACTAAGTGACAAGCAGTATTGAAGAAAAAACTTCTGTTGAAATAACCCGTTGGGAGGCCATATTCTCCACATTGGGAGTAGACTGCAGTTGACTAGAGCAGTTCTGCTCGACGACCCTCCGTAGATCTTATGTCGTCTAAAATTGTCAATTTTAGAACGAACTTAGCATCACGAAAATGACTCTCTTTGCTTATTTTTTTTGTGTACTGTATGTGTGTACATACATGTATGCGCATGTGTGTGAACATGTACGGATATAGTATAGAAAAAGCATATGGAATGTGATTTGCAAAATAATGCATATGTAGTACCCGTAAACTTCTTATCTCTGTAGTGATCGCGTCCTTCCGTCTGCAAACGACGGTAAGGGGATGCAATTTACAATTTTTCAAAATCTTTATTGATGAAGGAGACTGGAAGAACCTTGACGCTAGCGCGTCCAGGTACTTGAAGCTCCATAAATTTGATATCCAAAAAAAAAGACTGCAGTTGAATTTTTTTCTGTTATCTGTAAATTCAAAATATCAAAATACTCGCATGACGATCCCAATGGATCGTATTTTTGGCTTTGTTTAACTTTTTTTGTGATACCGACATCGATATATTCTTCTGGTATTGCAATATACAGTCGTATAATGAATGCATTATAATAAAATTAAGTTTATGAAAATTTCAGAATCAATATGAATGTTAATGACATCATTGCTAGAAGTAAAAATAAGAGTTATAAATTAATATAGGCCAAATTAAAAAAAACAATGTTTATTTTATTGCTAGTCCTACATAAACCATCGATTTTTATTATCGAAAGATGTATATTAAATGGGTAAAAAGAGGATTTCAATAAGCTATTGTGTTAAAATAGTGTCAGAAGGATGTTGAAATATTCAGAACATCGGGAACACCCAAATACAAATCCACGAAACAATCGTTTAAAAGTGTCGATTAAAGTATTAATCTTTTGTAGATGACTCGTTTTATAAACAAAACATATACCAAATTATCATTATTGAGCAATTTTTTTATTAACTGATTACTGAGATAATTCATATTTTGCAATTTGTTTATGTTATTAATCTTATTCCATTCAGGGGCACTTTAAAAAGTGTTTATTGTGCTTCTTAATGAATAAATAACATGACTAATAAATCATTTATAAATCCAATAATCTAGCTACTAGGTGAGCAAAAGTTTGTTTTACTAATTTATTCAAAATAATTGAATATTAAGTTTTAGTTAATTTAATATTAAAAATAATGTATTGTCATTAACGAAACAGCCAAAGAAAAAAACAAAGTTATCAATTTTGATTTAATCAAGATAACGAATTTTCAGTCCGAAACCATCGACAATGATCACTTCAACTGATATATTCCATAATATTATTACGACGATTTTATTTATTTAAACTGTTACATAATACCTAAAATGTCTTACAATAGTTCTGACATTGAAAAGAAATCGGTGGCCAAGAGTTAATTCCTATGGGAAGCTCATAGAAAAACTTTGTTTTTTGTTAATGACAATGTTTTCTTGCCTAAAAAATTGCAGGTGTATTTTTAAAAATATTTTCTTTCAAATACTTTTTATTACACATTATTAATGTATGCAGGGTGAATGCTATAGTACTGGGACATTTAAAGAAATAATTTTCTTAAGCAGACCATAACTCAAAAAATATAAGCGTCTCAAAAACATCAGATGTATGTAGAAATGTGGAATTTAATGAGCTTCAAGAAAATTAAGATAAATATTACAGAAACTAAAGGCTTTTTTAGATATTCCTATTTGACTGCAAACATGGAAAGTTATAGTAATTGGACAGTATTTAACAGTAATTGGACACACGACACAGTTATTGGACCCAAAGTTTTTATGAAACCCTAGCTTTATTTAAATATCTCAAGTCTTGGCCACCAACTAAAAACTCAATCTTTGAACGTAAGCACATATTTAAATCATTTAAAATTACAAAAAATACTAACTTGTGAATAATAAATTACAAACTACTGGAAATATGAATGGATTATTTGTGAACTTGAGTCTTCGATGTACTAGGTCCGTTTTTTAGTCTGTTTCTCATTTTGAAATTTCGTAGTATTTGGTTTCTGACTCTTAATTATCTTATTTGCTTTGATCTTTTTTTTTCTCTTCGCATATTTGTTTTTTCATCTTAAATTCTAATAAATTACTGAACGGAAAGCTCCAGTAGAATTAGATTGACAAATCAATAAAACCCATCAAATTTTATGGATATTCCATAATTATAGTACTATGAGATATAGTACTTGAACTACTGTAAACATACCAAAATCTGTCACAGTAATTCGACACTCTTAGTGTCAAGGTTATTTTTGTACTATTTTTAAAATCTCAATTAGTATTGACAGTTTTTAGCTTTGCACAATTCCCTAAAAAGTTTCGTTCCGAAATTCACAAAACTTTTATAGAAATAATGCCAACAATATTTTACTGTTTCTAAAGGGTTTATTTAAGTCTAAGACAAACACGTTTTTTCGCTATTTAGATGTGACATTGCAAATAAATGACATTTTTTTCATCTAGTGGTTACAAAAAAACTACAATCATTTAGAAATAAAAACACAATGGTATATTTTTAAACTTCACACCAACAAAAATGCTATGCAACTCTTATTTTGGATGTTTAAAGTTGATGTGTCCAATGACTGTAGCTGTCCAGTTTACTATAGCATTCACCCTATATATATGTGTATATTTAAAAGTGATTGACATGCATACTTATCTTGAGAGATGTCAACAAAGGCGCATTTATTGCCATTATAATCATAAACAAATAAATCCTCGGCAATAATCTATCATATAATAAAAAAAAACTCTATATAAAAAGGCGAAGAATATGAATATTTTAATGCTGAGCGAAATAAGTTTAAATTTAATTTCTGTTTTGAGTTAAATACAATGAGATTTATAATAGTTGTTTTTTTTTTCATATTAGTTGTTGGATACACTTATGGAGGTTTGCCGAACATACTTAAATGACTTGAATAAATTGTAAAGGGTGTATTTGTCTCACCTCGTGATAGTCAAGAAACGTTCAAATGTGTTGTTGTAAATTTTTTTCTTATAGAATACAATGATTTTTTTATTACGTGTAGTTATACCAATTCAATGTATTTAAATAATTAACCTTTATTAATATCTTTATATTTTTAATTATTATTATTGTTGCCTATCAAATTGTGCCTAAAAACATGTGTCTTAACTGTATCATTGAGGAGATATCGTCTTCGGTGTGATGCAGAAAGGAAAACAAGTTTATCAAATAATAAAAAAAAAAGAATACAATGATTTTTTTATTTTTAGAAATCGAAGATATTCCTGAATTTCTGAAATATAAAGAAGGACAAAAATATTTTTTTTATCCGGATCATAATGGAAAACTGCAGCTGGTTGATTTACTTAAAAGTGATACAGAATTATTAATATTACCTAAAAGTGAACATTTTGCATACTTTCAACTCTATACCAGGTAAATTATAAAATCATATATGGCCAGTATTTAAATTAATAATAGGTATAAAATTAGAACAGTAAAAAGATATTTCCATATGAATAGTAATTTATTTTGAAAGCAAATGTTTACTGCTTGCTGTTTAATATATATTAAAAAATATATTTACTATTGGGCACAATAGTGTCATAAAAACTTTCTTTACCCAATATTCTATATATTTTTTTTTTGACTGTTATACTAACTTTAAATGCGTTTCAGAGAAAATCCTGTTAAGCCTAATGAATTGATAATAGACGACGTAGAAAAATTAAATTTTTCGAATTTTAATAAGAAGAATCCTGTCAAAATAATCGTTCATGGATGGCAGAGTAATGGAAACGGGCTTGTTAATACTCTTATAACGAATGGTATGAATTATATTATATTTACGATACAACTTTTAAAATTTATTTTTGTTTTGTTATGTTTGAAATAATAAATATGTATGTTTTGTCCATTCAAGAGTTTTTGAGCGTTTCTGACGTTAACATCATCTGTGTGGACTGGGGATATGCAGCGAATGGATTATATACGACAGCTGTCAACAGTGCCCCAAAGGTCGGGAAAACGGTAGCCAAACTTATTGATTGGCTGCAAGCTGAAGGTGTTCCTATGACTGCGTTTCATTTGATGGGTCACAGTATTGGTGCTCATATTGCTGGAATAGCAGCGAGATCTGTTTCCAGAGGATTGATTTCAATTGTGACCGGTAAATTTGATAATAAGAACAACTTTAAAACAATATTATAAATACCATGAAATATTTGTATTCATTTGAGTATTTTAAATATTCTTCATCACTATAGATTATCTACAAAATATTTTGGTTTAAAAACTAAAATATATTATTTCTTATGGCAATTTAATTTACAATGTGTATCAGAATAAAACATTGTTGTTTGTTGTATATATATTTTTAAAAAATGCATAGGAGTAAAGATAAATTATGACTACAATACTCTTGTTAATCACGAGTAAGTGTTGTTAGTGGTATTACAAAAAAGTAGGCATTGTAGCGATAATGAAATTTAGAAATTTACAACAATACAACAATGCAACTTTATCTTATCAAAGAATTTATTGATAGATTAATTAGGTACTTAAGTTTTTAATAAATGTTTAATGAGATTAAAATATCAACAGTCAATAATATTAAATGTATTTTTATGTCCAATAATACAATTATAAATAAAAGACAGTGCAACGAAAACTTGGTAAAGTTAGTTCAAGTACATTAACGTGTACCTAAACGTCTAAAAATGCTGAAATACGAAACCGAAAAATTAGTGACAAAGCTTGTAGGAATGCACAAAATTTGAATGATTACAATTTAGTAAAGTTAGCTTTACATTAACGAAAATGTTTTGTTATTAAAATCTCAACACCTTAAAACTATATATAACCTATATTTAATTTAGTTTACAAAATTTGTAATTTTTTTTTTTTAACTGTCAAAATGATAATTTATATTTGAAATAATATGTATTTTCTAAAGATTTTGATTTCAATCAATACTTATATTACTTGAAGTATAATAGAAATTCCATTCAATATCACATAAAATAACCAATTTCTATTAGGTACTTAAAACGGGTTTCATAAGCAAGATTTTTTTAACCTGAAATAATTTATTAACTCTAGGATTCGATCCAGCAAGTCCACTTTGGAGCAGTGATAGTGAACGTATCCGGCGGACTGATGCCATATACGTGGAAATAATTCATACAAACGCTGGAAGTTTAGGTCTGACTGAGGCTTTGGGAGACAATGACTTTTATCCAAATGGAGGAAGTCGCCAACCCGGCTGCAGTTTTTTTGAAATAGGATGTTCACATTCACGATCTTATGAATTTTTCGCTGATTCTCTTGACCATCAATTCTTCACTTCCACACAGTGTACAGACTATAATGAATTGTATTATGGAAAGTGCTCAAATATTAGCGAAATTCACATGGGTGGAACGCAAGTGAAGAAAGGGTAAGAATATAAAATAAAGTTTTTATATAACTCATTCCGGACCTTTCACTGAATCTTCAACGCCATTGGTTACGGTTGCAATGTTTATTGGTTCAATCCTAGTACGGATTTTTTTAAACGATTTATAGATAAGTTCTTCAAAAGATTTTATTTCTAATTTCCCGCCCACAGATCCAATTAGTTAACCACCAGTAATGATTTCGTCCTTTCCCTATTCTTTATACAAAGAGATATTGAGTAACTGTTAAATATAAACACTTCTCGTAGAACAACATAAGACATGTTTCTGTGAAAATGGTTGCAAAAAAGCATATCGATACATTGTGTATACATCTTGTTAAATAGTTAATCATATAAAACGATTCTGGATGTGGTTAGCATTTATAAGAATAACAGTAACCCAAAGTCCACAAAACGTCACGCTTTAAGCAAATTCGGTGAGCGCTGCAAGCTTTTATATAAAATTTGTTTAAAAGTTGGCAGTTCTTACCGAGTTTGCTCAGAGCGAGATGTTTCGTGGCCTTCAAGTAATGCCAATCTGAAATATTATTTTTGTATTGATTATATTACTATGAATAATTTGACCGAAGATGATGTAATAATTAACAAATAATATTGTTTTTTTTTCACAGCCGTGGTCTATATTTATTGGAAACAAATAGTAAGAAACCTTACTATAAAGATTAAGTGAACAATGCTTGTGAAAACAGATTCGTGTTCCTAATAACGTAAAATTATTTTACTTTAAGATTTAAATTAATGTATATGTACTATATTATAAATATAAATGGCCTATATTATGTCATTTGATATATGAAATAAATGTAAATTAAAATTCAGTGTGTTTTTTTAAACCCTTTTATAAGATAAGTATGAGAACTGAATGAATTTTTATTGAATTTTTTTTAAGTAACTTTATTTTATTGTCCCATCGAAAAAATAAGTAGATATTTTTTGAGACTGAATGTACATAATTAAAAAAATATATACTATCGAAAATTTGATAACAAGATAATATTCAGATAAGATATGCTTACAATATTAAAAATGATTGCAAAAAAAAAAACATTGATCGAAATTCTTTGGTCTTTGAATTAGCGCACAGAAGTATTTAAAATGAAAAAAAGTTTATTTACACTTACGTTATTGATATTTGGTGGATCTGGCACATCTGAAGGTACATTTTTTCTAATTAATTAAAAAAAGTTAAGAATTACATTATTGATTGTTTTTAATATTTTCAAGGCTAAATACCATTTCAATAAACGTTTACACAATAAGTAATGATAACAGTTTTTTTTAAACATTTAAAGTAAAAGTAAAAATATATAAATACATAATAAAACAGTTTATTCAACCCATAGTTATTATTAATTTTAGATGGCTTTCAACTATCTCATATATCATATAATGAAGAACAGAGGTTTTTCTTATTTCCTGATGGAAATGGACAACTCCAGTTGGTTGATGCAAATGAATATGAAGAAGAAAGAAAATTTGATGCCGATAAAGACGTAGTTCTTAATTTGTACACACGGTAATAATTTTATATTCTAAAATAATAATTTTGTTTATATTTATATTGTTATCCTTAAACGTAAAAAAATTTACAGACAAAACCCCACCAACGAAAATATTATTGTTAATGGAAATATTCATAGTCTTGAGTCATCAACTTTAGATAAATCAAAGCCTGTAAAAATAATTATCCATGGATGGAACAGTGACGCAGATAGCAAAATAAATAAGATTCTTACTGAAGGTATGTAATTTTTAGGTATTAGAGAATTGTTAATATTTTGAAATTCTGTTATTAATCGTGATGTTGATTTTTTTGTTGCTCATGTTATGTTTGTTTGTAATTTAATTGTGTTTCTTTATTCTAAATAAACAGATAAATAAAATTGGTCATTGTTTCATGTCATCTAAATGGCTTAAAAAATAAGATTTAGTAAGATATTCATGATCCGAAATTTAACGGATAATTTAATATATACATATTTTTATTTTATAACAAGTATATTTTTTTTTAATTTATAATTTCAGCTTTCTTGAGTGCTTCTGATGTAAATGTGATTTTCGTTGATTGGAGTAAAGGCTCCGATGGTGTGTACACTGCCGCAGTTCTTAATACTCCAAAGGTGGGAGTTTTCCTTTCTAAGCTGATAGATTGGCTTTTTGATAATGGTGTCCCACTAGAAAATTTTCACGTAATGGGGCATAGTCTTGGTGCTCATGCAGCTGGGATTGCGACACGTAAAATTTCCAAAGGACTTGTACCCTATTTAACAGGTTAGAAATATTGGAATAGCTTAAAATGATTATTATATGACATAAAATTAAAAAAAGAAGGGCTAGAAAATTCATCAATTTTTTGTAAAAAAAATCGATGCGAATATAATAAGATCTTATTCTCTGATAATCTAACTTGAATTTTAATATGAATTTTCAGCATTTGATCCAGCGAGTCCATTGTGGGGGAGTAATAGCGATCGAGTTCGAAAAACTGACGCTGTTTATGTTGAAGTCATACATACAAATGCTGGAAATATTGGAATAGAAGAACCCCTTGGTGACACTGACTTTTACCCCAATAGAGGTAAATCACAACCCGGGTGCAGTCTCAACGTTGCGTGCTCGCATTCAAGATCTTATGAATATTTCGCCGATTCTTTGGATCATGCAGGATTTATGGCTAAACAATGCAAAGACTACGAAGAAATAAAGAACAAGGAGTGCACTATTTTGGGCCAGCTTCATATGGGCGGATTAAGTCCTAAAAAGGCGTAAGACGTTTTCCCTTAATACTTGTAGAATGATAAATACATTTTTTTTTTCGATGAATTAACTAATGAAATTAACTTCGTGGAAGTTCATTTTAAATATAAAACAACACTTGATAACTTTGTTATTTCACTTGTTGTGTTACAAAATGTGACACCTGTTTCGCCTCAACTTTAGTATCAACGGACAGAACATTCGTAAACCTTGCGATTTTCTGTCTGATTATGTTTCTCAAAGAGGCAAAACACGTGTCACATTTTGTAACACATCAAGTGGAATAAAAACATTATGAAATTTAATTTTATATTCATAAAAATTATAGTAATATTATATAATATAATATAATGCGTTGTTTTTTTAGATTTTTAGTCGACAGTTTTTTGAAAACCGTATTGTCAGGAATATACCTTTTTCTATAGAAATGAGGAAAATTAAATTTTTATAATGTACGATGAAACATTCATAATTTTACAGTGAAACAGAAAAATAAGATCTTTTAGTTTGTACAATATTTTATGTCTTCATATATGCTACAACATATTCTAAAAATGTGATAAATCAAGATTTCGCTTCAACTTTTGCAAAAAACGCAGATTTTATAAATTATTTATATTACATTTCGATTAAAAAAAATGTACACATACTCCAAGATTGTTAAAAAATAAGTGGTGATTTTCACTGGTCAAAGTAATTATATTAGTTATTGCGGTGCAAAGTTTATTATCTTCTTAATTCACTCAAAAATTTTAAATCTAAATTTTAATATTTGAGACTACCACTAAATTTCAAGACAGTTTGATCACATTTACAGAATGAAACACTTAAATATGAAGCACCGTATCGCAACACAACTATTCAAGCAATCATCTAAATTTACCAAATTTGATGTGTATTATCATAGTTAAGTTCTAACATCAAAAAATTCTAATGAATATTATGTTATATAAGATAAAACAAAAAAATGGTTCTTGTAATGGATTACAAAGGTTACAAAGATTTTTGTTTTTAAATGTATGCACAGTATACAAATGTAAATAAACTTATATTTAGGTTAGTATTGCTCCTCTGTCCCCCTCTCACCCATCCTATCCTATGAACGGGGCGTATCGAGAGCTTACCACTAGCCCTGTCCTAGCCCTATCCTTCTATCCCTACTCTCTTTGGAAAAAGAGAGGTTGAGCAACTGAGTAACAAACAGTTCTTGTAGAAACACTTATGTTGAGATAAACTTCATTAGGAGTCCATATGATCCACATTGGGAGAAGACATGGTTAAAAAAAAATGCTAACAGCTTCAAACCAAATGTAGTAAATATTTTGTATTTAATACAAAATACACACAATAATACATATATTCATTCATTATCACTTTTCATGATTATCCAAATAATTTTAGTAATCAATTACTGCGGTTTAGTAGTAAGATAATATATTTTTCAATAACAATGTTGAATGTGATCATTTAAAAAAAAACATTTATATTATCTTTTACAGATCTGGTGTTTATTATTTGAAGACCAACTCAGAAAAACCGTATTACCAAGGATGATTGTGAAAAAGTGTACAAGAAATCATCACTAAACACATTGGACTAATTTTTAACGTCAAAATTTAGTATTGAATCGCATTTTTTGTGTGAAGGTTCATAATAATAGATGCAAACATGTATATACAAGTATAAGAATAAGATTTCAATTATAATATAATAATTCCCATTCGCGCCAGTCTATCAAAGACTACAATCGTAGTCTTTACCTCATTATATTTATTAATTTTTAATTGTTTTCATATTTTAATTTCGTGTTCAATAAAAATCCATGTCATGAAAATATCTTTCAGATAAACCTAAACAGAATCGATACATATTATTAGCAACCTTATTAATTTATAAAAGTATAATAAAATATAACGTATTGTATACATATAATAATAAGATATGAAATCGTCACCTAAATACAACAACTATATTACTGTGATTTAATAATTGTTGGGAAAATAAGACTTAAACATTATTTGATAAACAAAACATACTAATCTAAGCTATAAATCATTGTGTAAATAAAATGAAAAAATGTGTTTCGTATAATTGGGAACCAATATTAATGCTCAGTTGAATTTTGTGGAAGGAAATATGAAATCATATTTAATAGTAATCTTAAAAACATTTAAAATTAACTTTAACTGAATCTTTTGAAGTAATTCGACACATATTTTATATATTCAGGACCGGTTTCGCTCATGACTAGCATTTTCGCGTTGTTTCACGAGCGTTACAAATGCTCGCTAAAAACTGGTAGTGATCATATTATATAAATGAGGAATAATAATAAATAGCGTTTAATATTTTAATTTAAAATCAAACTACCAAGAAACAGTGTAAATATAGCAAAATATAATACATACCGTATTATGCAAAAAATATCTTTATTAAACTTTTTTTTTAATTATTGAAGGCGTTTTTAATTTCAAAGTCGAAATAAAGTTTATTTACAAATTTTACCAAGCAGGTTTTATTTTCCCAATCAAAAAATAATTGTAAACGTTTTGAAATAATAATCATTTCAATTAAGAGTTTAGTTGGGATTGTCAACCGGTATTATAATTCAAACATAAAATCATAAAATTCTGCTTTTACGTCATTATTCCTTTTGACTAAATGCATGTGGGAAAAAATGTGAATATTATGATAATCAAATGAAAAACTTTGATACAGTTGCAAAGCACTGTCGATACATTGATAATATGTATACATACAAAATACATATAATATATCATTAACATTAAGTCTTGTTTCAGTGAAATAACAAATACCAAAACATATTGCCCTTTTCGCGGGTTTCACTCTTTTATTAATATAACTCATGACATATTTAATGGCAAAAAATAACTAGGTCAAATTGCTAATATAATATCTCTTAGAAAAATGCTAGGTGCAATTGTTGTATTATATTTTTTTCTATAAGGATGCAGAGATAAGATTACCTTAAGAGTTTATTGACTAATAATAATATATCTAACAGAACTTCTTTAACTGCGTACATGATTAGTTGAAAGATATTTGTCGGCAAGTAATGTTAAATATTGCACTTATACAAAATCAATATAATGTTATCAAATGTGATATTCCTTGCAATTAATGTAGTAGTAGTTTTTGGAGGTAAATATTTATTTATAATTTCTAATAAATGCAATAATACTAGTGAACTTTTTTTAACGAAGAGTAACATATCTCGGTACATTCATTTTTGGTGAGATCGGTATGGTGATTTGTGTAAGTCCGATAAACGTTTTATGTCCACCAAACTATAAGATACCTTCAAACATTTAATATAACAATGAAGCTTGATTTGTGTAAACCTTTTGCACAAAGCTAATTAGATTCGATACATTTTTCAACTAATGGATTATATCACTATCCTTATGAAAATCTTCTTTATCTTTTGGTGATTTCACCTTGCTTGTATTAATATTAATTTTCTCACAATTACCACACGGAAAAAATGTTACTCGATTGAGCAATTTGAATTGAAAAACTGTTGTGTTTGATGTAGAACCAATGAGAATTGTTTTGTTCTTCTTAACTTCCACGAATCCTTATAAACTTTCTCTATTTTTTGTAGTAATTTTTTTCTCAGAACTTTTGTTTCATTTTTATTATTGATTTTTCTTTTGGAATATTATTTTAATATCCTGTATGTTACCTATATTTTTTGTAAAAAAATACTATAAACGTTTTTCAAACAAAAAATCATTGATATATTTCAACTTCTTATATTAGGGTAAAATGGAAACCAAGAAATCATTGACTTAAAATATATGACAACAAATATAAAATACTTACTATTTTTCACATCGCCGCCGAAAGAAAATTACATTACTAACACAAATATTTTAAATTTTCTTGATAAGATTTAGATGGCTTACTTGTATTGAAAGAATTAAAATTACAAAATCAAAAACAAAATATGTATTTTAAGACTAATAAAATGGAGACAAGGTTTGATGTATCTGATGATGTCGATTTATTATTATATACCAGGTATTTTTTTTGTACTTTTTGCATTTCATTACACTCGTTAGCTTAGGTAAAATATTTTAAATCATAAAAACTGATTTGAAATGATATAAAATGAAAATTTATACACTTTGCAAAAGTTTGGTTTCAGAATGTATTTTTTTTAGGATAAATCCGACTGTCCCCGAAATCTTAAGTCAGGATATTGAGTCGCTGGAAAATTCAAATTATGATATACATAAAACAACACAAATTGTTGTACATGGTTGGAGAGGTGGCATTGAGAGTCAAGCAAATGTGGCTATAAGACAAGGTATCCTATATTATATCTCGCCTATAATTTACATTTATCCATCGCTTCATGGAAGACATACGATTCTGGAGAGATTTTTGTACATCGCAATTACATGAAATATTGTCTTTTGGGTAAACCGAGCTTAAGAACTTTTCTGAAATTCTGCTTTGGCTAAATTCAGCGAAAAATAGTTGGGCACGCAATTTTTTTTTGCAAATATTAGTGAATGAGACGTATCTTTTAAAAAATTCATATCACTTCGATTTGAATTTGGTTAAAATATTGTTGCTAAAATTAAATGTGGAACAAATATTATATTCACTATTATTTCCGCTAAATTTATTACAGTAAAAATTTTCATTTATTCACTTCCATTGTTTGTCAATTAAAATGTAAGGTTATTATGTTCATCTCTTTTTTGCACTTATTTATTCGTTTTATTTTCTTAAACCGTATTAATTCAAAACTGGGTAAAAAAACAAACACCACCTGGATCTGTTTTCATATTTCCATTTGAAATTGCAGCCCTTCTAGAAGAACGAGAAGCAAATTTTATTTATTTGGACTGGGGAAAAGGAGCAGACCTCGAATACGTAGCGGCAGTTGAAAATGCACCTAAAGTTGGAAAATATTTGGCAAATTTTATCGATTGGTTAATTGAACATGGTACTTTGATATCTAACATTCATTTAATCGGCCATAGTATTGGTGCGCATATAATTGGTATTGCAGGAAGAAAGGTAACACGTGGGATTTTACCTTACATCACAGGTACAACACTTCAAAATTGCTAGTATAGAGCGCATACCTCTTATTTTTCAAAATACAAAAAATGAGATTACAGTTAACAAATCTGGAACAATATTATAATATATATGTATTTTTTCACTGACTTGTCAGTAGTAAAATTATATTTATCTTCAAACTGCTATTGAAACTAAAACTGGTAGTTGTGAAATTACTAATGATATCATACAATAATGTTATTTAAACCCTGTGTTCAGGCATAGGCTTCTTTTGTTGTCAAATATATTTGTATACTGTATGATACAATTTTAACGTTTGAGTTATCGACATTGTATTCAAACTACCGAGAATTTAGTTTAACTGAAATATTTATTTTGATTCGAACATAATGATTCAAAAATTATATTGATTTTTTATATTAAATGCGACATTTTCTATTGTTTTTTTGTACACAATGATAAAAGTGGTAGAGCTTTCAATGAATTTGGAAATTTCCGATTTTCTTAGTTTTAAGCTGACACTATAAAGTTTGTAAAATTAACCAATTTAATCGTTACACAATGTTCAAGATAAGAATATGTGATTAAATATAGTATGTAGTTTAAAATCGTATGCAACTTGCTACAAATCCATTTTTTAAATATTTATATTCGAATCGGAAGAAAGCAAAAAAAATATTTTTTAATCTTTTGCATCACCCAAAATAAATACGTCACGCAATATTTTTCTATGCTACCAATTTAAAAAAATATATATTTTACCATTCACATAAAAATATTTAAGCAATATGTCATACCAAGCTGATATATGAAATTTAAGCTACGTTTGATTAGTGATTAAATCGGAATTTACTTGGTAGAATTCTATAATTAAAAGTCAATTAAATAAAATTAATAAAATTAAAATAAAATTATTCAGTTCTGACGATGGTGGAAAACCTATAAAGCTATCAACACTAGAATTCTTGTATAACTAATAACTTTATATTTTAATTTTAAGCATACATAATGTGTTCTATACAATTGCGAAGTGTGAGGTTCTGAAAGTGATTTTTCATATTTTCACATCATGTGTCTTGAATTAATAGTTACCAAATTTAAAAAAATACTTGACGATCTACAGTATGCTTGAAGAGATCAGAGAACAAATAAGCAAAACTGTTAAGAGATAGATGACCATTCATTTTTTTTAACATCATTCTGTATTGTAAGTTATAACTTATAACGAATATGGCTCGCATCTATAAAAACCAGTCCATTCTTGACATTATAAAATAATTATCATTTTTTTAATAGATTCAGCATGAAAATGCCACAAATATATTTATGATGAGCTTACATGAGTATACATTAGTATATTTAAGGTCATTATACCAGAAATAAGTAAAATAATCAAAAAATAAGCGAGTTTCAGTGGAACAAACAGTATCTCTTTGAATGGCCTACACAAATTGATCAAAACTATAACACTTATTATATAATCCTAAACTAAAAATATTGTGATGTGTTTATGAATGTAAGTATATTTATTTTTACATGTTCAATCAAAAAGTATCAACAACACGACTGTCTGCTTGGTTTTTAGTATAACTGATGTTTGTACGCTTTACATTCGCTCATTTAATTTCAACCTTATAACTTATACGTGCATACCTCAATTATTCCACATTGTTTGATTTTTTGTAAAATTGTAACATTGTACTTCTACTCTATACTTCTACTATATTATATTTTTATAGAAAAATAAATTAATTAATGTAAAGTTTATTAAATATTTATATATTACTTTGATAGCACTGGTTATTTGAGTAAAGGTTTCACATTCTTGACACAACAGAACTTCAATAATCTGAAGAACTTAAATTTGCACCCCAAAAGAAGATAAACCGTAACTAATCCCACAAAAAAACGATGCAGTTTGCATATGACCTTTCTCCTTGAAGACTATTATTTTTTTCAATGGTAGCCGAAGAGGCAATCATGGAAAGTATAGACTATGTCTTTGACTAAGCATTGAAGCATATTGGTTAAGTTATATTATATAATATTTTATCTTTTCCAGGTCTTGATCCTGCAGGAATTCTTTGGGGAACAGAAAGCGAGAGAATACAACAATCAGATGCAGAATATGTGGAAATAATTCATACTGAAACGATTATTGTTGGAACAATTGATGCTTTAGGACATGTCGATTTTTATCCTAATGGGGGCACGTTCATGCCTGGATGTAATATTGATTTTGCTTGCTCTCATGAAAGAGCTATTTTGTATTTCGCCAATTCTATTGACCATAAAAGATTTATGGGCATAAAATGTTCAAATCAATCAGAAGTATCAAACGCTACGTGTACAGGACCAGAATATTTACACATGGGTGGTTTAATGTCTAAACAGATGTGAGTCTTTTCACCATAATAAATCTTTGAGTGACAATACATACATTTGTTATTTACACTAGCGTGAAAATTTATTAAAAAATACAGCGTCAATGTTTTTGTTTACTTATTTACATATATTTTATTTTCGATTAAATGCCAAACCAGCCCAAATATAATCACAGGTTTATAATTTAATTATACTCACGGTATGTACATAAAAGAATATATAAAACTACATTAAATTAATAATTAAACGATTTTGTTATTTATTGCAGGTCTGGAATATTTTATCTGAAGACTTCCGACCATGAGCCATTTTATTTGGACCCTATTGTTTAGTTTTTGAAAAGAATGATCATTTTTTGACTGGTTCACGACACGATTATACTAAGAACATTAGAAAATCGGATAAATTTGTTGGTTTTATTTATATCCAAGCCCTCATTTTTAATCCTTCAGATTAGATAAAAACAATCATAATAAGATATAAGATGTTAAAAAAAATGGCAAATCATTTTGCTGAGAGTTTTTTTTATGAACTCACTTAACCCTTAAAATGTACATGCCAATTTAATTAATTAATATTTGGAATATTATACGGTATCATTTATGTTTATTTCTGGATGCACTAATAAAATATTTTGTTATTATAATTTTTGGCATATCATATGTGTGCGCGTGTAGAGTGTGAATAGGAACATTAAAATTAAAACCTTGAAAAGTGTTGAACGAATAAAGTAAAGTAAAGATTTTTATTGTAAGGCATATTTAAGCGTCCAGTCGTAAAATTTAACAATTATCGGGTTATAGGTACGTAGATGTGCCATAAATATTTTAATTATTGTAGCGTAAAACGAGATAACGTTTCAGGAAACAGTTAAAATTTTATGGTTGTTGTAATATCGAACTAAATTACGTGTCTCAAATTTTAAATTTGTCCTGCTTTTATGAGCACGATTGATTAAATTGGCATTCTTGAAATTAATTAGGATTTTATATGTATGTACGTAATTTCAACTGAAGCTATTATCGCTTATATTGAACAATTCAAATTATTCGGCCAGTGTTTTTATTGTATTTTAAGAGAATTATTGTACTTTATTTGTTATATGATTGGATTGAATCAACTGCTATATTGTATCAGCGGTTTATAAAACTGGTTCAAGATCAAGAATGCTGATACTTGTAGATATTGCGTGATCAGTTGCATCATTTGCTAACTTAGTAACATCAAGTTGAGATTTCTGCTACGTTGTATATGGTGTATACTTATGCGAACAATAATATTCATTGCAAATATAACTGTTATTTTATTGTATTGATTCACGTACATCTATTTTTCCCCTATCTCATTTTTTCTTATTAGCTTATTTGTTACATAATAATTAATGATTATAAAGGAATGAATATTTCTGTGTATAAATATTTATCAAAATCAATGATCCAGATAATCTTTATACTGTAAAATTGAATCAGAGAAAAAACTTATTGTATCATATATGATGATACCAAATAGTTGATTATTATATTTTTGTGTTACAAAAATAGCTAAGCGTAAGCAAAGATAAGATGGGATGTATAAAACAAATAATTTACTACAAACTAAATCCAATAAGCTTAGTCAACATGAAGCTGTGTTGTGTGTTGTTCCTGGTAATAGGTGTTGCAGGTTTGCGCTAAGAATATTTATTATCAATAAATATTTATTTTTTTAGCGGAAAAGAGAATCGCAAATTATTTACCTCTCATGTTACCACGCATCAATGCAGTGTTAATTATTTATAAAGTCGATTTGTATAACTGCTTGTGGCTACATTTAGATCGTTTAAATGCTTTACACTTCCATGACTTTTGTGACGAACGAACCAATATTTGATTTGTGGCATCTTCACGCATTTAATTGCGCTGTTGAATTCAATCTGACAGTTAAAAAACAGTTGGTACCGTTTGGAAAATAAGTGATTTTAACATGACAACTTTTAGAAATGTGTGAAATTTGAACAATTCATGTTCCATCAAATATCCTCAGTATCTTAAATGAAATAATTATTGCGGTTATATTATTCGTTTAACTGAAACTTCTCAATGAATAGATTTTACGCACGATCAATATTTGATTATCAAATCAATAACTTAAAATAAATAACCCATGAAAAATCGTTTATGTTTAATAAATAAATGACTCAAACATTTTTAACTAATATTAAAACCATTCATTGTTTAAATATCGTAAAAATAATAAATAATGATGATTGATAATATAATAGATTTAACATAAAAAAGTTTGTTTATTTTAATTAAGCGGTATAAATTTTGGGTTTATGCACTCTTTTTAAAAATAAAATATCAATTTCAAAGAATTGGCCAAGACAGAAAGATTTGAAAAAATAAATAATTTACAAGAATTCTTTCAAAATTTAAAAAAAAATGTATTTTTGCCAGAATGGAGACAATAATATTTAGAACTAGTAAATAATAAAAAAAATACTCAAATGAACATGAAAATTTTAAGACTCATCATTTGTGTATGTTTAAAAAATATATTTTACTCAACTAATAAATCTCTGCTACCCTTAAGATACTCTGGTTTCGATTGAGAATATTTTAAATGAGAATTATGCCATCTATGTATTATTAATATTAATTATAAAAAAGTACGAAATATTAATTTACTTGATTATTAAATTTATTGAAAGTAGCTCTTTTTCCATAATAAATGATGTGTTGTAAAAATAAAATAATAAATATATTTTTTAATCTATACAGCAACATGCTTTGCTTCACGACGAAATGCAGACGAGCCTCGCTTTGTATTGCTTCCTCATGAAACAGGAAAAATACATCTGGTTGATTTAGACGATGAAACACCAACCGTAAAGTTTGAACCAGATTATGATATTGGTTACCACCTTTATACTAGGTAAAGATTTTTTTAATACATATTATAATGATGTTTTTATGTGCATACCAATCATATTATTTAAAATTGAAAGCTATTAATGATGCAATCGGAAACTTTTGTTTAATCTTTAATTGATTCATACTAAATTTATAACATAAATGAATTGTTACTTATATTTTTTTAAAGAACTGATTCAGTAACTCCTGTAAGAATATACAAAGGGGACACTGCTGGACTTGCTGCCTCATCATTCAATATAAGTCACCCCGTCAAAGTTACAATTCATGGATGGACTGGAGATTTGACAAGTGGGATTAATACGAATGTTTCTGCAGGTAATTATATTGAAAATTAAAAAATATATATACCGATAAAGACTGTTATCTTGATCAGATTTGTGTAAATTATCATGAAGATGATTTATTAGTAAGAACTCGAAAATTGACATAATCTAAATAAGTACAAATGAAATAAAAATTTTCTACATTGCATTGTCCAGTCATATGCGATCAAGAAACCTTTGTTGTATTAATTTTATGTATATTTGCAAACGTATTAAGAATATATAACAAACACAAATAACATGAAACAGAACGAAGATATATAACTTTATCAAATAAATAATAAAAAAATGTTATTCTAGCGTTCTTGAAAGCAATGGACGCAAATGTATTCGCAATTGATTGGAGCAAAGGATCTAGTGGGGGATACGGAGAATCTGTAAAGAATGTAGCGCCGGCAGGTGAAAGTATCGGACAATTCCTTGACTGGCTTAATATACTTGGAGTATCATTCAGTGATATGCATATCATGGGACATAGTCTTGGAGGGCAATTGGCTGGTTTCTCAAGCAGACTTGCAACCAGGGGCACGGCTGAAATTGTTACAGGTATCAATTAGAATATGTAAATATGTACTGTCAAACAATGTAAATAGTTATTAATGTGAAAAACATATGTCTGTGTTAAATAAATAATGTGTACTATATTTTCCGGTAATTTAATAATATTTCTCTCCCAAATTTATATTTGAATGAGACGAACTTGACAGCTTTTTTATTATAACAAATAACTATTGCAATGTTCTTCGTGTAAATTATTTTTACGTTGACTTGAAAAACTGTAGTTTTTGAACATCATATAATATATCGAGAGATCAAATTAATTAATCGGATTCAATTTAACAAGTAAACTATTGCGTCATAAATAAATCCCACTAAAATTGGTTATTTTGTGTATTATATAGCATCAAAAACTATTTTAAAGTCTCAATCATAATGTAAACAAATTTTATTAAGGTCGATACTACTTAAAACGCCCAAAAATAATGTTAATATATCTCTTGGTTACTGATTGTTCGAGAAGTGATAAAGTAAAAGTGTGTAATATACACTATTTTAAATTCTTTCTTCTATTTACTTACAATAATATTTATCTTTTTATCTGTAGAAAAATAAAATACGCGTTTGACCAGTTGTTTTTTTTATATTGAGACTGAAAGTGTCATAAATATTTTTTGTGTTACTGATAGAATACGTTATCAAGGGGACTTTTATGGTTTCAGGCTTAGACCCAGCTGGGCCGAATTGGAACGCAGATTCTGACCGAATCAGAAAAACAGATGCCAAATATCTTGAGATAATCCATACAAACAGTGGACAATTGGGTATGAAAGATGCTGTCGGTCATAACGACTTCTATGCAAATGATGGAGTGAACATGCCTGGTTGTAGTGGAAATTTTTATTGTTCACACAAGAGAGCATGGGCTTATATGGCAGATTCAATCGACCACGAAGGCTTTTTAGGTAGCCTCTGTCCATCTGTCACAGAAGTTTTGACTGGTGAATGCAATTATTTGGATACAAAATTACATATGGGAGGATCTCGGGTTAAGCCAAGGTAAAGATTCAACAGAAATTTAAAATTTTATACCCTTATATTCTCTACACTGTTTCAAGAAAAAAGAGGTTGAAAAACTGAGTAAGAAGCAGTTCTTCAGAGGATGTTTATTAAGGCGGTCAAAGCTCAGCCCGGACTATAGCGCCAAGAAAAAGAAGAACGTCTGCAAATTGTCACGTTGAAAATAAAAAAAAAAGCATGAGGAATAAATCGGTCCAAAATCCAATATGCGGTTAACGCAACCAGTAATTACATTACCCTTTCTGATGCTTACTTACCTTAAGCAACTTCTTTTATAATATTTATAATAACGTTGTTGTTTAATTACATTTTGAAAATGAGTCTCAAATCTAAGATTTAAAAACATGCATTTTAAAAAAACATGCAAATACAATCTCCATGAACCGTTTGAACAAAGAACGATTTAAAGTTATAAATGTTTTTAATTATATTTATGTCAACAATTTGTAACTGTTAACAAAAATGTCATTTCTTTGGCTTAACAAATAACGTAAGTTTTCAATTCTTACATCAGCGGTACTTTTTTAGCGTGCATACACTTATTTTACATGGTATAAAACAGCGCTGTCCAACTGGTAGCCCGTGAGCTGTACATTTTGCAGCAAATTTTTAACTGACCTTTCATTAACCTGTACTATTTGGCCCCCGAAATGTTTACTAAAAAAAAAATGGCCCGCGGCTTAAAAGAAGTTGGACAGCGCTGGTCTAAAATACTCAACACTTTCACGTTTTGAGTATACAGACGAAGCCAATACAATTACGTAACGAGTATTTCAGACCGTCCAAAATTAGTGTAAGCGCGGTGGAATAGCACTACAGGAAAGCTTTTTATCAAAGTATTTTGAATCAACCTCTTTTGTGCAGCTTAGCATCGATTTAGCGTCCTTTAATCTCCCGGCGTCCATCTGGATTGTATGATAATTTTAAACCACTTATTTCGAACTAGTAAAGACGGAAACGTGATGTTACTATAATGACTTTTTATACATATTATTTTTTTTAAATGCATAACTATTTTTTCAGTGTTGGAATTTTTGGTCTCAAAACAAACGCTGAAGAACCTTATTACCAAGGCTAATATTAGTATGCAGCGCTGAAGCTCCATGGAAAATTAATTATTTATGTTAATCATAATTCTTATATTGATACTAAATAAGATATGTTAACTCATTTTGGATTTATTCTAGCAATCGTAAATGATATTTTATATTATTTATATCTTACACATAATAAAAAATATGAATTTCAATATCCAATCGTTGTTTTACTATCAAGTCAAAACTGAGTATTTTATTTTAAGAGTTATATGATATTTTTACAAAAAAAATACTTCTTTACTTGTGACCTGTAAATATTACCTAACACGATTCTCTAACTGCGCATGCAAATGCGAAGAAAACACATAGAAAGAAACAAATATAAATTGTAATGTCGTTTAAAAAAATATGTTGGTAATCAAATTTAAAATTCTTTGACATTATAAAATATCTAACAAAAATATATTGAAGTGAATCAAGACCAACAATTGAAAATCAAATATCCGCAAGTAGTTTTATTTGTTCAATTCATTGACAAGATTTTATTAGATCGTCTTAGATTTGAACCCATAGATTTGAGTGACAAAAAATATTTTTTAAATCGAGATATTATGGGTTTTATCTGTATGGTCGAGTGGTCAACGTCGTTGGTTTCGGTTACGGAGGTGACGGGCTTGAATTCCAGTACGGGCAGTTTTATAAATTGATTTTTCAATCAATTTATGTATTTCTATTCGAATATTTCTATTATAGTTTGGATGTATGTGATGTATTGAATTTCTCTTCTCACCCATCCTATCCTATAAATGAGGCGTATCGAAAGCGATAAGCTAACCACTAGTCCTGTCCTAGCCCTACCCTTCTATTCCTACTCTCATTGGAAAAAGAGAGGTTGAGCAACTTGGCAGTTAGCAGTTCTTGCAGAAACACGTCTGTTGAGATAAACTCTATTACAAGTCCATATACTCCACATTGAGAGCGAACACGGTGAAAAATAAATATATGGGTATCCTTAGGCACGGTTTATTTGTTTTCAATCAAACCCAGACGAGCCAATTTAAAAAAAACTTTGACAAAGTGATTGTGTAGAAAACTTCCCCAGTTGATAACTATTTCAGCTTTTCACCAAAAAATCTGACTAGGGCTCTAAACCGAAATATACATCAATTTAATTAAAATTTTGTTATACTAAACTACAATGGTATTTTGAACTTATTATCATGAAGTTATATACATCATGTAAAAGTCAATTCAATGAATAATCACTTTATTTTAACTACTCTGAAAAGAGAGGTCGATTGTTTAACATTTCATAATTATTTTATTACCGTATACTTCATTACGAAGAATATAATGTCTATGAAAGTAATATAATATAAATTTAAGTAAATGTATGGTAGTGTAAAACAGAAAATTCCTGACAAATTTATGAAAGCGTACATTTTTCATATAAAAACGAACGTATTTTTTTTAAATTTGGTTGTGGCATGTTTTTTGAAGACCCGAAACTATTAAAAGTATATCTGAGATATGTATTTTTTTTAATCCATGCCCGCTCCCAATTTGGAGCATATGGCCTCTTAATGAAGGGATCTTAACAGGAGTTTTTTTTTCTACGAGAACTGTTTGTTGCTCAACCTCACTTTTTTCGAAGTGAGTAGTAGGGAAAGGAGGATAAGGCTAGAACAGGACCAGTGGTTGGCTAATCGCTATTGCTACACCCAGTTATTAGGATCAGAAGGATTGTAGGAGAGGAAATGATGTGAATCGACATCACAAACACCCAGTTTTCGATCGCAACTTTGAATTGAATAATTCTCAAATTCACTGTGATCTGACCGGGAATCGAAGCCAGACCTGCGTGATCGGTAGAGCAAGCTCTAACCAACTGGGCTACAGCAGGCGACAATAATATAAGGAGATGTGTATAATCAATCATAATGTTGATGCTTTACAATATATTTATAATCTTTTTAGCAAAGTACTTGATTACCATCGAAATATGTATTGTATTTTTAAAGTATGAAATTCAGATTAAATCATAATTACAATCGATACGATTATAAGTTATAACAAACATAATTTAAAAATAGATGTTAAAATAAAATATTACGATTTTTCCATAGTAATGCTAGGCTACTTATCTACAATAAATAACAATGCGAATTATTGATAAAACTTACATAACGTTTTTTTCAAGATAGATTACCGAATCTAAACAATTTGTACCATCGAACCAAACTGTACTAAGTCACATATGTCTAAATAAAACTTTAACAAATTAAAATAGGTATAGCATAAAACACATATTTTTGTTTCAAACATGTTATGTTTGAAATAAAAACTTCAGTACAGCTTGAAACAGAAGTGTGCCATAAATGTAAAGAAGCAATGCTATTAAACGTTAAATAAAAATTGATGACAAAAAATATTAGGTTTTTTGCAAAAACATGTATGTTTTGTTAAAAAACAACTTTTTCTCCTATCCAAACATTTTCACGATCATTAACAACATCAATAATAAATTATATATGTTAATAAAATAATACTTCAATAGAACTTATTACATTTTATTAAATTCATAATTTAAGTTACCTTTTCATCGAATAAAAGTAATTTGGCGAATCCAAGCCAAATGATTATCAAAATAGTCGTATATATTTACAATTCCTTATAAAGAATCAGTTATCGGAACGAATAGAGCTCCTAGAAATTATGTAACATCTGCCAGTTTTCCCCCTTAGTTGTGTTCTAAAACTAAGTTGCATTATATGAATATTAGAAATATTTATATATTTTAAATCATGTCCACTCCATATGGCCTCTTAATGAATGTATCTCAACTAGGGCTTGCATTACCTGTTTACCGGTTTACCGGTAAATCATCCAAAACGCACCATTGGTACTTACCGGTAAATTAAAAAAATTATCGGTCATTACCGAAAATTATTTTACCGTAAATTAATAATAAATAAAATCATATTATAAAGAAATTTTGATGTAGATATTCATGATAAATTAGAAGGTTCGTCTTTTCGACTCTGGCAACATTAAAACACAGATTTTTACTGGTCATACTGGTGTCAACTGTCATCACTATCACAGTGACCGCTTGAACTCTGCAGCTGATCCTACATACTTGTTTTAGAGCTCAGAACGGAGTATATTTTTTGTTTACATATATTGCACTCTTATTTATTTGTAAATAGCAAATTTGCAAATATTGATTTTGTATAACAAATACTTTTTGAATATTTTTTTTTGTATAGTAATGGATAAAAAATATAACATTATTCACCTGAAACGTATTTGAAATTATTTAGGTTTCAATCAAGGGTATCGTTTTTAGTAAAAGTAGAGTTACACACTACAGCCACATACAGTTATATTTTAATCATCTAATCTATATAGATCTATTTTTTTCATTTACCGGTAAATAACCGGTAAACCGGTAATGGGTGAACTATTTACCATTTACCGGTAATTGCAATTTGATGGTAAATTGCAAACCTTAATCTTAACATAAGTTTTTCTATGAAAACTGCTTGTTGCTCAAGCTATTTAATTTTAAAAAAGTTATATAACAGACAAAGGCTAAGAAAGGACCACTGGTTAACTGCTCGCTTTCGCTACGTCCCGTTGTTTTAGAATAAGAAGGGTGTCAGACGTTTTTAGATATCACAAACATTCATACCATCGAATAAAAATCAATTAAAAAACATGCTGTTTTAAATGGGACGTCACGGACACTAGCAATGTTGACCACTTCACCACTAAAATATATATAATACCTAAATGGTTGTACATATTCTGGTGGGATTACCTAAAGCAAATAAAGCTTTTTAAAAAAATTTCATGTGCTTATTTCATTCAAAATACATTTTTTCAAAATACAAGTCAGTTATTCTCAAATAAAAACATTCAATGGATTGGATTTACCGAGATTTATCAGACTCCACAGTCCTATTGGAGGGAACGTATCATGTTGTTTGCTCGGTTAATAACTAATAAGCCAGCATCAACATAACAATGCGTGTTATTTGTTGAAAAAAATATTGCGATACTTTTTGATTATGGAATGACTTTCTAGTATTATTAAATATTCTTTACTTCATAGTTATGACTCGCTTAGTATCCCTTAAATATGAACACCTCAAGGAATATTTGATAAATGAGTAAATACTCTTAACGATGTCGATCGAACAGTAAAACATGTATTATTGGTTATAATACAAAATGCATGAAAAAATACTTAGAACAGTCCGATTCTAGGGTATAGAAATATGCTCAAAAGATAAGTTTATAAATAAGTGTGCTAAAATATAAAACAATACAATTATAAAAACCATATCGCAGTCATAAAAGTGAAAATGGCAATTTTCAAAGTGTTTTTTTTTGTAACATATATTGCAGGTTTGAAATCAGTTATAATATTTTAGTCTTAGTTTAATCAGTTTTAATATCAAACATTTTTCAAAATATATTTTTTTAAATTTAACTTGATTTTAGCAATATGTTCTGCATCACATAGAGACCCAAGTGAGCCACGATTTGTGTTGATTCCCGATTCTTCCGGAAAAACTCATTTGGTCGACTTGGACGATGAAACACCCACTGTAAAGTTTGAGCCAGATGCAGATATAGAATATTATTTGTATACCAGGTAAGAAAAACATCGGATATACAAAGATTGATAATACACAATAACATGTTTGTATTTATTTCGATACATATTTTATGCTCTTGATATGAAATAATGTCACTTTTTATTTGCAAAGTGATATAAACTTACAGCAAATGATTGGTCAATGTTCTTGATTTCTTGCCGTTGATTTAATTTACGTACACTTTTTCTGTCCTAATCAGAAAACTGGGTACACAGATAGCGATTATCTTACTACCATTCTTTCATGACCATCAGCAAAGAAAAGTTGAACGATGAATGACAGCCAACGTTCTCTCTAAAACAAATAGCTCTAATCACGGAAAAAAACAGAATTTTAAGCAGAACGAAATAAAAAATTCGCGGAATAGTTTAAGCATTCATGCAAAATTTAATTCGTCGTAGTTGAATAACTGTTGTATGGTTGAATTTGTGTAAACATACATATGTATGTAGAACTCGTTGGTCTTGTGGTAAGAGATGTACCGTAACAATCAGTTCATTCTGGGATCATGTGTAAAATGATCTTGGGCATAGGTGCATGAGATTTTTTTCCCTGCGAGTTATGAAAATGTCGTCGAGTTGATGTCATCTGATTTAGTAAATATGCTAAATCTATTTATCTAACTTCTTGGCTATTCATCAGCTGTAGTGACAAATAATGTTACGTTTTATTATGATATTTATCTTATTTTAAATTAATTATTCAACAAAACGACACTAAAACAAATACACTTTTCGCCATTTTGTCAGATTAAAAAAAAGGCTTTTATTATAATAATTTCTTAGAATCCAAACCATTCATTTAGAATGAAGATTTTTTAAAAACATTACAAAAATTTTCGAGAAATAAAATTCCTAAAAGTGAGTTACAAATTTGGTCATGTATGTATGTGGAAAGGAAAAAAAACGTAACCCACACATATAAAATTTTACAGGAGGCGCAAAAAACGTGTTTTGATGATTTTGGGCCATATGCAAATTATGAATTATACACAACCTTGCAGTGGACGTAGACTTCTAAACTGGTGTTAAATAAAGAAATTGTTTAGAAAAAACCATTATTTCAGTCATTTTTCTTGGTTTTAAACTTTTAAAAGGTCATCTTTTTCAAACATAAAAGCTAAATTTAGATACTAAATGGGCATTTGCAGCTTGTATCCTTTTAATAGAATGTGTATCAAGCTTGAGACTTTGTGAATATCGAAAAAAACATGTTTTGAGAAAACTGTTACGTCCTTTTTCCTTTCCACAGTCGATATGTAGAGACACATAAAAAAGACTTGAGAAAGAAACTGAGCGAAGAATATACAACTATAATATTTCTTATTTAAAAACTTTTAATACTAATAGTTTCATACGGGGCGAAATGGTTAAAAGAGTTATTTTATTTATTATACAATATATAAGGTATATTGATTATTTTTTACACACTAAAAACACGCACCCTCTCATTATTTAGTCTTTGTTCATGTCAAGCGTATTGAGCGAACATTGACAGGCAGCACTGTCGTCGGATAATAATTTATAGTTTAAAAATGATATCAAAACCTATTTATTTGATAATATTTTTTAATCAATACATATTACTTATAGGGAAGTTATGGATCCTGTGAGAATTAATAAAGGTGACAACGCTGGTATTTCCGCTTCGTCGTTTGATGCCAGCAAACCTGTAAAATTCATCATTCATGGCTGGACTGGCAGTGCTCATAACGGAATGAATGGTTTGATTGCCAAATGTAAGAAATCTACATGAATATTTTATGCTTTTATATTCAACTTATTATATGACAATATGATTCGAGATGATTGCGGCATACGGACAACATTGCTTAAGAAAATACGACTATCAGACGGATATTTTGTCTCCATTGCAAATGTTGACTTGATTTACATTTAAGCAGAATTATGGACATTCTCGACGCTGTATAAGGAGCGAGTGTATTATGTTTTAAAAGCTGCCCCATTAAACACATGCTCATCTGCACACATCGGTGCGTGTAACGTAGTCTCGGATGGTCTTGGAAATATTTTTAAATACAATTATAATTGTATTACTACGGTATACATAATAAAGTTGTGCAGTTTTGGTAATGACTGATGGTGGGTACAAAGAAGAGTACCCTTTTGTGATATCTTTGTGTCAATGTGAATCTATTGAAAAATGTTTTTGTTTTTAGCTTTCCTCGCAAAAATGGAAGCTAATGTTTTCTCAATCGATTGGAGCAAAGGTTCAAGTGGTGGATATGGAGAATCAGTGCGAAATGTTCAACCTGCAGGTGTGAGTATTGGATCATTCCTCGATTGGATGAACATTTTAGGAGTATCGTTCACCGACATGCATGTTTTGGGTCACAGTCTCGGGGGACAACTGGCCGGCTTCTGCAGCAGATTGGCAAAGCGAGGATTTGTGGAATACGTTACAGGTATATTACTAATTTTAAAATAAGTAATTTTCCTTTCAGATAATTTAATGTGAAGATTATTTGATTTGATGGACTCCCAATCGAGTTTCTCTCAACGAAAGTTTTCTATGAAAACTGCTTTTTACTCAGATGCTCAACCTTCTTTTTCGAAGTGAGAAGAATGGATGGTTAAAACTAAGAAAAAACTAATGGTAAACTTAAAGTTTTCGTTATGCACCGTATAAAGGATAAGGGGAATGGTAAATAATTTTAGATATTACAGATCAATTTAAGAAACTGCCGTACTGGGTCTCTAGCCCGTAAGCTCCTCAACCGAAACCAATGACGTTGGCCACTCGACCAAAGATTTGGATAGAAAATATTAAATGAAATTTGATAAGAATACAAAGTATTTAAAAAAAAAATCCCAAATGGACCAATGTTATGGAAAAGTTAAATTTACTGATTAGCATATAACTTATTATAATTTTAGGGAATCTAAAAATGCTTACATGAACTAGAAAATTAAAAATAATTGGTTTTCATCAGGCCTTGGATTATCACTAAGGTATAGATTGGTCTTCTACCACCTGCTGTATTTTAGCACCCGTTACTGATTCAGGCCGACTTCCATAATGAAAAAAACAGATACTAATAAAATAATTTGTTTGATTTCCTCAAAATTTTGACCAGACGTAGAGCTGCTCGAAACCAATTACTTAACTATGAGCCATCACTATTGAATATTATATACTGTGTATACAATTGCTTCTGATCATAAAATTTGTGTTGTTGGTGCATTGAGGGTTGAGGCGAAAACACTTACTCGTATAGTTCTAAAGTATATAAATCACCGAAGAAAACTAAATTCTGTAAACGCATTATTATAGTTCACAATTAAATTGAATTGTATTTTAATAGCAATGGATCCAGCCGGTCCTTCTTGGGGTGCTTCTACTGATCGTATCAATAAAAACGATGCCAAATATTTGGAAGTGATTCACACAAACAGTGGTCAATTGGGATTGAAAGATGCTGTCGGTCACAACGATTTTTATCCAAACGATGGTGTAAGGATGCCTGGTTGCAGTGGGAACTTAAGTTGTTCACATGATCGCGCTTGGGAATATATGGCCGAATCTATTGACCACGATGAGTATATAGGAAAACTATGTCCAACCGTCGCAGAGGTTATGACACAAGAATGCAAATATTTAAGTCAAACATTACACATGGGAGGCGCTCGTACTAAACCTGCGTAAGTTTTTTTTTGTAATATTTGTGAATAGTATTCTAGAAATTTCTTTTTCTGAAGTTAAGTGTATTTTGATTGCTGTTCTTTAAAACACTACACCGACTGTGAGTAGAGTTTATGCATTAAGCTACTCAAGAAAATAGCTTTATCTGTCTATATATTATATTTAGTTGCTATATCAATATATAATAATAATGGCACCATTATGATTGAAATATTCAAAATGAAAATACATATTTTTTCTCTTCGGTGTGTAAATTACTAAAGAGAGGGTGCGTGCACGAGTAAGCATTATAATTGATAGATGACACTGTCACCCGGTGTGTGTGTATATATATAAAATCATGTTATAAGAGGATATTCAGAAGAAGTGGCAGACAATATTCAATGCTGCATAAGTCATGAGTTCCTCACCTCCAGTCAACTTGCTGGCATAAATGGCATTGCATAGTGGGAAATCGAAATCAAATCAAAGATTTTTATTGGCTTTTATTCAAAATTAATAACTATGAATTTCGTTAGGATGCATATTCGAATTGATAAAATCGACTTTACTATATAATTTTATTATAATTTTTTAATTAGAAAAAAATAATTGTATCAATAAAAATATGATTTCATTTTTATAAGGTATGGCATTTTTGGACTGAAAACTAACCCAGAGATCCCATTCTTCCAAGGAATACAACTTACGTGAAAGGAAACACTAAACATAATATTGTAAACATGTAATATTTATTTGCTTTACGAAGATAAAAAATGTTTATTAAATAAAATTATGTATGGTGTACTTTCTTAATACCTGTCAGCAACACTATATTTTTAATATACACAAATAAGCCACCTCTTTGAGAAATGATAACATTGATTTAAAAGAATATTCAAATGCTTTTTGTATTCAAACGATGAGCTGAATAATTAAGTATGATACAATCTCTATCTTCACAGTATACTAAACGTACCAGACGTATTCCGGAATATATCGACTTTTTATCGGCAAAAGAGCTTAAGCGACACAATTAGGTAAATTGTATTGTAAGCCAATAATTGTTCAATGTCACCTAGGGCGTCAGTGACAAACATTTAAGAGCGTTATCTCATTCATCTGATCTTTTGAGGGCCTGTGCATTTTAGTGTTTTGACATGTTATCGTTTGTTCCACGTGGACTCCGGTTGAGAAACGCTGATCTAGAGAACTGAAAGTAGTCAGTATAATGTCAAAATAGGCATTGGCTATATATTACTACATATTTAATAACTTCATTTAAGGAATTTCTTTATCGAACTTAGTATGAAAATAAATAAAAAAAACTTTCTGTAGAATTTGTAAGATGTCGGTTACAATTTTCCGACTATTGCGGGTCGATATCACCTTTGAACACTTACAAATGAGCTCTCAAAAGTTGAAGTCAGCGGTGGGCTCTCAATATCTTAACAAGGGGCTCGGTAAACCTTATCAATTTTTAATCCATCTCCGCTCCCAATATCGAGCATATGGCCTCCTAATGAAGGTATTTCAACAAAAGTTTTTTTCTACGAGAACTGTTTGAGACAAAACTAGTGATTAACTAATCACTCACGTAACGCCCAGTTAAATTGAAGTATCGGAAGAGTGGGAGGGAATTTTCAGACATCACAAACACCCATGCCTTTGAACAGAAAATCGATCGAAAAAATGCTGTTTCGTACTGGGACTCGAAGCCGTTAGGTCCGGCACGTAAGCCCACAACGCCAAATACAAAAAATGAACAGGGAACTAAGTCTTGTTTCATAATAAAATTTAACCATCTACATTCTACAGTAATTGCAGTTATATGCTGATTTGATCTAAGACGAATGATTTTCTATCTTAACAAAGGGCTCGCCGGCCGTGCGGAAATTTAACAAGAGGCTCGCGCGAGCCCCTCCGAGCCCCCTCCAGCCCACCCCTGGTTGAAGTGAGCCAATTAGTAGAATGGTAAATTTGAATTTTAAGGACAATCACGACTTTACTTGGTGTTTTGGTGCATTTTATGTGTATTTTTATTTTAGGTAGATAACATTATTGCATATTTACTGAGCTTAATTCACTTTTACGATATTTTAAGACTTTTAGAATATTATAACGCATCCGACACATTTTTTTCTAAAATACCACTTGGCTCACTTCACCTCTCATGGGCTCATTAATGATAGGCATAACTGTCTTAAGAACAGTTACCGAAGACATGGTTGCTATACATTATACTGCAATGGTGATAGTTTGTATTTCAAAAGCTCCAATGAGCTGAGACCTATTTGTTCTTCGTTCGATGTTAGTATCAATTGTAGCAAAGTCATAGGCAGCAATAAAAATATTTCGCTATCGAGGAAGCTAAAGTCAAATCAAGCCGATATTTTTTTCTTGAGGTTTCTTTTAAAATGATACTATCAGTAAGTAAAAATATGTTTAAAATTTGTATGCAAGAAAGCAGTAGGTACTTGGTTTCTCTTTAAATTAATTTATACGCGCGGCATAAAAGAGTCGCTAATCGTGCTGCCGCCCATTTCCGGAATTCTATACGCAAAAATTATCGACGTTCAATGAATATCTTACAAGCAAATGACCCCCTTTTTGAATGTCGAATTCTATACAGTCACATTTCATCAATTTATTCGGTAAAGAGAGTAGACCATTGAATATTTAGTTTCCTACGCTAGCTCGTAACGAAACAATGGTTTTAAGTGAGTGTTCAATAAAATAAATATACTTGTGTAAATATAAATAATCATTATCAAACGGCAAGATAACTGAGATACTTCACTTATAAGTATGTGGTGATTGATATCATAAATGCGTGCATCAATCTTATGTTAAAATACGTCAGAAGGTACTACTGAAATCTCACAGATTGATTTGTATTATCATGTCATTTTTACAGTAATCTTATTGCGCTAAATCGGATATGTATCTGATAACAATGTGGTTTAAAGTTTATTTACTTTCAATATTATCAGTGGGTAAGTACGAACGATATTTTTGAATTTTAATTGAACATGATAAAGATTAATGACATTATTGTTAACATTGACGTCAGAGTTTGATTCTGAGCTGATTTAAATATTTAAAATAAACGACGTCACATTTATTTACTTAAATAAAGATTAAGAGATACAATTTATTTTTTTACTGATAAAATTATATTATTGTACTTGATTTTTTATCAATATGAGTGTATAACGCCGAATTTATATATTCTATATAGAAACAATGAAGAGTAAAAATTGGTGTTAGATGTTCGTATTATGAGAAGAGTATTATATTTTATTTAAAAGGATTTCTAAATATTTATGTATACGTCAAATATCCAATGCGTGGTCAATAAATTATGTTACTAAAGCACTTCTATTTTGATAAATTAGCATTATGATGTTTTAAGGACTATGCGCAAAATTAGATCGGACGTCACAATACGATCCCGTATGGTTAGCAAGCGTAAACCAATTTTCACCCGTTCACGTTACAAATGAAAACAATGTTGCGACGCCGTATTTTTCCAGTGTTGATGTTGAATTTCGGCTGTACACTAGGTAAGAAATAAAATTGCCACGCAAACAAACCAATGTTATAAATAAATACATCATTAACGATACAAAAGTGCTATGATCATTACTTAGTTTTTAAATGTTTTTTTTGTGTGTGTAATGTTTAAAATCAAATAATAGTTACCATTTAATATATTTAAAGCATTACAATTGTATTTCTCTATTACTTAAGAAAACCGTTTATTTATTTTTCCAGGAGAAACCCACAAGTGTTTCAACACATCGAACTGGACAATTCAAGTTCGTTGCACAATTCAAATTTTGATTTTCAATTACCGCTTAAAATACTTGCCCACGGATGGTATAATAAAGGAGAGAGTCCGATGCCCCAAAATATCAAAGAAGGTAAATTAATATAATGAATCATATTGTATTATATATTATAGCAAAGGACCATTTTATTTCTATTATGGTAGCAAATTTTAATTATTTACACTTCTTTTAAGCCTATCTTAACATAAGCGATCTCAACATAATAGTTGTGGACTGGGACTATGCCGCAAATGTAAATTATGTATGGGCGAGTTATAATGTAGCCCAGGTGGGTCATCGCTTGACACTGTTCCTCAATTTCCTCATCAGAGAAGGGGTCTCTATGGATGATGTTCACATGATCGGTCATAGCTTAGGAGCACATGTTGTGGGTATTGCTGGGGCCTTTGTGGAAAAAGGACCAATTCACACTATAACTGGTTTGTGTACAAAGTTTTTTTAAAAATGTTTTTAACACACAAATTGCATGTAAAAAATAGGTGACATAGACCAGTGTTCCCCAACCTTTTTTAAAAAGGGAAAAAAATCGCGGACCACTAATGCAGAGCCGCATTATTGATGTCTACTTTTCACTAGAATGATTTCATACGAATCATAAATATTACAAATATTGGTGTTTTAGTGCGTTTTTAAAATTAGCATGCGTATTTAATTTACACTTTAAAATGACGTTTTATTGATACGTGTTTAAATTCATACCATGTTATACCATACTCAAGATCAGTTGAAGGCTTCACCACGTTTGCTGGGTATTTCAATTTTCATTATTTTTAAGTTCCTTGGCATCATCCTACCAATTATTAATATTTAACAATAAATCAAAATACAAGTAAACGTGCACACGAAAAAAAAAATATTTTTATTATTTTTGCATGGCAAATTTCTTGAAATTTGCCATACTGTTTGTGGCCCGGCGGAAAGTCTCTGCAGCCCGGCACCAGGCCGCGGACCACCGGTTGGGGAACACTGATATATACTACATTCTTGGGGTTTCGTGATATTCACAAGATTGCTTAAGGGCTCGAACCCACAACATTGTGATGAATTTATTTCTTAATGTATAAATGTATATTAGTTTTTATTTAAATCTGACTTAGAGAATATGAGGAATAATTACTTATAATTATTACTATAATTGAGTATTTATAAAAAAAGATGTGTTAATTTTTTTTTGTTTTATTTAATCTATAAAGATTTTTACGTATTTTTTTGCCAACATGTTTTTTGTTGTTGAACAGGATTAGATCCAGCATTGCCATTGTTTACGGAATGGAATAAAGACGCCAGACTAGACCGTCACGACGCCCGCTACGTGGAAGTGATACACACGTGTGGCGGTTACCTGGGCTTTGCTAAGCCAATAGGACACGTGGACTTTTATCCTAATGGAGGGACGAGCCAACCAGGCTGCGGAACGGATTACAGAGGTCAGACTATGCACAAATTAAGATTTAATGTCTGACCAAAGATCAACGTTGTCGTATTATTGTTGTTTAAACTTTACAATTTCTGTGCATTAGTTAGTAGTAAATCTAAGAGTAAGAGTACTGAACTTTTCATTTTTAACTCATATGTTTGTTGATGTCTAAAATTGAAAGATACATATAACACCATATCTCATGACAGTTTATTTCCTATTTAGTGATAATCGCAAAATATTTTAAATTGTATAGTGGGTGAAAAATTACAAATAAACAAAAGGCATGCTTTAAATAATATTCTCTCAGAATTGAATCTCTTGAGCATTACAAAAGGCAAAACCGGCCATTTTGAGCTCTCCCCGTACTGTTATCGATATTCTATCATCTGCTAATAAATAGCATGTGTATGTTATACAAGGCGGAAACTAGAGTTATCGGTTATATTTTGTTGGTATTTTCAAGGCGTCGTGTATCGATTGATTTAGATAATATTTTTGGTTTGATTGATTTACACTCAAACGATTTCCTGTAAACAAACAACGGTTGCAATTGTTTTATTTTTATAATATTTTGTATATTAAAAACCTCAAAATAGGATTCTTTAAAAGCGACATTACTATGTATTGGAATAAAATAAAATAATATTTAAAGATACAGATATATTGTATTAAATTTTTTATTAATGATTGAATAAATACATATTATACTTTACAAATGATTACTAGTCAATGTAACTAAATGTATTTTTTTTATTAATTGATCATTCAATATTATTGATACAGTTTTTGTAGACTATGCTTTTATACATACATATGAACATTATGGATTATTTTTATACTTTTGCAAATTATTCAAACGAATGTAAAACTGACAAAAAAATGTTTTTTCAGGATTTTGTGCGCATAATAGAGCGCATAGATTCTTTTCAGAATCAATTTTATCAGACAAAGCGTTTGTGGCTATGAGATGTGAAAGCTACGAAGGTATTTCATCAGGCCAGTGTAAGCCTACGGGAGAAAAGCTGAATATGGGTGGCTTTATCATCAATTATGGGTACGGTTGAACTATTAAGTTGAAATTCTTTAATCGCTTTAATGGTGTTCCTTGTCAACACTTGTTCTACACTACAAATGTAATTCACTCAGTGAAAAGTCATTATATTAAAAAATGAAACATTCGCATTTTCATCAGCTGAAAATGCTCGTCATGAGCAAAATCGGTCATGATCATATCGATACCGTAGTTACAGAGTGCACTATGTCTGAAATACTTTTCATACTTTACTCAATACTGTCAAATTCAGACAAATTGCACCCGGGCACTAAGGTATCGATATTAGATAAGCGAGGAATTAATACAAAAGAGTATTTATTTTTATAAATAATGAGTTTTGAAAAATGATTGTACCATTATAATGAAAACTTTTGTCGAATTAGTGTTGGAAAATTTAACCAGACAAAATTCGTAAGAACTCTTTATATGACATATCATTTATTTTATCAATTAAAACGAATCGTATCGGAGAATTTTTACATTGTACAATGGCCTATTAGAAATAACATATAAATAAATCCAAACAATATAGTATAATTTATTCATTTAAAACATAAAACAACAATATTTATTTTAACCTATGAAAATGGTGTGTTCTAAATATTAATTTCTTGCCATCTGTGCTGGTGAACCTGAAGTTATTTAGAAAAAGCTTCGGTAGTTTTGTCGCGTGGTAGTGGGTACTGAATATATATATTTTTTTCATTTCAGGAAAGAAGGTGTATATTATTTGACCACCAATAGTGAATCTCCGTACGCAAGAGAGTCTATTAAAAAACACAAACCGACCTAAAATATCTAATTATAAGCCAAAAATGATGTGTGCTTAAATGTAAAGTTGATTAAAATTATTTATTTATTTAAATATAAAAATTAAGAAGCAAAAAAAATCTTTAATTGTAGTAACATAACTACGTACAATATAAAGTTTTTCACGTGGCCTAATTAAATGATAAGTATAAAAAAAATCAGAAAGTATTTCACCTAATAACCTTCAGGAATGTTATTCATTATTTATGTTGTGAAAAGCCTAACAAATGACAAAGCAAAGAAAAAAATTGGTTCACAACTTTGCTAGTGGACATTTAAATAATTATGATTTAAATGTAACTTTTTAGAAAGATGGGTAAATAAGCATATAACATAAATTGCCCTATAAAAAACAAGGTCAGAAATTTTCAATGCCACCTTTCTAGAATTCAAGTAAACACAGATAAGATAAGAGAAAAATAATGCATTCTTAAAGCGACAAATTAATATTTATATACGTTACATACATATGCACATTTAATATGACAACTTTTATAAAGACATGTTTTTAATTAAAGTGTATAGGAAGTGTATATACAAGCGAAACCTATAATTATTAAAAATTATATAAATTGCTGATTAACAAGAATTTTTGTAATTGATAGAATCTAGCTCAATAGGATGTTCAAAACATCCCAGTTGAGTAAAGCATTCCTTATGTTCTTATAAAACAATCAGTGAAAAATGAACAGGGAGCCAGTGGCGTGTTTAAGCAGTAAAAGTCTGCACGAGTCGGGTCAAGTCGATTGAGATTCGGGCTCAGACTGGGTCCGGTTAAGGATTTTTTTTTCAGAAAATATTTTCGAGCTATGTTTGGAACATGAGTCAGCCATGCGGCAATACTATTCATATCAAAACAGTTTAAGAAAATATTATGTATTTAGGTTTTTTTTCGGGTTGAAAAAAAAATCTGGGCTTCGGGCCGGGTTTGGGTAACAGATGTGGCACTAACATTCGGGACCGGGTAATTTGATCAAATTTTTGGCTAACGCAGACTTAATAAATTTTCAATAAAAAGTTGCATCTCAACCTAAACACACTATTAATTTTTGAAAAATATATTAAACGTTTATAAAATCATATACATAAAAATAATAATTGGCAGTTAATATTTCAACATTAAATTAGCTATAAATGTCAAATTATAGCTTAAAATTTTAAATGTTAATTTTAATGTATTTGATTTTTTTATAGTCAAATATTTTTCAAAAATAAATAGGACGCTGTGGTTGAGATTCAATTGTTATTGAAAACAAATAGGATGTCACTGGCTTCCTGTTCATGTTTTACAGGTTGATATTATCCGAATATATTAATTATGAGAAATGCTTTACTTATCTAGGATGTTTTGAAAATCCTATTATGGTAGATTTTATTAATTACACGAATGTTTGTTAAAAAGCCGTTTAATAATTGTTATTTTTTTATTTGTCAATTTTTTACTTTGTTATTCAATTTGATAAAAAACTAGGTCATGAGAATCAGGGATTTATATAAGTAAAGTGTAAGAAAAAATATAAGCAGCGACATTATTGCAAATCAGTTAGTTGTTGAGTTATCATTGTCAAAGAACACGATGAGCATTAAAATATTATATGTCATTTTATATGTTCAATTCCGTAAGTAATTTTATTTTTTTAATTAAACAGCAATAGTAACAACACTTGATTAAATATAGTATTTCTTATTGACACCATCACTCTCTTTTTCATACTACATTGCATTATTACATTTACATTACATTACACTTCGGTTTATATGTACTTCATACCGTGAATGAGCCGAGCCGGTGGAAAAATATAAATAAATAGCGTTATATTATTTTAATAACATATTTAAATGTATAAACTTTATCACTTTCATATTCAATACAGAATACACTGATGCAGAAACATAAACGCACATGTTTCACAATGATTAACAGCGATTGTTTAATTATCTTTGAAAAAAATGTCGGTCTCAGTCCTTTATGTTTGTAGTTTTCAGTACCAATTGTAATTTGAGTAACGAAAGTTTGCCAACGAAATGGAATTTATTTCCTGATGCTGAAGGAAACATTCATAATATTTCCCTTCTACCTCCAGTCTCTACGTATATGCTGCAGGAAATTCTTGGGCTTGAAGAAATTAGACTATATACAAGGTAATATTTATGAAGTTTTTAATTATTGGAAAGGATTTCATTATACTTATTATTATTTATGTTTTGCAGGCGTAATAAAGACAATCATCAATTAGCTGGAGGGCCTAACAGTTTGACCTACTACAACCCATTAGTTGAAACGAAAATACTTATACATGGATGGAAAGGAAACGGTTATGGACAATATGTAATGCAACTAAAAAACAGTACGACAGCTGACCATTTATTTTTAAAATTTTCTCATTTTTACACACAGTAGCTAGTTATATTATACAATAACAAAATAAAATTTCAGCTTATTTGTCAATATTTGATGTGAATGTGATTATTTTGGATTGGGGTAAGTTAGCAAGCCTTCCTTACGCATTGGCTAAGAAGGAATTGCGACCTATTGCTGTGGAGGCAGCAAAATTTATTGACTTCCTTGTCAAGCAAAAAGGCGCATCGTTGACAAAAATTCATATTATCGGGCACAGCCTTGGTGCTCATATGGCAGGATTTATTGGAAAACAGATTACTACAGGAAAATTAGGATGCATCTTAGGTAAGTTTATGTTAAAAGGAAGTGAAATTCAATAGAGTTTTTTTTATAATAATATTTAAAAACATATTCTTTTTATGCCTAGATAAATATCCGTTCTGATAATAATTGTATCTCTAAGCTCTGTTTGATCCAGTAAAGTCATAATCTAAACATGCATTAATTATACTTATTAAAATTATAGTTATAAAAGAAATCTCTTGTCTCTATTTTATTATTGAATGTTTCGTTACTAGTCTAGTTTTGCAAACCTTAAAAGATATAATAGGGAATTTCAGACAACTATTTAATCTGCGAATGAATAGCAACTGTGTTAAATTTATGAAAAATAGTTTTGTTAGTTTTTATGTAGATGAATCTACATATTTCTGATATTTAAAAAGATATATTAGCTAGAGGTAAAACACTAATTCTAATCAAACTTAGCGAACGATTGCGCTCCGTTAAATGTTAAAAAATGGCTTAAACAAAAGCATGTTATCTGGATGTATACTCAGTGAGATTGACAAGTTTCGATAAATAATATATTTTTTAAATTTTTTCCAGGATTAGATCCAGCATCGCCATTGTTTTCTCGTGGGGATACATTTGGCCGTTTGGATAGAGGCGATGCGTTATACGTTGAAGTTATACATACCAATGCGGGTCTTCTCGGTTTTTTAGATCCAATAGGCCACGCTGACTTTTATCCTAATAGTGGACGATTTCAACCGGCATGTACTTTTGATCTACTCGGACTCTGTTCCCATTTTCTAGCATTGCAATATATGGACGAATCAATACGTTTTCCGAAAAGTTTTCGATCAACAAAGTGCGCTAGCTTTGGTGAAGTATCTCAAGGGGCATGCTTCGGTGCCGGAGAGAAAATGGGAGAACCTCTATTAAAAAAAAGGTAGCAGATTACTCTCTTCTGATATTTTTAAACGCAATGACACATAAAACAACCTTTTGGAATATCTAAAAACTTTAAATGTTGTAATAAAAGAAAATTATTGATATATTCTCTATCACTTTAATTTATGTCAAGGCAAACTAAAATCCGTTTCAACACAGTCTAGAGCTGCTGAAAATATCAAAAATAAGTAATAATTATTGCAGAAGTAGTAATACTTTCTTTTTAATTAAAATTGAGTTCTGTGAAGAAATTAGTTGGCACACATAAAATAATACATTTTATGTGTGCCAACTAATTTCATTGAAAATAAAAATTGATGTGTTGTATTTTAAATATTAAACAGTCACTGATTGATTTAAATATATGTATATTTAATTGAATGTTAACAATAAAATTTCATAATAAACTTACTATATTTTTTTCAGCATTTCAGGAATATTTTGGCTCCAAACATCTAAAAAGAGCCCATATTCTCGCTCTTAAAATGGCCGACGTTTCGTTACAGTGACTAGTCACTTTATATCAAATGGTTAAATTTGAGATTATTGTGTAATCTGAAATAATCAATGAAGTTCAAATTCGTTATAATTGGAAATAATTATGATAAAATAAATGTTAATTTGGTTTTATTTTCTTTTTTTATATCCTCAATATGTTTCTCTTCTTTTTACGATATAGGTTTAAGTGATAACGATTGATCCTTCTCCCAGCCAATAATACCTCATGCAAAAATGCCTTTTCCACTTCCGTCCAATCCTTTCACTCTTTCCTCGTGCCCCACTGGCCTCGGAAATCTTTTAAATGATACATTTATACCATGATCGAATTTATATATGATCAGAGGGGTCGGATTCAATAAAAAAATCGTGAAATTGAATATGCATATGAACTTATTTCAATAACAAGATACAAGTTAAACTTACAATATATTGCTTAGAGATACGAAGGAGATTTTTTAATAACTAAAATATTGTATTACTGTACGTTTGATGTTCCGTTGATAGATATACAGTTTCCTAAATTTAGGTAGCCGATAAAAATAAGAAATCGTTTTCCGTGTTTTGTTCAGTACATTTGTTCTTATTTTGTATTTGCTAGACACAATCCGTGAAATTATTTAAAAAGAAAAAGTCTAATTCATGAAAAGTGACAGTTCTTTGAGCATTCATGAATAAGTACAATTATTTTGTTGAATCAATCTTAAACAATTTGAAGTAATCAAAAGGTTGAAGTAACCATAATAAATAAATAAAGTCACTTTTCTGATAATACTAGCCTATTTCATGAATAAAATATTTAAGGTTTAAGTGTAACATTATTTAAACTCTAATATACTACTTCACATTTTAATTAAAACATTAATTTTGATTGCAAACGATAAAAAAATGTTTTTGTCTACTTGTAGTGTGTCATATTTTGTTATTTTATAAATAACGTAAATAATTTTTAACCTTGTCATTGTTTTAAGTGAACTATATCAACATTGACGTTCCTAATAGCAAATTTGTTGAAATAACACACTCAGTTGGTGGGTCACCGGGATTCTCAACACCCTTGGGCCATGCAGATATCTATATAAAATAGTGATAGATCACAACCCGGTAGTCGATTAAACTTTCTTAGGATTTGTTCACAGTTTTTATGTTTATATAAATACAATTGAAACATCTAAATATTTCAAATTCACAACGTTATCAATATTGTAAAACGTCACGAGAAAAATCTATTAGTAAAACAATGCGAGTTCTTAAGAAACGAAAATTAATGTATGGTTATTTTTTTTCATAAAACTTCCTAAATAGTACATTTTGACGGCAAGTAATTTCAGGAAACGTTTTCAAATATTTAAAATTTGTAATGTTATAATTTACTACGTGTACGCTTGATGGAACCATATCACAATTAAATCAATATACTTTAGGGAGATACAAACATTAGGCGCATTTAGATTTTAAAAAGTGACATACAGTGATACCTTGACTTATGAGTTTTTCGAGATACGAGCCGTTGCTCGGTTGATTTTTCGATTTGAGTTGCGATCCAAAGATCGATTTACGAGTGACCTTCTTACGGAAAGTGAAAGAAGGAGAGGTTAACAAGCTCATTAAGTAAAACTATGACGAACTCAAAGTTAAAAGAGTGACAATTCCAGCAGAAAACAGAAATTTGCAAGACATTTGTACAAAGTAGAAGCGAAGTGAATAAGAGCTTTTCTCTACAAATGAGATGAAGAAAATGTTGGAAATATTGAAAGGTCTTTCAAAGTTTATTGAAAAAGAAGCACCCAGAAAAAATTGTGACTGGTCATACGATGGAGCTACTCAATGACACCTATCTTAATTCATTTGCGAAACATTGTGAAAAAGAGGACGAAACAAATATCTTTTGAGAGTTTTTTAAGCATGGCGATAAAGCGAAAATAAGTTATATGTATTTGATTATGTTTTTATCCAACATATATTTGTTATTAATGTTTATTATGTTTTCTTATTTAAAGCCCATATCAGAAAAATACTCGACCTGAAGGAATTAATGGCATCTTAGTTAACTTCAATCAACACATATTTAATAAACGAGAAATTTTCGCTACGACCCCAGTCACGGTTAGGGCATTCCGGAATCCCAATCAATTTGACAATTTCTTAATATCGTTTTAATATCAATACCGGGATTTCAGGATTCATTATGAAATGTAATAAAATCAGATTTAAAATCTTAATTCTTCACGATTTAATTCCATGTAGTTTAATTATAAAACAATTTCTGACAGTTTGTTAACATACATACACACTTTTTTGTATAACATCTAAATCTAAATAAATGAATTGTGGTCTTACTACCTCTCATATTTTGTCGTAGTCGTAGACAGGAATAGGACATTTTTTCATAATTTTATACACAACTCAGTTTCAGTCATTTGTTTTTAGGGCAGCATAAGAACATGTGTGTTTGTGTTATATTTTATATTCGAATTGATCTCAAGTAACTGAGATTAAATAATAAAAAAATTACCTTAGCCGTTAGCTATAATGCCAGTTTTTTTGTTTGTTTTAAAATTTAGGATGTGTAAAAAAATTACAGGTAAAAACCGTAATTTCAGGTAAATGATCAATACCAGTATTGAAAGATTGTGAATTCCGAAATCCCGGGCCAAAAATGGTCTGGGATTTGAGTGCCCTAGTCACGGTTCGAAATAAATCACTGTAATTGCAAATCATTTTATAAAAAAATCCAGTATAGATCTACAAAAATTTGAAAAAAGTATTGCTATTTGCAAATCAATAAACTAATTTGGTAAATTTATTTAATTTCTGTTATTTCATTTTATTCCTATTTGTGAGATCATTTAGTAAGAACATTGAAATTCCGACATATAATTATTATACTTTCATTTAGAATCCTTAAAATGAATTTATTTTCGAATTCTTTTTTAAGTAGATACCTTGTAATTTATTGATTCGAGATTCAAACCAAAACATTTTTAGATTTTATTCTTGTGTCACAGAATTAATTATTTAAATAAAGTTTATCACGTATATATGTCAAGACGAATATATATTATAAAATACGACATATACAATTAGTGTAATAATTATATATAAATATAATTTTTGAATCAATTATTAAATATATTTCTATTGAACGGATAATTTATTAGTAAAAAAAACAATAATCCTTTGTACTTCATTCCACTTTATTTAATATGTCAGGACCGGTTTCGCTCATTACGAGCATCGTCAACTGATGCTGGCAACTGATCAGTTGACGATGCTCGTAATGAGCGAAACCGGTCCTGACATATTAAATAAAGTGGAATGAAGTACAAAGGATAATTGTTTTTTTTACTAATATAATGCCTTTCCACCAAGTATTGACAGTGAACACCCTAAAAGGGATAATTTATTACCAAATTATAATATGACTTAAAATATTATAATATTACTTCATAATAACTATTATTTTTAAATTTACCCGTGCAGGTGGTCGTCTGTTAAACATTATGAAATCCTATAAAATTTAAAAATATTCAATTTCATATTTATTTTGACCTTCATAATGTATTTTAAAGCTCCATAAACACGTAGCACTTACAAGCACTTACACAACCATACAAAAGAAATTTTTATCTAAGACTAAAAATACAATAAATTATGGAATAATATAAAAACAGCTTACATAATTCAGCAAATAACAAAGAAAAAAATTGTTATTTGCTGCTTTGTTTTTTTATTATTATTCAATTTATAAAAAAATAAAATGTTTTATTTAAATTTTAACTAGAATTTTATATAAAAAAAATCATAAAGTGAGACAGATGCAAAAAAATACAGAGGGCGAAAAAGCGAGAAAATAAGTAAGTAAAGTTGATAAAGATTTGTTAGAAAATAGATCTTTTGCCAGATTACATAGTTTTACACAACGGCCCAAACATTTTACGCCATACTAATCGATTTGTTTCGAAAATTTTAATTTTAATAAAAGTATTGGTATTTGTGTGTAATCCCTTTTCTTTATTCTTCATCAGTTAAGAAAGAAAGAAGAAAATAGTTTTTGTATCAAAAATCGTACTAGTTATTCTTAAAAATAGAGTTGTTAAATAGTATAGTTCTAAAAAGTTGCTTCTGTATTATTGTTTGAAATATTGATAAGTCATTAGAATCAAATTGTATTAACTATTAAACGAACATTTTATAAACCTCAAGTTAACTTAAGTAAGGCCATTAAATGTAATATCGTATTAATATATTTAAAAAAATCTATTAAAAAACAGAGGCTAGAGTTAATGACAAACTGCGTTAATGGCGTCATATTGTTTGGAAATTGATTGCTCCATCAAAATATATACTAAAATAACCTGAAGAAAATGAAAATGTTTACAAGTATCGCAACAAACAAGTGGAGTTTGCTAAAGAGGATTAGAGCTGCTTTTAAAAGAAAACAATTTTGATGGATTTGAAGTAACAAAGAGCTCCTTCGATGAAAGAAGAAAATATTTAGATGTCGGATAAGCAAACCCAGATTGAAAAGGCTCGTCTTTCGCAAGTTGTCTGTTTTACTGTGATCTTTCAGTAGTATTTGCAAAAATATCATACCAAGTGCTTCCACGAATTTATTGGAATGTTGTTTTAGCTGGAGATTAAAAAAAATATATAATATTATATGTGTTGTATTTATTTACTACGTTTAAAAAAACGTGCATTTATTTTTGATTGACAATAAATGTGTATGAATATTTCAAGAATGTATTTATAAAATAAGATTGATGTATAACGGTACATTTAATATATGTCTGTATAAATTTATCAAACGTTATATTGCAATCAAAACCAAGAAAAAAATATCACATATTAAATATGCTACTAAATCGTAAATATTCATAAAAGGAGTTATACATACGATTTTATACATCGTTTGAAAAGAATAATATAAAAAATAAATTGGGTTTTCATATTTAAAATGAAAATATGCATAAAAATAACCAAATGAATACACCCGACATCCTGCATGAAACGCAGAATTGTATATCTTGAACTTAAGAATTCTTTTTAGTGAAATTAATTTTGAATGCAAATCAATTGACTTTCTATTTTTTTCGGTTAAAGTGTTTCCATTATGTAAATACTATCACTCTGTTATCAACCCTTTGTGTAGTAATTTTATTTTATTTTATATTGATATTGGAAGATTTCGTTAGCGATTAATCTAAGATTTAAAAAAAATATTTTTAATTGTTTTTTTATGGTAAAACAACTATTCTGTTGGTTTATAATTAAAAATAACAATTAATATGTTCATAACTTAACTAAAGCGTTTTTCATACTCAACCATTAATTTCCATGAAATAACAATTACCGTTGATACTCGAAGCAATGTATTGAACATATTAAGCTCTATATTAAGGTTAGTAATACGTTGGAGTCGAAACCTTTTTGCGCATGCCTGCTTGTCTATACGAAGTACATTCAAGTTCAGTGGAGTGAAATAGAAATAATTTTGTGTTAGGACATGACCTGTTTTACAAGTGAGGGTTGGGTGCAGTTAAGCCAAAATTACCAACATTAACGTTAGCATATGAATAAAGGTTTCACAATGAGATGGGATTATGTATTAATTAATATATGTTTATTCAAGAGAGTAATTAATTGATGTATCATATAATAAATGCCATGAAATATCGACAAAATCAATCATGACATTGACACGAAAACCTCATCTTAACAAAATTCTGTTCGATTTTGATTGATAAATTTAATAAAAATATTACGTATATTATTATATAGCAGACTTAAACAAATTAGACTTCTTTGAAACCTTCTTATTATATAATTGAATTATAAATTTTATAAAAGTATAAAATTATTAGTTGAATAATTAAGCATGTTTGTACTTAATCGATGTACAAAGCTGAGTTTTTACATCTTCAAATGTAGTCCTATAGTTGTAATTTAAACTAGCAAAATATAATTTTAAACAAAATCAGCATAATAAACTATAAAGCCGATGATAAGTACTCACCAGTTTTTCTGCTTCGAATGTTTGCTAAAATTTTATGAAAATTAATGGGAAAAGTCTTAAAACAATATGTTATCCCTAAAACATTGGATAGGTGAACGCTTAAAGCTTTTTGCGCATGTGCCAGCTGCGGAAAGGGCGCCAAACTAAACTACTGTGGTATAACACAACTGTCAAAATGTGAATTGAAAAAAGTTTGACGGCGGCGCTCTCTACCCCTAGCGTTGTCGAGAAGGCTCACTCGCGCTGTGGACGCGTGCCGACGCGGACGGGTGCGTGAGACGCCAAGTAACATAGAGCAGCGTCTATTCTTTCGGTCCGATAGCTTTTCGCGCGTCATCGGTCGATGTGAGTTGACATTTGATGAACTACCCGAGTAGTAAATTGATCGTGGTCAAACAGAAACTTCATGAATTAATCAAATGTATTGTTATAAACTTTTATCAAAAATCTATTTCTGCCTATAACAAGGGCAATTTGGAAGTGTGTGAGTCGTAAACCAGGTGTTAATTGTAATGTTATATTAAGGAAAATATATTCTGTGTTAAAACATAAACAATTGATTGCGGAAATTTTGTGAGTATCGATGTTGTTAGAAGTCTTGTAAATGTTTTTTTTTAATTTAAACAGTATAAATTTACTAATGGAATAACTTTTTAAACTTTATTTTCAATTTTTATAACACTTTCTTCCAGTATACTCTGAATGTATTTCTTTTATTTCTTGAGGATGAAACGCAACCAAAAGAAAGATGTTTGACAAATCCATACCAAATTTACAGACAAATAAATATACATTAAAATATAGTGTTCCAATGCTTCAAGTATTAATTAATAAATATTTTGTGAAAATATCTTTCACTTATATAATATAATATAATACAAATGCTTAAAAATCAGTTGAAATTAAAAACAACTTAGTTATTTTATACCCCAAAAGGAGGAAACATAATTTTTATAAATTTATTACTGGCTGGTATTAAAATAATGTTAATATTTATTTTTCAATTGATATTGAAAAATGAAACAATTGATATTTTAAAAATACAAATCATGTTTGTATTAGTATTCTATGTGTATAGTAGGTATAATTATTTTTATGGTTTTTTTTGAACATAACATATTCCCTATAACTGAAACTCAAAAAATATCGAAAAAATTACACGATTTTATTTTCCAGTATGGGTACTGTAGAATTCATTTCAATTAGTAAAAAAACAAATATCCAGAGTTTTATAAAACGTTTGGAATACATGAGTAATAAATAAAATGTTTATCTTAAATTTGTAAACCCTAATGTTTATTTTTATGTAGAAATCTTTATTATTCAAACAACAAAAACATAACTTAACAAATAATATGAAATTGTTTTTGCATTTTGACTGAATCAAACATGTTTTCTTTAAGCTGGGAGAGAATATTCAGGGCTGGTAAAACAAATTTTATTTATACAATTTTGTAATTTTTTCTGTTTTTCGCTGTCAAAAATAGCCGATAAAGCAGCGATAACTTTGTAAAATATATATTAAAAACAGAAAATCAGATTATGTATTGTAAACATCATACATTTTCTAAATTTTCTTTGCGAAGCACTTATATTTGCGTTGATCCATTTCAAAAAGATTGTCATCAATTTTAAAATGTGATTACCGCGCAACTTTAATATGGTTAAATATTTTTTTTTCCCTAAGTGTTTTTTGTGATCTTATGAAAACATGATTTCTTAAATTTTCATGAAAAATATTTTTTGAATTTATATTCAAATATTTTTTTTCGAAATTACTTACTGTTCTTAAAACACCAGAAACACACATTTAAATATTCATTTTAAATTTATTCTACTTTAAAACATGTCTTGTTTTCAGAAATAAAAGTCGATCTAATTATATTTGAAACCAATAATATATAATAGAAACCTGATTATGAAGAGTGCACTCTGGAAAATAACTGTACTGTCCAATTCATTACATTTCCTCTGTTCAGTTAATGGCAAAATTTATGAACTGCTGTCGTATTTAATGATACGATATGACAACATGTATTTTTATTATATTTTTTCTTATTATGAGTCTTTTTCTTATGATGACTGTACAGTATAATAGTGAGCCTAATATATAACATGTTTTTTTCCGAAATGAATTTCAGTCATCTCTTTGTCATAAAGACCCCAAATACTAGTTTCTTTCTTTAGTATCAATACAAAGAAAAGTCTTAATAATCTGAATGCTTTCTTTCATTGGTAGCACCAAGCAGCCTATTGTCGGGCTTATAAGAGGATGTGTTAGCCGGCGTTGGACAGAATTAGTTCCCGCTTCTGCCGCCAGATGGAGACGCCAGCGGCTCTTCCGGTCGTGCTGCTTCTCCTGTTTGTCTACGGTAAGTACCTACATCCGGCACTTTATTAAATTCCCATCATTATAAAGGTTGAAAGTAAACAAAACGAGAGGCGATGGTTATTTCAATTACTTATTAACGTCGTCTAATGGAAACTAATGTGTACCCCTTTAATAAAAAAATCGTTGATTAATAGCCTCGTCGATTCAATTTGAATTAATAATATTTAATTAAATTTTACCTTTTTAAGTAAAATGGATTACTTTGAAAACATGATTTTCAAGTAACATATGTACATTTTCGCTTAAGACTAAGTGTTCATTTCTAATGTGTTCACTGACAATACTTAGAAGAAAAGTATTATATTCAAAATACATAACACACCTTTGTACTAATTCCACATAAATCCGCAGGATAAGAACCGGTTTCGCTCACCACGAGTATTTTCAACTGATACACTATACATGAATATAGAATAAACATGAATACAGTGTTATTTATATTTAACCAAGTAAATAGTTTTATTAGCAGTATTTAATTGAAATAACATGATTACAAATGAAAAATGTATAAATGATGCTTAAATATTTAATTTAGACTATTTAAGAAACATGTCCTGTGTTCATTTTTTTACTACATATGCATACTAATGATATAAAACTTGAGTTGTTCTAGAACAGTGTGTTATCAAATTGAACATTTAATATATTTAAATATAATATAATAATTATAAAACTGGATAATCACGTATTTTGTATGTCTGCGCATATCAAATATTGTAAAGTTATTTGTTGATATTTCCAAACGCGATAGTGTAAGTTGTGGATATCTTAAATTTGAGAAAGAACAACTTTGAACAATCCAATATGTACGAAAGATTTTCGATAAAGTGCTCCCTTCACTCTTATAAAACTTGCGGTACGGAAGATTTGCAAAGTTTTACTATGGATAAGAATAGATAGCTGGCTTCAGTCGTGTAGAAGTAGAAATATCTACAGCGGACTATGCTAACTCCTTCTCAATTTTATTTTATACACTGAGTTGCTTTACATATAAAACAAAGTAACGAAGTAAAACAATCTATTCAATAAATTATAATCTCTTTATGATTTCTAAAGAACAAAACTGTTAGAACGGTCAACGTATTCATAACTTTAATTTAAAATATTGAAAAAAACATATACTGAACAGTTTTTAAAAGTATATGGCCAATGTATTAAAATAGGAAATGTTACTTGACTGTAGTTTTTATAATACACTGTGTTAAACAGTTTCAGAAAGAAAATATTTTCAAATTATATTATTTGACTAAATTAAAACATATTTTTGTTTTTCGTTTCGTTTTATATGATCAAATTAATAAGCAATCTTTATTTAAATTGTCAAGTGTCACTAAATTGTAAATGTTATGCAACGATCGTAATATAAAAACTGTGAATGTCTTTCCTTTTTGTTGCTAAAAATATTTTCTTATTTTGAATTACAATGGTTCCCGAAATATGTCATTTGAATCAAAAATAAGAGTACAGATACCGTTATAAATATTTTGTAGCCACTGAGTGGGTAAACATAAATTTAGCATACAAAAAGAAATATTTTTCACGGTCTTTTAAATATGCCGCCCGGATTTACAGGAGTACAGTCAGACAACAAGCTCCATAAAGGTAAACACAGATTTTTTAGAAAATAAAAAAATGAATCGATTATGATCATAAATGGCTGCAAACAATTAACTATTACTAAACCAATGAAAACAAATTAAATGGTGAGAATTTAAATCAATTTTTGATCAAAATAAAAATATGATCGGTCAGAATAAAAATATTATACGGTCAGAATATTTTATAACCATTTTCGTTAGGTTAGGTTTTTTAAAATTTCATTTAAATTATGACTATTTATTCTGACCGATGTATTATAATCATTTAATACCCAGGTTCCCAACCTATGGGTCGTCAACTTTTTTTGATTTTGGATTTGAACAACAAAACTAAAACTACAATCAACTAAAATTACCTTATTGAAAAAAAAACCTTTTTCAATTGCATCGGGGCCGCGGGTCACATGGCTTTTATAAAAAAGGGTCACCACCCGAAAAAGGTTGGGAACCTATGATTTAATATAAATTTTGACCAATGTAATAAAAAGATGTTAAAATTATTATAAACCTCTTAGAATGAGTACAATTTATTTAATACAATAATATCAAATAAAAATGGAATAACTCATAAAAAATATCATATTATATGTTCTATATTGATCTATCAAGTCAAGTTTCGATTAACTTGTAAATGATTTTAATTGAAACATTTCAAGGGCTATTACATAAAATTGTGAGACTAATTAATGATTTTCAGTAAACAAAACGATACAGACAGTAGGCTTCATGAAATATTAATAATGTGTCGTCTACTTGTCTCGGTGCCGTTTTCTACCCGGAGTTGTTGGCCCAATCACAAATCGTTTCATCGTCCTAAGTTAGTTGTATTACATTGCCAATACTTTCAATAGGTATTACAGGTTTCATAGCCAAATCTCATTTCAGACTCGCCCTTGTTGCCCATTGAACTGTGGCTACAATTTTTTTATTTTTTATTTTTCATAGCAAAAAATGTGACCGAGTTTTGCAACTTTTCTATGTCTGGTGATCGCATTTTTATAAAATTGTAAGTCAAATTATTTTATATGTTTCATTATCAATCTTTGAAAGAAGGTTATATCTAAGAAAGTGTACATTTTGTTTAATCGTATGTGAAAATGAGATTTTCCTTTAAAACTTCTCTTACAATGATAAAAATACTTCCGATATATTGCTGGCCCTTTAGAAACCATGTTAAAAACATGTTTTTTTTTTAAATATACGTCCTGGAGTTTTACCGTCCATCAAAAGGCAGTAAGCGTTAAAACATGTTTTTTCACTTGGTTCTTTAAGTGTTGATAAAAACTTTGATTTAAATAATAAATAAATGGAATTTTAATGTTACTAGTTGAGTGTCTTTATATTGTATTGCTGTAAAAAGAATATTGTGAATCAAACGCCAGCCTCTTTGCTTTGCTGATCCTTAGAAATATCCCCTATCAATCGAACACCGATCGACATAAATTTTCCGAACGCTTCAACCTTATCCGCCATACGCCGTTACGTACACGCGTAATAATATATATGACGTCCTAGTAGTGAAATTTTCCCAAAGGGGTGTACATGTTTACACAAGACTGCACACTGACCCAAAGCGATCCCTAATAACGAATACGGCCATTTGCATAAATTTTTGATTAACATTCGAGCCCGTGGCTACTCTGCCCACTCTCCCCTTGAATTCGCGGAAGAATGATTCGATCCCCTTATTGGAATACATAAAACTCAATTAAAATTCAGATTTTCTCTAATGCCAATAAACAAATTTTCCAATATTCAATGTTTATTCAAATCGTCAATATACTCTAGTACTTTTATTATTTCGATATATTCAAAATAATAACATATTTTGACTGAATTGTTTTGCGTAAAATTATATTCTATCAAGATGTTGCTTTGAAAGCAAAACACAAAAAATAAAATCATATAAAATATTGATTCGCTAATATTGGTTTAAAATTATACTAAAATTAGTATTATTAATTTTGAAAGCATAACAAAATGTTTATAATATGGCAATATTTATGTACTAATTAAGAAATTTTATTTAACAATTAGGATTGGTTTCGTTTATCAATGAAGCGATCAAATTTTAGCAAAAACAATTTAGCCTTTTAATCAAAATTTCTGACTACAAACAGATTTTTATTTTATTAAGACCATAGTTGTTTAAAATATAAATAATATATTTGTTATTATTTTAAGCGTTTAAATATTCACTCAAAATATCAAAAAAGTTTCTGACAACCATTTAAAAGTAAGTGTACAGTTTACCTAAATCAAAAACTTTGAAAGACTAATATTGTAATGTGATATTTTGTTGTATTGGATTTTGTTATTTAATCTAAATATGTCATATTTGATTGATGCTTTTAAAAATTATCAAAAAACGTCTAAAAGTATATTTTAATGGAAAATGTTATTAACACTGACATTACTAAGAAAAGTCTCAAACTTGCTAAGAAGCCTGCAATGTCACCATTTTTGTTTTGTATATATTGTACGTAAATATTTTAATTTATATCGAAAATAAATGAAAATAAATACTGTCAACCAAGTGAAAGACCTTTTTGATATGTTTGTTTTCATTCTTGAACTTTTGAATTAATATTATTATAAATTGACTTCTAGACTAGAAGTTTAGACTAGAAGGACTAGAAGACTTCTAAATAACAGTAATTATCTTATTACAATTAATCACTTTCACGGGGGTGTTCACTGTCGATAATTGGTGGAAAGACATTACATTAAAAAATATAATAATCATTTGTACTAATTCCACTTTTATTTAATATGAGTGAAACCGGTCCTGATCATATTAATAAAAAGCGGAATTATTAATTAAGACAAATGAAAATTTTATCTTCTAAATGTTCATCTATATAAAAACTGTATTTAATAACATTACATATTATTCAATAGTCAAGTCATTATGACCAAGATAATTTCGTCACTTTTTTGGCAGATGTTAGTAAGTAACAGATCTGACAAAAATGAGTTAGGAATATAAAGAGATACTTTAATATCAACTCTTGACGAAATTTTTCATTTTCCGTTTTCTCAGAACTATCAATTGGCTACTTATCAACTTCTACTAGAACGGTATTGATTTCATAAGTAAAATTCAACAAAAAAAAAACACTTAAATCAACAATACGTATATTTCAATATAACATATATTTATATTTGGTATTGTAAATATTAATCTTCAATCAGAAATTTAATTATTTTTTAGAAAAAAAAAATCGCAATAGATTTAAAAAATATATATTTATAGAACTTTTAAATAGGCATCGGTATTCCATGGGTGCTTTGATGAGAATCCTTGCCTTATTGTACAATGTTTGCAGTTTTCAACGTGAAATAGTTATTTTGAAATATGTTATTATTAAGCGGGAATTTCTGGAAACAATGAGCGTTTTGATCGATGCACGTATAAATTAATAATAAATACGCGTCACTAATTTCATTCGTCCAAGTACAACCGACAGCATTGTCAGCTGTGACATGGTGAATTGGAAATTATATGAAACAAACTAATTAGATTATCCAAACATCCGCAACTGTTTGCATCCTGTACACTTGTTTGTTAATTAATGTGTACAGCTTTCCCCGACCCATGTCACTTGCCTCCCACCCACTTTTTGTCCAAAATTCTCTAATACAAATATCCAAGCAACGGCGGAAATTCTTTTTCCCCTGAATTTCATATTATATTGTTCGTATAGCAATTAAGGTAAGTTCATTACAATATGATGATGTTGTATTCGTATATTAAATTAAATTTAGTTGATTACGACATAGACATAGACAAAATAAAATATAATATAATATGTAAAATTTAATTAAAACATTTTCATTGAACTGTTAACAATAAGATTAATAAAAATTTAGTCAGAATATTTTGATAATCATCGTCACAATAATTTAACCTTGACTGCTCCCAATGTGGACCATATGAACACATAATGAAGCTTAATTTTTTAAAAAATCTTAAAGATACCTGCTTGTTATCAAACTGCTTAGCCTTTATTTTCTACGAAAATAAGCTTACAATGATGACACTAGAGTTGGACTATTGGTAATCTAATTTTTATAATAAAGTCCTGTTTTAACGCATTCAAACAAGAAGACAAATAATCAACTGTGTTTCATGTATCATTCCCTAAAGAGGGCATTGGTTTCTTGGTTGGCGACCCAGCATAATGATAGCACCGAAATTATCAAATCTACTTAACAAAATGAAAAAAAAGTATTGTGATCGACTAATACAACTGAACATTGATATTATTTCAAAATAATATATTGTAGTTCAAAAATTAAAAAGGAAGAACAAGCTTTATTACTTTAAAAAAAAAACGTGGCAATTGCTTTATCAAATATCGTCAAAATTCCGGTCAGTAAAAACTACATTATTATGCTGAAAATAATTTATATGCTCCTCAGTCCGTCACTAAGAGCAGTACCAAGTTTTGAGCCAATTGAGTTAATCTCTTTAACTTGACCAATAATGAAAAAAGATGTAACGCAAAAAGAAAATTTCGTTTTAGATGAACAAACAGAACGATAAAAGACTCAAGAATTTTCTAATCAAGATAGTAAAATAAAATTTTAAAATGAGTATGTACCTTAGCTAAAAGGTTTGTTATGAAAATTCTAGAAAAAACTTTGATTAAGTTATATTAAAACGTCAATGTTTTATCTCCTTATATAATAACCTTTTTTGCAGATAAAAGTTTTTTTATGATCCTTATTTAACAGGCAAATTATTGAATAAACTTTGTAATATAATACTGCAGTTAGGTAACGACTTAAACGGTTATAATTAATCTGTTATAATTATTTTTAATTTAATAGCCATGATCAACAGCATTATTGATTGCAGTATTGTTAGATATTGGTCAACACTCTTTGGCGTTCGTCTTATTTGGTTCCAGGGTAACTGGTTTGAATCCTCGATCGGTCATTTTTAAATAATGATTTTCCAATCAATTTAATTTTTTTCCTAAAACATGGTCGTATGTGATGAATTTAACTTTTCCTGATCGCCTACTCTCAAAGCCAAAAAACCTGACGCAGAGAGAGCGATTAGATAGCTAATACTTGTTTACTACCCCCATTCAATTTTCTTTCACTATCTGAAAACATATGGTTGAGTTACTGAATTCTAAGGGATTCTCAACAAAAAACTTCTGTAGAGTCTAAATGATTCACATTGAGAGCGGTATTGTGCTGTAAAAACCTTTCCGCCCATCTGATCCTAAAAACTGGGCGTCGCAAGAACAATTAGCTAACTAGTAGTTCTATCGCTAAACCCATCCCTATCTTTATATCCTTACTCTTTTCAGAAGCAAAAACAAAACTGCGAGTAACAAGTAATTCTCATAGGAAAACTTCTGTTGAGATTATTTCTGTACCATATCCATAATATCATGAACGAATAGGGTTACAATTTTTTTTGTTATTTTCTAAAAGAGTCTTGTTTTTACTCTTATCTTTAGACGTTTTATAAACAGTTTATCACCATCCATAATTTTGGGTCTGTTAAGCTATTATTATGTATACAATATCCATACAATAGATTATGCGACTTTACCAAGGTAACTATGTGATGAAGTTTGATATGAAAGGTTGAAACTATTTATGATATTCTGGGTAAAGGTATTTGCTTATACGAGAATTTATACCTTACGAACATGCCATAGGCAGATTGAATTAGACCCAAATTCATGCTAAATAAACACCATCTGGGTATTTAATTAAATTGATAATGGAAGTCAAATTGTATTAATGAACTTTTTATTGAATCACATTTCTATTTGAATTATTCACTACGTAATGAGGCAATTTGAATATACATACAACGGCTGGAATAAATACAGCGACTGCCCAATTTCCAATATTGTATATACATTTATCAAATATAATATTTATATAATAAAACGAATTTATAATTTGTTTACTATAAATTAAATGAAATATACTTCAGATGTATAGCTAAAAGATAGGTTACAGTAGAGTTGTCAGTGGTAAATTATGCCACGTAAGAATCTTTGTGGGGCCCTTTAGGGATAATATTTGTTACATACAAAGAATGAGTTCGTAAATAGTAATAGAACAGACATTAAGATCAATTATTGAATATAAATATAACATGGCATAATAAGTTATTCAAATACACTTAAAGCCTGCTAGGAATTGCACAAAAGGTGATTGAACAAAAAACGTTACACGCTAAAAGTATATTTCATGAACTGCAAAACCTCTCCATAACGCATTATTTTAAGCTCACTTAATCACCTTATTACACATAATTTAAATCGTTTTTAATATCTTTGTTCGTCGACCGCTGTGGTCAAGTAATAAGCTTTGTCCTAGTCATCAGATGAGCCTGGGTTCAAGTCACGTTAAGGTCAGTATTATATTTGTTTTTTTTTTTAAATTTAAATTTGAGATCTTAATTATGTGTGTATGTGATGTCAGTTGTCATAAAGATTAGCTAAAGTGAAATTCTCATTGAGTGTATCTTGTATGATTTTTGAGTTACAAAATTTCTGGCGCTTTATTTGCACAAGCTGTTATGTAATCTCAAATTATTCATTAAAATTGAAAAAAAAAAATACATTTAGTTTTTAGAAGAAATATTGAAACTATAGTTTTTACATTAATTTATATTATTGAATTGTAAATTTTTTCATAAAGAAACCTGCTATAATCGTTAAGGTGGTTGATAAAAAATTCACTTAAGCACAATTGTGACGATAGTGTGATGTTGAAATATTCACACAACATGACTACTTTACACTTTTTATGATCATATTTATGTTTAAAATGTATGATTTATTAAAATTAATAATAAACTTGACTACTAAACTAAAACTCATTACAAATGAACGCCTTTTAAGTTATTTTTTCCCGTTTTGGTTTGAAATATCAGATATTTAGAAAGCAATTTCCATATTATTGAAAATGAAGCAATAAGTCAATTCTGTTTCCATGTAATTTGAAAAAAATCACATTTTAATAAAGTTAATACTTACTATAAATCTAAATTATTTTAATTATTTTGAAGTAAATTGTATTTTTTAATTAGTTCTAACAATGAAAAATGTTATGATACAAATAACTCTTCTAGATATTGTGTTTCTCAGACGATAAAAAAATGTTTTATGCTTTTTTATAATTTTCATTTTTTTTTAATTAATCACGTTTTACTCTTTCTATATATTGAAGAATTACGTGCTTAACAACATAGATTTACAAAATTTTAAAAATATATAATAGTATGGACATACGTGTTCAATCAGATTGTTTGTAATGGTAATCTTTATGTATGATAATTTGTGGTAAATTAAAAAAATATATAGTGATCATTACTACACATGGTGTGAGTATATCTGGGTACAAGAGTCAAAGTATAAAGCCTCGTACAATTTCAATTGTTTTTTTTACAATGAATTGTAATCTGGAAGGCGTATTCTACACATTCTTCAAAAATCAAGCTTATAATTGTTACTGTCCGATTTTAAGAACCTGGGAGTTCACGGCTTTGCTTATGGTCCTCCAAAACTACTGTGGCTCCCCTAAAATTATTTTTCTCTGTGGTGTCCGGCTGAGAAACCGTGATGTAAACTATCAAAATATAATGATAAACAAATAAATGTCTAAAAATGTTTCTTTGTAAAAGATGCACTGCTTCAAAAAATATATAATTTCTTTGTCAACAAGAAAGAACCAATAAAGTACTAGGCAAAAGCATTATTCAATTTTATTGAAGTGTATGTGTTTTTTTTTATTTTTTAAACGCCAACTACAGACTTAAATGATTTTAAAATTGAGAAATGGATAAAGTTGTAAAAATACTTCAAAATCAGATGTAAAAACTTTTGAACCGAAGCGAGAAAGCTGTTTAGAGACTTCCAACTCGCATCAAGACATCATTAAAATTCCATTACTAAAAACAAATGACTTTCGACCCATGAAGCATTCTCTCATTATTATAAAATTTCACTTTATTTAGAAAACTTTTTTCTCGGCGTAAGAAAGTTTTTGCGAACCAGTAGGCACTTAAATTCATTGTCGATTTGAAAGTTTGAAACATCTTTCATTTTTAACGGAAATTAAGAATGGTATTAAAAATTTCATTACTCCTAACAATTTATATGTAATAAATTATTAATAATTTAAATATAAAATAATGACGTTTGAAATATTATTTTCTACAACTTTCCTAACACTTGTTTTGTCATAGTGAAATTGTTATAGAAAAATAATGGTGGGATAAGTAAGTAACAAAAGATAATATTTTTTTTATAAATATTATGTTTTATGTAAAATTCTCAACCTATGAGCGTCGATTTATGACGTGCCTAACTTGGGTGGATAGTATAATATTTCACCCAAAATTTGTTGTGTCACTTGAATGTTTAAGGCATTGTTATTTTAAAAATTAGACTTGTAAAAGCCGGTAAACTATCACTGTGAGAATTCCAACAAAGTCTTAGAAAGGAATATTTAATTATATTATTGTAATTAAAAATAAACATTAAATGAAGCGATACTATTTTCTATGTGTTAAAATATATCAGCTTTATTGATATTTGACTTTGCACTGTGTGAATGTGCAACTAGACGGCAATTGGGTCAACCTGGGCCCTGTTTCCACAGCTGATGACAATGGGTGCAGTTTAGCCGGTCAAAAAGATATATTCCGGCTATTTTCAAATTGAATTTAAATCGGCTTTTTTCGGAAAAGAGTGTGGAATAATTCACTCGATAGTTTTTGGACATTATAAATTAAGTTGATAACACCTTTCTAGCATATATGTATAATTATTTGTGATTAATTGTTAACGAAGTAACAAAGTTGTCATCACATTTAAGCGGAATCTACTATCAGACTTTTTTTATCTTACAAGCAAAACTGATTGATAAAAGAGTCCTAAATGATTTGCTTCAAATTTCTGCGTAACTCGAGTTTAAATTCTTGATTGATAACTTTGATATATTCACTTACAAATAAATAAATGAATTTATATAAAAAACATAGTTTTAAGTGATGATGTTCATAAATATTAGATTTATAAAAATAGGTACGCAAGCACATGTAACCATGTTTTTTAGCTAATCCTTATACCCAGGGTCTCTACTTGAAACAGACTTTCTACCATTAAATACTTATAAGCTCCCTTTCGATTTAAATGTCTTGAAATATAGGTAATAAGAATTAGTAACGGGCCTAAATATTATTTGTTTTAATTGATTTGTACAACATGGAATCAATTTGTTACGAATGCAATTTATATCATAACGTAATCGTTTTTGGCAGCCTGTTTTATTGTCTTATATCTTAATTGAATATAATAATAAAAGTATACAACTAAAAACATTTTTTTACCATTTAACCATTTTCCCAATTTTTGAACCATTTATTAAATAGAATAATTAAAATATTTACCATATGAAAACATAATGTTAAAATATTGTGCTCTAAATCACCTAAGCTTCTATGCTAAGTAAGTGTACCTAAGGTAAATAATTGATAAGAAAAGGTTTCGTAATCAACTTAGATAAGACATATTACTAAACCTTTTTAATTTCAACGAACGAACGCATAGACTTATTCTAGAGTATTTTACCACCATAAGTTGTTTTAAAAGAGGACTGGATGTAAGTCACTCTCCACCAATAATTAAGCAGGGTAATGGAAAGAAGATGTAATTAATGTAAGGGGATAAGTGAATTCTCCACAATAAGTTTTAACAAATCGAGTAAATGAAAACATTCTATACTTTAACATATTTTAAAAATCTTTATACTGATTGAAAATTTGATGTCTAAATGTTTTCGTTCAAGAAGGCAAGTCTTTGTTCTAAGTAGATCAAACTAACAAAAGCATTGAGCATTCAGCTTTAATATCTTTTGGACAAATAAAACATCTTTTTTTAGAATACTCATGGAAAGCAGTTTACTAACTTTTTGAGGCTTTCTTACAACAAAACAGTAACATAAGTAGCCAGAAAGATATCTGGAGCTTTCAATGGAAGACAATTTTTAAAATAAATACTCGAGTATCAAATTGGTTTTACGCTATATGGTAAATAATCAATTCCTTTTACATTTATGTGGTATAAATCCACTTATATAGGGAAAGCCATTGATATTTCCGAATTTTCCAGGATTCACAACTGTTACCTTTTTAATAAATTGGCTAGCAACTATTTGCATCGATTCCAATAGTAGCAATTGAAAAAAAATATTGTTTTTACAGGTTCGCCCTTTTTCTGCACGGTGAAAATTCCTATAATATTGAAGAGAAAGTGCTACGAGAATTCCAATAAACTTTTATTAAACACCGGCATCGGGCATCGGGAAACATATAAGCGAAAAGATCTTTCGCAGGCCGCATTATGCAAAAGGCGCCCTTCCATGCCCGCCAGCGTTTCCACACAATACTATTCAATAAAAGTATTTCCGATTCAGATCACGATTCGAACGTTTCACGATTCACGGTTGTGCGGGCGCCGCGACGCATGAGATCGCCGCGCATCGCGACGCTTGCCTTCGTCACTTTTCCGCACAAGACATCGCATCCAGTCAACCGACTGAAAACTCTTCAACAGTAGCGCTACGGAAGATTTATAAATTTCTTATCACTAATCACTAATGATACCAACTAAACATGATTAACAACTTATTTTCCCAGTGAATCAATACTATTTATTAGATAATTATTTATTCGTTACTCAATATAAACTTAGAGCGGGAAAATAATGAAAAAAACTACTTCAAATACTGTTAAATTATTATCAAAAATAGACCGCTATGAGGTGGATATCCGTAACGTGGATAATTAACAATTTGATGAATGAGACTCGAAGAACTTTGACGCTAAAGAGCCCTAGTACTTAAAGCTCCATACATTTGATATATATGTACATATATAAAACACTGTTGCTTGTAAGTAAATTGTTATTTCAGATTTTTTTTATTTGAAAAATCTAAATAATAAAATATGTATGTAATTCAGTGCAAATTTTGTACAACTCATTACGCGCCTAACTAGAAACATATTTTCGTTTATCTTTCTAATACTGTAATTTTACTTTATTTTTGGTATGGGTTTTTTATTCATGTCAGACCATCAATTTATCGTTGGAAATAATTCAAACAAATATTCACACATTGTAAAAAAGTATTTCAAAATTATTTTAGGTCATATGAAAATTGATTTTACATCGAATAAACATTTCATTTATAATACATTTTTCTCGGATACATTTATTTTTCTCATAATCCCACTAGAAGCGTTTACTAATTTTCGTGAAAACAATGCGGGCTGGTTCAACTAAGCCATAGAATTGGCTCTTTTAAGCACCTCTGTGAACGTTGATAGGGGCGTTTAGATAAGAAACACGGCTTAAAGGGATTTATGTTGTTTTTTGTCAGCCATGATTTGTCGACGTACGTCCTTTCTTGTGATACACAGGCCAATCTTTCTAATATATTGGTTTGACATCCCATACATTATACCGTTTGTATATTGCAGTGAATATTTACAATTATTGAACATGTTCCCCATTAGCTACACAGATGCTTGCGAAGTGTTGCTATATTAAAAAATGAGAAAAATTGATAAACATTGGAAATGTATATTATATTGTTAGTTTTTTTTTGTCAATATGTTTTCATTTTCATAAAAACAAAACTTTGGATTCTTCTACATTTAAATCGAAGAAACTCACCTTTTAAAATACATTAAAACACATACATTGATTTTTTTTTAAATATTTAATCAAAATAAAATAAATGTACGTTGTTCAACTCGAGAAACATTTTAAAAGTGGTAATACAGAATCCTGTTTTTCCGCAAGATTGGTCGTCATGAATGTTTAATAAGTAAAGCCACTGAAGCGACACCTGGCGAGTTCCACTCACGACTAGCAGTCGGAATTGCTTTGGCCGCTTTTCCTGCTATTACAACCTGTTCACAATCGAACCATTGAACGATCCATTAACAAAGTAATATCAATTACATTTTTCAGCAACGCTGTGCATTACTAAGCGAGTTTATACCTAATAATTTAAAAATTGTTTGAAGGTATAAAAAATGTCAAGTTTCTTAAAAATAAAAGTAAAAGAGTATATGCGCGATAAATGCACATCATTTAAAAATAAAAAATGTCTTTAAAATTAATAAATTGGTTTTATTTATTAAATCAATTGGAAGTGACAATTGTAGTATTTTTTTAAAATAATTAAACATTTCCAAAGATAAATTTAAATAATGTAAAGTTTATGGCGTTTATTTATGGGCATAGTAGTAAAAGTATAAATTAAATAAAATTACCGATTGTATAATTTTTTACCAGTCAAAAACATTTTGCAGATAAAAAACTGACCTAGAGTTTCTTGGGTATTCGAATAATAGAATAAGAAAAACGTGGCAACGTATTGTACACCAACTGTTTGTAGAGTACATTTGTAAAAAAACTTTGATTTAGTCTGTGGTCAAATGGTTAAAGTCACTGGCTTCGTTCACGGTTCTCCTGGGCTAGAATCTTTCAGGCCGATTTCTGTTTGATTGTATGGATGTTTTTGATGTTTAAAATTCTGTTCAACTCATCTAAACCTAAAAAAAGGATTAGAAAAAGCGACAAGCTATCCATAAGTCCTGAGCTAGGTCTATATTTATATCCCTTATCTCTTCAATTAATAAAATTTGAGAAACTAAATATAAAGCAGTTCTCATAGAAAAACTTCTGTTGGGATAAATTCCATTAAAAGTGCTCATTTTCTACACGAATAACAAACTATGAATAAAAAATATATAAACCCCCTTTGTTTTTGATTTAATATAACTTATTAATATGTCTAATAGTTAGAACTGTTCCTAAGCAATCAGTTAGATCTGAATGCAAGTTTTGGCAATCTTAATAACATTAAGATTTTTCAATCTTACATTTGAAATATTGAGCTCAAGTTGATCTCGATTGATAAAGAAAAAATATTGAGTTAATGTAATGTTATTTAGTTTTTTTAAAAAATATTCATCACTTTTGTTATTTGTTACATATTATTAGCTGTGTTGCCTAATATTTTTCTAAAAAAAATGCTATGCAACAATTTATGTGTACATAAATTCATGTCAAATGTGTTTGGAGCTTTAATACGAGAAATATAATGCGGAAATATAAAATACTGAATGAACAAACATCCTTTGAAAATACAGTTTAGAATTTATGCACTGCTGATGTTGACATGATTGATGATTTTGATAGTATAATGGTACCTGTATCATCAAAGGCTTTTATATTTGTGATCACTTTCAATACACCGTTTATAAAGTGTAGCTTATTCGTGGTGAATGCAAGTACATAATACAACATTGGATGAAATAATCCAGCGGTATGACACATCTGACACCGGCGCCAGAGTCCATTGTTGAAGGCGCATTCTCTCGGATGAGCACACATAATATGAAGCTCCTCTGAAATGCTGTCAAAATCTATTTCTCGCATCTCGTCATCTGGCATTTTCCAGCCTACGAGTTTCTTTTGTTTGAGTTTCAACGCGTACAACTCGTGGCAACATGTGCAGTTTAAGCTGTGTTTTTATTTTTACTCATAAAGACACCATTTTATTATTTGATTTTGATGTTTTCACTTGTATTTATTGTTAACTGATGCGAAAAGAAAAAAGCATTTTTGTACTTTGCTGATATTAAGTATTTAAATTTCAAATCTTAATAAGCGTTGCTGTCAAAAACATCTATCGAACGACTTAATATAGTCGAGTGACTTAGTAACGATCCGAAATATTTAATTTATACAATTTCGTATACTACATTTTTATTATATAAATAACTTTTATTATGAATTTTATACCTATATATTAAGACCTAACAGGCCAATGAATTAACAATTAACTATTGATTGGCATGTGAAAAATCAACAGTGCAATGTATCTGGAGCTACGCATTGAAAAAATGCATAATTCTTAAATTTAAAAAAAAAAACTGGAACACAATATACAGCAATAAATAAATATTCAAAATCAATTCTAGACAGAATAGGTAAATATTGACCAAAATTAATGTAAACTTTTCTATATATCTGCAAGATAGAGGAACAAACAAGATAGAGCTTTGTTACGTCAATAGTCATGGAAAAAAGTTGGAACTGGCATGGTCATGCTCTGCGGATACCCCTTGGAGAGCCTTAATCCAGTGTCCCTTCTTCTGACTAGCGGGATTCCAGCGTCCTGAAAAACCATAAAGTAACATCCATAAGATTATCCGGCGGAACTCATGGATGATGATATGTCATGGGAGAAATCAAATCAATAGTCGTTAGACAGGGAATCATGAAGGAGCCATATGTTCCACATATCGAGCGAATAGAGGTAGAAAAAGGAAAATGACGAGTTCAGCCGAGTATGATGTTTGTAAGGAAAATACATTGTTTCCAAAAGAAATCTACAACATTTATTACATTTGAAATTTTCGATTATGTACCTATTAACCAACACTTTAATAAAAAAAAATGATACATATTATAGTATGTACTGTATTCATTATACTTAAAACCTTAAAATAAATAAAATATATGTACAATATTTAATAACATTAGAAAAAATAGTCAAGCTATTTTTTATTCCATATCTTCCATCACTAAATAATGCAAAATTTCATTTCTTTTTTTGTGTTGTGTTGTGTTACAAAATGTGACACGTGTGTTGCTTCTTTGAGAAGCATCATCAGAATCAACAACTTAAGGTTTAAAAATAAACTAAAAACTGATTCTATTCTTAAGTTAAAAAATACAAAATAAGTTATCACATTAACAGTTACGCAATTTCTTAGATGTGTGTCCGTAACATTATTATCATGTCAATGATTTTCCATTTTTGTCAAATCAAGACCTTCATTTAATGATTGACCCGAAGGTTGATAACTATGTCTACTTATTCATCTTCGTAAAAAACATTTTTCGTCATTAATTCCTTGAATGCAGAAACAACATTATTATATTTTTCATCAAAATTAAATAAATTATATTTTTTTAAGTCGCGCGGAACCAAATCATAGCCGTATAAACAAAAACATTGATGCAATTATTTGACCGTGTAAAAGTAAAACCATGGATATCGAATACCTTGTAAATCGATTTAAATATGTAAATATTTTTTATTCTATATATTTAATAAAAAATCAACGTTTAATGGTTTTTAAATCAATACATCCATATGAAATCCGTATAGTTCCATTGTACCCCATAAAACACTCAATAACACGGTCTTCTTTGGCATGAGTGGCAACCTCCCTAAAACAACTAGTCCCTCACAAACAAAACTATTTCCCTCCCCGTATAATAAGATTTCAATTCAATTCAAGACTTATTTTATTAAATCAAAATAAACTTATCTTTATTTATGACTTGTGTTGAACACACCGCTGTGGTGAAAAAAGAGTTTGGAGTGATTTGTTAAGATTTAATTGTGTAAATTATTTTGTACGAACCATACACCATATTATATACATCGCCCAATAGAATTACGATGCTCGAGGGAAAAGCGTTTATTCTGTTTACAAACTAAACGATTTTTTCATTAAAAATGATAAAATATCTATTTGCCGTTATAAAAGCAACGTTACACATTAATTATTGCATCAGTTTTGATAGAAAGGAAAAACAAAGTTCTTCAATTTGGTATTACCATAATACGCAAACATGTTGTTGGAAAATACCAAAGAGCTGTAACGTATTGTTTGTCATAGGTGTATTCAATTTATTTGAAGAATGTAGGTAATATTTACGAACTATTTGCATACGATAAAGGAAAGGCTTACCGCAAGCTTTTATTTGTTTTGTAGTAAACAAAGCAAGTAAAATAATGTTTTTTTACTTTGATGTTAGCTCATACAACGGACAGTATGTTTTGACTGCTAGAATAAATATTTTTTTATCTTTCTATTCATTCCTGCTATTGAAGTGTATATAGTTATTGAAGTATTAAGTCAACATTACTGGTTCCTTACCAACGCACTTTTCGTGGGTTCAAATAAAAATGTCCAAACATTGATTTTTATTCAATCTTTGGGTCAAAACCAAAAGTGAATTTTTTTAAAATGCTTTCGTCCTTCCCATCTTAGTACTCCCATAAAATATTTTACTACTAAGTGATATGTTCTTAACCTCAACCTACTTTCATCCTTCTTTTAGAAGTAAGAGGTTGAACAAATTACTTACAAATAGATTTCTACGACAACTTTTATCAATAACTAAAAGAAATAATATATTTTTTATTTTTAAGTGTATTAATACACTTTTTATAAAACTAAAGCAAAAAAAAAATTCAACTTAAAGACGTTCTGGTTGACGATAGATATACAAAATAACAATCGTAAAAATTGACATTAAATAACGCGTATCATAAAAATTTTAAATTTTTTTTTATCTCTGTTTGCATGTTTATTCAATCCTTTTGGATAATCAAAATTGATCAAACATCCCTTCAAACTCTTCCCATTGCTGCCATTAATGCTTCCTTCAAATTGTTGAAAACTGTCTGAAACGGTTGCATCAGCTATGGAGCAGAGCACTTACTTCCTTGTAGTTTACCTGACGTTTATAGATAAAGCAGCCTTTGCATAACAATGATGATGAGTACAGTCGACGTATCCAAGTTTGCGGTCTACTCTACTTTCTCTTCCGTACTTCATTTTCATTTCATACTCATATGGGGCTAGAACTGCAAACGTTAACTTAAACGGACCTGAAATAACTACTTTTACAGAAATAAAATGTGCAAATCTTATCAGAACTATTGCACGCAATTTGTTTTCTGGTTTACTTTAAGGAATAATTAAAAAAACAAAACCTACAATGTGAATCACACAACTCTACAAACTAAAGCAATAAGAAAGAGAGTGAGAAACTGGAAACGCTTAATTTAATTTATAGTGAGTTTCTTTTATAAGAAAATCTAAAAATCACTGTTTACCGTTGTAGAGAAAAAGGAAGTGTTTTTATTGTCATAATTTTGTGATAGAAATAATTGGAGAGCATTTTCTTTCTTTATAGAAATCAACTTCATTATATTTTTACCATCAGAAAAAAAGCTACCTAAATAGATGTTATAGTTTTCAATTTTTTGTAACATGAAGTCTAGACAGAATATTTATTAAAAAAAAACATTATTGATTTAGCTCAACACACTCAACCGATTTTTCGTCTGGGCCGAATGTCGATTTTTGCTACACTACGCGGGCCGCAGCATATTAATAGTTATTCTTTTATTTACTACATACAATACATAGTGTACACAATACAGTGGAGTCACATAAATGTGAGTACATAAAAATACAAATATATTCAAATTATTTATTCGTTTACGTAAAGCTTTGCAAAGAATGTTAGATGTTCAAAAAAGCACCTATTGTTTTAATCAACATATAAATCCTACATAAGCAATAGGTTAAGTATCGCTGATTTAGCTCATCGCCAACATTACAATTCAATGAAAATATAAATCGATACAAGGCTATTTATTCATAATTTTAGGTAAATTTCTTTTTATATTTAATGGTCTTTTAATATTGATTTTAAATAAGTTGTTTGGAATGAGTAAAACAATGCGTTTACTAAAATTTATTATATTTTGTTTATTTTTATTATTATTTTTTGGCATTGCCTAACTCTAATTTAAAAAATATGTTTGATTCTCATTTTTGTTATATCATCTTAAAAAAACAATATATTTCTTGTTGCTTTGAATAATTAAAAAAATTAAGAAAAAAAAACGGCCCGATAAGAAATCTCATTTCTAAAACCTGGCCCAGCTGCTGAAAAAGTTGGCCACCCATGCTCTAGAGCTATATGATTTTGATAAGGTTACAGCATATAAAGAGTTTATAAGAGAATTTAATAGATATTAGTATGAAGCAACAAATTCATACGTTTTATGTGTCTCGTTTGCAATGATTGCTATGTCAAATTGCATGGAAATAAACATGCGAGCATAGGTAATTATTGATCTATGTTCTAACATACAATACAATGCTAATAAACACCACAGAGCGCTGATTCGAATCAATATGCTCGTTTGGATGCTACAATATTCAGCTTTTTACTACAAAATGAGATTTGCTGAATTAAATACTGGATTTAGAGTTTATAAATATTTTAGTTGAATCAAATTTATGCTTTTCTCAATTGAGAAATGTGATTTTTTTTTACTTCTACATAAACGTTACAACGCAACATACTTTTTCATTTCTCAAACACAAGTATATATTGAAATACCAGTATTACCGAAACAGGGAACCGGGTTTGAAAATAAAAAAAATGTCGGTTTTGAAGTGAACTTAAACGATTTTTGAATGTATAAACATATTTATTAACACATATTTTCATAAAAAGGTTCGCGATAAATTAAAGTATATTAAATCCGCTAAGAGTTGTATTATTATTGAAAGGCTCCAAAATTGATGAGCCTTTCAATAATGTAGTATTATTTAAGAGATCATAAGTTATTTATGAAAATTACCCGATTATGATAAATTTTTATTGACGGTGATATATGACATCGATTTTGATATACTCGCCTGGTATAACGATCGCAGTTGGTATTTTTTTTTTCGCTTTGTTTAAACCTGTTAGTTAGCACAGGTATTGATAATAACAAAAAAAAAAAAATTAAATGTTGATAATGATCGCGATAAGTGAAACTAAATTAAAAAAACTAAAACTTATAAAATTGTGGAATTCTTAGTACTAAGAAATGTTTATTTTTATGTGTAATAAATACAATTTCATAATTTTGCTGATACAACATAAGTGATGGTAAGGTAAAAAACTGTCACATTTTTTGGTTTTTTGAAAGATACTTTCATTTAAATATTAGTCTTAATCAAGCTTTGTAGTTGGAGGAGGTAGTCGTGTAGTCGGGTGTTTGTTTTCTGAGACAGAGTCAGAGTCAAAAAAATCGGATAAAATATTGAAAAACTATTAGTTAATTTATCATATTGCTTGGTAAAGTTTACTAAAATTATCTAAGTGACTAGAATCATCTGATGGTATCAATTCATTCAAATCAAAAATCAATTTGGAGTCGGAGTTGTTTTCTTTTAACCCTTCTTGGCCTAATTGTTTTTGATTTTGGACGTGTGAGAGATTTACCTGTTCACGTGACATTTTCTATTGAAAAGTATAGGAGGATTGGTATCCGGTCTCTAATTTATTTGTCTTCAGATTTAAGCTACGTATTTTTCAGTATGATTTACAAAATACTTAATAATATTTATTCTTGTATATGTATTATATAAAAAATAGAATGAGCCATAACAATAATGAATGAAACTTTACAGTGAGTCGATAATGCTGAGTACACAGCAAGCCTTTAGTTATACAACGTCTACTTATTGAATAGTATTAGATATTAGATGAGTATAATTCTGATATATAAAATCAATTTATCTGTAATATTCTATTATATTAATAGTAATTTTCATCACTAAATAAAATGTTTTTGTCATTAATATATGCGCATATTACATCCCTTAGAACGTTTCGAAGGTACCTACACCACTGTGGAGTAATTTAGACGAGAGCTTTTGAGTGTGCGGTCTCACTATGTAGCCCCATGAAGCATGGTTGACAGGTCGGCATCTCCAATAACATGTGACGCGGATGATTGGAGCTAATTGCCACTCGGTCGGCCATTGTATTCCACCGACTGCATCGGAGGTCAGGCCTCCTTCTATTGCCGGAGATCAAAGGACAGATTCTAGAATGATCGATGGTGATCTGGTAAATAACAGCTGTACAATCAAAATGAAGCATTAATTACATTTAATCTAAATAAATTAAAAACAGCGGTACAATAATAATTTAATAATTTTATAGCCAACATTAAGAAGTTTAATCGTATTTTCACAAATGTGATTTTTTTAACCACGTACGCTTCTTAAAACATAATTTGTGACGTCCTTACAGAAATAATTTTGATATAAGTATTTCTAAAAGATCTACTTGTTACTCAGTTGGTTAAACTCTCCATTTCAACAAGAGTAGAGAAATGGGCACGGGTAGGACAGATTTACCAGATCACTAGTGATTGACTAATCACTGCCGCTACGCCTCGTTTTTAGTATTACACGGATGGTAAGAAATTTTTGATATTACAGAAATCCATAAATCGATTGATGTTTAACTACCAGAAAGTACTGCAACCACTGTCAACAGGGCTGAATACTCAAACACAGACCCGACACCATAATGAGAATCGAGCCCGTGAGAATTGCAACTAAGCCAACGATGCTGACTACTCGACCTAAACCATTGTGAAAATAATTATTATCTAATCCCTCTCTTTTTATTTTAAATTTTGTGCCCGTAGCTGACCAAGCTGATTGCACCTATATGGATAAAAGAACTAAGTAATAAATACCAAAAAATAAATAAAGTAGTAGGGAAAGAAGGATAAAGTTAAAACAGGACTAGTAGTTGACTTATCGCTATTGCTACACTCAGTTATTAAGGGATCAGAAGGATGGAGAAGAGAAAATAATGTGAATTGAAATCACAAACACCTAGTCTTCGGTGACAACTTTGAATATAATAATTCTCAAATTCACTGTGATCTGACCGGGAATCTAACCCAGAACTGCGTGATCGGTAGAGCAAGCTCTAACCAACTGGGCCACAGCAGGCGACACAGAGTAATAGTGCCCAAAAAACTAACATAGTAATGAAAGCATACATTTTTAAAACCTCAGCTCATCAGTACCAATACAACTGGTTTTCAGTCAGTTGTTTATTAAACAATCGAATTGTTTGGGAGTAAATATTTTGTCGTCAAAATAATTCATGTGAAAAAGAAATGTATGTTTTGTGATATGAATAATCTCGGTACATTATAAAAGGAATCACATCAGCCGCGAAAAAGCTATTACGGATATTAGGTAAATATTTTTTTGTGAAAAACACAGAGCTTACACGTAGATATTTAATATTGAACAAAATTTCAGCAACAGTCACTCAAATGTCAGCTTTGAAACGGGAAAAGGTGGGTATCTCAATGCATAAATGACGCGTAGCTTATGTTAAGAAATAATGTACCAATAAACTAAATATGTTTTTTAATTTCATTTGATTTATAACGCATTTTTAGTCAAATTGAAAATCCGTTTATCCCAAAACTAACTGTACAAATATGATCAATTTATTTTAAAAAAAAATAATGTGTATTAAATAATAAACAGCTTTGTGAAAAACCATTTTGGATTCATCAAAAAATCTTTTTTAAAAAAAATATTTAATACGAAAAGTAACTATAAGAAAACATTTATTTATTTATTCACTTACCTCTAATGGAAACAAAAAAATATAATCAAAAATTAAAAATTATGTGTCCCACATGTGGGTAAATTTTTATCATTGAAGATATATGTTATATCGTAAGCTTTCAAGCCTTAAGGATTGTTTCCTCCGAAATTGTAAATATAACTTTGAGGACAAATAGTTATTAAATTATAGTTAGTTATTAAATTATAGCAGATAAAAATATATTAATGTAAGATCAAAACATATGCTTAATAATAAAATACCATATTTGTAATTGAATGCTTATGAAGTCCTATAAAAATGAAACCTGTGTTATAAAAAATTCAACTGTCATTAAAAATACAAAAAAAGACTTTTGACGAATTCAAATGAACTCCGTATTTTTCGATTTGTAATCAATACAGTTTGTAATTCAATACAATGATAACAGTTGAAGGATTTCACTTGAAACCATCGATAAATAACGTAAGTTCCCGTACTATACACATAGGGAAGCCGGGCAGACATAATTACAATGCTCAATTGTGCGTAATATGATATCTGCATCACCCACAGTCGTAAACATCATAGCATATTGGGTGAATGCATTATACCATTAATTAAATATTTGGATTCTCCGCATCAACAATTCTACGAAACTTATTTTAAAGCCAAGAAGAAATTTCACAAATAATGCAACCAATTTAATTCACGTGTTTTTATTTGTTAAAATAAACTTACTTTGGCATTTTTTGAACGTTTAAAAATGTATGAGTATATATTGAAGACAAAGTGTAATATTTTGATTCAATTATAGCGAAATTTACAATTTTAATATAATACTTTTCAACTGATTATTCTAAGTTGGGTTGTCAAGACTCATCATCGTTTACGTTGCTATGCCAATATCAGATGAAATTATTTTTTATCAAATCAGTTAAGTTGAAACGTCAAAGAAAGAATGTTTGTTGTGGTAATCGTATAAAGCATAGGTTCCCAAAGTGGTCCGTACGGACCCCCGGGGGTCCGTGAGGACTGCCAGGGGGTCCCTGACAGGAATAAAAAAAATGGGGGTCCACGAGATGTAAATGGGGGTCCACGGACCGGAATCAATGGAATCAAAATCAGAACTTAAGGTACAGTTTAGAAAGGGTTACCAGCAGTTCTGGCTGCAGAAAGATATCCCTGTTGCTTATCCTGTATTGTGGGCTATCGCAAGAATCGCATTTCCTTCTTCGTACCTCGTGGAGAGAGGTTTTAGTGCCGTTACTAATTTTCTTACGAAAAAAAGAAATCGGTTGCAAATCACTGAATGTGGAGATTTACGACTGTACCTTACGAATTTGAACCCAAATATTGACCAATTGATATCAATTGATATTATCCCTCTCATTAACAGATTTTATTATTTTATGTAAGTCTTTGATTGTGTTTTGATTTGTACTTTTTCATTAAAAATAAATCACTAATGATAAGAATAAAAAATTAACATATTTTTTTTACAATTGTCCACTATACAAAAAACCCTATCACAGTGTGCTCATATTTGTATTTAAAAAAAAATAGAAAACTTCACTATTATGCATCCTGGGGGAGGGGGTCCACGAAGGATAAAATACTGGGCTTAGGGGTCCACGGGGGAAATAAGTTTGGGAACCATTGGTATAAAGGTTAACGATGAATATTTTCCGTTTATTTTTAGCAGATTGCTTGTATATTATATATCAACTAAAAACATTTTATAAAAAAAGTTCGTATATTTCATTCATACCCGGGTGTCATCACATGTTTAAGGATTCTGGAGAATATATACATACATTACCTTGATTGTGGAAGAATATATATTAAAATCTTTTGATGAAATTCTTCTACGTATGTGCAATCTTTTAGATTAAAAAAAACCGTAAAGAATTATATATTCTACTGTTTCTTATTGTAGTAAGTGAGTGATCAGTGACACATTAACCCTCCAAGGACGAGCGTCACCATATGGTCACAATAAACACCGTTGTCTATGGATCCCACTATTCATCCTGAATATCGTTGTTTTCACTCATATTTGGTAAAGAAGGGTACAAACTTCAGTTAATCATCAGCCGCAGGGACAGAAACGGCCACCAAAAGCACATGCGATTTTTTGAATTTCCGTTTTTTTAATTGACTTTTTGAAACTGTCAATTATTTTTCTATCAAAACATCAAGTTATTTACAGTTCTTTTGCATGTACATATGTATTGAAATTATGTTGATCTGAAGAGGTCAAATTGTAAATATTTTAAAAAATTTCACGTTTAGCTATATTTCAATCCCAAATGTTTGGGTGTCCATACGGTCACGCTCGTCCTTACTACTGTCCGTACGCACTATTACACGGTGATAAAAAGATGAGCATGACCATTTAGTCATGCGGGGTTTTTATACAACGACTTTGCGTTTTTTTTCCCTAATTTTTGTTAGTAATAAAAGTTATCCGTGACTTCAATATGACTTAACAATTTTTTTTTTATCGAAAAAAAGCTCTCGTCTCTGGGGGTTAATGAATTTTTGACTATTTTTTTTGTTTTTCATGTCAAGAAAATGAATTGTGCTAAATGAGGGTTATTTGATATTGTATAAAAGTTGCACATAATAAATTTAGACTATACATAGGCCCTGAATTTTTATTTACCATTAATATATTTCAATTTTGAGGAAAAAAATAACTTTAAGATATTTTCAATAATTATAAATAGTTCTACCAAACGAGGGATATAAATTGGCAGATAGCGAAAGAAGCAAACTAATATGTTGGCTCACACTTTTTCATGTATGTAGGTGACTTTAGAACGTTATAGAAATGGTCATCGTTAACGGTTCTTAATTACTTAATACTTAATTCTACATTGTACTTTTTTTCTATGTAAAATATTTCTAAATACTTGTTAACAAGTAATTATGTGACAGAACATGTGTACTATAAAAACGTACTTTAATTTGGCTAAATACTACGACAAATAATATTGTATCTCTTATTTTTTTTTTGTACTAATTTCATATTTATTTAAAATGGACATGACGGATTTTGCAATAGCGAGCATTTTCAATTGATACGAATACACATTAAAACAGTGCTAATTTTACCGAAAAAATTAAAACTATTAAGAGAAAAGAGCTTTTACCTCTTTTTTAAATATCCGGATTGCTTACTATGAAGACGGACGACGAAAAAAAAAGATTAGCTAACTATTTTTAATTTAATGTTGTTTCAATGAACATATTGTCATTAGCGATTAGCTATTTTTTTTTAATCGTATATTTCGATGATTTTTTTTAAAACGTATATCTCGATTAAGCTATAAAAACCGTGGCAGTTATCAAGATGCTGTAAGGAGCTTCGATTATTTTTGCAATTTTGCAAGACGCTATCGAACAGATCACAAAAAAACGTTGTTGCTGAAATGAAAATAAATTCTATACTATTCAGTGTTAATCATGGGCTTTAAAATATATCGCACGATAAAAGAAAACAAATAATATAAATCACCTTTTATTCTTATATTTGTTTTTTATCAAAGTCCGTGAACATTTGATACAAAATTTTCACGATCTCAGCAAAACATACCATGTTGTTTGAATTAAAAATGTAAAATCTTATCTATAATACTAACAATAAATTGTTTGTTTTTAGGCTTAGTACATAAAAACACATTACACACATTTTTGAATGAACGTAAATTATTATTATTCTGTTTGAAAATCAATTCAACTAGTTCAAGGAAACAAAAAAATCACTTTTCCATTTATACGACTTATTTATAAAATTTTGTTTTTTTAATAATACAGAATATAGATGTATGAAATGCTTAATAACAACTCAAACATCACAACGATCAAAAAATGAGTTTACTTTCTACTGTTAAATGTCCATACAACTTATATGATCACTCGATTTTTAGAAAAATATCGAATCAAAAGTTACACGGAAGGAATGATATATTAAGCAATATTTTTAAAAGCTTTCATTATACAAAAGAAAAATAATATAAAGGTATCAATCAGAAATGAAGTGTATAAGCTAAAATTTATTATGTTTTTTTATGAACCTAAGACTCAATCACTGGGCAGTAAATCAACAAAAGCGATCAACTAAACAATAAAAATATGTTTTTTTTTTACAAAATAACGAGATAAATTCCTAAATTTGAGTCGTTAAAATTTTGTACACTCACACACGTTTTGTCACAAGCAACTCGGGTTTCGGTTTTCGGCATCTTCATGCGTTCAAGTGCACAGATAACTTGAACTGAAGAAAGACTAAGCCTGGGTTTCTGTAAATGTACAAAATTTGAAAGATGAAAATTTAATTTAAAAATTCCACCAACCGCCTACATTCGCAATTTAAAAATGAGATAGATAAATAAATCAAAAATAATCATGTTATGTATAATTGATCATGTAAATCTTCTTTTGTATAACCATATTACTACTATGAAGTGTATCTCAATTTAAGCAGCACGAAGACAGCCTTTCAGCATCAATAACTATGGTTCCATAACTATGCTGTTCATATGCGGAAACTGTCAATGCGTCGTGATTGATAATAATGGATAATTATTTTGAATTGTGCAATGATTGCGAATTCAAATTTGAATTAAATGTATAATATATAGAAACACATATGTTAAATACAAGCAAATTTATTATGTTATTGCCAAAAACACGCGATACGCGAGACCATCTGGCAAAAAATATTGCATACAAAATGTGAATAACATGCAAAAATGATTTCTTAAAATATTAAATAAGTTTTTGCTAACATACATGATAGGTTACACACATCTAGATTTAACAAAATATACACACAGTCAATATTAATGTCAGTTGTATCGTTTTCAAACAATGTATCGTCGGTTTACTGTCAGAAGTCATTAAGTGACAAAATACTAATTCTGAGATAAATGATACTAAACTTTTAACTAAATTGTATCAGTAATATCCAAACCTAAATAATAACAAATTATTTTACCTTGTATAATCTGAAAGTTTCCAAAAAGTCTCACAGATACTTATTCTCTCGATTCCACAGAAGATTCTAAATTTCCTTTTTTTATATTTCTCTTACAATCACCAAATAAGTAAATCAAGCATAAAAAAAGTAGCTAACAGCTACTCTTTAAAATCTAATCCATCTACTTTAAACATAAATCCTCAAATAAGATAAAAGATTTAGAGCATACGACCGTTACTTCAAAAAAATCTCATTCTCAATTATTGCTCTTCAATATAAACTCACGTACACAACGGTTGAATTACTTAACGATAAAAATTAATGATTTTAACAAAGAAAAGTTTTTTTATATGATTTTTTTAGCTATTTTGTCTTTTTTCACCATATGCATGAAATTGTAAAAGTTTTATTATAATAAACGCCTAATAGTGACTGCCTGATTATCAAACTGAATCTATCTATTCGTTTTTAAACTGATCATTCCCTTTTATCAAAGATGTAGTAATAAAACATTTTTTTTTAAATATGCAGATCTAGACTTCGTAGATCGTCAAAATGTCTTATTTTATTGGGCGCTAGATTTAACCGAAAGAAAAGAAATCTTGCTGCATCCAGAAAAGTAGTTAATATTTTATGACTCTAGAACGTGCTTGAGATGCAGAATATGTAATGATTGAAGGAATCTGAAGAAAAATGTGACAAAAATAAAATAATTATGCTAACCTACCATATACTCATAATTTCAATGATGGCAGGTTTATTTTTAGATACGTGAATGATATTAAGAATAAAAAATATAGTTCAAGACATTTTTTCAATAACGCTTTTTCGTTAATTGGCGTTAAAAATTCAAAATATAATCAGCCTTTATTATTTTTAAAACTATTATTTCTCGCTATAGAGTAATATATTTTTTTCGTACACTTTCACAAAGTTTTTTTGTTCAATTTATAATGTCTTGGTTTGAATATACAATAAATGCCTTTCAAAATATTTCAAAGCTTAGTAAACATCTTATAAGCTTAATAGGTAAATACCTTAACAATAGCCGCCATACTGGAAATAGATAGAAAGAGCTCATTATTTAGAACTCTTTTGTATTAAAATGTATGATCCATTGTTGATATTTGAACTTAATTGAAATTAATTACGAAACAAAGACCGCAAACAAAATTTGGCTTTGCATAAATTGTTCTCAAAGGAATGAACGAAATCTTTATTATTTTCGCTTTGAATTTGTACCTTAGTAAATAATCGGCTTTAAAATAACATTTTAAGGAAATCAGCCTCCTTTCACCCCTTTATTTAACCTCACCCTCGTCCCGAAACATCTGGCTCATTCTTTTCATAGCCTTAGAGCCTCCATTTTCCATAGACAGGTCGATTTTACGAGGCGTCCACGATAGCTATTCTTCTTCGCTCTTCATTTTCGGTCTTCACCTTTCATGCGATAAAAATATACGCAGTACCTATAAACTTATTTTCCATTGTGTTTCTGAAGGATCAGTTTTCATTCCAATATGTAGGTAATATAATAAATGGAGATACCGATAGAGAGAAAATAGCGGTTACTTAACCACGTAAACATCATTCATTATAAAGGTTAAAGTATTTTCATCTAAAATATTTACGTCAAAGATAATGTAGTAAACAAAAGCATATAAAACAATGATGATTGACTATGGCTATTCTTAAATGCATATTAAAAATTGATGTGAATATTTATGAAACAGAATATTATTTTTAAAAAAATATCATATAAAAAAAATTATATGACAAAATAAAATATGTTTTTATTTAATGTCATAATTTTCCTGGTTATGATAAAGTGATGTATTTTGAAAAATATATTTTGTTTTGAATATTATATAATTAAGTATATAATTCATATGTAATTACTTAAGTGGCATTGAAGAATTCGTGGTGACATAAAGATGGTTTTATCAAAAAATGGTATTTACCGATCGAAGTTGAAGAACCTCTGATTATATTGATACTCAATGTAGTTCTATGTTGAGATGAAGGATCACCGAGCTATGGAAGAGAAGAATCAAAAGTGTCTACCTACCTACTCGATTGTTAGCAGCTAGTGACTGAGAGCAAGGGAATATCGGGGGTCGAGAGGAGTCAAGAGTGGTTCGAGACGAGAGGTGCTTTGATTAAAATGCTTATACCCTCCCCTACCACCCCTTTTCATCTCATTCACCCTCTCCACCAGTGACCCAGCGGCCTTGTTTGTGTCGAGATTGAAATTTAAAAATTTCTCTCTGCATCTTTTTGTCGAAACCAGAGTGAAAGACTTTCTTCGATACGCTACGATTGATCTCACATACAACGCACTTTGCTTCTTTGGGTTCCCAAGCTCAATGTATTTATTTTATGTAAGAATTTATTCGGGTGTGTTTTGATATGCTTTGAATAAAATGATACATTACGAAAAAACGTAAATGTATTTTGGTATCCAAATGTAAGTAGAAGGCCAGGCTATAATGGTGCAATGTAATATGTATTAAGTGAATGTAAAATACAATTCGGAATTAGTTTAAAAACTCGTGTCAGATATAATTATTTATTACCTTTTTAATTAACCTTAAATTAAATTAATATGTGTAGGTATTTCAAACTTTTAAACAAACTTCAGATAAAGTCAGAGAGATTTAAAAAGAATACACTCAAAGGGAAAAAATATTGACCTCCTTTTACATATTAAAATATTCAGTAATTGAACTCGAAATCTTCTAATTGAAAAGTTACATATTATTAAAAATACAGATGCATAGAAATTATATCGTAAAACAAGTTCAGCTTTATTGTAATATAACGGTTGTTTTGACAACCGATGAATAATCAGTGATTTGTGTGAATTTTATGAGTTTTAATGTAAGTATTTGCAGTAAGCTTTACTTCTTTCAGATAACATATAAAACAAAACAATATTAAAAGACATACAAATGAATTATATTAGATTGAGAATTTATAAGCTCGTTATAATCTATTGCATCCAAAACTACTATAATGATTTGAAATTAACAGAATTAAAATATGAAATAAGTGGCAAAAATATTTCGGTTGTACAATACAAGTGTAAATTACATTTTATTTAAGGAAGTCAAAACAAAATTTAAAATTCAATCATAAGGGCACTTCACAAAAGTATGAAATTACACAAAAAAATGATCTGGTAGATTCAAATGAGAGTGAGTACGAAGCATTAAGAAAATGCGGTCAGCTCTAGCTTTTCGTGGGCTTTTCACATCCTTCTTAAAATATCATCTCGACTTTTTTAATATGTCTGTCATGGTGAAGGAAAATAAAGGAAGTAGGTAAGTAATCACAGCGACTCCTCATTTTGTGGCAACCATTGTCTGCGGCGATGAAGTGACTCATCTCCTTTATTCTTCTCATTGTTATCATATTTTCACCCTACCCTACCTCTTCAATGTGAACGCACCTTCTTTTTACAATTTCGTTTTCATTGTAAAACCTAGGTGAAAACACACTAAAGCAATATGATTAATGCACTACATCATGAGTTGGATAAAAAAACTCATCCGTGTGACTTTTAATGGCAACTTTTCGATATGAATTTTGATTTACTATGATTTATTGAAATTTCAAATGATTTAATATAAATTTAATAGATGATGTTTATTCACTTTAAAAAAATCTTTTTAACTTATTCTACATTTATGTATAAGAATCAGGAACGATTTCGATTATCAGAAACATTTTCAATTTATAAAAATATAATGATATATAAGTATACATTGAAAAAAGTATATTAGTACTGTCCTATTTTAATCAGTTTTAATAATTACATTTATCAGTTGAAGATGCTGGGAAAAAAAGTGTTTTATGTTTTTATATAATGATTTCCCCAAGTTTTGACAGTAAAAACCTTAAAAGTGGTATTTAGTTTGTTAAAAATATATGAAATATATTTGATTGACTATATAATATTATGTATTTAGTTATCGAAATATTTATTGCACCTAAATATCTAAGAAATTAATTCAAATATTATGTATTTTCTATGTAATATATAACTTAAAAATCTAATTTACAATTTATTAAGAGCGGTTGTAAAAGTAATAATATTTCTAATATTTACCTTGCAATTGTTGAACTTCCAAATAATAATTTAAAAATTCGACTGAAGGTGCTTGGTGGAATTTTAATATAAAATTTGAATCGTCCAAATTATGTAATTCATACAAGTTTTAGTACTAACGACCTGGATTTCGGCTTTCTTCAGTTCAAGTTCATACGTGCACGTTTGAAGATGTCGCAAGGCAAAACCCGGGTCGTTTGTGAGAAAACTTGTGTGAATGAACATAATTTGAACTATTCACATACGAAGCAGATGTGAATCAAAAATATTGTTGTCATCATAAACTTGATTCTATAAAAAAACATTTGTTAGGATTAATTACATCGACTTCAAATGAATAAAGTTTGAAAATGCATTCCCAATTATTTGAACTGATGAAAAAATAAACGAGTTTTAAAATTTAGTAGACTCAAAAAATAATAAAAGCGAAAAAATAGCTTTTCATTCGTGTTATTATCTTCACACACTGAAATTACGGAGTACACTATTTTATTCACCGATCCTAAATGTAAAAATAAATTCTTCTTCAATTAAATATATGGTAGATTCACTTATAAATTGGAACAAGTATTAAAACAATTTGTAAACGTAATTGTTCAAAAACTTAGTAATTTAAAAAATGCGTTGTAGTCGTGCCATACTTGTGAAATGTGTACGTTTACAAATATTATCAAGAAATGAAAAAAAAATGGACACAGTTTTTAATAAGTTTCTTTATGAGTGCTCGAAATAAATTTGATAAAGCTTTAAGGTTGATGAAAAATTTATAGCGCTTTGTAAACTCACTCACGTTTGCCCAGTGCTTAAGTTGTCGGAAAGGAATATTAAAAACATCGAAATGTTGTTTTAAATTAAATTACATTTTATAAATGAAGGTAAGTAGTAACGTTCATTTTTATCTAGAGCCCGAGTGAATATCTTAAAAGAATAGTTTTAATTAAAAATAACTAATACTACACAATTTATTCTAAGAATACTTGAAATAGAAAGTATTTTCTCACTCGCATTTTACGTAAAAAACATATTTTAAACGTGAATGATGGATAACATAAATACGGCAAACATCCGCAAGTGGCTTATCTCTTTGCCAAAAGATTCTGAATCAGTTTTCACTTGCAATTTTGTAAAAGTAAGATTACGGATTCAGTTAAACGACGACTAGTGATGGACTATGTTTACAATATCAAAATGAACACTATTTTGAGAAGTCATCTAGGATAGAAGATAAAAACAATAAATAGTAATTATTTATTATAAAACTTGTACTATTATCGAAATATTAATTTTAATATAGTTCTTTTGAAGTATACAAAAACATGAATTACAAAAAATCCATGCCGTAATTAAGTTTTCCCAACCAGAATGATCAGTAATTATTATCCTTGAATAAATAAATAATCTGTAGTTAAAAAAAAGTTTAAGAGGCACAGGCAAGACTTTTTGATTTCAGAATTTTTATGTGTCACTTGATCAAAAGAGATTGTAAGCACTTTCCTAACATGACAAATATTAAGTATTTTTAATTGACCTCTAATAACTCAAAGATTAAATTTTATATAAAAAAAAACTTGAATCCAAACCGCTAAGTTATCTGAGTGTGTTTTCGATGCTTTGAATAACACAATTTCGAAGCGTTATTTTGACATATCAAAGTTAATCTCACGTTTTCCACGGGCGTGCATTTCACAGCGCACCAGTGCAAGTTTTTGCTACCGCACAGCGCCAACCAGCGTCAGCACAAAGTGTTTGGCATCATGTGCTTGCTCTTCAACCGATATTTTCCACTTTAGGATTGAAAATAAGCCGCACGCTACTCACAAACAAACTAATTCCCCAGACGATAGACAAAAAGTGACAAGTCGGTAAGAAAAAATCAAACGAAAAGGATAACATAACAAACAATTTTAGAGAAAGAACAGCTGCATGAATATGAATAATCAAATTTTTTTTCTAATAAACTAATGAAAATCCGTTCCTATGAACAATATAACAATACACATAAGAAACTATTTATTAAATCATTAAAACATACTAGGAATAGCCAATTTGGAGTGAATATTATGTTAAAGTTATCTGATATATTAAATAATTTGTAATTAATTTTGAAAAACATAATAAATTTAAAAATAAGCCATGGATTAATTTAATTGGCACTTATATGATAGATTCCAATTGTATGGGATATTTCAATGTGAAAATAGTGTTTTCTTTCTTAAATATCATTCGATAAGATATAAACCAAAAAAATAGTATTGTAGAATAAAATAATTATGCCAACGTTTTGTATATGGATGATAGATTTTAATTATTTAAAAAGAGTGTTGAATCGTCATAAAACCTCTATTCCGACTCCATCATTTCCAAATAGTCCATCTCTGAGTACGACTTTGAATTAAAAAAATACAAATGTAGTAAATCATATTGCAAAAACGAGTCTCTTGCAAGGTACTTAGTCTAAAAAAAGAGTAGGAGTCGTTCTTTTGACTCCGACTCTAGTTCTACAACCCTGATATGTAATTAATACTATTTTACAGAAGTCTATTCTTTTATTTATGTAACATATCAACAGTAAGTCACTTTATCCTGGACCAGATGTATCAGATCGATAAGTATATATTTTTTTAAATTAGCTCAAATTAGAATTCTGTTGCGCATTGCATACTTCTAACAATAAAAAAATTGCAAACACATACTTTTTTTTGCCCGGGGGATTCGTCCCATGCAAAAAGTTGTGTTAAAAAATAAACTTTAGAAGAGAATTAGGTAGGTGTGTTCTTATGAAAATTAGAAATTCTTATTTTTTTTCTCCAGGATTTAGCACGATGCATTCGTTATATACAATAATATCAAAAGAAAAAATGATGTTGTATTTTATTAATTTTATTGTTGCGTTATAATTTTTCTCTCAGCGTATCAGATGTCACACGGAGTACAAATGACCTCAGACGTGGACCATGTTCCTATGTCAGTGAAAAGTTATGCAACAACCGAGATGTATGGCCCCTGTGTACAATATTGAATTTATTACCGTGGAGCTGCCACGGTTGCTACCCACGGGAAATGCGAAAACTACTCACAGAAAAGTGGCTTTAACCGTGATCGGTTATTTATATTATTTCCTCATTCATTTGCATAAAAAATATTTGTTTATTTACACATAAGAAAAGATATGGATAAAATACATCTGATAGCGTCAGTGAAGTAAGCTCGATTCAATAATATTATTTTAATAAAAAAAATGTTCAAATAACCTAAATAATAACTCAATATTTTATGTTACATCTAGTTGAAACAATTAAAACTCAAAACATGCGATTATTTCAACCATTTATAGTTATTTATTGCTTTATGTCACTGTTTTTTGTGATTTGCGTGGAAAACTAATATTTAATTTGTTAAAGTCAATTTAAATCAAAATAAGTTGAACAATTTTATAATTTTATTATGAATAATAATAAAAAAGTTTAAGTAAATCATATATTTTTATCAACATTTTTTTTTATTCTTTGATCATTAAAAATAATTGTTATTTTAATTAAATGTGAATAAAGTTGATTAAGCGATAAATTCTGAACTTTAGGTGAAAACACCGTGATCCTTTGTTTTTCAATGAATTACGTTAGATTAAGCACCATCTGCAAAAGCCAGCATTGTGAACTCTTGACTACAAAGTCTTTTAATTGAGTGTCACGGGGCATTATGTAAACATTCATTACATGGTACAGGCAACATTAGTGAAATTCCCCTCCTTAACAAGTGACCGCTTGTAAAATATTACCCAATGGCTGTGTTGCCCCCACTGTCCCCACGCGTAATTGGGGTGGGGTTAGGTTATAGTGTACAGCAAGTTTAATGCTTCGTAACTGTCTTACTCTGGGTGTAATAACCTGTAAAACGCCCTGCATTCTGCGAAGAAGGGGTGTAGGAAGTGCGCAGGGAAGGGAAACTGCTCTAATGGGTCTGGTAACGTTTTAGTCCGTGAAAGGGTTAATGTGCTACGCAGACGTTTAATCCAGCGAGGCATCGTAGCAAGTAGTTCCGCCACACAGCACAGCGATTAGTTTTTCTACGTTTCATTGCATTTTTTGTCCACATATAAAATTAAATTAGTTAGCCAAACGGAAAACCTTCGCGAAACACAATTATCATATGGTAAAAGGAAAGTTTTTAAACTAAAAATGAAGAAATAATCTTTAAGAATTAAAAAAAAACGCTGAAACTCAAATGAGTGCAATTATTGTGAACAAGTATAGCTGTTGTTAAAAGTTGTTTTTTGATGAATTTCGGAATACGGATGATATATAATTGTATACGATTAGTTTTTTACTCTAATTAAAATATTATTATATTACCGCGATAAAAAAAAATGAATTTATGTTAAGGTAGCACGAAGTAAAATTAAACCACTGAGCCAATTGGTCGTCTTATTCGTTTATGTTATAACCATGATAAACTTCGTTTACAACCAATTCGCCGGTATCAAGTCTATATATTCTGGGAATGTATGTGAAAAGAAATGAGTTTTTTTCTAAATGCCATTTTTCAATCACTCTTAGCGAACTTTTTTAATATAAATCTTTATATATGTAATATTAACATTTTTTTAAAATTCATCTCTATTCCCAATGTGGACCATATGAAGTATCTCCCGAAGTACCTCCCGATGGAAGTATCTCAACAAAAGTTTCTTCTACATGAACTGCTTGTTACTCGTGAGTGGGTAGGTATATAAGGATAAAGCTATGTCGGGATTAGTAGTTAACCAATCGCTCTCGCCACGTTCCACCTACGCTACGTCTATTTATATGTACATATAAAGATATATATGTACATGATTAAATGATAAATGATTTACAGAGCTTACAGGTTTGACTTCCAGTGCAGATCGATTTTTCTATATCTAGACATCTTTATATCCGTACACAATTTGAAAAAAAGTGAAATTAAGCAACTGAGTAACAAGCAATTCTCGTAGACAAATATGTGTGCAGATAAACTCCATTATGAGTCTATATTATAACTGTTCTGGCAGAAGTTGATTAGTAACAGATTGATAGTTCTGAGTAAACAACAAATGAAAAATTTCAACTTTTGCAGTAAAGCCTATAGCATCGATATCTTATGTTACATGTATTATAATATCATAATATATATACAGTGATGCCAATCTGACACAAATAAATGTTTGAAATAATTGGACAAAGGCAATTGCATATCTTTAATCAGCATTAATAATAATTGCCTATACAAATAAATGTTTTTTGGCAAACTGGCGTAACCAACTGAGTTATTCCAGACAAAGAATTTATATCAAAGAACCTGTTTTTATGATAAACTTATTTTTGACAGTTTTGTTACTTACCAACATCGGCCAGAGTCGTGACGATATGCTCACCATTGGAAGTGGATATGGTTTAAAAAAATTAAAAGATAGTTTTTCATCAATAACTTTTTATAAACTCAAATGACCACCAAACAATAAAAACAGTGAAATATATTTGTTCAACATTTAAAAATGATTCATCGATAATTTTCTGTTCAATTTATTCATCATGAATTTAAATCTGGATTTTTTAATTTAATTTTTACGCTGTGTGTAAAATAAATGGTGTAAAATGCGTACCTAGTAACACAACCATTGAAATCATAATGTTGTTTCGTTATAATTTCTTATAATATACACATTAAACTCTTCATCTACAAACTCACTAAAAACAAAACAATAGTAAAAAAATATTATATTGCACACAATTTTTTAATCAAGAATATTTTTTCCCTAAAGCTTTCCGTGTGTTTATTTAAGAAATTGTAAGATAAACAATTAGTACATCATGTGCAACAGATTGCTGATTAATATTAACGAGACGCTAAAGTAATTGAAAGATAACTATTCAACGATTCGTTCATAATTGTCTACGTTATGAATCGTCAGACAGTTTGCGGCTTCTGATGTCTCAGAAAGATAACAGTTACAAATTATATTTAACGACTCAAGTTCTACGTCTCAGGCCACAGTGGATGTTGGTGAAAGTAGGAGGTAGCCGCAAACTGGGGAAACTTATTTATCCGGGTTGCAGTTATCTCCGAGGTGAATGCAAACGAAAATTCTCTCCATTTATATTCTTTCGGGGATTTACACAGATTAAAATTAAGCATATGAATAATTAAAAATTTTGAACTTAAACCATCATAAAATAATTAAAAGCTTTAAACGTAATGGGTTTATAACTATGCAGATCTAAATACTGTTCTAATACTCTAATTTAATACAGTAAGAAAATTAATTTAACTAAATTAAAAAAGTAGTAGTGTATTTTTATATTTATATGTTTGACTTAAATACTTATTTATAAGTAAATAATAAAAAATAGAGGCAAGTTTTTTAGAAATATATCTGTTATTGAATTATTGACAAAAGGTCATATTTATTTATGACAATGTTTAGAAATACCATAATGAAAATATGCACAAGTGTAAATTCTTCATTTTTATAAAAAAATATATAATTTGTATTAGGTATATGTATATCCGTTATTTTATGATATAGCGAAAACGATTTTTGCTTAGCAAATATAAATTAGCAGAATTTAACAATTGGCTACGATTATGAAATAGTTAAACAAGCATTAAACGATTAATGATGAAATGTAGAACAAAATTTAAAAAAAATCTAACATCTTCTTAAATCACATTTGTTATGATAATTGATGGATTGATTGATTAAATTGGCATATTCTTGGTAGAGCTTTAATTTTATATTAGTTAAGATGAAATTGATAGCTTATTCTTCTTCGCATCATACTTAAAACTATAGCTATAGAAATACTTACTTTTATTTTGTGATCATGTTAACGGAATAATAGTTGTGGAACGAATAAATAATATATTATTTCATTGTAACATTATATTGCATACACATTGTAATAATATTGAATGGATCCTGCTTGTTTGGATTTTCTTGTATGTGTATTTTAAATATAGATAGATACCAAATAAAATTATTTTATGAGTTTCAGTCTTAAAAAAATAAAAGTAAAATTCATTAAAATTGGAGCTTTTACCCGTTAATTGTAAATTTAATCAAAAGGGCTGTAATTTTTCTTTAAATGCATCTGGAGTAAGTCAGCATACGCTGTGCAATTCAAACGAATAAAAGGTTGTATAAAGTGCAGACCGTGGCTATATTGAGTTGTTTTAACAGGAAACGTTCTGCGAGGAAGGTAAGCTTACCTTTTTCCTTTAATTTCCTTTTCAAACTCGACGTAGATGAGAAATAAATGCAAATGTTTACAAATAAAAATGCGCTTCTACCTGTCTGGTATTCTCTTTAGAATGAAATTGAATACACATTGACAAATAAATACATTAAATGACTTTATTATGCTGATACTTTATTCCAAAATTATTATTCTTTTCATGATGCTGGATTAAATCAACAGTTTTTTTAACGAACAACATAACGATTTCATAGGTATGAACAACTTCATATGTGTTAAAAAATAATTCTTGATAGAAGACATAATATTAATGTCCTTTTGTAATTATTTCACATTTGATTGAATGATTTTCAACCGAATACTTAGTTGATAATGCTTGCGATGAGAAAATCCTGTGCCAATCATATTAAAATTTGTGGTATTAGTACTATGCATAGTAAGTATATAACAATTACAATGATTTTAATCTTGAATATTTTCTGAAATGATGTTAATCCATAATGTCATTGAAAATTTGTGAAATACATAAATAACTAAATTTTTAAAATAATCTCGTGATTTTGAAAAAAATGTTTTGTGAAAAATATTTTTGGTAACTATGATAAAACAGTACACTTACATGAAAGAAATTATTTATTCTAGTTTATTTTGATTGATTAAAAGTTTCAAAATAGTATGTATAAGCTACATAAAAAAAGATCTCTGGGCTCCTAACGTAAACACTAAATAGCTGCGAATTTATCAATAATTTGTAACTGTTCTCGTCAACATATTGGTAAATTATGAACGAAAGTTAATAAATGTTGTCGATTTTTTTATGAATTTTCGGTAATTAATGTTTTTTTTTTGCAAAATATTTTATTTTATCATTACCAGTAATTGATAAAAGTTTAAAACATATTATTTTTTTCAATCTGCAGGTAAAGCTATCTTAGAGTCGCTTATTTCTCGTTTCAATTTGGCGTGGCAATTAAATGACGTTTTATTTTTCGCGGTTTATGAAAACCAAATTTAATTACATTAAGCGGCAACGGAAGTGACTTTACAGAAGATATTTTTATGTTTTTAACCTGTCACTCGCAGCGGAAATTAAAGCAGTTATTATATTTTATGAGCGGTTATTTAAAACGATTTTTAGCTGAGAAAAGCCAAAATTTGATTGGTTCATTTATAAAGAAATTATTTTTTTATTTAATTACAGCAAACGGAAAACGTGCGCACAATAACGCGTTTAGAGTTACTTGGAAAATTATTTTTTATCTTGTAAAATAACTCTTAACGCGTTTGAATCAAAGAAAAAATAATACCAAAACACTTCAACTTTATTTTTGAATGTATCACAATACCTGAAAACTTTGATACGATTTACTGATTATTTTAAATAAACAGTTCTCTTGAACTTAATATGTTTTGTTTTGTATTAATCAAATTATGCAAACAAAGACTTTTTTAAACAAAAATACAATTTACACTGAAAAATATTTTCAAGTGCTTACAAAGAACCGTAAAGCGTCTAGAATTTCTCGCATACATTTCACTTTAAATTAAAAACTACAAAGTAGTAGAAAAAAATGCTCCGTCTCGTGCACCTTAGCAACACTTGAGCAATTAAGGTAAAACGTCATACGCCCGTTGTGTGAGCGATTAACCCATTTATACCAGTAATTAAGGAAAACATAATAATGTTTTTAAGTTTAAAATTTCAATACGAAATAATAATACTTTCACTTTAATACTTTGAATAACGCATATTTTTTTGAAAAGAAACTTTAATGCAATTTAAGATTTCACCTGAATGTGCTTGGTGGAATTTCAATATTAAATTTGAATCTTTCAAATTATGTACATTCATACAGATTTTATCAGTTCAAGTTCATCCGTGCACTTGAACGCCTGAAGATGCCGAAAGGCGAAATCCGGGTCGTTAGTGACAAAATCTGTGTGAATGTTCATAATTTCAACGATTAAAATTTATAATGGAATTATAAAAAAGTATGATTATAAGTGATTACCTCTCTAGCATTACTCACAAAAGATTGAATAAACTGCAATTTCTCAACTGCGACAATAATATGTTTATTATAAAAAATAATTACGAAATATAAAAAAAATTAAGCTAATTTTAAGTCATTTAACTTATTTATCACCTAAAAACCCATTAAATTATGCTTAATGACACATTGTACAAAAACAAAGAAAAACAGTTTATATTTAAATAATATTTCTAAGAGATAAAATTATTATCCGTTCAAGTAGTGGATTTTGTAATACTAATCTAATTTGTCTTTTAATAAAGAAGATAAATATAAGATATATATTTACAAATGACAATCTATTGCAGCGGTCGGCAAAGTGTGGTCCGCGGGAAAATTTTGGTGGTCCGCAGAGAAATCTGGCATAATTTAAGGAACTTGATGCATTTTTAGACGAATTTGATTTCAATATGTAATATTTATCACAAAAGTCCAGTCAGTAGTCCACTGGATTAAAATTGTGAATTTAGAAGTCCTTGAGCACAAAAAGTTTGCCAACCGCTATACTTATTTTGTAGTTAATGATATTTTTCAAATAATCTAATAAAAATATATTAAAAAATTCAAATTATAATACGCTTTTTCCATTTATTTACTTTAAGTTATCGTATGGCTATATACATGACTACTGAAATGAAACACGTCTGCTAATAGTAAAAATTATTTTTTTCGTGTGTTCAGGCATTCTTTATACTAATCAACCTCCAGTCATCTGAAATTTGTCTTCAAAGCCAGTTTTCAGTTTAACACAAAAATAAAATAGCCTATCAGTATGTGCTCAGATATGGGAAGCGGCATATTATATTCATATCACATGATCCCGTTGGGAGTAGAACTGGGCAACTAGTATCGACTTATGTTACGACGCGTAAGGTTTATGTTGATAATAGTCAGCATAATAGCTGGAATAAAATAAGGACAAATTTAAGCAATAAAACATCCCTAAAGTACATATTCCTTAGCTCGCATAAGGCACGGTAACAAAAAAACAACAAATTTCCCGGATGTAAACCTGAACTATAGACTCTTTTGGGTTACTTCGAAAGCTACCGCTTTCTCCATGAAAGGGTGGGAAGTTTTACTGCGGCCGCCGCATTTAATCTATTTAACTCGGATACAAGTACGCGGACGGGGAGAATTTTTATAGCCCCGGCGACACTAGAGCCAGACGATTAAAGAAAGTCTTCACCATCTGTCTGTCGACTTGGAAATGATACTTGACGTGTTGGCGTATTTTTAGTGACGAAAAACTGCTGACCCGTGCTGAATTCTTGCTAGAAGATAAGTCCAACGTACATATTTACATTCATATTTAATATACACTTTGCCCTTGCAGATGTCGAAACATGTATTGCAACAGTAAGTAAAAATGATTATTTAATATTTTAAAAGCGAGAAATCTTTAACGTTTAGTGATGTATTTTACTGTTTATACTGTTATAAAATAAAAAAAAACTACCAGTGGTAAAAGATATATTTTAAATCAATTGCTAGTTTAGGTATTGCATGATTTTATTTTATAGTACATAATTATAATACAAATAAAATTGTTTCTGTGGAGATATATTTAAATTAAATTGTGTATATGTTAAGGTGTTATGTAGTAATGGGCACGTTTCATTGGAATCAAAAGATATATTTAACATAGTCTTCTGGAGGTGTCATGGTAAACAAATTTGTTTCAATTATAAATATATGAGAAACGAGAACACGTTTTTCACTGTTGAAATATATTGCTCACATATGCAATAAGGTGGTAACATTTACTGTGTACAATATAACATAACAGTTAAAACACGCTCTTTTACGCCTTTCAATTTGTTACGTGATCCGTATTTATTTATGTGTACCGAAAAGACAGTAAGATCAGTCAAAAACATTTCGTGATGTTTTCGTTAAAAAAAAAAAAACTTTTAACATACTTGAACATATAATTCCTATCATTCACGGAAGACTCGTTTCAAATTATTAAAAGTAATACATTATATTTTTAAAAGCGATAACAATCGTTTTTGATTTGTATAATTACAAATCGCTGTATGATTAACAAAAAATCTATCTACAAAAAGTATTTTTTTCAGGAAAAGCCAAACAAACCATTTTTTGACCAAACTAAAAGTGTTAGAAAGATGAAATTTTAAATGTATGAAAGAATAAGTATTGTTTTATTAAATAAATTGAAACAACAAATTTTAATCTACGACATAACTGTTATAAAATGTGTGTATAAAAAAAGTCGATCCACTTACGTTATTGTGTTACCAATAAATTTTCAATTTATCAATAAAGTTAGATATTTTGACGTATGTAAAAATAAAAGGGTTAATAAGTAGGGAATTTTTATGAGTTTTTGGCGAAACAAATAAAGATTCTGATAAATCTATTTTTTACCCATAAAAAATACTTTTTTCCCTTCGGACACAGTGAAAAGTTTGAAAAGTTCTTGGGTAAAGTATTGTAAAAAGTAAAAAGAATGCAGTTTTTTGACAGATAATTTTCGACGAGAATTGTTTGAAACTCAGTTTTAAATCCAATTTTGAACATTACATACATCTATGACTACCAAAAAAAAAACATAAATCAATTGAAAAATCTGGCTATTCCGGGATATGTTATTTTTTTTAAAACATTCATATGAACATAATCATCAATTTTATGATCAGAAAGAGGTAGGAGTATGAGAAAACCAATGACAAACATAGTTAAAGGCAAGATGTGTACGCAAATATTATACAGGATTATGTTATACTCAATCAGCTTTTCCTCACTGATTGCAAAATTATCACAAGTTGCCAAGCGATTCTAAAACTATTTTTATTGTTGACTAATTAAATTTGTTTAAAAAAGTACTTCCTGGTCTTAAATTTTTTTCTTTACCTGTGGCTTATTGTAGAGTAAGTCTTTCGTGAAGCTGGATATTAAAACTCAAAAATCTGGTTCTAAATTATCACATTTTAAATAAATATGATTAGACTCTGATATTGGACATAGAAACCAAAAAACAGAATACCTATTATCATGGCTGTCACTTAAATAATATAGTACTAAACCAAATTTTTAACATCGAATATATCAGCGCTTTTCGCTGACTTTTTATTTTAAGCGTGCACTGATCCATTCCATCTACAAATATCCAGGCTTAAAAAAATAGCGATTAATTTTTGGTGCATTGCGTTTTTTTGCACCATAAAAACATTGATGACATATTCACGTTACGATTTTGTCCATAAGAAAAATACTGTGTTTTTGCCATTTGTCTCTTTCGATACAAAATTTATATAGAAAGAGAAATAAAATTTAATTGTAGTAATACACAACACTGATGGAACCTCATTTTGCAATAACTTCGTGTCACATATTATTTACAACTTTTATTGTAGCTAAAATATGGATAGTTAGATTATAAATGACTAAAGGTCGTCGAGAAATAATCACTTTGAATTTGTCGATGGGTCATATCTAACGGCTTATAAACTAAAATCTTCAAAGTATTCATTTTCCTCGAAAGAAATGGTTTTAAAATCAGCAAATATTTTATGTACCTCAATTATTTGTTGAATGTGAGCGTTGCACTGCTTCTGTAAAATCACTTATCGCGTTTTTATTTATGATGACAAAAAAGGCAGAAACATCTTCCCGCGGTTGACGAAGTAAAAAATGAATATATGTTTTAAATGAATCTTTGTGAATGAAATATTTTTTTTATAAACAAATTGCATTACTCACATTTAATATTGTATAACTTGAAACGTTTTCGCTACATCAAGAATGCGTTTGCGTGTTTACAACACGTCGGGAGAAGTTTTATCGATACAAAAAAGTATGAATTGATACGTTCCTGTGTTAATTTCTTTACATTTGAACTATGAACTATCAGTAACTATAGTGGACACGGAAATATGTCTTTGTGTAACATGTATTCCAACCATAATGAAAAAAATCTGTATACCTAACTCAAAAACGCATTTTTTAGCTCTGTTTTTGTGTTACTCACTTTAATAAAATATTACGCTTATTTTTGAAAAGTTAAAAAAATAAGATCGGCATTTTATACTTTAATACGCATTTAAGCACACCGCTTAAAACAATATTATTATTTTTTGTAATATATACACTATTGTGAAAATTAATCTGAAAAAAGTTTTCATTAAAGATGTGTTTTATTCATACAAAAATGCAATCAGTTACTATTTCAAAAGAATTAATATTTGATGGGTCCACCCACGGATTACAAATCATCTAATTATGTTTCGGCATTGATTCTACCAATGATTTTTAGTTTTTATAGTAGAATCAAGCATCTTAATTTTGATCTTGTAATCCATTTTTATCGACCAGCTAATTTGTTAACAGTATTGTCAGAATGAAGGCGGTCAACAAACGTCAGTACAGACAGAAGGTCTAGAGTAAAATATTTGTTTTTAAAAGTATAATAAATAAATAAAAAAATGGATTCGCACGATAAACGTCACATTTAATATTTTTTAAAATGTTGATTATTGTTTTTTTATCTATAACGGTAAAATATTGAATTCTTTCATGTATGGAAATTTCACATGACGTAACGAAATTTTATGCGATTCAGTAGAATCTGTCCAAAACAAGCGTTGAAACTTTCGATTCACCGTTGTCAAGCCAAAGTTCATTACACAGAGCCGTGTAAAAGGCTGTATGGTCCCGTCGGCGAATAAAAACGAGCGTTAAAAAACACTACTATCAACTTAACGAAGCAGCTCGCCGGGCTGACGTAACTCTTCTTTATGATTATCCCTCTCGACGTCGGGTTTGGAGCAATGCCGAAGCAAAATTTCACACAGACAATTACGTTTGTTCACCTGAGACTTAATTGCCACTCGCAAATTTCAGGCACCTACATCGTTTTACATACTCTAATACATAGATTGATATCTGGATTTTGTCTTCGCTGGTGTAAGATTTCCCGCACTCTAACAAGAGGCATTACTATAGATTGAAGCTCTTCAAAAGAGAGTGTGTAATAATGAGGTGATAAAAACGATAAAATGTCGCAAAACGGCTTATAACATCGTCATCTAAATATTACACTGAGCGTAAACTGAGGGTTAACGATGGACTGATAAAAACAGCGCACATTTTTTCGCGTTAACAAAATTTTACTCTGTAAACTAGCTTTTACGTCGTCATTATGCTGTTTTGAGGAAAAGTGTCGTAAACTTACAAAAGCTGATAGTATAATTTTTTTATTACAGATGATTGTGTGTGATGATTTCATATCTTTGAAATTGTTATTAATACAACAAATATTGCTTGAAATGTAATAATCTGGTTTATGATTTGTACTGCCATTTCTTGCATATTAATATTACTTTTTATCGATTAGTTGATGTTTTTAGTTATTAATTAGTTTTTAACCAAAGATACAATAATACACTCATTCGTTTAACTTTTATTTTTAAAAAAGTAAAAGTGACTACGCTACGCTTTCAGGATAGTATGGGTCTGAAGAAAAACAACACTCACGTTTATAAATCGACTGGTGATCAATATTATAAATGAAAGTTTTCATTCGAGACTTTAAATTAGTAAATGCCGCAACGAAGATAACGAGAGCTCAATATAAATTACCAATCAACTACAGGCCTAGCAGTAATTAAATTAAAAACGATTTTAAGTAATTTTCCTAAAATCTATATTAAAATCAGAAATTCTTTCGGTTAACGATTGTTCAACTGCCGATGAAATCTTGTCATAATTTTATATAAAGTATGTAACTAGAACTATTTGATTATGTGGCACTATGTTAAATTTAAAATTCATTCTTGAGAAGTCTGAAAAAGACCTAATTGTATCGACATTTCTAAATGCGTTAATATTATAATATTTCATAATTTTGATGATTCAATACATACAATATTGAAATAATAATTACATTTCTTTACGATTGTCAAACATTTATTTAACCGTTTAATCATGATAAAAGGGATTTATTGAAGTAAATTGAACGAGCTGCCAATAATGTTTTCAAATTGTAAGCTGAACAAGGAAGGAAGTAATTAATTGGCGTTCTCTTTAGCTACATGAAACACAGCAAAGGTCAATCTTCTCGTTTCAATTTAGTGCTATAGTTATACAAGTGAAGAGTAAATTGCTACATCACTGTATCGTAAAATTGTTACGAGCTAACTGCATGCAGATGCACAATTCCAACATGGCAGTATACACGGTACCAACTGAAAATACTGCTGCATTCGAAAAGCGCTTAACAATGCAATTGATAAAATATCAAATTTTAAGTTTTGTTATTTCACTTTTTGTAAAACTATGTGAGAATGTGTTGCGCCGCATCAAATTCATCGAATTCTATGTACGATTTAATCTATGATGTAATCATAATTCAAATACATACATTCACTAACATGGCACAATAGTCAACGTCTTTGGCTTTTATGCCGGCAATCACAGGTCCGAATCTCAGTAGTTTTTCATCGGTTTATCGACTTTTGTTCGAAGGCATGGATTTTTAGTGTGTCTAAGAAAAATTTACACTATTCTTCTAATCCTAGAACGGGGCAAAGCGAGAGCGATTAGATTACCATTAGTCTTGTCATAACCATATTCTATTTGCCTATACCATCTTAGAAAAAGGGAGACGTTGAGCAATTGGGTAACAAGCAGTTCAGATATCTTCATTCTGTTGAGATATCTCCATAAAAAGGCCATATGCTCCAAATTGGTAGCTGAAATAGATTAAAAACAACTTTATCAACATAAAATTATTAATATGTGGCAGGAATTCCTGCCAGCATTCGCTTAATGTAAAAATGTAAAAAGCACGCAGACAGTTATGGATATTGACAGAGCGTGTGTTGTGCGTTAAATTTCCATTTAATACGTAAACTAACACTCTCACACAGGCACGCACACATGTGCGAGTGTGTGCTGAGATACAGATTAATCAAGACAATATAATCCATCTCTCAATAAATTCGTTGGATGACATATAGATGGCGCTACTATTGACAAAACCATACAATTTTTAGGAAGTGCCAACCCTCAAATAATACGTGTCAAAAATTCATAACAATCTGATGTTTAGTTCACAAGTTACATTGGTTTTAGTGACGCTACATTTGGAATTTTCAAAACAATGAAAAATCTGAATTTTGTGGGTTGATACTAGGGCATCCAATCCCGGGATCCCGTTCAATTTTCTGATCCCGAAATTCCAGGGTTGACATGGTCGCGATCCCGGGATTTCGGGATTGAGAAATTTGGAGTAAATCTCGAAAAGTGAGATGAAATTGGCAAATTGTCGATTCCAATTGCCCCGGTGAGCTAAAAAAAAAAAAAAAACGAGGTTTTGTGAGAATTCGGGGAAAAAGTATACCAAATTGAGCATTTCAAATTCCTCGGTGAGCTAAAAAAAAAAAAAACGAGGTTTTGTGAGAATTCGTGGAAAAAGTATACCAAATCGGAGATTTCAAATTCCTCGGTAAATTTATCTCAATCCCGGGATTGAAAATTTGTCAATCCCGAAATCCCGGGATTGGAAAAAGGCTCCGGGATTGGATACCCTAGTTGATACAGCATTGCTCAAATTATAATAAAATGATTTTTACGAAAGGCAACATATTTAAATTTTTGAATAAGTAATGAATATTGTTTTTAATTGCCTAGTCAAAATATTACCATTATAGCCTGTGATAATATTTCACCGAAAATAAATTATTATAACCCAAACATGTATGGTAATTATTGGAGTTTTGTATGTAATTTACTAACCGAATGAATTTACTATAATATTAAGTATACTTTTTTAGTTTTTTGATATATTTAACACAAAATAAAGCACATGTTTTTATGAAAAGTGAAATAAAAGCATTACGTTTGTTGTTTCTGTAGTGATGAATCCTTTGTAATTTTGCTTTTTGGCAGATGACGTGGGTAATGTGGAATTGTGTTACAGCATCCACTCACTGCTCTGGTCTGCATCATTACAACATATACCATTACAGTCTAGGAATTGCGAATAATAGGAAATGAACGTTAAACTCTAACTTGTATCAAACTACGACTAGCGTATTATATAAATATAAATTTTAACGATTTTAACTGTCACTAATACAAGTTTTATTTACGTAATTTTATGATGATTTTTTTATATATATGTATTTGTTTTAAAAATCCAAAGAATGTGTTATTTTTTGAAAGATTATTAAATTTTTGCTGCTTCCATGACTATATGATAAATTTCGTTTTATTTGGTTTGGTTTGAAGTTAAGTTAGTGATTTACAAACAGAACTCGTTGAACACCCTTTGTTGAAATGATTGTAAAACTGTTTGTCAAAATTAATAAAAAAACGTGACAAAGAAAAAGAATTGTATTTACAAAGCTCAATATTCACATTACTAGTTATAAAAGTACTGCCAGAACCTGAAATTTAGCGGTTTTTTTGCATATGCTTCGATTTATAATGTATTATAAAATCTAGTGAATGTGAAATGTTGATCTTGAATTTCTATTAATTATTAAAAAATGAACAGTCAAACTATCATTAAAATATCACAATTATCATCGTAATACTACCACTAACAGCATGTAAAGAGAATACAATAGCATGTTTACCTACTTCATTTTGCGCTAGTAAACTATGTATTCGTTAAGAGCTACAGAATGTTTTTAGTAATGTGAAAGAGTATTATGCACTTTATAAAAAGCAACGGAAGGTATGTTTCACTCAAATAAGCATGTGTATTTTGAAATCAGTACAATGTTTCTGTTAGGTTCTAGGCTTCTACTTAACGTGAGGATACATGTTTTGGTACTTTCGCATCACAAATGTATATTGTGGTTAGACATCGTTGTGAAGTTGTGAATAGAAGTGTGGCAGAGTTGGAAGCACTTCACATTCCAAGCATATTAAATTTTACATCTCGTGCAGGTTTGATTTACGTGATTACTGTAAGTTTTAAAACGAAATAACGCTCTTTTTCATTAATGAAAATGTTTATAAATCAATTATAAAGAAAAGTTGAATTTGTTTGAATTATAAGTTATATCTTAGGACAGATCCAATATTTTTGCAATTATTTCAAAAAGCGTGTCATCGGAATTACTTGTTTTGAGTAAATATATGTTTATATATGTACTAATTACATCAAATAGAACAATAAATATCCGAAATTTGTAAAAAAATAAATAAGACTTAAATTATTTGTTAAAAAGTATCTAAAAATACCTAAAATATATTACCCTTACGTATCAACTTAAAACGATAACATAAAAAAACAGTGGTTTTGAAAAGTCAATCATTCAGTAGCCTTAGTTGATAAAAATGAATTAAAGTAAGTGAGAAGTGCCGGCTGTGTGGTAGAATAGTTAACGTCGTTGGCTTCGGTTATGGAGGTCACGGGTTTGAATCCCAATACGGACGATTTTTATAAATTGATATATGAATTTCTGTCCAAAGATATTAATGTATGTCATCTTATTGAGTTGCCTCCCACCCATCCGTCATATAAAGAGAAAGAGAAAAAACTTTTGTTGAGATACCTTCGTTAGGATGTCATATGCTCCACATTGAAAGCGGACATGTTTCACGACAAATTACTCGAAATAAATATAATAAATTAAATAAATGTTATCCCATAATATCAAAATAAAAACAATGATGATGCCTAACGAAACCATGTTAATTGAATTAATATTTTGTTAACTTTCCTTTTTAAGATTCGCAAAAGGTAACATTCTTTATATGTATGTACTATATAAAACATAATATCTAATGATAACTTTAAATGATTGTTTTTGTTGTTGCGGGAAAACTCTGTACTAACTGTTGGAAGCTTTTGAGTTACGAACTCTAGACAGCAGCGTAACACATCGACACGTCGTTGTTTGCGATTTCGTATTCCATCCATGATATCTTATTTTAATAATGAATTAATAAATATTTTTTTTTCCATGTCCGCTCCCAATATGGAGCATATGGACTCCTAATGGAGTTTATCTCAACATAAATGTTTCTACGAGAACTGCTTGTTACTCAGTTGCTCAACCTCTCTTTTTCCAAAGAGAGTAGGAATAGAAGGAAAGGGCAAGGACAGGACTAGTGGTTAGCTAATCGCTCTCTATACGCCCCGTTCATATGATAGGATGGGTGGGAGGGGGGAATTCAAGACATCACATACATCCATGCCTTTGAACAGAAATTCATAAATCGATTGAAAAATCAATTTATAAAACTGCCCGTACCGGGATTCGTTCCCGTGCCCTCCGTAGCGGTAGCCAACGATGTTGACCACTCGACCACTAAATTTCGTTACATATTTTTTATACGCAGTTAAATAAATAAAATAAAATAATTATTTATTGTGCGTGTCTTGAATTATGAGGCGTATTCATTACGGTTAAAATATGATTATGATTACGTCTATGTGTAATATTAATATATATTTTTTCATATACTCTCATCTTATCGGCTCGTGAAATATGAAAAGCATTTCATTCTCCAGAAATAGATATCTCTTATCCGAAGTAGCATCTTACGCCTTCATCAAATTCTCAGATAACGATCAACAGGGGAGCCTTATACGGCAGTTAAGATAGCTTACAATTCCCTTATTTTGTAAGCTTGTTTCCTCCTAATACGGATTTTATTTAGAAAGCTAAGAAACAACATTATTTATGAAATAATTACTTTTAGCAGTTTGTTTTAGGGTGTTTATTGAATCACTTCATAAATTTAATATTATTTGCTGTTTAATCTTAAGTAGAATCTTATAATATTGTAATAAAACGTTTTTACAAATTAAATATTCCATAACATCTTCTTTGGAATTAAAACCACTTTCTCACTTAATAACCGAGTTCTAATCTAAATAAAATAATTTATGATATCTTTTTATATTAAAACATTATCAGATACTTCAAAAAAACGATAAATGGTTCAAATAATTGTATATATTTATCGAATAAAAAAATATTTATTCAATTGATTGTAATGATATGCTTTTGAATCATTTTCGCTCTTAATTCGTAATAGAAAATATGTACCATGGAACCTTTCAAGACTACCATAGAAGTTGCATTGCCGATAACTGGATAATAGAACTATCTCTTTGGAGAAAGGTCAGAGATGTAGGTAAAAATATATTTAGATTGCAAGATTCCTAGTTTAAATGCATACATACATCATGGACATCTATTCATTTGAATAAAAATACTGCAAACTATTTTTTAATTAATTTATGAAAATGAAAGTCAGATATTTGAGTTATTGAAAAATAAGAAAAATTTAAAAGCCCATAAGTATTGGTTGTCTATCAATCCAACAATGCAGCTTATGCATGATCAAACTATCATTTGAATTAAGCTTTTAATACTGTCAAAAGAACTATATTTCAAGAAATATTTAGATTGAAAAAAAATAGTAAATTTTTATGATTCGATTGTTTTACAGAAAAATCTTCTAAATACGTCATAATAATATATCATAATGAATCATTACTTTGAGAAAAAAAAGCCAGACTTATTGATAATTAAATAACAAATCAAAATGTACAAATACTTTTCAAATTATGTCATATATTTTTGTTACTGAAAAAGTATGAGGATTATCCAATAGTTTATTTATCTTAATAAAAACACAATAATCCTTTGTACTTCATTCCACTTTATTTAATATGTCAGGACCGGTTTCGCTCATTACGAGCATCGTCAACTGTTCGTCATCATCAGTTGACGATGCTCGTAATGAGCGAAACCGGTCCTGACATATTAAATAAAGTGGAATGAAGTACAAAGGATTATTGTGTTTTTATTAATATAATGCCTTTCCACCAAGTATTGACAGTGAACACCCTAAAAGTGAGTTTATTTATCAACAAAATTCGAATAAAACAAATCTAAAAAGGTTAATTGCGCACAAAAGGAATTCTAAGTGACAAATATATTTTGTCCTCTGTGTGGGCTCTTTCCACGAACATGTAGGGAAATGTACACATTGTGTAAGCATACATTTCAGAGTCTCTCAACATTTACCTTACAAAAACACTATATAATATTAAAATTTAGATAACAGTTCCGTAGCCGATTTCGTAATTTCAGTTTGCGTGGTATTTGAATCTCAAAACACTTGTAAATTCGGATATAAAAATGTGCATGGATATGATTTTTTCATACCTTCTCACTTACTTACGATCCAGAAAACACGATACATATAGAAAGCGATTATCTAGGATACTAAAATACTTGATTGTTTTTTACTCCATTTTGTCTATTCATAATATACTTCAAAATAAAAGATGTGTCACTTACTTTCAATCAGTTAATTAAAACAAGTGTATCTACAATAATCTACTAGAATTACGTATTGTCAGCGAAAATATGAATTTTGGTCCATTTTTGATATTTTTTAATGAAATGAATGCTTTTTTGTAGCTCCTGTAGTAAACCATTATATATTGTACGATTTCACTGATTCGTTATTAAATGTTTTTTTTATATTAAATTTTCAGTGAGTTTTATCGGTAAACATTGATTTCATTTGAAATTATGATTGAATTTAGGTATTCATCGTATTTGTCATTATTTTTGTTGAACTACACTGATTTGATTCACATTGGTTTAGCATCCAGTTTCCAATGGCGCTAAGGGGATACATAGGTACTAACAAGTATCATCCCGTTGTTCCCTATAGTAGGTGCAGCTGGGAAATTCAGGATAAACGTAATGGCGACCCGCATATTGACTGCTAGCTCAATTTGTACCATTCGCTGGAAACTCTCAGTGTGTTATCCGCTTTATCGAAAGACTTGAAACAGCCAAACAGCAAGTATTCCACTGTTTGTGGGATGCTTTATTTGCTTAGTCCCAAGAGGCTACAATATTCGAGCGGTTAATATGTACAATATACATTTCAAAGGGGACTCTTGAAGATTCCTGGCATTTATCGTTATAATCGGTTACTATTGTGGGTCTAAAATTGTCTATTGACTGTAGAATATCATAGAGAATTTTAAATAATATAAGTTCATAGCTCTACAGTTCATAGTTTAATTGAATTTATTGAAAATTCGCAATGATAGTAAATTTAAGTACTCCATTTAATTGAGGCAGACTTATGAACTAACTGCTTAAGATGATTAAACGACAATCATTGCTCAACTATTTTATAATATTTGTAAAAGATTAATATACAGATATGTCATTTACATGCTATGCTATATTGATCAGGTTATCGAATATGCATAGTATTTTTTTTTTAAAGAAAAGGTTCATATACATACATATGTACATTACACAAGTTTTAAAAACTATTTGTTTACTGGAAATAAAAACAACAATATTTTAAAAACTCCAACGACAGTTACTGCGTCAACTAAAGTTTTTAATAAAAGATATACAACCATACGAACGCAATATAATATTTCCAAGCTTATAATATAAAATAAAATTTGATAACTATGTTACTCCACTTATTGTGACACAAAATGTGACACGTGTTTCGCCTTTTTCAGAAACATCAACAAACAGAAAATTTCAAGGTCTATGCATAATCTGTGAATCAACCTTGCGATGTTCTCTCCGATGATTTAAATAGGCAAAAATTGTGTCTAAGTTTTTAACCCGAGCAAAGTTGCGAATTTACAAAGTTATTAAATTTTATTTTGTATTAAAAATAAACTATCACAATGTTACCGCCGAATACATCGAAAATAAACCAAGTTTATGATTTAACACGCAATTATATAATGGATGGCCATCTATTAAAAAAAGTATTACAAGGTTTTATAAACATCTTTCGTTTGATGAAACATTATGGTAATCAAATATTCAATAAATTGAAGTGCTATAATTAGTTTATTATGAAAATCAGAAATATTGATCTAAATAAAACAAGAATGATAGTAATTACAATATTTTGAACACATTAATGTAATATGGTACTTTATTAATTATCTTTTTTCTGTTTATTTTAGTTAGTTTATGCAAAAACTAATAAAGATGAATATTTAATTATTTATGTACTTATTTAAGAATCGTACAGTTTCAATTGTGTATGTGGTTGATTATGATAAATCAATGGAAAAATAGTTTGAAACTACGATAGCAACATGCATCAATACAGAAAAGAAGAAAATCATGCTTTTAAATTGCGTTCTCATGAATAAAATAACATTATTCGTTCCCCAAAATGTCCAAAACACCTTGACAAAACGTACTGTCAGTCCAGTACGGACACTAAAATTTATGATTCGACCCTATACCGTATCGTCTCGTAAAAACAAACGCCTATACACGGCAATAGGACAGGCGTGGGTCGGGAATGAAACTGTATAATGCCGCCTTGGGACACGACCCATAGCATACTCGCTCACTCTCCCAAACTGTTTGGAAAACATTTTTTGAATAAATAACTTTGCTTAAAATACGGAAGTAAATTTCAGGCCTCAAATAATATGAGTGTTTTCCAGGACAGTCACAGGAGTGAGTGCCAGCCTCAGTGGATAGCCAAAGATGAGATCAGTTGCGCGTTAGCACGTGGAGGTCGCTAGGTGGCACTAAAGGCGATGCTATATCCTGTTTACAGGCGTTCGTTTCCGATGATAAACGCACAGGGGTACTTATTCTTTTTTAACTGTTTACAATTTTCTGAATAATTTTGAAGTCTCATTTTATCTTCTATTATACACGTGAACAATAATGAAAATAGTGGAACCGTTGTGTAAGATTTATTTCAATTTGGAAACAATAAAGGAACGATTAGCATTTTACGTTGATACATTTGGTATTGTTTACGAATTATGTAAATTCGTTTTTCAAGACACATCATTTTTTATATATGTACATTTTTAAAATAAGAATGCTTGTAAATATCACCGACGGCGTTTTTCACACAATAATATGTAATAAATTTAATATATTTACTGAAAAACTAACATTTTACTATGTAAACTTATAAATATAATTTAATATGTTCGAGTGACTGACGAAGTATGTAATTTATTGAGTAATATAATATGATGACCATTTTTTTCATAAAAATATTTCTTTTATTGACATACCAAAGCGTTTTCACGTAGTCACAGTAAAAAAATGTCGTTAATAATGACTGTCTACATTATTGTATATGTCTACTTTATGTCGGTTGTTTATTCTTATAAATAAAAATATAAGGAGAGTGTTATTATAATTACTTACGGGTTTTACCAGACTTCTGGAAAAAGAGTGGGGGTAATAATTTCATGTCCATAAAACACAATTTCATATAATGCAGTAGCCATAAAGGAAAATTAAATTGCTATAAGAGTTTACCGTCTTTTTATATAGCTTTTTTTGTTTGCCGCTAAGTGATCTTACGCTATCTCACTGGGTGTGTTTTTATGTCCTGTTTCTTTACCCATACTCAAAGGATGTTCCTCGTAGAACTTATTTATTTTATGACTGTCACGTACTAGAAACGTCAAGGCAACGCAATTTTTATTTATTACTGTAGCCGTAAAAAATCGTACCTAAAGATTTTGCTAAGCATTCGAAAATGGGAGTGAGCTGAAATTTTAATGTCTTTAGTGGTACGTTTTTAAAATATAAACCAAAATATATAAATATCTCTAAAAGTGTTTTTCTAAAGTTTTTTTTAAACAATGAAATATTGTATGTATTTTTAACGTTCCCATTTTCAAAAAAATGTTATTTATTTTTAAACATGAACATATGTATTTATATATACATATACTATTGCTTTGCTGCTATAGTGGTACACAATTTCTTTGTCTTGCGCTTCAGTGTGATGCGACGTAGAAATTCGCAAACGTTTGCCAATTTCTCGCGGAAATATCTATGAACTCAATTTTGGAATATTGAATAAAGAAACTGAAAGGGAATTGCTATTTTATGGATAGTACTTGTTTGGTAGCGCGAGAGAGTGTATATTGTTTTTTGTATTTATTTTTATCGAAGCAATCATCAAATTGAACTCATTTTGGAATAATATGCGACATTTTCTTGTTGACAACATATACATAATATATATTTTTGTCATAAAATGTCTTCTTTTTATTTAAGTTACGTTTATAGAGTTATGATAAAAATATTATTATGAAAGAAGAAGTGATAGCTTTTAAAGATTTTTTCATAAAACTAATCGTGTTTACTCTATTTCAACAGAAATATACCATTATTTTGTAATATTATAAATAAAAAAAGGATAAAGTACTTATCGAAAAGTGACTTACATGGTTGGCTTTGGTGACGGAGTTCACGGACCCAAATATGTACTAGCATGTTTGATAAATTTATTTTTAAAGTGATTAAGGAATATGTATGGAAAGCGTTCGATTAAGGGATCCGATCCTAAGTTGGAGCGTAATCGAAGCAATTAGCTAACCTCTAGCTCTATCTTAAGCATACGGTTATATTAAAAAATAGTAAATCACTCTTTTGTACTTATTCAATAGTTATTCCATAGCTTTCCTTCTCTTACGACAATATTAATAAAGCACATTTATACATAAATAAAATAAACTGTGAAACTACAACGGATGTCATAAATAATTGGTAATTATATGTAAATAATTTATTGATAATAATTCAAACTATGAATAATTAACACTAAATTGACTACAATTAAAAAGTATAAATATTTATTTTTACGAGCAGATATGTTACGGATTAAAATACTTAAAACACAAATCAATAATATCCTAACAAAATATCATTATTTTTGACTTAAATTCGAAAACATAGTTGAACGTTATGTAATAAAGTAATAATTTTATGCATTTAAAAGAAATATATAGTTGAGTAAAATTTCGATGTATAGTTAAGTAAAATACTCAATTTAAAGGTGAACTTAATATTTATTTTATTATTATTTTGAAATTTAAATTTTAATAAAAATAAATCGTAAACAAATTAGGCAAGACCACATTAGCCCTTTGATTAAAGAATTTTCATAATATTACAATGGTCGATGCGCCAAATATGTCGCCCGCTGTGGTCTTGTTGGTTAAAGCTTTGTCTTTTGATTAGGTGGGCTTGGGTTTGGTTCACAGTAAGGTTAATGTCAAATTTCGATTTGAGACCTAAGACGTGGGTGTTTGTGATGTCAGTTTACCTCGAGTATATCTCGAGTGACTCGAGTTTTTCTCGCATGATCTTTCAACTTTATAATATTTGGCGCATTGGTCTTAGCTGAAATGCAAAATATATATTTTTTAATATCTTTCAAATTTAAATTGAAAAAAAAAATTAAATATTGGAAAACCATATCGACTGTGGAAGGAAAAAAGGACGTAACTCACAATTTTTTCAAAACAGATTTTGTTCGATAATCACAATGTATCAAACTTAATACGCTGTAAATGCTAAATTAGTATCTAAGTTTAGCTTTAGGGTTTGAAAAAATATGATCTTGTGAAAATTTAAACCAAGAAAAAAGACTGAAAAAAAGGTTTTTCCTAGATACTTTCTTAAATAAATATTATAATATGTCAATTAAACACCAGTTTTGAAGTCTCCGTGCACTTCAAGGTTGTATATATTTCATAATTTGCATACCGCTCAAAATCATCAGAACACGTTTTTTGTGCCTCCTGTAAAATTTGATATGTGTGGGTTACGTCCTTTTTCTGTTCCACAGTCGATATGATAAAAGAGACTGGATCAATTCGAGGAGAAGAAAAATCACAAACATTCATATTCGGCTTACTGGAACTTGACTCTAGACCAGCCTGGACACTAAGGCAAAATTCTTGCATAGACTACAGATGATGAAAAAATATTATCAGGACTAGTGCATTCAGGGCTTAATCAGGACATCAAATTATTTCAGTGGTTGGTTTATTATTCATATTTTAAAAATATAAAAATTACCATATGTTATTGTTTGTATAACCTTTGTTCTTATACTTTAGAGCAGTGTTCCCCAACCTTTTTACACCTGCGGACCGGTAGAAAAAGGAAAAGAAATTTGCGGACCACTAATAATAAAATAAAAATGGTTTTTATGTAATATTTCTTTAATCACATATTGATACAAATAGACATGACTATTCAACTGTTTTCAGTTGAGAATGCTCGCAATGAACAAAACCGGTTCTAACCTTTTAAATAAAGTGGAATAAAGTACAAAAAAATATTGTTTTTTTTATTAATATAATGCCTTTCCACCGAGTATTCACAGTAAACACCCTTAAAGTTAAAACTTATCTATTATGAAATTATTGGTATATTTAGGTAGGGTTTTGCATTTGGGTTCACTATCGTAAAGCAAATATTTATGACTGTCGATTCTGAAAAAAAAGCGACCATCGTGCCGCACACAAAAAAAATAATAGAACAGAATAAGTATCCGCAATAAACTACAAATACTTAACAAATTTGAAGCCGGATTTTAGAAGTGTGAGTAATATGTAACTGCACAAAAATGGCCAAGAAACAAAATACGGAGCCGCATTATTGATGTTTTCTCATTTAACAATAACTAAACAATACAAGTAAACGTGCAGGCGATAAAAAATCCTATATTCAATATTTTTGCATGGCGAATTTCGGCCAGGCGGAAAGTCAAGCGTCCCGCAGATTTTGGCCACCATTTGGGTGACCCACATCATACTCTTAACTCCACAAACATAACCATAACCCCTACTAAAATTCTAAAATTTATCAATATCATCAGCTGTGTATTCCCCCGGAATCATCATACCCCCTCTACCTTATATTATATTTCCTATCTTCTAACCTATTTATTCTTTATCAATACCGATATAAGATATTAAGTGTCAATAAAAAAAATATAAAATCAACCTCTAACTACCCCACATAATAAACTATACCCTCCCTCCCCCCTCCCCCCCCCCTCACCCTCCATGATTATCCACCCCCCCCAATTAAGACCCAACCAAAAATCCCCCCCACTCCCCCGTACACTCCCCCCCTCCCCAAAACCACCCCCCGCCATTAAACCATATAAAACACACCACTCAAATACCCTCAACCCTGCACATGCTCCCCCCCCCCCTCCCCCTCCTCCCTCCTCCCCCCCCTCCCCCCCTTGTGTAAAATAACCCCTCCCCCATTAAAACCACATATATTACTAACTCTCTCTATACCTTCTACCCCCCCTAAACCACATTCCCCACCCCCTCTACAGAATATAACCACCTCTAAACCTAACAAACAATTATCTTCCCCCCCCCAAGATACCGATCATAACCAATCCCCACCAACCATTCCCTTTACTAACACCCCACCATACCACAATCACAATTTCATGTTCCCCCCCTTCGCTCCCTCCACATCCATGAGTTACACAATAATGTTGCTCGCATTCTAGTGTAGTCCCCCCCCCCCCCCCTCCCCCCCCTCCCAACCCCCCCCCCCTCCTCCCCCCCCCCCCCTCTCCCCTCCCTCATGCCTCGCTGCTGCTCTTACAGCCGCCGCAGCTCTCCACACCCCCTCCCCCCGACCTCTCCACCACAAATGCATCCTGCTACACTTTTTCCAATATTCTTCGCGTCTCGTTCAATCACATACCAACCACGAAAACAACTCCCGCCCTCCCTCCACCCTACCTTACCACTCTCACCACCCCCCCTCCCCCCTCCCACCCCCACCCCAATTCCCTCCCTTGATACTTCTTCTGTATTGTGTCAGATGTTCTCTGCTCGCGTCCCCGCCCCCCCGGTCTGCGCTTGTGTATATTATCAATAACTTCAAGTATTTATATCTGATTTCAACAATATATAATACATTCGAGTCCGTAGTTCAATGTCGACATCGTTGTATTCCGTGACGGATCTTCCAGGTTTGAATCTCAGTGCGAACAGATTTTTTTTCAATATATGTATCAATTTCTGTTCGAAGGCATGGGTGTTTGTGATGTTTAAAAATTTCCCAACATCTTTCCAATCCTAAAATAAAGAGCTAATCACAAGTATTGTCTTAGCTCTATTCTTTTGATCCATATCCTCTTCTAAAAAAGAGAGATTAAGAAACTGAATAAAAATCAGTTCTTGCACAAAAACTTCTGTTTAAATACCTCCATTAGGAAAGCATATGCTCCACATTGGGAACGGATATGGATTTAAAAAAATAAATATATTTATTCACACTAATTATTCAGTCCCTCATTTCATATGATTAAATCCTATAAACTAACTGAAGACTTTGAATCTCGTTTGTATATCCCAAATAGAAGTCTCAGAGTCGCAATCCACTCAATCAATTTCATGCACTGGCGAGCGGGCAAGAGATCGATTGCCCGTCTTTCACAAACTGCCATTGCTAGGCAACTTACGAAGGATGAGTAATGTATTTGCATGTAATCATTATGTAACATACATTACAAACAAAATGTGTATATTTAATTATATGAAATATTACTTTCAATGAAATGGTGCACGAGAGATATTTAAGTTTTTGAGATATATTTAGATTAGGTAGATATAAATAATATTTTAAATTGAAAAATAGTTTTTTTTTTTAAATTTACGATTTTAACTGAAGATTCTTGGTGGAATTTCAATATTAAATTCAAATCGTTCAAATTATGTACATTCACTTTTTGTACTCGTTCTACAATATAAATTAGGTTCATGACCGGTTTCAGTTGATAGTACTTACCATGAGCGAAATTAGCCCTGCTTTCAAAACAATTTGTAGAATTAGTAGCAAAAGTCGTTCATTCAAATTAATGCAAGGGAAAAAGTATACCAAATCGAGGATTTAAAATTCCTCGGTGAGCTAAAAAAAAGGACTTTTGTAAATATCTGGGGAAAAAGTATACGAAATCGAGGATTTAAAATTCCTCGGTGAGCTAAAAAAAAAGGAATATACCATAAATATGTTGCGGCCCACGTAGAGAAGCAAATATCAGAATGCGGCCCGGAGGAAAAAAAAGGTTCAGTATGGCTGGTATAGATGGTCAATAGTATCCTTCCACGACGACGGGATCCATCCAGTTGGTCTAAAAGACAGGCAGAGTTGCTCTCTTGGGGCATCCGCAGTACATGTTCAAGCAGGGTTTATCGTCGCTTTTTTTATTTTGAACGTAATAAGGGGCTGGGCTGGTATTTTTTTTATGTTAATCCATTAGACTTTTTTTCCACATTAAAAACGGATATGGTATAATAAATTCATTTATATTTGTAATTCAACCCTTTTATCTAACAGTAAATGTATACATGGTAATTGTAAATAATATCATGGCAAAATGTTTAGATTTAACGATCAACGTTTGATCATTTTTATATTAGAAAAACGCTCTCCTTTACTATGATAATCTGTATTCAGCATTTTATTCAGTATGTCGAATTGACTATAAAAAACAAAGGATTAGTTTTACCAACCCATGAATTCTTCTCCAAAAGCAGCAATGGGATTTAAAAAATATAAATAGAATACAAATTCTCAAATTTAATAAATAAATACATGTAAACGAGTATTGGAAACGACTATGAAGAAATTTAAAAACTGTAACGTAGCACAGCAATAATAATAAAATATATTGTAAAATTTTATGTATACTTCGTATAACGATGGTTCCGAAAAAAATTGATGTAAGATATGAAAATATTTATTTATTGTGTGATAACATTTCGGTACTAAATGATATTGTTTGAAATAAAAATAAAATATCAAAAAACAACATCTGAAGAAATAGTTTGTAAAATAAATATTAAACACAAATTCTATCCTTTACTTTGGTATTATTTAAATGTTTGTTTCTTTATAATTAAACTACTACTTATACTATAATTCTATAAAATAAGTGTTATATAAAATCAAACTTTTAAATTAAAAATAATAAAGCGGTTTCCAATTAAAATACCTGTTATCCCGGAGGGAATAGAATTTTTATAAATCTTAGTGTAAATTTTGTTAAAATGAGCGTTATAACTCATTTTATACTATATTACAGCAGTGTGAAATAAGATTGTCAAACACATCTGCTCACACAAAAATCAATGTCAAAAATTATTCTCGACTTCTCGAAATTCGTGGAAAATGAAAAATGATTTGAGAGCAAAGCAACTTCACGCGACACTTGATTGATTTCCTAAGCGCTTTTCCCTGAGAGGGATTTACGGGTTAATATCACTTTTAGACATTTAAAATTTTTAATTGACATGTTTAAATACTTTGACATTTTAACCCTACCTCTTTACAGCAATGGAATGTCTGGTTCTGATAAATAATTGACATACCCAAAGGTAGTTTTGGATATCAAGTTAATATAATAATTTAGGATTATGGCTTAGCGTGAAAGTTGTAAATTCAATATAAATTTTGTAATATTTTGAATAAACTAAGTAATGCTAAAATTATATCAAATACATCACTAAGCAAGAAATTACTGACAATAAAAAGTTTTTATAAACTTTCTTTTTATTCATAATATACTTTGATTTTACACTTTAATTTATATTAATTGTTTTATAATATATTATTATTAAATATTGTAAAATATGTGAGTTCAAAAAAACTTGATAGAACTATCTAAAATTATAACACCCGACGTTGTGGGTACTTTTGATTAAATGTATGATCTTTTTCAAATATTTATTCGAATGAAGGTCAGTAATGTTTTGATTTTATTATTACTTTACAAAGATGTAAGCCAATCTGTTATCTGAATATATTTTAGTTATGAAAGAGAAAACCTTACAATAATTCACCAACAAAAAATATTTCGTGACGTCTAAATTCATTCATCATACATAATTCATAACGCCTTCTATAAATGTCTACCAGCATAAAAATAACTCAATGCTGATGATTAGTTTCTTTCTAAAAAAACACGCTTCGGTCATACTTATTATATTGTCTTTCCCAAAGTAGTATAATCATCGAGCCGACTGTCATTTATATATTTGACCAGCAGAAGTGACAATATAACAAAGAAAAAGTTATCAAAAAGTAAGACAGGGATACGCATTTACTTTCGTCGGACACCAAACTCATTGGTTTTTTGTTGATATGCTTTGTCCCAAGTTTTTTTTATTATTTATTTAGTTATACGTTTTACGTGACATTGCGGCAGATGTTTCCTCACTACGTGATTCCAATTTTGATTCAGGATGTCTAACGTTCTCGTGGCATTCACAACACGGTAATCAAATTGTCTTGAGAGACGACAGGTGAAAGCGTGTTCATACATATTTATTTTACAAGTGAATCCTCACACTAAAAAAACTCGCGTACCAATTCTGCTAGTTTAAAATGGTACATATTTATCCCATGTTCTCCTTTTGGAATGATGTATTTTGTATCATATTTTTTTATTCTACATAGCTACGTTTCTTACTCGATTTCGTTATTGTGACATTCTAAATATAATTTGATATATACGTGGCATACGTTAAAATACATTTATTTTTACTATACTATCATATTATAAAACTTGAGTTATTGATTTAATAAAAAAAATGGTATATCGTTATACCTGATTGTATAAAAAGATCAATTATATTTCAACAATGTGAGAAGAATAAACATAATAAAATTATATATTCGAATAAAATTTCTACATAAAGTTTTGAAATGTGTCACATTTTTTCGAGAAAAAGCTACAAAAATAAATCGAATGTCAAAGTCTACCCAAATCATTCAATATATTCCCTTGACCAAACAGTTGATTTAAACCAATCTATAAAAATATGGATAAAAAAATAAGTCTTTCGATGTAAACTATTGTCTTTATTCTCACATTGGAGATAAAAGGCTTTCGTTTTTATTTTTTGAAACAAATAAAACTAGTGACAAATAATAAAATATATAGGGTCTCGTAATTTAATCAACTATTTGATAATATAATTTGCAGACGCTTCTGCAAGAGTAGGGCCTATCAATCAAAAGAATTGTTGATTGTGTTTTTACAAATATCCGTATAACTATAAAATTTAGCTAGCAAAAATTTTAATGCTCAGTTCATTAAAGCATAAATGAAAAGTGAATTAAATTAAAAATCGGTGGTTTATTACTTGTGCCAAATACAAAAGTAATATTTCATGTTAATAACTACATAAAAATTTAAAGGGAAAAAGTTAAATCAAAAATATATCTTTTTACTTTCATAAGACAAACATATAAAAATAAATTATAAAAGGCACAGATAATCAACTGAATAGATGAATTATCTTTTATAAGCATTATTAGTTGATAGTGTTCGTGAGGAGCGAAACCGGTCCTGATCAAATAAATTTTAAGTGGGAAAAGTACTAAAAATCTTTTATTATTTTTATTACAATGCCATTCCACCAAGTATTGACAGTGAACACCTTAAAAGCAAACTCTTTTTTGTTCAAGATGATAAAGTTGTCTCAATTTTTCAATATACATGTTAAATATACTATCTATATCGATATTATTAATTGTAATATAATTCTAATAGAAAAATAGCTCACTTTAAAAATAAAATTTAAGTTTAATTTAAAATTTAATCCTAAAAAAAGTCTTCGTATATGCATGTTGACATACTTATACACATACCGTCCCTTGAGAGTAAAAAGGTCAATCTTAAAAAAATAATACACAAGAGACCTAAAACCATACGACAGAGAGAAAATATCAAAGATAATGATGTACGAGTGTCAGTAAGTCTTGGGAAATTTTAAGTAACTGTGTTAGAAAACTTGAGATTAAAAATACTGGAAACGTTAGCACATTCAATATTACTGAAATAAAGTATTTGCAACATTTCAATATAATTTTTTCTTCTTTAAACAAATCTTTTTCGGCTCTTAAGTAATACATTTATTGGCAAAAAAGCAACATGACATTTGATGAAATATATTCATTAAAAATAATTCTTCGTTTGTATTTTGTAACGATATATGTCATTTTCACAAAGGGCCAATTAAATAACGGCTTGTATGTAACTGGTCAGTATTTATAATAAATGTTCAGTATTTAAATACTTATGTATTAGAATCAATTTTAGATAATCAGTATTTATATTGAATGAAAAATACTTTAATTTTAGGCCAGTTTTATGTTGACCACCAATCCCAACCGAATCTAACCTAACCCAATACAGTTTAACAACATTTTTATGATCCCGGCTATTGACCGAATAAAAAAAATCTGATTTTTCTGTGTATGTATTATATGTATTTACTGACCAAATATTAGTTTTGAAGTCATTATTTGCTAATTAAAACACTGATAAATTACCCATTTGAATATTAACCAATTAAATATAAGTACATAATAAATTATGTAGATTAAATTTATGAGGACATTTTTTTCAACGTAAAGATTTACGTACCCACAAATAGTATTTGTGAATAGTTTTGCCGTTAATTTACTAATCCATTTTAATGCTACAATATAATGCAAATAGCCGAAATACTTTAATGTATAAAGTAATAGTACTCACCACAAAATATATATTTTATACCAAAACATTTAGAAATAAACAATGAAAGCATAGCTATGTCAATGGCATGCCCCAAATATGTTTTCAATATTAACATATAATTATTGATGGACAAAACACTCAAATATATTTTTATTTGTATAATTTCGATAACAATATTAATACTAAGTCTAGGATTTTTGTAGAAATATGAGTTTTGGTCAGTGGTATTTAATATTCATCTCATTGGAATATTATTAAGCAAAATTTTCACCAACATATTCTATCCCGAACACTAGATAGATTTACAGGATAAACTAGGTATTAACGTACATAGACTTGATATATTGCTAGCTAAATTTGAACATATTATGCTAATATATTATGCGTTTATACTTGAGAGCATAATTGTAGCATAGAGCAAGCGATGGTTAATTTATGTGCATACATTAATTAATTAATATATTGTATCAAAAATTTGTCACACTAATGCTACGATTGTTTCATTTCATGACAGCTGTATTGTGTTTAAATTACCTATATAATATAAGAATGGATAATAATTAACATTCCATAAATCATATCATTAATTAAGGGATGAACAAGTATTGTAAGAATGATAAATTTGTATTCAATGTTATCAATATCAATGTTCATATGACTCACTCTCACGTACGTAAAAACGTATTTTATATTATATTAAGATTTTTTAGTTGGACATAATAAGTAATGTAAATATTACTAACAATTTGCTTGCAATTTCTGATTGTAAAAACAATTATTTTCTGAATACTAAAGATATTTTAATTTTTTTCCAGGAGTTTTACGGATTAATGGGCAGACGCAAGGACCTGTATTGGTTGTAGAACCACCCTCTCAGTTAGTCTTTAGCAGTTCAAGAGGTGCTAGAGGTGACTGTGCAGCTCTTGGAAGTCCACCCCCTTCCATCACGTGGCTAATGCATGATGATACATTAGTTACTAATATACCGGGACTAAGGTACATTTAATTAATTTATATCTAATATAATATGAGAGGGATGTGATATAATATTGTTAAGTTCTAAGCGGACTTCATTGTTTTTACATTTTAAGCAATGTTGATGCAAGTTCTATAAGAATTATCAACAAAAAAAAAATTAAGTCACCAAACCTAATATTTTGTATTTTTTTTAGTTCCTTAACTGGTAACATTGATATTTTTACCATTTTTTAATAAAGATATTCTAGACACATGTACATTTTTAAAAAAAATTATGGATTGTATCTCTCTCACCTGATTCTGGCTCAAATATCGCTCTGGAGATTATATAAATACGTTTTTTTTATTCAAATAACGAAATGTATTCATCTGAGCGACAATTTATTTGATAACAACAGAAGACAATTCAATATTTAAAAGCTTTTAAACATGAACAAGTTATTTAAGTTTTCTTGGCGTGAAAATAATCGTAAAAAAAGAATCGAGTTTATGAATTTTAATTTTAGGATTAGAATTACTCATGATAAAAGCTCTGGCCCCTGCCCTTTAGAAGTTTTCGATATTTCAAATTCCCATTTCACCCTTATCTTCACTGAGAGCTTTCAGACAGCCTAACATGAGAAAACCAAGTGAACAAGAGTGACAATAACATTATTTGAAAATATATTCTATGTTTTTCAAACATTTAAATTTGCGTACATATAATAAGGTCTACATTTTAAGATGCGTATTATTGGTCTTCATAACATATTAAGTATTGAGGTAAATTTACATTATTCTCGATATATACAATATTAAATCATAATAGTCACTATAGAATTGTTCATTTGTTGTAACTAGTGAAATACAAAAATAAAAAATTGTCGAATCATTAAAAATCATGATTCACATTGAATCAGGTGGAGCACTTTTAATATTAGATGGCCAAATGTTTAATATTATTTAAATATGAATGTATATTCTATGCAAAAAAAATGACAGTATTCATAAATTGTAGTTTTAAAAAAAATATTAGATTATTTACAACAACAACAATAATACCGAAACTTATCACAAATTTCAGCTTTTATTTAGAATAATGTTGAACATTTGTATGTTTTTTAAGAAAAGTACTACCGTACAATGATTTTGATTGGAAAAAAGTATTCAAAATATAATTTATAGGACTTAAAGCATTAACTTTTTACAAAACACGGCTCTTGAACGTTGTAAGGTTATTTATTTTTATTATTTACTAATACTGTATCCAAAGATTTAGCTAAAGCCTTTGTATAGTGTCTAATCAATGTTAAATCTCCTAGTAGTGTTAGTAAATTTAGCTGCTTAGTTAAATAAACTACGTAGCATATTATGATTTTTTCGTTACCAATTTTATTATTACATATTTCCGAATTTCGGGAACCATTTAAACTACATGTTCACTCTTATAACTAGTAAGCCCTACCCGTAGCTGACCTCATGTTGATGTTTTTTTTTTAAATTTATTTTAATTAATTAAATTATTTTTCTCAAATATTTTTCACTGTTACAAAATTGAATATATGATAATACTGATTTTTTGAAATACTTAGACTGAGAGTGATTGATGAAATTAACATATCAAATTTTATTTTTTAGAACTTTGTATAATTCCATACGTTTTTTACTTATTTATTAATAATTACGAATATATCAAATCGCTTATAAAGTTTGCGAAATACGATAAAAAACAATTTTAATCAATAATGGCAAAACTAACTTCATTAAGTTTTCAAGATAAATGGAAAATCAATAGATTATAGGTCGGGCTCTACTCAGCTTTTATGGATTAGGCAGTTTAGGTAGATACGTTGTCGTTCTAAACCACTAATGCTTGGCATCGGAGGAGAAGGGGTCTGCCAGACCAGGGATTCTGTTGCTTGTAGTTGTTTGTTTCTTGGGTCCGAGAAGGGTTTAAACCACTAACGGAGTAAGACCCCTAGGATCAGAGAAAGACCACAGCTGTCTAATTGGATACTGCGTCGATTTCTTTAAGAAGTTACTCCCAAGTCGGGCATAACTTCAAACTCAAGCGTAGTAGTATCTTATTACATTATTTCAAAAACTAATTAAGGCAGGGAAATTTCCCACCGGAAATATTTTAAAGAATCTTCTTCATTATGATAGCTCAACTTATCTTCAATTTGAATACAAGCTAGGCGTTTATATTCTCGATAAAGTTATTTAATATAATATAAACGATACAAAATCTTTTGTAATGAAGCATTAAATGGATATTTAATTTAATTATATATTTACAATTTTAACTTAACTCTGTCAAAGGAAAGTAGCGTTTGTAAAAGTTTGCTATTAAACCACAGTAAATCAGTCCATTTTTAAAAGGCAACACTAATTGAACACCGGGAAAATGTATATCGATACATTTATTTATTAAACGTTAATAATGTTAAAAATATTGCATACTTTACAACAAATTCTTGTCGAATGTTATTTTACTTATAATAAAAACTTGGTAGTTTGATGATTAATTATTAAAAAAATAAAGGTATGTCAACTTAATTTTACAGATGGATTTGTTGACGAATTGAAATACCAATGATAGAAAAATGATCATAGACTGAAAAATACGCAGAATTTATTTGGAAAAGTAATCAAATACAGTGTATGCTTTAATAAAACCTTTAATTATGTAAATATCAACAAATTAATGCATATTGCCAATTTTGAAATCGAATCGTGAACTTAGTTGCTTAAACATTATTTCCGCGAGGCCTTTAATTCGCATAAAATTTTGCACAAGTAGAGTATTTATGTGCGATCTTTATCGCTCTTAAATCAACAAGTTGGCGCAATTCCATCGCCTGTTCAAGCAAGCTGGTGTCCTAATATTATAAAATAGCTACACCGATACAATACAAACAATATTACTTGTGCTTTTGAGCGTACAGAATACCAGTTAAACAAATTCAGTTCGTACAAACATACATAACACTACGCTTGGCCTCAATGTTTTTATATAACATTTTAAATAAATGTTGAAAAAATGTTTTTTAGCTTTTGAAATTCATCATCTCATAAACAAAATAAAATAAGTCGAGGGAAAAAAATAATGTCGTCCACGTTTACAGACTGAATAGAAAAAATCTAATTAAATCAAAGTATACATTGATATAATCTATATCGGAAGACTATAAAAACTCCTGATGTGGATAACGTGGAAGCAAATCAACATTAATGCTTGAACAATTGCTGACTATTAATTAGTTGGCATACCCCACAGAGAATTTTCACTAGTAAAAGATATGTAGTAAGTAAATCATTTTTTTAACTCTCTTTTGAGGATGGCAAAAAGTATTTGTGTCATTATCACAGAGTTCCATGCATTTGAACATAAATTACGAGAGCGATTAGGTAATTAGGTAGCCAAAGGCACTCTAAATACAATGAACAGAAATTGCGTATTTCGCATTCGAACAATGCATTAAATTCATAAAAATATTATAAATGAGATTAAAAAAAGGGCGCACATTTTTCAATAATTGTGGAAACCGTGAATAAGCTACTTTTTTTGGACGAGTGACCTAAAACAAAAAAGCTCTCACACTTTCCAATAATTGTAGAATCTATCAATTCCCAACTTTTTCAAGTCATTGAGCTAAATAAAAAAAATAACGTAAACTAAAACAAGTTAAAAAATATTTTGTAGTCTTTCAATTTTTCACTTTTTTCCCAGTCATCAATCCCGACATCCAAGTTTCGAAAAACTAACAAGTATTGAGGACACGGAAAAATATTAGACTAAAAAATAGACACAGGCTTCTTAAAAAGGTTGAAAACTATGGCTTAAATACTGGAGCACATGCATATAAAATGTTTCAAAATCACCGTCATCTTACAAAAAAATAATATTATACAATGTAATTTTCAAATGTCAATATACTTTTATTTTTTCTAATAGTAAATTGGAAATATATTTAGGTGTGTTTGTTTATCAGATAAAGTTGTAATGTGGAGAATTATATATATATATATATATATCTCATGAGATCAATCAGTAGGGAATAAAACAAACAGTATGAACGAACAGAAATAAATTGAAGTGGGTTATCTTATTAGATTTATGTATTGTATTACAATATGGTACATCGTGAATTAAAATTTAAGCTGGCAAAATAATATCTTACCACAAAATTAGTAAATTAATAAATTATCTTACTTAATATAAATACGATAAAATAGTCTTGATTTTTTCTATGACTGATTATTTTTTCCATGTCCGCTTCCAGTGTTGTGCATTATTCATAATGAAGTGTTCAAAGTGAACTTGTTTTTGATACCCGTTCATTTTTTTTGTTCAATATCTAGTTTTGGAGACGGTAACAAATGAAGAACCATAAAACCAGTTAAAATAAGCCTAGTAATAAGCTTATGGCTCCAAGCTGTAAGCCCCGTTCAAAAAATCGTATGAAGGGTAGGTGGGGATTAGTGTAAACATCACATACATTCATATAATTAAATACAACGTAATAAATAGATTGATAGAATCGATGTTTTTTATTGTAGTTTCAGAGTTTTGATTCCGTAACCCCTTAAACAAAGATAATGAACTCCCCAAAGGCTCGTCTATTCAACTATAGAAATATATATTGATGGTCATATTTAGTCATCTCACATTATAATCATGATGTAAAAATTAGTAATGATATATTAATAACGTAGGTACTGTTAGTAGCAACATTATTCTCTAAAACATTAAATTAAGTGAATATATATATGACTTAAAAATCTATTTATAAGTACAGTATAGTGAATATGTTTGCACACAGATCTTAAACCAATATTTTTTGTAAAATGTTTTGCAAAAGAAGTTTTGATTGAATTGAAAAAGTTAAAATTTCAATTACAGCCATAATAAAAGGAGACCCCGATTAGGTTTCCTAACTTAAGTTGAATTTGTTGAAACTTAATTTTGAAAGTTCCATTCCTAACATAAGAATTTCAATAGTCAAATGAAAGAATGAAGCCATTTTTCAGTTTTGCAGACTTTTATTTATTTTCTCAGAATATTCATTGAAAGTTTTCCAAAATACAAACAAACCGACAAGTTTTCTCTGCTTTGGATAACTTTTACTCACAAAAGTATTGAGTTTCGAAAAAATATAAACATATAAGTACAAGAAATAAAATAAAAATGCAAAATATTAATCAATATAATCATTTTTGGTGTTAAATTTATAACTACCTATAAATATAAATATAAAATAAAAAGTAAAAAAAGAAAACGTATACACTTTAATGTAGAGCAGCCATACTCAACCTGCGGCCCAGTAAGCTCTAAGCCGTGAGCTAAAAAAAAGGACTTTCGGAGATATCTGGGAAAAAGTATACCAAATCGTGGATTTCAAATTCCTCGGTGAGTTAAAAAAAAGGAGTATACCATAAATATGTTGCGGCCTACGTAGAGAAGCAAATATCAGAATGCTGCCCGGAGGAAAAAAAGGTTGAGAATGGCTGATGTTGATTGATGTAAATTCTGTAAGGGCATCCAATTCCGGACCTTTTTTGTAATCTCGAGATTCCAGGATCCACAATTTTTAAATCCCGGGATCCCGAAATTGATCGTTAACAATAATTTCATGTTTATATTTTTTTACATGTAACTAGTTTTAATAAATAAAATTACCTTGCAACAAAGATAACGGCCAAGGCGATACATTTTTTCATGAAACAAAATTGCTCGAGGTCAATTCGAGCAGAAGAGACATCACAAACACCCATGTCCAAGATCTCAAATGAATGTAACTGAATTTTGTGAAGATTGATTTTTAAAAAAACTGACTGTTCGGGGAGTAATTCAGAGGGAGTAATTCCATATTTTATTTATTTTATATGTAGGTATTATACAAAAAAATATGTATATAAACAAACCGAGCTTCACTGTCGCAAATAGTTATGTTATTAAAATATACATATAGTAAATCGAGATGCGTTTAGATTTAAAACTTGATTTTTTACATGTTATAGTGATTCCTAAGATTGGATGCCCTATTCTGTATCAACTTTATAATTTATTAGTTCACTTCAAGTAAAATTATCAATGTAGTTATTAAAAACATTTAAGAATTGATACCGAAACATCAAAAATAGGAGCGAGAAGCGACTGGGTACAGGACCCCAGGCAAATTGCGTTATACTTGAATTGCATTTATTGAAGATTACAATAAATGTCAGCTAGATATTATTGGTATTTTGCTAACGGTTGGAAAAAGAAGAATTTACAATGTAAATGCACCTCGCTAAGAATTCAAAGGTTAATATAATTTAAAGAATGTATATATATATATATATATATTTTGTCGAAAAACTCTCACTCCAGAATCTGTTGGCATCAAGAACTTGATGTCACAAACACTGATATTCTGTTGAAGTTGTACAATATTGACACGGTTTCAATGAAAAATTTCCTATATAAAAAAATCACAAATAGTTTTCAGATAGTTGTAGCATATTTTTTTACATTTCTCATTTCAGAATTGAGGATTCTTTGCACAAACCAAACAACCTATTGTTATTGTAACAATGGCGATTTTTTAAAGGTTGTCTTACAATCCGTAAGGAGCATTAATGTGATCGATAGTTAAACAATTATTTACTTTTTGTGTACGCAACTTCTATATAACTTTGATGTTCAAATGATAAGACGACACACTCAATTTTGAAGAGTACTGTATCTCTCGATGGAAAATACATATTTATTTAATTATTTGCAAATATAATACCAGGCTGTCTCATAAGTCTTAGCGTATTTTTAACACTTGCTTAATATGCACTTTTCTAGCGGAATTTTAGTGTTCAAGATTTACCAAAAAATAATAGACCTTAAATGGCTAAACGTGAAAGTATTGGTGCCAGTAAAGAAACAAATCCAAGGTTGATGGCGTTAGAGGTTGCTCGAAGACTAGATATTCATCCAGCAACAGATCAAAGACATTCAAAAACTAAAAAAAAACATTTTTTTTATATCTATAAAGTTACGCAAAGAACTATGCGACAACCTATTAATATTACTCAATAAATTATATTAAACTCAAAAACTATCAAACAATGTTTAAAAAAATGGAAATATGGAGCTTTACAAATTACCGTTAATCCCATTCAAAACATTTTTTATGTTTGCGATAACATGACAAACGAGTGGTCCGATTTGAATAAATATTTGAAGTTGCGCTTTTATTAAATTTGATAGAATTTATTTCAATGTTTCACTTTTTACTGCAGTGTTAATTTATTTTTAATCCGATAGGCTTAGCCATTCATTGGACATCTGGACTGGAAAACCAATTTACAATGACGTTCAGTTTTTTTCTTTGAAATAATCCAATTAATTTTAGCAGAAAATTATGTATAAATTTAATTGTTTGTCGACGTTTCATCATATAATTGAAACTTACTGGCCAATGCTTGAAACGGCTGCGGAGTCACTAGTTATAATCTTCAAAGGAAAATTATTTTTTACATCGATTAATGTATAATACCCACACATTTTGTCACGATGTATAATATGGGCCCATTAGAGGTGAAGCGAGCCAAGTAGTATTTTAGAAAAAAGTTAGATGCGTTGTAATATTCTACACTTATCACTACAGTACCGTAAAAGTAAAGTTACCTCAGTTATTACACATTGTAATAGCAATTCACCAAAACACCAAATAAGGACGTTATTGTACCAAGCTTAGCCATTTGACTAGTTAGCTCACTTCACCACCAAAAAGAAACAATACGAATTACGTCTTATGTTCTTGGCCCGTTACATAGTTGCACAGGATTGATCTTTTGATCATGCAATATTTAAAAAAAAAAAATAGCTAGCTTGGTTAGCGCCATTTAAATTAAATTTAAGAAACATTTAAAGAAAAACCTTTTCACTCTTCCAATTCCAAATTAACGGGGCGTAGAGAGAGTGTTTTGTTACCCACAGAGCTTGTCTTATCTAGCCTCTATCCTTCAATCACAACTTTCTTTGAAAAAATAAAGGTTAAGCAACTGAGTTACAAGCAGTTCTCTGAGAAAAACTTATTTCAAGAGGCCATATGCTCCAAATTGTCAGCAAACATGAATTCATACAACAGATATAAGTATTCTGAATATCCTAATAATGAGAATTCGCCGTGGCGGTAGAGTTTAATCTACGCGTTGAATCTAGAAAAGAATTAAGAGTATTTCCGATTATCATAAATTATTTTTTTATAAAGTATATACTTAAGTAAAATAAGCGTCATGTACCCGTGAAACCATATGCTTTCATGGTGTAATGCAGCTTGTGCTGAACTCTTGCGAACTCGTGTGAAATAAAAAGACTCGTGGTAGTCGCTGTGTCTAATAACAACTCGATTACAACGCGATCGCCCTTGTGCTACGAGGACGACGTGTTCGCCCAGTTGTATATAGACATTATTTTATCTAATAGTGGATGCATACTTCGATACGGAATTAAATTAAATCTCTTGATTGTTCTCATAGAGATAATTATTCTTCAACGATTTCAAGCACACCATTGAATGGTTTCACCGAAATTCTTAAATCATTGACGATTTTGTGATCATACTCCTTCATTTTCGGTTATAACGTTTTGAATGTAATATCAGTGGTTATATCATGAAAAATTAGATGTGCAATAAAGATTTCACTGTATACTTCTTTGTGTCAATTACGCATTGAAAGTAGGCAATGATTAAAAGCTTCACCCGGATACGACATGATTTTGGGTAACGCACTGGAATCGCGGTGAGAATTGTGATATGTGGACAGGCACTAAGATATTTGGATTCTACGTGCTCCTTCATTGAGAAAATACATAGATGTACTAAAGAAAACACTCTAACGTATTAGGCTTTATGATCCTTAAAATTGGAAAGTTAGAGCGATTGGCCAACTAAAAGTATTTTTATAGCCTCATCACGTTTTGAAAAAGAGAGGTTAAACCACTAAATAACAAACAATTCTCGTGTAACAACTAATGTTGAGGTGTCCGCCAGAGTTCATTGTCTCGTATTTAGAAGCTTTCGATGAGCACGAAAAACTGTATATATTCTGGTACGTCATCATAAATAATACATATAGAAAAGACACAGCTGTCAATATATATATGTAAAAAATTAAAACTTAAATTAAATTTGAATCATTCAAATTATGTACACTCCCACAGATTTTGTCACTAACGACCCGGGTTTCGCCTTTCGGCATCTTCAGGCGTTCAAGCGCACGGATGAACTTGAACTGACGCTTAGTAAATGGATGTTTCGTGTTTATATATTAAATAAATGTATCACTGAGTCTAAAGCCATCGCTGGCGAAAAAGGGTAAGCTCATGGGAATTCCCAAAGATTTGAGTAGTGAGTGGTTTTTAGAATTATATTTATTTGTTTGTCGGCAAAGGTTTTATGATATTATTTATATAGGGTATAGAAGTGGAGACCCAGGAAGGTTTAATATCTCGTTCAAAATCGGAAGACTATGTAACTGTGCCCTATTAATTTCTAAAATTTCCTGGAAAAAGAGCTTATGACTGTCCGTATTTGGGTGTAACATTTTTATCCCCTGTTCCTGATTGAACACGTGTCCTTCCGAAATTAAGTGATTAGCAAAAGTAGACGTGTCCTTTTTCAGTCTAAAGGCTGCCATATGCTCTAATACCCTGATTTTTAAAGTCCTCTCTGTTTTGCCGATATAAAATTTATTACAACAAGAGCATTGTAATCTATAAATTCCAGATTTATTTAGGTAATGTATTTTATCTTTATTGTTAACTAATAATTTGCCTAAAGAGCTTTTACAGTAAAAGGCTGGTCTAACACTATCAGCTAGTTGTTTTTTAATTTTAAGACTAGTATTTCCTAAATAAATGATTCTACGCCAATACCTAGTAATGCCGAAAGGCCCGGGTCGTTAGTGACAAAATCTGTGGGAGTGTACATAATTTGAATGATTCAAATTTAATATTGAAATTCCACCAAGCACCTTCAGTCGAAATCTTTAAAAAAACTTAAATTAACGAATTTACATCACTATAACTTGTAGTAAATTAAGCACTATTCATTTATATAAAATAATAAAACTAACAATTGTAATCAAAACCAATTTTTCTATATAATATAACATTTATAATAAAATATCACTCCAGTTAAGTTCAAATTTAACACTTAGATAATTGACTTGCTGATATAATAAACTTTCGTGAGATTTGTATTAATTTTGAACTTCACGACAAGGCACTAAAGAAAGTTTTTATGTCATATATAAATGCCGTTATTTACAAGGACTGTCAAAAATTGTACATATAAATATTGTTTGTTTTGGTATGAAACCTTGTCAAAAAGCACGAAACAATAAATAAAAACTCAAAACTGTAGGGGAAAAAATCAATATTGCCGTAACGGCGACTGCATAATCGAAAAACATTCATCGCTGTTGTAGCTAGCGAATTCACATGATGCAAATTGCAATACATACGCACGCCCAATCGTTACTCCGATAGGTAGCATTTGCACTATGTTTGCTGAAAATGCACAACTAATCCATTATTATTATTCAATTCATTTGTATCAAATATTGCAAAACTTCTATTTTTTAATGTGAAACATGTACTGTTTGACGTGTTATTATTAATCATTTTTTATACAGATATAAGTGGAAGAATTAATATTAGAAAAAAATCTCATCTTGCATGTTTGTAAAAAATGCTGCCTATGCATAGAATATACAACAAATCTATGGCTTAGTTCTATAGTGCTACAAATATAATTTTGGATATGGCTGACCAAAGTTTTGACGCATCTAAACTGAGTTGTAACTTGTAGTGATATTTATTATTTGTCTCATCTTTTAAGTTGATCATTCAGTCATTCATTTCAATTAAATTTAAATTTCATGTAACGTTGACAGAACCATAAAAAGATATTTCAATTTGTATTTATATGTAATTAAGATATTACTTTACTTTCAATGTGCAAACATCTGCCTACCGAGAGAAAACTGGTAATTATATCTAGTTGTACTTCTGTGGAATTATAGAAGAGAGATATTCGAATATAATGGCTAATATTACTCAAAGCATCAATGTTTTGCCACCGTTCTATAGAATTATGCCATCGATATTTTGTATAATAAATTACTACTATTCATACATTTAATGTTTTGATGAGCAATGTTTTAAATCTTATTTTATATGTAAATCAATTAATTGTCGATTTTTAAGCCATTCCATAATTTTTCAATGTAAATTTCAATTTCAATTTGAATAGAAATGTTTACAAAATTTCTCTTTAAAACTTTACTTAGAAAACAAATATAATGTCCTAATAACTATTTCAAGACAAAAATCTCATGCAGGCTTAAAACTAAATAAAGTTTTAATTTTTTTAAATTTACTGAAGAAAGTTAAGTAAAATTAGCATTGAAATCTAATGAATATGTTTCTTTGTATTTAATATTATTAGTAGAATTTTTACATGAACATGTAAATGTTAAAACAAAAGATTATGTGTTGCGAATATACATAAAATATGTGATGTTTGATCTGTGAGTATTAATGACAAACATAATAGCAAACTGCAATCTATACAGCGGTGTATTGTATAGTTTGACTGAGAAGTCAGCACAACTGTGTTCCTCGTTGATTAACGCGTCCTGCGGCAGTATACGCTGAACGGACCTCACACTCTACGCCGTTTAACCCCAGTCTCTTTTGCAGTACCCCACCCCTGCCGTATCCCAACGTTGCTCCGTAGTCACCAACAAAACCCATATTTTATTCCAGGCATTTACAAAGCTGCCGACAAGTTCCCTGCATTCACAACTTGTGTACTGGTTCTCAGCTCGTGGCATTCAGTAGCTGTAATCCACTTAACATTCCGACAATCGTTTCTATGCCACTTCAGTATACATAACACCCTCGACTTTCTGGGTCAACGTGCATATATATTATTTAATTAATCTTTATTTATATGAATGTTATCAAGCCGTAACTTTCCTGTAAAAGAGACGTAACACAATCGTACAGTGTTTGTGGTCAAAACCTTTAGCAACCGTTGAAGTCACACACCAATGCTGAATTAATATGAAATCTTCATTATTTATTGGCAGATGAAAATCTGCATTCAAGTTATCTCATCAAACATAAAAATCTCAGCTCAGGAACTCAGGAGCTCAGGAATTTTATCTTATTACAGATAACGTGAACGGTACGGTTACTTGTGTATACTATCACTTTTAGGGTGTTCACTGTCAATTCTTGGTGGAAAGGCATTATATTAAAAAATACACAATATTCCTTAGTACTTATTTTCACTTTAATTTAGCATTATCAACTGATGTTCGCCATGAGCAAAACCAGTCCTGTTCTTGGTAAATAAAAGTGGATATAAATACAAAGGAATATTGTTTTTGTCTTAATACTGTGTATACTAGTTGGCCGCATGAAGTTAGGAAATGCAATGATATGCACGATACTATAACTGTTCTAATAAATAAAAGTTGAAATACATTAAAAAAATAATTAGGGAAAAGTATCTAAACCGAATTATTAAGTATTTTTTTTAAATTATTATTTTTTTTTTTTTATTCGATAAACTTTTTTCCTTTCTGCATCACACCGAAGACGATGTCTCCTCAATGATACAGTTAAGATACATGTTTTTAGGCAATTTTATAGGTAACAATAATAATAATTAGAAATATAAAGAGATACTAATAAAGGTTAATTAAATAATTAAATAATAAATTAAATAATAAACACGGAAAAAAATAAATAAATAATAATAAGCAAGAATGATAGTTAATGGCACTAAAATTAAAATTATTATAATTAAAATTAAAATTATTATAATTTTTTTTAAATTATTATAATTATTTAAAGTTTTTTTGTGAAATGTGAAGTAAAGAAAAATATTTCTTCGATAGATTCTTTTTTCTTTTAAGTCATGTATGGCTGGTTGTTTCTTAAACATAAAATTCTTTATAAAAAAAATATCATTCGTTATGTGGACATTTTCAGCATCTAACTCGACACTAACTACCCTAATGGATAACTGATGTCCCGCTTGCCGACATTCTTCCCCCTATCTCTGCTGCCTTGCGACCTCAAGATTTTTCTTCCCCGCGGCAATCACCCCCAAACTCGTTTGTTCTTATTATGATAATAAATTTGGATTCTAGCACTTACTCAGCTATTTTCGCATTAACACACACGTCAAAAAAATTCAACGGATGATTTAATATTTTTTATGTTTTTAATTTATGGTCGATATAATTTTACAATACATTTATTTAAACCAAAGATAAAACATATACATATACGCGTTCGAGTTTTAAGAGACATACATTTATAATAGTTACATAAGATAAATACAATTTAGACAACTATAATATCTGCCAATAAATTTTATAATACCTTTAGCGACATAAATTTATTATTGTTCAATACAAATTAAGATACCGACTAAGGGTGCTTAATGTAATTTCAATATCAAATTTAAATCGTTGTGCTCCGATGAATTCAGTTATTTTATTTCAGTTTGATTTCATACATCTATTAACTATTTGAATGCTTGAATGAAGGCGCCTAAAAGTCATGGAAAAGCACATTGTTTGAACGATACCAATGTAATATCCGAAAATATATTTTTTAATAAATTTAATAATTTACCTGAATATCATCAATATTTGTATAAAATAACTCTATTATTTGAGAACAAAAGATATAAAGTCATTGAAAATCGGCTTAAAAACGTCAAAAGTTTGACAAAAAGTATACGCTACTAATATTTCAGCAGAAAATTCTGATGTCAGATGACAATGGGTTCATAGCGTGACAGATCAATCACGCCCTTAACACGAAGGCTTCATTCACTGAAAGCGGAACATGGTTCTTTCGGAAAGCACTTTACCTTAATCACTTTTGTTTTCAGGAAAAATAATCATATTATTATTAAATAATTGATTATTCTTGTCAGCTTTTCATCTCGTAATTATATTCATAAATCTTAGAAATAGCGGCAGTAATTTTATATCCTACTCACAAGAAATTTCCCATTGTTTTACTTTAACACAAACATTTTTTTTATAAAGAAAATTGATTGAGCATAAATTGACATACTTCGTTGGTCAAGCATTTCAATACATATTTCTTTCAGAATAACTTAAATTTTATTTGTATCAGCTGACATAAAAAATGGTAAAATATTAACTACTAAAAATATTATAAAATATATTGAATCGCTGTTGCGTATCAAGCCACTGTAATAACTAAGATTTTTTAGTTCTGAGTTTTAGCGATAGCTTATTTATCTAATTGGGATGGAATTTACTTAGTTTTAAAAAAGATTTATTTTGATTTATCGACTATCAAAGAACGTTTATATGATTGAAATTAAATAGAACGTTTAATTCATTTATTATATTCATATTATTAAATAAATAATTGTTAAAAAATATCGAGCCATTTATAGAGTGTGTATATGAAACTATTGCGTTTGATAAATTATTTTAACACGTATTAGAAAAAAGAGTTTATAGGTATTCTAAATTAACAATAAATCATCAAAATTGATTTAAAAATACAGGAAGAAGTTTGATTGCCCCAACAATTACCTTTAACTACGTTATCTAAGACATTATTGTAAAAGAAAAACCACAAGCATTCGTCAGGGAAAGACAAAAGGTCTAGTACTAAAATCTTTGGGTATGGAGCCCACCAATTGTAATAATAACTGAAAGCAGACGTGTTTCCATAAAAGCCGCATTACTTCAATTGTTCTCACTGACTCTAATACAGATGTTCAAATATTTCCAAGAAAATCATGTTTCACTTGCTTCCCTCGAGGGAGTCCTGAGGCAACGTTGTTTTGTAAGAAGATAACAGCTGAGATAGACGGCTTGGTATTAAATGTCGTTTTCACAGTATTATACAAATATTATTTATTCCTCGTATTGTCCAATAAATGCTTAAGGCTTCAAAATTTAAAAGAATCGCAAAACAATATCCTTACCGGATAAGTATACGGTAAAATATAAGTTACTAATAAGAAAACCAAACCAAATTGTAACGAAAAAATGATTTTCTGAAAGAAGTCAAAATAGTTTAAGAGTTTTATAAATAGTTTAAATGTAAAATTATATAAATTATTAAAATATTAAAATTAAGATAAAAGTTTTAACATTTAGGTACGTTTGAAACATTTTTAATCAATTCTGGATAGAGAAAAACTATGAATGTATCAAGTATCCATAGAAAATAGAATACTTATGTAATTATATAAGTCCACTTTTACCACTTTATTTTAAAACTAGCATTACTCTAAGATTTTAAGTCTCACATACCGTAGTTTACATTAAATTTGACGAATATTTGTTATAAATCTACCTTCTTTATATCATGTCCTTCGTACAACACTTTAATCTACAGGATTTGGCAGCATTTTTACTGCCACTTAAAAGAAATTACGACATAAATACATACATCACATTAATACTTAATTATAGTATGTCAGTAATATATTTATTTATTGCTAAAAAATAAAATATAAAATAAAACTACATAATACATCAAAATCAAGAAATAAAATAGTAAAATTTAGTAAACAGTTCACAAATACTGTCACTAAAAATGTCCACTTCTCTAGGCAATGAGTTGATTAATCGAACGGTCCTAGAAACTGGTGACTCATACCTCCTAAGCGAAGTATACATTTTAAGAAATAAAAGTTTTTGCTCATAGTTTCGTCCACGTAAGATTAAATTGGGAGCATGTAAATTAATAGTCATGAGAATTTCAGGATTATTAACTCTGCCCCAAAGGAGAAGAGAAAAATGCTTTAAGCTTGAAAACGATCTTCAAGCTTCAAGATAGTGAAATGATAACATTCCTAAAAGAAATTTGGTGGGGTAGTATTCCTTTAAGGAATTATCAAAGGGGAAGAATTTATTTTTTTTGGAATAATAATATCTTAGAAATTTCTTATGGACTCTCTCCATTTGCAGCTTGTATGAACTTTCATTTGGGCCTCAAATAATGGATCCATATTCAACGAACTTAAGACCAACGAAACATAAAGCGTGCGAAACACAGTTGGGTTTTCAAATGGTTTGCTTTGTCTAACAATAAACCCAATAAGTTTGCTTGCATGCAGTGCAATAGAAGTTATATGTGAATGAAAGATGAAAGAGGAGTCAAATCTTATACCAAGATCAACAACTTCTGACAAACGCTTTAAAGCATCATTAGATATCACATAGTTATATAAGATGGGAAATCTTGAGCGAGAGTAGGAAATACAAAAACATTTCGAAATGTTGAAGTCGAGTTTGTTTTTTATAGACCAATTCAACACAGCATTCATATTCTGTTGCAGAATAGTACAGTCATACTCATTACTGATACGTAAAAACAGTTTTAAATCGTCAGTAAAGAGCAGATACTTTATTCCACGAATACATTCTATAACATCATTAATAATGATAAGAAATAAAATTGGGCCAAGATTTGATCCTTGGGGTACGCCAAGTAATGTTAAAATGTATGCATGTCCTAAAAACATCCTTTATCATTACAATTATTTAAAAATAAAAGCCTTACCCTGTAACACTTATGAAATGATCTTATTTGAAAAAATAATTCATTTAATTTCGCTATTTTCTTTTAAATATGTGACATGTGATGATTTACTTTTGAGCAGCAGATATAAGAATGAAAAAATGAATATTTTAAATTAAATCAAACATTCGACGAGCAGGATATTTAAAAAAATGTTTGTGAACACGAACAATTTTTCTCAAAATGAAAGTCATTAATACATTAAATAAAACTGAAAAATGCGATACCTATGTTACATCAGAAATTTAACCAAGGACGCTTTGATTTTGAAACGACAGAGGCTGAATAAAAAAATATTTGGAATTTTACAATTATTCAAGGACTTTTTTTCACCACTGGAAAACAGTTTTTTTCGCGTAATCAACTGAATTCATATGTGTGAATTGTGTTCGTTTGATTTATGGTACTGTGTACATTCAGCAACGAGCTTTACATGCTTAACCATTGTGAGGCTCGTAACTAAAGGTTTGTAGTAAAGTACATTTGATGTATTTCAAATGATGAATGAAGTTAAGTCCCAGTAGAATATTTATTATAATTATATGAATAATAGTATCTTCAATTCGTTGAAATTGATCGACAAATAAAATTTCATTAATGAAATGGATTTTTTTAGTTTTCGTACTCTTATAATATGTAATTCATTGTAATGAATTGACTTGTAGTTCATTAATAAGCTTTAATTCATTTATCAATGTTGTAACCTCTTGGCTATGAACCAGATTAATCTATGAATAAAAAGTTGACAACTTATCGGCGCCCGCTAAATGAAATAAATTCGCTCTTTATTTCTTATATTTATGTAAAAAAGGCAAAATAAAATATTATTTTTAACGTTATAACGATTAAGTTGATATGAAAGTATTTCTCCAAGAAGTAAAATGTGTTACATAATTTACAAACGATCACATCGAATTATACTATTGATTGATTGAAAAATAAACGGCGGCATATATCTATTTTTATTTTTTGGCAAACTAAATTCAATTCCGAAAATCGTCTTCATCTGCAAAAGTTGTTAAATCACATCGAAATACTTGTAGTCGAGTCATGAAAATACTCAACGCAAATAGGAAAAGCTAGAAGGTTGGTATTGCGCGCCCGGGTGCGCCATCGATCTCGCTGTCAGCCCCTATTTACGCTTCGATACACCAACCCTCGTTACTGGACACGGCCGTTATTAGATTTGGCCGCTACGTAACGGCCTTTAGGACGCACGTACCTTGGGATGCCGGAATATGCAAGCGGACCGTTAACGTAACCTTACCGACGAATATTGCTAATGCATTAGTAAGATTGCATCTGAAATCGAATCACTTGGGAATCGCTTGCGATATCAGACCGATATAAAATAGATATTCTGATATAATTATAAGCCATCAAAGCTATTTATATTGAAGATTAAATCGATGTGACATCAGGTGATACTGATGTGAATTAATGTTTTTGTAAATATCTAAAAAATATATAATTGTATTATTATATATGTGATATTTGTAACTTGAAAAAATGATTTAAATCACTTTTTTTCAAATAACTTGTGAATTTAGTACAACAAAAAACTATCATATTTTGTATGGTACAAATAGTAGCGTAACTAGCAGTAATAAAGTGTCGTATTGCGGAGTCCTAAAAGAAAAAAATGTTACCTTCTAGTATTCGTGCAATAATTAGCATGAGCATGGGTACTTTCACTCTCTAATATATTGTGATGATGTAAAGATCTGATGAAAGAACAAATTTGTTATTTATAAATTAATATTTTATAAAAAAAATATAAAAAACAAAGAATTTTTATAGTTTCACTACTAAATTAAATAGATTTAGATAGTTTTCATAAAAAAATGTAAATGACAATGTATGAATTTGTATGGATGACGAATATATAATAAAAACATGATTATAATACAGAAATCAAACATCGGAAAATCGTATGTGTTACCATAATGAACCAGAATTTGCAACATATTTATTAATACTTTACTTGACAAAAATGTTAAGCCTCAAAGAAAGAGGAGCCATTTTTACAAAAATGTTAATTGTTGCAGTTACTTTGTCACACTCTTATTAGTGATCTTTTGTTGCAGGTTTTGTGAGAGCTCTTAAACTCTCCTCAGTATAGACAAAAACTTGTATGTATATGTTTTTGTATGTGAGTTCCCAACTTTTGTAGTACATCCGCGATTTAACGAAGCGTATACTGGCAATAAAGACTTTTATATGTGTTTGCGGAACATTTCGTTCACATTAATTAACCTGTTTTCTCATATTAATAATGAAATTTAGTAATGGTTAATTTATTAAACGGAAAAAAGTGAACAATTAAATGGTTTACTAATAATTATTATTTTTAGTGCAATTTTATGATAATTTAAAATATAAATCTCAATCATATTTTTTGACACTACAACTGAGTTAAAAAATCGTCAACTAATTACAGCAAAGAATCAACCGTCAAAATGTTTAAATATGAGTAAATGATATAATATGGTTCGCATAAGGGTCAATTTGCTAGGAAATGTTAAACGTGTAAGTAAACGATAATTTAATCTATCATTATAGGAATTAATCAATCACTCATTTAACCTATGTGTATTCATTAATTTTGCAACAAAGAACCAATCAACATTTTTATTAAGAATTTATTAATTTCTTCAGATAAAGCAAAAAGTAAGTAGTCAATATAAATAAATATTAACTTTTAATAGTTTTGAACATCCAAAATATCTGTTAACCAATATCACATTTTTTACCTACACAACTTCATGGCATTTATTTATCTCAGAAGGAAGTTTTTGTGGATTTTTAATTCCTACAGTAAAATTGTATTTTCCACTCTAAAAGAACCAATAATATTATATTATTTTATATTTGTTACACTTCTTAACAAAAACCTTCAATGAAAGAATGTGACTAGTAAACAAGATGTCCCAGTCTGTCCATCAGTCATCACTCATCACACGTTTTTTCTTAACAAATCTCACAATTCATTCTAAAAATATGGTTTCGTCAAAGTTTTTCAAAATAGCGGATAAAAAGAAAAAATACCTATAATAATATAGGGCTGAATAATTTTACTATCTTTATTCAATATTCATTAGAGACCTCTTAATTTGGATACAATAACATATAACATAATTAGTTGCAACTCAATGTTAATGATGACTTAAAATGTGATCTTGAAAATATTTTTAATAGGATTTCAAGTAGAAAAAAATGACTTACATATTCATTGAAAAATCTTTAAAATGCGTTGCAAAAAATGTTGATAAATCGATTAACACACACAAACTAAATATAGTTTTTGTATTTCATCGTTCGAATAGCTACAATATGTATTGTTTTTGAAAAAAGAAGCAAGCCGATCATTTTCAACAATTAATTCGATACAATTATTATACACCTTTAACACAACTTTTTAACGGAAGAAAATTTATTCTTTTCTTTCTTTATGAAGTCAAAATACTTAATACAAATTCATAAAATGGGTGTTGGTATAATAATGGCAACTGCTTTTTTTCTCTGAAATTTCTCGTCCATACATAAACATTGTAATACTCCAACATTAAACTCACATTTTTTATAAAAATGTATCCGGAAAATGTTGAGTGTACGAGAATTTTAAATCAGCTGGAATTTCATCGTGAAAAAATCTTAAAACATGAGTTTTTTTTAATATTCGAAATTTAAGCTCAAAATTATTTTTATGATAAAATGGCAGTTAAACATGTATATGAAAATAAATTTCTTGAAAGAATTTTATTTTCTTACAAATAAGTATCTCATTTGTAACCTTTGATTTTTAATAGTTGATTGTTAATGTTTAACTGTTGATTTTTAATTTATGACCGCTCCCAATGTGTAGTATTTAAATAATTTGGCAAAGAGTATTTAACGACAACTGGTTATTAAAGAGTCACCTTTTCGTTTTTTAGAAATGGAAGCATCAGGAATATGGCTAATCTCTCTGTTTTCAGGATTTGACAACGTATACGAAAATTGAAAAAAAATATTACAGAAATCCTTCTTTTTCCATGCAGATCTAAAGAATCTGAATAGAAAGGTAAATTTATTATTAGATATTTGAGAAAGATATTTTTTTTAAAATGAAAGCATCACAACTATTAAACTAATAATAATCGCCTCATTATAATAGTATCATAGTGAAATACCTTACTCACTAATATTAATCAAAAGCTTTTAGTCTCATCGAAAAGCGCTCGACGTCGTTTCCAGAATATGCCTCAGGACAAAGACGTCTTGTCGTTTTTATGTACCAATCAAATAAGGCCGTCACAATTATCTCAGCTTTGAAATAGGGGCACTGTTTATTTGCGGGATTCGATCGTAGAGCATAGCTTTAATACTACTATTGACATTGACAAGGGGCTGGCACTCGCATTCGCACATCACACATTCCCAATCTAATGTTCGAAATTATTGTGAACATGAATACAATATTGTACTGGAACAATTCATTATAAATTTGAAAATGATTAAATATTTGAAAAAAATTGTTGTTTTGATTAGTGAGTAACAGTTATAAAAGACATTAATACTACACATTTTCTTTAAATATCAAGCCAACAGAGATTAAGCTTTATAATAAAAGTGATTATTTGTATTTTTATGGAGACGTATACAAAAATTAATAAAAAAACAATTCTAAGAAAAATTATTGATCCCAGAATTAATATAAAAGCAATTGAGTATTACAGCTTGTATATTTCATTTCATTTTCGAATAATTAAAATTAAATAATGAAATAATATTATGTTTTTTTGAAAATACATTATTCAAGTTCTTCCCACTCTCCTTACATTAATGAACTATCAACACCGATTTTGTTCTTAAGTGAGATTCTAGGATTTTTTCTGTTTCATTTTTTGGTTAGTTCCACGCATAAACCCATTATTTGATCACAACTTATACTGGTTTTATCTGCTTTGGGTTGACTTTGTGCATAGTCAAATTTAAGGTGATGTGGCGTATGAAACTAAGATCTAATCAGCTTGGAAGTAAGAAATTAAATATAATACTTATTATAAGGTACATATAGAACTGTCCTCTCAAGTGAGGTTTTGTTCGATTTGCTAAAAATTTATTATACATGTGTTTTTATATTAATGTTAATATTTCGTTATGTAACACACAGGCTGGCGCGATACCCGTCAAAACTACCTATCTACGCTTTCGCTCATACACACACGCTGTTTCTGCCACGCATAAGTGTTGCGTTGTGCGTTACAAAGTCAGACATGTATTGTAATTGGAATCGATTAAATCAGATTTTTTAATTTCTTTAACACATTTATTTAAATTCTTAATTATTTTCAGTTTTATGACATAAACAATCGGTCTTTTTCTAAAGCAGGGGTTACCAATCCCGTGCCCGCCGACCGATTCCGATGCAAAATAGGGAATTGAAGATTTATAATTCCTCGGTGAGTTAAAAAAAAACGAGTCAGGGTGATATTTTGGACCAATGGGTAAATTCATAGGTTTTGAGATTTTAAAAAATGTGGTGCTCGCCGCCCTAGCAGTATTTTAGATTGTGCTCTAGAGCTCGAAAAGGTTGGTAACCCCTGCTCTAAAGCAAATATAAGTTCATCTATTCGTTTAATGTAAATATCTAGTTACTGGCAAAATTTTTACATGCTTCAGTGAAATAACGATATTGGTCAAAAACGTAACCCGAAGTGAGGTGATAGTATCATATGTATATTAAATAATATACCAAATGGTATTATATGGTAAAGAGGAACATTAAACAGAATAGTGCAAATATAATGTTCATTTATACAAAGTTTCCTAGCTAGCAGTTACAAACGTTGTAATTATTCAGCTGTTTCATGATGCGGGCGCGTTTCATGATTGGAATGAGGCTGCGGCAGGAATGGAGTTGGAACGACACGTTCTCGGCTGACAAAGGTCCGCATTGATCCAGGTCGCTTAGCAATCGTTTGTTGCGTGCTATATTTTCCTATTGCTATTTGGTCTTTTGATCAGCTTCCTAGAATGGATGTTGTGCCATCGCAATACTTTGTCAATATTTTTTTAAATACCAGCTCTAAGAAAAGTTTCTCAGAACTTTTATTTTTTAATTTCCTTTCTGTCATTCGTTTGAAGATAGAAATTTGAATCGGAAATATAAATATAGTCGAATGAAAAGTGAATTCAATAAGAATACTCAACGCACCAAAAAAATTGGGTAGTTTATTTATTATTATGTACAATTTATTTTTATTTTAAAACAAAAAAATAGCCCTCGTAGCAATATGAGTTTCGTAATATTTAGTCAGTATATATGAAATAAAATCAAGCTAAAAAAATATTTAATATGTATAAAAATTGCATACTAAAGAAATATTACGTTAAATGTTTTTTGTTTTATTTTTTCAGCTAAATACCTAAACTATATTTCAAATTCATTAATCGGGAAAATTATGGAAACTACCAAATACATTAAATTATACAATAATCATATTGTTAGAAACAATACAAATTATTTGGTGCTTAAATACTTTGTGAATAGTAAAGACTTATTCAGAGATTTTATTATTGACCCACGTTATTTCTTACAAACAAATCATAAAATTAATTTATTTTGCTTGTCTTGGAAACTGATGCTTTTAGAACCCCTTGGAAAATAAATAGCAGTACGAAATCATCTCCAACGATGGTATGGGGATATGTTCTACTTTTAGTTATTTAAGCAAGTCCAACTGTACATTTGTTTGTATGAGATAATATTTAAGACCATCAAAAGTATTCTTATGAATGCTACAATATTATGTTCAGAAAGGAAACTCATTTGGCATTAGTAAACTTTTTGCACGCAATAGCGTTTATATGAATTCATCCATATATTTTTTTAAAAATCTAAAAAACGTATTGCTTAAAGCAGTGTTTCTCAACTTTTTTGAAAGCGTGGCCCCTTTTGAGTGTCTTCATTTTTTTTATGCCCCCTATATCATTGTTTTTGCTTCCCATGAAAATTATAATTTCAAAAACCCACCTTTTTTTATAGCTCTTCCGAGATTTTCGAATCTAGAATGCCAAAAAATAGCTGCGCGACGTCCGCCATTATGCTCTTCCCTGTATCGTTTTATGAATACCCGTGGCCCCTCTAAACTATGCTGTGGCTCCCCAAAACAATAAATCTCTGTGGCCCCCTTAGAACACGCTGTGGCCCACCGTCGAGGAACCCTGGCTTAAAGGATGGAGATATAAAAGTTTTTATAATAATAATTGACAAATCTAACTATAATCAAAAGATTCGGTGGTAACTTTGTGGAAGTTCATTATAAATATAAAATTAAATTTGTTAACTTTTTATTCCACGTGTTGTGTTACAGAATGTGACAGGTGTTTAGTTTCTTTGAGAAAAATAATCAGACCATCGCAAAGCTAACGAATAATAGTTCTGACGATGGCGAAAGCCGAAATAGTTATCAACCTTTAACTTTTTAAAAAACTGTAGAACTGAAAAACCTTGATATTTTACCCTATTAAAATGGAGTTCTACCAAGTAAATGCCAAATCAATAAATAAAAAAACTAACGAATAAACTTAAAATTAATTTGAATTCTTATGTTCTAAATTACAAAATAATAGCTTGAAGTTTTTAGAAGTTATAGAGTCATTAAAAGAAAAGAAACATTAGTTAACAACATATTTAATAAGATAGTTGGATCACCATTGTTGAATTTATTTTCATTGGGATTTACCACACATAAGTATTTCTTAAAAAGTTACTATTTTCAATATCAAAGTTTGTATCTTACCCCCTCCTTTTCCTGCGTCCAGTAGAAAAAGACAAGCCCCGAATTTTATTTTGAAATTTATAACATAATAATTAAAATTATTTTTTAGTTTATTCGTAAACGTTGCCATGGTTTGATGATGCTTTACAAAGAAGAAAAACAGGTGTTATATTCTATAACATAACAAATGGAACAAAAAAGTTATCAAATTTTATCGTTGTTAACTAAGTTGCAATCGTTCTTAATGATAAATCTAACTGTTACCAAAATTAGGTTTTAGACCATATAAGTTTTTATTCGGTTACAGTGTTTACGGGTTCCAATCCCTGAAAATTTGCGAAGATAAACACAAAGAAGCAAGCATAATATAACGAATAAATTGAGTCATTAATTGCTGAAGTTCACAGATCCAGAGTGCTTAGGTACAAATTTAGGTCGCTTATAATCTCTTGCTTATTCACATTACAAATTTTAAAGTGAACAACGTAAAAATATTAATTTCATTATCAATGCAGACGTACCTCTAGTACATTGTAACACATAATATGCAATAGTGTATGTAATGAAACAAAGTTTCGTAATATCGTTTTCTCTCGGGTGGAATAATGAAAATAAAGTCCATAATATAAAATTATTTTTATTTATGTCTTTTCGTTTAAGTTTGCTGCAACTGTATTATTCCAAAATAACAAATCGTGTTGGATTTGACACCGATGTTACTTATGAAATGATTTATTAATGTTTTGTTGTAACAACAATACTTCATTCTTAATTAAAACTGATATACGGCTGGAAAATCTCATTTATTTTGGAGCGTTTGGGCTTAATTATGTTGCTTGAAATAATTTTGTTTACTGTTTGATCCTTTTCTTATTTGGTAAGAACAAATTTGATACTCCCGGGTACTATAGAAATAAATTGGTAAATAAGCCAGTGTACGCAGATGTTTGATGTAAATTAAAGAGACTTATTTTCAACTGTACCAGAACTACGTAACACACTGTGAGAGAAAATAAATTTCATTTGTTACGTAGAACACGCTTATCTCTTAAACCTTTTGTTAAATAGTCTGCTTGTATTAGACCCGCATTGCCCCATGAACACTCTTTATGATAGATACGAACATATTTAATATTATAGAAAAATACAAAAACCATAATTACATAACATTATATTTTCAATACAATGTTAAACAAAGGATTTGGAATCGATTTAACCTTATCATGAGATTAAAAGCTCATATAAAAAAAGATTTTTCGATTCATGAGTTTCTGTTGTATTTTCTATTAATCAATCTTTGACGAAATTCAGCACAAAATTTTCATTGACTATATTATATTATTCAACGATATTATAAAAAAATAGTTTTATTCCACGCCAATTTGTTGAAAGTTTGTGATTAAATATTAAAAAAAAACCAGTTCCGAAAGTTAGCTACAATATTTCTGAAAATAGTTTCACATCAAAATAACAAGGATACGTGCTAGACACAACTCTTTAACTGTTAAGATGTAATTTTAAATAATTATGTAATTCATTTTTCTACTTGAAAAGGTCAATTTATTGATAGTATTCAATAGATGCCGCAAAAGATGATTGTTTTTTGATCGACAAAATCTGTATTCAGTTATGTCTTATTATTTTAAAATAAAATGAATAAAGTCTGAAGAATTCAAATAAAAAAATATCGCTTCAAATGAATTATCAAAAGAATATTATAATTCAATAAGAAATAATTTAGAATTTTGACTGAAGGTGCTTGATGGAAATTAAACGTTAATTTAGAATTATTTTCATTATGTACACTTCCACAAACATCTACGTCACGATTTCAAAACTTCAAAACGAACGTCAGTTCGAGTGCATTCGCGCACTGAGTAGTACCGGAAGATGCCGAGAGGCGAAACCCGGGTCGTGTTCGACCAAGATTTTTGTGGAAGTGTACATAATAAAATTAATTCTAAATTAATAAGAGATAAGTTTCCTTAAACTTTTCCTGCAAAAATAAATTAATTTGGCAAGCAATATACTATTTTCCATTAAGTTTAAGAGAATATTTTATTAGAAAAAACTCGCACGAAGAAAGCCAGAATAAGTCATAATGCCACAGTCATACATCGAAAGATTTATTAGTCAACTTAATTAATTATATGTCTGAAACGCAAAAGATATAAGACAGACGAGAAGATACAGATTATGTGGTAAACGAGTTCGACTCAGTAGCATGGGTGACAGTATGCAAAACGCAGCCTCCCTACCTCGGGGTATCCCACCGAGTTCTATATTGTTCAGAGAAATAGAATGTCTGTCATTGTTTCCACAATGTCTAATAAGTTTTGAAATTCTGCATGACCAAAATTACAATGCTATGTCAAATTTATGATGTAAATCCATGTAAGCTTAAATATAGATGTTTAAGCGCTTTTGTTATGACAATATTTTGTTCATTTTTAAAATATTTATTCTAGCGGCGATTAATAAAGTTTTATATAAATACTTTGCCATTACTTTCCTTGGTAGGTATATTTTTTCTCGATAAACTTTCTTAATTATTTTCAAAGGCAATAAATAATTCAATGTCATTAAGATATTTTGTCATTTAACGTGGTGATAGTATAAAAAATAACCAGTAGTATTAAATAAAACCAAATGTAAAAATTAGAGTATTATAAAACCTTAAAATTGATAAAAAAAAATATTTCACTTGAAAACCAGTACATTTAATATAAATATGCATACACGGAGAATTGTAGACTTTTCATTTATACAACGGTATTTTCTTAAAATGTTTAATTACAAGTATATATAACCAAAAATTAACTTATAACGTCTCTTGATAATTTTAAAAGCGATTATTTGCTGCATTAATTCACTAAACTAATGACATATGGCAAAATGATTCTAATAATTGTTATTGACCGAGATTAGCTAAAATAGCTGTGGCGGAAACGATCTACAAGTAATGTATTATGTAGATAGGCCGAAGAGGAGTGGTCGACCTCCCATTATGTTAACCCGATCAGCGTTATCGGTCCTCCGCACTGAATTATGCTTACCTACACACCCTTAATGACAAATAAAAACTTACCCTACTTGAATCCTGAATAATTATTTTTAATCGTCACCCAAAAATATCATATGCTGTTTAAATTACATATATTATATAAAGAAAAATTAGACTCTTATATAGGCTGAGAAAAATATTATTTTGCGTGAAAATATTAATTCTTACATTTATCATTAACATATTGCGTGTGCTAAAATGTGTTATTTATTATGTGAAAGTAATTAGATATTCAAATACAAGAAATTATAGATAAATTTACATTATTAACAATATAAAAAGTGTTTTTAACGTATATGTATATTAATAACATTTTATCAACACTAATTTTATTTATTATTAGTAATTAAATAAGTTGAAATCATTTTTACAGAAAATATGTTTATTTTAATCCATGTTTACTCACAATGTGAATCATATGGCTTTTTTGTGACACAAAAGTTTTTTTTATGAGAAGTGCTTATTATTTCGTTGCTAAAGCTCTCTCTTTTTTTAAAAAAAAGTAGTAACATAAACGAAAGGGCTAGAACAGGACTAGTGGTTAGTTAATTTTAGGATTGAAAGAGTAGAAAGAAGTAATCGGACATATAAAACATTCATGTTTTCGAACAGAAATCAATAAATCGATATAAAAAATGCTGTTTGTACTAGGACTTGGACCCGCAAAATCCGTCACAGAAGTCAAAGACGTTGATCACTGTACTACAGATCAATAATTATTTTTATTGACGTTTTTAGCCAATATTGATCGAGATCTGAATGATTCCTCTGGATACATAATATAATATTAGGTACAATATAAAAATGAAATGACTTACTTAAATTTCCTTTAAAAAGTATCGAACACTTTCCACTATGTAAGTGTTTTTTTGTCATCATTACAGGTAAAAATTTCGACATCCTACTGGGATTGCCGTCAAAAATGTGACGTCGTAAAAAGATATTGACTTTTATGACAGCTTGGGCTTAGGAATCAGAGTCAAAAACTTTTTTTTCAGACTGTCAGTTTTCTAACTTTGGCTTAAAAACAAACGATGTAGAAGAAATACAAAAATGTTTGCCCTCTTAAGAATACTTCTCGAAGAGACAAATAATACATCCCCTTGTAGTACCAAAAGTGGAATTATAATAGATATTGATTTTTATTTTTATTTTAAGTTAAATAAATTTACACAGAAAAATCCATAAAAAATATTGTTTTTCGTTATTAAATAAATCTTTTAAAATGGTATTATTATAGTGTTAAAAATAAAAATATAATACCGTTCATCGATTTTTTTACTAGCAAGCATTAATGGCACAATAAAAACGTAACCTACTTATTTGTTTCAATTAATAAATAGCATCTACTTCATAGGTTCTCAACCAGTAGATCTTGAAATGTCAAATATATCGCTATCTATTATAAATGCTCGATGTAAGATGTCCTGTAATCCAAGGATAAATAGAGTAAAAATTCTGAAATTCAGATTAAAACTGATAGAATCAAATTTTATACCATTTTATTTTTATTGAAATCAAAGGAAAATCGTTGATCAACGAGTTTTTTTAAGTATGAAAAAACCTTTGCTTTTTAAGAATAAATATTGTATCGCTGAAGATTTTCTAATTGTCGAATTCACAAAAAAATATATAATTAAAAAAAGAGTTTCTCTTAAGCTTCTATATATTTCATAAAATTGGCAGCTATTTCAAATTTTATCTTTAAAAATTCACTGTCAATTTGATTTCATTCTTTGTCCAATTTAGTGTAATTTTTATTAAGTGTAGGTATTAGTTTTATACTTCACTTGCAAAGCCATACAAAATAAAAGATACTAAGACGTATTTTACCAAAAGAAAATATAAATGAACTGGACATGTATTAATTCTAATAATATCAGACAAACATTTTCCTCGTTGCAATAAAACATGTTGATGTGTAGTAATAATGATTGTGACCCAACCTGGTAAAGACATTAACTCCCATTGTTTATTGTAGCTGTAAAGCCCTTAGATGTGTGATCTTGACATATCGTGTGGCTTATTAATCTTAACAAATAGCCGCTTAATCATGTAGGTTGACCGCTGTCTACTAGCACTTCTAAAGTTGGACACACTACAACGCAAATAGAAAATTATCTTGAAATAATAACATAATCTATTATAAAAAAAATTGTAAGATGTATTTGCTGAATATTAAAAAATAAGCCTAAACATACTGTTAAGTTTAAAGTAGTACTGGTATTAAGTAAACCTTAGTTTTTTTTAATGAAATACTTAATAACGAATAACATGTTTCGTCGCCCGATGTATTTTAGTTAGTAATAGCTTGACTCAACCGACCAGGAAGGTCTGGTTTCAATTCACAATAAAGTTAATGTCAGTTTTTTTTTCAAATTTTATTCAAAATAAAGGACATGGTTGTTTATGATTTCAATTCTCCTCAAGTTGATTTCGAGTGATATTTCTTCTAATTTGTAACATTTAAAAAAGGATTTCATTTTTTAATTATGAAAAATGTTAGTAACAAATAGTTCATTTATTTGAACTGTATTTTTAAAACGTCATTGTGAACTTTCATTTGTTTTAATAAAAATAATATGAGAATCTTTATACGTGTGCATGACAAAATGTTCAATTCAGTTTTGTAAGTGAAGTGTTGTTAAGCAATTGACAGAATATATATTTTTTTTATACATTGCAACTAATAATAGGTGTTAATATGTGCGCTTCAAACACAATTTTAAATGAAAACTATTCCATGGTGTTGATATATTAAAGTTCATAAAAAACACACGCACATGTTAAGTAATTCACAAACTGATAATTTTTGACCTGACGGGTACCCGCATGAAAAATGTTTGGGACCCCAAATGTACTGTATAATATTATAATCCAGTCAGGCACATTTGCGGTATTGTATTTTAATGTCGCATTATGTAAAGTCTAGGCATTATGGGCATAATAAACGTTAGCCGAGTAATAACGACCGAAACGTTAACACTTCAAAACAGGAAAATAACAATTTTCCTGGATTTACTACTCACGTTGTTTATGTATATGAAACAGAGGTAAAGTACGATGGTACACATGAAAATGTCAATTTTTAATGTGTTCTAGAAAAGATAATAGAAAAATCACAATTACTTCCAATTAATAACAGGAAAAAGCAAATATAGACGTAGAATTGAAATAGGTAGTATGACGTCCAATTGAGATTTTTTCACTTTACCTCAACATATAATTTCAGGAAAATTTGTATAAAAAATATAAGTTTCAACTTAAAATGCACTGCTAAAAAGCTACCAAAAAAACATTGCGTAATTTGCCAATTATTTCAGATCACTAAATAAGGATATGTGATAAAAATTTATTCCTTGATCCAATTAGAATTACTGTTCTCGGTTATAACTTATATATATATTCATATATAATATAGATTGACTTGGCATTTACTTGGAAGATCTTCATTATAATAGGGTAAAAATAGCAACGTATTCAGTTCTACATTTTACAAACTGTAGAACTTAGTACGTTGCTATTTTTACCCTAACATATATAATATATCTACGAGTATATGTTGCAGTTGAAGTTTTCACTAAGTTAATGTATATGAACTAGTTAAATAAGCTAGTCAAAGTAAATGTGAATGGTATTGATGTAAGATTTGACTAAAACTAATAGTTAATGTGTACATTGATTACGAGATTTCATACACTACCTGTGACATATTATTTATAACATAGAATACTTGCTATAGAAAACTGCTTGTTTCGAGTAAATTCATAAATCTTTTTTGGAAAAAAATAAAGTTACGAATAGACTTGTTTTTAATTGCGCATAGTTTAGAGGAAGATTAGACATCACATACATATGTACATTTTCACTGAGGTCTGAAAGTAAGTTATTAAAATTGCATATGACGCCACATTTGTGGGCTTCGCTAAATACGCCACCAACGTGTGGTTCCAAAGATGGAATCTCCAATTCTTTTGTAATATACCCTAAGTGGACAACGCAGTGCGTTGATTGCCATCACCAAAACATCTTCCACTGATGCACTAACGGTACTCGCCAAAATGCTCCAATTCGACCTCCATGTGCAGGTTTGTGGCACTACCACCTTGCTGATGAGAGAGAAGACTGTTGAGGTTGGAGACATCGTAGTGTCCCCAGCTCACGATCTGAATTCCGTAAAGTAGTGCCATCGCTATAAAAGTGAGCCTAGCGATGAACGCTGTTGTTCGAGTCTGGCAGTGACGGTGGGAGACCTCTACCAAGAGGTTACAAACATACTTATTATCTCTAAAAATAAAATGGCGAATATAGATTACCAAAGTGTTTACTCCAAATCACTGGACTAGCTAATTCATTACTGGACACGGTGGTTTTACTTCCAAGCTCTATGACCCTCGCCGGTTAGTAGATAAACTAACAAGCAAATTTTGCTCTATAAAACAGGATGACACATTATATGGGTATGTCGTTTAATGCACGATTAAAAGAAAAAGTTGCGCCAGTTAACAAATAAATCCAACCTTCTATTGGTCGTCGACTTTGTGACTAGTAAAGCAAATATCCAGATTTTTAAAAAAAAAGAACCATACAGAGAGCGAGTATTCCTCAACTCATAAAAACATTTTAATATCCCTGAGGGATTGATTTTCTGCACATCTATGTGCACGCCACCAAGTTTTGAGCAGTTGCTCCTAAGACACTACCATTCATGGAAAAAAACTGTAGATTTGCTTAACGTTTGTTACACCACCGGATACTGTCGTATTAAATCATGGGTGGAGGAAGGCAGGTAAGCCAATAAATAAAAAATGGTTTGATATAATTTATACTATGAAACGCTATTATAAAACAACGGCCTAATTAATGAGAGGTTGAATTATTACTAGTATTTTTTTTTTAAATAAACACAAAATTTATAAAATATATTTTTCAAAATTGTTTTGCAAACGCTCATAATTTACCCTGCAATTCGTCTCAAATAACCCACTATATAAAGTCTAAAGTCTTAATAATCGTAGTAATCTCATACAAATGTCAGTGTGATCTTTACATAATAAGATTAACAAACAGACTAATTTTTGAGTGTGTGAGGGTTTTCTGACACATACCGATGGAAACCGTTACAATAGAGAACATACAAGTAAGCTTTATAATAGTATCCTTGTCTGTCAAAAGGGATTTCAAAACATACCAAACTATTTGCATGTAGTTATACATGCTTTTATATGTATTTAATTTCTCTCGTGACAAATAAATAGAAAACAACTTTAAAATTATCACGCTTTTAAAAGTTTTTTTTTAAATATGCGTCGATGTCAAATATAATATTTACATTCACTTATTTACTTTAATCGAGCATTGAATATGCTGGGAAAGATAAACGTTCTTAAGGTTTTGTCTTACTATGTTGCACAATGAAAAGTTCGCATTCACAGATAGACAATTAATTAACCTATTTTGAATCAACTATTGAATGTCATTTTATTGGTATGACATTGTACGTTTTTTTCTTCTCACCTATATATAACACAACATAAAAGGAAAGCAATTAGCTTACGCTGGTCAATGTATATCCTTTTCTAGAAGAGGAAAAATGAGCAACTGTATTAAAGCATTTTTTTGTTGAATGGTTGTTGTTAAAATGCTGTATTTGGAGACCAACTAAGTTATTCTCCATATTTAAAGCGAGTTCGGGAAGAAACGGAACGGGAACGGAGATCTAGTCTGTCATTCAAAAATCACTTTTGCCATGAGTGAAAACTTTCACATATTTTAAAAATATTGTATTTTATCAATATTCCGTGATTATATTGATATGAGTTTGGACAGGCGTATTATTATTTTTTATTGGAATATGTGTTATTAAAACCGTGAGTTCTCTCGATTTTCTTGCAAATGGTCTGACTTTAATAAATATTTTTTTATAAAAACATTGAAATGACATTTTAAAAATATTTTTTTCAAATAGTATTTAATCGATTTTATTAATATACAAATGAAGAGCAAACATTCAAAAAGTGATTTGTCACACAAATATATAGGTAGGGAAATGACGACTTGAGTGTTGTAGAAATCACGGTTTGCTTGAATGTGTCAACTTAATGATTTATTTTTTATAGGAAAAACTCTTTTTTGAACACTTATTGTGATTTCGATTCATAAATTTTATTATGGACTGTCAGAAGTGATATCAAGCAGCATTTTTCAAATATTGTGACCAATCACTTTTGAATGTTTGCTCCTCAAATATAAAGATACAGAGAAAATGTAGACCACTTACGTCGAGACGATAAAATGATAATGGGTAATAAAAAATAAATTTTAATGACGAAGTAATACTGAATCAATCCATTCCACCTTAATGAATACCTAACTGCATATTAATACTTTATTTGCCATTAAATGACTAAATTTAAGAATAGTTTTGAAACGGTTATGTTTATAAAATGATTAAATAGTTCTCATTCCCAAGGCAAACGTCATAGAAATTGACTACGCGAAACTTCTATTACTTGCCAAAATTGGTTGTCGTCTGCACTAGCAGATAATATTTTGAGATAGAATTTTCAATGAAACTTTTGAGGCTACATTTAATTTCAAGTTTATTTTATTACGTACTGTATAACTAATGGATTTTCGTTAACTACAAGTGTCGAGAAATAAAATATTTCTATTACAAAAATGACACGTTTTTTTACTATTTTTTTTACCACGTTCCCGATGTGAAACATATGAACTCCTAATGGAGTTTTTTTTTTTCAAAGAAAATAGTGATATAAGGATAAGGCTAAGACGAGACTAGAAACTCTTCCTACACCCCATTTTTTAGGATAGCATGGGGAGTGGTGAGAATTCAACACATAACATACATCCATGTCTTAGAACAAAAGAGTAGATTCAAAAATCAATCTATAAAAACTGTCTGAAATGGGATTCGAAACCGTCGAAATCTACGTATTTTAAGCCATCATTATTAAATTAATAATGTAAGTTATAATAATAAAGTATAAATAATTCAGTGGCAATTTATATTTTCATCAGATGAAAATGTTCGTGATGAATGAAATCGGTCCTTATGTAATATTAAAAAATGTAGAATTACAAAAAAAGTGTACATTTTTTTATAATTTTAGTATAATACATTTCCACCAAGAATTGCCAATTTTAAATATTTAAATGACATATTTTGAAATATTAGGTAAAACCTTAGCTTATATAATAACATACATTACAATAAACTTGTTGGAATATTTTGTGAAACGATGTATAAAATATGCAAGTATCCATACCGCAGTATGCTTTACCGATGACTACGCTCTATAATATCTAAAATATATAATACCTATTTCAAATTTAAATGTTAAATTTATTTTTCTTAAACTAAACATTTCATTTGAAATCTAAGGAATGAACGATATATTTTCGATTGGAGTTTGATATTGGTTGGCCTAATTAATTTCCCGCTCTCAAATTGTTTAAAATATAAAATACCTGCTAGAATTTATTAAATTATTTGTCTTTTTCCTAACTTAATTGATTTATTGCCAAAACTTAAAAAAATAAAATAACTGTTTTAGGGTTTATATTTATTAAATAATCAATGAAAAATTAAGTGTGATATTTTCAATTTAAAATTGAAAATCTTTTATCAAGCCAAAAATCACTGGGTTTTATAAATATTCTTCATATTCTTCGTTATCGTTTTTCAATTTCATGCAAATTTTTCAACATTTTATGTTAAAAAATAATAAAGTAAACATCTGTGCTTTATTAATTTAAGCTTTCGTTTCTCTCGCAAAAAAATGCAAAGCGATCCTTATCGCATTAAATTTTTTTGCTTCACATTTTCTTGCTTGGAAATTATTCAAACCTTCGACTATTTGCTTATTGCTTATTCAAGGAGATAAACAAATACAACATAAATCCACTCCCTTTGTTTCTTACCGATTATTTTGTATCAAAAGGGGTTTCCCCTTTCATACGGCGGAGATGGAGTCCCGCCCTCATTGTTTCTATTTAATTAATGATATTATCTTTTGTTATTTGGTATCGCAAAGTAGGCGGGAAAAAAGATAACCAACTTGAAGCAATACGAAAGAAGAATATTTTTGATATGTACTCTTATCGTGAGCCGATCGGTTTATATGCTTAGGAAAAACATTTTTACACGAAAAAACAGCAAAACAAATAAATTAGCGATAAGGACATACCTCAAACACCCCGTGGGCAAATGCTGGGTAATGATCAAAATCGCGTAACTTGGAAAGCAAGTTATAATCGATACAATATAGAAATTTAAGGTATCTAATCTTTAATTACAAATATATTTTACATTCAATATTTTTCATTAACCACAAATTTGCATTCGTTTTTTTGTAAACACATTACTTTGGAAGATTATAAAAGTTTAATTAATAATTCATTTTATTGTGATGTTAATATTTTACTATAAATAGAATATTCTTGTTTTTGAACGAACTGTTTTGTAAATATTATTTACACAGTATCATCAATGTTTTCGTAATATTGTTCAAAAGTTTTAAGGCCCTCAAAACATACGATTTTGATGCCCTTGAAGTAAATAAGATTTTTAATATATTTATTTTTTGTTAATATTATTTAAAAAGAACTACCAAAAGTAATAATCTTTATGTTAAAAAAAGAGAAATGACATTAAATCGAATGCCAATTTGCCAAACATATTGGAATTGTAAAATTATACGAGAGGATATTTGGTGAAAATTGTTATAAGTCACTCGAGACTAATTCGAAGGGAAAATACATCACAAACACCCATGTCTTAGATCTCAATTTTCAATTGAAAAAATCAAAATTGACTGGAGTCTATATCCACCTGACTGCAAAGACAAAGTAATAAGTTGACGGTTTGTTAGCTGCACTCGCAGAGGTATGAAGATTTTTTTTAGATCGTGGCTGCATCGGTTGTAGTTGGCAAAGGTATATGATTCATTGTAAATGTATGAATGAAAAACATCTGATACCTCCTTTTCATTGATGCTATAAGCACTTTTTTATTTTGCAATCCAATCCAGCCTTTCATGGTAGTTTGTGTCAGTATTTACAATTATTTATTTTTCTATATTTAAATGTGATCAAAAGCTCAGCAAAAAAATACGGAATATCTTCTGAACATAGTTTTATTATCATCATATCAATATTCACTAAAGGGAAGCCAGTAATAGCTTTTCTCAACATAAGACATGTAATTGTAATAAATTTTAAATATAATATAATGAAATTTCTTTGTGGGAAAGTTAAAGGCATTTTTTAATCCTTTATAAATTTGAATGGCACTTCTTGTAGTAAATTCTTGCCAAATTATTTTGTAATGTATTTATATAAACATCATGTTGAATGCTTGAAAGGCTTTTTTCAGAATAAATAAAATTAAGCAACAAGGACACTGTCATTCTATCGTACAAAATTCAGGTACACAATACTACTAACTGTGTTGAAACTCGCTTATATAGCGCGGTGGGATTAGCATTTTTATAAAGTGGAACACGGGAGACCGCGTTGTGGCTTTTTTCTCTACTCTATGCATTGTGTGTATTTTATTTTGCAGTAGTATTTTCGTCGGTGTTGTGCGGAATTCACATTTGTCATACAAGGAATTACAGAACGAGTATTTTAGACTTGCAGGTTTTTAAAGAGTTTCGTTTTTTTATTTGACGTTTATTCACAATCATAAATCAAAAAGAGTTTTTTAGACGCTAATATATCTTTCTGGAAATATTTTTTTTGTATAGAAAATGCAAACTGACTTTATTTAAACATTTCTATAAAAATTGAAAAACACCAAATGAGAAAAATATGTTTCTTTAAAAATCATTAAAAATATTATTTTTCATATATTTAAAAATACAAATTACTGTCATCTAGTATATAAACATATGTGTGCGTGAATAAATACAAACGAAATAGTTGCATGAAATTTAAGACCAAGCAAATCATTTTTGATAAAAAAAAAAATTCTAATCCGTTTTATATTTTCATTTTTCTAATATGACTCATGCTTATGATCAGAAAAAAATAGAACTGATAAGTTGGTACGGGGAAATCAATTGATCAACAAGGATTTTTAAGAAACTTCATGTCTAGCGATGATAACCATTTTGTCCTCGAATGAAAAACGGCATTTTTACTTTTATGAAGATAATGCTGGATGTGTTAATAATCGTGCTAACACATAGCACTTTCATATTTTCAGAATAGCACTGGACAATGGCTCGCTGGTTTTCAGTCCGTTTCCGGCGCTGGAGTTCCGCCAGGACGTACATGGCATCGCGTACCGCTGCCGCGCCTCTAACGCCGCTGGCCTCGTCCTCTCTAGGGACATGCAGGTTACAGCAGGTAATGAACACTTGTCATGTTAACATAATTAATTGGATGTTGTGTAATTATGTAAGATCAACCAATAATGTGTTATCATCTCTTGTTATCTTTATGTATAATATTATCGAGATAAGGAAGATTTGAATTATGTCAAAACTGTAGAGTCAGAGTAATTAATATTTTTAAAGAAAAATGTACGTCTTTCTTCCCCATATGTTATAATCACAAAATAAATGCGTACCAGCAAAAATGGTTTATTAGCTTGAGTCCTACAGTTCCACAATTTTTTTTTCGATCTCCGTCTGGCAAAACACACAAATAATATTAGTTAATCATTTTTTCTCAATCTGATCTGATTAAATTTAGATAAATCAGATCACAGCTAGATTTATATGAATTTTACCAACAGTTTTCATAATATTTAAACAAAAATTATTGTATGATTTGTAACTAGAGTTTTTTTCCCGGTACTCGGAGTACATCTTGATGAGCTGGCGGTTTCCCAGAATTTCAAAACTACAATCCCGAGAAATGAAAAAAAGACGCTTTTTTTAACTTTGTGACGTTATATATATAAGTGTGTAATGCGATATTGAGAGTATTTAAAGTAAAGTAAAGATGTACCAAATAAGTGTCGAAAACACAGAAAATTTTAAATCATATCTTCAAAGCTCTATTAACTATACCACCCACATCATTGAAACAGATACCATTGAAACAGAAAAAGCTTTTTCTGTAACCGTTTTGATTATAACAAAGCTTCGTACAAATTTATCTAATAATAACATTAATATTTAATGTTTTTATAAAGTTATTCGAAATCATTGCCGTATATTTATAACAAATAATAATATTAATCAATATCTTTAATATTGTTTTCATATAAGTAATAAAAATATATACTTTACTATATTAATTAACAATCAAATATTTATCATTATAAATTTGCTTTCGTGTCCGTTTATACGTGTCTAAGTTTCTCTGGAAAACCCGGGAACATAGATCGGTGTGTTTGTTTCCACTATTCCGGAAACCACACAATACTTGGAAATTGTAAACCCTTTTTGTAACTGAGTATCAAATTAGTGATAGAGAAGCTTTACACTATATTATTATTATTTAATACATGAAAATCAGTTGTTTGCTAAAATTACGACCGTATAGTTTTATACTCATATTGAAAATGTTTTTTTTTTACATCTGGATGATAATTTGAACCAGTATTATGGTTTCCAATGAGTAAAACAGGACTCCATTTTAAAATAAAAATACTGGTGACTATATAAAATTAAGAAGAGTAATATACTTTGTTTTCTTTTTAAAGACTAACTTTTGTTCGTCATGGTGTTTATGCACACGTCCTACGCACTTTCAATAAATAAAACAGGAGTAAATTTCTCCAACCATTTATATTATATATTGTATAGTTTATATTTGGCGCGCGTATACGATGTTTCACATTATGGGCTGAGTGCCATTACACGCGGCAACCTTTCACGATAACACGATCACTTCAATTAGTCCAGCACAGTGGATGTGAAAGAGGAACATGGCTTTCAAGAGCGGCGTATAGAGCTGCTGAATCAGGTATAGGAAACATACGGCCCAGCGAACTGTACAGTGCCATCAGATCGTCAATCATTAAAAACTGTATTCAAATCCAACGATGCATACAGTGTGATATTCTATATTAATAAATATTATGATTATTATCCTGAATATTATTTTAAAATGTAACAAAATGCAAGTCAACCGATTGAATATTTTCACGCCCATTTATCCACCAAAATATGAAATATCATATATTGTATCATAAAAATTTAGCTGAAGCTCGTATAAATTGATACTATAATGTATTTGTTTAATGAAACATTTGTTTCCAAATAATACATTTGTTTCCAAATAATACATTTTTTTATTTAAAAAAAGTATTATACTATGAAAATTATACAAAGAGTAATGTTTTCAACATTATACATAGTATATCCTTGCAAAAAAGATTCCTTATGTTTCTTTCTCCTTCTTACTTTTGTTTCAAAACTAAAATTATCCAGATTTCCCTATAAAAAGTAATCAATATATAGAAACATAGTATTTATAGCTTATTCAACACAATAGCATATATAATTTGAATAAAACACAGAGGAAATTGGTTACAAAACCCATCAGCTGAAACGAAAGCAAATACCGCTATTACTAGCTATCATAGTTTATACTATTGTTTTTCACATAATTCAAATTGTCACAAGTTTTACCGTTGTCAGGTTCATTTATATATCGATATCTCAATTCTAAAGCGTAATAAGTCAAAAGCCTGGTACTTACAATACTGACAAATTAACGGTTCCAACAAGTAATCTGACTTTTTTAATGGCAATAATAATTATGCGCAGAAATTTAGTCAAACCCTGCGAATGCTCAATTCATTAACGTAAGAAGAAAAAAATATTAATACTTTTTAGATAATCTTAGATTTTTGGTAAAAACTATAAAAATCAAATAAAAGTCAGAAATTAGTCGTACCCAAAATCTTGTTGCCTAATTATTTTAAAACAATGTTTTTTGAGTTGTTACATTTCAGAACCGAGGTATCGTTTTTTTTTTACATTTTAACTATACTCTCCATTCAAACTCACAACCGTGTCAATGTTTAATATCCCTGGTGTAAATGAATCAATTTGGTAAGAGAAGGCTGGATTGGGGTCTGTTCCGGCCGTGTAGAGTGTAAAGCACACACACTCGACAGCGGTCAGTGGTAAGGTGCAAATATTGCCTCATGGAAAACGATCAATGCCATCGCACTATATGTTATATGCACGCCTGTATACTCACAATCGCTTTAAAAAGATTTTATTTAAATATACGAATTCTTTGAAATGACATTGAGCAATTCATATAAAATTGAATTAAAATGCTTACTAATTCAGGCTATATTATAACAACGTCATTTATTAAAAAGGTAATAATTATTATTAATCATGATCATAAATACTCATATGTTTAAATTTGATTATTGAAGTAAAATAAAAATATCTATCTTTGTGTGCTAAGTATGTAGAAAACATAGCTCAATTTGCTCAAGTCTTTCAGGATAATCATTCTCTTTAGTTAAGGTTGGGTACAAAGATGGGGTGAATAAATGGTATTTATGTATTTTTATATATGATCCGTTATATATGAATCGGAACACAGCACGGGCATACAATCATGTTTTAAGAATCATATCAATAGTTAATTGGAAAGTTTATTAAAAAAAAATTCGTTCAGGAACTTGACGATTTGGCTGATCAACTGAGTTGGAAAAATCGACTGAGAAGGGCCCTTATTGATGATTTAAAAACTGTAAGATTTCACAAAACGTTACTAGTCAATTTTATCACAAAATATATCAACAATTAGTTTTAACAAACAACTTTGATTAATAATCTTGTCTGTGACAATATTTTTTAAATTACCTACACACAAATTAAACAAAAATTGTGATGGTGCAGCGGTTAGAGTTGTTGGCTTCCGTGCCAGATCTCACGGGCTCGAGTCCCAGTATGAAAAAAAAAATGCAATTGATTATCGATTTATGTTCGAAGGCATGGGTGTTTGTGATGTCTAAAAATTCCCTCCCACCCTTCCGATTCTTCAACAACTAGGCGAAGCGAGAGCGATTAGTTAACTACTAGTCATATCCTAGCCTTATCCTTATATCCCTACTATTCTCTTTGAAAAAGAAGGTTAAGAGACTGTGTAACAAACAGTTCTCAGTGATATACCTCCATTAAAAGACTATATGCTCCACATTGGGAGCGGACATGGACAAAAAAATATTAAATAAATATTACTTCACTTTATAACAATTACTTCAATGGCGAGTTTCTTACGTTTAAACATGAATAAATATTACAGTTTCCTGTAATTCAAGATGAAAGTTTTCCTTGATGTACCTTAGTATCTTGAAGCCAGCCGGTATCATCAAATTACTATATTAGGATCACGTGATGTTTGCCCATTCAGCTAAAGACAGCACCAACAGCTGCCCAAACAAAATGGACTCTATTGTAACAGCACAAGATATTCTACAAACATTCGATAATTATCTTTCAACGAAGAAACACAATACCCCAAACACGCACAAACATAGTTTTCATCTTACGTCCGATTATTATAACTTTGCGAGAAACTCCTAGACGAAGACTTACTCAAGTATTAGTTTTAAATCAAACAATAATGTAAACAAGACTCCTTGGATGTAAATGCTTTTGTTATATCATGAAATATTGGTTCATTCTATGATTTTATAATTTTTTATTTTCTTAATAGCCGAAGATAACAGGAAAAGATAAAACTTTGAATAGACTGTAACTTTAATTTTATAAATATAATTTTCTTCGTATAATTGACAGTGAACACTCATGGAGTGACGACAAATTAAGTGTGTTTATTCTACAACATGTTGAGTCAGTATTAAGGTGTCGAATCCCGGAATCCTAGACCCCGAAATCCCGGGATTACGAATGCACCCATTCCGGGATTGAGAAAGTGAAGCATGGATTTTTTGGGAAATTCGTAAATTCTTGGGATTTTCGATTTGAAAATTCTTGGAAGACTACTAAAAACCAAAAAACACGCTGATAATTTGGGCAAAATCGGCAAATTTCTGGGTTTTTGAAATTTGCATGGAATTGTTTGAGATATCCTATGATTTCATAATCACTAACTAAAAATTTTTTCAATCCCAATTTATTGACGATTTTATGTGCAGTGTTCCTGGGATAGAAAAATTGTCAATCCCAAAATAACGGGATCATAAAGAGAGTCTGGGATTGGATACCTTAGTCAATATCACGGTTAGTTTCGCTTAGTCGAAATAATTGACCTATGAATATGTATTATCCATTTTTTGTACTGGTTGCAAATATTATCTCATTCAACAACTCGTTATGTTAAATACTCAACTATCTTTACAAAACGTTTTTTAACATAATAATTAAAATAAAAAAAACACATGATTTCAAAAAAATATCGTATAATTCAGGAAGCGGTCAGCAAAATTACACGTCATGTACATTCATGATTTTTATATCAAGGTATAACTTTTTTTACTTTATTATATAATCTTTTATATGTATGTACATACTACTGCAATATATTTGAATAAAGTTTCTTACGATAAAAATGATTTTTAAAATGAATTTACAACTAATTAATATCCATATTATGATACAAATTTTCAATATGACTTAATGTCATTCAGTTCTTCATGAACTAAAAAAATAATGGAAACTTGTTCGCGATCTAAAAAAATTTGGCTGATTGCCTTAAGCAATTTTTTTTATATCAGTTCAAAATTGTTCATCACTCCGCTAAATGCTCTTGACTATGTACATAGAACAAATATAATAAATTGATACAATCTATTCAGCACTTTATATTTTTACTTCCTCTCCCATCGATCATCAGAAGAAAGTAAACATCATTAGCTAATTATTTTTCTTTCAACATTATTCCCCTGTTTCACTGATGAAAATACGGCTACGAAAATATTCCCGTTACGTATGATAGTGAAGTCTTTTTTGTTTTATTATTGCTAATTTAATAAATTCTGAAACCTTTTCATTTTTTTTAAGTTCACGTAAAAACTTAAACCTTTTGTATCTAAAAAAGGTTTTTAAAGTAAATGAAAGGTTTTGGAAACTTTTCTCGTCAAACACTTAAAGCGCTTTTCTTTATCTTGTCTGGACCGTTTCCAGCACTGAATTAACGTTCACTTTGCTTTAACTAACTCTGCAGTTGATTTATTTAACAGGTAAGCCAGCAAAATCTGAAATAAAAGTCTTAAAATACATTCAATGGAAACGGAAAGCTTTTATCAATTTGAACAAATAAGATTTAAAACTACAAAATTTAAATAATTTCACTCGATTTATTTCATTAATTTGTCGATATTTTTAATTATTTTCTTTTGGAAAGAAAACGAAACATTTGTGCATCAGTTTAAATTTATTTAGATAAAAGAATAATAATGACTTCCTAGTGTATAACATTCGACATTGAAAGACTATACAAAACAATAGTTCTCTAACACTATAATTTAAACCTTTCAATGGAATGTTGCCAAATCAGTCTTTTATATTTTGAATAGAAAAATACACACAATATGTTTTTGTTTTACCGAAACAATTGAAATAAACGTTTAACTGTCAAAATTTTCATCAGGTTTACACAGTCTATATTGGGGTGACATAATAATTTATGATAGTTTTTTCCACGCAATAAATTGCCACTAGTGTTTTTACAACCAAGATATGTTTTATTTGATATGTAATATTATTTGTCAAGCATTTGTCAGCAAACCATAAAAATAAGCAAAATCCTCTCATATACATCCAAATTTCCATAACAATTTTATTTCGTATAAAAATAAGGCGATTCAAAAGGGATGCGATGGCACGGAGGAAAAGGAAAAAGTCGCAAATCCAATCTTGGTCATCGGCATCGTGCCTTTATTTCGTATTTTTGTATGTAGGTATATTTATCCAGTTGTTGTGACAACACGACACGAGTACTCGAAAAATAATTAAATTACAGTTTTGGTTTTACAATGAGGCTTAAACAGGGTTCAGTAATTATTGCACGAGAAAATGTTGTATTGTGAGAATTTACATTTCCAAAAAATGAGCCATAAATTTAACCTCTATGTTTATTAAGCAATGTTTGCAGGTGGTTACACGTATTAACTTAATGAAAAAGAAAAATAAATATATGTTTAAAAAAGTTAATTCTTATAATAAGTCTTATTACAAATCTAAACAATATTTCTCTTAATGAAGAAAGCGTTGTTTATTCTTGATATGAAAAGCAATATATTAAAAAAATCAAAACACTTTTATGTACTAATTCCACATTTTTTAAATAAAAATCTGGACCGGTTTCGGTCATCGCAAGCATTATCAACTGAAAGCCGTCCTGATCTAATAACCTAAAAATTTGAATAAAAAATGTTTTGTTTTTTTAATTTAAAATATAATATGTTAAAAGTAGCCCAAAAATCTATATACAGCCATACGCATGATGACCAGTTGATAATGGTTGAGATGAGTGAATATCGGTTTTTTTTGCTCGATTGTTTTTATTGTTTTATTGAAATTATCGTAAAGAGTTCACAAACCAGATATTGTAGAATGAAACTAGAATTTTCAATATATTTACCAAACTACCCAATAAAAGTCGTTAATAGAAATAGAAACCTTCATAAGATTTCCAATACCTGACCTATGGTATGAGCCCACAGACCGGAACATTTTCAGGCGCCTCCAGTTTACAGTGTCCCTGTCCTTTTTATTTAATTTGGACGCCTGAACGTGAGGGACGACTTCACCCTTCGGCTGAGAGGAATTTTTATCAGAACCCAACGTCACTTTGTCGGGGTTTGATTGCGAGCTAGGATACAGCGCACAGCCATTTTGCAGCGAAGCCTTTTATCGTATTTTTATCGGTAAGGTTCCCCACGTAGGCCGATATCGAGAATTGGAGCTGTCAGTGAAAATACTCGGCTGGATTTTTAGATTGATTCACGTTTACATGTTATCGTACATGGATGCTAACTATGATCCAACAACGATACAACAAATAAAAATTCATGTAACTTTTAACATAAAACTATCAACCAACATATATTATATTATATATGATGAAACACAATGAAAAATGTTTCAAATATAATCCAGATTTAGGTGACTTTTTCGTAAGGAAGTAAATCTTTTTTCAAGCAGACAAGCCACCTGGGGTGTAGTACTGAAGTGACAATGTTTTAAACATCTATTTTTTATTATTACATAAATAAAAACATTTTTTTTTTCAATTTTTTATATATGTTCATACAAATAATTACGATTTTATACAAAATAGTTTGAATAAAAAAATATTTTCTTTCGATTATGTCACTATTTTGGAAAAAGTCATAAATATATAGTTCATTGATGAAAAGTATTTTTGTGTCTTAAAGTAATTAATCAATAATCTTTATACATATTAATAAGAAAGAGGTAAATATAGTAGGCCAAAAGATTCGAATTATTATGCTTTGTAATTTCAATTTTCATAAAAAGTGCAGTTACGGAAAATATTTTTAGAGAGAATTTTATTTTCGTCGGTTTTCATTGTTAAAAAAAAGCCCGAAGGAAAAAAATCTCTGGTGTGAGTAATCCAAATCACGATTTTTCGGCTTAAATTTTTTCTTATATCAGAAGCGATAAGTACAAATACCGATTTCCATAAGGATTTTGTTTTGTGAAAAAAATATAGGGAGGTATAACATATGTATTAAACCAAAATCACAATTCCCAATAAAAATTCACAACTCTCAACCTGCCTGAACTATTCGTTCTAGGATTTTTTTTATAGAAAGTGACAAAATGTATTAAGGTATTTTCCATTGATAAAAAATACATTCAAACAGTCTGAAAAGAAAATCACGTATTAAATTCAGAGCATATCCATCGTGTGCGACGAAGCAAACGTGACACGTCACCTCAAAAATATTTCTTTGTTACGGACATGTCACAATGACAGCAGTAAATTATTAATGTTAGAAATTTTATATTTCGACCGATACAGAGGATATAAAAAGTTTTTCATTTTAAGAGATTGATTTAAAAAAAAAACAAAATTCATAAGAATAAATAAAAATGCTCAACATGTGTATGTGTAGTAATGTTATTATCGTATTTTGTTTTCGATTATGTTTGAAAAAATTTAAACATATTATTGTAAAAATATTTCATTTGAATAGATTAGGGCACTTTTGTGACATCAATTTATTCTTTTAATGACCACATTTGTAATTTTAAAGAAAAATAGAGGATGAAATTGAAATTTAAAGCTAAATAAATATCCAAATTCTACTAGTTACTTACGTAACATATTATCTACACGTACGGTCTTACAAAATTGTGTAAAAAATGAATACCATCTGTCAATAACATTTAATCCCATTCTATTTATTATCTAACAATTATTATGTACTCTGTTGTACTGTTTTAGATATTAAGGCATCTCAATATTGTAATATGAAAGAGATAATTTTACAATGTGCATACCAATAGATTTAAACCGGAATATAAGAAATATATACTATTTAACATCCTTTTTTTTTTTTTTTTTTTTTTTTTTTATTTTTTTTTAATCCATGTCCGCTCCCAATGTGGAGCATATGGCCTCCTAATGGAGGTATCTTAACAGAAGTTTTTTCTACGAGAACTGTTTGTTACTCAGTCGCTCAACCTCACTTTTTTCAAAGTGAGTAGGGAAAGAAAGGATAAGGCTAGAACAGGACTAGTGGTTGGCTAATCGCTATTCTACACCCAGTTATTAAAGGATCAGAAGAATTGGAGGAGAGGAAATGATGTGAATAGACATCACAAACACCCAGTCTTCGATCACAACTTTGAATTGAATAATTCTCAAATTCACTGTGATCTGACCGGGAATCGAACCCAGACCTGCGTGATCGGTAGAGCAAGCTCTTACCAACTGAGCCACAGCAGGCGACAATTTACTTTGTACCTCGTCAAAAATATGAATTCTTTAGTAAGCTCGAGGCTTCCACTTAAAAATATGAATTACATATATTTTACGTTGAATAAGATGAGTAAGCAAAATGGTTACTTCAAGAAATAATGTTTATGTGTATTCTTCATCATAATACAATAATAACGTTCAGCCTTCTATTTGCCAAAGCGACATATTTTATTAATATTGTTTAAAATAAATCATCAAAAAATATGCTTGTCAATACTGTAAAATACATATTCTCTATAAATAATTTGTATGGGAAAATAAAAAAGTTAATTCAAAACGTTTATGACAAATAACTCATATTATCATAAAATATATTGTTAAGCTAGAAATTATGTCTATAGGAAAATAGTGCTATTTCTTATTGCAAAGACAAATTCTTACCTTTATAATATTATTTGGTACTGAATCTTATGTATGTATTAGTGCAAAACGGTCGCAGGCTCACAAAGAATATTTTAATTAAAAACGCCAGATGCCACCCCTGTTTATTGCCCGGTATACTTCGGTCACAAACTGCGTTCTAACATATTGATGGAAGCAATAAAGACACTTTTATGAACACGCTACACGATTTCCAATTACTTTTCTCGTAAGTCGGAAACAACAAAGAGCTTTAGCAAGATTTATTGTAAATATTGTTGCGATGCACGAAACATTTAATGAGTAATTTGATTTAGTCAAACTTTACTCGATTCAACATCATGGATTTCTCATATTATGTAGATCTGGGTATAAAATAAGAAAATCTTTCGTTGAACACACAAAAAAACACACTCCCTACCAGTGTTACTTGACCAGACTCGCCGAGTGCGCACACATGCATTAGAACAGAGCGCACAAAAGTTACACCAGCTATACCATAACCAGAATAAATTAATTGTCATTATAGTGTTGTTAATTATTGTCACTATAAAAATTAGCCTTTTCGTTAAGTAGGTCTAAATACTGTTATGTGGCGCACATTTTTTTAAATTTCCTTTCAAAGTTGCACAGCCAATGTATTTTGCGCACATAACCTTCGGAAAATTACAGGGAACATTGCTCCTTACCTGTAATAACATTCTGAATCTAGATGAAATTTACAGTGACAGTTTTTAATTTTAGAAGGGCTTACATTTCTTTTTCACATTTATTTCTGTCTAATTATTGGTTTTTTTCCAGCTATATAGCTGTGTTGAACGAAGTTGAAAAAAAATACATGTACCGACGTCAAATGTTCATTAAAAATTATTGTATTTTAAATGAGATTGGTTAAATTTAAATCTTGCAGAACAAAGCAGAAATTATGTTGGAAATAATTATGATATATCTTACGATAATACTTCTAGAATGACGTTTATTAACATGAGTGCCATCTATATGCGGATGAGCACGTTAACCGTTGAGGTTTAAGGAGTATGGTGATAATTTCCACATCTCCAGAAGGCACTGTAATTAATTAAATATAAACGCTGCATACAGAACATGAAAAAAACAATGATTTTTGTCAAATGACGTTAAAATATAATATGTTAGCTCAAAACCGGCGCTATATTTGTTCCTTTTATTTGAATTTTAGAGAATTGTCTATGCCATTTTTTAAGCATTCACTAAAAAGGTAAAACATGTATGTATTTGAAGTAGAATTTTTTTTTGTATAGAAATGTAAACTAAACATATTTTAATATTAAAGTAAGTTGTTAATTAATTAAAATTATAGTTGGTAAACAAATATTTATTTAAAACGGTAAATGGATACAATTGCATTGTCATCTCACCTATAAATTTTATTTGCTTAAATTTTAATTCGAAATAAAAAATTTACAGAAAAAAATGTTTTTTTTGAGGAATGAAAACACTCGAGATTACTTTCTCCAAAAAATGCGTCAATTCATATTCTTTTCAAAAGAAACTTACAAAAATTATCAAAACAAAAGAATACTTTTAAACTTCCTTCCCACTTTCTCTTCATCTCTCTTTTACGCATAACCACTTTAACTGTCTACCTGTATTCACTTCTGCCCCAAACCTGGCTTTTGTATTTGCCCCAGACATTTTTATGCAATAAAGAAGGAGTTGCAAAATACAACATGTCATCACAAAGGCCGTAAAGTGGCCAAAGAGCCTATCTTTCTCTAGCAATCCCCGTCTCTTTTATTCTACCGTCTTCCGACCAATCTTCGACATTCCAGACTATATTTTTTATCGCAAAATAAGTCAGAAAATTCTTGTCAGGCAAAAATTCGACATTGTTTTGTGTTTTATTTCTTTCAAATTTGCCTAATTCAATATTCATATAAATAAAAGTGCACCATAAATTTTATTTATAACATTACAAAGAAAAAAATATTTTCAAAAGCAATATAACATATGAGTTACAATTGATACGTAGCACATTTCTCTTTTTCGTGTTTATAAAGTTTTTGATGATATTAAGTTATATAAAAATAAAAAATAAAATACAAAGTCAAAATATTTTTTTACTGCCATATCCATTTTCAATATTGAGCTCAAAGATTTAAAATACGATAGTTTAACGACATATTTAAATATAAGAAGGGAACAAAAAATGAATATAAGCTTGTCCTCTTATCTTTATAGATAGAGTCGCGACAAATATATGAAGTCCGTATATAAATGACTAAAATTTAGAATATAAACATTTAATAGCCATGCTTAGAAGATAAATCAGTAAAAAATATCACTTTAAGATTTCGACTGAAGGTGCTTGGTGGAATTTAATATTAAATTTGAATCGTTCAAACTATGTACACTCCCACAGATTTTGTCACGCCCGAAGATGCCGAAAGGCGAAACCCGGGTCGTTAGTGACAAAATCTGTGGGAGTGTACATAGTTTGAACGATTCAAATTTAAAAAATATCACATTAAAATTACATAATGTTGATGTGTAGATGTGTTTGATCTGAATTTAAAATTGCAAAATACTTAAGCGATAAGAAAAAAATATATCACTCGATTATTGTACAGAAAAATCTTGATTGAGAAAAAGTTATTGGGAACGATATTTTAAGAAACTTTAATAACTCATCATGAAATGTAGCTTATTATTTGCTTAGTCGATACGAATAACTAACCGTTTAATATGTATATACGATTATGTGAAGAATGCGTGAATTGATATGGATGAGAAATTCAACATAGTATAAAACAATTTGAAATAATTGTATGTGCCCGTTTGTCATTCAAAGGTAAAACAAAAAATGAAATCTTTTTATCCTACCCCCTGACGCCTCCCTTCAAAATTGCCATCCTCCATTCCCCGCTTCGTACAAGTCAAGTGTATCGGCGACAAGGGAAATCACAGCGGCTCGCATGCCATACAAGTCTTTTTATTATTCATTCGCCACACGACGGCTGTGAAACAAACTTTGCGAAAGCTCCGAAATATTTGCTCACTTAACAACTTTCCCGACATGTCAATTATTATTGGTCTTAAGAACGTCGACCAGAGTACTAAAATATATTACGTTGCATAAAGTTGTCACAGATTGATTTCACATACATTTGTCATCCCATCTGTATAAAAATCTACTTTTTGATTCAAATCGAAATAAAGATTGCTGAATTTAGATTAAATAAAAATATTGACTGACTATTGTATGTTTTATTTTATTTTTTACTACAAAGGAAGCTAATTTTACTTTGATTAACAAGACAAATAATTATTAAAGATACTTGATAGCTACTCCACTATCACACCATCATCAGCCTATTTTTATCAAGAATCTAAGTCAACACTTCTATTTTCAAAATCCCTTAGTTGAATTTGGTAAATAGTTTTTATAAAATGTATTGAGAATAACAGATTGCTTAATTTTTACTGTCATCATAAAAAAAATATTTTATAAAACATGTATGTATAAATAAAACTATGATTCTTTTCGTCTGCGAAGCACAATAATGTTGTATTGCGTTGAATGAATCCCAAATACTTTATCATCCTTCTTTAAATGGAAGAATAGGAATTGTATTAAATAGAAAAGCAAATAACATAAAGATCAAATAATCAGTGAAAGCTCAAATCGCCACCAGCCTACTATAGGAAGCTCACAAATGAGTTTTTGCAAAACAAATACGTAAGCCAAATACGGATTCTATATTGGAAAACGGATTTTAAAACGCTGGTTACTAAAAAAAGAGAAATTTATTTGTAATTTAGCGAAAAGTCACTAACGTTGAATTCAAAATGATGAAAAAATTTAGCAAAATATTTTTCTTATTAAATAACAAATCTTAACATTAAACACGTGAAATATTTCAAAAAACTAAATTTAAAATAGTAATATTAAAAATAAAACCTTCATTCACTTATTTTAGTGAGTAATATATTAAACAATGATGAATGATTTAAGCCAACATAAGAAAACACTCTTTTAAGGTTTGATGTTTAAATACAACCAACGAACTGCGAGATAATAAAGTAATATTTAAGATTTTTTTTATCCATGTCCGCTCCCAATGTTGAGTATATGGCCGTCTTATGGAGATATCTCAACAGCAGTTTTTGTTACTCAGTCGTCCAACCTCTATTTTTCAAAACGATTAGTAAGGATAGAAGGATAAGACTAGGACAAGAGTAGTGGTTAACTAATCGCACTCGTTACACCCAGCCGTTAAAGGATCGGAATTGGTGGGATGGAACTTTTAGACATCACAAACACCCACGCCTTTGAACAGAAACCAATAAATCGATAAAAAAATGCTGTTCGTACTGGGACTCAAGCCCATGAAGTCTGTCACGGAAGGCCAAAACGCTAACCGCTGCGCCATAGGACCCGACCTTTTTTCGATCAATATTTAACTTTACGAAATCTTTATCGTAATCGTTTCTTGTTATTTATTTATATCCTCGTATTTATACACATGAAACAAAAATACATGCTAAGAATTGGACACATTAAAGGGAAGATTTGTATGATCATTTTGTATCGAATTCTATTTTCGTGATTGAATAATAGACCTTTCTCCCTAAAATTAATTTGAAACATTCGTTTCAGTGTGAGCGTGAATGAGTAAAATCGAGACGGATTACCTTTAATTTTCTAAATTAACAGCGAAAGCCGATTTTCCATTTGAAAGCGTAAAATCGGTTTTTATTCGAAAGGATTCAAAAGGATGCGTACCATAAAGGTTTTCTTTATATTACAAAATATGATATTTCTATAACCAAATGAAGATAGTCACTGAATATTCATCAATATTAGGATGTTTCAAAAAAACACAACATTTCAAGCACATATTTATATAAATATGAGATTATTTTTACATGCTACGCTTTTTAATCTTTGTTTATATTTATATTACACCAAATTTTATTTATATTATACTAAATTATATGAAAAAATACTAGATGATAGTTTCATCGGTCAGAACTTGCTCAATACGCTCTATGCATAGCCTGATAGTGTGTGTGTGTGTGTAACAATTAAACATAGTATCGGAAAATAAGTTTTATATTATAGAATGAATTTTATGATAACTAATTATTTTAAATAATCATCAATCGGTTTAATAGTTTTCTGTAAAAAAATCATTGTATCACATTATCATGAAAGTAATTTGAAATATCTGATAAATTAACAGCAACATAGTTCATTATTTGTTTGCGGTTTTGTCTATGGGCACAACCACAACAAGCTTTGAACTGAAAAACCAGAATATTGTTATTAAAATTTCAGGATAACCTCAACTAGCTCTAATTAAATTGTGCTTTGAGGCCTTATCGGAATAAAATTTTATCCTTGTCACATAATACCACATAAAAAATATCAAAAGCACGCGATATGCTGGTATGTGGAAAACAAGGAATAATCATGTAATCTGCAAAATAAATATAATCAAAAATGATCGTTTTAAAGGCTCTTTTTAGTAAAAATGACTAAAATATTACTAACAATTGTATGTGGAAATCGATTCCTAGCTCGACAGCGATTGAAAACGCGATACTATGTTTGTTCATATATAAATGTTGATAACTCTGACTTAGTGATTAGACCAGGCTGCTTTCAACTCCAAGTAATTAATATAAATACCAAATTAGATTTTTCGATACAAATTTTATTTCTTGTGATTTATAAAAAAAATCTCGTTTGATTAAAAAATATTTGGCGCCTTAACTGAATAAAATAAAATTAACCTATAATTAGTTTTATTTATGCATTTCTTATTATCTATATCATTGTATTCTTTTGAAACAGTTGTGCGATTTGAATTCATTACTTTAAAAAGGGAATTTTAAGACTATCTTCTTTAAATTTGTAAAATCAATATTATCGGGATGTTGAATAATTTTTCCAAATATTTTTTTTTAGTTTTTGTTAATTTTTGATATTTTGGTGATAGAAAGTTAGCATTATAGGTTGGTTTTGTTTTTTTATCCATTTAAGCTGAGTATTACAATCAATAATTATATTTTAGTACAAACTACCACTTGACAGTCATTTCTGATACTGCGATCATTCCAGATACTGAAACTAAATATTCAACGCTGTCGTTGGTAAGATGAATATTACATACATTACCAATAAATTTCTAATCGGTGATTCCCGATACGGCCTATTGTATAAGAAATTCGTTGTAATTTTGCGACGAAAAATCTTTTATTTTCATTCTACGAAGTCTGTTTAAGGTAGAAAAACAAGCAATTTAATTATATATTTTATACAAGACAATTTGATCCGACCAGCAAACTCGAAAAATCTGATTGTTAAATCGGGTGTCTATCGTTGGGTTACAACAGATGCCGAGGTCAACATCAAGGGTTCACTCACTTGAATATGGACCCTTATGTCTGGTTGATTTCTACAGCAGTTTAAATAAACAAAGAAGATGAGGTAACCGGCTGAGAGTTGATTTGTTGGCCTCATTTTTAGAAATAGTGAGACCCGAATGGGAGAATGAGATTTATAAAATTAATATATATACATATTGTGTTAATGAAAATAAAAAAGACTGACCGTGAGCCATTCGCTATCTGAGTCTTTTTAAAACTTGCTCTACGGTGCTAAAAAATATTTCCGATATGTCGCTGGCTCTTTAGGAACTAAGTGAAAAACATTTGTTATAATACACGTCCTGGGTTTTTACCGTCCATAAAAGGGCGTAAGTGTAAAAACATGTTTTTTCACTTGGTTCTTTAAGGGCCAGCAATATATCGGAAACATTTTTTTTAGAGAAGTCTTAAACAGTATGAAATGGTGTAATTTGGTGTAGAGAGCCGTCTTCCTGAAAATTAAGATAGATAAAAAAGAGGTGACGAGGTTGAACAAACTGGGTGTGAGACAAAAACTTAAATGGTTTTATTTAAAGTTTTAAAGATAAAATTAAGAGTACTCGATGTAAGTTAAAGGCACAACTTGACATTTTAACAGATTGTTGACTGATAAAAATTGGGTAGAATGCTTTTAAGCACAAGTAATAGTATGTAAAAAAACACTTTAATATTATTTATATTATAATAAAATGATGGAACATAATTGAATTGAATCAATGATTAATAACATCTGCTCCACATATATTGAACTGAGAGATAGGCTCTGATAGAAGAATGCCGTAATGATAATAATATCCGGTATAACCGTTACAGAAGAAAGGGTTTATGAGTATTTAATGTTTTTTGAATTTGGATAATTTTAATCTTATGATAAAATGAAATGAAACACGTGTCCTCCTTATGAATGTTTTGATTTATGCCATCGTTTAAAAATATTTAATTCATAAGTGAAAGAGTTTTTTTTTGAAAATATACAATCAATCATTTTTTTATAAACTTATTCATGACTAAGCGGTTTTAATTAATTACAGTTAAACTAAATAAACTAAAAGAACTAACTTACAAAAGAACAATGCTTGCTATCGCATTCAATATAGCTGACTTATCCATATACATATATGCAAATATATTAATTCATCTTTAAAAAAAATGTGAATAGGTAATACAAAAAAAATTATATAAAAAAACACAATATTCCTTTGTACTACTTCCACTTTTATTTAAAAAGATCTGGACCGGCTTCGCGCATGACTCGTTTTAATACCAAATGTTTATGACACCTTTTTTTATTTCATTTGGTTTTGTATAAATAATACTGTAACATTGTGTTTTCTTATCAATTGACAATACTCGTCATGAGAAAAACCGGTGCTAATCTTTTTAAATAAAATTGGATGTAGCACAAAGAAGTATTGTGTTTTTTAATATAATGCCTTTCCACTTTCAATAGTGAATTCTAAATGTGATACAAAGAAAAAAATATTAAGCTGAGTTGAAAGTTGACAAAAACTTAGTATTAAATATTTGTCAGCATAGTTTGCATAGTGAATACATCACTTTATCAACTAGAAACAATGAGATCGTTTTCCTTATGATTTAAATATCCAAAAACATATTTTCCCTAAAAGGCCTGTATTATTATGTAGAAAAAGACGGCTTTGAAAAATGATTGCAAAGCAATTAAATAAAATGTAATCAATATTTTTTGAACCCTTTGATGCCTAGCACATATTTATATAAAATTAAATTTCATCAGCGATATCCGCACGCACGCTCGATTCGGCGCGAAAATTTTAATAGGCCCATTTTGCGTCACGTTGTCGTTCTCGCTCTCGGCAATAATTTTACAATGTAATTTATTCGCTGACATGTGCACGCTGCAGCAATGCACGCTGCACAGTGCAGTGCGGTACATCGCTAATGGTCAGTCATTCACGTCATCAGCAAGTGCAAGCCAATACGAGACTCCAAACCAATTCTACTCTTGAAATTGAGTTATATCAACTATCGATTGGTATTCAAAGCACCTAGACATAAATTTTGTTGTTATTGGGTAATTAATGAAATCAAATATCTTGAAAGCTGTACTATTAAAACGAATCATGAATATTTGTGTTACTGAAACTTGCCCACTTTTATTCACAGTTTTATAACATATGTACATACATCAAATAATATAAATACATTTTTTTGTTTTTATTGCATGAGATTAAAAAGCGTGCAATGTGCAAAACCAGCCATGGTCATTTATGTTTTTTTCTTACCGATAATGGCCAATTAATATCTTCAATGTAAATACTTTTGTTGTGATTATGGAAATAGGCGGATATTTGTTAATATCCATCCAGTGGTACTCTATCAGTACAAAATAAGCAAGTCTTATATTTCATTTTTATCTGATTAATTAATTATTCATTTTAAAATATGATAATAAATAAAATCACATAATGGATAGATATCTAACAAATTCTTATATTTTTACACCAACCATAGCGTGTTATTAGGTACGGTTATCTGTATAATATTTTTTATATGCATATTTGTTTTGAGTGTTATGTACAGTTCCAATGGACTGAAATTAGGTATTCAAAGTTTAAAATATCAGTAAGTAAATAATGAGCAATTAAATATTCTTACATTTTTTTTAAATGTAAATAAATAAGTGAAAATGTTATTTAACGTTAATTTTATTTTGTTTCTGGAATATGTAAGTAATTATGAACGTATGAATATTTATTATATGTTTGATAATTTTAATAAACTAAACGCATATCATAGATTAATAACAATAAATAATCAATTATTAAGTTTTTAAAGTAGTACCAAATTATTATTATTTTTTGTATCAAACAAAATATTTTTTTCTATCGCCGTCGCTTTTATACATTTGTGTGATGTATCATTTGAATTTTTATTCCAAAAATCTTTCAATGTAAACGAAACAAACAATACAAATGTCAAATATGAATTCGAAATCCAATGTATTATTCCGCATGAAAAATTCATCACGAATCATGAAAATGCCTATGCGGCAATAATTCAAAATTTCGTAAAAACGTCAATAAAATGAAATACGTATCGAGAGAATGATAAAAACATGCAAAATGTTTTCACATCGTATAAATTTTTATCAGTTTGGAAATTTAGCTTCATGTGATAATAATGGCCATTATGATTTTGTCAGATTTACGATTGAGGTAAATACGCATTAAAAGCTTGTAAATAAAAAAAATACGATTTCGGCATTTAGCGATGCAATATATCAACTCTTGTCACTTTCTTTACTAAGTACTTAAGATACCAATTTATTCACCCAGTTAATTCATAATAATTGCTTTTTCAAAATATAAAAAGAGCGAATTTTGTACCGATTATATTGTGAGACCTTTGAAAATAAGAAGCATATTTCAAACTAAACATGTAGCAGTTACGTTAAGAACATGCAAAAGAGTATGTTAATATTGGGTTACTCGACAAATATTTTAGAGACTCTTAAACCACCAGATATGTATGCTTTATGAACTTATCTGAAAATTCTATGCAATTTCTTTAGGGCAAAGATTGTTTTTAAAAAAACATTATTTATCTCTTTTATGAAGTTAGTTATTGGTGCCAACATATTTTATTCATTAGAATAAAAAAATAAATATTTTTAAGAATTCTGGTTAATCTTTCTTACTAATCACATGAAATAATTATTAAAACAAAACATATGCTGTGACAAAAACAAATAAGTTTGAATAAAAATAGCAGATCAAACACTAAATATAAAGTATTGCAATCGGTACATACAAATCAATAAATAATTGAAAATAGTACATAATTAAAAACCAGTTGCTTAATTATTTAGTTACCTGATAATTAATCATAAATAATTTGATACAAATATTTTCGTTCTTTGTTTTTAAATAAACATTAAAATAAATTTATAAAAAATTACAGTAAAACTTCGTCAAGTAGCTGATAATGTCTACACAAATGTGTCGTTTGGCTATGTAAATTTTTAGATCTATCTATTAATATTATTTTTATAATAACACCGCTATCTCTTACGCATAAACAAATAGTGATATTAAGAAAACAAAACTTAACAATAAAAATTTTAAATAAAATATCTTATATAAACTTCTGAATATTATAAAAATATATTTTGCTTAATATAAAATATAAAATAACTAAGATTATTCCACGTATTGTGCTACAAACTGTGACACGTGTTTCGCGTCTTTCAAAGACATCTTCGGACAGACTTGCACAAGCATTTGTGAAAGTAGTCTGTCCGAAGATGCCTCTGAAAGAGGCGAAACATGTGTTACAGTTTATAGCACAATACGTGGAATAATCTAAGCTATTTTATTTTATATTAAAATGAACTTCCACAAAGTTACCGCTGAATCCATCGAAATTATATTCTGCTTCACAGCTTTTGTAACAGCAAACATAACTTTAAAGTTACTAATATCCATAAAAAATCTTACAGGTGTTTTTTTAAAAAATCCAATTAATTTATTAAGTAAACAAAAAAAATATCATTTATTTTTAACACTCGAAACAGTTTAAATGTTTGTGTTTAATTTGTTAAGTATAAGCAGTGAGGTATTTTTTAATGGAAAATATGAATGAATACAAAACTAGAGTGTTGTTTTATTATGATGTTATGAGTACTAAAATAAGTAAAACAAAACAAAAACGTTGGTAAATATTTTGTGCTGCTAATCCGTAAGAAAGGCTACGGATAAGATTATACATGAACAAAATTTTAATATTATCATAAGTCTGCCATATTTTAATTTCTTAAAAGTGGGATTTCATTTTTTAAGCAACGGTGAAGATGATAACTTAAGTAAAAAATCAAAGCATGTAAAAATCAAATATATTTATGGAGCTGTTACTTCACTACAGTGTAATCAAAAACTTAAATTTTATTATTATGTGAATTATGTGTAAATATTTAAACAATCAGCAAGGATTTAATGAAATACTGAAAAATGTACAGTATACAATATTACAAAGATTTTATATTATATTGCTTTTTTATATCATATTGCTATTTTATTTTATATTGTACTGCTTTACAGTGATTGCAGAAGACTTTACTCCAAGGGTGGTTGGAACCCATGCAAGCTTAGGAGCACCTGCTGTTCTGACGTGTGATAAACGTGATCATATCACCGTCACATCTTGGCTGAGAGATGACGCTATCCTTGTTCCCGGGCCACCTGATTCTGGTGAGTAAGCTATATATTATATTATAAAACAAATAACATCAACAAGTAATATGTATCTACGTAAATTTAAAAAAAACAATGAAAAACAATATTGTTTGCTCTCAAATTGGTAACTTTTAAAAATACTAATTCTTACAAGAATTACGTTTTTTTTAAGAAACCATTAAAAAATTTTCATATCATATTATTATTTGAGACTTTTTGCGTGTTGGGACAAAGCATACAATTATTGGCCACTTAATTTGTGGATACGTATCATTAGAAAGGTGAAATAAAAAAACATGATCTGTTAAATTGTTTATTTATTTATTATAATCAATTATCAAAATATGTAAAAAAAATACATTTTGGAGTTTATAAAATATAAAAAAAAAATAAAGTCAGAAATCTACAATTATTGGCCACTTTTTTTCAATTATCGCCCACCAAAAGATACAATTATTGGCCATACCAAAAATTGCAGTAAAAAAATATAAAAAAAAAAAAAATAATTAATGATGTAATTTTATGTTCCCACATCAATATGAAGTATAAAACTAAGTGATTAGTGCAACTTTATTTTACTATAATGTAAGAATCATATTTTTCAATCGCAAAGACTGTTCAATTTGTTTTTTTTTTATGTATATTTCAGTGCTTCTTTTACTCTTTCCCGACTATATTTCATTTGTTTATTCCGATGCATTTTGAGTCTGAAATAAACGAGAAAAAAGTTTTAATTATTGACCATCAAAAACACAATTATGGGCCAGGTGGCCAACATTTATATAGGATTGTCGGAAAAATCTGATAAATACAAAGGGGATTAATAATACATATTCTCAAAACAGTATTTTCGAAATAAAATTGAACATTTTACTTATGTCACATATTTTATTATTGGCCAGCCAGGCCAGTAATATAAATTCTGCAAAAAAATGGAATTATTTATTGGCCACCACCATTACAACTTTTGACAAAAATATATCCATTTCAATCAGTAAATGATTTAAAAATACACTAAAGACAAACTACTCAAATGAATTTTCAATTTATTTAATGAACATATAAATTTTTAACGTACCTATAAATCGACGTTAGTCACTTGTTTCACAGTAACGCTCCAACAGTAAGTTCAAAATTCAGATTTGAGGTTATTAGACAATGTTTTAAATAACAGTTATATGCTATATCAAGGGAGGAATACTAAATGAACTTCCTTATTAAGCCAACTTGTGGTAATGTTAGTTTCATATCTTGTAAAACTAGACTTTATCTGCAAGTGGCCAATAATTGAAGATGTCCAATAATAGTAGGTTTTACTCTACATAATATCTGAAGAAACGAAAGACGATAATAACGTCGCAAACATTTTTTTTTGGTATAATTGTTTAACTTTTAATATGCGACACTGTGGCATTATCGCATTCGGAATGTTTTGATGTGATAAGTTAAAACTGTTTTGTTTTATGTTCGCTGCATAAATTATCTTTATGGCGTCGGGTTTAACATTATCAAACAAAAAGTGTTTTCAAAATGAAAAGTTACTCGTTCTCTTTGTGTGACATTTATTTTAAATCCTAAATCCTAATAGTATTGACACCCAAAATCATTTTTTTAAATAATGCCCCAGGTTTATAATACTGTTTTAATTTAAGCGGAGTATACATATTTTTCTGCTTGACCTATTAATTTAATTAAATGTTAATTTTGGGCATAAAACTTAATTGTGACAAGAAAAACTTGAGTTTATTTCACCGCTGTGAAATATATAGAATCAAGTTTTAAAGAATAGAAAATATTCCTAAAATAACATTCCTTTTAGAAAATTTAGAATCAACGCTTAAATATATATATAGCCTGCGTTGGAGAAAATAAAATACTTCAATCGTTCATGGAAGGTGATAATATAATTTAAAAAAAACTTTTACTAAAAAGCCACGCTCTTCAATAATATACACCCGATTCTTTTTTACGCGATACATTGGATACAGAAATTGACACGTAAAATAAGTTGGTTGCAAAAATTAAAATATTGCGTAAAAAGTATCATATATGTATGAAAAACTAAGTTTTTGTCTTCGCGCAAAAAAAGTTTTTTTCAACCTTTAGTTTTTTATTATTTTATATAAATGCACACTGAAAACAGGTCCATATGTATACATGCATAATTGTATACAATTTTTAGGAGCTATTTGCTGCTGGCACTGTCGGTTGCGAAATATAATCACTTTTATGGTTTTTTTTCACTGTTACTCGGTGGAAAGGCATTATATTAAAAAAAAAAAATACTCATTTGTACTAATTGCACTTTTTCACAGATTTTTCACTTGGCAAGCATTACCAACTGATATAGAATACAATATTACGGTGTTTCATAATTCATTTTCATCATAATTTTATTTTGTGAATTTCGATGTTCTTTTGTTCATTTGGTTATTTTATTTATTGCAATATCGTGGAAATAAAAAAGACGGTGCCGTCAGAAAAGTCGCATAAAAGTGATATCGCGCAACAAAAAAAAACGCGTAAAAAGAGGACTGGGTGTACTGATGGTGATTTTTTAGTACTAGTTATTAAGCGATCATCAATTAAACGGTAAGATGTACTTGGTAAGAAAAATAAGAAAAATTTGTATGTAAACTATTTAAAATTTTGTGGCAAGCGTATTTTAAAACTCAGTCAGTTCGAGTGCATTCGCGCGCTGAATAGCACCGGAAGATGCCGAGAGGCGAAGCCCGGGTCGTGTTCGGCCAAAAGTATAATGGAAACGTACATTATGAAAAAAATATTTCTAATCTAAAGCTAAATTTCCATCAAGCACCTTCAGTCGAAATTCTAAATTATTTTAAAACTGTTTTAAAGATGTGAGTGTGATTTATGTCTCCATATTATATAGCTTAGGTTTCAAATAGGTAAACATTTTATCTCACAGTATTTATATTTAGATTAGCTTTATAATACAATATTGTGTTTTTATTTTAATTATGTCTCTCGATTTATTTAATTACTTCACCGCTAACAAACTAAATCTCACAAGACTTATTTTTCCGCAGGTCTCAAAAGCTTGAAATTCGTTTAAGTACTAAACGCTCTCTGTCTCAAGCACTTTTTCAACATTGTGAGTAACTTAAGACCAACTAAAATACAAACAATTTTATGTTTTTATTGAATTTTATTCTGTAATGGCCCATAAAAACAAAGGCATATTTTTTGTTTTGTTGTTTCAAATAATTTAGCTATTCCCGTAGAATACTGAAAAGTGCTTGAAACAAGACCGCTAAACATTGGTTATAAAATTATTTCATAACATCAGATAATTTAAACAGCAACCAAGTAAACAAAACCAAGTTGAAAAAGAAAGCTTAGTATATTATGAAATAATTATGCATATTAAAGATTATTCATGTTTTTCAGACAAGTTAACAGTTCTATTCAAACTGGTTAAAAAATTATACCTCTGTTTTTTCACAATACTTTCTTTGAGAGTTTTTTTCCTAAACGTCGAGAATTGATGCTTAGCCTTGTCTGATAAGAATAAAAAATGGACTTTTAATAAAAGATAAGCCTTGTTCGCATAAGCTTTTTTTAACACTTCCAGACCTGAATAGATACTCTCTGAAACTGTCGAGAAAAGTTTTACACCTCTCCATTGGTACGGAAATTGTAAACTTTTACAAACATGTATATATATATATATATATATATAAATAATTCATATTATTTAATCGGTATATAAAAAATACTGTATATCATTTCAGTACGATTTATAAAACACAATATTATGTATCTTATGTAATATAATTTAGTCGTAAATAAATATTATTGCATTATTATATCAAAACTTTATTACACTCTGGGAGATGATAAAAATTTCAGCCAAAGCAACAAATTTAATGTCATACTTTTTTTTTCGATAAATCTATATTTTTGATTAAAGTATATTATTTATACCTTCAGTAAAGTTTTTTATATTCAGTATTCTTGATTATAAACAAATCGCTTAGTGTAATTATTTATTTAAGATTGCTTAGAAGATTGGACAAATAACTACATATTTTATTAACGTACTATTTGAATGAAATCACATACTTTTGAAGTTTAGACGTAAATTTTCCTATTGTTTGATACAAATGTCAGTAATGTCTACGACGTAGAATCTATGGCGTAGATAACGACATCCATTATTTTCATAACTTTTTATTGCCGACAGATAACGCCACCAGTTGCGTATTCCCTTTGGAGATTCATCTTTGAGAACGATCGCTATCTCTGTTAGACGAGTCAGAAGCCGTCTCTTTCTTTCGTCTCATATCCATTCAAGCGAACAAACGCGGTCTTATCAGTTGGAAAGCACGCGCACCTTATTCTAGTGACTTTTCACAAGTGGTTTCTAAGCTGTTCTACGCCGAGTTATTATAACACTTAAGAATCTCTAATTGCCACTTTGAAATTGAAACATATTTAAAGCAGTTGAAAACTACATTGTTCATCAAAAAGAAGTATTTAATAAGTATAAAAAATTATAAAACCATTTTTTTGAATGAATCAAAATTATTTATATATTTTTTAGGAAAAAATATCATACCTTACTAATAATGTATGATAAGTATTGTCGAATTTTAAATGTTTGTAATTATGTGACACGAATTTATTACATTCTATAAATAGCTTTTATTTATTGATTTGGCATTTACTTGGTAGAACTCCATTTTAATAGGGTAAAATATCAAGGTATTTCAGTTCTACAGTTTTTTTAAAAAAAGTTTAAGGTTGATAGCTATTTCGGCTTACGCCATCGTCAGAACTATGCTTTAAACGTACATTTACTCAGCTATATATACTATCTAAGAAGAGATACACAATGCATCGAAATAGCTATCAACCTTAAACTTTTTTTTAAAAAACTGTAGAACTGAAATACCTTGATATTTTACCCTATTTCTATAAATAGCATTCGGTTGTAGGAATTCCGACCAGAAACAACCATTTCAATATCGACTGTGGAAAAGAAAAAGTATATAACCCACGGTTTTATCAATAATCACAATGTATATAACTAGAAACACGTACCATCAAACGGATGTAAGCTGCGAAAGTCAAATTTAGTTTTTCAGTTTGAAAAAAGATTATCATGTGAAAATTGCAACCAGGATAAACGACATAAAAAAAGGTTTTTCTTTAATAATGTATACAATTAAAAATAAACTAAGTCAAATAAACATCAGTTTATAAGTCTGCACGCACAATAAGGAAGTGTATATTTCATAATTTGCCTTTGGCTCGAAATCATTCTGATTTTTTTAATGTGTGGGTTAAATCTTTTTCCCTTTCTACAGTCGATGTTTAAAATGATACTGTTATGGTTATGACGTATATAAACAAATTAAATGTTTTTTCTGCAATATTGAAGATAGATAACTACTTTAAAAACTAAATGTTAAAAAACTAATACCTTGTTTCAGTACTGACTAGCCGTTATATCACATAACATACTGTCTTTCTTTCTCAAAAAAAATAATGTAAAATGTTTTTATTCATGTGCTGGTTAAAGATTCGTGACCAAACATTCAGACAGGAACCGTAATTCACGAATAATCAAAGAAGTTATTTTCATAATATATGTGGAGCACCTATTTCATTTACGGACTTTCGATTACATATAAATGATATTTTTTTTAAATATCGATAAATTAACAGCGAAAAAAAAGTTAAAAATAAATTAAAGTCATTTGTTAATTTTCATTATTTATAACACATAATTGTTTTCACTCATCAAAATTATTCAAAATATAAACCTTTGTATGTAGGTATCAAATGATAAGTCTGGAAGGGTGGGAATGATCAAACCGCACTGAAAGATTATTTGAAACCTTTTGTTCGAAGGGAATAAATTTTCTTTGAAGAAGATGAGTCGGTTTTCATTCGTTGCTGGAATGAACGTTTTTAGTAACTCTTTTTATACAATACGAATGCGAAAGCTGATGCCACGCCATAGATATACAGGATAAAGTTAGCTTTTAATAAAATTCGTCGTAAATGGCGAGTATTTTTGGTCAAGTGCCAATATTATTTTCACGAGGATGACCCCCAGAGTAGAACTGTTTTTAATGGAATATTAAATGAAAACTTAGACTTATATACCTAAAATCAAGCCATTAATCATCATATGTATCTTAAATGAGTGATATCAAACCCATATATCAACTGTGGAAAGGAAAATGGACGTAACCCACACATATCAAATTTTATAGGAGGCACAAAAAAGTTGTATGTTGATTTTGGGACATATGAAAATTATGAAATATACACAACCTTAAAGTGCACGGAGCTTCTAAACTGGTGTTTAGTTGACATAATCTAATATTAATTAAAGAAATTGTCTAGAAAAAATATTTTTTTCAGTCTTTATTCTTGGTTTCAATTTTCACAAGCTCATCTTTTTTAAAACTTAAAAGCTTAATTTAGATACTAATTTGAAATTTCCAGCTTACATCTTTTTGATAGAATGTTTATCAAGTTTTATACATTGTGATTATCAAAAAAAGCTGTTTTGAAAAAACTGTGGGTTACGTCCTTTTTCATTTTTACAGTCGATATGCATATATAAATCTACTCGTGATTTCAACAATGAAAAACAACAAAAAATAATACCTTGTATTTTTCATATAAAACAGATTACTATACAATACTAAATATAACATTTTGATTAATGAATTAAGAAATAAAATAAAGTATGTATAATATTTATATAGTTTGTGTTGGTACCTATATAAATATGTGTAATTTATAATAGATTTGCTGCAGTCCTCACAAGTTATTTGCATCAGAGTTAAAATAATATTTATTATTAATTAAAATATGTAGGTACTCTGTTGGTTTTGGTTTTGTGTTTATCATACCCTAATTTGACACAATAAGTATTGGTAAAATTACTCGTGGTGTAAATTAAATTATATTTTTTCATACAATTTATGAATGAAATGCTTCTTTAATTGTTACCGTATTATATTCAAGATTTGCAACTTGCAATACGTATTCTTGTATGGAGTCTGAAGATTCACAATGTCCTAGACTTTGAACCATTCACGTAGGCTCGAAATATAAAATACAAAACAATAAAAAGGTTCTCAATATTTGAATTTATATATGAAATATTTGAGAAATTAAAATTTAAAGTAAGTGAGAAAATGAATAATTAATAAGATTGCAATGGACGTCTTGCAAGCACGATGACAAGAGAAACTAATTGGCAAAGTGTTCGCATATTTACCGCTTCACACTATAACATAAGTGATTTAAGGATAGGTGTAATAAGTTTTCATTACAATAGGAAACGATCTTAGCTTAAACGAGAAATGGCTTCTCGTGGGGAGGTTAACTTCTGCATTGTTGCCACATAGTGCGATATTCGCTAGGTGGTAGAGTTGCTAGTCACAGCGACAAATCAATTTACTGAATCGCCGCACCGCGCAAGTTAAGGGATATAAATTCCTTCGCTTTGTTCGATTGTGTGTACAAACGCCTGATAAAGTTATTATTACTTGGCTAGATATCGGAAGTTCAATTGGAGTTTCCTCATTCTGTTATACATATAAGGCGTGCAAGAATTTACCGCATTACTTAGGTTTGTTTTGAAAAATCTTTTTACTCTCGTGAAAAAGATTGCAAATAAAAAAATCATTTTCATTTAATAGACACGCAAACATTTTTTCTATTCGCAATAAAAGACAAGACGTAAAAGAAAATATAGAGATAATGACTATTTTGCAACACATTTGTATTTTTTTATTCAAAACAAAAATTACTCATTTAAAAATCATTCATATAAGGCCAGATTATTATGATACTATTTGCTTTCATTGAAATATTTTTCAGCAACGAAATCCTATGTTAAAATTGTACAATCAAGCAAAACAACGAACCTTTGCTTGAACTATTTTCAATAAATATATTATTATATTTACTTTAGTATTTATTATCATTTTAAACTTTCGAATATATACAACATGAAAACTTTTTTTTTCTCAGCTTCCTGCAAAATATAGATATGTATATTATTTATTGTATCGCTTGAGTCATAAACGATGTAGGTAGACCTTTTTGAACATATTGTAATTTAAGATAACAATTCGGTTTAAAAATAACACGGTTTGGTTTATATTTAAGAGTTTTGAGTATTTAAGCATCATGGCTTTCAAGTATTTATTTTAAAATTACTTTACGTAAAAAGAGGGATACTCTTGTCTTAAAAGTTATAACATTACAAATAAAATCAACAACTATTTTCACTAATATGGTCATGTCTCAAATAAAAATATTTTCATTAATATTGTACAATATTTGAAGATAGGTAAAATCTCTAAATATAAAATCGTCTAAATATTAAAAAAATCTTAGAATATTGAACCCAGTTTATTTTAAACCGTATTCCATCATAGACACTCTGGTATAGTGGCATTTAAAATTCATTGAAAAATACGCCATGAAACGTATCAGATCGCTACTGAGTAAGCGAGCGTCTAAGTACTTTAAGTGCATGCTTTTTCAACCCCTATTGGTATGTACTTACTGGAATTGTTTTACAGTACATAAATGATATATACTTAGAAATATATTGTACATGTTAACACGTAACCAGATGAGTACTGTCATAAAATTTTACACCAACGTAGTGGCTAGATTAATAATTGTAATGAAAAAAAATGAAATATGTTTCTAAAGTGAAAACAATGAATCACAAAGATTATACAAAATATATCAAAGTTAATTAAAAATACATTTGTTAAACCTTACCCATAAAATTAAAAATGGAACCGCTGCTCAACTCCATGATAATCCTATTTCATTTCTCAAGGTAGTTCTAGTTTCCCATTTTCTTGCCCCCAATTGGAACACCTCCCGTTCACCACCCATTACTCAACGTCCAAACTCGGATGAACTCAATTTGAACTTTCACACTGACGCTGTCACCTCGTATATTTTGGGGATGATTACCAGTAAATGACTTTACTTGGGTTTGTCTATTAACATACAAAATAATTGTAATTTATAAGGACATTTTATTTTAAAAGATTGAAAGACAACATCGATAAGAAATTCTTTAAACTAATATTGACAGTCGAACCAAACCATTTGTGCAATGAATTTACCTGTTACATATTTTAAATACGTTAGATGCTTAAATCTCTACAAAAGATTGATAAAAACACCTAATGTTGAAGTCATAACAATGTTTACAATATAATCAAACTTTTCAGTTTGAAGATCTCTGATTTAAAAGTAAATTTCAAATCAATCAATTGTACATTGATGTACTAACACAAAAAATGATTATAGTTCACAATGCTTACCTCCCGAGAGTTATTTGGAATACATTTAAATCAGCTAATAGTCACCTTTCTTTTATTCAAACAACAGTGATAAAATAAATAAGACTATTCTACGTATTGTGCTACAAACTGTGACACGTGTTTCTTTTCTTTCAGAACCATCCTTAGACGGACTTACTTTTATAAATGCTTGTTTAAGTACGAATGATTTTAATTTTACTATTCTCATATATAGGCAAAGAGAGGATGATAGAAAAACAAAGAAACAATAATGGTAATACAAATGAAATTTACATTAAGAAATGATTTAACTAATGAGTTGCATCAATTAGGACGGGTAAAACCGTTGTAAAATGAATTTAGCATTGGCGAACAATCTGTTATATATAGAATATTTTTTAATAATATTTCTTTATTGTCAATACTTAATAGTAACGTAGAAATACTACATCGAGTAAATAAAAAAGGTTTAAAAATGAATAGATTAGACTTTTTAGAAATAAATAAAATTATAACAATAAAAAATATTATTAAATAAAACAGGTATGTTTACAGAACAGTAACATAGTGATGGTGCAGTAACATACTCAGTCACTATAAATATGGAGCACAAAAGTAGTTACTTGACAAATTTAAATTGGAATTATCAAACATTTTATTTTAACCCAATAAGTGATAGTTAGTAACTAGGTACACAATTGTGTGCACTTGAAAACTTACCCTTGGAAAAACAAACAAAAAAGTATTTTTTTCTAAAGATATTTATTATGAAGTAATTTATGATCATCAAAATTCAAAAAGTAACTTCTAGTAAGTAGCCCAGAATATTTTTTTCAATAAAAAGGAAATGATTCAATGTACAAATAAAAGTGGTATAGACAGTATTATATGATTTTGTCACTCAACAAGTAAGGGAATTTCCTTTCAAAAATTCTTATCAGAAAAATTTCCAGCAGTTATACAGATAAATGAAAAAGTTCAAGTTCCGGTTTGAACTCACTCTGAAAGTTTTCCAATTTTTCCTCGAGGCAATCATTATTGAAACTAATAACTCTTCTCAGAGTGCGATCGCCTTCCACAACTTCTACTCTTTTCAAACGCTTAAGAAACTGTTTATTTCCTCTTTCAATTTAAGGATTCTGAACAGAAACTTTACGTTACTTTGTTTTAAAAAGTTTCAATGAAGGTATTTCATTTTCATTCATATACACTAAACAAATAAAATTCAGAATCACCAAGTAATTAAAAAAAACCATTATAAATATATAATATTTTTAATTATCTAAAGCCATATAACAATCAATGTTATTAAATTGAAACACAACCTAACTTTGAATTTTTGTTACTTTGTATTTCAAAGGTACAAGCACCACTTTTTTTTCTTTATTTCAATCAATATAAAAAATATTTACCAAAGAAAAATGTAGTGCTTTTATTACTTTGCTATAAATATTGTTTTTTACAGATTATAACCTCATTTATCGTTTGAAAAAAGATTTTCTTTATGAAAACACTATGCTTCGATTTGATAAGAACGGTATTTAAAAAAAATCAATATTGATAGATTTTTTATCATACCTACTTAGTATTTGGAATAGATTATTTAGCATAAAGAAACGGGAAATGGTAAATGCCGTAATGCATTTCGCTTGAAAAGAAATATTTAGATTTATGAATGCAAACAAAATAAAAACCGCAAACATTACAAAATAAAAAGATATATATTTTAAATTGTCGTGACAACGTGTAAAGGAGAGTAAAAATGAAAAATGTTAAAGAGAGGAAGCGAAAAAACGCTGGAGGCTGGAACACAATCCGAGGCCTTGCGCAAGCCGAACCGCTTAATTGCATTATTTTCCATAATTTATCGAGAAAAAGTGCTAATGGTGGAAACGACGGGGCGGTTGAGGGGTTAAGGGCGTTTTCAGACAACAGGGGCTAGAAGGAAGCGACCCCTCATTTGCCTAGTGGCGTCTCGTGACTGGTTAGTTTTACAAAACAAAGCATATTTGCAATTGAAATTATCATGAAGTCGGTGACGTTAGGGTTAATGTTATTTTGTGTCAGGGCCTATAAAGAATGTAAAATATGGAAATTTAGCCAAGGTGAAATAATGATAATGCCTAATTTAATATATATTAGTAATACTAGAAATGTATAATTATTATTTTAAGCTTAGCACTGATATACAATTAAGAAACTTTTTTATGTAAAACAACGATATAAATGTCTTTTTTTTTTGGATATCAAATTTATGGAGCTTCAAGTACCAGGACGCACCAAGGTTCTTCCAGTCTCCTTCATCGATAAAGATTTTGAAAAATTGTAAATTGCATCCACTTACCGTCGTTTGCAGACGGGAAGGCGCGATCACTACAGAGATAAGAAGTTCACGGGAACTCCATATGTATTATTTTGCAAATCACATTCCATATGCTTCCTCCATACTATATCCGTACATGTACACACACATGCGAATACATACATACACACATACAGTACACAAAAAACATTTAAGCAAAGAGAGTCATTTTCGTGATGCTAAGTTCGTTCTAATAAATGTCTTTTTAACGCACATGGGTAAATCCCAGCACGAACAGATATAAAAATTGATTTTTCAAAGGGTTTATGTATTTGTGTCAGAAAGCTTATGACTATATAAGTGGAGTCTGAACCCGAGCATCCAATTTTAGGTCTCCATTAGGAATCTATATGCTCAACCTTCTCATGTATTACCAAATTTTTTACGTTTTTTTTTTAGATAATAATATTTTATTATACATCTGTAAAATATGTTCAAAACAAACAACAGCATCGCAAAAATATGGTTCTATATTTGAAGTTTTAAATAATTGTTAAACACGTTTTTTAATCAAATTTGGTTTGAAATACTTTGCAATTTTTTTTTGTGCCAATTCATCTTTTATATTTCAGAATGTCAGTGTGAACAGTTACAGAATCAATTTTCTCCTGTTGTTATAATCCACCAATATTTTTGCACGACTCTGCCCAAATTAAAAAAGAAATTGTGGAGGCTCTAAAAGAATAAAGAAGCAAAGACCTCAATAACAAGTATTCAGCTACCGTGGCGAAAGTATTATGGCGGTATGGAATGAAGCAACTTAATAAGGAAAACCAAAGAGGGAGGCATTCGCGTGATTTATCACATTGTTCCCCTATATCTCTCAGGTTCATAGCATAATGGGGACTTACTCTTTTGGTTTTTTTCTCTCTTAACGCAAGCAATTTACTCGAAGATTTTGCAAAACAAAATCCAGCAATTACGGCCTTACGTACATGAAATATTTGTAATGTTATTTGAAAGTTAAGAAAGAAAGTTATTTTTTACCATTACTTTTAGAATATTAAAATAATATTGCGGGAAGGCTATGTAGTTAAAACATTTACCGTTTTTTTTTTAAAACAATATTTTAGAAAAGAAATAACCACGTCTTTTCTCAATGTTAAGTATATGGATTCCTACTGAAGCATCTCAACAAGTTGTCTAAGTGAGAACTGCTTGTAACTTCATTGGTCAACCTTATTTTTTATACAGGCAGTTTATGGATAAAATTCCATCAATTATTTAAAATAATTTAAATTTATGTTTCCTCATTTACAGCATATTAAAAGAGGTTCTTAAAATTGCACTTTGAAAGTTTTCACATGTTAAATTGCTGTTTCAACATTTGTAACTATGTACAAAAGGATCCAAAGCCAGCCGAGTACTGTGGTTTTGAGCAAAGCGCTCCAAGAAACTTTGATTTTGAAGCTTTCGCTCAAAGATAGGGGCAAAGGGAAACATGGCGAGAGTGAGAAACTAAACGTCAAAGATCGGTTCGAGATGTTAATTTACATTTGAAACCCCTTGGTGAGCCAACAACTTTGGAGATCTACTCCGTGACTTGTATGGCGACAATTCAAATGGCATTTAGTGATTAAAGCTCTTCATTGTTGCCAAATATAACAAAGCTATGTCGGTTATAACCTAACCGCTAAGTCTGCAGACCTTCTTGTAAGTGGGATATGTAAACGGCTTAATTTTATGTATCATTTTTGATTGTGAAATTTGATTTGATTGTAAGGAACCAATATCAACGTGAATTTATTTTTTTGAATCGTTCAAATTATGTACGTGTTTGTGTGAATTGTAATTTTTAGAACAAATTAACTTATAATTTTATGAAAATTTAAGCATCCGAAAAATCTTTTTTTTAAGAAAAGCAAGAAAACGGTAGCATTTTATTTTGAACTCAATTGAAGCTAAATTTGAGTACTACGAATTATATGACTTTTATTTATAAAATTTAAATTTTTCAATTTTTGTATTTTATAATACTATACCATTTCATGTGCTTTGCTTATTTAACCATTTACGAATAAATCATGTAGTCATGTCAGATGAATGAAACAGTTAATTTATAGTCAGCCTATTTAAATAAAATATTTAAAAATAAAAATTCTATCAACAGAAAAAAAAACTTAATGTTTTTATAGAAGCGCCTTTATACTGAAAAATCACATCGCAAAAGAGAAACACGTCGCACGTATAGTAATACAAAAAGTGGTATTTGCAAAGTGATGATCTTTCATTGAAAATTCGACTGTAAAATAAAGCCAATGTGACTATCGTTTTTAAATTTTTAAATGAAGAATTGGTATATAAAAACGTTTGATACATTAAGCAATGTAATTGTTAGAAAAAAAATGTATCTCAACCCGAATAAAAATGCCTTCATAACAATATGTTTTCTGTGTTGAAATTATTTCAAAAGAAGTTTTTTTGAATATAAGATAACATTGAAATAAATTGGGTTCCTAAATAATGCTTAGTCAATAAGGTTTTAGACATCACAACATTGTTATTTTTGGGTATTATAATGAAAGATTAACGGTAATTTTGTTATTTGTTCCACATAACAAAAAAACCAACCTCTATCAATCTAGCATCCCGAAGCAAAATCTTTCGTGGCTAACTGACCATAGTTTCCTCTATGAGCCTAGAGCTTAACAAACAAACATTATGTTATATCGTGTAGGCGGGACCCTTTCACGTCCGTTTCTCTATCTTTCTTTTTTTATGTCGAAAAGCTTTACTTAAATTTTTGCTGATTATCATATTTTTTCCAACAATGTTTTGCTCAAACGATAGATGATTAGTAAGTATTCACAGTAATATGTTCACAAAAATCATGGGAGGTTGCATATGCTATATTTTTTTTAGTAATGATTTCACACAGTTAAAAAAAATATTCTACAATAAAAGTTAATTGTGAAGAAAATAAACAATAAAGTTCATCAGCACCCATATATAATTAGTTTAATCCCCTTCGCCACTCGCCACGGATGTAAATATGTGGCCACATACTTTTCCGTGGCGTAACGAAAGTTATGCGTTATTCGATTTTTGTGCTAGGATTGTCTCGGCAGCAATTTACCAAGTTTGACGGTTTGCACTTCAGTGTGCGATTTTTTTTCTAATAAAACGTTTCCGGAGCTTCTATGAGTGTACCACGATTCTTGCATGTTGACTCTAATAAGTTGACTCTAGTAATTACCAAGTCGGCGTGGCGACCTCTGGTCGGACTGATTAATATAATGAATTATAAAATTATCATTATTTTACGCATAATAAAAATCGGAAATTTGATTGAGAAATTTATATTAAAATAAATTGGATATTTTACTTGAAAAAAAAACCTAACTGCGTCGTTGTATTTATTTGTGGTGATTTTTGATAGAATTATCATCGCATAAAGAATAATAAACTTCACTAATTTTCTCGGAAACGAAGTTTTTATATGGCTTACTAAATAAAAAATACTCAAAAAGGCTAACATAATTATGTGACCATAAAAACCTGTTTCAAAAATATCTTGAATTTTTTTATGGTATAATATATACATAAAGTATGATTGAAATTTTGCCTACATTTTATGATATTAAGCCTCTTAAGCGATATTCAGATAATTTTCATGAAACTAGTGAAAATATTAAATCAATTCGTGAAAATTTTGAATTTGAGACTTGCTAAAACCGTTCTTATATGAGGAGCAAACATTTTTATATAATAGAAATTTGATTTTTAAAAATAAGCCTTTCTTATAAAGGTCAAATACAACTACGTTGGCTAAAAATTCTAAGGGATAACTTAGTAAGCCCGGATAACAGAATTCTTCGAAAAACCTAAAATGTTTCAAGGTAACTGGTTCCTACTTGTTTTTGCAATCGTATTTGTCGATAACAATCAATGGAGTAGCACAGATGGCTTATTTTTAAGGATTATTGTGAAACCAATTGGCCGAGAAAAGATCAATGCGATCAGATGTTTCATCTTTTCTTTTATTAGTATAATACGGCCGCAGTTCTTGAGAAAATGATGATAAAAAAGTGAAAGATATATTGAGGATCGGTAAATCATATAGATACATAATCATATTTATTCTTGGCTCAACAACTTTATTTATGACGGGTACCATGTACCCAATAGAAATAATTAAAAAGGGCACATTCAAAAGTATACTTCATTACAACTGATTACTGATTATGACAAAAGTTTTGGAAAGCACTGTGATAAAGGCTTTATAAAGCCACCCTACCTAGAGCTAATAAAGAATAATTACGGCCGGAGAGGCTTCGACTGCGTGGCGTTGGCTCATTTATTATTGTTAGCGCTCGAAAGTGGTAGTTTCTACGTCCTCGCAAAGCTAGCCAACGTGCCACTAACGTGAAAAAGTGATGGCTGTTTGAAGAACAAATAGGGTATCGTTGGTCTCAAATTACGTAAAAGCCATATACGGCCTAAATAACGAGCCAAGTTTGACTACTGAGATATTTGGCAGAATTTTTGATTAACGGCTGAACGTCTGGTGTAATAATTAATCGTACTTATCAAGCGAATAAAGCGAAAATATAAAAAAATGGATTATTTTATACCAAATTGGTCTACCCAACGAAAAGATTTTATACTGAAGCTTATTCGATAAGTTTCAGTCGAACATTTAATAACGATATGATTGAAATAATAATAAAACAATGTTAGCTTTATACTCACACAATAAGTAAGATAGATATTTGCATTATAAATTTCCAAATTAATTTTATTTAAATACACTATATGTACAAATACACATACGTCATGACAATCAACTATCAAAGTACTATATTTAGCGACGAAAAAATGTTTCAGTAATAACTAAACACAATTGAAACTGGTATTTGATTTTTAATATTAATATGTAATCTGTAAGTTCGTATTTCTGATTTAAGCTCTGCAAATCTAATAGCCAGTTAAAACATAGACCTTTATGAGTTTTTTTAGCTGCTAAAAATTTTCTTCTGAAAATGTGTACTATCATTATAAATTTTGCTAATTATAATATGTGTTTACTTCAACCATCTAAGCAAACTGTTTTTTTAAAAGGTACATATAATTAATATATAATTTTATTTTAATGTTTTTGGTTGAATTTTAATTTTAACACATGATTTTTTTTTATTCATAACAAGCGCAGTCAAAAAATACTTTTGTTTAAGCCGAATAATATTTTGTTACGCGTTTGAGTTTGCAGTCTTTAGTGTATCAGATATAAGAAAATAATTGTTTTCTAGTACTAAATGAATGATTCATATTGTAATGTAATACAATTTTTTAATCAACTTTTATTAACGAGAAAAGTAATTAGAATATATTTTATTTTTGGCTTACACAACTTCACGATAAGTATTAATTTATTCTTGAATTCGCAAACCAAACAAACATTTGTGGATTCCTAGCCAATCGACCAGTTCCATAAATTGATATTTTATTCATGGGGCTCATTATTGCGAAAGGAAAACTAGCCGGGTGGAAATAAATGTATCCAGATATCCTATGCCGAGGAAAAGGACAGACTATGAAAAAAAACTACAGGAAACTTTCTGACTCTCTTCCACGATATTCATGGACCAGAATTTAGTAAGGTCATTTGCTTTTTAAATGACCGCAAAAAGTAAAGGCTGACGCAACTTTATAACGAATTACTTATAAGATTCATGTGCGTAAGTATATTTGAGTTAATTTATACTTGCCATAAATGTTTAATTTTATTTACGAAGTTATCTAAGAATACTTTTATAGAATATAAACGCGCAACAGTCATTTTTATTAATTCCATTATTTCAGAATAAATGATATTTACTAGAATATCTATTTATTTAATTATTGTTTAAAATTAAAATTATAGTACATGATATAACAGCTGACGCCAATTCGCCATGTACTTGACAAATATAAAGAGACAAAATATAAAATAAAACTACATAATACATCAAAATCAAGAATAATATATATGATACAAGTGACAATATATTTTTTTAAATATAGTATATTGAAGTTCTATATTTTTCTGAATTCAAAATATAGAATTACTTTTTTCATATCCATTATTCTATCTATGTAAATGAAAATATTTCCATTTAGGGTTTGCGATTATTATTTTAAAACCATGGCTATTGTTGATAGATTTTATCGTAATTAACAGATTAGAATTCTTGGTTGGACCTTCATAAACGTGATTTATATTTTTATCATTCATAACTTACCATATTTGACTATTAAAACGTCTTGTTAAAGCAAACAGCTAAACAATAGTCGTTATGTATTTCTACACATCTTTACTACTCTATTTGTCGAAATGCTTTATATAGAGTTTACAATGTAACGTGTCTTCACTGAGATGAAACATGTTTAATAAAATTAAAAAAAATACATTATACGTTTAAAAAAAATACATTTAAGTATTTTGACAATACTTAAAATTAAGCAAACTCCAAAATTAATTGTTTTTTTCTGAATAAAATCATGTGGTTGAAATAAATACCATTACAACAAACACCAGAACTACATATTTCTGCGTCACAAAACACTAAATTATATTTTCTGGCAGCATAAAATAAACGTTATTATCATCACATAAACCCATCGATAAAAAAATATAATTGATATTTTTTTGTAAATATATAACTATAATGCAATAGGTACTTTAATGGTTTCCATATTACACGTCAACGGTGGTTAATTGTACTATTCAATAAAAATCTAACTTCAAGATCTAACATTAAACGATGAAACTACAATCTACTATTTTTTTAGAGTTATATTTAACAGCAATAGCAAAGAATCTCACATTCTATTTTTCAACGACCGCAACTTTACATGCCCTAACATCCAACTCTCCGAGCTTCCGACGACCACCCATTCATCCATCATCCCGACAGGATGCGCTCTGCACTTCCGGTTGCATTTTCAGTTGTGTTTGTTGTCGCATACCTACCAATCACTGTTCATATGCATGTATAGAAAATTACTCGGCATAATAATACACCAGACAAAGCTATCTACGGATATATTTTTATACTATTCATGTTAGGAAATGGCATAGAGTGCATACTTGTGGAAAGTTAAATGGAAACGTCAACTGATACATGTTTTGTATAAAAAATCGGTAATTTTACGGAAATTGTGTAGGTAAGAAAATCATTTTACATACTTTCAAGTTTTTAATTAAGTGTATTATTAAATTTTTAAGAATACCAAAAAAACAATATTTTCCACTGAACGTTCGTTTTTTATCAATATAATTGATAAACACATGCCAGATTATATTTTTTTTATTGTTTTAAATATGTCAATTCGACTTTTAAGTGGAAGGTTTATATTATATTTTTAGTTTTTTTTAAATAATTGTCAGCAAAAAAAACGTTTGAAGTTGAAAGATCATACTATATAAACTCAAGAAGAATTGACATCAAAACTCACACTTAGTTTTCAAATTTAATTTGACATTTACTTTACTGGGAATCAAACCCAGACTAACCTGATCGGTAGAGCAAGCAATAATCTAGAACACAGCGGGCGACTGAAATATCCAAGTATAATCTTGGTGAATAGAGTTAGATATTTTTATGATGCGAGTGCTTTATGTTATTGATGCTCAAGAGCTTGAAAAAATCAAGCAATATAAAATACTTACTACCAAAAATCGTTTTTTATACTACAAACCGAGAGCTGCAATTTAGTTTATTTTTTCCTTAAAATTACTCAGTTTTACGCGAAATTTATATTTTTCCAGATTCACTGCAGTTGAATGATGCGTTAGTGGGTAAACATATAATATATCAAAGGATAGCGTGGCTCGCAGTTGCCGTATCGTAAATTACATCGCTTAGTGTGTGAACCTTCCGACGTCTACTAATGACCCGTCTCAGCTTAGAACAGGTGCAGTGCGATTTTAAACTTTTTAGCCTCAGAAACTGCTAGCAACGATGAAGCTGCTGTTCTTCAAATTGTTAGTTAAAAATTAAACATATTTTTTTTGGCATATAATATTTTAACTTAGATTATGCAACTTGATTTAGCTATAATGTGTATGTATATCACAAACAAAGTTATTGACAGTCAATATAAAAAATAATAATGACAATGAAAGACATTTTATACTAAGCCAACGCAAATACAAATTTATGAAATACTGATTAAAAACATATAGCTTTTCCTATAGATTTATTTTCTTAATGCAACCATATGTCTACGATGTTGGTTATCATTTTTTAAAGTGGATAGAAAATATAAATGCAATTTGTTATAAACTTCATAAGCCTTTGTTTGGGAAAATAATTTAAGTGCAAATCCTAAAAAATATTCGATTTGTACGTTCCATATCATAATTTTGAGTTACTAACTTGTTTCGTATATATCCGGATATCGAATATTCGATATCTGGATATATTCGGCCTTTTTTTCAATTATTCGATGTTTGGGTATTTGGGGAAATATCCGAATAGTATTCGTAATAATTTTTTTATGAAATATGTTACAAAATCTCCACAATTTCTCCACATTTAAAGAATAATTATGAATTCCCCAGGTAGTGGTGTTTTCGCTTTCAAAAACTCAGGTGTTATCAATATCTTATCATAATACTTGATGTTGACGAATCGGCTCGAATTTGGGGCTATAAAAAACCTTCAATGCCGTTATTTGATTCATTAAAGAAATACCGCTGTAGTAATCCGATGAAGCTGCAAATTTTAAATATTGTAATACAATGGAACGATATTGAAATGTGTATTTATATGTTTTGTCTTTACTTAATACAGAAATGTGAAAATATTTAGTCTTAAATTATTATAAACATCTGTTTTTGCGTGCGAGTTATACGATTATTTAGTAAAAACTCAGAAATCGAGACCACTGTCTATTAGCAAAAACAGCCGGCTATTCCTTGTTTATCGAAATATGTTTTTTTAAATCATAGTTTTAAAAATATTTTGTATATGATATATTATATTTGGATCAATTAAAAAAAATAACAGAAAAGTTGTTTAAAACACGTCTAACAATAAAGCCAACGTCAACTGCTACTAAACGAGTATTTTTAACGGCAGGAATAATTAAAAACTAAATTAAAACAAATTTAAAATATGAAACATTATTTTTAAAATATGCATCTTTGAGATTTGAATAAATGACTTTTATTAAAAATAAGCTCGTTTTTAATGTAGGTACTATTTAATGTAATATTTTACTTTAAACATATGATGTATGTATATACTAAAAACTATCCGGATATCCGAATACATCCGGATAGTTTCAGTTTTACTATTCGATATTCGAATAGTTGATAATGACGAATAGTTGGAATCCCTAGTACAGGGATGGCGAACCTTTTTCAAAAGTGAATCAAATTTGATTTAAAAAAAAAACATGTCACGGGTCACATATAGGATCCCGGGATTGGTATTAGCTCACTGAGGAATTTGAAATCCTCAATTCGCTATACTTTTTCCCCGAACTATCTCCAAACCTCGTTTTTTTATAGCTCACCTAGGAATTTGAAATCCTCGATTTGGTATACTTTTTCCCAGATTGTCACAGAAACTCGTTTTTGTTTTTTTTTAGCTCACCGAGGAATTTGAAGTCCTCGATTTGGTATACTTTTTCCCAAGTTGTCACAGAAACCCGTTTTTCATAATTTCTAAAAGTTCAAGCGGGTCAGATAATTTCTCACGCGGGTCTCTGATAAGCCATCCCTGCCCTGGTATAAACGTATTTTTACTTACTCAAAAATCAAGTCTGTCTTGCTCAGTTATTTAATCTGCTAGTCTCGCATGTACGGCATATAATATTTTTTTTGCTTTATTAAAAAAGTAAACAGGTAAATAAATACATTGTTAACATGATTTATCATTACATGTTGAGTTGAGCCAGTACTTTAACGTTTTCTTTTAATTCATTTCAAATATTGATCGAATATGCATTAGTATATTAGAACTCTGTTAAAATAAAGAAAAAATAAGAGAATATAGTAATATATATATGTGTGTTAATAGTTATTTTAAAATTACGGCATTGAATGCTTACTATCAAATGTTCAATCTAATTATTATAGAAATATTTATAAAACCATATTAGAATAATAATATTTTAAAGAAACTTTTTTTCCTAAAAAAATGTTTATTCAATTTAACAAACGGATAACAAATTTTAAAAAAAAACCTTTAATAACATGAGTAGGTACTTGGAACTTTTTACATTATCGTTTTTTATCAATTATTTTGGAGCCCGAGCTTTAGAACTATCCTTTCACACTCTTTTGAAAGGTAAACTCTTTTTTGTCATTTATCATCTTCTAGTCTGACGCTGTCGCGTCACTTGATTCTGAGGCGTTATCAATAAAAACTTTATTCAAACGTTGTCATAAATAATCTTCACCATACAAAATATACACTTTCATACAATTTGAAGTCTCGAAACAGGGGCGTTTTACTCTTCAAAGAATTCAGATTACGGAACACAATGGAAAATGCTTGACGGGAGGTCTGGAGATAATATACTTTCTCAAAGTAATTTGAAGCAATCCTTCACTTTGGATAATCTTTTCTATGAAATTTGCTTAAAACATTATCATTTATAAAAATATATGCCTCTAAATTTTTCTTAAACTGTTTAGAAAATGATTTTTTTTCGAAAGCTTAAGTTAATGAACGTTTTAAGAAGTTTTCAGATTATTTTTTTCACAAATAGTTGTTTAACTTAATTCTAAAACTTAATTCAGTTTTTATTCATAAGAAATAAAAATTCGATCGATTTTGTTCAACTAATGAACATGTTTAGCCCAATATTAGTTCTGATGAACATGTATATTAAAATTGTGGTAACAACAGACTTGTTCTTCGTGATTGACAGAATTTGTAATAGTTTATTATAATGTTTTTTCATGAAAGATCAATAGTAAACTATATTATTATTTTTAAAAACGTTAACCAAAAATATATAATAATTTTCAACGTTTTTTGAAACTTAATACGTTCATTGACAAATAACAAACTATGATCACCCTTAAAATAAAATCAATATAAAATAAATAAAAAAACCTTTTTTGTTCGTTATTGTACTGGATCATTAGGAAGAACGACAGTTGACCGTGATTTATTTTATGTTTTGACTAATTGTTGTTCGTGTTTGGTAAGAAATAACGCATATAACAATACTCATGATCGTTTCAAAAGCTGAAACTCGAGATAAAATTACTAATTCTAAAGAAAGAGTATTTCATTTTAAATAACATTGTAAAAGAAGCCGATCGGTTCAGATCGAATATCCAAACTTAATCAAAAGCTCAGAAAAAAAATTTCATGGTGAATTCAGTTTCAAAAATAAATTTAAATTAATCCACAGGTAATTGATAATGCCAGTGTTTGGATATTTCTGATCTCAATACAATGTAAATAATGATAATTAAATATTTTACAAATTAATATTTTTATCATACCGAATCATTTATTTTATGTTATTTCTATATTTAACAAAACAAAATCTTAAATAGCCTTTCGTTATAATAGCAATAAAAAAAAAAATATGTGTAAATGTATCATCTTCTTTAAATACTAACGGTCGGGAAACAAATCGAAGTAATCCAGTTTACTGAATATCTTACACGTTTTTGTTTTCTTGATCCTACTTCTGCTGCATAAACCCCATCTTGAGGCCAGTCAATATATGTTATCCATAAGCAAAAATTATGTCAGCATCTAAATCAACATTCATAGTATTATGTGTACATATTATGTCACATTTAGTAGAATGTTGTGAGTAGACCTCGGACGACTTTCATTGTAAAGAAAAAGCAACAAAAATACTTACAATCGCAACACCTTTTCGATTGACTTGGCAAATTACGTCAATAACTAATTATTTAAAGTGTTAAGTTATTGGATTATTTTGTAAAATATTTCATTATATCAGTTTGTTTGATGATAATATTTAAATAAAAATACAAAATCGTTTTTGAATTTGTGCACTTCAAGTAATTATTTGAAAAATAAATTAATAAAAACACAATAATCCTTTGTACTTCATTCCACTTTATTTAATATTTCAGGACCGGTTTCGCTCATTACGAGCATCGTCAACTGACGATGCTCGACTTCAGTTGACGATGCTCGTAATGAGCGAAACCGGTCCTGACATATTAAATAAAGTGGAATGAAGTACAAAGGATTATTGTGTTTTTATTAATATAATGCCTTTCCACCAAGTATTGACAGTGAACACCCTAAAAGTGAAAAATAAATAATTATGTTTTCTGCATACAATTATATTTCTTTGTGTTGAGGCCGATGAAACCAGTACATATAAGATTTTTTTTTTAAATAATTTTCAATACTTTTTATAAATAAGCAACAAACACGGTTTTTTAATTATAAACGATAAAAAATGTAAAATTGGCCATACCGTTTATCTACATCTTGTTGTTTTCTCTTTACGTTTCTTCTATTTAAGTTTATGCTCGGAATCTATGTGCTTTGTTAATAATCGATTGAATTGTAATTATTTTAATTGCAGGTGCTCGTTTTATAGCTACTAGTCGAGGAGAACTTTTAATCCGTGCAGTACAGCAAGACGACGCTTCAGCAAGTTTCAGTTGTTTGACTCTCAATACTTTAACTGGGGAGAGAAAAAGGAGTCCTGCAGTAGTGCCTACAATCAATGGTAAAAACTTATTTTTTGTTCAATACTTCATGATCGTATGAGAGGTTATTGATAATCTTGACAAAAATAATTCTATTTACTTCTAATACAACTTATTTATTATACAATATCTTTAAAGGTGTTAACTGATTTATTTTAACATGATTACTAAACATAATAAATTTAAATTAAAAAAAATACTTCATCACCTAATTTATGAGTAATGTAAAATTGTTAATTATCAAGTTTGCGATATTATTAAATCATTCTAGACTACTGTAAAGTAAATAAATAACTGACAGTTACTAGGCAATTAGGCAAATACAAAAAATGGCACAAGTATCAATTTTGGTAAATATTAAAAATAAATTTTGATCTAAATAACCGTTGTAATAATACAATTTTGATGTGAAATTATTTTTTCAAAATTAAGAAAACATACTTCAAAATAAAGGATATTTAAAAAATATATGTATAATTATACTGTCTACACTGTCGCACAAAGTAAAGAGAGTCAAGATTTCTTTCACAAAAAACACGCAGTAGCCGACTGTAGTTTAAAAACCATTGTTTCAAATGATTTAAAAAAAATGTTTTTTAACATTTTCCCAGGAAAAGAGAACATTAATCTTCTCATTTACTTAAATTTACGGTTTGATACATTGTTGTACAATAAAAAAATGGGTCAAACAAATATTTTTATTAGAACATATAACAATTTTAAAGTAAAATATTTTTTCTCCTTTTCATAAAAAAAATATAAGAAGATTTACATATCTTCTCATTTCAATTATTACCATGATTTATCTTGTTTTTTTTTGATAATTTAATTTGCGTACCAAAAACTTAAATGGAGACATTATCTCGCTAACCAACTATGATAATATTAAATTTAGACATAAACACGGCAGAATAACTTTGAATGAAACGTTAATGACGTGCGATAATGGAGGAAAGTTCAAAAGAAAATCGTCGTCAATGTGTACGCCTTGCTGACAGATGAAAGATTATCAATCGTTTGTCTCTGTCGAGATGTAGTGATATGCACAGCAAAGAGTTTTGTGTTTTGGTCAGCGTTTATTTGTTCAGTTAGAATAAACTTATATTTTTTTGAGAATCACGATTAAAAGAATAAAGAGATGTAAATAATCGCTAACTGTGAATGAAGCATTGCTAAAAAGAGTGCATGTTTTACATCTTTAAAATGATTAAGTTAAACGCACAACGGGAAATTATAACTTTAGTATCGGAATCTAAAAAAAAAGATTTACATAAAATCTCTCGATCGCAACGGTCAGAACCCTTTTTGGTATACTTACCAAGTATATCTCAGTTAAAAAGATAAAATATAAGTGTTGATGATGTAGCTGCTCTAAAACAATCATACTTTGCCTATGCGATATCCTGAGAAGTATCAATTTCTAAATCGTATCGATCACAATATTTTTTTAAAAAGTAAGGATCTGGTATAAAAATTGACTGGTTCAGAAAATGAGACTTTATTTTATTTTTCTTTTGAAACTAAAATTTCTTTTAATGATCATGTAGGGAAAATGAATATTATTAAAATAATAATTTTGCTTATAGATGCTCCTTCTGGAATGGCACCACGTCTCTTGGCGCCAACATCGGAAATAACTTTAGAAAGTGGAAAAGATTTTCATTTATTATGTTCAGCTATGGGACATCCTACCCCGACATATAGGTGAGTTATATATGGTAGAAATAGCATATTAATTCATATAAAATGCTAGATTTCGCATATCGAATTGCTGTTGTAGCACAATACGATTAATTATGTTCTTAATGGTGAAATATTACTGAATTTTAAATGTTTTTTTAACACCGTCTATAATATACGGTACACTTAAAAAATTGACAGGTCATCTTTTTCACCAATTTAGAAAAGTTTCGCTCAGCGATCAAAATGTTACAAATGCACAAATGGTTAAATGATAACTGTAGTAATAAGGTTGAAAAATATCGAAACTATTTTATTTAAACAAATATTATTGTATATATGGTTGATAGCTATTTCGGCCTATGTCTTCATTATAACTATATTTAAGCTAACATTTATTCTTCAAAGCTTAGAATAGATACAAAATTGTCCTCTCATCCACTCAAATATCCTAATATATATTGCAAATTATATTTAATAAATTGACTTTAGTGTTTTTTGACGCGATGACAAATACGGGGTTATTCAAAGAAAATTCTATATTAAGGTGTATCTCTTCTAAGCTAGTATATATAGAGCTGAGTAAACGTGTGTTGAAACATAGTTCTGATGAAGGCATTTGCCGAAATATTATTGAAAAAAAATATTTTTACAACTTAAATACTTTGATAATTGTTTACCTTATTACAATAGAGCTCTACTAAGTAAATACAAGTTGAATCAATAAATACTACAGTGTTTGTGTCTATCTATACTTCTCGTGCTGTGTTTTAAAATAATTTTAGACACATACGCCATTATGTATACATTATTAAAGTTAAACTCAGCTTGAATGTGGTATATTCAATTGAAATCAAATTTCCTTATTAAGTTGGTTCCGTGAAACTGGAGGGCAGCTAACCCCAATTAACGGAGCTGCAAGAGTAACCGTGTCGCACGATGTACTTTTCGTGCGTCGCGCTGATCCTTCGGATTCAGGTGCCTGGGCGTGCGTTGCCCGAAATCAATATGGAGAACAGAGGCATCGCACGCAAGTCACAATTAACACACCACTGACGGCGCATATGCAGCCTCAACTATTGGTAAGTAAAAGCAGTTAAAGTAAAGTAAAATTTTGCCTCTTGATATAATCATTGATGAATATTAGTCCAATTTAATGCTTCATAAAGAATTTTATGTTACTCGACCGTAATATTTTAATGCACTGAATACACTTTTTTACATTTTTTTGGGTAACTAACAATACTACCACGTAAAATATTACGTTATTTTAAAAATAATGTTGAATTAAAAAATATATTAATTAAATGAATATGAAAAAATAATAAAATCATTAATAAAAACGCAATATTCCTTTATACTTCATTCCACTTTATTTAATATTTCAGAACCGGTTTCGCTCATTGCGAGCATTATCAACTGATAAGAAACATAATTTAACAATGCTATTTATACAAAAATGAAATGTTATAAACTTATAAAGTTATAAAATAGCATTGTTAAATTATATTTCTTATCAGTTGACAATGCTCGCAATGAGCGAAACCGGTCGTGACATATTACATAAAGTGGAATGAAGTACAAAGGAATATTGTGTTTTTATTAATAAAATGCCTTTCCACCAAGTATTGACAGTGAACACCCTAAAAGTGGTCAATAAAATAATTTACTATTTCGAAAAATAAATATTTTCTATCATATGAATATCGTAGATTAAATAATTAATTCATTGAAAACAGTAAGTTTTTACATCTTTGGAGGTTGTATATTACATAATAAGAGACAACATAACATTACATAATAATATTGAACATACATATGTCACAAATTCTCTTGCCATAGCTTTTAAATTGAATAATGATATAATTTGTGTATTCAATATAAGTAACAAAGAAAATTACACAATCATCATCATTGAGTTTAGCATGTTCGAAATGTAATGTCAATATCCTTCTATTCTTTTCAAATGTTCTTTAGTCTGTTGTACCAATTTTTTTGAAATTCTTCTCGATAGTTCCAATAGAATTGTCTTCTGTGTGTCTTATCAGCCGGGCGTTTTCCATTTGGGCTACATAGCATGTCTGTCGGAGTCTTGCGATCATGATAAATGCCATTATATATTTATACTTTCTGACTGGAATACATTGGTCATTCTTTGCTCTCCGATTTAGGTATCTGGATAAAATGCATCAATTTTCTCCAAAATATCTCAAGTTTTCGCTATTCTGGAGAATTTTGTTCATAAATACAGAAAAAGATCGATACACTCGATTGAAGAAATTATTCATTGTAGCGTCTAGTAGATCCGTGATTGATCAACCAAACCAATCAGATAAATAGTAATAGCCTAGTAAATCCTCAAGTATTCAATAAGGTTGTAATTATTTTATACTACTTGCTCTTGTCTGTATAAAGCAATACTATATAATTAATTCAATACCAAGCATTACTTTAAAAATATTTTGGTAGCAAATTTTTTGGTGATTTTAAATAGTTAGCAAACTAGAACAATATATTGTCGTAGTTCATTTATGATTTTTGAAGAGGAATATATAGTTTAACACAAATTCATATTTTATTAGTTATTTCAGCATACAAATATAAAACAAACTATGTAAAACCACCAACTTCTTACTCTATAGTGAAAAACGATTGATTCTTTAAACAAACCAGTATACATAATATTATGGTATAGTGATAAAAACACCTAATTATTTTAACAGTACTAGTTTTATTGCATAATTTTCTCACACGAAAGGTACGATATCATGATTAAATAAATATTATAATAATAAATTAGGTTTTAAATTTGTAAAAGAAAATTATGCTTTATTAACAATTTTAAGCATCATTATGTATAAAACGTTAATATTGAATAAAGTTCGTCTACAAATTGATATTTTAATCTCACTTGATGGATTACGTTAATCGTTTTAAAAGGCTCTGCCTATATTGAAACAATTCATCAAAACTCATGTTCGCCGCTTATTTGAATACATTTTCTAAAAAGGGTTTTGTACACTTAAATCTCTTTCTGTACAAAGAATGTTAACCGTTTTTTGTTAAAGTAGTTAAAATTTTAACGAGATATAAACTCTGTTAATCTTTTAAAAAAAGTTAATTGTATTACAGAGATGTTTTGATGATTTTAAGCTTTTACGGAATGATTTTGTCAACGAAAATAATGATCCAACTAAGCCAACCTTTAAAGATTTTTAAAATGCATGTTTTAGTAAACCCTTCAAAAGTTGTGGTTCAAAAAGGAAAAAATATGTATTTAGCCAATCGCTCAATTTACACATATTAAAAAAATTGAATAAGATAACAATAATAAAAATCACAAAATCCCATACGTTTGGCTACACATTTAATCTTTTAACCAAATAATATGCGAAAACTTCCATGCGATGATTCGGACCCTTGGCCATGCAAATGCGCATTGTCCAAGTCTTAGAGTGGTACCACGCGGCTATGGGACCGTAAATAATTGTAATATATGATTCTTTTACTATTTTCATGAGAGTCAAAACTCTTAAAAAACAACATGTGATCGACCGGTTGCGCTGATATTTGAATTGCAACAACAATCAAATTTGTTGCGTATTATTTATTTTATAAGAAATAAAAAAATGGATTTTTTTAAGGTTTTTTGTTGTTATACTGCATTAAATTCTTGTACCTATTTAATTGTTTCACAGCTGACATATATGTGATGCAGAAAGCACTAAAATTTCCTAACGATTAACTGTTTATCTCCGAATAGCTATGCAACTTCCATTAGAACCATTCCAGCGTTAAGGGCGTAAAGTATTAGGCAATCAGAAGCAGTGGGGCGGAATGAGCACTCAACCGGTAGTGCGATGGAAAATGCACGGTGCGTCCATTGTTGCCGTAGTTCCTGTAATGAAAGCCTGGGGCACGCGTACTGAAGTACCGACGATCAACCGACGTGGAATGTTACTCCGTTCAACCACATTATTGCATGTCTAGCTATCATCATTTTATTTATACTGTGCCCCCTGTTAATATTAAACAAATTGCACATATCTTGATGTAAAAAACATTTGGCGATAGCAAATATGCTGACATAACAATTAGAACACTTCAAAAATTGACAGCCACTTCTTGAAATTTTTGAAAAGTTTATTAGTTACTGTTTTCTATTTTTATATAATGCGTTCAAAAGACAAAGACATTTAAAAAATAACATAAGAGAATGGCAGCATACATTCATCAGGTATTTTATAAGGCTTTAATGCAAAGAAATACTAAAATTTATGTTTAAGTTGATAAACAATTTTCCATTAACTGTTAAACTGAAGTATTAATATCCAATAAAATTGATTTTTTGAATAAATGATGCAAGTTCCTCGTCTGTTACCAAGTCTAAGACGCTACCGGAAGTTAATTTGAAAAAAAATAAATAACTTAATAGTATTCCACATTTTATTTTGTGATTAAGGCTAATTGTGATTTACTATTATGTCTAAAACTTACTTGATAAATTGAAAAAAAAAATGTTTTCACAAGGTATTTTATTTAAAGTCGAATGTTTTCACCCCTTTATCGCCCTTGTGCAGTAACGCCAGTAACACTCTCCTTTGTGTCTGAAGGGATGAAAGGTAAATTTGCAAAGCAATATATTGCAATTAGCGGTGCGGTGGACTTCGTGGCCCACCCACTTTTCCAACCAATAAGCTCTAGACTAGAAACTTAGATCGGGAGTAAAGTGGGCCATGGGGGTAATGTGTCATTTCCTTCGAAGGCGAAAGGTAAAATCCTAGAGGACATGTTAATGGCTTTGAATTACATTAACACCACGTTTGCCGATCCAACGATTTTCGGGTGTGACCACGACGCTCTATGCATAAATTAAATAGCTTTTGTTATTTAACGGTTTAAAAAGTAAAAATGCAGAAAATGAGACCTTTTTTATTCGATTTTACTTTAATATCTGCATCATGTTTGTCACACTATCAAAGCCATTATATCTTGATAAAAATAACAAAAGCTAAATGATTTTTTTACTACTAAAATGATAATTATTCAAACATTATTTTGAAAAATAAAAAGTAATACTTTGCTTTAATTGAATTAAAATACGACAGTAAAAAAATGTATACTTAAAAAAAAAAATTATCGATTTTTTTCCATATTTTTAAACAACCGATACTGATGATTACCGTTCCAAAAGTACAATTAAAATAACTATTGACTCTATTAATATATTATTAAAATAAATATAGGAGAAATTGAAAAACAAAGCAGAAGTTTTGATTCTAAAATGTTTTTATTATAGATAAAACGTCTGAAAAAATATTTTCAATATTCTTATTATATTTGTATTTGTTACCTTGCTATTATAGTATCATTTGCATTGTTTTGTCGAAACCTTTATAGAAATTTGCCAGTTCTATACACGACGAAATATCTTACTCATTTTCGAAAAAAGATGGAGATTTCCTTATATTTTCAAAGACCTCATATGTACTCTTGAAACCATTACTCAACTTTCTAACAAACGATATATATTGTTATCTTTCTAATGGAAATATAATATGTCTTATAGTCGGTGCCATATCTTCTCGTAAAAATCTTCACTAACATTTTAAATTATAATATAATATATTCACAATTAAATGATATGCTAGGCGCAAAATGCTCTCATAAAAATTTTCACGTAACAAATTGAACAGAAGTTACTTCACACAGATTCCAATATCAAAGCCCCAAAGAACAGTAGTAAAATTTTAATTAAAATCGCAAATTGCCAATTCAAAATAAAATATCAAAATATTTTTTTTAAATTAATCCGAAAAAATAATTAGTAAATTTACATAATGATAAAAATATTTTTGATTCATATTGTGACACATGAGACAAAACAATAAAAAAAATTGTTGCTGTGATATTATTTATTAACTTATATACTGACAGCTATTGAGTTAGTTTTTTTTCTGTAGTCTATCGCAAATACTTTTTTCTCAATTAAACCATTTGGTAGATTTATATTTTCGGTTGATTTGACATAACAGAAAGTGATTGTATTTTCAAAAAGTTCACTTTTTTTTTAAATAGTAGTCCTACATAATATTATCGATGTGATAAAATTGGTTTATTTCGTATATAAATTACGAATCACAAAAGAAGCAATCTCACGAAGATATAGTTTCTACATTTGTATCGAATTAAATGGAAAATTATTTGTAATTCAATTGGCATAGACTTTTATCATTTATGAGCAGATATATGTATATCCACATAAAATAATATAAAACCATAAACAGAATAGTGAATAGGTAAACATAAACGCATCAAAGGAAGTCAATAACATCGGATATTGGTATTTGGTTTCGGTCCAGTATTCGGTATGTGATTGTTGGTGCGGCATAGAGAATGCAATTATTAATATCAAAGAGGCTTTGTGTTCAGATTCATTATTGATATAAAAACGATGAGTGTGTTTTTAACCAAACAAACATTTTATGATAAATATATACTCTATTAATACTTTTCAAACAATACCTAAAGTTTTATATAATATTTGATAACGTAAAACGCTGAAAGATATTAAATATAATAAAATAAAATATTTATTCAGATATTAAACGAAATAACTTTTTTTTGTCAATTTATTTGATAACATGATTTTATGTCGTTTATTAACAAAATACCAAAAATACGTTTGTATCAAACCGAAAACGGCAACCACTTATATTAAATGTTTATTTAATCAAAATTATCGTTTAAGGGTTTTGAAATTGATTGAGGAATATGAAGGATAATAACCATCAACACAAATATAGACAATTATATAATAATAAGCACATAGCTTTTTGTCTTATTTGTTAGCCAATTGAATTGAGTGACTAATGACGTATATATTTTTATTATGAGTTGTTTTTGAATAAAAATGCCGATCACGATTTTCTTCAAAGTTTGGGAAGTAGAATCCATATGTAGAATGTTAAATTTTGTCCAAATTGACATACATAAAAAAGCTTTAATTAATAATTAAATAAATACATAACATTACATATATATATATATATATTTAAATACATACATATATTCATACGCTTGAATAAATCAGAGCTTGTTGAATTATTTTACCGTTGCGTTTTTGATTTTAATTTAATTAGTTCCTGTTTGTATAATAGAGTTAGCAATAATTACCTCACGCATCGTCTCTTGTCTTCACCCTGAGCTAAAAATCTTATGACTTTATTATCTCATTCAGACACCCTCGAAGCTCGTTTCACCAGCGCAAAGTGGTTATTAATGTAGCGAGATTCCACTTTTTCTATGTTGATCGTCTCGTCTAGTCGCTCCGCGACCACTTCACTCGCATTAATATTCATAGACTCGACGTTTTTAATTTCCTACAGAGCCGACAAAATTATGCCGAGGTCGGTACCTTTACCATTTTTTAAAAAAAGTTAATTACTTTATTTAATATGTAACATATTTCTTTTTTGTCTAAAAATAATACATTTTTATTTAAATGTTATCTCTAGTGTTATTAAAAATATGGGTACTTTTTTTTTTATCAAAACACACACTTTTTAAATTATTTTGAATCTTTGTTAATCAATATTTTTACGGTATTCGCAATTTTAAAGTAGAGTAAACAGGATCATAAGTAAACAAAAAGTGGTGCTCGGTGCGTCGGTGTTGTCTGACTTAAAATCATGTTTTCAATATATATTAAAATAAATATACATACATACATAGTATAATACGATACCGACTTTTGCAACTGACCCATAACTTAATACAATCTAAACATTTTTAGTTTATTAAATACAATAAAAACAAATCGCTCCATGTATTTTAAATTATTACTGCAATACTATAAGTTGTCAAATTGTGTTACAATTTCTAGAATTATTTTAGAACAGAAATGAAAAGGATCGCGACTGCTGTGAAGTTACGTACGTAAATATATATTATGATATGTTTGACACAACGTTCAATTTCTGGCATTTCACAGTTTCTTGACGTTTCCATAAATAACATTTTCCCTAATATGATGTATTGGAAATCACTATATTGGAAAATATGGAAACATTTCGAATTTACAGCTTTCTTATAACTCGAAATAGAAGAAAAACACCTATTTTATAAAATTTTGCCATGCTGTTTTGTTTTATTCTGCTAATGTTTTGAAAAGATTTTTTTTAAAGTAACAAAACTTATTAACCACAATATTGAAAATGAGTTCACCGTTATGTTATTTCAAGGATTCAGTTTTTGTTTTGAAAAGTCAGTGTTTTTAAAACACGACAAAAACATTAAAAGTGGTTTAAATAAGATAATATTTTAAAATTCAATCGGAATGTCGCATCGTGTGGATGACCATCCAGCTTGTTTATTTTGTAAAAATCTAGTGTTTCTTGTAGTAACTTGTCACTATCTTAAAATTGACTTAAAGTGCATGATAATAATTTAAAAAAAAATTAACATCTATACCTTGAATAAAATAAACAAAATACTGCCCGCACATGTTTGCTATAAATTTCAGCAAATTTTATGTTTACAGCTGCCTTTAAACTGAAGGAAATATTGCCATTTTAAAATATCGTAAAAGTGAAGATAGGCCCAGCGTATTTTGTCACAAGCATCTTGTTCACTTTTTACGGCGTGTTGACATTTTACTTCCACAAATGACTGAGATTTTACTGTCACCCAAAATACTAAATCTTTGCAATTGCTCATAGAACAAAATATTCTTGTTGTGGAAATGCGATGTTTTCTTATCTACATAGAGCATAAAATATCGAATATATTGGCATAGATTTTGATTTACTTGGTCGTAAAAACAAGAAATATATTTGATGACATTGGTACATTGCAATATTGTGGGACACAATACGGCACGCATTGTCGTAATAAACATTTATACGTTTCCAGTGTTTCCACTATTATATAAACCTTTCAAAGCAAACTGTGTCTCGAGAAAATACTATATTTTTATGTGCTTAAATAACAAATGGTAATTGTAATAAATTGGGTCGAGGCTCTCCAATCCTGGGATCTCGTCAAATTTTGCGACCATACCAATCCCGGGATTTCGGGATTAAGAATTTTTTAGCAAATGCAAACGATTTTGGATTTGGAAGAGCTAAAAGAAAAAAAAAACGAGTCGCGGTGACATTTTGGGCAAATCGGTAAATTTCTGGGTTTTTAAATTTGGAAATGAAATAATGAAAAATTTTGACACCAAAACTTTTCTCATCCTGGGATCCCGGGATAGAAAATTAATCAATCCCGGGATCACAAAAAGGCTCCGGGATTGGATAACCTAATTGGGTCATATAACTTTGAGGAAAATAAATTTGATTGATGTTAGATTCGTATGAAATGTAGAATATTAATATTGCAAATACTCTATAACTTAAGCGTTAACTTGCAATAATACAACTTAAGTACCGCCATTTTGTGCCACTGAAAATTTTAAGTTATTCCATCCACACAAAGGCTGAAGTTCAAAAAAGCCAATTATTATAGTGTCAATGGCTATATGTTATTGTAGTAGATATATGCATGTTATTGTTAGTAACATTAATATTTGCAGTCATGCATTAAAGTATTTTTTTCGTTTAATAACCCAAAAACCAGTCCTCCGTAAATGATCAAAGTAATGATTTACATATATATGAATATAAAATTTCAACTAGAGTATGGTATACAAAAAACGTCCAGTATGTTTTTTTTAGATTTATGCTATACTGTTATTTTGAATAATTTATGGTATGTCCAAGTATAATTTCTTGAATATTAAATAAACAACAATACAATTGTAAATGATACCGAGTCAACCGAAACAAATGGGTCTGTAGCAAAGGCGCAAAGGAGTTTGTCGTCTGTTAGTACTGCTAGAATTGTTATACCCTTAATAGGAGAAAACGGGTTGAGTTTTGTTCCCCCAAAGGAGACGAGGCTGGCTCGGGTGGAATGCTGGAATGTTCTCAACAATAGCGGCCACAAGATGCCGCTGGCGTTATCCCTAGCGATGTTTTACAGTGTTTGAACAATAGATCGTGGTCTGAGTTCCGACTACATTTACTCTTGACTTGTTGGGGGTACGGGAAGTACTATTCTTCGAATAAACAATACAATTATTGTTATCTGCTCGGCGAGACGATCTGAGCAAGCACCTAACAAACTACTATTAACCACGCACCTGTATTATGATTGATAGAGGGCTACGCTTTATACGAGAGATTACGACAATACAACAAAAGAAACACCGTCTCGAGGGTTCATGCGGATCATCTATTCACCAAGATATTCCAAGCTAAGCGCCACGAGAAGGTGGTTTTCTATTTCTTACATAGCTAAATTTATTCGCATTGAACTACATATTTATATGTGTAATTCAAGTGTATATTGTTGAATCATTTTACAATCGTGACTCTTGTTATTTATAATTCCATACCATTATACGAGTCAAAAAGTACAAATATTACAGTTCAAATGTAAAATATCTTTAAATGTACACATTTACTGGTCAATGTATACATCAACTATGTTTTGTTAGCAGCTTTAATTATGACAGTCCAGATTAACTTTTACTGTTCAATGTATAAATAAACTAGTGAGTGATTGAGCTTTTTAATGAGAATAAGACAGAGTAGAGTTGACATTACGGCTTTGGCTATGTAAGTATACTAGCGCTAGCCAAAGTAGAAAGGCATAACGGCTAAGTTAGGTATGGTAGGCAGAAAGGGATAAAAAACGACAACAAGACGTTAAAAATTTAGAGGTTATGTGAAATATCAGATGACAGTAAAACACAACAACTGCGACAATTGAGACATATTTCCCGGGAAAACCATGCTTGTTGCTTGTCACCATTCTCGAGACTTTCTGTTTTCTATAATAATAATATATTTGTAGCCTACATTTTATTCATGCGAAACATGACATGAATAACAAACGCTAGATACAACCCTTGGCAGGTAGTGAGGGTTATGCATAGACAAGTATATAGCCTGTTCAACAAAGTGACATTTGCAGATTAGATTAAGCAAAATATCGTGAAAGAAATGTTGAATATTATTGTAGGCTAAATCAAAAAAAAGGTAGTGATTTTATTATACAAATTCATTTGTCGAAATTATTTTAAGTCATCCACATCGATTATGATCAAAACATGCATTTTAAAAAACGTATTATCAATTTACTTGAATGGAATTCGATTCGAATCATATAAGTATTGCATGATTTTGTATTTATTTTGGTGAATATGTGCTACTCAATATGAATTTTTTTCAAATACTTGAAAACTGCTTCAGACATTCAAGACAAATATTTAAAAAAATATGTTTATATTAAAAAATTGATAGTGATCTACTAAAAGCAATATGATAGTAATTTCATTGAAAAGAATTGATATATTTCGTTACCCCCTTTTATAGATCGGGTGAGTTTGTAGACAAGGCGTTGTAGACAAGACAGACGTCTATGATTTTAAACAAAAAAATGTATTTATGAAAAGTATTTAAGTCATATTATATCAGTGGTAAAATATTTCCAAGCAGTAACTTAATTTAATAAATCAATTTAAATTTTATTATGTATGCTCTTAAATATTTAATTCCAGAGAACAACTGTTAAAAACGTTATGATATTTCATTATGTTTCATAGTTTACATTTTCCTACTCATAACTGTTTATCGAGGATGTACATTTACGTATAAAACTAGGATGAGAATTGATGAATATGTAAATACAAATTCTGCTCATGATTTTTGGAAAATATCGTTGAATAACGGGAGGTAATATACTGTACTATGTTGCACCTGCAATGCTTTTTATCAAGCGTACAATTCTAAAATACCATCAGAATCAGATAGATGCATGGTGTAAGTATCAAAGTGAGCCGTGGTATTTTGATCGTCTATTTGATATATTTTTAGAATTTTTCTTGTATTATTATATAATACTATTTTATGTTTTGCATTGATTTTTTTCCGAAAATATTCCAGTACCTAAGATGTTTTAAAATATAATTGAGTAAATTTTTTTTTACGAAGATTATTATTTAACTAATTTATAATATTGTACGTAATGTGATAAAATAAAAAAAAAACAATGGTATCTTTAATAAGGACAGTATTTGTTTTTAGGTATCGTTTTTACAACAATATTTTAATGCCGATAGATTGTCTTTTTTCCAAATTTAATGATTAATATTTCGTAAAAATATTTTGAAGATTTTTTTGAATAATATAAAATCATATATTTTTTTAGTTTATTTAGTGTTGTTTTTATTTTTACGAAAATTATTCAACTGAACAAGGCTTTAACAAATCTTTAGTTAACGTAACGTTTCAGCAAACACTCTCACTCTGCATTAATTTACATAATAAGGTTCTTGGCCTTTTAAGCACAAAATATTAGAAATTAATAGGTTCCGAATTATTCTATAAGCAAAGTTACCCAGAAAATTAAGTATTTGGTTTCAAATTATTAGTGATATGATAAGCTAGATATAACATATTGAATAAAGATCACATAACGGAACTATCGATATTCGTAGTGTTAATTAAATAAAATAGATTAAGATAACTAATTAAATATTTTTACCTGACACGATTCGTATTGTTTTTTTTGGTCATAAATTATATTAATACGTGTTTTATTATTTTTTGTCACTAAATATGCTAGTTTTGTAATGATATTTTAGTTATACACATATTATAACAAACGTATATCTATACACCCAGGGCTATTTCACATTTTGTCCCTTTAAAGCGAAAAGTGGCTAGCCAAAATTGTTTGTTAAAATCAGTTATTCATTACTAAGTGAAGAACAGGTTTTTTTATCAGTGAAAAAAGTGGCGAAGTGATATTATGAGTATGGAAAAAGATATAACGACATACTTGTTCTTCTCTTGGAATATTCGGTAGATTAGATATAATGGATAAAAAGCTTATAAAATTTTCTCATGACAGAAAAGTAGGCAATGTAATCGAATTATGTTTTTGCGAATATTGGATAACGTACTTGTCCTGTTTTCATTAAACTTATTGAATATTGTTAAAAAATTAAATTTAATTTGGGAAAAACTTCACTAACTCAAACTCAAAGTCATAATTTTGTCACTTATCCACCTTCGTTTTATAGGGACAATTTGCTCTAATTCTTAAAATAATTAAAGTGTGATTATATTTCTCTTTGATAAATCTATTTGGACATATACTAATACATGTATGTAAATTACTCCCTTGGACCAAATGATTAATTATGCATACGCTAAACGGAGTGTATGTGTTCTGTTTGATTATGCACGAGGGACAATTTGGATATAGGTTCAATAATTGAAATGACAATGTTTTTTTGAAAAATGAAAGAAACAATGTCATAAACTACAGCAAAGAGACGCAGCAGATTATAATTAAAGCTTTTATCGGAATTAATATATTACTCTAGGTAAAAGATCTTTTGGTATAATTTAATTAAAATTGATGACAATAAGTATTCTGTAATAAATAAGACGTACACTGAAAATTTTTCGCATAAAGTACAGAAGATGAACCGTGTTGTATTTTTAATTTGTGTTTTTTTTTTGAAAATAATATCTCGAGTAAGTTTTTAAGCCGATCGTAAATTACGTCTTTTAATTAAGTTGCGTACTTACTACGAAGGCATTCTTAATAATTATATAGTCATATTTTACTTTTAAGTAATACACGTAAACTAAATCATACTCTTTGTTTATAAATAAAGGGTTATTAATTATGGGCTCTATCATAAATGTGAGGTACACACAAGAAAATAATAAAGGGATTCAGTTATATCATGAATTTCAAAAGAAAAAATGCTTTACATACTATGTCTAAAGAAATCACTGATTTGGTTGACTCTTTACATTTATGTTTTTGTGGAGTTATATAAAAAAACTAAATTCTGCTAAAATCTCGTTTATTTATGTTTTGCTACTTATTTCTGATACAGTATAAGACACTCGAGAAGTTGTCATTAAATGAAAAATATCAACTAATGTATTGTGAGTACCTTTTTTATGAATAACAATTTCACAGTAAGTGATTAAGCTACTCATCGATTTTATTGCTCTCTCCGTTAAGCTGTTCGGAAGAATTTCAGAAACTCGAGTGTCTTATTTTAGCTGCAAGCAAAAGTTGCCAAACGAGTCTCAAGCCGCCAGCTTTCAAGCGGTTTCCCTCAAGTGTTTTAAAAGTTAGCAAAAGTTACTGTTGCTGAGTATTTGCTTCAGTAAATGTGCATCGTTGCTTTTAATCTAAAAGGTCATACTATCACTACAATGTATCGGTTCAGATAATATAAATAAATTCAGTAGTGAAATTTTAGATATTTTCAATCATTTAAAGTTTTTTTACTTGCATAATTTAAGTAAACACATATTTAAGTTATATAAATAAGTGTCGCAAAAGTTTTTTTGTGATAATAAGATGAAATTCTCGCGATATTTTCTATTATGAAAAGTATTTTTTTAAATTCAGTTTTCCCAGAGAAATTTACAAAACAGCGATTGGTAGATTTGTTTTTGCCCTAATAGTTAAGTGTATATTAAGTAGTTTTAATAAACAACTGTATAAATATAATTTCATGTTTTTCTCATTCAGTATATAATATTATAATACCTACGTATTATATTGCATTAAAAACATAACTTCAACGCTAATGTATTATTTAAACCCTGCCATGACGACAAGGTAAAATTTTGACTGTCATATTAGTTGTACATATAAATGTGGTTTATTTGTTTCTTGTATATTTCATGGACACGATAGATTAAAATATTTGTTCAGACGTTGGTATGTTTATATTAAATTTTTATAGTTTAAAAATATTCATCATAATTATTAAGAATAGTTTCGGTACATTTAAAATCGAAAAACATTTGCAGTCGTTCGCACGCCATAGCACCAGTTGTATTCTACTACCAATTGACATACCTAACGCTATTTTACCGATGCTTAGATATAATCAAATATGTATAGCAACGTAACAGTACTCCACGAATTAGTAAGAAGCTGTCACTTAGGAAGGCTTCTGTTAAGAACATTTGAACCGGGCTCATAGCAAATGCGTGGTGACATTTCTGGACCGGTCGGGCTGAGTGACGCTAAGCGGCAAAAGCGAACGACCCCGTTCAACCTGTCCGCCAGGATTATCGTCGGATTCCCCACTTTACTCGAATAACGTTTTTAAGCCTTTATCATTATAGCCTGCCACGAAGCTAATGAGATATCGCAGGAGCATTTAAATAAACATAGTACCTAGCCCCATATATGTTGGTACGACTGATACATATTATATGTGTAAAAGCTTTCACAAAGGTCTTTTAAAGTAAGGTGTAAGTATATATTAAACCGGTAAATACGATTAAAAAAAATACATAAGTCAAACGAATAAAAAGGCAAAGATTTTCCACTACGACATTTTTTTCTCCGATACAGTTAAAATACAACTTTACATTTTATATCATTTTCATTTCGTTTTTAACAATAAAATTGATTTATATGTAACTGTCAATGGAAATATTATTTAGAATTACAACTTAAAGTTCTTGTTGGAATTTTATTATTTAATTAAAATTGTTAGCATTTTGAATACTAAGTCTTAGAATACCAACGTCTAATCCCGGGTTGTTAGGGGAAAAAATGTGTAGGAGTGTACAAAATTTGAAATATTCTTAATAAAACTACAGCTCAGATTTACAATATAAATATTAAATTCGGTTATTACTACAAACTGTAAATTTAAAAAAAAACAATTAAAGATTTAAAAAGTACTGAAATACTATAAAGTAAGAACACTGAGAACAAATTTTCCGAACGTGCTAATTAAGATATCAGAATTCTGATTGCTTGAAAAATTAAATAGAATACATATTTGTGATTGAAGTGCAATTAAATGTACTTTTAATTTACACTGTGTATGCAATGCAATATCAACTAAATTTTCAGTTTGACAAATGAAAACAGAACGTATTTGCATAAGTGGTATAACTATTCCAACTGTATATTTTGATCGTTGGTTTACATTCAAGTAATCTATTAAAAAATATGCAAACCTCCTTTAACCATGTCCGCTCTTTATGTGGATCATATTGGTGAAGCTTACGTCAACATATTTATTATAGCAACATAGTTTATTGCAAAGTTACTCAACATTTTTTTTTTCTAAAAAGAAAGGATATTAGGGCCAGGACAGTATTTGAAGTTAGCTATATTTTTATACCACTCGACTATAGACCCGGAAATCTAGTGACGTAGTAAGGGGGGGGGTGGCAGGGGCGAACCGCCCCTGTACGGCACGTTTATGGGGGCGGACTTTTTCAAAAATAAATACAATATTTTTCGAGAAATTATATTTACAGATAAAAAAAGTATGCCACCTAAAGTAAAAACTTCTAGTTCATAGATAAAAAAAAATAGTAGAAGTGATTGAAAAATTATAGTAAGGTTGCAATAGTTGTTAGAAGCGATATTATTAATCGTTTTGGAAACTGCGTTGTTAGTACCGCAAAAACTAAAAATAGTACAAAACTTTTAAAATGGCGATGCTCGTATAAACACATGTTCGTATTTCTATCTTCTACAATATTTGAGAAAGACCTCGTAAAATATATAATATGTTGTAGTTATGAATGAATGTTCCTTGGAGAAATAGTTCTTATTTTTCATTAGGAAGACTTCGAAATCGAAAATAATAAATTAATTCAAGGACGACATGAAAAATAGGAAAAAATGTGAATAAATAGCCAAATTCGTTAACTAATACCATAAGTTGAATACGAATAAAAATGTATGTATTATGTACATCAGGGTTGTTGAGTTGTGACTAGGGTTTCTGTGTCGAGACGTCCCGGGGCTTTAAAGGTGTTTTGCTGTCTTAAGTCCCGGGACATTGTTGTTAAATGTCCCGGGACTTAAGACTACCAAATTGTACATTTTAATTTTGAAAAAACAATTCTAACAAAATAAAATTGGATGCAAGCAATCACAAATGTGACCTAAAAAGTTAGTTTAATTGAAACAAAATATTAAAAAACGTTTGGGAGAAAGATATCTCCATTTATGGTATTAGAAATTTTTTTAAATCAATTTATAATCGTATGAAAAATATAACTGTAGCAAAAACAAATTACAACATATAATTAAATGTTCATACCTGATGTTGTTTTATTTACAAATGTTTTTCACTATTTTTCAGTTGTATTATGATTTGTGAAGTAACGGTCATAATTTTACCCAATTCATTGATATTTTTTTAATACATGTACCGTTATCATCTCTTTTTAGTACATATATACAAATATTTAATTTTAATAAATTTATAATTTTATTGAAGGGGAAATAAAAGTCCCAAGTCCCGGGACTTTGATTTTATCACGTCTCGAGTCCCGGGACTTCAGAATCCCTAGTTGTGACAAATGATCGCGACTCTGACATAAAAAAAAAATGTAAAATTTGAGATATGCTTTGATTATTTTTTAATATCTAATAAATACATTGCATTAGTTTTTCAATAAAACGCTATTGATAGTTGCATTTAATTGAGTGTATGAGTATGTTTTTATTATTTATGAAAATAATGTTTATTATTAAGATATATGAGGATTTTTTCCAATGGATATTTACGATACTCTTAAAAGACAGTAATTCACAGGGATTCTGAAAGTAACGTACATTGATATTTTTTATATGTGGTTTAGATTGCGAACACTGGCAGCACAGCTATGTTCAACTGCTCTGTTGGAGGCAGTCCATCAGGGCGGGTACGTTGGCTTCATGACGGCGTGGAGCTGGCGGGCGGCGCGCGTTCCCGCCTACTTGCTTCACGAGATCATCACTCGCTGACCGTGGTCGGAGTTGCTCGACCAGACCGCGGGATGTACCAGTGTGTTGTTACAGGAGACGAGAACCGATCCGCCCAGGCTACTGCAGAGCTGAGACTTGGAGGTATACGGTTATACCTAATACATTTATATACAATATTGCATACCTTGTTTAAACGCACTTAGTATTATTTACTTTATTTATACCGTTATGGGAATAAATTAACGCAGTATATTTATGTTGTGGAAATATTTAATTTATGTTTTCATTATATCTCAGATAACCTTCACTTTTTCTCTTATTATTGTATTCAAATAAGTTGAAGAAAGTGAGCAAAACTTTACTTTGGAAGTTTCTTTGAGTTGAAATAATAATGTTATACGATTCACAAACTTTGCAAGAAATATTTTTCCCCTGCGGGTCGGCATCAAAATGTAATGTTTTTATTATAAATTCATAATTTTGGTTATCAGATACGTAAACAAGAAAACGATTGTGTGTAAATTCTTTCAATTTTTAACGAAAAAAATAAGATAAATCTTCTATCCTTAAAATGATAAATGTTAATCGTTGTATATTTATGCAAACAAAAAACTGGTTGTTATTATAAATATATATATATTTGCATCATAATTACTCAAGATAAATTACAAATAAACATTTTTCAACAAAACGTTACTTTGTACACGAAGAAAAAGTGTTTTTGCCATTTAATGTTCTCATTTTAGTTAATGAAGATTTTGACTGAAGATTTTTGATGGAATTTTAATATATAATTTGAATCGATCGAATTTTGTAAATTTTCATATTATTTGACACTAAATTCTCGTTTTTCCTTTTGAATTCTTCTAGAATTAAAGTGTAAGGATAAACTTGAACTGAAAAGTTCACCTGTAGATTTGAATGTGCAATGACGACACGTAAAAATGCACAGAATTCGAACGTTTCAAATTTAACTTTTTACTGTTTAATAATTATATACAACTATTAAATAATTCCCAAAAAATGTATGTTCTATTACATATATATATATATTAATATTTCAAATATAATGAAAATAATTGACTTCTTTTTATATAAAGGAAATATCATTTCTGATACCTACTTACTACTTAGTAAAAATAGAACACTTATATGGTTGATATCTCAGTTATATTGTCAGTTCGAGTGCATTTGAGCACTGGATAGCACCGGAAGATGCCGAGAGGCGAAACCCGGGTTGTGTTCGGCCAAAATTATAATGGAAACGTACATTATGAAAATAGTTATAATCTAAAGATAAATTTCCATCAAGCACTTTCAGTCGGAATTCTAAGCTTATATGATTATTTTTAATACGTATTGAAACAGGCACATTTTGAAAAGACAATAAAAAGTTTAAGTAATAGTAGTATCATGCGAAAAACTTAAAAAGATTTCACATAATAGCTTTAAAAATTTGGGCGCATATCACGTTTTGTTATTTACAAATAATATAAAATAAATGCACAGAATTCAATGAATATTCATGATCACTTTTCATCATTTACCTTTGATAAATATTTTGAGTGAGTATATATGATTTTACATTTATAGCGATAAATGCTTTTTTTAAATGTTAATTAACAAATAACATTTAACACTTAGCAAACTCTAGAATAATTTTTGTTAGATATTTTATCATTTTATGTAAATGTTAATCGTTGTATATTTATGCAAACAAAAAACTGGTTGTTATTATAAATATATATATATTTGCATCATATATACTCATGATAAATTACAAATAAACATTTTTCAACAAAACGTTACTTTGTACACGAAGAAAAAGTGTTTTTGCCATTTTAAAGGCTTAAAAAAATAAAAAAAATAAAACCTTTGTTATTCAACATGCTTTTAACCGTACTGTGTTTTAAATTAAGTATACTGTAAAAAAACACCATATTTGTGTACAAAAGTTTTCGCAGACGTTCATTTAGCTGAAACCCATTTGTCTTCACATTCAAAAATAAGCCGAGCAAAAAAAACAGCGAATAGGTCTGCTGAGAATCGATCCACATCCCATAAGCGCGCACATAATAGTGTTCTTGCCTTTCGTAACGGAACTTAGGGCGCGTTTTAAATCCTCGGACGTAAAAAAACGAAAAGGATAAAACAAGATAACGACAGGAAATGGCGACCTAACGGATGGAGTAAACGCTAATGTGCTCGTTAGCCTCGACTCCTTCCGCAACGATGCTGGCATGATCGACAGGGGTTGCTACTTCTTCTCGCTGGTGTCTATCCCTTAACCGCACAACTTATCGTTTTGTGTTACTCATAAAAAGTAAAATAAAAAATACACATAAATTTTAATGATTCTAGTTTATGCTTTGTTTGTTCGATTGAATTTGCGGAGTTTGCAAATTGATTTCAAACGTAAACTATGTATAGAATTACGTTAAATTTTTATAGTCAATTTATAATAGTGGTCTTAGAATATCAGTTTCCGACTTTTTGGCTGTAGTTAAATCAAAAAACAAACATAAAACGACCTCAAGTAATCGTTTCATCGTTTATATTTAAAGATTTTTAAAATATTCATTATTTTTAGAAGGGAACAAAACATCTATGAAACCTGGTATCAATTTTATTTATGATTTGCAATTATGAACATATAAAAATGATAAATTTGAAATGTTTATTTTTATCTTACTCAAACCTTTCTTGAATAATTTAAGAAACGAATTAATTTTGTAATTAAAAATGCCATGTTTATAAGATAAATGTAAACCTTAGTATTGTTAAATGTAACAATAGAAATTATCAAAAATATTTTATGTTTTTTTTTGTAATAAGGGTCAAATTCATCTTAATTAACAGTTCACGTATTTCTGTTGATAAAAAACTGCATACGATTGAAATTGTTATAACGACGAGCTGAGCGCATCATCTGAGTTCTATATTCTAGCTCGTTGAACGATGCAAATTTAACAAACACGTACTGCTTCAAAAGTCAATAAACCCTTGTTTAATTAGCATAGGTTTACAGTAGCATTACATAACGAAACTCGATTCTGAATTTCAATTTAACATATCGTGCTCAGAAAATATGGCGTACTGTTTTTTCATCGCGGAAATTCAATTAGAACTGCAATTCGATTAAATAGTAATTGAACATTTTTTTTTATCACAAATGGGAATAAAATGATTGATGATTATGTGAGTATTTTTTTAACCGATTACATAAGGGATATAGCTATTTTTGTCAAAGTGAATATTTTGTTACAATTAAAATAAAAATGTGAGAATAATGTTTAGTGTGGACAGGTTTTTAGGTTTTTTTAGTATTTATAATATTATTACTTTGTAACTACATAGTTTTATGATTGATGACAGTTCCCTGATGTTTAGAAACAATTGGCAATTTCATTTTTGGGGTAATAAAGTGACATGTTTTGTTTTAATTTCAGCCAAAAATGATTTATATTTATTGATTTAGAATTAACTACGAATCACAAGTTATCACAATAATGACTTATTTTTATTGTTCAAATATGAATCTAGTTATTTAAGAAAGTTTTTTGTTGGGAAAATTTTCCATAAATTATATGAATATGATTAATTTTCTTTATTTATTAACTATGAAATACTAATAATAACACAAAAACATTTTGAAACAAATAGATTTCCTTATATGCTCGTATAATTATTACATAATTTTACATTCTTATACTATTTTTAATATCTGTTTTCATTATTTTATGATTAAAATAATAAATATTCAGGTTCAATAAAATATTTTTTATAAAGATAATCTATATATTAAATTAAGAAAACCATTTTGGTATAACATTATTGTCATGACATACGGATTTGCGTTTTAATTGGAAAGTTTATTTAAATAAAATTAATATAAATATGCTGGCTGATACAAAAGTAAATAATTTCGTTTGCGTTGAAAAGTATTCGTTTTTTATTTTATTTTAGAGCTCAACATTAGGCAACCGAGTGTTCAATAGCTTAATACTTGGAAAAAATAAAATATTGTATCAAGCATTAAAATTTTTCCCAAAAATATTACCTATATCAAACCATTTCATGGCATCTCATACATTTTCTTTTGAAAAGCCGTACTAAAATTTCGGCTTCCTTTTCCTGTCTTGAACCTCGAAGCGTTCACAGTACTTAAATTCTATCTGCTCTTTAAGGGTTGATGCGTCCTTTTTACGCTCTTAGGTTTACATTTATATTTTATGTCAAAAATCTGCTATATATGCCATTTTCGTAAAACAAAGTTCAGTTATATGTCAGTTATGAATATCATTGGTCTCCAACTACTCTGATACTATTGGTTTTATCATACGAGTAACACTATTATTAAGCTTAAAAAATATTATGAGTTTTATTGTTTTAATCTTTTTAAAAAAGGAAAAAAAAATGTTTTGTAAGATTTACTAGATGCCATTTTTAGTATTCACATAACAGTATATAGAAGTTATGCCAGTTTAACTTTTGGAATAATAGCTTGTTTGGATGTTTGTTAATTTTAACTAACAATATTTTAACATGTATGTAACACTATATTTAATTAATTAAAGGAATGATTGTATAGTATAAATAAATTTCACCGCAATCAGGTGACAATTTTAATATACAAAATGAATAACTTATCCAACAAAAAAATCTTTGAAGAAATTAATTTTGTATTAGGTGAATTTGAATCGTTCAAAATCTGTGTGAATGTATATAATTTTAACGATTCAAATTTAATATTGAAATTCCACCAAGCACCTTCAGTCGAAATCTTAAATTGTATTAGGTGCATGTAAAAAATACTATAAAAGCTGATGTCACACATGAAAATGCTTATTTATTGTATTAAGAATGTATCAAAGTTAAAAACATGTAAATGTATGTAAAACAACTGGATACTTTTAAAAATAATATAGTTAAAAAGTCTAGAGAAGTTCGGAAAACAATTAGGCTGAAAAAGATAGCAAAATACTTTAAAAGAACTTTGATTCGATTTGTATAGCAGTTATAGTTACTAAAGCCTCAAATTCGCCATACTGTTGTCTCAACGCGGTCAAATTTTACGTTTATTCACATTGATTTAACTCACTGACAAGTGTAAAAATTACAAAGTGTAAAACATTTTTTTGTTGAGTATTAAATTTAGATTTAACAGTCAATATGGTTTTTTCGTATTATTATATACTTACATCTTATCTCCTTTGTGTATGAAATATGATATGATAGTTACTATATTTTATTAGCTCGTAAATCACGTAAACTTCACTTCAGTTGATGAAAGAGTGTCAATTTTTCCATGCAATCTATGATGCAATGTCCTCACCGCATGCATGTTTCAGTGCACTACCGGTCCGCCATCTAGGTGGCTAAGCCGGAAACTCGAGGTTCACTTGATTTATTGCCACCGGCGGAAGTTTAGACGTGTTTCCGTTTGCGCGCGCGCCACTGTGCGACATCTATGCTCACTGTTGGTCCGCATAAATCAGCTGTTTTTCCTCCCAATGAATGGTCTCTACTATAGCAATCTTTAATGATTTTTTTTATTCGTTTCTCTCTATTTACGGATGAATAATAAAAGCTGAACGAAGATTTTTATAATCAGAACTAGTGCCTCAATTTACTTGAACACTTTAACATCATTATTGTCGATAAAATAATTTAATATATTTGATGAAATATGAAACTTTCTATTTTCATTGAGATAATTCAAAAGATTATTATAATTGAAAACTTTTTCCATTTATTTGAATGTCATTAAATTTGGTATTCATAAAATTGTATATCTTAATAATGTATAAAAAATATATTTTAAGCGTATATAAACCATTTTTTAGTGTGTATATATCAAAATATCAAAGGGTCTTGGGTTAAAGTAATAGCACAGAGAAAAAAATAATAACTTCCTTATTTAACACATTTTGTGATACAGAGAATTGCTAGTTTTGTTTTTTAATTGACTTAGTTAAAATGATACATCGCTCAAAAGATATCACAAAAATATGTACGTATTTTGTTAGTAATAAAGCTCGCATAAAGCTTAGTTGAGCGCTGAGATATCCTAGGATTAAAACTTTACGAAAACAACAAAAACAAACAAGAGAGCTTTGTTACTTATTACTCAATTTTTCACTACCACTCCCAGCCTATTTAAGATACTCATTACGGTAGGAAGAAAGAAATTTTACGTATTTTTTTTATATTTCTTGTTCGTGAAAAGTAGTTATGTGTTATTCCCAAGACGAATGAAATGTTTCTTATATCCATGAAGTGTACCAAAATTGTGATTTCATTGTATCATGAAAGAAATGTATTCAATTCTTATTGACCGCCATTTATTCTTCTTTTTCGTCTTCATAGAATATTTTTTTGCCAGAAGATACGTATCGCGTGCTTCCCTAACAAATTCGAGTCAATTCAATTAAAATGAATGGCGGGTGAAGATAACTCGCCGATAAAAGAAGTGAACAATGTGTTTTCTTTTCGCTATAGCTTTTCTTTTTGCATATTTATTTCCATTCATATTTAATTTTTTGCATGATTATTAACACAGATTTTTGCGCAAAATATTTTTTCTTAGCTTCCTTTAATGTTTGTATTTACTTTAGGTATGACGAAGTAAATTATTACATTTTTTACAAATTTATCACTGGGAAACCTAGTATTATGTACAAAGCAGTGCGTATAGTGGTTGTTTTATCGTATTTAACCTTTTTTCAAACATTTTTAACGTCTATCATATGATAAAAGAACTTATATTTAGCACCCCAAAAATATTGATTCTTAAGTGTCATGCACCATCCCATCTAAAATAGTTTATGACTACCACTCATATATAATATTAATTAGTTATAAAAATATGTTTTTTAGAGTAAACTTATGGAAAACAAACACCGTATTTTTGTACCGTATCGTACCGGGGTTTCGCCTTTTCAGTCACTTCAAGTTCTTACGTGCAATTGTACACCTGGAGATGCTGAAAAGCAAAACCCAGGTCGTTCGTGACAAAGCTTTTGTGAATGTACAAAATTTGATCGAGTCAAATTTAATATTAAAATTCCGCCAAGCACCTCCAGTCGAAATATTAAATAATACAATTGTGTAATATCAATCTATTGTGTTATGCAAATATTTTATGCAATATATAATAAATTATAACAATTCAAATTGTACAGTGTTGTATTATGAATTTAGTACACTTTTATTTTGTATGTATGTACATAAATGACTGAATGAAATGAATAAATGTTAGTCAGAACATCGCAATAAAGAGCACATAAACCTTCCGTGTAGACATTATACAAAGATGATAAAAACGATTTGGTTGAAATCTGTGTTACTCAAATGAAGTGAATTAATACATTTTCAAAATAAAATATTTATAACTGAACTGTATTAGTTTTTATTAAGATACAATGTCTCTGATTGGTCGGAATATTGACGGAAAACATTATTACATATTTTTTAAAAAAACCATGATAATTATCTTTTTTATTTCATATACACAAGTACCGATAACCGCGTCACCAGGTTCTTTTGATACCAGCAATGTTAATTATATACCATCCCTATTTTTCACCATATATTATGTTTTGAAAAAAATCCTTTTTTTTTTTATTTTTGAATTTTTCAGACATGGCTCCCGAACTTCAATACACATTCATAGAGCAAGCGTTGCGAGGAGGACCAGTCGTGTCTTTGAGGTGCTCTGCAGCTGGCGCTCCACCACCACATTTCCATTGGCTTCTCGATGGACAACCGATAGCTGAAATAGTTTCGTCTCATAGGTAACTACTGTTTATTCCCTACGTCATAAATGATAGGGTGACACACACAAGTCTTGCTCTCTAACTTGGTCAAGCTTAATCATGGAACAATGTTAAATTATAAAGTATGTTGTTTAAATTCTGTATTTACAGTAGCATTACACCCCGCCAAGAAAAACACGATATATTGTATATTTAGTACGAACGTAGGAAACTTTTAAGACTCTTTTTAAATTTGATAGTAAAGCTAAGGTGTATTGATTTGTTTTTATGGCGGATGGTCACATTTATTTATTTATCTTATAAGACCGAATTCAAAATATTTCATATATAATTAATAATGCGAGTAAAAATGAGTGTTAATCAATGAACGAATGAAATAAATCATTTGGATTTATGCAAACTAAGCTACGTAATATTTTTAAATAAACGCGATTTTTTGAACAGTGAAATTTATTAATTAAGAATTGATTGTTATTTCCAAGCATTGCCTGTATAATATTATCGTGCTTAATAAAAATATTTGATACCATTTCAGATACTCGACCAATCAATACATATCAAAAAATGGAGATATAGTTGCAAATTTGAACATATCGTCCGTTCATACAGATGACGGAGGTCTATATACGTGCATCGCAAGTAACACTCTCGGAGAAGCAAGCCACACGGCGAGATTAAACATCTACGGTATGATATTAAATACATTACACTAGATTGCATACTAGAACGGGTTTCATAATATTATTTCATTCATGATTTGTACTTATATAATAATATATCGCCGATGTTTATTAATTTTGTATTGGTTGCTATTTTTACTTTCCATTTGGACCCTCTCTATCCACCACCACACTCTTTGATTTCTCCAAATCATCTACGCCTCCTGAAACTCCACCCAATACACATATAAATGGTTTTCAGCAGGTTCTAGAGTATGTATACGGAATGATTTTCATTGAAAGAAGAGAGAAATGAAATTCAAGCTTACTTGGGGTGTTCGGTTAATAAGGTAAAAAATATCAATGTATTTAATTCTAGAATTGTACAAAAATTGTAGAACTAAAAACATTTATACTTTTCACCTTATTATAATAGAGTTCTACCAAGTTAATGCCAGTTCAATCAATATGTTGGGTTAAAACTTTTCGGTGTTTATTAATTTTTCAGTATAGTTAATCAATATTTTATTTTAATAGCTGTTTTTTTATATTTCAGGACCTCCTTCTATCCGTGCCATTGGTCCTATTAGAGTAGTTGCTGGGCTTAACACAACTCTCCATTGTCCTTACTCGGGATATCCAATCAGGTAATGAATATGCTGTCTCAACATGTACAACTTTTCCTAAATAAATAATGTAAGTACATGATAATAAGAAATCTGTCAGCCTTATTCCACGCATGCAACCACAGAATATAAGAAAGCGTAATAACAGTTTCAAATTTGGATAGAAGCTTACGGATATTTTTTTAGGCTTTCAACAATATACGTAAGAAAAAAATGCCAGATATATAAATCTACTTAAAATAAACCATTCTGAATCTTTTTTATATTTAAAATAATACTATCGATAAAATCTTTAGTATTTTTTTAATATATACGGAATAGGTATCATATTCAAAAGTAAATACATTTCGAAAAGATTCGTAAAGTTTTCATAACTGGTGAAAAATAACAGAGCAAAAATATGTATGTCTCATATTATTATATGTAGATTTTAAAAATATCACTCAGTTTACATATATGTACTATTTTATTTAAATTCGTTGGCTTAAAATATTGGTACCTTCGGCGTAGTATTAATGTATCGATTTATGTTAAAGCTTTCGTACCAACCAAATTATCGGCGTTTTCATTAAAATATGTGAGCATCTTAATTTCGCATCATATTTTAATTTTCAAATAATTTTCATATTAGTATAAGTTGTAATACAAACAATTTAAAAAAAGAATATTAAGCCGTATTTTACAATTTCGAAAAACTATTTTGTTGAATTGTTTTTTTTCATTTGATTGACATAAACAATTTTGTCCGTGATCCTTAATTTCCTTTTATTATTTGCTGAGCTTAATATGAGATGTCGATTTTTTTTCGATTTCAGCTCAGTACGGTGGACACGGAGAGGTCAAGAACTGGGTAGTGGTTTCAATAGATTGGGCTCTGGGTCAGAAGGTTCACTACACGTCGCAAGAGTTGACACGATGGCCGATGCGGGGGCGTACACTTGTATTGTAACTTCACCTTCAGGAGAAACTGTCAAGAGAGACCTTCAAGTTGTAGTAAAAAGTAAAAAAAAAATGCAAATAATTTAGCATATTTAAAAAAAAATACTAGAGAAATTTGCAAACATTAAAATTCGTCTAATATTTAATGACACCCTAACTTTGGACATAAAATTACACACAATTGGAAATCAAACAATAAAAAACGATTTCATAATCACAAAATTAAAAATAAGGTGTCATTTTACAAAAATAATGATAACTAATAATCACATTTAAGGTTTTTCTGTCTTACAGCTCCCCCAAAATTGGTTCCATTTTCTTTCCCACCAGACCTTGAAGAAGGTAGTTCAGCTCAATTATTATGTGGAATGACATCGGGAGATAAACCAGTTCATTTTCAATGGTTAAAAGATGGGATGCCTATTCCGAATTCATTGCAAGTGAGCGTCTTTTTTTCCCCATGTTAAATTTATCTAATAAATTTTATTAAATTAAACTTTTTATAATATTTTTTTTAGATTCAAGAAAAAGCATTAGACGAATTCAGTTTTTTAATATTCAGTAAAGTTACATCAGTACACAGCGGTGACTATACGTGCGTTGCAAGTAATAATGCTGCAAAAGTAAATTATACTTCTCAACTCATGGTCAAAGGTTAGAAAGTGTAAACATATATATTTATGATTTTAAATAGTTTTCACTGTGTTACACTATAACGTTAACTTTGAAACATCTTATTTTAGTTGCCCCACAATGGTTGTATGAGCCGCAAGATATTTCTACTCTCCTGGGGACGCCTATTGTTATTCATTGTGCTGCAAAGGGTTTTCCAGAACCAAAAATAACTTGGTTCAAAGGTCAAGGTACTAATGTTTATTTTTTGTACGATCAAGAAACAAGTGTTAATATTTACGAAATCATTGATAATAAAGTAAGTGAAATGTTTTATATAAAGTCATATTTTTAGGGCCAAACTCGCCAGATTTTAGGCCGCTAAATGACTTTGATAGTCGACAAATGATATTGTCAAATGGATCTCTTACTATCCCAGCAGCTTCACCGTACAATGAAGGACAATACCTTTGTAAGGCTGAAAATGGCATAGGATCTGGATTAAGCAAGCAAATATTTCTTACAATCAATGGTTAGTTATCATTTACGTATAATGAACATACTAAATATATTTAATAATCTAATATCGTTTAAAATATCGAATTGTTTCAAAATACGAAAACATAATTTTAGAGCCGGCACATTTCGATGTTACTTCTAAAAATATGTCTGCTAGAAGAAATGATCCAGTTACGCTTGTTTGTGAAGTATTTGGCGATAACCCAATTAAAGTACAGTGGACTCACAATTTTAAAAGAGTTGACTTAAATACATATAGGTAAAGTATGCACCATCTAATAATTATTTATTTCTGTTGATTATCATATTATATTACAAGAAGTAGTAGTTCTTTGACGATAAACTAATTCAGCTATCCTAAATACTCAATACTTTTGTTAAATTCAATGTTTTAAAATAATATATTCTTATATTGTTGCAGAATAAGTATGTCTGAAGTACGAACTGAGGCTGGTCTTCGCTCTCAGCTTGGACTTAGTCGAGCCGAGCGAAGAGATTCAGGAGCATATAGATGTCAAGCTGAGAATGCGTTTGGGCGTAGTGAACACTTAATTCATTTGGCTATACAAGGTATAAATTCTTTCCGATCATGACCCTATCATAGGTTTTAGCAATGAATGGTATATTTTTTAATGAAACTGATTATCTTTTTAGAACGACCGGATCCACCTGTATCTGTACAGGTTGTTGAAGTTGGAGGTAGAGTCGTACGATTATCTTGGCTTAGAGGTTTTGATGGCAATACCCCATTACTTGGGTATCTAGCACAGTATCAACTTTTAGGGTCAGTGAATAAAGATGATTGGTTATTGGCAAAAGTTGTCAACATTTCACTGACCGACGTCAAAGTGTCACAAAATAGGTGAGCTCATTAAAAATAATCCAGATTTTTATTACGTAAAGACGACAGGGTATTTAATTTATTTGGCAATTTTAATGTACATATAAAAAATCAAATGATTGTTTGTTGTTATTAAATTATATTTTATAATTGAGTTAAAGAAATTTCTGTAAAAAAAAACCATTTTGTTGTTGAAATCATAGGTATGTAATATGTAAAACAAACATGCTGTCCATATTGAACTACCTACATATATGTACTTATCTCAATGTTATACTTGATATCTGAAATTTTTATTTTGTATGGTTGTAGTGAAGATTTGGAGAGACATGGTGGTGTCGTGGGATTATCGGAAGCTATCGTTTGTGATGCCGTAGTGTCTGGACTTCATCCAGCAACTGCTTACACAGTTAGATTGGCTGCATACAATATTATTGAACACAGTTCTTATTCAGAGCCCGTAGTAGTTAAAACTCAAGAAGAAGGTATGGTTATAAATTAATACAGAAATGATGGTTCCCGGTAAATTGCTCGAATGGAAATTGCTCGAATAACAAGATAATCAATTTGTTTCCGTTTGTTTTGTCCGTTTGTTCTGTCTTAGCCCTAGTCTTCTATGTGTTCTGGAAATATATAGAAACAGTTTGAGTAACTAATTAATAAGCAGTTCTCGTAGAAACACTTCTGTTGAGATAAACTCCATTAAAAGATCATATGTTCCGCATTTGGAGCGAACACGGTTAAAATAAATACTTACGAAAATTATTTTTATATTTCACTCTCTAAACAAGTGTCGCACGAGATAAAAATGAAATTCGTAGAAAAAGTCGTGAAAAATCGTTTAAATAACCAAGCAATTCGAATAATTTGTAATTCGAGCAATTTCCATTCGAGCAATTTACCGGCTACCAGAAATGATAATGTTAATTGTGAAACGCTCACTCTAAATCATAGAAAACAACAATTCCTAGTAACAAAACAAAAAATATCAATGTTTATTTTGACTCTGTTGCCCTTCAGAGTACATTAAAATTAAATGAATACCTTTTTATAATTTCAACTGAAGGTGCTTGATGGAAATTTAACTTTGGATTAAAAAAAAATTTTTCATAATGTACGTTTCCATTACACTGACAGTTGTCAGTTCGAGTGCATTCGCGCACTGAATAGCACTTGAAGATGCCGAGAGACGAAACCCGGGTCGTGTTCGGCCAAAATTATAATGGAAACGTACATTATGAAAAAAATATTTCTAATCTAAATGAATACCATTTGGGTGGTTTGTTTAAATATGGGATTAAAACCATACTCATTAATTAACTTCTTACTTACTCTTCTCAGAAAAGCGTCTTACAATACATATATTAATTATTCTCTAGGCTTTCTTTGTACAGACGCTGATCTTTTTGAGTAATAGCATGTATAATAATTAGAGATATTTCAATATAGTGTTCTGCTTTGAAACCACTATTTCCTGTCATCAAATTCCTCAGAAAAATTCATTAATTGTACATTAAAGCATAGTTTATCAACCTTTTGGGCCCGTGGCTTCATTTGAGTGTCATATTTTTTCGTGGCCCCCTTACCCGTTTTTTTATAAAATCGTATAAGTTTTTCGAGACAAATTGAGAAGTTGAAAGATTCCAAAATAATTTATAAATCCTTGAAAATTTTGCTCGCGGGCAGAGTTTACCCAGGAATTTTCGGATTTCCTGAAACGAAAATTCTTCTTTCAGGATTTACCCATGGTTCCCCAAAATTATGCTGTGACTCCCCAAAAAAAAATTCTCTGTGGCCCCCGGTTGAGAAACCGTGCAATAAAGTATATTAGTGTATAAAAGATCAATTATTATTTTATTTTAGCTCCAATGGAACCACCAACAAACGTGCAAGTACAAATTGGTGGACAAGGCGAGTTGCTCGTAACGTGGAAGGTAACTATTGAAAAATTGCTTATAAATAAATAAACATAAATGCCATTTCATATAACATTCTAAATATACGTATGCGTGTTTATAGTCTCCTCCTCACGAATCATGGAACGGCGAATTGCTTGGATATTTAGTAACATGGAGCGAAATAAATTCAAATAATCCATTTCCAGTATTCAATAGCAACGTTAGTAAATCAGTTACTGTCAACGGCTGGTCTAATTTGGAAGTTACGATAACTGGACTTAGAAAGTTTACTCGATATGGAGTTACTGTGCGCGCTTTTAATGGAGTGGCTGCAGGACCTGCTTCTATTCCCATCTCAGCAACCACACAGGAAGGAGGTATGATACTTTGATATCTTATATATCCAGGAATGATACTTTTAGTTAATGCTGTGCATAATTGAAATATTAAAAAAAAAATACAAATGAAATGCTGGCTGAATGATAATTCATTTTGATCTTTCTGTTTTTTTTAGTTCCAGAAGCATCGCCAAGTAATATTTTATGTTCAGCGTTGTCATCACAAAGTATTAAAGTATCATGGGAACCACCTTTGCCAGCGTTGCATGGTGGTGTATTGCAAGGATATAAAGTTATTTACAAACCAATCAACGGACAAGATTGTAAGTATTTATCCCTTTATCATTATGTTGAATGATTAATAGTCTAATATACAGTTTTTTTAAAATCTACTTAAACAAATAAGCATAACACTATAATCTTTAATTATCAGAAAATAATGATTTCAAAGTGGTTGATGTCAGTGAAAAGTTAAAAATTTGCATACAAAATCAATATATTTTTGCTAAAATTTTCATAATTTTTCTTTAAAACTTCCGGTAATATTATAAAAACGAAATTAATTTTGGGTTGTAAATGAGCTGGTTTATAATAAATTTCAAGATTATTTTTAGTACTGACAATGGGTTAGTAGTATTCATAAATAAAAATATTACGTCCATGCTTTTATAAATAAACTTAAAATAATGAAAAACACAATGTTCCTAATCAATTCTTTTATATTTAAAACATCACCATCAAGTATTTAAAAAAAATAATAATTAGGTCGCATTACAAATAACGCCAATGTATCGAATATTTAAAAAATGGAAAATCATACATGATTAGCTAGCTATAAATGATAAATAAAAATGCCTAAGATCTCAATTTTAAATTGAATTGAAAAAGTTTGAATATTGATATTGTATTCAGTGGGACTTGAATTTGAACCTGACTAATCACTGAGGGAAAGCTTTTTTCAACTAGAAGGCGACAAATTATTATATCTATGAAAATAAAAAATACTTTTATTAGCATTATTCAGATTTTCTGTGTAAAAAAAAAAGAATTAATTCTTATTTCATAATGAATGTATTATTAATTTTACAGCTGCAATAGCAATATCGGGAGAAATAAAACGAACATCCAGTGCAGAGACTTATTTGCACGGACTACGTAGATACACAAACTATTCCGTTCAAGTTCTTGCATATACTGCAGCGGGAGACGGCAAAAGAAGTTCTCCTTTGCACTGTTTAACAGAAGAAGATTGTACGTGGATTTATTAATCATTAGAAATTGTATTGACACACTTTTGCAGCTAACCTAATAAAGCAATAAATTTTATTATTCCTTTTTACAGTACCTGGACCGCCTGCAAACGTGAAGGCCCACGCTTTAACTGGAGATTCAATACTCGTAAGTTGGCTGCCACCTGTATTGAAAAATGGAAGAATATCACACTACACAATATATTCAAGGGAGGCGGGAAGGTTGTTACTCATCACCAACTTATTACATAACTGTTAAAAATGGAACACGTTTGATTCGAATGAGTAGAAAAAATATTATATTTTTTTTTATTAAAAAAACAAAATCAACAAACACTTCTCGAGAATAAAATGTGTGCATACGAAAGGCATGTGCAGCAAACGACATTTTTTATTGTACTGTTTATTGCGAAATTCCAGTCAAATCAAAATAGAGTGATTTGTAAGTCGTTGACAAGAATTGGCGTCTACGTGGCAGGTGACACGTCGTTGCGGACTCGTTCCCGTTTTTTTTCATGAAAAAGTTATAATAAATCAAAATATACAATTAAAAATCGATACCAAATGTTAGTTTTAAACGAGTTTAACTGTTTTTAAATTCTAGTTATTGTTTATTCTTAGTAACTCTTTCTCATATTATAGTGTCTATTAACTATTTTAGAGTTGGAAAGCATGCCACTACAACAGTATCATCAGATGGCAGTGGATCTATGGCTGGAGTAGGAAATTTAATTGGACCAGGAGGCTGTTTTGCAGCTGAAGTAAGAGGCCTAATAGAACATAGACTTTATGAATTTTGGGTATCAGCTTCCACTGGTCCTGGCGAAGGAGAGCCTACATCAATTGTTGCACAAGGCACAAACTCTAGAGGTAATTAAATTAAACACCATCCTAAATATTAAAAAATAAATTTACATATATATGTTTAACTGTTGTTTTTGTCAACACATTCAGCTCCGGCACGCATTGCTTCGTTCAGTCAAAATCTTCAGCTGCCGTCCAGATCATCGATAGTTTTGTCATGCTTAGGAGTCGGAAACCCAACTCCAAGAACGCGATGGTTACATCGCGGTAGACCTGTTACACATAGTTCACACTTTCAAGTAACACAACAAGGCCACTTAGATATTCATAGTAAGTGTCGAAGAGGACATCTACCGTTAAAACAAAATAAAAATATCGTTTTTTATAGTAATAAAAAATAGTTTTTTTTTTAAATAATAATTAATGTTAAATTTGAATCATTCAAATTATGTACACTCCCACAGATTTTGTCACTAACAACCCGGGTTCCGCCTTTCGGCATCTTCAGGCGTTCAAGCGGACGGATGAACTTGAACTGACTGTATAAAATGAACTGAACTGGTCAGTTCAAGTTCATCCGTGCGCTTGAACGCCTGAAGATGCCGAAAGGCGAAACCCGGGTCGTTAGTGACAAAATCTGTGGGAGTGTACATAATTTGAATGATTCAAATTTAATATTGAAATTCCACCAAGCACCTTCAGTCGAAATCTTAAATAATTAATGTGTTGAAAAATTGTTTACAGCAATGGATATCAGTTTATCTGGAAACTATACATGCAGTGCAAAGAATCTCTTTGGTGAAGATAGTATAACATATGGTATTGCAGCATTACTACCTCCTGGGATACCTCAATTACGACTTCAGCATGCAACAAGTGGAGCCATAAGAGTTCATTGGTTACCAATACAAGATGGTGGATCACCAATACAAAGTAAGTGGAAGCATATTGTTATGATGCCGAAAAATGCTACATATATCGTATGGCCAACCCAATTAACTAGAATATTTTTTTAAAGTAAAAGAAATGTTTTGTTTGTAAAACCATATTTTTAAAAGTTAAAATGATTCAAAAATTCATTTACTTTACAGGTTATACACTTCATTACTCTCGGGAAGGTCAGTCATGGCAATTCATAACTTTATCAGGCGAATTACAATCGTATACCCTAGAAGGGCTAGCATGTGGTTCAGCATATATACTTTTCTTAGAAGCACACAATTCAGTGGATAAAGGTCCTCCTAGTTTACGTCTAAGAGCTACTACGAAAGGTGGAGGTAAGAATAAATAAACCATTTTTCTAATTAAAGATACAATATTACGATATACAGTTAGAATAAAATACGACCTTGTGTTGATGTTTTAATGGTATCGAACCTCAAAATATCCTTTTTAGTTTCGAAAGTGCCCATCGAAAAAGATTTGATATCAACCAATAGTACGAGTTTAAAATTAAATCTTCTGGCGTGGGATAATGGAGGATGTCCGATAATCGAGTTCTTCGTAGAGTACCGTCCACTGACTGAGTCTACGTGGGCGGTTGAACGTACGGGACTCAAAACTGAAGGAATGGTTATTGAAAATTTAATTTCTGGAACTTGGTATTATTTAAGAGTAACTGCGACTAATGGAGCGGGTTCTACAACTGGAAAGTTCTATTTTTCAACTTTGACATCTGAGGGAGGTGGGTATATACAATATAAAATGATTAATTGTATCTACTGTAACAAAATACTAGTTTTAAAGTTAAGTGAAATGAATGTACTATCTGCAAGTAATTTCACCGCGGTGTGGTGATCGAAGCTATACTATTTAAAACTTTATTGAAAGTCAAAAAATATAATCAACTTAATATTACGAGATTTAAAATTAATAAATATCCATACCATGATTATCAGTCCATAGTCGTTTTCGTAAAAACAATATGGTTAAAGTGTTGCATGCTAAATGGTTGTAAAATGTTTTTTAAAGCAAAAAAAAAACAATTTATTAAGGAAATTTTAATTTGTTTTATCGGTTGTTAACATTTAAATGAAAACATTATTTATCGATATATATATCAAGTTGGCATTAAGATATTTTTCTGGTAGTTTTTAACTCTTGACAATCTTACCAAGAGTGTGTTGAAATTAAAATTTTACATAAAATAAAATATGTTATCATTCCAAAAACATGAAACGAAAAAAAATGTCACAAATTTGAACTATTATTTCAGTGCGTATTGCATCTCCTGCAGTATTTCCTCCCCATTCTGATGCTGACCATCCACCTTCTGAAAATTTTGGCAGACTAAGCGCCGTTTTGGCAGGTCTAGCTTTCTTAGCGCTGCTAGCTTTGGCCATTCTATTGATCATATTATTTAAGAGCAGAAGGTAAAACACTCATTAATTATTACTTATATTTAACTATACTGGGGAAAAGCTGTGAAAATATATTCTATCCTAACAATAATTGTTTCAGCTCAAATTTATCAACCTGCCTATTTAAAGGTTATAGTAGAGGTGACATATCAGAGGATGAAAAATCGGTAGAAAATCAAGATAATAGAAGAAATTGCCAACAAGTTTATACTTCATCTCCTATTAAACATCCAAATGGAAAGACTGAACAACAACAAGCAGGTAAACAACTAACTACTACATTATGTAAAAAATACTTTATGAATACTTTTTTTGTTATTAAAATAAAAAAATTTCCACAGAAATGTACGAAATCAGTCCATACGCTACATTCAGTATGGGTAGTGGGCCAGGAGGAGTTGCAAGTAGTGGAAGATCAGTAACAGCTTCGACACTTGACTATACGGTTCAGTTTAGAACCTTTGGCCGATCGGAAGGAGAAACCTTAGGGCCAGCTCCTGGAAGACCAAATCTACATGGTCATGACAGGAGGAGCGCCAAGCATCGATCTTTTAGTAGTTCAGGTAATGTTAGATTTCATAATGATTTTTTTATTATTATTATTATTTGAGTATAATATCACTGGTGACTGGTCACCGGCAATAATGGTTGCCAGTAGCCAAATACAGAACCACGTGCGTAAACGCTAATTGTATTTCTTCGCCTCGTGGTTGCCGTCTTAGGCTCTAATTTAATTAAATTATCTTGGATACCTTATGCGAAATTAATTTCTTAAAAAATCTATTTAAGTTTAGTTCCGTACAAAAATTTAATAATACACTTTATTTAAATATAAATATTTAAAAATATAAATATTACATTCAAGCCTTTATATATTTTGTCTAAAAAGGTGTAGCGCAACTCGTAAATATTTTTAATAAAGTAGTGACGTAATGTTATTAATGCGCAGTTGTTAAGTTATAAATGATTTTTTTAAGTAGGTTGTAAGCACCAAATTAGTTTTAATTGTGTTTATTATAAAATGTTTTCTATCAGATGAATACACATTATCAAAAGCCATGACACTGGCTGCAAGTGGATCTGGAGGTGGCAGTGGAGGGCCTCGTTGTAGAGCGCCAAGACCTGGTGGTACTCCAGCTCCAGCACCTGCAGACTCTGAATCAGATTCCAGTGGAAGTCCATGTACCGAATGCAATTCTAATCCATCTTATAGAGTGCCAATAAATACACCAAAAGGTTTGATAAATATTATTTATAGAAATAAAAATCGAATCTCATTGTTAAAACCAGTGCACTAATTATAGAAATTCCCATTTGAAAAATAGCACATGCAATATTATATTCATTATAAATTTTTCTTATATTGTATTCTTTTGGTAGCTTAGTTGCGTGTATAAGAAATTTGAAAATCTTAATTGCTTTTTACTTTCATAGATGCTTTTAGAATGAGTGCGAAGGATCAGATTTCTATACAGCGACATCAAATGTAAAATTTTACTTTTTTCATTCGTCACTGATGTTCTATACATTAATTGATAAGAGAAACAGTAATACAAAATGTTCTAATCAAATTTTTAAAAGAATTCTAGGTTACATTAATATTATCAATTATACGAATGGTTATACATAAAAATAATTTCAAATTCCCCTTATTATTAAACTATTCTGTATCAAAATCTGAGCTTTTTCAGTCAAATTAAAATAAAAAGTGCGTATTTGTTACATAGTTGTATATAGAACTTTAAATCACAAAGTATTAATTACTTATTTATGACATAATAACAACAAAATCAATATTCCATCATTATTGCAATTAAAACATCAGAATCCCTCAGAAAAACCTATATTATATTGTCAATACAATAAAAGTTTTTCAAAATTGTAAATATTGTTTAAAAATAACTTCCGAATTGCTATGTATAAAAAAAAAAATTATGATAGTAAGGTCCCTTTTCTTTTAAGTCTTTCATTAAAACTTTACTATACGGTTTACGGTCTAGAGACATCTACAGATTAAAAGAATGTAAAATTGAATATTTTGGTTAAGACTATCAAAGATTCAAACCAATCCCATTTTTCCTGAATTTTCCCTATCAGATATGTTCCGGCCTGTGGCAGACTCAAGTGCAGAATCGCAGTCAGAGATGTCGCCAGGTGGTGGAGACGGAAATGCGACGAACCGCACCCCGCGTCGGTCGGCAGCGTACCTCACCGGTGGCAGGTAGCTAGGTAGAACCCTCCCAAAGTAAAACCTATATTTTCCTCACCTAAGTAGTATTATAGATATTTGTCACCAAAACAGTAATATGTGTTATTTTGTATTATATTACATAATATATGGATTTATTTCACGCTTGTTCAATGAGTGTGTTTAAAATTGGGGTATTAAAGCATGTTTTTTAAAGAATGTAGTTGTGTAAAATTTTGATCAAACATAAGATGGTTAACGTTTTATAAATACTAATATTTTATTTTAATGTTCGTTTTAGCCGCCAAATATTTTTTTTTAAATATTGTACAATTGTCACTGCAAAATCTTTTGTCGAAGAATTATACGTAATTTAATATTTAGATTGCGCTGATTTTAAACAAATATTTGCTATAAAAAATAAAGTAATAAAATAAAACCAAGCTTGAAAAAACATTTCAAAGCGAAAACTCCAAACACAGGAAGTTACTTACCCGGTTTTTTTTCTTTCGCAATTTAAGTGTAAGTATGTTATTCTCGGCTGCAGAATTTTCCATAGAATTTGTGTATCTTGCAAAAACGAACTACTCGCAAAAACAAACAGGAATAAAAGAACTCTCATTTAACCCGTAATTTTGTTACCAGACCTCATCTGATAACATCCTTAAACTTTTATGTTGTGAGATTTTTTACGTTCCGCTACATAAAGATGTAAAACACAGAGGGTAATAGGAGCATGAAAAAACTCATAAAACCCTTAATAGCGCAGAGTTTTCCATATTTCTCCCCACGTCTGTAGCGTAATAATGAAAATAGCGTTAACTCTTTGTTCATGCTGTATACGCATTTTATTAAATTAGTCATATATTTTTTAATGTTTATCATAAATCCGTCAAAATGACCATCTTCGAAAGATTTGTGCCTCTTTCCTTTTTTTTAGTTGTTTTTATAGCATAAAACAGATATATTCAAAAATATTAAATACTAACACACTTTTATTTAATTCACATTATTCATTATAGATCAGGACCGGCAATGCTCACGATGAGTGTCACCTGCCCTGATCGTGATAAATCATTTATAATTAGTACAAAAAGTCTTTTTTTTTCTTTTTTAATATTTTACTTATTCACCAAGAACTGACAGTGAGCATGATAATGAAGCTTATCTTTAACCAATAATTTTTCATTATAAAATTTAAAAATCATAGCAACAGTAAATTTAGTACAAAAGTTATTGATTGCGTACAGAAATTAGAATGTTTGATGTTTACGCAACTTATTAAAGTTTTTACAATGTCACTATTATATTTTTGTATACTTACAGTAGACTTTCAATCATGAGTGCACGAATTAAATACACATTAAAAAATATATGGGATTAAATAAGGAACGTTGTTTTGTACTCAACAGATTTTTTTACAACGGTATTGAAATCGCTGAAAAATTACGCATCAAATTTAAATCATAATATACAATAGTTCAAAACTAAATATCGCTGTACTAAAACATTGAACGGTTTTTTTTTAAATAAAGGGTTGCCACACAAAGCATTGGGATTATTAGATATTTAAAAAAAATGCATTGCTTTGTGTGAATTTTAAATGTAGTGGTAAAAGTACGATTTATATGATCTGGATATTCAACGTAAGAGTGATGCAAATATTATTTCCAATCTCAGTCAACAAGAAGAGAAAGAAAATTAATAACTTAAGAGGAGAAGAAGGAATTCTCAATTATATTACTTACAGCACGACAAAAACTTTTGTTGGTGCATAGTATTGGAGTGCATTGTCTTAGTACTCGAATAAAACGATAAAGGTCTTTAAATTATTTAAATGTGTAAACACCTTTTGAAATATAAGAGTAATGCTATCATTAGCATATGAACTTTATTTTTAACTTATAACTGTTAGCTTTTAACCACTTTAAATTAACTCCAATCAAAAAGATATATCATGCACCCATTGCCAAGAATCCAATAATACAAAAATAAAATATATATTTTTTTGTATTATTTGATTTTTGTTAATCCAATCTAAATACCGTACAAATAATAAACTGAATATAATTTTAAAAAATGTTTAAGGTGGTTATTTTATAATATTTCATCTTTCAAATCTAGAACATCTTATGTTTTTATTGTTGATTATATCATTTTATGCTAACACGGCCACTCTTTATCTGTAGTGTATTATATGTACTTATTATTATATGGTTCTAGGTAAATTCCTTAAATGAAATTTGAAAAATGACAAATTCCTCGACTAACCAATTTTTCGAGTACAAAATGCTTGAATTACAAATTCCTCAAAAGTTTTTATCGAAAAGGATATTAAAGTATTTACTTTTTCATAATAATTCATGCCTTTAAAAGAAAATGGCTCGAGAAATTGCATTCAAAGAATTTACCGCTTACCGGTAAAGCGTAATTTGTGGATCGTTAAATGATAATACACACACATATATAATGTGATTTTCTCAAATGATTAAAAGGAAAATGCCTGGATACCAAAAGTTTTTCTGCCGTAGTAGATCGGACCAAAGATTTTATTGTTGGGTTTAAATGTCACCACTTCAAGTTTCCTAGAATTAGCGGAGCTTAGCGCATAAGCCTCTAAGCCGTCTTTATATGAATGATATTATTAATGTAGGAAGTTTTTCTGATTTGCCGCAGCATTTTCAAAATACCACGGTTGAAAAAGTAGAAAAATTAGGAAAAGCCAGCCATATAATCATTTTAATACTTGTTGTATAATATCATTAATAGTCTACTTTAAAGTTTCTTTCGGCTCTTATTGCTTTTTAGTAAATTATTTTCTTATTATTTTAATATTCGGGGATTGATGTTTAATTTACTTGAGAACATTTTTTAAAAAAAACTTCATACATAGTACACAAAAATACATAATGTAATTAAGGATGTGTACCGAAAATAAAATACGAAGTTCTCTTTATTTTTTTAATTAATTAATAAATTCGACCACTGAACATTTTGATATATTCTAATTTATTATTTTGGTTATCATTTCACAAAGTTCACAATATCTAATAACATGTAATTATGAGCTCTAATATAATCAGACAACTTTCGTGGATTATTTAAATTGGATACAAAACTCTGAAAAAAAGCAATTTTATTCGAAGTATTTTAATAATAAAGTTATAAAGAGATACGTTATTATTTCATCTCAATATATAGATATATTATATTATTTACATAAATAGATATATCAGTTTTAAATTTGACCGCACGTATTTATATCGCATGAAATAAAGTTGGCAGAGTCAAACGAATGACGACGATTCTGCAATATTCGTTCGCATAGATAGCCTGTAAAATTTTAGTTTCACGATGTTGCTATAAATTTACTCATCGTATTCCTCGCGTTTACGTTTTCTAAGAGTTTTGTTATTGCGTAGGGAGAAATCGCAAAATGATCCGTCGTGTATTTTGATAGCTGGAGTTAAAGAAGCTTTCAATCCATTATGCGCAACTGGATTTTTAAGGCACTTGTTAACGAGAATTGAAAATACTGAGATAGAATTCTCATTTTATATTTAAAAAAGCAGTCGAGAGAATAGAAATTATCAAAAATCATCATACATAGCTTAAAATTAAATTGATTAATACTCATTCATTTATCTATTCTTTCATATTTCATTTTAGCTGAACATATTCTACAAAGTAACAGAATGTAAAATGTATAGCATAAACACATTGCACAGAATTCAATAAAAATAGAAAAATCATAAAACTAAACAATCGTTTGATTTAAAAAAAAACTTGATCATTACAAGATGTCTAAAAACAAATATTTATTCATATACCCATTAAGAGTAATTTAAAGCATTTTACTGTTACTGTCTTTAATTACGGACAAGAAAATCTGCAAATAATTACAATCTACATAGGTATAGGTGTTTATACTAAGAAAAAACACAATATTCCTTTGTAATAAATTTTCACTTTTATTTTTCAAGATCAGGACCAAAACTTGCTCATAATATAATGACTTTCCACCAAGTATTGACAGTGAACACCCTAAAAGGGATGTGTTTATATTAAAATTCTCCCGTCTTATTTATTTTGAATTTAATTTAATAATGTGATGTTGATTGAAGACTATTTTCTCGAAAAAACTTTAAATTGAAACCAAATTTTTGACGAAAACAGATTATATCTAACCCTGTGTCCGAAAAGCTAAAGAATGTATTGAATTGCGTTATCACTATCTTAGCTTTAGTCTGATATTTGTTAATTATTGTAAAAATAAATACAAACGCTTTAAATGAATATAATTCATGAATTTGTCTAACACTTGACACATTAGAATAGTTAAAGATACAAATTTGAAAATGAAAAAATATTTGTCAAATTATGCATATGGCATATTGAAAATATTAATTATCCAAAAGATAAACTACAAAAACAAATAAATATCCTATGTATTTCACATATATTTTTACTTGGTACCTTATATGCTACAGAAGTCTATTTTGTAAGTGTAAACGATAGGCATTTATACTGAATAAGCAACTCTCTTTTTTGGACAGGCCTCTAGAGAAATGTGTTTTTCGTATGTTTTGCTCATCGGTGATACTATGGAACGCCAGAAACTTTTCTGTCATACATTCATTACGTAGATAACTTTCGACTGCTAGTATGTCCACGGTGACTTGTCAAAATTGATGGATCATTTTGATCAGAAGTAAATACTACCGAAAAAGTAATTTATCATATAATATTGTTATCAGAAATATAATGGTGTGAGTACGAAGAAGCTATTTTTGCTTCAGTAAATACAAAATCGAAGGAAATATTCAATACAGGTTTATATCTCATATTATATCTAATGTTTTCGTAATCAAATACTTTATATTCTTTTAATGATACTTAAACGTTATATAATTTAATAATAATGCAATGGCAAAATTTGATAAAGTATCACAATACAACGTACACGTTTACAGATCATGTAGTTTGTAGGATATTTTTTCAATTGCGAACTGTAAAGGAAATCAATGTAATTTAAATGGACTCTCATAAATCATTTTAACGGCAGGGTTTTGAACGAAAAATCTTTGTTAGTCAATCAATCTATCTCTTTTCATAATGCTTAAAAGTAGAAAAAAGTGTCCAGGGATGGCCTAGTGCAAGGATGCCCAACTGAAATCACTTGGCGGGGCAAACAAAATAATGCATGTCTCTGATGTGCCACACATAAATATTTTAAACGTTAATAATAACATAATATTTTTTATTTTTATAATAAACAAACACCTTACTTTTTTCTACGAGAACTGTTTGTTACTCGGTCACTCAACCTCTCTTTTCTAATGAAATTAGTAGGGAAATAGGGATAAGGCTAGGCCAAGACTAGTGGTAAACTAATCGCCTTCGCTATCCTCAGTTATTATAGGATTGGAAGGGTGGGAAGAAATTTTAAGATATCACAAACACACATACCCTCGACCAAAAATCGATAAATCGATCGAAAAAATGCTGTTCGTTCTGGGATTTGACTTAGAATACTTACATAGTAATAAACAAAATATCTGGATCTGTATATTTATAGTTCTACCTTTTTTTGGTTTTTTAAAAATTGGCATTACTGCAAATAAATGTCTGGCAACGGAATGCGACACCCAGGTAAAAAATCCAAAAATTGTCACAAATTGTAGTAATACATTTTCTTTAATGTATTTTACCAATAATAAAATGCAAAATGTATACATATTTGAAAGCATCGAAAGGATTATATTGAGGATCAAACAAAAAAAAATTGTGAATAAATTGATGCATCGCAGATATCAATTAACTATCAATGTATAAAAATTTATTGAATGAAAGGTTCTATGTAGTCAACCCTTATTTGGGCAAATAAGACTTATAACTAATACCCTTATGCATTTACTACGCGGATATGGTACTAAGCTGTTCAATTATATTAAATAATATATCTTTATATTTAATATTTTAAATATATTTTGTTACATTGCTTAATGTGAATTTTTAGATTTAATAAATTATAAGATATTTATACCAATAACGACTATGTTAAGTACACATTTCACACTTTTTCGGATTGATATTTTAAACATAGAATACAAATTCAACCTGTATCGTACAGATTCAAAAGTAGGGTCGTATTGATTATGTGCGTAAGAGTTTTGTATCTTTTAAAGTTATCTTGCGAATGTAAATAAGTTTCTTGAAAAAATAAGCATAACTTTAGACTTTCACAGTTTCTTCACATGCAAAACAAGACAAACAAAGTTTGTCTTAGCCCTCGTGTGATGCAAAAGACCCAACGTACTATATCATTCCGAGTGTTGCTTGAACTTATTTATAAAATATTTACACTTTGTGATACTTCATGTTTTAAACATAAGGCTCGGGTTGCGGGCGCGTTTGATAAAGATGAAAAACTCCAAGCGAAAAAAAACAAAAAAGCAAATTAAAATTTAATGCTAAAAAATGCAAATAGACATGCTTCAGCTGCGAAAAATGTAAAGGAAATACTGGCTTAATATTATTCTGGTGGCTGCCAAAGGAAAGGGTAAAAAATCATGTCAAAATGTCAAAAAAAGTATGCTGTATTTGACAGTGAAATTACTGAAATAAAAAATAAAAGCCTTTGGCCAATAAAACACTGATCGGGAGTGTAAATGGTTAAAAAGGTAGGTATATTAATAAAAACACCTGACGAATATTTTTTTCCTTATTTTCATTACGGGTAAACAATTTATTTTAAAAAAACTATGTTAAAAAATAATGAAAACATCTACAAAGTGAAAAACAGAGACGTCACGTTGTATTAACTAATTTTGTAAAAAAAAATGCTTATCAATCACTTATTATACCCCACCACTACCAATTTTATGTAACGGCTCTATGTCCAATTTCACTATTATTTGAAAAATAAATATATATCACTTGGGGATCGAGGCTTAGTGGCTCATCGTGAAAATCTGAAATACTTACTAGATTTCGGAGTTTTCGCTTAGCATTTTTTTCTCAAGGTAATAGACAAATCATAACTAATGATTGCCATCCAGGACTCATTCAAGATAATATTTATGTTTGAAAATTGAAAAATAGTAATTTTATAAGCACAGGATCAATCTTGGATCTCGTTTTAAATTGGTAAAACCAAACAATTGCTGAATTTAAAAAAACACGGAATATGGTTGAAATTCTTAATTATAACGTAAATGGCAGCTTTATCGAATCAATATCGCTCTCTAGCTTCTACTTTCTCTAAAATGTGGTAGTTATTACGATAAGATGATTTAAGACCTAACGGCACGCACTTGTTCCCTGGAGGTCACTTATCCAAATACTATTGTCACTCGACAACTCAGGATTAGGCTCCGGTTCTCAATGCTCAAGAAATTTAGCAGTCTCCCAGGAACTTTTACACGAAAAGTATTCAATGTTATCGTGAAATCGAACCTCACAAACCGTACGGAATAAAAAAGAATGCTCAGTTATTTCTATTGTGCCTCGAAAAAATGTTCTAGTATGCTTTTACTTTTATTTTCTTACACTGCTGTATATTTCTAAATAATACGACTCACAATATATAAAATTTAATCTCTGAGCACATTGGTTGTGCCTCCACGGTCTGCAATTTATATATTTTTTTTGTTTTTTTTTTAAGTATACAAATTCATTTAAATGATCAATGTTTTTATGGTGTGCCTTAGAAAAAATATTTCATACTTTTTGAATGATAAGGAAAATTTTGTCTGATCAGCTTAAAATCCTCACTCCCTAAGCAAGTCATATATGATGGTACAAAAAAACTAAATCGCTAAAACTATAGCTGTATTGTTTAAACTATAACTATTTGCTTTCACGCAATACGATATATCAAAGTTCAATAAATTTTATAAATGAATTTTATTTTAAGATTTAACACAATCCTTAACTTATCTATACTTTTTGGATCTAAAATTTTACTGAAATGTATATTATGAAAAATTTTAATAAATAATTTCAGCTCTGTATAACTTCATGCAACTTCAAATTATCGCTTGAATTGTAACTTTTTGTTTACATTAGGTATTATCCATATTTTTATAGATATTATTTTAGACCCAAACACTACATTTTGGTTCCTTTAGCCAATTTGGGTACATTAATGACATCAAACAGACAAAAACTCAAACCATCATTTATAAAATCGCATAATCCTTATGGTTTTATTATTGAATTATTGCATTTTTTAAAAAAATAGAAATTCGAAAAATTGAATATTTTATATATTAGTATTTTAATACAGTAATAGTTAATTTAATAAGATGACTAAGAGAACGGAGTTTGTACATGAACATTTGTAATTTAAAATACTCTTATCTTAAGTCAAGATCTTGGGAGATTTATTTTAATACAGATTAATTCGAAACACACGATTAGACAATAATCGTAAGGAATCTTGATGACTATCTATACACTGATTTTTTTAAAATTTCAGGATACACAAATCAAATTTAGATTATCAATACTTACATTCAATACCACAGTTAAAGTTTGATAAATTATAAAATCATTCAGACAATACATAACACGCAATATTAACTCAATAATACTTTACTGTCAATAATTATTTTAAAATAAATTTTCCGCATTAAATGAAAATTTTTTATGCAAATTGTAAATACAAAAATAATTGTTTTAATGATATGTTATCGAAGAGTTATTCTTTCAAAATAATAATGTAGTACCACATCTTCAACAAAACTATTATTCATTCAGTGAAAACTATATCTAAAAGACATTTTTTATTATATTTGATATAAATTGTTGTTGATATATTTCATGTATGTGTTACGTATCTACTTATTCTAGAAATATATTTTTAAAAGATTACTTAATATACCTGTGAGCACTTTAAATTTCCTGAAATAACATTATAACTTATAGATATACATAAAACTTTCAATATCATAAAACAATTAAGGTCATTACGTACTACGCTGTCTATTTGCATATTTTATGTGGCTAACTACTCATGAAATACTACTTACAAAGCCCTGTATAAAGTGATGTGTGTTTCAATAGATTGTATAGGAGGTTATTATAATAGCATCTCATCTAAATTTTAGTGATTTATAGTATTATTAATACCCGAGTAAAATAATAGTAGAACACTATTTGACTGATAAACTGGATAGTAGAATAATTTATATCGATAATTGAAATCTTTGTTTGAATGAAAATACATGATAACAGGGCATTTAATGAATATTAATCAATTAAAAATCAGAAATGGTATAAAATCGATTTATTATTGTTATATGTGTTTTATTGAGAAGTATTAAAAAAGTGTATTTATCGATAATTAATCTGTCATTAAAGCTTCTTGCTTTTAAAAATATAATATAAAAAATGTTATTATTTAATTCGTCAACGCCTATAAACCAGAAATTCCGAAAACCTTATCAAATACTCCGCTTGTTAAAGTAGGAGTAGTTAAAAAATGTATAAAACAGTATAATGTTAAAAAAGTGGTTGTTTTTCATAACAAATTTGATAAAGTTATCCCACTATTTTATATGATTTATAGATTGGAAAAATGTATTAAAACTGTTGAGAAAATTATTATGATACTGTAAGAAGCTATTAAGATTTTTTTTATTTTTAAATATACCATGTTTTTTAATAAAAAAAATATTTTTTTCCATAAAGGTAGAATTTCTTGCATATTCCTTTTTTATTTTGTTACATTACAGAATCAATGAATTAAAAATTATTCATACTTTTTATGGAAATAAATTCTTACCGCGTGTAGAGAATTCACAATTTTCCAAATAAAAATAAACATAAATCAATTAAAAATATAATTGTGCCATCCAGGGACATGTTTATTTAAGAAAAATAAATATAACGTTGCTAAGGTACCATATTGAAGTTTGTCTTCATTAAAATTCCGCCGGGTCATTATATTTCATTTTCTCAGAGCTCGATATCATAACATGTAAATAACGTAAATAAATTTAAGGTATTTTGAAATAATTTCATGAAATAACATCCTCTATATAACATAAATGTACTGATTTGAATAGCACAACAGCTTTTCTCTGATTTTATAGTAACGATGAAATATCATGATTTTCTGTTCAAAAATAATAAGCGAAGCTACTATAGATCTCACTGACCCTCGGGTGGTCATTGGGTGGTTGTAGTGCGTGTAAGTGATAGGTCTCAGCTCTGGTTTGATATCGGTCATTTGTCTACGGACCAACAACGGACCCCGACCCGTGGCCTTTGCTGGAGAAAGGTTGTGGTTCATAGGGCGTTCGGTCGAGACATGAACCATTGTAAAAGGAAAACTTTGGTAGAATAACGATATTTCTTATTAGAGTATTTCATATATTTCTTTTAAATTTGCAAATTTTCATAAAAAAAAATGTTTCAAAATATGTATTTGAATGACGTATAAAACAATATCAAATAAATAATTGACTATACATACTTTCTGCGTACAATTTTCAACTCGCATTCTTTAACGAAAATAAAAAAAAGAAATATGTTTTTACCCGTGTATGTGTTTGGTAGTTTAATATTAATTATTTAATAGAAGGGTTGTTCTTTAAAGTACATTTATTACTATATGTTTTGGACGGCAACGTCTAAAAATAAAAGCTTAAAATTGTCAATATTTGAAAACCAGAGCTATTTTCTACGGTTCAAAATAAACGTATTTTCTTTTATATTTCACTTACAGTGAATAAATTTTTTACAATATGTAAAATAACAAAAGTAAAAGTTATTTTATTATAATTATTTAATCAATGTAAATTTAATGATTTAAAAAGAATTCAAATCATTAGAGTGATACTATACAATATAATGAGCATATTATTTATCACATTCATCACGAAAATGTATGTATCTTTGGTATTTTTGGGTTTTTCATTAAATTATGGCTTACGTTCAATTTGACTTGTCTTCAAATAGAAACATTCATACTTATCTTTAATCAATTTCTATGGATACCTAGGTATGATTCTGTATCATATGTCAACAAAATTATTCGATTATGTGGATAAAAAAGATATTTAACTACAAATTCTTACCAAAATGAATGCTTAAATATAACAGTTGATCAGTTTTTTAAGAAGCATTATGATGAAACGCTAAAAGTATTAAGTTAATACGCTCAAGGGTATTTGAAAGATATTTTAATTCATATTTCTTTGATCTTTCCGTATGTCGTTACTCGTTATGTACTATTACGTAACTGTTCATGTTTGATCTCAACTTTGATACAACAACTCTAAGCTTTCTGTCGACAAGTACTAATGTAGAACGAAGAAAAATAATAGTGGCACTTATTCATCACGTAAATGTGAAAGCATTTTTTCATGCGTAAGTATGTAATTTCAGAGTTCCAACGTTTTGTGCCGGATAGCTTTGAATAAGATTGAGCGTCATTTTCATTGAATACAGAACGTCAATAAAATTCTTGCTAAATTAATAAACTTTTCTTTACTTAGTAATTTAAAACATCTTTGATTAAAAAAATTACAGTGTTTTGAAAAAAATTGAACCCAAACACGATTATTAAAAACTTTATTCTAAGGAGAGCGAGGATATATACACCTAAATTTTAGCACTTCATAAAAAACCGGCATTGCAAATATCTTTACCAGTATTTAAAAAAAATATTTAACTGGGTTTATTATACCAGGCGATATTCCATAGAAAGTGCCGACACGACTTTATTGATAAATCTTGATCATAGTATAATAAAAAATAATGTAAATAATAATACCGGATAAATGATAAAGTTGTTAAAATACATTATATTTAAGATCGCCTTGTTTATTTTCACTGTAAATATAGGATGATATATTACGACGATTTAATACATTTGTGCGTTAAAAAAATCAAGCGGTTGTCAGCATTTTTATCTTATAAATTATTCTGTTGTTGATGTTCTTAAGTTATATTATATAAAAAAAGTAATAATTCTATCCATAAATGATTTCACAGATAAAAAAATGCTGAATTTCAGGAAAGGAACATTATACATATATTTTAACGTTTTCTTTTATCTTAAATTTCAATAAAAATAATTGGTCCGATGTTTTGTATTATTAGATATGATTTATTCGTTCAATATATTTTTTATTATTATCAATAATTTATTTTTATGAAATGTCTCGAAAGTATTTTTAGACTTTTTTGAAATAAATCCATCAATACTTTTTTGTAAGAATGAATATACTTTAGTTTTTTAAGTGCCCAAATATTTATTCAAAATCTTTTTAAATGATAATTTTATAGTTGTATAGTTTATTGCATTTACAAAATAATATGACAATATTGTTTTAAAGACCTTTGACCTTTATTTAAGCTACACCCTTATCCTGTAGTTTCTAAAAAAAGCTGTAAACATTTTTTTTTATTTATTGATTTGGCATTTACTTGGTAGAACTCCATTATAATAGGGTAAAAATATCAACGTATTTTTACCCTTATTTTTTTTTAAATTCTACATCAAACGCTAAATTTATGTCTCACATGGAAGTGGGCATGGTTTTCGTTTGAATTATTATTAGAAGAGTATATTATATTTTACAGATATTTTTTTTTTTTAGAATAAAAATGTATAAGCAAAATGATAACTATCCACAAAGTTATGAGTAGATTACTGATTTTTTTTCAGAAAAAATCTATTATTGAATAAATATATACCTTTTTTGATACGAGAGCTTCTTTTTAGTTACACTTATGAACACCACTAAAAACAAGAACAAGTATTGTAAACACTATTAAATATCTATGAAGTATGACGTAGAAAAATGTTTTTGTAGATGTTTTTTTTCTGAAAATGCGCGTCTCCAATGCTGCTGTAATGAAATTCAAGTTATCATTCGAACACCCTAGAGGCAAAGCGCCCCCCTATGATTGAACGAATGTCGTCGTTGAAGTATTTCAAAAACGGCGAACGTTAGAAGACGTAAAGTTGTCGAAAATCCATGACGGAAATTTATTTTTCTTCCCCGAATGAGGAAACACTCGCCGGATACCCAACTAATATTTTGATTCGACGTCATCGGGCATTTGAACACCGCGGCAAAAGCGATTTGTCATTCTAGCCTACAGCGCGATTTATCTGGATTCAATATATTTTTACTTTGACAGCCTATTCAGCGTGAAATAATGGCGGAATAAAACTTTCTTCCTGAATAAAATGTCGTTAGGTATGCTAAGACGGCACAAATCTGTCACGGCGCTATTGAATGTAACGTAGACAGACATTACGTTAAATCGATTTATAGGCTTTTATGGATACCCTAGTGATGCAATTTTATTCAATTCAAAATGGATTGTTATCTTAAAAAGGAAAATAAATTGTTAAAGTGATACCTACTGCATATGCACATATAATATGAGGGTATTATTTGCAAACCCGGCACATTCCAAAATTGTTGAAACATGAACCATGAATATAATTTAGTAGATAAAAATGAATATTGAAAGTATTTTTAGAAATCAGTTTCAAACTTGGTTTGACAACATACAAAATATCATTCCAAAGTAATGTGAAACTAAAAATACGTTTAAAATTTACATTGTTTTTCATAATGAAATTCAAGTTTCATTTTCAACTTATTTATTGATTTGGCATTTACTTGGTAGAACTCCATTATAATAGGCTAAAAATAGCAACGTATTTAGTTCTACAGTTTTTATATTTATTAGTTGATAGCTATTTCAGCTTTCGCCATCGTCAGAAATACGTTGCTATTTTTACCCTATTATTCATTTTAACCATTTTGCAACAAGCCGTGTTTGCGAGTAATAACCCTCATATAATATATTCATTTAAACGCTTAGTTTTTCCTCAGTTTTAAAAGATTATGATATATTATTACGACAGCTTATTATTTAAAAACTAAAAAGTTTCTCATTGCAAAACTGTTTAAAAAAAAACAGGTTTAGTATTTTGCGTACAATAAATAAATTAAAAGATAATAAATTAAATATTTTTTTAATGAAAATACATTTTGTTGATATATTTTAATAATATTACATATTTTTTGAGGAGATAGTTTACTTACTATTTCTATCTTAACATATTGAATTTCCGACAAGTAAATATTTAATTTAATGCAACCTTGCTGCTGCTAAGTGCTGAACGATCAGAATATACAAAAAAAAAAAAAAATGATTTTCCACTGTTTTCTACAACGCCATAGATGGGCAAAAATGAGAATACTCTTTTAGTTGCACGGAAACGTTGTGACGATGAAATTAAGATGACATGCTTACCCACTTTAATCAAAATGATTGATGTTTCTAGTCCGTAACTTGAGAATACGAAAAAAAAGTGTAATGACTTTAATAAATATTGAATATGAGGAACGAGTATTATAAAAAAATATTAAAACTCGAATTTTGTAAGAGTCCGAAATTCACGCACAAATTAAAATATGGCAAAATTCAGGCAATAAAAACTCAGGTAATCTTCTAAAATTAAATGTGATATTTTCTAAGGATCTTTGTAAAATTTTATTTTTAAATAAAATATAATATTACGTTTCAACTTTCTTTGTATTTCAATTCAACTTTAAGACATACAATTGAAAGCTTAGAAAAGCGAGACGAATTATGTCTACAAGTTTGAAAGAATCAGGGTGTGTGCGTGTGTACGATCAAAAGACGCATATCTTGCTCCCTCCGGCCCTCAACATCCCGAGACGCTCGTATAAAGTAATAGTGAGTTGCGTGCTACAGGGATAAGCTTTAAAGTTCTACATCAGGCCCTCGAGAGGTTGGCTCTTAGCCTTTGTTGGCCCCGCTGGTGGAAATGAGGAGTTCACCATTAGCCTCTGCGGTCTCCTGTCGCTCGAAACCGGACACGCGTTCAACATCTCGCGTGACACTGTAGACTTCAGATATTGAGGGTGGCCATGATTTTATCTTCCCGTTTCAATGGAAGAATATTAGATAATATTGTTTTATCATCGCATATTCCAAAAATAATAAATAGTACTTTAAAACGAAGACATTAATTAATTAAATATTCTATTGAAAATATACCTACTTGGGCAGTTGAATTTGTAGAAATATTGTAAATTTCGTCATCGTTATCTTGAAATTAAATTCTAAATTTTATTTACCTATATATGTTATGTAACACAATTATTTTAAAATTTACACATTTTTTATTTTAAAACGCTACAGGAAAAACTATGTGGAGAACTCATTCAAGGTGGAATTCATTATTATACATATACATCATCAAATGCATTCAATAAACAAGACGATTATTTCATGATTTTTTAAATTCCTAAATTATACCTAAGACATGTTTTATCTTTACATTCAAATTAAATAATATGAGATCGTATACCTGAATTAGTATTTACGAATTGTATAATTGAATAATATAATTGCAGATTAATTTTAGTATTATAAATGTAAACATATATTATTGTGTCATAATTATTTGTTATCATTTATGTTACCAAGACAGTTTTTTAAAGCCAGTTTAAACAAAGAGTAAGAACATGAAAATAAAAAATGTATTAAATCTCATAAAAATTAACTGAGACAATAACAAAAAAACAGCAACATACAAATTTCTATTGAAATACACAACTTTGCTTATAATTTTAATTTTATTTAATTTTCGTTCATCAAGATTTTTCTCTTGTTCCAAGAATTTTCCATGATACGTTTCTGTTTTACTGTCAACATATGTCATTGTAATGCTGTGCGTAAATTGATATCTTTTACTCGCAGTCTTATTTAGTACTTATTTGAAATTATTATAATTTTTCAACTAAAGCGAAACACTCAAAATTAATAATGTAGTCTCTTTTATTCCTTCAAAAAATTAGATAAAATCTTTAGCATAATTTCGTTTTTTATTGATTTGTATTAAGTAATATAGTTTTATAAATCAATTTATTAATAACTAAGAGGATTGAAAATTATTTTTAATATATGCCTGAAGTCACCTATAATTAACATTGTAAGGATTAATGCTTCCTTGTGATAACTAAAATTGAAGATAAAACACTAAATAAACAACTTAATAAATTCGTAATATTTAGTTAAATTTGATAAACTAGAGTCAAAAGACTTATGATGGAAATTGTTCTTGAAAAAATAATTAAATTTACGTGTAATAAATTATGCTTCCTAGATTGCTGAATGAGAACTCTTGTTTATCGAATATGTATTTGAATGTTCACCATTGAGCTTAAATTATTTAAAAGAATAGACAACTTATAAGAATGCTTCATCCAAGCGAAGTTTTGGCATCAGAGACTCTCTTTTATACTAGAATAAATGGAAAAGAACGCAAATGGGTCGTGAAATTTCACTACCCCATATAAAGTCTCCCATTTGTTGGTTTTTTAAAAGTCACTATTATCCTTTATCTAATGACGATGGAAGCTTTTTATAGTTGTATTCCTCCCAAATAGTTTCATCTATCACGCATTTCTTTTTCATATATATATTATATTACTTTCATATGAACGAATTATATTTTCTTTGGAAAACAGCAGCAAGTAAACTGCAGTAGTTAATCTTTCAATTTATAAAACAAAACGAAAAGTTTTGAAAATATACATATAACAGGTAGTTGAACTCATATTTATTAATTAGTACCTAACAATTTATGATTTTTATTTTGTTTATAATATAATCTCATAATATATTTTATAAATCTTGTTTTATTGTGTAAAAATAATAATCATACAAGAAATTAAACAAAATATCTAATAATTTGAGTACATTCTCAATATACACACGTTTTGGTGAGTAGTCAAATCTTCAAAGAAATTTTGAAAATCCAAAGCAAAGATATTACGCGCGTATTCAAGATTTTCCTTTAGAGGGATGTAATAAAGGTACGATAAATTTAAGTAACCAAAATTTTAATTTTAATTTGTAAGGTGTTATAAATAAAACATGTTTATTTTTTCATATTATGTTCATTATTTTGAGCAACTTCCAGAATTTAGTTCTGAATAAATAAAAATCTTATGAAATCAACGGCAGGTAATTGGTAAAAATAAAAAAATAAAACTGGCGCTCTCCAATGTTTGTTTATATACATATGTAGTTTCTCAATTGTGTAAGCCACTGAGAGAGTGGTAGTTGTAACATTTTACCTATTGAAGAGAATGTTTTTTTATGAATTATTTTTGATCGCCGAGTAATACAAACAAATGTAAAACGAGTAGCAACACATTTTATTCAAAATCCAATAGAACGTTTATCACAAAAATGTGTAGGCTTGTTAAATAGATATTGTTGTAGACAATTTTGAATTGTATAGGCAATGTTTTGTTTGACTCAAATGCATATACCTCAATTTTATTATTCAAACCGCCACATCAAACTTTTATCGGGACTAAATCCCCAAAACCCACCCCACAACTCCGCCTGTGATCATGAGAGTAAATTTTTGCTTAAATGTCAAATTTCAAGACTTATGCTCCCATTATCCCGGACGTGTTCGCGTTACCGGTATTATCTTAAAATTTCATCTTAACAGCCTATTTGAGAAACACATACCAAAATGAATGCTAAAGCATGAAACAAAATTCTGATAATACGCAAATTTCTCAGAAAACAACGATGAATTATGCTTTGGAATAAGCAAATTGTAAATATAAATCACTAAATATTGACACGCAAACATTGATACACATACATGACGAAATATTATTGCAGTAAGCATTTAAAATAAAAGTTTAATTTAAACATCTAAAAAATAAAAAAGATTTTTTTACTTCAATCTACATTCTAAGATAAAAAAATCTTTAATTTAGGCAATACTTTATTTACCAAAAAATAGATTTTGTCTAAGGCTGATATATTTTTTTATGAATTCTAAGGAATTCATTACCAGTATTTTTTTTATTTCATACTTTTTTAATCTTGCAAATGATTCTCATGCAAAAAATCTTAAATTAAAAACTATTTTTTTATTAGGGCTGTAAAAAAATTTGTTCATAAACTGCTTTTTTTCGAAGACGCTAGTAGTTAAAAATTTATTTTATATATAGGCATGTAAATATTTTCAAAAGCATGACTTACTACCGAAATGAGAAATAAATATGGAAATTATTTTGTTATTTGGAAATAAGTATTAAACGTATAATTAAATAATTATTTGTAAAAAAAGATTTAATAGATTCACACCGCTCAAAGTGATCGTTCTCGAAGTTTGGTGATTTCAATTTAATTATGCTTTTGTTGTTCCAGGTTTCAACACCGTCATGAGCAAGAGAGAAGGGAGTTCACCATACACGTGTAAAGTGAGTGAACAAATCTACAGGGACTTATTATAGATAAATCTAGTCAACTAAACCAAAGACTTTTATAGAATTATTACATTTTTTCAATTAAGTGTTATATATTATACTCGATTACATGTTATAAAATAAGGATTTTGGGGTTGTATATCAAAATTTTATAGTCTATTATGATAAAAAAATACGAAATTAAATGTACTGATACAAGATCAAATCTTTATTATGATGATGTTGTACTCATATAAGGTTTGACGATAAATAAACCATTCGACTTAAAACTGTCTTGCTTTATTTTCCTAACACATGTATTAAGAAGATATTAAAACAGCAAAAATCAACGACTATAGCCAATTTATGAGGCAGATTTTTTTTGCAAAGCTGTTAATAAGTCCTCTCTAAATTTTGAAAAGCATTTTTTTATTTGAAAAGAAATTCATTAGTAAAATTTTTTTTTTATGTAATATTCAATTATATTCTGAGCATATAATTACTTTTAATGATTGATTTATAACGATTTGAAAACTTAATTCATTTTAGTATTTACATGATGTATACATGTGATTACATCATATAAATGGAATATCTAAAAAAGACCCTGGTAATGTGAATGCTATGCTATTATGCTATTACATCAGAGCTCTTAAACAATAACAGAAATCGTTCATTTATGAAAACGGTCTAAACTGGTTTGTATTCAATGTCAATTTTCAAGTTTTTACATAATATTGGAAATGTGACTCTTCTGCAAAACTATCTACTTTATACAGAGACACAAATAACTCGAAACTGTAAATGACAATAAAAAATGAAAGCTACCTTTACTTTTTCCAATGATAATATAGTTTATACATATGTAATATATCTATGATAAATGATGCATGGATCCGACAGAATGAATAATAAATCGGACATTTTTTATAGCCAACATTTTTTTAAAAGCAAAAGTATGTACCTTCACATGTCTGTTAGCATGTAAATCGCAATATTCTTCGTAACCTTTTCATTTTTCATTTCTCGTTATGGCACGTAGATACACCACGTTTTATTTTTTATTTAACCAAAAATATCAAAAGGAAATGAAACATTCCCAATTTTTCTTATTCGGAAGAAGTTGTTTTTATAAGACAAGTTTTATTGCATTTTTTATTGTGTTTATAAGTCGCCTTCCCTTACTGTCTTGATTAAAGCCGAACGACCTCAGAAGATTAAGCTCACTTTGAATTTGTAGTCTTATTAGAAAGGGTGATACATGACTAGCTGTGGAATTATGGTTAAAACATTATATTTTTCAATTCATTTTTATATTTTTATAAATGCATATACATACTGAAAACATTTTAATTTAAAACAATATGAATAAATAGATACAAATCGCCAATATACTTTTTATGCAAGCTTGTGAAAAAAAAATGATAAAGTTAAAATTAATTTAACAAGGATTCATAGGTCATTGTTTGTTGTTAAAATAATATTTTTTTCCTACTTCGTGTCGTCACACCACAAAGGTTTTTGTGGTGCTGTGGATAAATTAGACTATTCACCCTTTGTAAGAAAATAATATGTAACTATTACACAACAAAGCAGAGTCAGTGAAAAAATGAATAAAATAACTTTGTTTACTTTTTAAAACATTAAGTGACAGTTAATCTACTCAATGAAATTAAGAAATGCGGTGTTTATATTTGTTTGTATTTTGAAAGTACGTAAAAGTGTTTATATAATCAATAGAGAGAAGTACACTGAATATAAACCATTGAAAAGAATTTTCGCTCTTAATAAAATGAGTGTCATTCAGGTTTTTTGAATAATTAATCAATGCTCATTATTAAATTAAATATTTTTTGCGACCGTGTTCTACAGTTTTCCATTAATTAATTAACAACTTTATAAATCAAAATATGTATGTTATTGATTTTGTAACCAACGTTAAAGTTAGTTTGATGAATACACTCATAAGTATAAATAATATTCACTTTGATCCACATTACTTATTTATTAAGATAAACGCGCTTTACTGAACGATAATAAATTTGAATTAATAGAGGATGGTTGTGTTTAAGAAATTCTCATAGTATTCTTTATATTTTACTTTGTTTCAATGAATTGGATAGCAGCTAAAGATAATTAAGAAGTAAAAATGGGTAGCGTCAATTATTAAAATCTTAAAAACGAGTTACATTTTTAAAAATGAATGGTCAAAAACCACGTGTATTGTTTGTTTACTCAAATTTAATTTAATTTGATAACTCTGTTATTCCATATTGTGTTACAAATGCTTATTTAATACATTGTAAAATGAAGGTTAAGGTTTTATCTTTCTACTGGACGCTGGGAGGAATTTTTTAATTAAAACCAATGTTTACTTTGTTATGAAATATTCTTACAATAATTAGTCTGAAAATGCTTCTCAAAAAGGCGAAACGCGTGTTACAATTTGTAACGCGATCAGTAGAATAATGACGTTATTAAACTTATTTTTGTATTAAAAAAAGAATTTGTATTGAAAATAATTTATATTATGTTGCAAATATAATGACGTTTTACAATAAAAAAAAATACTGGAATTTTTTAAAATGTGTGTCATTATGAAGGGATAATTTTTACGAACCATAAATAATCAAAGATATTTCTACTGGGGTTCTTAAAACGTACCGAATGAACTATTTATCAAACCTGAATTGCGGATTACATCCCTTAGCATCATCGGTTTCCCTTTTTATATTAGTAGGAATATATACAGAATTTGTTAGTATATTAGATACTGCAATTCTTTTCAATCCAATGCGTTTTTTTCCGCTCGTTCTATAAAGTCAGTCAAGTATTTCATTTTATTTGCGTTCATATACCTTTTGATTTTATAAACTTTTCCAATCTTTCAAATGTACCACGAAAACGAACATTCAACTTATACCGAAGAAATACGATAAAGATTATACAATTGAACTATAAATAAGGTTGACCAACTGAGTAACAATCAGTTCTTGTAGAAAATCGTCTGTTGTGATAAACTCCATAATGAACAAGTATGCCAAACATTGAAAGTGCGGATATGGTTTTAAAAAAAAAAAAATTGTAATAAATGATATATTTTTACTTGATAAACGGAAAATGCACCAGAATTATAAGCATGAACATTCAAAATTAATTATCAAAATAAGCGTGTCAGTAAAATTTCCACACATACATACGTATAAGGAGTGAATTGAGACGTCAAAAAATTCTCGCATTAGGCGTCTCACGAACTCAGCAAACGAAAACAATGAACTTATATTGTAAACAAAATTATTCAACCTGAGCAGAATAAAATAGCTTAAGTTGTTTGGGTGAGTGTACATTTTTATCATTTTAATTATGTTTTCAATGAAGGAAAATCGAGTTGGAAAAATATAAACATACTGAAAAAATGAGAATAAGACTACTAAATATATGTTTATAATGGAAACAAGAGATCACGCGTGAACTAGTTAGTCTTCAAGGAAGTAAGTAAAATAAAATAACATATAATAATTTAATTATGTAACAACAGCAGAATATATTTTCTAAATATATTGTTTGAGTTTGTCTTATTAAATTTGTAACTCGATGTTGTATATGAAATTTTAAATTCTAAACAATATCTGATTACTTGAATTGCCTTAATGTTGCCATGTGAGATGAAATATTTCCCCGTGAGGTTGGATATCGATTCCTCACGTTGCCCCGCTCGGTCCTCCAAAGGTTCTGACTTCAAGAGTGCTCTGCGCTTGCGCTAACATTGCAAATGAGAGTGAGAGAGATGAGCAAAATCAGCGGTACTATTCAATGAGAACGAATGAGAGAGCTAGAACTCTCATCTCTGGACCGAAAGAATAGGGTGGGAGTGAAGTGCCTCTCAACTGTAATTTTAGTAGTACTGCCAGACACTCATTTTTTCTGTGAAAAATAAAAACGTTTTTCATTTTGTCAGATAAAGTATTTTTACCCATGATCAAAAAAATCAATTTGGATTTTGATCAAACGAACATATTTTTCAAAAAAAAACATTTTTACCGTGTAGAAATCCGAATTAATGTTTTTTTAGTACTTGAAAATACATTTTATGTGATATGTAATAATTAAAATTCTAAAATACTTAAGACTTAAAACTTGTTTCGCAATACAAGGCAAATATAAAAGTTAACCTTTTTTTGATCAAATAAACCATTTAAGCGAAATCTTATTGATATGCTTTTTTTCTTAACGATTCAATAAAATGTTCAATTCAAAATTTCTATCACTCTCCACATTTGGGATGTCCTAATGCTATATTCACATATAAGGTTTACTTTGGAGACAGTCTTTACACTTTTTTAATTTATATTTTTTTTTTGGATTTAATTTGTCCACAACTTGCTCAAATATTCAATTGTATTAAAATTTTGTTTCAAAAGGTAAATTTTTAGTAAGACTACGTAAGGTCTCCAAAAAATGTTTAAGCTGAACGTTTAAATCGATTGCACAATAAGAGGTTTTAAAGTTTACACAATTGATCTCACAGTAAGGTAAATGAAAATTTTACATATTTTAAGATGCCAACAGGTTAAAGCGTCATTAGTGTGTCAGTTGCACGTTGAAATTATATACATTTATCCCCCAAGTCAAGCTTACTCCGGTCGTCACACGGCTGAACAATTGAATAACACATGAATAAATTAAGCTAATAAGTCCGTACCAAATGTGATTAGATAGGTAAACACTCCCGGTTTGGCTGACCTGACCTGGGTTAGGGAGACGATGGCACAGATTTAGTTGCGAGGCGATCTCACCGCGGACGGTCGTGTGCGATCCAGGAAAGCTACATTTACTGTTACCTTTCCCTTACGTTTTCTACCCTGTTACTCACGAGTATTCCATTCGAAGCTTCTGACGATAAATAAAAGTTCTCGACCGCTTTCGCGCACTGAACGTTTACACACTAATGGTACTGCTAAAAGATTTTTGCGCTTACTGAGCTGTTAATGTATACACGCAAGAAAGATGAGGATGCTGTTATGAAGGATCGTTTTTTTTAATTTTTTTGTAGTGATTATTCATTAGGCTTTTTCAAAATTTGATTTGTATTTATGAAAAAACTGTAGTTATTGAAATATTTAAAAAAATATTGTCTTTTATTAGAATAATTTATCTATCGCATAGTTAAATAACATTGACAACAAAAATACACGTGCGTTGGGATTACCTTAATTGAATTTTAAGTTGCTTGTTTGTTAATCATATAACGTAGTAATATTTATTTATGTAAGGAAATATAAGGGAGATAGAGAAATGAAATGGTAAATAAAAAAATACGGTGTCTAATAATCCATAACCAATATTTTTATAAAAATTCTAATGAAAACAACATATATAATTACTAAACATTTCACAATATCCATGTTGAAATTAAATATAAAAAACAACGGAAAAAACCAGTAAGTACATTTTTATTATTTGGTCAAAGTTAAATCAAAAATTTCTTAAAAAAATAAACAGTAAAATAAATTTTCCATAAAAGAATACAATGATGTAGTTGAATTTAAATCTTTTAAAATTTAAATTTAAAAAATAATCGGTAGAATATTTCAATTGAAATCATAAAACTATTATTGTGTGCTTTATATGTATCGTTCCGTGATAGGTTAAAATTTATGATCTCAGTTAACTAAATAAGGTTATGTAAAAGACAATTCAATGAATTTTTTAAATTAATATATTTGTAATGAAAATATGTCGAAGCGATGGCAATGACCCTTAAACCCAAAATCAGGAAATCAAATTGTGAAATGGTACGCGGGGATTAAAGGCCAAAGATTCGTGACTAGACTTTGGCATATTATTTGATCCCGTTGATAATATTGTGGCTTTATGTACCATTCTCCATGCTTGTAAATATTAACTAATTGTCAATATATTAACGTTACTACTAACATTACAATATACAAAAAAAAAATTACCGCCATTTTGTATATTTATGATAATTAATGTTTGTTATTAAAAACAATTTCTAATTATTATTGTAACAATATTTCCAGTTATATATAAATATAATCTTAGTGTATTAATTATTAAGTATATCCAATTTTCAGTATAATTCAAACAAAATTTTATCGAATATTTACTTAGTTGTTTGTTAGTTTTTGTTGTCCGATTTGAAAATACCTCCTCATAATCAAGTACAAATATGTATTTAACTATTTGTTTACAGAGTATACCGCAATGATTCGATTAATATTAACAAACAAAAAACAACTAATCATTTTTTTAAAATAAATCATTAATTGTATACGTACAGTTCTGATGAAAGAATTTATTTTTCAGTGTTTTTTTTATCGCTAATCTAAAAAAAAAATTCCGCTAAAAACACATTTTTCCGTTATTATATTTTTCTGTTAAGCAGCAATGATAAATGTAAGCGAATAATTATTGTTAAAAAAATATAGTACAATTTAAGTACATCGCTTGAAAGATAATTGTACAACGCTATAAGATATGAAAAATCCTGTCTCATTAATTATTTTGTTTTTGTCGCTTTAAAGTTTAACATTTCCATAAAAAAACATCTACGTTCGCTTCATCTTAACCAAGTAAAATAAAACGAATAAGATGTAGATTGTAGACCAACTATCGGTAAACAAGCTCATAAATAACGTCTAGAGCAATGTACTTTTAAAGCATAAGCTTACTTTTCTTACTGTAACATGAATCCACACTTAAGCTATTATTTTTCAGTATTCACGTTGAAGAAAAATATTCTTTTGAGTTGGGTTTTACAGACAAATGAGAACAAACATTTTTTTACCGCGTTGATAGTTAAATTGATTTTTTTTTCATAAATAAATGTGTAAACTTTTATAATAAACTTTCATAATAAATGTGTGATTAAAACCTTCGGTAACATACATACAAATATATATTGATGGCGTAATATTAGTTAGTAAACACTAAAAATCAGAATGCGAAAAATACGAAATATTTTTATTTATTCATATTTATCATTAAGTAATAAATGTAAAATGTTTTAAATATTTGTAAAACGTTAAAAGAAACTAATAAATCACATAATTTTAAATAATATTATTTGTCTTAAAAGATAAGGGCATTTAATTTTTTTCGATATAAAAATGCTGTTATTTCAGGACAAATAAAAAACTTTTAAATAACAAGACAAACGTAAAAACAATAATATTGCAACAATCTCTCCAATAAATATGTTTTGTAATTTAGAAAAAATAAAAAAAGCGTACAGCAAACAAAATACATAATAATAGTTTTCAGTTCAGTTAATTAATTGTTCATTTTTTTTATTTATTTGAAAAATTTCACCACGTATTATAAATCCACATATTCCTTTAATAACTGAATAATAATGTTATAATAATAGATTTTTTATTTATTAATACAGACTTAAATTAAAAAACCAACCTATTCGTAACATACCTACGTGTTATTTAAGAAAACTTTTTCAATAAAATCTTTGCGAATTTTAAAGCAATACAAAGGTGAGAGTAAAATTGTACATTAAATTAACATAATATACAAAGCACCCATAGCTTTGAAATTCCACTTTCAAATGAACTCAATCAAGTTTATTATCACGTTAGTGAAAAATGCTGTAAACGTTTATTGGGGGTGTTATAGTAATTGACTTTAACATGCTTTCATAAAACGTTAATATTATAATAATGACGTTTGCGTGATTTAAACTCTTTAATACATAACGGTAAAATTAGAATTAATTCCACTGTTTTCTACTTACGAATTTACCATAATTTTAAGAACCCAATTCCAAAACAAAAATTAAGGGTGACGAAGTATGTATAATTTTTCTTCGTTATATTAAAAAATGTAAAAGTAGTGTTATCGGCTTAAAAAATATTGAAATTAAATATACGATTTAAATCAACCAGCTTAATTAAATATTCCAAAACGAAGTCCTAATTTTTATCAAATAAAAACATATTTTTATTAGTTTTAGGTTTTCAAAATAATTTATGTTCCTTAAACATTTTGAATAATCTTCAAATAAGTAATTTATAGCCACCCAAAACTTTGAAAATCTAGTGACACACTCCATATTCAATAAACGTTTGCAAATACCTAACTTTCCTCTTTTATTACTCACAATACCAACAGGTTCAAAGAGTCCAGTGTAAATAAAATACAAAAGGTTGACAAACTTATAAGAAGAAAATCACTTCCGGTCAATATGGGCGTCGGAAATAGCTGTTTTGTTCACAGTACATGATTGCGACTACCGTCGGCAATTTTTCTCTCCGATATATCCACAGACTCGCGCGTCGGGCGGTGTAAATAACATGCCACCTAGAATCAAAGTAAACGACGGCTTCGACGGAAGCTCTATCAGTGGGCGAGAACGGTCGTTATCCTGAACTACTGTCGAAGGAGCAAGTGCCGAGGAACTCAGGGCAGATCGGCCAACCGTTTCAAATAAGGTGTTTACAACCCCCTATGTGCAGCGAGTCAATATGCATCTCAAAAGAAGAATACTAGAACTTTTATTCATCTTATGTTATGGTAAGACTTTTTGCATAATAAATAATAATACCGTTAGAATACTTTGTTCACCTGTTCACATTATCATAGAGTAATAGTATTGTTTTATAAAATATATGTAAGCTTTTTTTATTTAATGGAAATATTTTTTAACGATTAGTAATAATTAAATGCAATGATTTTTACATAATGGTATTAATCATATAATCTAAATACTATCATAATTCATAAATTAATGAACAATTATTATATACAATAAATCAAAACTAAATGCTATTATTCTTGTTACGCATAAAATATTAAATTTGGTTTTGTAAAATTCACATTTCTACTAGTTCTGTCTGATGATACTTCTTAAAGAATTGAAGCACATGCTACAATTTGTAATATAGTAAGTTGAGTAACAAAGTTATCAAGTTTAATTCATATTAAAATTATACTTATTCAGCGGTGAAAGAATTGTTTACGGAGGATGGTTTGCTTATGATTCTCTTAATGACACATTAAAAGATGTCTTTGAATTGACCGAGCGCGAAGGATTTGGAAGTAAAGAATTTGAAACGTGACGTATGTCTGTATATACAATTTACATCCTTAGATATTCGCATAATAATTGGACAAATGATATTCACCTTTATCACGTATACGTTTTAATACACTTATATTAGCAAGAAGGTAAGTTTGGTAATTTTTCAGTGAACAATTTAAGATTATTTTATTGTGATGAATATTTATTGAATACATAAATATACTTTGTAACGCTAAAGCAATTGTTTGGTTTTCAAGGAATTTGTTTTATTTACAATGTATGCATTCTAACATTCTCTTGCTTTCTATTCCTTATGACCCCCGTCAAAAAATATTACCATAAATTTTTGACTGATATTTCATATGAATAAATGGATGACAGAAACTTTAGTGGAATATATAAAAACAATTTTAAATTTAGTCGGATTTCACTGGCAGGTGTAGCGGCCTACCTGTGACGCAACACCATTTGTTAACATGACAGGTATAATTTATTATTTCCTCGTCTCCTCTATCTGAAAATATATAAACACAACATTGAGAAAATGTTGACGGATTTTTACAGATATCAAAAACACAATCACGAGTTGAGTAATGAGCCTGCCGGCATAATTTATTTTCAAGCCTGTAAAAGAGATTTCGAAGAGAAGGCAAATTTTTTGTAAAGGCACATAACGGAAGATTCCCTGGTTTTGTTTCAGTTACCATTATCTTGAATAAAACGAACTGTTTTTTATTGATAACAAAGCCTTGAGATACAAGATATAAAACCGACGGTAATTGTTATTCTTTTCCAATTTCTTCCTCTACCTAAAGATAGTAAATTTGTATTCTGATATATTAAATAAACAAAAATGGTACAAGAAAAAATAAAACTAAAACGCTTTGTTATACACATTAAATAAGACTCGTATTTTTCCGGTCTGAATTCAAATTAAATAGTCATTATATATTGGTCAGTGTAAATAATCATAATTTAATGAAATTTTAAAAAATCTAACCTAACCAAAATGGTTAAAAAATATTCTGGCCGTTTATATTTTTATTCTAACTATTTTTATTGTTCCCATTAAATAAGGCGATATTAGAATAATAGTTTCATTACATTTCATTTTGGGTATGAGTGTTGCAGTCAAAAGCGAGACCTATAATTAAGATAAATTATTAAATGACTTATTAACAAAAATTCTTGTAATCTAGCATAATAGAATTTTTAAAACATCTCAGTTGAATTAAGCATTCCTTATTATTATGTTCCGATAACATTTATCAGTAAAATAAATAACAGAGATCCAGTGGCGTGCGAAAGCAATGGCCTCTTTTTTCAAAGAATAATCGCACCTCAATCAATCAAAACATACTATTTATCTGTGAAAATGTTATTAAATGTTAAACTGACATTGATACTAAAAAAATACTAGATTTTATCAATTTCACGAATGTTTATGAATAAGTCACTTGATAATCTGTCTTTACTATAGGTGTCACTGTAGACTGGTTCAATCGCTCTTAATGACCCGTGTACACAATATGACACACAAAATCTCAAAATATTAAAATAATGAGACCTCCATCTTTCGTGAATATTTTTTTATCATATTTGGTTTATAGCTGAACTACATATATTGCTAAAATTTCTTAATAAGAATTTTGGATAAATATTATTTAATTTTGTTTTAATATGATTGCAAAATCAATAGCTTTTATTTGTAATAGGTCTTAAACAATCTCATTATTAGTCAATGATTATTTTTTGTATTACTTTATAAAAAAATATGTTCACATTTCTATAAGCGATTGCTTGTTAAACCCATGGTCTGTAAAAATAGCTCTGTAGTGTACCACTGTAAAAAGTTGAAATGCTCACGATGAGTAAAACCGGCCTTGATCATAATAAATCCCTGTGGAAAATGTACAAAAGAGAGTTTTATTATTTTTAAAATATAATACCTGTCTACAAAATATTGACAGTCAACACCTTTAAAGTGATAATTTTTAGGTTTTTATCTAACCACTTAAAGTGAAATTATTTCTTAATGCAGTTGTATAATTATTGTTAAAAATATAAAGCCTTATATGTTTTCATCATAAATGCAAATTTTCAACTTGTTAATCGTTCAAGCACAATTTTTAATAATTCATAAAAGGTTTTCTGTACATTCTTGGGAGAGAGATATAAGTATGAAACTATATGCCGTGTTTCTATTACGTACGATTTTTATAAGAGTACTTTTGTCGAATAATATAATAAAAATAATGATTTATTTTATTTTATCAAGAAATTCAATAAAGTATGGAATATTTTTTGATAAAATTGAAATATCAACTCAAATTATTTGCCTTAAATAAAACTATAATTTTAAATTTTACAAATAATAATTTTACTAAACTTTGGTATTTTCTACGTAAATTCGAAAAGAGTTAACATTATTGGAAAAGTAAAATATAACAAAATATTTACCTTGGCAAGATCCATTTGCTAAAACGATTTACATTTAAGACATTGAGATTCTCAAGAGATTCAGAGTCTCAGATTTCCGATTCGATTTAACTTTGTACGAAATTTAAATCAAAGTTTTGCACATCCTAAAAGTTTTCAGAATAGGACAATAATTTAAAAACAAATTTGAAGTACATATTTTCTCTGATAGCATTAAATTCGATTTCTAAAATACAGGGCTGAAGTTAATAAGTCAGATTTTTTTTATATACTATGATTATTTTATTATTTTTCTTAAATTAAATATTCAATTCTATATGGAATATTTTAAGTTCTGAATAACGTTTGAGGTAAAAAAATCCATTTACGCTGCTTACAATGATGCTTTGTGGTACGGTTACATAATATGATATTTAATTATGTTATAAATTTTGATAGTTTAATTATAAGGGTCATTAGAAAAACATTTTACTCATATTCGCAATATAATAACTATGCAAATATGATGGAAATCCTTTTTAACGTGGCAGCTGCACTTTCATTATAATAGTGAAATAGGGAAAGCGCGAACCAAATCCCGACATTCAAAGCTTCCTCATTAGCATACAAACAACATGCCTGGCGGGCCGGCTCTCTCACTACCTCTACCCCCTTTCTCTGCCGCAGACCAATCCCCTTCCTTCCTATTTGCACTTAGCACCTGGATCTCAATGACAACATTATATAGACCGCTGCGGTTTCCTTGCAGGAAGCTTTCGATAAACTTACAGACCGAAATCTAAGTGAAGCACTTTAGCATGAAAACAAAACCCATTTGCATAACTGATGGAGGTGAAATGTAAAATCTAATTTACTTTCATTTTATAATCTCTCCGCGGTATCGCTACGCCATTTACCGTGTTTTACATTCAGAAATACCCGCAGCAAAAACTATGTATGTAATATACATATATATAGTTGTTATTTTCAAATTGGGTTAATTTAATTGTAAAAATTGAGTTTTTCTCATTTATTAACAGGAAATGATTACTATAAAATATTTATAAAAATATGGGAGTATGGTCAGAAATGAGCGAAAATTGAAGATTTAATTTTTACAGTATACATTTACGTTTCTGCATTCTATAACATAAAATTTTATTTCATTTTTTTTTATCCTCAATTAGTATTACACACAATCATACATTCAACGGTCTTGTTATCAAACTGAAAGTCTTCAGTTTAAAATCAGCCTTTGATTAAATAAGTGTTAATTGAGAAAATATATACAAATTTCTTTGATTGTAGTTATCAAATACTCGACCAGTAGTAAGTAGCAATAAGTGATAAATAAGCAGTGATAAGTAGCGATTTTAAGTTTTTTTTTTCAAATAATAAATTACAATTTTTGTCATAATCAACTCTGGTATTCAAATATCACTAAAATGCTTTTGAAAACGATCCACCAACAGCACGGTAAAATGAAATGTCGTTTAAAAATGGCATTCCTAAGTTATGTGGCTTTTTGGATCGTGTTATGAATACTAACGTATGTTTTTATTAATGATGGATTTCCAAATAAACCGTCGACGGCTGTTTGAATAATGTTACGTTTGCGACGAGACGCGCCTGTGTTGCTTGTTAAATCTTTTCTAATGCGCTCGGCTAAACATTTTCCTCCACCGCTCCGCTTATTTGAGAAAACTTTCGCGTTGCGAACAAAATTAAAGGGCAGACAGTACCATTGTTATTTTTCAACTTAAAAGTTTTGCGAGCGTTTATTTGTCTCAAAGGTGTACTGTGGCAAAAATTATAATTGCACTGCTGACAGTTCTAACTTTAAAATATTTTTATCCAGCAGGAAATTACAACAGATTGTCTAAAACTACATATTTTTAAAAATAAATTATACAATGCCATACTGACAACGAATTTTATTTTAAAATAAAATTCCTAATATTTAAATAAATATTATATTTTATTAGCTTCAGTATTCATATAATGCCAACAAAAATAATAAATTATCCTATTCAAAACGGAGTGTAAAAGCTTTACATGAATATTTTACATCCTTTTTATTATAAACCTAAATTCAGTTTATAAACTTCTCATACTTTAAGAATGAATAAGATTTGGAATAAGCAGAGCTTAAAAATATTTAAAAAACCACTACTAACGGATTAAGGTAAATATACTAGTAATTATTTGATACACAAGACATTAAATAATATATAAATAACCCTTTAAGCGCCATAATTTTACAATTATATTCTATAGCTTCTTGAATTTTATGTGTACACCTTCTGTGAAATATGTAAAATTCCTGTACTTTCGTTTAATAATGGACTATCCAACACTTATCAGTTATTGTAAGTTGACCAATACCAATCTCAGTTTGCTTTAATAGTAAATAAGCTACAACAAAATATTGATCGGTAAATAACTCTCAACATTGTTGTGTGAGGTTTTATTATAAAACGAATTGATAGCTTAATTCGAGTCCATTATTAATAAATATACAAACATAATGCTTTGTAATGTATATTTGAAGCAATTGGGCTCCAAAACAGCCCCCAGCGGGCCAGTTACCCTAGCATTGTAGTTATCTGGTAATCCCGGTTGACATGTTAAAACAATCGAAATTGCATGCAAATGAGTAAAAGATCTTCATGACAATATAGTATGAGGACATTACTATCAGGTTATATAATATAATATAACGTAACGTTATGAGTACTTTACTTACTTAATTTGATAGTACCTTGGATCTTTTTGATGTAGTTAAAAACGGTACGTTAAAGGAATAGAACATAACAAACCAAGTTGTGCATATACAGTCAGTGTTTCACGAATCACGACTGTCTTTCGCAGTACTATTGACGGGAAAAAGGTTTCTACCGTCAACAGCTGACTTGGGCAGAATAGCCAAACATTAATTTTGTTTATTGCGAACAACTTGTGCACTTTTTTAAAAAATAAAACCACAAAAAATATGTCTATCTATTAATAATAATATCCTGTTTATATTTTTTTTGCTGGCAGGCCGGCAAAAAATAATAAAATGATATTTTAAGGAACTCTACTTATCAAATTTCTTTGAAGTGAACATTCTCGGTACACAATTTAGAGTGGCCTACTCTTCTTGTGCAAAAAATACCACATCGAACAGTTTTAATCGTTCAAAAGTCATTTCGAGATAATATAATAAAATGTGAATTAAGTCATGCTGGTCTTAAAACGAACTTGCCCAGCGTTAAAAATTTCAAAATATTTTAGTTTTAAGTTGTTTTAACTAACCACGTCATAAACGAAATGGTTTTAAGAGATCTTATGACGACCGCCAACCACATGCAAACTGCACATTTCAGTGAGAAATACTATTCCGACTCATTGGGCATTGAACAATAATGGGTAGCAGTGGCTTATATGGTGTGTTTTTTCTAAGACAGATAACCTACCGTACGTAAATGAATTAAAAAGCTGTGGAGTGATTTATGTCTATTCTTTCAGAATAGAAAGTTTAGCAAGCAAAAGCATGATGTACTTCTACTCTTCATAGAAAGATTCGTTCAGATCTGGTTGCCAATATTGATAAAATACGATATTAATATAAGAAGCAGATGAGCATACTTAATGATCTAGTATACCTTTATATTTTATTGAGGCAAACTAATGCCTGAAACAATTGCTGCATTTTTTATCCTGAGGTTTTTGTACTTTCATAAATAAACAAAAACATCATGTCAGCAAAAATTATACATAGATGTAAATTAGTTAACCAAGAGTCAATAAATTATTTTTGAATCTTTCAACGAACTTTGTAAACGATAATTTTACGATAGATATTTATCAATCTTAGACACTTTAGCAACGCTCTATGGCTATTTCGTCATATTTAATTGAGTGACCAAAGATCTGGATAGGAAACATTTCAATATGTTTACCATATACTCAAACATTTTCTGCTTAAATTCCCTAAAAGAAATTTATTTACTCATAACTGAAAGCAGATTTGATTGAAAAAAACATATTTGACAAAAAAATTGTGGAACTTTGCCATAATAGACAAAAATCATTTTAGAAAAACTGAATTTTAAAAATGTACAAGAAATTTTTAATACTGAAAAGTATGAAGTGAACGATGTAACTCATTTTTTACAAAACATATTTTCTATTTTCCCAGACCCAGTACCCAATAAAAATATGTTATCATATATACCGTATAAAGGTATACCTTATTTTTCCAATTTCTTCTTTACGTCTGCTCTCAATATGGCAGTGAAAATTGAATATTCGCCTCGTTTCGAACATTGTGCGAATTCGGGATTTTGCGAGCTCGAGTAAAACAATCCAACCGTAAAGATTGGCCCTGTTTTTGGCAGAGTAATTTGGTGCGTGTGTTTTTGGGTGTGAATGTGATCTTGCGTGCCTTGGATATCAGAGAATATCAATATTTTGGTATTAATGTTCGACTTCGTGGTTATACTCAAAGCCTACGTAGAATCTATTATTATATAAAAATGTTGTAGTTTTTTTTAGTTGTAACATGGCCATCGTAGCACGTGTTGGTAATTTAAGCGAAAAAAATGATTTCAGTCAATTGTTGTAAGACGTTTGCTTAACGACAAGTTAAGTAGACTTTTAAATAGTGATAAAATCAAATGTCAATTTAAAATTTGTGATCAAGGATACGAGTGTGTATGTAATTACATATGCTAACTAGACCTATCTTTGCCTGGTATAAATTGAATAAGTTCGACTTATACAATACCAATGGATACAATGCCAAACCAGAATATAACATATTTTAACAGAAACTGCTTGCTCTTCAGTTGTTTAACATTTTTTTAAGAATAAGACAAAACTACTGATAAGCTCATTGCTGTGAAAAAGAATTTTGACAAAACAGATATCCATGCTTTTGAACTAAAATCTATGGATCGATTGATTACATTATTTGTGCTGAGATTCAAGCTAGTAAAAATTGCTATCGGTAATAACGACGTCAGCTGCTCAATTTTAAATCCGAGTAAGGTGACTTTTTAAAATTTGTGTCAGAAAATCTACCTATTTCTTTAAAATAAACAAAAAACAGTCCCGTTCGGTTACGTCTAGTGTCAAGCAAGAGTAGGTTTTTTTATATCACTATTGTCACCCTATAACACGAAAAAAATGCTTATTTTATCGAAACTTACTTCTCTGTGATATTAAATAAATTATATTCATAAATGTCATTTTTTATAAGAATATTTACATTTGAAATTATTAATTTAGTCAATTAAAAATGACATAAAAAGAATTATTAATATATATGTATAATTCCTAAAACAAAAATTAGATATTGACCGAATCCAAAATTTAACATATTTCCTTTAATTATTATCTGAGATTTTTAATCTAGTGAAGCCACTATCATTTACAAGCACATGATGTCTAACTTTAAATAATTTTAAGAACAAACATTATTTTTTAAATCTAAGATTGCTTTTCCTTACGGGTCACTGAGATTGCACGAACCCCAATTTAGAAAGACACAGAATGTAATCTCAGATTGTAGGAAAGACACGTCCGAAATTTAACCATTGACGTGTCTTTCTCTGTTCACTTGTGCTGAGTGCTTTTATTAGGCCTTTTGAAGTAGTCTGTAGGTTCGGCTTTTTTATTTATCACATTTTCTTTAAAGACGAATGCTGTTTTGATTTAATCAATTAGTTATATGGCTTAAGAATGAAAAATATATGTGTCTTATTTCAAAGGCGTAAGACTTTTTATTACTAAAACAACAGTTGTACACGTGAGCCATTTGTTTCTGTCACTATACTTCCTACATTTGATATCTGGAATTTGACTTTTTTTTTATGCATGATCTGCAAAAAAAGATGTACAGAAGTCATCATTGAACATCATGTAAAGTGAAATTCTATAAAAAAGTACAGTATGCAATGACACAACAACAACAAAACAAAGCGTTAATAAAAGAAAAAAAATAAAAAAATTGTAAACGACATCACAATAATTTCATTTTAATTTAAAATACCCATATTTTTACAAAAAATACTGAAAAAAAAGTTCTTATAAATACATCAGTTTAAATAGATTAATATACCTGAACCTTTTTTTAACGTATTCAAATCAAAAAACATTTGAATTTTCTCTTCTTTTCTTTAATGGATTAAAAATAGGGGTAAGCATAAATTTGTTTTAATCTTATACCAACAACATTTTCAGAAGGCGGATTTCAGCTATGCTTGTGTCAAGAACATGGGCCGGTGTTTCTTCAGGAACCACCGTCTCGCCTCGTGTTCAGCAACAGCAGTGGAGCGAGTGCTCCATGCTCAGCTCATGGATTTCCGCCACCTTCTATATCTTGGCATCACATGGATGGGTCTACTGTGACACCTATACCTGGATTGAGGTTTGAAAATATTATTGATAGGACAGTTTATTTGAATAATAATTTTCTGACTGCTTACTAAGATTTTTTATGGATTTTATAAATTGTGAACCATATCCATTTTAGGTAAAAACTCTAACTAGTATGTTTGTTAACTATTTTCAGGGATCAATTTCAATAAACAAAATAAATATTGTCAGCTAATGGTTGAAAGCTTATTCTGAATGGTTTTTTTTTTCAATACAGATTTTATATATATTTACGATTATATTGTAATAGTATTTAATTTAAAAACATATTTTGGTTGAAATCCCAAAAAACGTCAGTTCCAATTTACTTATTATAAAATATATTCAACATTGTTGACATAATTTTTAATAATAATTATGATAAACTGCATTTTAAATACAGTAACAAAAAAGCATTTTTATTTATTTTTAATAACTTATTTTTTCTGAATGTATGATAATTTATTACAAATCATTCAGTAAATGACATACGTTTGATAAACCCATTCGATTTTCATGCAAAATTGTAAACAACTAAAATATTTCTGATTCAATTTATTCACTTTCGATACAATTTTACTTGGGCAAGAAAAAAATAATCTCGCTAAAATGTGTTATTTCAAAGCACGTTAAAATAATAATCTTTGTTCCTTAGGGAGAAAATTTACGATCTTGAAACGGATTCAAAGTACACTAATAACTCTTGTACACCCTGTGAAATGTATTGCTCTGAGGTGGGTTGGCATCCACCTAGCCAATAAGGAGAAAAAGCAAACTTAATTTTAAAAATGACTGGCTCCTTAGCGTCTTTATCACTTTAATCCGCACATTTGTTCAACCGTTGACTTTTCCAAGGCCTTTGGAGCTGTTTTAGAAACTTGTTGTTAACTTATACCAAACCAAGGTGTACTCAATGTACATATTTATTAAAAATGAATTTTTACTTGACATTGAAAAATGAACATATATCGGTTAGTAAGATTCCATAGCCACTTACATACACACATCGTATTGTAAAATTATATAATTTTAACTAAAAAAAATGCTCATCAATTCACGGGATTTTTATTATAAAAATATGGTGGTCTCGGTGTCATAATTTATGTGTTTAGTTTTTATTTCTGCATTAGTAACCCAAAATAACATAAAATATAAGCCTAAATACTGATCAAGTACTTAAACAATAAAAGCTTGAATATGATATTATTAGTAATGTTGAATAGTTAGAATATTTAAGAATATAAATTATATAATTTGAATACTGATGGAACATTCATAAATTGCTACTATAAGTTTAATTTCTACCTTATGTGCTGGATGGTACTTAATACAATTTGATATTTGTATAAATTCATATTTAATGATGATAATTTTAATTTTTTTAAGTTTACCTTTCCACTATTCCCTTTAAGAAAATGGTACAAAACTTATTTGTATAATTATAACTGCACCCAATTGAAAAATAGTACTTAATTATACAAGTGAATTTTTTATTTAAGAATTTTAAAATCATTTATTATAAAGGTAATTTTAGTAAAAAAACAAAAATGTTTTCATTACAATCATATAGATTCACATAAATACATGGCGTCGCAAAGTATAATAGCACAGCCCTGGGATTCGGTCTGGAAAGCGCGCCCCATTACTCTCGCTAATGGAGCCCCCTTTGAGAATCGCGGGGCAAGATCCGTCCTTTGTGCCCTATAGAGCAGGGCCCTGACACCCCCGCACACCCTTAAGCTTACTAGCTATTTCTCCAGTGGCTTACCTATCGATTGCTTTATGACGCAGAATACAATGGTGCCGGAAGCCAGAATTATTTTTGTTCGGAAGATACATAAATACAATATTTAACTCTATTTTATTAAAATTATTTTGTTACCACATAGAATACTATTTTTGAAAGATTTTAACCAATATTTATAGTTGTATCTTTTCAATAATAGTTTTATTATAATAAGCTATTCTTCAGATGAATTAAAGCTCACTATGTTATTTTATTTTTTTAAATGAATCACAATTTACAAATTTAAAATTTTATTCTTGAAAATGCTTTTAGATAGTCTCATATCCCTTTTGATATGACTGCATCATTTATTTTTAAAAAATATACTTAATTTTTTTTATATTTGACTTTTATAACGAAACCCATTTTGCTCACTCAGAGCATTAGGCCTTCAGTCAGATTTGACGAACATCTAAATTCACTTATATGTTATATAAAAAAGATTTTCATAAATGCGTTAGGTATACTATTAGTATTATGCTACGATAAAAATCATGAGAATGTTCTTAAAATAAACATTCAGAAAATGTCTTACGATCAGTTTTTGTATTAAATATTAACTATGGTATGTATTTGAAAAAATTGGTTCAAGTAAACGATATGTTTTTGTGATAAACAAAGTGAGATTAAAAATAAAATCATAATAATAATATTATTTGCTCGTGTACCATTCATTCTTCCGAGATGATTAAAACACATTATAAAATTCTTGGTATTTGAATCTACACGTTACATAAATAACGATATTATGATAACATTGGAGTAATACGGAGAAAGTTTAAGTACAACATTAATCTATTTGTAATAGATTAATATTAATAATTACCAAGAAAATTATTTATTTTTTGACAAAAAATTGTTTTACATCAAAATTTGTTTTTTTTACCATTCTAATAAAATTCATGAACATTTTATTACAATAAGCCATATCTGTTCAACTATTTTTAAGCCATAAAATAATAATAAAACATAAAATTAACGCATAGCATAACTTTGAATTCGTCGCCCATATGTTTGTGTCTTTGTAGTGAATCCTCTAAGCCAAATGTACCAGAAACAAATAGGAATAAATACTTAAATTCTTAATGATCAAAAAAATATTCATCTATCACCGTAAATTATTAAGTGTTTTAGGTAGAATTCAATTTATAATATATTCACTATCCATTTTCTCATGAAAGAATCAATTTATGGTAGAAACATATTTTATTATGAAAATATTTATGACATAAATATTTGTTTTATCATATTGAGAATAAACACTGACACAAAGACAAATTCAAAAGAATATTTTCTTGAAATCCTTTAAATGAATAATAGTTTTTTCTTCAATCACTGGCGATATTTCATAGAGCTTTCAGTCTTTTTATAGTGTGATATCTTAGTAATGTCACTGTTTTCTTGAGCACTGAACAACAGAAAGCCATTGTCACCACTCGAAAGATTCGTATCTCGCTCATTATGTGGCATTCGTTAATGGTCCAAACTCCTACTACCGGAGTCTGAAAGCATTGTTATACTGAAAATCTCGGAACAAGGGACATTTTTAAGGAATCTTATAACATTCATGCCTCAAGATAGAAAATAGCCTTTTTTAATGCGATGTTTTCGTGTAATTAAATTTCATTAGCGCTGGATTATATTTAATCTTAATTAAGACTTTCCGCGAGCTATTGTTGTAAGATACCTATTGCAAGATTAAAAAAATATTTTATGAGGAAAAAATGTTCCGTTAATTTAAAAAAAGTTTTTTTTAAATTTCTGAATGATTTTTTGAACTTTTTTGTAACCTTTTATCGGTTTGTTACTTTCTTGTTGCATTATATAATAAAATATGATGATCTTCCAAAAAATAATTACAAAACAAAAACACAACATCTCAATAGTTCTTATACTCAACATACATTAAGTAAAATCATAATATGAAATTAAATCAAAACTAAAATTTGATTACAACTTCAAAAGCACCAATTTAAATGTCATAGTTAAATATTTTCAGAGATACAATTTTTTCGTTATCCTCATTGCCCATTAGAACAAAGGCGAGCACTTTCTTAAAATGTGTGCTTCATAAATAAATACATTTCAAATTGAGTATTAAAAAACTGAAATTCATAAAAAAAAACAATAGCTGAATGCAACAATCCGCGTGTTTTAGTAGCATATATGAAATTATTACTTTTTTTACGATTAATTAACGGTCTCTACGATATTACTTTTTGAACAATTGACACTGTAAACATGACGAGTTTTTAGGTATTATTTTTAAGTAAAGATCAAGAAATTAAAACATAAAATTAACCAAAAAAAAAACATATTTTAAGCGATAGCAATAAACATTTTTTCCACGATTGAACGTTTCACACACCTTATCATACTGTATTTATTTCATATAATATATGCATAAATCAAAAAATAATACCAAAATCAAAACATTTGCTTGCCATTCCGGTGATAGGTCGACCGTAGCTACTGTTAATGCTTATTTTAATTGAAAAAAAATGATTGTGCAAATCGGTCGAGAACAATTTTATCAAAGCGCAGACCGGACGAAATTGTCAATACATAAACTTTTATATTCACACGATTTAAAAATAACTCACAATATATACTGATGTTTTAAACAGAGTGATATCATTTTATAGATTGGACGTTTTAGTTGCGCAGATTCTATTTTTACAATTTAAAATATGGCAATATCGGGGAAAATTATAAAATAAAAAATGTGCGCTTATTATTTTGATAACAACAGCTGTAATGAAAACTTTTAAAACCTTTGCTATAGTATCTGTTAAGTGAGTTTGAAATATTATTTTAAAGTGCGAATAATTTTTCGAGGGGTTGAGTGAAAAATAAATTTAACAAGCTGTAGCAATATGAGCTTTTGATATTCCATTACATGAAATTGGTAAACACAAATTTTATGTGGATGTTTTTGAATTTTCAATTTAATACATAAACAAAATATGTACTTTGTGAGTCAATAGTAAGTTTAAAACAAAAACACAACAATACAAGTAGTTTTAATTGAAAATCAACATTTAACAACACAAATTTACATTCAAAATATATTTGAAATACCTCTTATCATCTCCTAAATACTAGCTGTTTTCTCACCACTGTTTATTTGTTGTCAAAAAAATGTTGTTTATAATAAATCTAAAACGACACTTGGCGAATCCAGTGAGTACCTACTCGAAATTATGGCAATCTGTAATTTATTAGAATTTTTTTTTTTAATTCATTTAAGTTACCCTTGTGATTTGTGATTGTCATCAGTCAGCAGGGCGGAGCATATGTGGCCTGCGTGGACCATTAGACCCGTATGAGGACAGACCACAGTAAACAAAGCTGTTCGTTTGGAATACACCTCAGAGCAGTCCCATATAACGTGATTGATGATCGACAAGACATGCCCTACAAACCGGCCCTTCTTTCAAAATAAAAAAATAATTGAGTTGTTATTCATCAATATAATTAGAAATTGTTTGGTGTTCAATTGTTTTTTATTTGAATAAATATATATAGTATTATATTTTTGAACATATGGTTTGCAAAAATAAATATAAAAACACATATATGTTTAACAGTTTTAAAACATCAAACACGGAGAAAAGTTTTTAATGTTTAATCATAACACAACGCTTCGAATATTAAATTTCTGCTTTCTCCACTTATATAACATCTATAAATATATACAAAATGGAAATATTTTCATAATCTGAATAAACATATTTTTAGCATTTTCCAATATATATATATATGAATTTATGGTATATATACATCTACATACACCACCTGATTAAAAAATCTTAATGAAATTCAAAGTTAAGTATGTGCTTCAGTATATTTCAAGATGAAAAAATAAGTCAGCAAGTACTTCTGAGGAGCTGAATATGAATTGAATGAATAGAAGTTTCTTTTGAACCGTCCGTGATATTTAATAAGCGAAACGCCTTTCTTTTTCATTTATGGTGGTCATTTTTTAAAAGAAAAAATATAACTTCGTAAATAAAAATAAAACTTTTTCTCTAAGGAGGAAAAAGTAAGAGAAATACAATTTTTAAAAAATTCTGTTAGAAAAGTTAACTTGAGTACTTTTGTAAAAATATTTTTTATTTCATTTCAAATAATGGGCGAATTGTGCTTTACCAGTTTTACAACTTGTTACGATAGTCTTTTTTACAAACTGACTGTTGTCTACAACAAATGTATCAAAGTTTCAACGTACCGATAAATAAGAGCATTTCTTATTAATTGTACGATGTTGTTAATTGGTAACAAATCGGCCAAAAATCATTTAAAAAATCGACTCGGGGTATTGTTGTGTCAAGGAAATAATTTAGAAAAAACGCTTAAGATGGTCTAACTTTTTAATTCTCGCTACGCAAACTAACCAAATTTTCAAAGATACTAAATAACTCTTACTCTTAGATGATATGAAAAAATACAACTATACTTAATCAAATTTCCGGTCGAAAACATTTATAAGGATGATGATTATTTTATCCGTATTTGTGTAATATAAATAATGCACACTAGTTACTTCAAAAATGCTTTATGCAAAAATCATTCTATAAATCAGTACATTAGACGACCAGCTATTCAATACATGTATCTATTGAAAGGATATGTGGGCCTTTGAAATGTAAGTGTGGTTTCCCTGAGCGACTTCATTTACCTTTATTCATTTGTCAGTTTGTTCATTATGTTACTTTGGCTTTTATTTCTACCACATTTCTACAAAAGACGTCCCGTGACGCCAAACCATTTTTTTTAAAGTTTATATCTAAGAATGAAAAAAATGTTGTATGCAAACTTTTCATTAAAAATGGTAATATCGAATACATAATAGCATATAAGTATAATAGAACGCCATCTTTTGGGCAGTATCACACAATAATTGCTAATTTAATAATGTTATGAACAGGTTAATTCAGACAAAATTGATTGCTTTTATAAAATCAGCATAGTTGCCGTTGTAATGACGACATAAGCCGAAATTAATTGTTCATTTATCATTAATACCATTTTATTACATAAACAGTATAATATAATATAATATGTATCTTTTATATAATATAATATTAAGTATGTAAACAGAATTTTAAAAATGCATACTAGAGGTATAACAAAAGGCTACATTGATAATTTTGTTGTTTCATATAGAAATTCCATGACATTCATTAGGATGTAAACCTTATTATCATTGAGCAATGGTGGTCGTGTGACCCTGAAAAGTAAACTATCAAATTTTCTGCACCAGAGTAAATGACACAAATTGAATGATTGCAGTCTAGTTTCTCATGAATCTAAGATACATTAAATTAGACTGTACGTACTTGACATCAATGGCGATGTAATGATCACGCGACTAAGCAAGTTGATAAGTATGTGCAATGAAAAATTGTTACGGGTATAAAAATGGTCTTTAATTTGAACTGGGTTTTCTTACATTTATTATCTTACGGACATCGGACAGTGATCACCAAGTCAGACAGTTGGATAGTAACAGTGATGACAATCAGGTGATGTCCCATAATTGGGAGTAAGTATTGGGAAGCTAGTTTTGATAATGAGTTGGAGAACAAAGAAAATGATTTGTTGGTAATATTTAAAATAATCGTTTATATTTATATTTCGTAGTTGAATCATTAAGTTTCAAAAACTATTCTAGACATTTTTTTATGAAAAGGATGGATTTTTATGAATTGTATATTTTTTTTCAAAATAAATCTTATCCTAAACTTTTGGTAGACGTTACCTTAACTCTCGCGGCTCGGAGACTAGAAAAATACTTCTCGGCCGATGGGGGTCTTTTAGGGAACCCAGTGGTTTCCTCATTATTGGCCTTATTCTTATGAATTTCAAAAAAATAAATAGTCTAAGGGCTTTAAAATATCTCTCTGCATCATTCCTCATACATTTTTTTATAAAAATCCGTGTTTTTTTAATAAATAATCATATTTTAAGTTGCGCGTAAAATATACGTCGTTTCAGTGCAAATATCAATGTGCTACTGGCGCGCTTTGCTTAGCGGCGTTCAGCCTATTATCTTACGAACGATCGCTGATAAGCGGGCGCTTATCTCTTATCTTATAGTATTCATATAAACTACAAAGGGTCCAAAAAACTATGATATAAGAATACCTCAATTATAAACATTGTATCACCCATATTAAAATAGATATTAAAGAAAATGTGGGTATTGGGGTCGCATTTCTTGAGCTTAGAACCGGAAAAGTTAATAAAAATTAAACGGTTATATTACATTTTCTAACACATATACAGAATGCCAAAAAATAATACATTTACAGTATGTATGTATGCACAGCAGTTTTTCATCATTTACTCAATACTTGAAAATACTTTCATAGTGCTTTTTGCCACCCAATGATTCAGTTTGAGAAAAAGTAATTATCTATTTTTTATCAACATGTAATAATAACTAACCGAATTTTATTATTATTGATGACAGATAAAATCATATTGTAACATGTTGAAAATACAAATTTACTTAGTAGAACAAATTATGAGTAAACTTTAGGCACGTCTTTGACAACCTCCAACGTCGTCCTCCACCTGCGGCCACAGCCATCTCAGACACTTTAATGAAACAACGAGGTGTCCTTTGCACTAACCACCTTTGCTTTGTTGTTGTTTGCACAGCTTTGTAAAGCAAGGTTCTGTGCTTTTCTCAAATATTTATATACGTAAAACAATTTTCAGCATATTTTCTAGTGCTCAAGCTTTCTTTTTATTAAATTGACAGGCACTTTTTGTGGGCAGAGAAAATTGAACCAATTCCGAAAAATCTTATTATTTTATTATTACATGGATGTTCAGGCAGAAATAATAACTTTCATTATAAGGTATATTGACGTGATTAGGGAATCCAATCCCGGGATCCCGTACAGGTTTCGATACATTTCAATCCCGGGATTAGAAGACATGATCCCGAAAGTTACGGTATTGGTTTTCTTATAAAATAGAATCGTCATGGCTTTGTAAAATAAAACGCACCCAATTGATTGTCGAATTCTTAAATATAACAAACAATGTTCATTGTTTAATGTTTCACAAAGCACAATTAAGATAACATATTCGAAAATAAACTCTGCAGACGAAAGTTATAAAATGAAATACTAGAAGTCACTTATGGTAATAAATTACGTTTTAGTGAATCCCAACAATATTTAATTCTAAAGCACATTATAGTATACTGTAAGTGGACACTTTTGGCGATAAGAAGTTTTGTTATCAGTATGAAATGTTTTTTACTTCTTTCTCATATTGCAATGTTGATTGATTTTTTATTTATTTTAATGCCATTTCGGCTTTGCTTTACATCCTTTGCGTTATGTTTATTATTATCTGTCAAATCCAGTGTGTAGATAACTTGAGTGGTGCTTCTATTGTTCTAAATATGTATGTATATGACTTTTTTAAAATAAAATTTCTGGCTGAGGTGGTTAAACAATAATAGAGTAACTCTTTAAAATTAGACTCAACAAGAAATCACTCCTTTTAGCTCCTATATAATACCAGTGTCAAAAAATATATTTCATTATTTCTACGGTCGCATTTCCAAGATACAAGAGATACCAGATTCAGAGAATATAATATAGAATAAGTTGTCTTATTATTTTTTGTGTCTATTTCATTTATAAAAATAAAATGTGTAGCACTATAAAAAAAAACACAAATTTCGGGACTAGTCCCGGGATTCCGGGATCATAAAATTGTAATCCCGAAACCCCGGGATCGACATTTTGGCTTGGGATTGGATTCCCTAGTCGTGATGTAAACTTCTATGAGCTATATGCTTGCTACTAAGCTTGTCCCAGCTCAATCCTTCTATATCTACTTGATTTAAAAAGAAAGGTAAAACAGCAGTTTGGTTGAAATAAGCTTTAATAATTTTCCATTTGCTCTATTTTGGGAAAGTATATGAGATGAAAGCTGCATTTCCTTAAAATTTTATTGTAAATAAACTGCAAATTGACTCTTTATTGACTCTTTGACTCTTTATCAATTAAGCAGAATAATTGATTTGGTATTTTATTGGTTTTGCAACATAATTTGACAAGTTTTTTGCCTCGAGAAACATATTTAAACTTATTACATCGTATGGTTTTTAATGAAGGAGAACATTGATTCAAATTCTGTTCAAATAGTGATACTTAAATTTCTACAAAGTTATCAAATAATCAATCTAAAACAAAGAATAAGTATTTTTTAAATTATTAAAATAGTTTTGTATGCCTTATAAGTTTTTCCTTGTAGACATAATTCATATTTTTTGTCAACGGTTGCTATTATAAAGAGAAACGAAATGATGCAAACTCTTCCTAAATATAAAAACATATTTTGAGTTAACTAATTAACTCTTAAGTTGAGATGCAAGTCATAATTAACGACTCATCCGCTTAAAATCATAACATAAATCATACGTCAGTGGCCGCACTAATTTTTGAAATCTCTTTATAAATACCATAAATAGCGGTGTGACATTTTCACATTCAGCCGCAAAGCTTTCAATTTTCCAGAGCGGAAATATTTTACGCTTTTTCTACAAACATTAAAGGTTTAGTAGCGTTACTTAATTTCGTTCGTTAGTTGACATTTACTTACCAGTTAAAAGATTTTATTTTAATAAACATGATTAAATAAACTCACGAAGTACGGTGCAAAGAAAAATTACTGTTTACGTTTTTTTCCGGAATTTTCAACTTAGTAGCTGTTTCCACCAATTTATTTATGCTGATGATATTATATAAAATGATAATTATTACCCATTTAATAATTCGTCAACAACAGTTTTTTTTGTGATATCGAGCACATAAAATTTGTTGTTTAAAAGAAAAATGCAAGTATCGTTTCGTTATGAAATATGTTTTCTCACATGCGATTCATACGGATAACACATTCAGAAAATTTGCATACATATTGTGTAAATAAACAGGATTCCGAGATTGAAATGTGTTTTTCTTACTCAGGGGAATGGAAATATTTTTTCAGAGAGTCTTTTTCATCTACATATAACATTAACATTGTTTTCAAATCATCTATACATAATATCACAATCAAAAACTTTATATATGAACGCCATGTATAATATTTAACATTAAAATCTTCGACATCATCGATTTTCAAGTATTATATTGTATTCAATAATTAGCCAATTAAATTCTTGAAATATTCGTTTGTATTAGAAATTAATAACAACTAAGGTACACAAAAATATGATAGTTCATTTAATATTTAAAAAATACGTTTTATTTCACCCAGAGCCAAGATTATTTTTATTGAATAAATCGTAAACATAATCTTTTCAAAATCATTTTTTTAATTGAGAAATAATACGATTTTTACATTGTAACGAATTCTGCATAAGATAATCGTGTGATAGATAAATAAGCTGCAAAAGCTGACTTTGATTTGATGTAAAGATATTTTGAAATTAAAAAAAACACCTATATTCTAAAATAACTTTTTGGTATTAAATGCTTTTATACATACAAAGGTTTAGTGATACAAATACACTTTTTTTAAAGCCACCCTAGCCCTAATTTATGGAGAAAAAAAACTATTTAAAGAAAAATCATAATTTTATTTTGTTAGTTTGTGTAAATTCTATACTATTTCTTTAGTGGAAGGGTAATTATTAATTAGCATATATATTTATTAATTTAGTATGTAAACATAATTATTATATATGTATGTATCCAATAATTGAAAGCGTCTTATTTAACTTAATGGATCATTTTTGCGTGAGTTTCTTTCGAACGAACGTGGTTCGTGTTTCACAAAAGTAACACGTTTTCGTTAATTTCATTGGGAAAGGGTCTATAGCTTACTATGTTACGGTTTTGTTTGGTGTTTATTAAAGAAATAGCGACCCAGAAAGTCCCTTGGTAATCTAACTCTTCCTGTAATGGTTGGGCATACACAAAAGGATGTATTCTTTAAAAATATACTCACTATTAGTTCTCAATATATTTGCCTGCATTTTTTCTTGGCCCTTAAAACAAAATTGATCAATTAAATTAAGTCAAATTTTTATTTCTGGAATTTTCAGAAAACTATTTTTTACCGATACGGTAAAATAAATAAAATAATAGATGTGATAATAATGAAATGCATTAAAAATATTTGAAAACTATTTTAAAATATCATTGGAAATGTTCAAAAGTGCTGATCGAAACATTTTTTTTATTATTGATTTTCGAATGAATACAATATATAATATGAGGGGCCTAGTACCGTAACTAATATTTTTCAAAAATCGAGTTTTGAGAAAATCACAAAAAACCACGAGGACACTTTTTTTGTAATTATATATATTTACATATATTTATAAATTACAATGAACATTTATCGCAAATGAAAGGAAGCACTTTCTCAAGATGTGAAGTATACTATTGCACCATGAAAAACATTGATCGCTGATTGGTTCTTCTTGACCATATCATATATTCATTTAAAAATGTGAGCTAAAAAACCGATGGTGATCTTTAGCAGTGGTTTTTACAGTGTTTAAAGTAAATCTTAATACCCGTCTATTTTTTGATATATGAAGTGATGTATTAATCGTTTATTGGCATCCTGATTTGAAAAATATAAAAAATGTAAATTATGAATTTTGATACTAAATAATTCATTTATTCCATCATCTGGTGCTCTGTTAATTAAATGCATGAAATGTTGAACATTAATGTTTGATGGTCGCATAGTATATTTTTAAGAATGTCATTCCATAACTAAATTAAGTGCTCGTAAAAGTGTTTACTCAATAAGTTGACATTTTAAAATGATTCACAGACACTATAAAAATGGCTACTCCCTGATCGAAAACAGTTCTGATTATTTTATAAATTATGTTTTTATTATTTTATAATAAAAACATATTTCTACACTTTTAAAACTTTCATACAATATATTATATTTTAGTTATATAAATATAAATAAATGTATATGTACTTTTTTCAAATTTTAAAATGCAATATGTATATCTGTGTTTATACGTATTTATATTCAACACATATGTATATTGCTTTCACGTGGAGAAAATTGTTATCGCTTTATTGTGCAGTAGTAGCATCGGGTTTTGGTCAAACTTAAAAGGCCTAACCTTGCCTTGTATAGTTTATATATTCAAGGCAAAGAGCCTTTGGCGTGTCTTTACTAATTATTGTTCAGGTCCCTCACATTAACCCCACTATTCTATGGAAGACTTACGGCTGAATAAACCACTAACGCTTTCGCTAAGAGGCCTATTTGAATAATGAAGGAAGTAGGTGACACTCTCATTGATTACTGAAAATAGATGATTTGTTTTCCAAGTCACTTCAATAAATTAATTTAACCAACTAAATAGCACGCATTCAAATGAAAACATATTGCTTTCGATAGAATAGGCAATTATTTTGTGAAAATTCAAATATTGTAATTACCAATTTTTCACAACAAAAAAATGTTTCAATTTTAATTCTATTTTTAACGACGATTCTTTTCATAGTTAATTTCACATTTAAATGATGTAATTTGTGAAAGTGAAAGACTTAAATTGACTTATTAAACAGTTATCAAATTTAAAGTTTTCTATAATAAACATCTAAATTTACCTCGTACACTAATAACATCAAACGACCTTTGATCAAAACCCCTCTATTTTGAAATGCAAAACGAAATAGCCCAAGACGTATAGGAAGTCGATAATAGAATCCGGAAAGTTAACATGTAGCTTGATAAACTTTTTAAGCCGTAAACTATTAAGGTTGCAAGTTCCTTTGGATTGATAAATGACTATTTTTATACATGCTTTACTGAAATTTTACGATATTTGACGATATACGTAAGCATGCTGTTATTTTATTATGAAAATTTGAAAGACTGGTAAATTTGACCATTAAACTTGAATGTTTTAATCAACATTATCAATATAAAATATTTGTCTGTAAAAATACTAATGCGAAGTCATACAAAGCCATGATTGGCGGCTTTGCAGTTTAGTGACTAGTACTTTAAAACATTCAACCCTTTGGTCATGATATCCAGAAATTAAGCCATGGAGGGCTTTATGGGGGCACTTTTTTAGATTAATTTGCTGTCAATATTTGGAGTTTTGTTCGAAGACAAGAGCGTATGTAATTTTAACAGTTGTTTTGATTTGTCCTATTATAAACACTAGTGAGAGCGATCTATTTAGAGTTATTTTTTTTCTAGAACCATCCTTCTTTGACCACCTTTTACAAAAGTTAACGGTTAAATAAATTAAAAACAATCAGTTTGGTCCTTTGAGATGATACATTAAGAAACTATGTGTTTCAATATTTTGAAAAAATGATTAGCTATTTAATGTCAGCCGCTTATACCCACTATAAAGCTTTTTATTATGTAAAAATCTTTTAAATATCTTGATGACAAAAGATGGCTATTGGCATAATTTATTTTGATCACACCAGCTATTAATGAATATATCGAGTTTTCCGATTGCTTATTTAGGAAACTCACCAAACAACAGAAAGTTTCACCAAGCAAACGGTCAACTATACTAAGCCCTAACCCTCATTCAATATTCAAATGCCGCTCAGTAAGCTGGCATTCATTTTGTTTACGATCACCCCCGAGTACGCGGTGGACCTAAACAGATTTTCCTTGTTAGAGCCACTTTTCCGGGCTTATCGGTTACCTCTAAGATTTACCATATTTACCCGCTTTTATGCCTCCTCGTATTATACACAACGGATTTATAAACAGGGGCTTAACCCTTTTGCCAGTAATTATGTCAGATAAAGGTTGAGTTCGTCTTCGCCAGTAGTATTTCTTTTGAAGTTTTGAAATTTTATTAAAAGTTACATACAACATTACCACCTCAACTTTATAACGCGTAAATGAATTAATATTGTTTTTCATAAAACATTTTTTTCTTTTTTATGCATTTAAATATATCTTGGTGAAAATAAATTATTATAAACTCATACATTATAAAATTCTCTAAGATAATCAAAATAAGGTTTGAAGAGGAAAGCTTTTAGAAAGTGATATATTAATTTATATGTAAATTTTATTCAATTGTAAGTTTTCTATCACCGAGAAAAATCGACATTGATCATATTTAAAAATGTGGAAAAAAAAGACAACACGTGTAATATATTATATTTAATATTTTTTTTCAATTTTAATATTATCATTTTTGTCAAATCACGATAACGAATTCTTTTAAAATGAACTTTTTCTTGCTTTACTTTAAACTTTTTTTATTATTCCTACATACCTTTTTTTCAAAATTTTGTTCTTAAGTCTTGGTATGATCTCTGTACCAAAAATACCATTTTCTATATTATCCTGAATAAATTGTGTAATGTTGGCAAAATTGTCAGTATCGCAAAAGTTTCATTTTTAATTAAAAACTTCGTGACAACACCCATTAAGATTCCCAAGCTCTGGTGAAACGGCCCACCCGAACTTTCGTGAACGCAATCAAAATAATTACCGTAACAGTTTACAACAAAATTACTTAACTCACTTAAAAATGTTTTAAGGGTTTTTTGTAAAATTTAATCATAGAATATTGCTCTGTTTACAATTAATTACTACTGCGTGGAGAGGGTTAATAACGCTCCGAGATGAGGCTGTAACCATGTTACTGGCTTGTATCAATTAGAAGCATTGACCCGCCAAACGTCTAGTAATTAACACCCGATGCAATTTCGCATTTCTTCCTCTGGATTGCTTTAGGGGAGCACGGTCATATTTTAAAAAGAGGTGTTATAGTAAAAGCTAAAATATTGTTTTAGTCGAAAATGAGTTAAGTAGTGAAATGTACCAGAAATAACCTATCGTTTTATGCGTTAAAATATTGCATTTTCAAACCTCCAGGCAATATTTTTATGAGCACATAATATCATATATTATTTCCTTAAAGATAAATTTATCATTATACTAAATATAAATTTTCATTCAAGTTCAGAAAGTTCACTTACTGCACACTATGCAATGTGGAGAAAAAAACGTTTTTATATATTTTTTTATTTTGCTCTAAGTCATTGACTGTAGATAGTTCACTTATCAATTTGTATTGTTATTATGTAATATTTTACGTCATTTCATATGTAACATGTGTCACCTATAATAATATTTTTATAATTTTAATATAAGCAACTGATTTTCAAAGTTTACAAAGCAAGTGGATGTCAAGTATGAAAAATAATGAAATCTAGCTACACTGGAATATAAAAATGTATTTCAACGGTGCCAATTTACAATCGCAAGTCATGGCATCTTACTTAAATTTAATTGACTTAGTAATATTTAGCATTTTATTATATTAAGCTTCCAACCCAACAACATACGATGAATACGAGTGGTACGGTGGCAGTGGTTCGATTTGTCCCTTAGTCAAGATTAAAAGCGGCGATGTACTTGGCTTCAATATGTAATTTGTATGGTTTAAAAATACTTGATTCCCGCCTGTCTCTTCCATCAACTAAATGCATTCAATCATTCCTAAAGTTTGCTAATAATCGTCCAACAAACATACTCGGTGGAGCCACTGTTATGCCTAAAGAGATAAGAAGATTATAAGAAGTCTTTGTACCAAAGAAGGAATGATACTAACAAAAATATATCCGATTACTAATCACAAATTCTCTCTGGCGTGCTTCCGTGTATTTATTTGTTTTATCATGGATTTTTGAAACAGATAAAAAGTAGTAATGAACCGTTACCTTTTTCTACTTTTGTAATATAAACTCATTCTTTCGTATTTACCATGTTGTTCTCATTATGTTTACACAAGAATATACTATTTTACAAACAAGACTTAGTGTTGAGAGAATGCATTAGAAATAAATTAAAAAAAAACCTTTCCCTTTTAGCTCATTTTTTGTATGCTGTACTCAATAACAACGCTGATCTACAAATTACAAATTTTCTGCTGAATTTTTTACTTCAACAGACAAATTGATAATCAAATAACACAAAAAAGCGCTTACTTCTGAGAGTAAAATAATTTGACTATTATTGCATTTTTTTTCACCAATAACGTAAATTTTGCCGTTGGGCTATATAAAAAAATCTTGGTTAACAACAAATAGCAAATACGTGATTTTTTTTATTGAATCGTCATAAAAACAACACATCATCATTTATAAATGACTGTTAATATTTAACGATCTTTCATAACGTTTTTGCATAACTAAAGTTATGTTGGCTTTAATGTGAAAGCTGGTATCTAAGCGAAATATTCTATTTAAATTTTATCGAAGATTTTCAATATCCTTTATCGACAGAAACACTCAGCTTTTCGTCTTTAAGTGATTCATGAAATTCAATTCAAATCTTCGCTCATGTATCGACGTGTGTTAAATTATCTCAGTTTACCGTAGAGCTATAGGCTTCCGATCAAACATACTTAGAGTCAGCTTCTACGTGTGGGGTGTCACCTTACTCAGGTTATGCTGCGAATCTACGGGGAAGGCAAACAGGCGTCAATTAATTGGGATTTCAAATCCAAACGAGCGCCAACCCCATGCCACTCGTTGCGCCAGGCACCTACTTGGGCTCGAAATTAAAGGCGAGCTTTGAAGGATGGTTTACTAGCATGGCTCGTCTAGATAGCAGCAAAAATAAATGTTTCAATTTTACAAATAGGCATGTTATTTGCTGTTAAGCGTGCATGAATTTAATGCCGTTAACAGCTTATTTCCCCACAACGTAATGAATTATACATCGTTCACACCTGCATAATCTGTGAGTACATGTTGATCTTCTTAACGTTTCTTTGGTCTCGAGTGTTGACATGGTCTGTGATATGATTTTTTTTTATTATAATTCTCTAGGTTTGATTTAGAACGCTTAAAGGCGCCATATATGAATAACTCGTAATAATACGTCAAATAAAACAATAACTTTAAAATACTTCTTTACTACAAATTAAAATGAAATGGCTAATACAGAGATACTTTAAAACCACTTTTAATTCCAAGATTGCTGTGAATGTAGAAAATAATATGTACTCCCAATGAGACTTTATTCATTACAAATAGTTAAAACTATTTAATATCTAATCTCTTAATCTTTTTTTTGAAAAATAGTGAAGCGCCCCAGAGAAGATCAATAAAATGGTAAAATGTCAATAAAGCTTATTGATAAAATCAATTCATCGTTTTAATTAAAGTGCGATTGACAGAACTCATTATTTTTGCCAGTTGCTTGTGAATATCAGCCAAAAAAATACATACAGTGTGTGAACAACATTATGGATACAAATTAATTTTCTTCTTTTAAATTTGTTCTTACTGTAATCTAGTGTGTATTTAAAAAAAAAGACTTCTTTAATTTCTTATTTCACTCTCCATATCGATGAACAGTCGATATATAACGAAATAATAAGCAAAACAAAATCTTGTTGCGCAACGGAGGTGACTTCCGAGTTCCGACACTTCCGCCATGCTTGCTCAATCACGTCAATTGCGTCGTTGGCGCCTGTCAATGCACTTCAATCAAAATTTTAATCATTCATCGTCAATTGAGACGTTGCAAATGACAATCGCGCCGATTTTTTGTGTAAACGAACAATTGATACCATCAATACATTTATCACATATTTCATTTTGTTGTATATAATAGTGTAAATAATTTATTTTATTTTTATTTATGCTACATGGTGTGAATGAATTATTGGAATTAGTTAGTTTGTATGAATCTGTATAGGTTGATAAAGGTGGCCTGAATGGGCGTCAAAGCCCAACAGACATGGGGGATGGGGGTGATGAGGAACATCACAGCAGCGGTGGAGCGAAATAAAGGCGGGAACGCCGCCCCGAGCACGACAAAGTCCCTAATTCGATCAATCCTCATTATTTGTTTTTCCTTCAAGTGACAACATTGTTTTTGGGGTAGCGTTATAAAGGTTTCTTCTTTAAGACTGTTTCTCTTAATTGGTTCAGCTTCTCTCATTTGATTTGGGTGCTAGAGTGTTTTGTTATTCTCGATGAAGTATCTTGTGTCTGACTTGACAACTTGCTAAGATACCGTTTCAAATTTCCTATGAGTATTTCTCTGGTATGAATATTTGCTGACATTTAACTGAATAAATAATTAATCATTTAAAACTGAGAGCACAAAGTTTATACTAATGAAAATTCTAACGAAAACTTTTTACGTAATTAATTCCGATAATCCTTTTGAATATCCGTACCCTAGATAATGTAAAAGATTTATTTTTCTAATTGATTTTTAACCATTGAATAAACATTCAACAAAACACACAAAGGTTTTAAAATATATATGATTTTACTATGTTTTAAACTTCTTTTTTGTACAAACATATTTTACTGTACCTTAAAATACAAAAGTTATCTGTTGTTAACTGTTATATGGAAATCAATATTTTTCACAGTTTATACAGAAAGGATTACGAGTAACAAAGCTTTATGTATTACCATATAACAATTCACTTCATGATAATCCAGTTTTCTCATATTTGGCTATAGAGTATTGTTTTATTTGGAGGAATTTGGCGATCCAATACGTTGATATTAAATGTAATGTGAAATTAAAATTTTATCCTACACATTCAAACGATTTTTTAAGCACCCAAGTTTTAACTGTTAATTAATAATTCTATACTATATTATCTTAATTGTATTATATATTGCCTCTCACTGGAATCAAATAGCAAGGAAAATTGAATTTCCTCGTTTCTCCCCAACCTTATGAGTAAGTTTTAGACTGCAACAGAGTTACTTTTAAAAGTTTCTCAAAGCCGCAGATGTGATATTGGCAGAGATGTTAATTAATTTCCATAATTGAAGTTCACTGGTAGTTACAAGGTTAGATTGCTAAATTTCTACTTCAAAAACCCATCCAATATACAAACGAAACTCAAAGAAATTCAAAAATACTTTTAATTAATAACTCAGCTTGAGCTTAAGACAGTCAGTTCAATTCAATTTCCTTTTGCGAATTTTAATTATAATTCAGTAATAATAAGAATATTAAAACTCGTTATAAAAGAAAGAATAGAGCATTTTCTATAACATTAAAAAGTATTCCAATGACGTCCTTTTTTTAAATATTTTTAATGGAATAATTCTAGCATTATTTTTCTTAAATTCTTAAATAGACACATTACGTGATTTAGATTTCATACGACAAATTACGGTAAAATATTTTCTCGGCGTTTCGTTCGCGACCATTTGGATTTTTTTTATTACGAATTAATTTATGAAGGTGAACAGAAATTCAAGCCACTCATTCATGCGATTGAAATAAAGGCAACAGAGCATGTATCTGTCAGAAAATGTCTCTGCAACTTTGGCGCATGAATGAACGTTAAATTTTTTTATTTATTTGTTATTCTCATGAAAGGTTTTCCAAAATTCATCGAATAATTCGTATTATAAATAAATATATCTAATTTTATGATATTATATTATTTTACTGAAACTAAAAGATAAGTACGTGTGTCGATACAATTTTTAAATAACCGTAGGCGTGTTTTCTTCTATTTTTTTCATCTTGATCGAGCATTTAATTTCTCAGATGATCTTTACTTGTTTAATTTATCGTGAAAACTTGCAATTGAATTTTTGAACATTTTGTAAAATTGTTTATTTTGTCTAAAAAGAAAGTTTTATTTTTGTAATACATAACGTTTATCCACCAAGATTTATTGCCAGTAAATATTTAAAACATAAGCTAAAACTCTATTAAAGTACAAAGTAAGTATCGTTTTCATTGGTTTTGTTAATATAATCAATATAATAATTAGAAACAATCTTTAATAAATTATTATTACGATTTAAATTTACTTATATACAACCGTTTATGTTTCAACGGCTAACATCAAAAAAAAAAGTAAATCAGTTCAGCTTTAATCTCTATCTACTTTTAAAAAAAAATATGTCTTACTTCATAAGGAACAACAGTACGGTTGTTCGCAAAAGCAGTAACCAAGAATTATTATCGTTATGAAGAGACAGTCCTTTTTTCCCTCTCTCAAGCAACAGTCGAGCAGTTATAATAACATTACGAAGAATCATTTTCAACACTTTCCATTGTTTATGTAAACTTTAAACTTAGTTAAAAAACTTTCTTTGACTTGCTTAAAAGACTGCGGTAGAATTTTCATTTCAAAATAAATCTTTTACATGAATTTTTTCATATTATTAAATTAAAAATATCGTTTTTGAAGTGGCAACATGTGACGTATTTATTAAAAATCGATGTTAATGTACTATAAAAAAATCGGTTTTTGGAAAACAATCTGGAAAAATAATTGAAACATTTTTATGCACTTAAATAATTAAGACCGATGAAAACTCGCATGAAAATGTCTAAAGACAAATATTTCGTACGCATATTATACATTTAAAAAATACTATCAAAATATCAAGACCAATCAATAAGCTTAAAGGTTATACGTTTTAATTTAATTAAAAACATCGATCAAGAAAATAAACGATTTTACTTCTCCCTGGCCTAGTGCTGCACGAGCTGAACCATGCACTAATGTGGCTAAAAAGAGAAAAAGATAAACGGAAATACGACTTGCTCAGCCATTTAGATTGAGTGATTTTAAGTAACCTGTGTAATGTTTTTACATATATACTAGCCCAGGGGCCACAAAACGTCACGCTACAAACTTTCATACAAAGTTTATATGGAAGTTAGCAGCGCTTCGTTTTGTGGTCCTCGGGTAAGAAGCGGCCGTGGTGATAGAATTTAATCTAGTCCACGTTGAATCAACAATAGTTGTAAGTAAATATTATTTATCTCAGAGAAGAAAAAAGGGTTTGGTTCTATGATAAAATTTGTTTTGCACAAATAGTGAACAATAGAAAAAAAACTCCTTTAAAAAGTCAATTAAGGAAAAAAACAAAAATAGCAAAATGAAAACATTCGTTCAACTAATTGAACCCAAATACTTACTATACATCTCGAATTAATTAGCACTAGATAGATTGGATGGTAATGGATATGTAGAAAAACAATCAAATCAGTCGAGATTTCAAAGTTACTCGGGATTAAAAAAGAAAAAAAATGTATTTTTGAAAATAATATAAAATTTGACGTGTATTAAAAGTTGATCTTTTTGAGAATTTTGTGAAATAATGAACACTTTTCAAGAAATGAATATATCTATAAATCAATACATTAAAAATAATAAGCGCAATAATGTTGGTATTTAATCCTTATTTTTAATTAATTTCTTATTAAATAAATGGATCTGTTTCTCAGGTTAGAAAAAAAAAACATCCTGAATATTTTGAAATAGTTTATATTTTAGCAAAATGTGGATTATTACGAGTTCAACCAAAGACAAAAAAATATTTAAGAGATTAATTAAACAATAATTATTTTAGATAATAATGTATATGATGTACGTTCGTATTTATGAATATTTTAAAGGAATGTATTTCAACCCTGTGGTTTTAGTTCTACATAGGTTGGTAACACAAGTTCTATGGCTATTAGAATGAATGCTTGGAATTACGTGCAACACTTCTCTCACGTAATACGTTTTAAGTTGGAAGAGGTCTAAATTTAACGAGCTTAATTACCGAGGAAATCTCTTTAAAAGTGCTCTCATGACATATTCCAATAAATTTGTGCCAATTAAAAACGTGTGCTTTACTCATGCAAGTTAGACTGATATTTTTCTGTTATTTGAGAAATTATTAAAAAAACCAAAGCAAAAGTATGAAAAAAAGTTCACTTCAGGGATATGTTTGCAGGAATAATTATGAAAAAATATTTATGTTTTAAAGCTAGTTGGTACAATAATCACTAAAATGTTTTCAATTCACCATAATTCGTGACGTTTTATTTATTTTCTTGTAGTATATTAATATCCATGTAAATTAAACTCAAAAGGTTGACTTCAAATAATACACATACCTAATGTTGTGTATCGATCGGCATGTGTATACTCGACTTTAACTGTCTCCATTGATTAAATAAATGTCATTTATAATAAAATTCATATTACAAATGACCATGTGGCTTGATAAATTTTGTGAAATTGCAATACTGCTTAAAGATATTCAAATCAAAGAATCAGCAACCTTAGAATTTTTAAATAAGCCAATTTTTTTGCAAGAGGAAAATTAACATGTGCATATCAGAATTCAATATAAAAATCCTGGAAAAAATCATTTGAGAAAACGTTTCTATCTTACGGTGAATAAGTAATGCTTAAGATGCGCACACTTTAACATCATACTGGTTGGGTTGTAAAAGCCAAATACATTTTGCTCAAAGCTCTCCAAAAAGTCAGCCCAAACCGCAGTTCAAAATAAGGTTTAAAGTACTAGGGCGTTTCTTCACATTTGTTAAGCATACAACTACAAGCATATATACACGTGCAAATTGAAAAATGGTGTAACTCCCCGACAGAGGTAGGTGCAAGTAAGGCCACTTCAAATGTGGATATTTTTCCTGGCCACCGCGAGCGTTCTGCGCTACGCAAATTGGAGTGTCCTTGTTGCCCTTCGTGAAAATTCACGTCAGCTACATAATAAAGTGTGGTTTGTGATACATATGCGTTACAATTGTTTGTGATACCTGTACTATTGAATCTTGTTATTTTCAATTTTTATCCGCTTTTTTATCACAAAAACCATATCATCAAAAACTTTTTTTTCTTTCACTTCGTTCAGATTTTAACTTGCCGAAAAACTTCAATTCCAATGCTACGAAAGAAAAAAAATATAATACACTTTTGATGTATATACTTTGTATTTTGGATGTTCCATTTTCTTGATACGACATGTTTTTTTTTCCATTTTTGTCCGCTTGACCATAATTGAATTACTATTTGGTTATATTGTATGTTTTTATTTATGTTATTTAAAGTTATTTATTTATATAAGACTATTATCTTTCAGAATCTGTATTTGCATATTTGTATTTGTATTAGAATTTGTATTTGATTCCCAAGGCACGAGGAATGAAAAAAATATTTAGAGAGAAAACGATTCAATGATAAAAATGATGTAGAAATTTGAAACAATTAAACATTTTTTAAGCTTATTAATGACTTTTGACAATAAACAAAAAAAACTATACGCATTCTCAACTCATAGACTCTTCATAGAGCATTAAAAAATGCTTAACGAGTAATGGTTAAAAGTCCGTAGGCGATTCACAAATATTTTTACACAGTCATATATTTTTTTAAAACCAATTTTAATGACCGTCGTAAAACATATAATATAATATTTCATTTAAATCGTATTAGTACCATAGACACATTTTTAAGAGAAGATTTAATTTATACACTACCACATAAATTGCACTCAATATGTAGTACCTCTTGTTGTAAACCTTCGCAGACCAAAATGGGTGATCTACAGCCTACTTTGGGCTTAATTCTAAATAATGGCGCCAGTGCCGGTAACATTCACATGGTGCTTCTAACTAAATCACCCACGTGACAACTTTTAACATGTTTTATTAAAACCTCTCTTAAATGTGTGTCTATTATTTTGTATGTTGATTTATATCTAGTTTATGCTGATAAGTTACTATAGCGTCTCTGAATCTAATATTTTTTTTATATCAAAAGAGCTGTATCTTGTATAAAAAAATGCACAACACAAAAAAATAATGATTTATTACTGTTATTCATAAGCAATGTGTTAAACTAACATAATTAAGCTAACACATTATAAACGTACGTACACAAAAGTATTTTTTTATCAATGTTCAAACGCAAACATTATTCTAAATCAGCAATATCCAACACGCGGCCCAGTTGAAGATTTTCTGTGACCCTATTGGAATTTACAGCATTCTACAAATATATTTTGCATTTTATTATTTGTTGAAAACAGTAAAAACGAAATGTCGTAACAGGCTGGCCGATGAAAACATGACCAATCAACTGCGATGTGCATCGAATAAATTACCTGTCGATGTAAAAAATATCAAATAGTATAAAAAAAAGTGTAACATTCATTAAGTAAATAAAATGTTTTGATAATTGTTTGGCTGCTTTTAAAATAAAAAAGGTATCATGATGCATGGTAATTATTAATTATTAAATTGTTTTTTATACGTTTGTTTGTTTTGTTTTTTATGCGGCCCACCATAGACCGGTAATATTTTATTTGGCCCATCAAACGATTTCTGTTGGACAACGCTGTTCTCAATAATAAATATAATATTTTTATATATATATACTTAGTAACAGTGTCACCTACCAACATACACTCATAATGAAAACATATGTGTGTACATATGAACTGTGTTGTATTATGCGTTACACTTCGCATATTCATAAAATAAATAGAGTGTGTTTGCGCGTTATAAAACAGATAGAATTAATTATCAATAAAAATATTCAATATGACTCAGAATCTAATACCAACTGAAAATGCCACCTGTCAAATAATGGAATGTTTTTCTCATTCATTTATAATAATAAGCAAAGTGTAACTTTTTAATAGTAAAAAATTAAATAATTCTCCTTAAAACGAACCTTTATTTTTAATAAATAATATCTTCCTTTTACCAGCTGATCGAGGAAATATGTACATGAGTAATGTTTTAAGTCAATACCGTTTCTCCTGAGAATCGTCCCGCTCAATTTTGCATGATGTCCCAATGTGATTTGATTGCCAGGTGAAATGAAATTTCCCGTTTATAACGTCGTTATCGAAAACGGTAAACATCATCGTTGCCTTAATATATTCATCTTTTACGTATTTCAAGGCCCATAATTTTTCAATTCCTCAAGAAATTTCACGGTAAAAATCCATTTCTACATTTAACTTGCAAAGCGTTTTTGGCATTACTCGTTTAAGAGACGTCGTTTGATGATAAATGCTTTATAAATTATTATTTGATGCTTAATAATAAATATATCATTTTTTATTTATTAAGCATTTTATTAATTAAGCATTTTTTAAACATGATATTTTAGTCATGGAATATAACGATAATATTTTTTTTTCTTTAGAGCAGGTGATTTATTTCATATATCTTAGTAGAAATTATTATAAATAATGAAACATTTTTTGATAATTCTATTTGTTGTATTTTTAATAAATTTAAAAAATATATTTAGAATTACAGCTAAAATAATAATGCGCCAAATATTTTTAAATCGATAGATCATACGAGAAAAACATTATGGGAAGTTACTTGACATTATCTCGAGGAAAATTGACATCACATATACCCACGTCTAAGGTCTCAAAATAGAATTTAAAAAATCTAAATTTATCATTGACCTTAAAGTAATCGAACACAGACCCACCATATCAGTAGAACAATCTCTGACCAACTAAACCAAAGCGGGCGTTATTTATTTTCAAACTCATTGACAAAAGAAAAAACTATTTAAAATGTTTACATCCTAATTACTTACGTTTGGTTTTAATAAAATTAGAAAGCTTTCACTTTAATTTATTTACAGTCTTACATGATTAAATTTCATATAACTGGCTGTTTATTTTTGATGAAGAGCAATTACATTTATTTAAACAATTATAAATTTTCAAATTCTATAAATAATATATGAAAATCAGAACTAGTTTCCATCAACAATTAACATGGATTTAAGAATATTTTACAGTATGACCAATTGATAATCTTAATTTAACCAAATCGGGTAGATATGTTTACAAAAATGTAGTTATCTTTATAAAAAGACTAATTCAGTAAAAGTATTTATTTATATAGTTTTAAAAGCTTGTTAGTTAAATAAACATTCGCAGTAATACTTATTTTTCCAAATCTTCTTAAAGATTATTTTTATAAAATACAATCTTTTAAGAAATGTGTTTTTAAGCCATGACATATTTTCGTCAGCTCCCATGTCATATTTTTTCAGCTAGCGTTAAATGAATAAATATAATAAAGTGTTATTATACATTTATTTACTAACACCGATATTTGAAATAATGGTGAAATTGTTTCACCTCAAGAAACGTATGTCCAAACCAAAATGTCTCTTCGCTAATTTAATACCGTCATAAATATTTATTTATTTCATTAGTGGTTAAGCTGACCAAACACAATATCATTGCAGCAGGTATTTATGTACCTGTACACGGGATGATATATGAACCAACATTAAATCATAGGAATGAGTACAAATGCTTCTCCCGGGAATCACAGCTTTTGTTTGGTTTCATCTGTGTACTGTATTTTCGCCGAAGGTATTTAATGAGCCGACCCACAGCGGTATACAGGTATAATATTTACAAGATACAAATTGATGGATAGCCTTAGTATCCTTAAGTTCTACGATTATCCACCGATGTGTTTTTTTTTATATATTTTTTTAAATTTACGAGCTTAATTCATTACTTAACATAAAGGTTATCGTAAATTAATGTTTTTTTTTGGCTTAATAAAAGTCACTATTTGCAAACAAAAAAATGTAACGAATTAACTAGCTTCATGATTTTAATTTATAATTACCGGCATATAAATATAGCACTTACTATTGCTACATATTTTATACAAATACGTTACCGCGAATAGTAAGATAAGGAACAGGAATACATATTAAAAATGAGATGGTCGAGCAATGTTTTTCTATTGATGACTTGTCTTCATTATAAAATTAATGAAAAAAAGAATACGAAAGAAGTATTTAAACAAAACCACATAATTGAAGACATGTTATAAAGAATCCGCTGATATACTTCAAAATGATATTCTTTCAATGTTTATATAACACACGGAGAAAAGATAAAACGTATTCATAATGTTCACCATGTTTTATTTTTATTTAAAAAAAAAAAACATTAGTGAAGTATCATAGTTTTGCTAAGCCATGTATGTATATGTAACTATATGGAGTCCTCATTTGCTCAACTTATATTTTTCCAAAGATGGTAGAGATAGAAATAAAGAACTAGGACAGGACAAGTGGTTAGAAAATTGCTCTCGCTAAGTTCGTTTTTAGGATATGATGGGTGAAGTTAATTTCCGTTTATCTTACAAAGTAATAATATTATTTTTAAAAAAATCTTTCAGTCTTTTAAAGTGTTCATAAAGTGTTCACAAAGCCAAAATTTCATTATTACTATAAACATCATTGATTAAAGTAAAATAATATCATTATAATGTATTACGAATGTTTACGCAATGTTTATTATTACCCATTAAGCATTAACTATAAACGCCCGTGCTTATAAATGGATCGGTTTTATCTAATAAATGGTCAATTAAAAGCATATCAACATTATTCCTTCATTTGTATTAACCAGATTATCATTAGGGAGGATATGTCTGCAGTGGAAGAATTAAATAGAGGTTAATTTATTTGACTATAAATGGGATTTCTTTTTTCCGCTGACTGAACTAATCTCTCGCTGCGGCCGACCGCTTCGATATTCTCTCGCCTCATTCGTCCACGGCCACCAACTTTCCCCAGGTCTCACTACCACCCGGCCACCACAATTCACCCCCTCCGACCCCACATTTCTTGCTTGCCACAGCACAAAGGACTTCATAACAATGCCCGTCGTTATTTACTACTCTACAGTAATTAAGTTCGTAGAACAATGTACAGCAAATCTTGTGATGATTAACTTTGTTGCATTAAAACATATTTGCACGTTTATCATCGAGTTTATGACCCTTTTCCATGAGATTTTTATGCCCCCGTTTATGTAAGGATGCGCGGCTTTATACTAGAATAATTATGAAAAAGCAATTAAAACTCACGACAAAGGTTTTACCTTAAATGTGTTAATTACAAATGCAGACGATAAATTTCAAACGGCTAATATATTAAATTAAACGGCATTGATTTCAAATGACTATTGAATTTTATGTTAGTCCCGTATCCCAGTAATAGCTTTGCTAACACCCGATATTTTAGCAAATCGTGTGGCCAATAGTAAAAACCTTTGACTAATATTTTAAAACTATATTAATTTTCATTTCGTGTATCACATTCAAAAAAATTGTATTAAATTCTTTCATTCTATTACGTGAACGTGATCTATCATCGGAAAAGTGTTGGGATAGTGGCTTGAAGTAGTGTTACTTTACTAACTATAGATGTAGTTATTCACAAAAGTGAAGTTAGACGGAAAAATAACTACTACATAATTTTAAAACATTTCTTTCAGTAATTTTCTCTACAAGTCCATATTAAAAACAGACCTTCTATAATGTTTTTAAATGGTCTCCCCCAAAATGTATTATTTAAACGTAATTTGTCATTTCATCTATTCCGTCTGTAGTACTTTAAAAAGCCATTGTTTTTTTTCTTTCAATTTGATAAGAAAATTTTCACGATCGGGAAGTGAAGCATTTTACAATTTTCCCATTTCTTCCGTTTATAATTATCCCGAAAACGTGAGAAAGAGAAAAGCCGCATTGCCTTAAGTAATGGGTTTTATTTAAAAGCAACACTGTGAAAACAATTATTTCTTCCAACCCGACAAAAATATTATTAATTGGCAGATGAAAACCATTTAAATACATTATGAAAACAATATTACTTATGCATACTTACATATATGAAAAAATCGTACTATTTTTAATTAGCGCCAACATAATTTCATACTATTAATGGACAGCTATTTTTAAATTTAAGATTATTTTTTCTCAATTCTTTTTTATAAATTTATCGGATTCTTAAGTCAAGGAGTCATTTTTTTATTGCGTTTTCATTTTTAATAAGTATAGTTCAGTAGCTTAGAGTAATATGGTTTTGCTGTGGTCTAGTTGGTTAAGGCTTGCTCTACCGACCAAGCGGCTCTGGGTTTGATTTCCGTAAGGTCAATGTCAAAATAAAATTTGAGACCCAAGGCGTGGGTGTTTGTGATGCCAACTTACCTCGAGTAACTTACAATAAATTACCATCGATTTTTTTTCTTATGATATTTCAACAAGTATTCGATTAATAATTGCATTTTTTTCATAAAAAAAATATAATCAAATTATTCTTCATCACTAATAAAAATGTCTCGATTAGGCAATAAATAAATATAAAATATGACATTTATTCCGAATAATGAATATTATACATTACAGCAATTCAAGTGTCAACGGCTTCAATTTATATGAAAATATTTAAATTAAAAATGTTCACCTCAAAGACGGAAAAAATACAATCTAGGGTTAAAAATGCTTATCGCGATAACGTTTTTGACGGTTTTTAAAATATGTACAGCATTGTTTGAATTATTTGAAAAAATCTAAAATGAGACGTTTTTGTAAATTTTATTTGAGCTTTGTAGAGTTATTTAAGAACCTTTTTAATTTTTAAGCAGGAATTCAAAAAAAAAAACGAAATATTATCTTCACTACAATACGAGCAAGCGGTATTTCCTAAGAGAGAAATAATACTTTTATTCCGTAAAATATCCATGCATTGCGCCAAAATAAGTTTTTTGTTCTCATTGGGATTCATTATCATTATATTCAGGTGAAAAACAAAACAAGGCTTCGCATGCCAAAAGTTTTCAATCTTTTTTCTGTGCTTTTTTTTAAATAATTTTCACTGTCTCTACTCAAACTTTTGATGAAAAATATCAAATCACATTATATGTATGTATCAATAAAATCAATAGTTTCTACTTTGTTTGATAAAGGTTATTATATCAACATATTGCAGGGTTCTATGGCGCAGCGGTTAGCGTAATGAACTTCCATGCTGAATCTCACGGGTTCAAGTCCCAGTACAGCATTTTTTCGATTGGTTTAGTGTTTCTAATGTCTAAAATTCCCTACCAAGCTTTTCGATCTTTCATTAACTGGACGTAGGGTAAGCGATTAGTAAGCCACTAGTCCTGACCTGCCCTTAAATTTCTATCTCCACTACTCTCTTTGAAAAGTAGAGGATGAGCGACTGAGTAACAAACAGTTTTCGAGTCGAATTACTAAGTTTTATCTAAGGTTAAAAATGCTTTTTTTTATATTAAAATTTGAATATTTTGTCGAATTCATTTGTTCTAAGTCCTAGTTAATCCAAAACTTTTACTTTGTATTATTATTGACATCAGTTAAATGTTTAAGCGTTTAGTAAAAAATATTTTTTTTGAAAAACAAAATATGACAACACTCGACTAAGGTATTTTCAACATAAATTATGGTAGACAGATTGAAAGGATTTTAAACTAGAAGTAAGAGTGCGAAGAATGCGAAAAGTAAAATTTAACTATGAAATATAGACAACATTAGAATACGTTAATAAAAAACTTATCACCTATAGTGGCCACATTTAATTATGCGTTTTAAAGAATGAACAAATCCAAGAAATATTTCTCTATTACTGTTCATCAATATTTAAGATCAATTTGGTAATTCTTCATTCTCTACTCATTTCTTATGCGTGAGATATACAGCAATATACGAGTAACTAGCTTTTGTGATACCTTTCACGTATATTATACGTTTGACTCTACTTAAGTAATGTATAAAAAATTCAAATACAGACATATTAATAATAATGAATAATTGTTATTTGTCAGTTATCGCCTACTTACCATTGCGTATTCTTGTATTCTGTAATAATAAAAAATTGCCTATTTTAAAAATATACGAAAAGATCCTGACGTAGCAAATTTCCTTGTCTTTCACGAAAAATATCAAAATGAGGTCAAATTTTACGTTTGGATAATACTTTTTTATGGATTTCAGTCGGCTTTACGGCGCTTTCTGCTTTCAGAACGATCGTTCTGTTTCTTTACCATTATTGTCTGAATACTTGTGAAGTTTTTCATTTCAAATATAATCATCTCAAGAATTTTATTGATATTAATGACATTATTACTTTTTATAAAAGTGTCTCCTAAAGTTTACCCAATTTCAATTGCAAATTAACTTGTGACAGTACTATTGCGATTGAATTCAGTTCCACATTTATTTTTCCACTTTCTTCATTCCTACATAAATAAATACTGAAAGCGTTATTCCTAAGTAAGATGAAATGATTTTCAAATTCTTTCGTGAAAGTAGTTAATGAGAATTTGAAAAAATACGGTTAAATGAAATATTTAACAACAACAATATAGAAACGTGTTGGTTTTTCTTTATATTCTAAGTAATTTTTTCGACAATATTTATTTAATGAAAAATTTAATAACTAGCAGCTATTCAATTTTTACAAGTAAACATTTATTCCCCAGGATCTCACCCCCTTTCAATTGTTTTTTTTCTCGGTTGTTTCTTTCAAATATTCTCTCATAAACTTTCACCTGGAAAACTCACCCCAAAAAGTCACCTCCATAATACTAATTAGAGCAATCCCCCTCGGCGCAAAGCTTTTTGATTGAAATGGTCCACCAGCATTTCCGTCACGACCGCAATGCTTTTTGTCTTTGTGACTTTTTTAATAGAAAAATGGCAGTGAGGACAGACCACACGAATTACAAAAGAAATAGAAGTAAAATACTAAAGTTTAGTCAAAAATTGTTTTGAATAATATATCTTCTTTTAACTATATATTCTAAAAACAATAGGGCCTCACATTTCATCGAAATAGAGAAACTTTTAAATTAAATATTTTTCAAATCTCATGCCAAGTATGTTCATATGTACAGAAAATAATATTAAATAGAAAAAACTATTTTAGTAAAATATCATGAGATGGTGTTTACCATTAGGGTACTTTTTTAAGCAGTTGTATTTTTGACAAACAACATAATATGTATATTCTTTTATGTACTTTTATATTTCAATCAGTTTTTTAAAAGCATATTATAATTATAAAATAACACTTTAAAGACCATTACTGTATTCAGTCGTCAAATTTAGTTGTAACGATCTAGCTAGTTAGAGCTTTCGTCTTATTTTTATATGTTGTTTATATGTTTACCGTACAATCTTTAAATCGATTAAAAATAACAATCAAAGCCATGGATTTACAAAAATTTCTTATCCACACTTACATCTTTAACTCGATTTGCTCTTGAGGCCCTCATAGGAAAGAGTTATTGGCTTTTCAAACATATCAATTCATTATAATATTATATCTTATTGAAATGAGAGAAATAATAATTGCCTAATAAACTGTTTTTACATAAAAAATATTATTGAAATTTAAATCCTAAAGAAAAACTTTGGTGTATTTATTTTAAAGAACATTTTTTATAACGTTGAATTTTAGGCATTATCATTATTAAAATAATATAACCAACAGTAATTTTTTGAACATGAATTTACGATGACAGTTATCATTGATTACAAAATATAAAATATGTCCCTTATAACTTGTTTGTAAATACATCACAATTCTTTTATATTATTTCAGTAAATATTTACAGTATGCAATAATTAATTCATAGCTAGTCTACTTAGTACACAGTATTAGTGGCTATTACTGAAATCTTATTTAAAAGTAGAAACCTTTCAGTAATCTACTATAGTAGACTAAAAAAATACAAATTATAAACAATAATAAAAAGAAAATGTTAGAGATTATTCATTGTTAAAAAATAATATTTTTAGGCATAGGTTATAGGAAATCTATGACTGTTTTTTCTTTAAAATACTTTTTTTTGTAAGCTTTAAAGAAATAGTGTCATTACGGGTGTTTTCATCCTTTACCGTATTCTTAAAAACCTTCATTTTTACAAATTACGTTCTTTCTTTCTTTCTCAGCTCTCCTGTGTAATAAATGATTATGAAAACTACCTCGTAGCATGTTATGGAATAGTATTTTTTAAGTTATTTATTTTTTAAAACAAGTTCATAAAATTGAAAATGTTATAATATTTTAATAATACTTTCATATATTTATTTTTAAATTTCAATGTACAAAACGGATCAACGAGGTTTTTGTGATATTAAAAAGTTGACATTAAATCTGGGGTTGGTTTAATAAGCAAACAGCCATACGTAAGCTTTTATTTGTAGTAGGTGAAAGCATGTTCACGGCTCATCGAATGTGCACTTGTTGGTTGCACAAGGTGTCGTGACGTTGCAAGAAGTTCTTTGAAATCCCGCTCTTATCCCATTTCATTTAGTATCACTATTATTAATACTGATAAAGCACTGCCCACAACATACATAATAAATATTTCAAACGTATTAAAATATTTCTTAATAAAATTGTATAGAAATCATTTTATTTACTACTATTTTAAATTATTGAATCACAGTTGTTAATTATTTCTTTTATCTAAAGAAAAACTTCTTAGGTCCTTCGTTATATTTAAAAAACGAAGAAAGATTTTTATACATTGTTTAATTATTATATAAGGTAATTTCAAGTCTATGCTTTTATTTATATATCTTCTCAGCTATTTTTATGACCGAAAATTGAATTCAAAAGACTTTAGCCATATCATAACTCATATTCTTCAAAAATTGAGTTACGAGAAAAGTAAAAAAAAAATACACCAACTTTTCTAATTATAAAAAAATGATAAAAATTACCATGACTTCGCGAGTGAAAAGTAGAATTTTTTTAAATGTAAAAAAGATAGTGCACTTTTTATAACATTTGTTTCATGTCTCAAATATTTATATTATACGTACTTTTTACCTTAAGGTGAAGTAAGCCGTGTCAATAAAGTAAAAAAAATCTCAAGGTAGGTAAATTAATATCTTACTATTAAAAAATACTTGGCTATTTTCAGAAATATTTTAATTTACACGCCTGCGTTTTTGGGCAGCCAAAAATACTTACAGTTACTGTTTTCTACACTGAACAATATCTTCCTTCGAATAGTTTTCTTTTGTATAATAATTTTAGACCATAACTGCTTTTATAATAGTATTGATTGTCAAAAATTAAAAAAATAGTTTTCATACTAATACTTATTATTATACATACGATTTACTTAATTAATTGTATAAATATTTTTCGAATTGTTATCGGTATGTGCTTATATATCACAATATAAAATTCTTGTATGCAACTTATAATTTATTTCCTTTTTCGTGTAAAATGTCCGTTAGAGATTCAGATTAGGGGAAATAAAATGAGGTTTTGGGAGCTTTCGCGGTTGGCTCACTTCCAGCGCAGATCACAGGGTAATCAGATAAAGTATAGCGACAAGCGCGACGGAACGAAGTGGCAAAACTGGCAATATGTCTACTTTCAATGCCAAAGCGAACGACAAGCTGCTTAAAAAATGACACTGTCGAAATGGTTTTTGTCTGCTCACCAAGAGAAAATGGTTGCATAATCGATATCGAATTTGATTATATTCAACGGTTCCCGTGTAATTTTATTCCAATGTGAAAATTACATTTTTGTATTTTTTACCTACTTATTATAATTTGAATATATCTTTTAAATATACACTTTCAAAATACGATTTCATTAAACAAAGAAATTTAAAGTTAAATATATGTATACTCTCAATAATATACCCATATCAAAATTAATTATAAAACATTTTATTAAATAAAGGCTCTAGAAACAAACACGGCAGTCTCCATGTTTTGTCGAAAATAAATTATATTTATTTAATTACCTTGTAGAACTGACAATTTTGCATGTAGTAGTAGAATATTTTTAAAAAATAGCCTTCTAGAATGTAGATTTTTGAACTATTAAAACCAATTTTGTAATAAAAAGCGGCATTTTACATATTATTGTATTAAAAAAGCTGCAGTTATTGAGCGGATACCCCAAAAATGTTATTTATATTAAATCAGCAAGATAACACTACAAAAAATATTTATCATTACTATTTTCAGACGTGTTATCTTTGAGAAAAAAAATTAGGATTATGAAAACTTCTACCTTCTGTTTCCTGAGCCCTCAAATAAAAGTAATGTATTTTTCATCATCACAATTAACTTAAAGACAAAATTGAAAACTTAATTATAAAATCAAAGTATAGTTTTATTCAATAGAACTTGTTTAATGGATAAAGTTAATTTCGAAAAATAATAGAACTTCAAAACTCGTTCAAAGCCAGATACATAGAGCTTTTGAAATATAAATCAATTAACTGCAACCTCTCGTGCACTCGAAGTCTAGTTAGTTGTTCAATTATCTCTCTCAGATTCCGAACGAACGTAGTATATATATATATATACCACGGTGCAGCTAAAATTTCACCGTAAAAGTGGAATACTATACCTACTAAATAAAAGTACTTGTAGAGCTATAAATCTGGAGCGTCGTTTATTAATCCTTTGACTTTACCAGTCTTTACTTTCTAGCAAATAAAAAACTATGAGCTTTGTTGAATATATATCGCATATAGAAAGACAAAGCAATATTTTCTTTTATAAGGTAAATTGTCAGAAGCCATGTTAGAAAACATTAAAATACTTGTTCAATTAAAACTTTGTGTTGTTTAATTACCTGCATTATATAAACATAAAGAGATGTTCCTAGTGCCATGCGTGTAATCTTTTTAAAAAACTACTCAATATTGAAAGATCAAATATCCAACTCTAATCATTACATTCTGCAATAGCTGTGATCATAGTTATATTTTTTACTGACCGATCGATATATTTAAAAAAAAAAACATTTTTAAAGCAGAAAAATATAACTAAAATATATCAAATCATAAAATTCATTAACAGTTTAAAATTTACGAGAAATCTAAGCACCTTTTGAAAACCTAAGCACTATCATATTGAGAATGTTTTTTTAACTATGTCCATTCCTAATCCGGATCATAAAGACTTCTTATGGAACTAATAGCATTATAAGTTTTTTACGAGAATTATTTATTACTCAGTTGATCAATATCTCTTTTTCGAAGAGAAAAGAATGATAGGGATAGGATAGAACTAGAAGTAAGCTAGTCACTTTGTTTTTTAGGATCGGTTGGGTTGGAGGGAATTTCAGATATCACAGACATCAATGGCTCCGAGAAGAAATCCACATACCAATTAATAAAAACTGTTCGTACTGAAATTGGAATCCTTAAGCACTGTACCTGAAGCTAGCGACGTTGACCACTTGACCACGAACCCAACGTTTCCTACCAAATTATACTAATTTGATAGTTATTATTATGTATCTAAATAATATTTCTTCATGTATACTTTTTTGTTATCATGCTGTCTCTATACTATTACTTTGTTCGTTCAATTTTATTTTGAATAATAAAATCATGCGGAATATAAAAATTCCCCTTCAAAACATAAAGCTTATCAATTCTAACACATCACCCTCCACAAAAACGCTTCCATAATATTTTAGTAAGCATTCTTGTACCAAAATAATACAGACCGCATACAATTCGGAATATCATTGTATTTACTAGGTCTTCTTGGTTGATAATATCAGGTCAAATTTCTTTACAGACCGTATAGCACTTTTACGATTGCATTTAAATAGCTGACGGTCACAAAAGCATTATTTTAAAATAAAAATAAGCAATTTATAAAATTGTGAATAATCAAACAATTTAAAAAGATTAAGCATTTGAATGTTTTATTAGTCGGAAATTGAAAATAATCATTAATTAGCGTGTTTCATGTTTTTATAATATACTGTTTGTCCACTTTATGAAATTATTTATTTATGAATAATATCATATAAAGGATATTTTGGTATAAAATATTAAGCAAAAAAGTTTTTTTTATGTTAGCTAGCATTGGTTTAAGTGAACTTATTTAGAAATAAATACATTGAACATATTTTATAAGAAAATAGATTTTACATCTACTAAATATTACTTTTTCCATGAAAAAACTAAGAACGCAATTGAAATTTCATCTTCATAGGGTAATTTTTCTCTCTATTCCTTTATCGATAAAAGTTAAGTGCACTCCTTTTCGTTTGATAGTAGAACTAGAATGCCGTGCCAACGTGATCACTTTATATACTTACTACCTACCTATTTGATTTCGAATTCGATAAAATATGGAAGGGTTCAATCCTGTGAGTTTGGGATTTTATTTCTGCGTGCGAATACATAGATTTACATCAAATGTACGATTTAGGATAAAATACTTACTTTCATATGTATACAGCTCTCACTAAATGAATAAATTATTATTGTATTTCAATCGAAGAGAATAATAAATCTTACTTCAAATTTAAATGTTTGACATTTTTGGAAGTCTTTCATTTTTATTTTTATTAGACAGAAATGTTGCCAATAAACAAACATAGCTGTAAAAGCAATTCAAAGAACGTTCTTTAATTATAAAAAGTCGACAAAGTTTGTTTTATATAAGAAAAATACCGGAATCATCAAACGATATCATTAAGCAATCAATATATGTTTATGTTTTTGATACGTCAAACTCATCAATATATGTACATACTTACAAATATAAAGCAAAATAATTTTTGGCAATAAAACCAATTCAAAAGTATAATAAACAACTGCCGTAGATGCTTTTATCAAATTTTACGAAAATGATCGATGTCTTAGACATATTTCAAAACGATAGAAAGAAGCTGTTAAATTGCATAAATATCATCAGCCTGATGCAACAATTAAACTTCTTTCAACGAGACCACTTAGACCATGAAATTAGACGAACTAGTCCATACGCCATATTGCTATATTGCCATTTAATACACCAAAGCTGTTAAATCACGTCTAAACGTCATTACTAATTTTTAGGTCTTGCATCCGTTTTAATATATCGTATAAATATTGTAAAAAGGCATCATTATTCTTTTCATGAGCTTTGCATATTCTTTATTATCTTGTTGCATAGTTCCTTACATCACATCGTTATACCCTGACCATATCTGAAAGATGGCGTTGATTATCTGACATGCAACCAGTTATTTTCAAAACATTATATTTTAAATATGAGTCAAAATGCTCAACATCGAGAACAAGCGATGTATTAAACTAATTACGGCACTTCATTCAATTAGTTTATAAATGGTGAATTTAAAGACCATTTTAATGATACAATAACATAATACTAAATTGGTTTCCAATACTTTATTAAGAGTTTTCTATATATCCTATCAATCTGTAAGACCCTTACGCCAGTTGATTGAATGTTTCCCTTCACATATTGCAGAGTCAACCGTATGTCATGCCAGGTAAGGTCTACGCTATTCCGTCGCTAATAAAATCCGATAAGTGTAGGCCTTCCCAGCCTACGAGCAGAATATCAATGAACGGCCGAGCGAACTTATATTTACACAGGTTCTGACCAACAGACGAATGCCCTCTAGTAGCTCAACAATCTCGGAAATATATTTGATGTGAAAGTAAAATTTTTCTCTCTCTCTTCGTCTTGTTAACATTTTCAAATGTTCTAAGCAATTTCACTATATTATGTAATATATTATTTTCTTAGTTCTTTGGCTGAGTAGTTAACGTTTTGAAAGTTCGTATGATTTGGTAGCGATGGCCACGGGCTTAAATTCTTAAAAAGAAGCATATATAAAATGATTTATTAATCGAGTAATGAATATTTGTTAAAATGTTCAAATTCTCATCTTTCTAAGACCCAAAAGTCAGTAAAATTAAAAAAAAATTCAGATATTTAAACCACAATCAATTAACTTCATAAAATTATATTTCTTATCGTGGCTGTATACAAAATTATTTTAAGCAACCACACATATCTTATAAAAAACAATTTGATTAAATTGATGGTGTAACACTAATATTTTTACTGAAATTTCATTATGTATGTCAAGCCGTTCAATCCCATCATGTTGGATTCATATGGATTTTTGTATTACCGGCTATATAATATATTCAATCTAAAATATTTTCGCTTTCTCATTGTATATACTTTTACACATCAAACCCTATCAGAGCAAAATTTTCAATATCCGGTTCGAAAGACATACCTACATAAGACGAGCTGCTCGAAGAATTATTTTTCAGCCAACATTTATTTTCAACATAGTTTTTTCTACTGAAAATTCTCTTGATATTTATTTTTATATAATACCAAACATTGAAATGGTTCTACTCTACTTTAAAATTGATGATTGTTTTGAAGTATTTGTGTTGTATGTAAAATTTACAAAACAGTAGAATATTATAATTGTATACTTTCCTTAAATCCACCAATACCGATAACTATCATTTTATATTCAAAAGCTCGATAATTTGTTTTAAACTATATAAAAACGTTGTTTTACTTATTTTTCACATATTTTTTCAGCAAGAATCATGGAATATTTTTTTTATTTACCTGAACGGAATCTTCTTGATTTCTATGATACGGATAATATCCAAGTGTTACGCTGATGTGCTCTAATTTTAGTTTGAACCCTTTACGTATAAACAGTGTTTCAATAACATTTTGTTACAAAATATACACAGCGTTATTTTACGAGCAACGCAAATTTGTAAGTAAAGTTTAGAGCATAGGTTCCCAAAGTGGTCCGTACGGACCCCCGGGGGTCCCTGACAGTAATAAAAAAATGGGGGTCCACGGACCGGAATCAATGGAATCAAATTTAATCAAAATAATGCGGGTTTAAATAGGTCAAAGTAAACTATCTCTTAAATTTATTAAACAAAATATATTTGACAAATTTTACGTTTCACATCCACTGTTTATTCCCTACCATCTTCCCCGTTCATGCGCAGGATATTTTGACTATGGAAATACCTCCGTGGATTATTAATCCATACTGCGTCATTGAAGATGTGGATACAGTAAAAGTCACAGTACAAGAAGAATTGATTGGATTAAGCACAAACGAAGAACTTAAGGTAAAGTTTAGAAAGGGTTACCAGCAGTTCTGGCTGCAGAAAGATATCCCTGTTGCTTATCCTGTATTGTGGGCTATCGCAACAAAGTTTTTGATAGCATTACTTTCTTCGTACCTCGTGGAGAGAGGTTTTAGTGCAGTTACTAATTTTCTTACGAAAAAAAGAAATCGGTTGCAAATCACTGAACTTGGAGATTTACGACTGTACCTTACGAATTTGAACCCAAATATTGACCAATTGATATCGGAGCATCAGGTTCATCCTTCTCATTGACAGATTTTATTATTTTATGTAAGAATTTGATTGTGTTTTGATTTGTTCATTTGCATTTTAAAAAATTCACTAATGATAAGAATAAAAAATTAACATATTTTTTTTTACAATTGTCCACTATACAAAAAACCCTATCACAGTGTGCTCATATTTTTATTTTAAAAAATTAGAAAACTTCACTATTATGCATCCTGGGGGAGGGGGTCCACAAAGGATAAAATACTGGGCTTAGGGGTCCACGGGGGAAATAAGTTTGGGAACCATTGGTTTAGAGTCTCAAAGTTCTTCATATCATATAAGTTAATGTTATTAATAAAACGAGAGAGACATCATTTTTTTCTCATAGCATTATGATGTCTCGATTAACTTGGCACAGTTTACACAAATAATACAGAACACAATCATCCAATAGATTTCAAATAAACCATTCAATAAAAACATTTTAATAAACCAAAAAAATACTACGGGTACCTTATATATTGAGAATTTTATAACTATTGTATCATTGTTTTTGACGCTGGCCTACTGCCAACACAGATGCAATTTTTTTTTTTTTAAATGGTCACTAAACTTAATACTTTGTTTTTCCTTAGTTTTAAATACTGATTTTAAAGCCTCTATAATTTTCTCTACAGTTTGTCAAATTTTTCTTGATTACAGGTTCACAGATTAATCAACGCATTTGTTAAAATAAAATTCTATTAAATAACTTTCAATTTTGTTTACTGATTTAAATGTGACATGTGAGATAAAAACATAAACGCTGTTTTTAAGTAGTTTGAAATGTTCGCATGTAAAGGTGATGTAACTTATATCGCATATATCTACGCACGTGCTGAAACTATAAAACTTGATATCATTGAATCGTCGGATAGAAAGTAGTCAACCCCTTTCAAGGAACCGTAAACATCGCCTAATTTACACCCTGCGGCACAACGTTACTTAGTTATACTAACCAAAAGTTTTTAGTACATAAAACAAACCTGAAGATTGACAAACGAATTTTGTGTTTGTATCAAATTATAACTTTAATAATTAATTGTAATAATTTTTGTACAATTAATCTTAAAAATAGTTAAAATATAAGTTTTGAAAAAAGAGGGATTATTCATGTATTATGCAAGTGGAGCTTTTTAATGAATTTATGTACCTTTTTATAGTGTTAATATTATAATAATGCTAATTAACAGTTGAGTATATTTTTTAACCAGTAAAACTATTTATGAAAAAAAATGAAATTTCGTTAAGAGTACGCACAATAAAATGTTGAAAAATTAAAGATTTTTTTGTTTGATAATTTAAATTAACAAAAATTGCACTGGTGATCTTTTGAATTCCGATAGGTTATCATAACATTGATAGCTCTTGATAATTATATTTTCTTCTTTCACAATCGAAACTCATCTTATTTATTAAAATAAATAAAAATATTTCAGTGAATTATTAATAAATTCACCCATCATATTTTATCTTCACATTAAAAAAACTTTGAAATTGTTATAATGTTTAAATTTTTGACCGATCAAAGCTCGCAGTAAACAATACAAGGAAATCAAAGCTCATGCCACATCTGACACTAGAGAAAACAAAGAGCGGAAGGACCGTGGCATCAGACATATCCGCTTAGTACATTCCAACAGAGTGAGGTCGCCGGAACTTAGAGCTCAACTTCCGGTACAGCAGGCTCCAGGGTACAAATCCTGGGTGAGCAAAGGGACAGACTCATCTGTGTGAATCGGAATGATTCAATTAAGGGCGCGCTAAGAGGGAATTATTGCTTGTTCGCAAAATACCACACCGAAATAATGCTTTTTACGATAACACCACTCTAGGCTTAAAAGCTTCCATACAGAAAATTTCCTCGCAAGGGTTACCTCTCGCTGAGATTAATTATTGTGAGGGTCAATCGCAGATTAAAATCTGAATGTAATTTTATTTATTAGATATATTAATGAAAATTTGTTTACAATCAATATTTACGGAAGTGCTGTAAATATGTATGTAGATATCCCATATTACCAACGTTTTTATTTATTTTAAATTTTAGCAATTATGATGTTTTCATGTATTATTATAACTTCAAACAAAACATTGTGTCTTTTATGAAAAAAAAGCGTAATTAAAAACTTCCTTTCTGTTCTATAATAAACAAATGGTGTTTTTTTTCAATGAAAGACTTTAAGAAACGAAAAACGTTGAATTTTGACATCAAAATTGAAAATTTTTGAATTTTAAAAGATAGCCAAATTCTATTACCTTCCTTTTCTTATACTAAAAAATGTATAATATATTTTTGTATAATTCTCTAAATGCTTTGATTCTAAATTATTTTTGCTCTTTCTTTGCCCGTGTTTTTATGTTTACTTAAATATCATATGTTCTAGACATTCAATCACAATTCCAAACATGTTTTTAATATTTTACCCAAATTATTATCACATATAAATATTTGGCAGGCAAAAACCTGAAATATGACAAATTATTTCATTAAAAAATATGTTGAACAATGTCACGCAGTTAAAACAAAACAAAATGATTTAACCCTTAAATCAACAGGCAACCTTTTCTTGGTCTGGGGCCAAACTATCATTCAGTCTCCGAGTCAAGGGCCGGACCAAATTATTAAACATAATAAAGTAATATTAAATTAAATAAAACACGTTGCTATTTCTTATATGGTGGTGATCATGAAATAGTAGAGTGGATCCACTACAAGCGCCCGTGCTATCTCCATTATTTAATCCCTCCCTAAAACTATTAATTTCTTTCTCTTATGTTTTTCCGAGATGAATCAGGGCCGAATAAAATAGCTCGGCGGGCCTGTGGTTGCTCATATATGCCTTAAATGCATAGCTGACTATGAAAATTACAATTTTTTATTTTGGCTTTTTTGCAAAACGTTTATTGTTTCAACATATATCTTGTATACACGTGCTAAACCATAATGATCCTCATTCGAACACAGCAAACATTTTGAGTTTTGGCGGCCATTGATAATCGACCGTTTTTCAATACAATTTTTACAGTAAAAAAAACATGGTTCATCATAATAGCACTAAGTAATTTAATTGTTTATTCTATATTTGATTGTGTATTTATTCTAAGTGTTGCCTTTTTAAAAACTGTATAAAAATCACGTTTTATGGCTCTAATGCAGCCATACTCAACTTTTTTTTCCTCCGGGCTGCATTCCGATATTTGTTTCTCTACGTGGGCCGCAAAATATTTATGGTTAACTCTTTTTTTTAGCTCACCGAGGAATTTGAAATCCTCGATTTGCTATACTTTTTTCCCGAATTATCTCCAAACCTTCTTTTTTTTTTTAGCTCGCCTAGGAATTTGAAATCCACGGTTTGGTAAGAGTTTACTGGGCCACACATTAGGGCTTACTGGGCCGCAGGTTGAGTATGGCTGCTCTAATGACTAGGTGCCTTTTAAAAGTACTACATGTTTTTGGATAAAAATATTTTAAAAAATATATTTTTTTTCCTGCAACCACACCCACTCAGTGGCGGGTTAAGCACTTTGGAGGCTCCAGGCGCAATAAATTTTGGAGGTTCTGTTTTTCGAATAACATAAAAGTGTTCTAAAACTCTTCGTAAAATAATAATGAATATTGAAAACTGAAATTAAAATATAAGGGTTTCTATAATTTATGCTACTTTTGAGGCCCCTAAGATTTGGAGGCCTCTTGCGCTTATGGGGTAAGTCACTACACCCACCCATTTTAAAAGTAGGAAAAATGCATTTAAGGGTTAACCATATTAAATATCTATAAAAAATAGGTATGATTATCATTAACTGAAATGGAATGAAGTGCTTTTGATAACTTTACCGTAAATGTATTTATATTCTAAAAAAAATCCAAATGGTATTCAAATAAAGGCTAATAACATAATGAATTTAAAAAATGTGTTGGAAAATATAATAAATATCGACGAGTTTTTTTTATTTTTACACTCGGCTTAACTTTTATACTACTACTTTATGATGAGAAAAAAAATACAATATAAAATCATTTGAGGAACATTTTCTATGAAAATAATATCAACAGGCTTCAAGTTTCAAACTCAAATATAATGAAATTGAAAAACTTTTACCTCTGACTTACCTGTTCTACCTACAGTTTTCCGTCGCCTTGTATGAGAAAATACAAAAACCAATTCCGCTCCGTACATTATATTTTCCGTGTATGCTCGTTTTGCGAAAATATTTATGCATCTTAATAACTGAAACGTAAGCTCAAAGTGGTTCATGCTTATAAAATGTACTAAACAAAAAAAAAAATGCGATACACTGTGGGCTTTAAAAGAAAGGATGCTTGCAGGAAGTGCAAATGTAATTGCAATTCAACGAGAAAAATCATTGTGTATTCAAAATAACTATGCAATAGAAAAAATCTGGCATTCCTACTTTGTTAGATCAAATGTTAATTTATTGATTTGGCATTTACTTGGTAGAACTCCATTTTAATAGGGTAAAATATCAAGGTGTTTCAGTTCTATTATCAACCTTTAACTTTTTAAAAACTGTAGAACTGAAATACCTTGATATTTTACCCTATCAAATGTTAATATTACTGTGATGTATATTTAAACAAAGCAATGGTACCTATACTCCATCTATCAAACAAATGTATTCTATGAGAAAAAATGATAACTATCGCCTTGTTTACTAATGCTCATTTGAATTTCATGAGAATTAGTATTTTTAAACAAAAAAAAAATACATTTCCAAATTCAATTTTTTTAACGGGTTATTTTTTTTATTGTTTTCTATGGTTTTTAAAAAGTCACAAAGCTATTTTAGGCAAAATCATTGATTATTGTAGCGCATCGTTTAAAATAGGCTACGTGCAACTCTGTTTGGATCATGAATAAAAGTAGTACCCATTTTTCTTGGCGAAAGCGTTTTGGAAGATAACAGTGGAGTATCGTCTACGAAAACGTGGTGAGAAGAAACTGGTCCTTGGTGTAGAAATAATATATCAAATTTACAACTGTGTTTACTTTAACGAGTAGTTTTTCGATCATATTAATTAAAAAAACTTTTATTTCTTTTAATTTTTTGTTAATTTTTAATGCGATAATTAATTTATATCTGTTTATTTAAAATAAACTCAAATTTGTTATCCTGAACGCATATTTTTCATGTGTGATATGTATTTTTTATAACTTTGAACTCCTATTTTTCTGAAAGTTCAAAATTTTATGCAGTTTTTATGACAGTCCAAAATTATTATTCTTCCTCGAGAAGCCGCCATGAAAATGTCTTATTCATTCAAATTCATCTCTACCGCTATTGTGAAGTATATAACCATAATCCTACAGTGAGAATAGACGTACACCTTTTCCCTCGAATAAACTTTTTTAGTATGTTTTAATATACATTGTGTTCTACAAGAATACGTAAAATATTCTTTTGAGTACGAAAGAACATTCATATACAAGAATTGAACACTTTATTACTAAAAATATATTAGTAAAATCAATAATAAATAGCTAGCTGACTTCCAAAACTTCGACCGCTAAAGCACGATGTACAGTTAATTTATTTTTAGAATACGAAACGATATCAGTATTTTTTTTATTGGACATGTAACCATAAACATATACATTTTTTTAGCCAGCCGCTGACATTATTGATTTCCCGACTCCGTGGTCGAGTGACAACGTCGTTGGCTTTGATTGCGATGCTCACGGGAATGAATCCCAGTACTGGTTGATAAATCAATTTTTGGATTTCTGTCCGAAAAAATTGATGTCTCTGATATTTGAAATTCCCTCTTATCCATAGCATCCCAAAAACGGGACGTAGCGACAGCGATTAGCTTATCACTAGGACTACCATATCCATATTATTACTTTCATAAAATTGAGCCTTTGACTAACAATCAGTTCTTATAAACATGCATGTGTTAAAATAAATTCTATAGAGAGTATGTATATATAATCCACGTTGGGAGCGGGCATAGTTGATAAAACATTATGTATAATAATATAATAAATACTACGAAAGTGACTTAAAGATTTTCATTTGAAGGAATAATAAATGGTTGTGTTTTTTATATAGATAAAAGCAACCTTATTTTTCTTGGATTTTTATGAAAAAGTATTGCAAATTCATATTTTGAATTGTTTTTCTACTTCATAAATAATGAATAAAACCATTCCAAAAACATTCATGATAAACAGTAATATGAAAATAAACGATTTTTTTACTGAAGGCTTAAAGCTTTATTTCTGTGACGTAATAATATGGTTCAAATAATTCTGTAAAAGCTTCCCTATTGTCACAGTTACCACGGCAGGATGTACCTTACATTCGTTCCATAATACACTGCACTAATGCTCTCTATGAATATTTTATTTTTTATGCTGTCTTATTTTAGACATTCTTGTATGTAGCATATTCTACTCTACTTTTACATTGGCAACAAATACGAAATTGTTTTAATACATATCACAGTATTCTTGTTCATTATTCGGTTAAATTCAAACAAATATTCTGAAATAAGTGATAAATTTTACTGTTAGTACTTAAAAAAAGTAATTATTATACTGATAATAAGTGATTTGTGACAACTAAAGCAAATATTTAAGATTGTTGTCTGTTGTGATAGACATACTGCTATGAACTAAAAACATTTATTTTTGTCATTTGCGCAAATTAATAAAAAACGACATATCGTTTTATTCAATTGATTTAGTTTTAACTTGCCATTTAAATTTGCTATAAACCAAAATGTCAAAACTGGTTGAGGTTTTTAAACCATAATTTGCATTTGGATTAATTAAAGATTATATGATTTGGGGAAAAAACAAATAAATCTACACAGAATATCAAATATCTTAGTAAAATACAAGAAACCAATCCGACGGCGGCTATGTGATTATTTTTGTCCGACCACAATTTGGAATATATAGTCCCCTAATGGAGATATCTCAAAAGAAGATTTCTATAAGAACTGCTTTTTACTTCGTTGATCAACTTATCTTTTTCATAGAGAGTAAGGATAGAAAGATAGAGCTAAGACATTAATAGTGGTTAACTTATCACTCTGAACTCCGTTCTTTTAGGACTTAAAAGGTGGGATAGGAATTTTTAGACATCGCAAACACTTGCTTGCTTTCGAAGAGAAATCGATAAATTGGTTAAAAATTGCTGTTTATAATAGAAATTGAATCCTTAAGATCGTCACGGAAGCCAACGACGTTGACCGCTAAGCCACGGACCCAACAAAATACCTATGTCATAATAAATTATGTTGTCATCAAGACTTGGTGGCAAAAATAAACTCACTTGAAAAAATGGTAAAAGAAAATCTATTCTAAAACAAAATTTCATCTTCAAAATTATAAAATATAACGACACTGCCAAAGAGAAGCTACGGAGCATTTTAAACTTTTTTCCACACGCCAAAAAAAGATAACAAAAGTGGTGGGTGCCGTATTTTATTTGAAATAAAGTTCACCGCACCACAAGCAATATAACCGAACAGTGATCACAATTTCGGCTCAAAATAATATCATTCATATTGTGAGTAAGTATATTATTACTATGAACTCGGTACGCGTTCGTACATAATGTTCGCCGATCGCAATACTCTGAATTCTCGTCGTATGATCTACGAGTACATACATTGCTTTGCATAAACGGTCATAAAAGTCTCTTCTTCCATATTAAAAAGTAAACCAAAAGTTCGTAATATGAAAAAGATTTCCAATATTGCCAATACCAACCAAAATATGGAAAAGATTTTCGTCATCTTTTATGCTGAATAAATAAAGCAATATCATTTCCCCGGATATTTTGGACATCTTTTATAAATTATAAATACATATACATACGTATTTTTTGTAAATCTTGTTTTTGAAATTGTTTTTATTTAATAACCGAGGCCAAAATACATGAAGATAGGCGACTATTTTTTGTTTTCATACAGTTTTTTAATTCTGAAATATTTTGCAAAAAAATAAAAATGGCTTATCGTGGGTGCAGTATAAAATATAATTTTCAGTGAAATCTAAAATTCAACATCAAATAATGACGAATTATGGTTTAATTGAGAGTTTAATATACATGTTATAAGTGCTTGTTTGGTGTTTTATTTGAAATTCGCATTTAATATAGAAGTCGTGTTAAAATACTTTCATAAAAAGGGTAGATTTAGCTTTAACGATATGCAAATTCTCCAGCGTGTTTTCGTAAATTATAAAATAAGCGTTAATTAGCGTAAAAATGTAATCACCACAGTAACGCTGTAAACATTACATTATGAAATTAATTATAAGATGCTCGTATTAGCTTCTGAAATCAAAAGCAAACTTAATTTTGTATGAGTACCTACTCGGATGCTTATATTAATATAAAGCTGAATCCTGCGAATACGTCTGGCAAAACACTGAAAGAGGAAAACATTTTCTATAAACATCACTATAGTGTACTTAGTCTAAATGGTGTATAATATTCAGTAATTTCCTATTTAATTTACAAAGGAAGGCTCAGTATTAAGAGATTATTATTGTTAAAAAATAATTATTGTGATAAGTTTTGCTGAAATGTTTTTTTTAATTGTTTCATTTTACAAACACTATTGTCTGATAAAATACACATTTGTTTAAATAAAAAAAATATCACAAATGACCAGGAATGCAAAAAATGTTTTTAAGAAATATATTTGTTTAAATCTCATAAATGGAATAGCTAAATATAATATGTATAAGCTCAGTATCTATTTTTAAGGTTATTTGAAAAATTCGATCTTAAACATAATTTTGTGATTCACATTCAATTATTCAATATTATTTTAGTCCAAATTAGTATTTGCGTCCCTTTTCCAAAACGATTGCGGTATTTCATATACTAATTGTATTTCGTATGCTAAAAAAATATATATGTATTTTAGACTTGTGAGATTTTGCAATCGATCTTTTTATCAGGCTTATTTATTATGTTTATTGTGCAAAAATTGTTAATATTCATTTTTTTTATAACAATTAATTGTTATAAAAAAATTTTTTGGTTATTTCAAATGAAAAACATACTTAAAAAATCTATGCAGAAACGCTAAAAAATGTATGAAGTTCATGTAATTTAAAATATAAAATAGATAGAATACTGCTGTTGGTAAAAGTTCTTAAAAAAATCCTATGGGTTTTTTTTGAGGCAGAGAGAGGTTGAATTAAATTAGTTTTAATAGACGATTCAATTAAAACTTTTAATGGCATTGGTTTCTTTGTTCTCAAAATCTTTAGCGGTTGACGATGTTATGAAGAAATTAAAATTCAAAGCGTTACAAAGATGAACGAGGGATGCATCAAAATAAGAAATTCAAAGCAGTGGCAAACATTAAACAATTTAAGAGCACCTCCGTCAAGGTTATATTTTATCATATTTATCAAATATGCAAACTTTTCTCATCTTTGAGACATATAATGTGAGTAAAGTTATAATATTGACGTTCAATTAAAAAAATATTGCATGAAATATATTTTTTTAAACAACATTTATTACTTACAGATATAATATTTTAAATTGGAAAAATTATCATTTATTGTAGTAATTGAGTCAGTTCCAAAAGTAGAGCATAAATACACTTAATCGAGTATTTTGAACATATCTTCCAAAAGAATTTCTTGTTTTGCGGTCGTCAAACTTCTCTTTTTCGTTAAGGGTAAGGAATAAGTTAGGAAAGAATTTTTATTCAACTATCCTTTTATTTACCGTTTTTAGGGTCGGGTGAACGGTAGAGGAATATATTATATTTCAGATGTATGTGAACAAAAATCAATAAAATGGTTGAAAAATCTATCAATGAAAGGATTCGTACAGAAGTTTTAGTGTGTGAGCACCGCAACCAAATAAGCCCAGACTCTTAAAATCATTTTTTTTCATGATTAATAATAACTACGACATCATCTACAGCAAAATATCAAAAGTGTATTTATTATATATAAAAAAATGTACGTCTAATATTCAGAGATATAGAATATTGTGTATATATTGTGAATATTTAACCGGACGACGCTTATGATTTAAAATTATACAAATGAAGTCGAGAACAAGCTTAATATTTAATATAGCAATATTTTAATGTTCCTATATTTCCGGATCCGTAGCGCAGTTTTCAACGTCGTTGGCTTTCGTGCCGAACCTCGCGGGTTCGAATCCCAGTACAAACAGCATTTCTTCAATTGATTAATCGATATTTTTTGATGGCATGTATACTGCCATATTCCCATGCTAAAATAACGTTGTGCAGGGAGAGTGATTACCCAACCACTAGTCCTGTTCTGCCCTACTCTTGCTGTTTCTACCACTCTTTGTGAAAAATGATGTTGAGTGATTGAGTAACAAACAGTTCCTTTAGAAAAACTGCTGTTGAGTTACTTCTATTAGAAGGCCATTTACTTCACATTGGGAGCGGACAAAGATTATAACAATATAATCACATTTGATAATAATCTATTAAAAGTCAACATACTGCAATATTTCAAATGACAAATATGATATTGATGACCGTCATAATCCTCAAGTTTGAATCAAATCCTTCAAAAACAAGAAAAATAAACCGTTTTTTTTATATTAATTTTGGTTCTTTTTGTTTTCAGAAACACTTGTCGTACTATATAATATTTTCTTGGAATTCATAGACTATAATATTTCTGTATTGTTCTATTTCAGGACTTCGATGAGTAATGGTTCACTGGTCTTCAATCCGTTTCCGTCCTTAGAGTTCCGACAGGATGTCCACGGGTCCGTCTACCGTTGCCGGGCTGCTAATGCGGCGGGTGCCGTCCTTTCCAGGGACATGCACGTTACCGCAGGTAATATAATAAATTTTCGTATGTGCTTCTACTATTTCCATGGCTGACAATCTTATTTAATTATGTAACGACAGTTTGCAAAAGGTATGCAACAAAATATCGATGAAAATATGTTCGCCTTAAAAATGTGCATTGAAATTTATTTGTTTCAGAGAATAGGATTTATACTGATAAACAAAGATATTTTAATCAATGTTTATACTTATTCTTAAAATTCAACCAAGATTTATCGTTAAATATACTTTTAAATATAAATAGTTGATATTCTATTTACTGTACATATTTTTACAATTAGTGAAGATATGTTTAAGAATTAACCTTAGCCCAACGAAGAGAGAGACATATGTACATTAAAAAGCCAAAAGATGAAAAACAAAAACATTTAATAATATAAAAAAATAATTTATAAGGTAATCGATTTGAACTTCATGTTCAAAAATAAATCACTGACAAAACTCTATTACCCCTTTTTAATTTTGTGTTTTTCAGAATACATACAGTAGAACCTCGATTATCCGGATTAATTAAGGATGAAGGTAGTTCTGATAAAAATATCCGGATAATCGAAACCATTATAATTGACAAGTAAATTCATTATGCATGTTATTTTTTATACTACTTTTTACAACATTGCTGGTATTTATTTTTGGATGGTCTTTTTATTGATACATTTAAAGAATTACAACTCTGATGTCATGTAGCAACAGTACATATATTATATAAATTTTCTTTTGAAAACTGATAACGGTTTCTTTAATATTTTCTTCTACTAGCTATAATCGTCGAAGCATCTGTTTCCAATATAAGCGTTTGAATATTTCATTTACACCCTGATTTATTGGTTTTAATAAAAAAGTGACATTTGGCGAATGAAATTTTACCAAAAACACATGCACAACAGCAAATCCTTAAAATTTATGTTAATCTTGAATAATCCGTTCAATCGGAAATGCGGATAATCGAGATTAAGATTATCAAAATTCTACTGTAATTAGCTAAATATTATAGCATCATTTTTATTCAACTGATCAAATATATTAAAACAAACCAATTTCTGAATGTTTTTCCCATTCAAAGCACAAAAAAATCAAATAACGAATATCAATTTCTAATAAATAATATTTATCTAAATAACATTTGAGCAAATGTTTAAATTAAAACATCAAATATTATCTATCCGGTAATACCACAATAAATAAATAACAGTCGTTTGCAGCAATTTCGTTTATTGTGCCTAATACATCTACGGTTCGCAATATTTATTGCACACACATGGTTACATATTTCATCTCCACGCTGCTGAATATTCTATTTGTAATGGAAAAGTTTATCTTGTTTTTTTGCGGTATTAAATTGCTATTTACAATGGCGTGTGCTTTGGGACTTTTCATATTGATTTCCGCCAGAACAAAGCATATCCGCTTTTATTTAACCGCTTCATACTATTTATAAAAACGTATTTTTATGATAATTATTATGTAAATTTGCGTTAGAAGAACTGTTAAGTAAAAAAATACATAAAAGCTAGTATGATAAAAGAAACTGGATAGTTTTTTTTTAATTTACAACCAATACTAATACTCATTTCTGCCAATACATTTCTGCTGATGCCAAAAGGCGAAACTATATATATATATATATATGTATACTCATGTCAATAAACGTTACATTAAAAAAACGATCTTTATTCATCAAACGATGATAACCGATAAGAATTATTATATAGGTATTTTTGTATAGTCTTACATAAACCACAATATAAACATAATTTTTAAATCATGTTTCGAGATTGAAATTATAGCTTAATTTTTGAAACAAACATTTGAGGCCATTGACTGAAGCATTTAGTTTTTAAGCAATTTTGTAAAAAAAGCGAATAAAATAAAATAATAAATTTAGATACTTTGTTCGTTGTTACAACAAAACGATACAAAATATTTCGATTTTTTCGTCTGTTGAAAACGCTGCAAATTGGTAATATACCCTAACGATAGTAAATTTATTTAATATTATATTTGTAGTTTATAAGACGTCTGATAAATATATTGTCAAGCTTAACCGATAGTCTTCGTTTTAAACCAAGATATATTTACACCCCAAAACCCTGGTTTTCTTGCGATTCAGTGAAACGTGATCAACATTTCAGATAGAATCACTTTCTCATTGCTAAATAATATTATTATTAATGAGTTACTTTTCTCATCGAAAGCAAGTTTTACCTTTCTGATAAAGTTGATGAGACTAATCGTATTAAAAATTAATAATTCTCCAGTTGCCTTTGCTGAATCTTTGCCTTGTTGACTATATTAGTGAGTTTATATAAATTTGTTATAAGTTTTCCTTAAAAAGACAATTAACCCTTAAAATATAATAAGGATGATTTTGAACAGATAATCGATAAAAAGTTGTTTTTAGTACGTCGAATTCCCAATAATATAACGTTAAATAAGTAAAGTCTTTAATTATAAAAAGGAAAAAATATAAAAATAAATCAATCAAACATGGCCTTTAAAAATTCTTTTTACTTTTTATTTTATGATTCATTTTAAAAACTCACATTTTATAGACTTTTTTAAAATCTAAGTCACAAACTCACATATTGGACATATTTCGTAATAGTAAAATGACATAATGTAAAATAACATAATAAAAATAATAAAAGATTTTCAGTACTTTTTTCACATAAATTTTATGTGAAAAAAGTACTGAAAATCTTTTATTGTTTTTATTAGAATGCCATTCCACCAAGTATTGACAGCGAACACCTTAAAAGTGAACATAATGTTTAATTGTAGCGAACATTGTTTGAAAAATGTATACTTTCTATTAATTAAATTAGCATTTACTTGGTAAACTGCCATTATAATCTTTATGTTAGCTCTACAAAGAGCTATGATACATTGTTATTTTTTCACGGTGTATATATATATGTTCACATATATATACTTTCTATTTTATTGGCATATTGGTTAGGATTTGACGATTTAATACTAACCTAATATGTTAAATATTTAATGTTTTTTCTTTTTTTTGTTGCTTAACTGCAAATTAAAATAAGTATTCAACGTTTCTTGTGTTTGAAAAACAAGAAACAGTGACCTCAGTAAATATGATGAAAAAAAATATTTTTATCTTATAATAATATATTACTGTACGATCTTTCACTAACGAAACTAATACATGTATAAGTAATATAAGAACGTAAGTATTTGTATTGTTTAATGTTTTTTTTATTCAGTAATAATATTATTTCAACAATTAAATATTCTGTTTTATTATTTGTTATCTCAGTAACATCCTTTAAAAAGTATTACATAGTGTAGGTGGATTATTTTTGTTGGAGAGAAGTTGCTAATGACTTCTTACTTTCCTTTAATTAGCAAAATGATCCCCCGTAATAGGTTATACGTCGCAAACAATTCCGTGAACAATATATTGGCAGACCCCAAGGGTTGATAATGTACATAGGTAAGTATAAATTTCTGATAGAAATAATTTTCTCATTTCGGTTGGGTTGGGACAGAAGGCGGCTTGTTTTATTGAACTATTAGTCTGGTACTATTGTTTCGTTTTGTAATAATAAACATCAATAATAACACCTAATAGATAAGATGTGTTCATATAGAGGCAGTTCAACTAAATAAATACGTTTAACATAAGCACTGTATGAAAATTATCAGTTGAGAAATGATTGAAAAACAAATGTATTTTTTTACAAATTCATTCTCATACACCTCGAAGGTTTCTTTGAGGCAATTTGTTTTTAAGATGATTGTGTTCCGTATAAACCTGTTCAAATACAAAACCACATTTTTTTTTGCTAAATTCTAAATAGCTGACGGACTCGATTTTGTTTCCAACTTCATTCTCATAAGTATCACTGTGTGTGTGCATTATGTTTTCACCCACAAACGTAGGAAATGTTTTCGAGATCTTTAGAATATTTTCTTGAGCAAAAAAAGTAAATGGACTATGGGGCTTATTAAATTATCGTTGAAAAAATGTTGATATACTTCATAAAACTAAATCATTAACTACAATCGTCTCAGATGGTACTAATGTATGATCAGTTTATTTGAAAATTTATTCAGCACAAAAAAGGCTATTAAATCGTTTCTTTTTTGGAAATTAAATATTTTGGTAAAGTTTTCTTATTTATAATTAAAGAAATATAAATAATATATTTTAATACATGTTCATTTATGTTTGAAACAAGTCTTATTTAAGTATAATAGTATTTTAATATTAAATTCTTCATGAACGAGTATAAAAAACATGCTTGTATTATATTTGTATAAAATAAAATTATATAGTTTAGACAATATAACTATCAGAGAACTAAATAAAACGTCTTTATTAAGTACTTATCTGCATAATTACAAAATATACTACGTTAAATAAAAATATGTAGAATACATTTGTTGTAACAGCAGTTTGACTTTCAATCGCTTTCCTAATGTTTCTCAGTATTTCATGGATGTAATCTCTTCGACTATGGCAAGATGTTTAGGGAAGTAATTCTAGACTTGTATTGGGTAACAGGGTCTTTACCCTTCCAAAGGGTGTGTGTTACACAGTTTTAGTGTGACCCAACGGTCATTGTCAAGCCCGAAGTTCTCGCTAGAATGTCATTACTGGGAAATGGTTTTCCGATCTCCCAATGGCGTTTCATAAATAAACGTATGTTCATTACAACTTACGACTTCCGACACTGTCCGTTCCGGTTCCTATTTGAATAGAAAACAGTTTAAGTGCTCTTTTTAATTAATTCACGTATGAACTTTGTTTAATTTAGCCCTCATACACGGTGAAGAAAATTGAAGTGCCTCTCAAACCAATATCAAGTAAAAATTATATCGATGCTGTTTTTCGTAAAAAAAACTAATATCTATTTTGACAAAATGAAAACCAAAACTTTAACAAGATTAAAACCTTGTCTTCGCCCAATTTGAAGTCAATGGATTTCTAATGAAGTTTATCTCAACAGAAGTTTTTCTACTAGAATGACTCGTAACTTATTTTTTGTATCGAAAAAAGTGGTCATAGAAGGATAGTACTACGGTTCAACAATTGGTAAGCTAATCATTCTCGCTATGACCAGTTAAAGAATGAAGAGCATGGAAGGTAACTTTATACATCATTTACATTCATACCGTCGAACATGAGTCCATTAATCTATTGAAAACTCAATTTATGAAATTGCCCATCCTGGGATTCAAGCTTGTTAGAATCGCAACCAAATCCGACTACATTGACCACTTGTTGACGGACGCAGCTTCATCGTTTTTTTTTAGCACATTGAATTGACTATTCAAATAAACGACTATTAATAGTTACAAAAAAATATATTTATTTATTTATAAATAAAAAATGTAGATACATATTTTAAAATATGTAATGACAATGTATTTTATAATCTTAAAGATACGTTTACTTAGAACTAATAAGATCGCGCCTTTTTATTTTTTAAATACGGTACCCCGATTAATGCTGTCGATAATGTCTACAATAATCCGCGTAAATTGAAGTATTGGATTCATTCGAATTCGAAAAATATGTTCCAGAATATCCTAAATTATATCAAATGGTCCTACAATATGTACGAATGTAAAAAATTACGAGATATGTTCCAGAAAAACATGTAAAAATCATAAATTTAAATAGAATGTTCAAACAATTGTACGAGTGTGCATTTATTGTTTTTTCACCGGTGACAAACAAAAATCACAGTTATATTTAATTCTCTCATGAGTAATTTGTTAATTGTCACTGCAATTAAATATCTTAATGGTTATGATTATTATTTGTGGAAAACTCACTGGTCATGTTTATTATTGTTCATTCAATTCCTTGTGAATTTTTCAGAAACGGATCCACATTTTCAAATTATATTTTATGCATTTTCTTATCACGTAAATCTGAGTTTTGATGACAAATTAAAATTTCCTATAAAACATAAAACGAAAACGAGTTTACTCTTAAATATGTAATAGTTATTATGTTCTCACAAAAGCGTAACAAAAGAAAATTTTGTTATTTTCTTTTTTTGAGGTAATACATTTTGTAACATCCTGATTCAGACATTTGTGGTCCATTATTTATTTCTACTAAAACCACCAAAGAAAATTAAAAAAAGGGTTCTTTAAAAACGGGACACTTTTTAAATTGGTTTCTTTGACTATGTATCTAAATTATACATTTTTATTCATACGGAAAATATATTGAACGTTTGATATGTTCACAGTTTATTTCTTAAATTGCTCAGTCAAGTTATTTGTACAGCATATGTATTTAAATTTAATAAGCCAAGATATGTAGTACATATCATGTTTATTTTTATGTTGATTAATTATATAAAAGCATTCCTTGTGTTAGAAAGATTATCCGTTTGCGTGACGTAAAGCTATTTCATTTTTAATTTCTGTAAAGTTTTTTACTACACTCATTATTCATAAAAAAAAGTCACTGACCATACCTTGTTTATTGCTAGATTTTATCGTAGACCAGGATTTATAGTGTAGATTTAATCATTATTTTCTGTTTTATCATTGTGTTTATAAAAAAATAATGAAAAATGTTATTGAGATGCAACCAAAGCATTATAAAATTACTGTTTCAACTTTAAAACCAAATACATGTATATTTACATAAATATGGTGATTTGTCAAAAATCATAGAATTTGTCAATTTAAAATTACGTTACATTACTTGTAAAAGTGAGCCCAGAATTATGTTAATCACACTCTTTTTTTTCAAATGGATCGTTTTTTTAATAATAAATACATAAGTCATAAACTACATACATATGTAAATACATATTTTTTTAAATGTCAAATTTTTTGCTTAACTCAATCATCGTCAACTAATAAAATATCAAACGATTCGGAGTTATTAACACAAAATCAAGTAAAACTAATAACGATTAGTAAAGGCAATATGAAATAATTTATAAATAATGACACTCATCTCTAAATAAATTATTTGGACGTCTAAAAAATGAATTCTTCTTATTTGTAACGAAAATTATTATTAAAACGATTTCGTAAATTTTTACAACTTATAATATAAACAATACAGTATATCAAAATCAATGTTTCTATACAGCTTTGAAGATTTTTTCAAAATTCAGCCATCGAATTATGTCGGAATTTTTTTAACAAAACTCATATAAATTCATTCAACCAAAGAAATAAAATAATAAATATTTGTTGATAAATAAATGTAACCGACTGTTACCGCTTCTTGTTATTAAGTCTTTATTTTGTATAAAAAACCAGGCATCATTTTATATCTCATCAGTTGATAATGTTCACGATAAGCAAAACCGGTCCTGAACTAATATAAATTATATGTAATTGGTACAAAAAGTGTTTTTTTTTTAATGTTAAGTATCTCATTTTTGTTATTAAATTGAAATTTATTTACAAGCAATAAAACAACTGTTTTGCCTTCATAAATTTTCGCAAAACCTTCTTTCCACTCAAGTGAAGTTATGGGTTGTTTATTTTACTAAAACGACGAATATTTTTTGTGTATTTTACCATCTGCCAGGCTCTCCCTTTTCCATCTTGTTCGTTTGAAAAACATCGATTCGTAGACAAACAGAACTTTAGAATTGGACTAGTGAAACAAAAATAAATAAAAAAGCACACGAGTTTGAGTTTTATGGGAATCGCAATCACGAGAGCCGACAAAGCAAAGAGAGCGAACGCCAGCGGCCATGTCAATCCAAATCAGCCATTTGCAAAACACGGTTCGTGCATATAAAAATACGTCTATTCGTAAAACTGCAGCTTGTTTCTAAAATTTAATAAAACTTTATAAATGGTGTCTTTAAACTGTATATGTACGTACTTAAAAAAAAAAGTTAATAATTAGTCATCACAATATGTCTCAAAACTGTAAAATAAATATAGAAATGGCAATTTGATAGAAACTTCGTCAAGTTTATCCCAAAAATAAAAATCATAAAATACTCACAAAATCGATTATTGCGTTAAATGTTTAATTAAAGGTTTACCTTTAACACATATTTTAAAAGGTCGTGATTTTTTAGTAGCTTTAGACGCTGTGTAAAAGAAGACCAATAAAAAAATATGATTCCTGTCAATTATGATAAGAAAATTATGAGATTGATAAATAGTTATTAAGTTTACTACTGAGCTTCAAAAAATAAACAGAATTTTCACAAATTCCGTTTATTTATTCCATTAAAGCACGAGTAAGAAACAATCAAAAAACAAAAAGTAAAAACGTTTTCACAAATGAAGATAATATTGTTTCTGTTTTTTTTTTGTTACAGTGGTGTGGCAAGAGTACAACGTGCAGATAGTGGGTGCACGTGCAAACATTGGCGGGACAGCAGTGCTCACGTGCTTGGTGCCAACTGCCGTGAAAGAACACGTAAATGTCAATGCTTGGTACAAGGACGATTCAATGCTTCTACCAGGAACGCCTGATTCAGGTTAAAAATTCTAAATAAAAATATGTACATTTTTTCAGCAATAATTTTGACACTTGTTTCAATTAAATATTATCTTAAATGGCCATTTACATCCCGTATAATCAACATATGAGAAACCTTTTTAGGAATGAGTTGTGAGTCGATTGGTCAACAATCCTACTCAGACTTTCGGAGGCTTGAATAATAAGGATATTCGTACAGTTTATTTTCTTATCCCATCTACAAAATGAGGTTTTTCATGAAACCTAACCTATCAATTTTATATCTCGTAATATACGTTATTAACTTTATAAGATATATTACCTTACTTTTACATATTTTGACAGTCATCTTTATATATGCATTATAAATCATATATAACTGTTAAAATATAAAATATAAATATATTCTGATTACAAACCTTCTTTATTGTTGATCTTCCTTTGTACGCGATCAGAGGAACTCCCCAAGATGTTTGTGAAAATCTCTCATATCGATGATTTCATTTTTTTGTAACCTTGATTTTCTTCGTTGACATGTTTCGAAGCCAATATTAATTACTGCACGATTTTGATAAAAATGCTTTCAATAAGCTATAAACATAGGTAGGTGAATTAAAAAAAACATTTTTACATGTTTTAAATAATTTAAAATATCTCTCGAAAGATAACCTACATTATAGTATAAACAATAAAACATCTGCCCTGAGAATTTTTTTATAGGTTTATTAATGAGTTGTACGATAATCTTTCGAAACATTTATATCGTTATTAAGTCAAATCATATCTCTTAGTGCAATCATACATATCATGAGAGTTTACTAGCACTAATATAAAATTTATTGCGTTGGATCACTAAAACAAGTTTTAAAATTTTACCAATTCAATATTCATTGAACAAAAGATAAACATTTTCTTTCAATTTGAATATTTAAGTTAAATATACAATATGTCAGTTCTTAAAAACACAAAATAGCTCAATTTGAAGGTATATTGGTATTTAGATTCAATTCACTAAACAGTAGTATCAGATATTATTTGAAACATTTATGGCTCACACATTAAATAGAAAAGTGTATTTAGTTGAATATTTATACCTAATGAAATTATGATCAATGACCTAAATCATCAGAGTTACAATACATTTATAAAGACGGTGATTAAGTGTTCATTGTACAAGAGCTTAGATTTTACGCATCGCTTTTTACGGCAATATTAAATTTTATCATCCGAAATATATTCAAACTTTTCTCATGACATAACATTTGAGTGGACAAAACAACGTTACGAGAACAGAAAAAGCTTTCTCGTTCCTTACCACAAATAAATGTTTGGAGTATGATGGCCCCAATTCAATTTGTTATCCTAAAAATCCTTTATCCGAATGTCCACAATTTTGTTTCGAGTTCAACCATTAATCACAATACAGAAGTACGAAGCACGACTATCTGACTCGGCAAGATCATTCTCAATGATAAACCAACCCTTTTTTCTTACTTACATTTTGCTTTTTGCAATATCAGGAAAATAACAAAACTATTTACAATATATGAGAATAAATAATGCCAACATAGTATACTGATAATAAAATCAAACGAAAATCTGCAAACGACGGTGTTTATACATTTTTGCTTTGTCGTTACGCAGATAAATAAACATACATGAAATTGACACAGTAAGTCGTTATCTACAATCATAAATCAATAATTTTGATAACGAACACATAAATAAGTATACATTGTTTGAAAATAAAAATAATTAAAGCACCATTGCACTTTATTTACGAAAAATATTATTTGAAATAAGTAGCTTAGAATCGAGAATCGAGTTATGAGAAAATCGCAAAAAACCATAGGAGCACTATTTTTTGTAATTTTAAAAAATGTAATAATTATTACATTGAATATTTTTAAGCAAAGATTTTTTTTAAATTAAAATTATACATACTTTTAAACTATGAAAATTACAGATCGCCGATTGGTTCATTTTATTAATTTTTTAATGTGAGCTCGACACCAATGGTGATCTTTGGCAGTGGTTTTAACATTATTTAAAGTATTTTTCAGAACACATTTTTTTGTATTTATGTATTGATGAATTTCAATTCGTTCGGCATACTTAAATCAAAAACAAAAAAATGTAAAATGTGAGTTTTGATTTTAAGCGATACAGATACTTTTACCACATCACCCTAGTTTTAAATTATCATCTTTACAAAGCAACTTATTCAATATATTTTTAAATAATTGATACATTTTTTATAGATTTTTTACCTTTTTCAATATGGTCTAATGAAAATTTTAAGCCGAATTTAAAATTATCTTTTACTCGATGTCTTAGGACGTGTTTTAGTTAAATGGTCTCTCAGTGCTGTTAATGGGCTCTAAATTAGTCATTGAAGAACGTGAAAAAGACCGCCGAAGTTAAAATTTATTTAAATCGAAAGCGAAATCCTTTATCAAATAATAGAAGTAGTTAATCTGGTGCTTAAGGGAAAGTTAAATAAATTATTCAAACCTTCAGAATTATTTTGTCGTTGTATGAAATAGCTGTAATCCGATATTCGTTGAAATCTCTTCGGGGCTGTGTTATATTATAATTATGTAGGGGTAGTTTGGGAATATTGCTTATTACAATAAAGGGATAAGTATGATCAATTTAAATTAAACAGCAATCCATGTTTGCGTTCGTTTATATTTTATTTGATCGCATTGTTCTCATTGAATCTCTCAATTATTGCGCACCGAGAAAAGTGTACCGTTCAATCCAGTCAACGTGTTCTATATATAATACATCAAAGCAAAATAAGTAAAGTGTAAAGGATTTCTTTTAAAAGTGATGGCAGGTAACATGTAATTTACATACAGTACAGCGTGTCAAACCCCCTATAGACACGATAAGTACAGAATGGCAGTATGAGTTACGACATGTCTTTATAATTTGATTTCAAACTCAGATTGTATATTTCTCAAATTCCAAAATCGTTTTTTTTTAATAAACAAACTATGGTATTGATAAAACTTGAGTTTAAATCGAAAAATTAAACGTCAGTTTCGTTTTTTTATTGTGTCTTTATTTTCATTATAAAATACATCTTCATAATAAAGCTCAGTCAGTTATTTATTTTTTGTTCTTTAAGTAAATTGTCTTTTATAAGTTTAGTTAGAAAATAAAAAAGGATATATGGGTTATCCTTTCAGCGGCAAACAATATTTCACTATCAAATGGTTTCTCGACGGATATCCAAATGCTTTGGTGCCGGAAGTCTAGAAGTATTTATGGTGCACGATAAAATAAACACGGAGCATTTGCCAAAAAAAAAATGTTTTTGTCGTACATTATCATAGTAGAAATCATTTAATGAATTCTTAAAAAATCTGCCTAAGCTCTTTATAAGATTTTTTCAGATGTATTATAAAAAAAATACTTATTTAAAACATTTTTGCTAAAAATTTATTATTTTGAATGACCAAGATGTGTATTTGTATTTTGTGATAATCAATAAGTTCATTTTTTTACACTGTCAAACTTTGGGCTTTTTCACTATTCAACTTCTTTATTCCTGATAATTGTTTTATAACGTTCCATGAAGTTTTTTCCTACATAATATAAGTTAAATTAATTAACACAATATAATTTTAACATCAAACAGACTATTAAAATGTCTGTACATCGGTAGCCAAACATAAATAAAATTAAATATTACTCAACCTGATATAATATTGCAAGGACAAATAAAATATTGTTGATGTCTACATTTTTCAGCAATGTCCACTTATATTAAAGAGCATATTAACTGAAAGCAGCCATACAGAAAGTAAACAGTCAAAATTTTGGGGAGAGAAAACGAGTTATCGTCCCTTACACAATCTATCATGTTGGTTTTATCTTTTTATAAATCAGCTAGACTACTTTCATTCAAAAATGATCCATAAATTCGTTCTAGAAAAAAAATCTCAGTTTCACTAGTAAGTTACTTTTTATTTGTAGGAAGTGACCTTGCTACATTAAAATCACTAATGTCAGTATTGCCAATATGTATTTCACAAAAAAGCGACAATGGCTTGAGACGTTTATTACCTACCTAATTTTATAATAAAAAATCTTATTTCACGAAACACAAACTATCTTTTATTACCTGCATAGCTACGTTCAATTCTTACTGTGCACCTTCACATGTCAAGTGCTCTTACGAGAAGTGATTTATTTCCGTCGGCAAAAATTCTTTGTCAGGAGAGAATAGAAAGTGAATAGTTTGTTTAAAAAGAACACGTATTTTATCACCTGTCTTATATCTCTCCAGGCCTTGTTATTCAGAGCTTAATTGGTTGTGGGTGTAGAAAGATGAAAACATCACTGAAACGCTTTTCAAACGAAAATCAAAAAAGTGCTTGAAAATTATTCTTCAAAAGTGTTCATTATATAATTCAACCGCTTGACTCCACAATTAAGTACATTAAACACAACCGAATTGGTCAGTCAGTTACGGAACCAACTTTTCTCTATACAAATACAAATGCCGTGATATTTTCGAATTACTTACGGAGTAGGTACGTCCAAATCAAAAGATTAACCTAATATTTTTTGGTGTTCATTCAACCCTGACATGTAATAAAAATTCTTCGCATTGTGTTGGCACACAGGTTTATTGGGAGGAAGAAGCTTTTGATAAAATTTAGTGTTGATTACATGTTCTTTCCAAAGCGTCGAGTAAAACGTAAACGCAAATGGGTGAGGCCCTTTTATTTGGCGCGCGTTTTGGGACATTGAATTGGGACAAGGGTCGCAATGTGGCAAAGATGAACGAGGCGCCTAGCGGGAACATCTCTCTGAGGGAACAATAGAAGACAACCGGAGTATGTAGGACGGAACCGTTTTCCGCCCCAAACCTCCCCCCGCTCCAGGCCATCGTCTATCGGGTACCTATGTGTTATTTTTTCGCAAAAGCCATTTAACTTATCAACAAATAATATCAAACCGGAAAATATATTTTTGTTTGCAGTGAAAATGAATTTTCTTTTATGCGATGATTTTCGTTTGCGAAAACAATAATAATATTACGTTATTTTATAATGGAAAACAGCAGGGTGTCTAACAAAATCTGTAGATTTGTATATTGTAAAAAATCAAGACAATTTTCCCTTTTATTAAATGTTGAATAACCAAAGATTTTAAATATATTTTTTTCATTACATTAAAATGAAAGAAAAAGGTAGTACATAATATTAATTTCACGGATATTTAAATTATTATATGGTTAAAAAACAAGTAAATTTATTTAAATACAAAGCAAATATATCAGTGATGACTGGTGTGTTAGATTGATATTGTTTTGCGAAATCGAATGCAAAACCGTGCTGCTTATCGACTTATATTTAAATTTGATTGCATTATCCTTTTCGTTGATTATTGATAATTATTACTCAATTTACTTTAAGCACCTGCAATGAAATTTCTAAGACAGAAAATATGTTACCCACCTGTACATTCATAATATTATTGGTATTGTAATGAATAGTAAATGTTTTATATATATTAAGATAAGTATTGTAATGGGGGCTAGCAATACAACATACTTTGAATATTGTTGTTATATGGGGAGAGTTATATTGGTTGTCAGCCAATCGCGTTATATCTTAGGTTTAGTGAATACCTATTACAATATAACTCTCTATCGGTCATAAATTCGTATATCAGTTGACACATCAACTCATGACAATATTCTAACACTGCAAACAGCAATTCTAACTTTGAATTGATATCATCTGCAAAAGTATATACACATTCTATACCGTTTAAAACAAATAAATCCCGAGCACAACAAGCAGTGCAATGTAAACGTCAGATTTATATCGCAGTTGATACCATAAATTTTGTCAGATATGTTATTTACATGTATGTACGTGCCGACAATTTTGTAGATAATTAATACAAAAAATCGAAAACACGGGCAATATACAACCTATGGGCAATGAAAAAGGCGATACGTACCTTTACAAAGTTACTTAAAGGATGAGTTGTTTTCATTGAACTTGGCTTGAAGATTCTTAGAAATTATTTTTTAAATTGATAATAAACAAACCATCGGCAGAAGGTTTTGTTTGCATAAAGGATGCTCTTTTGAATTACCTGTGAATTTTCTTTGTCCGGTACTACTGTTTTTCAATTCCAAAAAATGGCCTCATTTCTTATTTCATACATTTAAACTCTCTTCCTGAAATCGCAAACAAGTATTTCGAGGAAAACAGTACAATAAAAAACACAATAATTTACGAAGAAAGAAACACTTTGTTGTACCATGTGTGCAATTTATGGACTAGTCTGACCCTTCCTTGACAGTTGATTTTCCTCTCTATCTCTCGTTTAAACTAGGTTCTAGGTATATGTATTGCTGCGATTCATATATCTGACATCTTAATTTATACAACAATTTGTTATGCATAAAGTATTTTTTTCTTCAACTATATTATTCCAAAACAGCATAAAAAATATTCTTTCTGGCCAAGTAAATAAAAGTTTTCATCATGTTGATTATTCATCATATTTTTTATTAACCCTTAAGTATATGGGTTCATTTATGTATTCATTTATGGGTTTAGTTCATTTCTTGTTCAGGGTTATAACAACAGAAAATGAGTATATTTTTTTAATTTAATTTTATATTAATTTACTTTTAGTCAATAACATGTACACCGATCGAAATTTCGTTATTTAGATCTCTTATATCTCAATTCAAATATATATCATTATGACAAATACATCTCAAAATACGATTTTCGTATAAAAAAAAATCTTTCAATAGGCAGCACTGGAGAAATCGGTTGAATTTATTTTAAAATAATACCACAAAATTAAGATTTATCAAACATTTTAGACGTTGTTAGGTCAGATAGAGTAAATAGACGAATTATCGATGTGTCTTATTAGCTATTTGTTTCGTATTTTGTCTTACATGATGAAGAATTATCTGAGAGTTTTATGCGTCGTATGCCACTCACAATCAAACATTCTTGATCAAGACATATAAAAATGCATAGTATCTTTGATTTCAGCAAACGAAAAAAACATATTTTTTTATTGTAGTTATCGTGCCACTTCATGTATTTAAGTGCATTATTTAAATGTTTTGTCAACTGTATAAATGGACAATATTCACAGGGCTTAATATAGGTTAATATAATTTTGCGTGTAAGTGGTATGCCAAAAACTTCCATCAGTAAACATTGTTATCAGTTGATCGCATTTCGACGTGAAAACCGTGAAAGTAATTTTAAACATATTACCATCAAATACAATGTGACGTGTTAATATTAGGCTTTGTTATTTTTCATCCATCAGTCAGTTTCCACACATTCATGAAAATATTACATTGTATTATTGTTGGGATCAAATATTTTTATAATGAAGTTGAAATAACATGATTGCTTTTCAAATAATAAAAAAATATATTTTTATTATTGCACAAATGGATCAAAAAATATTTGTATAAAAACGATGTTTTGCTTTTAATCTAAGCTAACCTTGGAAGCAATTTTTCGTTTTAAATTAAGTTTATACGGAAATTATTGCTTCAAATAATAAAGGTGTGTAAACCAACACAAACGAAATCGTATACTCTCATCATTAAATAAAATCAAAAATATTGTTTATGAAATAGTCATACTATGGATACTTTTTAATATTATTTTTATGAAAATGTTTGAAAACAATTTTTTCTTGCATGAATTTCTTCTGCTCAGCAGATAACTTCCCGAATTTTTCTCAGAGTACGAAAAACATATATTTCGTATATTTAAGTAGAAATTAATAGGCCGAGCTTTTAACCGTTTATTTGTTATCTCTTTCACAAAACGTTGCAAATTTTACTGCTAAGCTAGTGTATTCATCAAAATAAACACTTAAAATATTGTAATATTTAATGAAAAATGCAAATACATGTAATAAATATACTAACAATTTAAGGAAGCTTATTCTGACTTTTCTATTTTTTTCAGAATGGAACCAGAAACATATTGTAGAATAATAAAGGTTCCACGCATGAGGTCAGAGTTTTATGCCTAAACTAACATTTGTATAATTCTTGATATGACAGGTGGGCGCTATGTAGTGACCGGCAGCACTCTACACGTGCGCGGTGTGAGGCCAGATGATGCACACGCGCACTTCTCATGCTCCACTGAGAACACCCTCACTAATGAGCGCCGCCGCAGTGCTGCCGTCAAAATGCAAGTCACAGGTGAGCTATAATTGCATTTCATAACATTTACATTTGCATATGATGTGCTTTACGCAATGTCACGAAAATAACACTTTGATTGGTTACAATACAAGTTAATTGCCAATTAATATTATATATATTTACATATACATTAAATGTAAATGGTTAGCTTATTGTTTATGGTGGTAAAAAATGTTATATAACCGAACACCGTCATTTATGTTTGTTAAAGTAGATATAAAATCTGCTGGCAAAATCATCTGTAAACAGTATTCAGCTAGAATAATCTAGGGATGAGAATTTGTATACAATCATTAAGCTAAGTAAGTAAAGTTACTTTGTGCAGAGACGCGAATCATAAAAACGTAGTTTTAGTTTGCTGTAGATGTCAGACACTTTAGTATAAAAAAATAACTTCAAAACATCGATGCTTATAAGTTCAGGACGCTTGACCATGCAACTGAAATATAACAACAAATTCACTGATTTGCGTTTTTACTTATCGTAATGAGCCATTTTGGTTTTTATTGAATCTAACAAAAATAAATATCATAATACATATATAAATTTCTAAAGAATAAAATTTAAAATTATTTAATCATAACTTAAGTACATCAAAGTCTATTCAATACGTTTATACCGCAGCGAAACTATCTGTTTGAGTTATTAAATTTTTGCTTAAATGTTAAAATGATAATATTTTTGAATGCCGTCACTTTAAGATAAATGATAAAAAATATTTTTAATATCGCATCTTTATAAACTAGAAAATAATATATGTTATACTTTCGTAAGTATGTATTTTTATCGTACTCCTAACTTGAATAGTTTTTGACAGCTTGATTGATGCTCTACCAAAATATAGTTTTTAATATAAATTTCAAATAATGTTTAAGTTTATTGAATATTTCAAATGATTTTTTTCAATAGAAAATACAGCATTGAAACAGTGGTTTACTTTGTGAAAAAAAGAGATATTTGGATAAAAAAAATACTATCCAATTAAAAATGTCGTGAATACTGCTATTATTTTTAATATATAAAGCTTTGTCAGATTTATTTGCTCAGTACATTCCTGTTTTAAATCTAATATAAAGAATGTGTATATTATCTGAAATTTGTAAATATGGCTTTATGTTTATATAAATCGTTTGTTTTCATACATTTGAAGTAGAGTTAACAAAATAATCGACGGTGCAATTTGAGACAAAGCTTTTCACAGGCTGCGCTGCTGTTCACAAAGTTTATTTCGGAGCCAACTTAAACAAAAGCTTCTCATTAACTTTGCTCACGGCTACCGCTACCAGACTTCGACGGAAATCCTAAACTATTGTGTTTCCAAACTAAAGTTAGTGATGCAGAAGCAAATTGAATATTATTTTATAAATTAAATTCAAATGTAAATTTGGTAGTAATCATCATCGTCAATTGCTTTCACTGGTGAACAAAAACCGTAAAAGGCACTTATTGTGAATATTTAAATTATGTTTATAGAAAACTATAGTGCTGATACGAAAGCGTAGCACACATTTAGTATTCTTGCGTAAGTTTTGATACAAATAACACGTTTTGATCATTTACCTGTCTCCTATAATAAAATGAAGCATCACGCTCGTAATTCATATTATTAATCAAAATATTAATACAGTTATGCTACTTTTGAGTTAATAAACTTATTAAAATTACATTTTTTCCAACTAAGGACAATAAGATAAAAAACTAGATTTTTTAAAGTTGTTTTTAATTGAAAACAGAATATAATTTGACATAAGTTTAAAGTCTACGTGATTTGATAAACAACTTAAAAAAAACATTCTCACGTATTAACAATGTAAATAAATACCACTCTTTATAACACCATCTGAACCAAACAAAAAATATCTTTTTCTTAATATTTTGATAGATACGTTGTTAATAGGCTTTATTATTTAATTGAAATATAGCACAAATCTCTAGTGAAAATCATTGAATAGCACAATAGTTGGGCTTTTGAAACTCGAACTACAAAATCAAAAGTTTCCATTGTTCCGTTTTATGAAACTACATTCGCACGATGTGCTTTATGCGGCTAGCAAAAATTAACTAAGATATAATATATATATATATATATAGACAGTTCTGAGCAATCTCACAATAAAATCTAGGTTTATTTATCATTATCATTATTTAGATGCACGATCGATTCAGAAACTATATTCCGTATAAACCAAATGAAACATAAAATAAAACAAAGTTACCGCCGAACCCATAAATGATATTAAATCAAACAAGTCTGTTTAACCTAGTAAAATGTAAAATCTAGTTTATGAAACTTTATTTTTTAACAAGAAAGGCTAAAAGAATAGTATTAGATAAATAATAAAGTTAGCTAAACCTTTTTTCTTCGCTCTTTATCAAGATCAGATAAGAGATAGATAGATGGATGAAAACGGTAAGGATATATGAAAACATCACAAACATCCATGTGCTTGTTATACAAATCCATCAATCGTTTAAAAATCAAAGAACGAATGTTACCGTTCCGTGATTCGAACATATAATCCCGCAACCAAGTGAAAGAAGGCAGCGTTAACGAAACGTCACAATCGCAAAGAAGGGTATTGAATTGAAAAAATTAACACTACCCTAAACATATATTACCATGCCTGTCAAAACAGATCGATACATTGAACGATCAATCAATGAGGCAAATGTGGTTTTGGTGAAAATACTCGAGACTCGCTTCGCTTACTTATTATTTAAATCTCAGAGTTATTTGCTTTACTAGATCAAATCTTTATTTGGTTGTTATGTTTAAAAGTTTCCACATAATTTAAAACAAACAAAAATTGAAAATAAATATTATAAAAATACCTATTCTCAACAGTATGTGTCAAGGTTCCTTTCAAGCATCAAAAACTGTCGCTTTCTAAGCGTTTCCACGTGTAAAAAGATGTGAGCCCAAAGGAAAACTTTTCAATATAATATATTGCTGCGAAAAGGTTTGGAGATGGATCTATACAGTGACGCTTGTAAATTAACCCATCAACTGCTTGTAACGGAATCAGTACATACGTTTGAAAGGTTTAAAATTTTGTGAATATGTATTCAAATGGTTTACATGGTTTTTTTAATGAAATTAATTACCATTATCAATTCATTTGTTTCGATGAGATTGTTTGTGTTTTGCATTTTTTTTTTCAGACAAAACTAAAGTTTTGATAGCAATGACAAGCGTTAAATGTTCACCATTCTGTTATTCATTTATAATACTTACAATAAACGAACCCGTTGAGACTTTTACAATATAATTGGAATTAGTAAAAAAGAAATTGTATTTTTTTAACAATACTCTATTCGATAGAATAACATTTTATGATTTTAAATTCAAGTGATTATATAATAAGAAGCATCATAAAATATAATGAAAAGTTGAGGAAAAAAATGCTATTTTATACCAGCGCTTCGTCTTATCGTATTTCCGTATTTGTATTGTATCGTAATATCAAAAGAAATGTAGGTTCAATTTTAATAATATTTTTCAGTTGTTTATTTTTACATCATTTAGGCGTTTTCTTGTTCAATTCCCATGGTGTACGTCACTGGGTCACTTATATTGTGTATACAATTATGTGCTACGTAATCAATTCTCAGCGTTTCCTGTCAAAAGTTTTCGTACAGCAAAATTGATAAACGTTTGATGTTGTGGAATAAAATTATTATAAACATTTGGTTGTGAAGTTTAACAATTTAAAGCAAAAGTGATTAATCTTATGAGACCCTATTTTGTAGCGTGCTTTGGTAAACTTTCTCAAGATATTTTAAATTTATTAAAAGTAATTTAATAAATTTCAGTTTTAAAAAATCTTTGTGGAACATTCGATTCAGATTTAAAATATTTCGTATTTTGAAATGATAATTAAATAAGGTGTTCGTAATTTTTTTAATGAATTTGGCAGTGACTGCAAAAACTTATTTAAAATATAAAGTAAAAAATGACAATTTTATAATAAAGCCAAAAAAACTATTTTAGGTTAACCTTAATTCATCAACTTAATAGCTATTAAGGTTTTACACCATCGTCAGAATGAAAACTTGCACTACTATAAACATTGATATTTTTACATTAAACCATACACTACTTTAGATCTTTGTTCTCAAAAACAGTCAAAGGAAGAAAGGGAATGGGGAAAATATATTTAACCGGTTGTGTGCCACGAGCGTATATATACGGTCTATGCAGGCCATAGAAAATGCCAGTATATATAAATTCCTCTTTACACCTACTAATACCGGACAAAAAACGACGATTTTAATAATTCAAACATTTTATATACATAGCGACAACTTTTAAAATCACAGTTTTATACTTACAGTTGACATATTATTTTATTATTATCAATTTAATATCGATTTTAAAAAGAGCTGTCTTGTATCACCGACACGCGTCGCTAAATTGTAAAACATTTGGTTTTGTTTCATTTTGATACATGGCAGCGCAAATGACACAACGTGTATTTATTTGGTAAGTCTATACGATATACTTTAAATATATTGCCAAAAAAAATATATTTATTAGGTCTTATTATATCAAAGAAAATTGCGGCTCTAGGTGCACGAACATCCTATTACCTACCGACATATAATGGGTTAAGGTACAATTTTGGCTAATGCAGCCAACACAAGTTTTTATTTAAGTTTTCGTGGGAAAAATAAAATAATCTAAAGATTTGTCAAATAGTCATAAAATATTTTTTTTTTTAGATTCTGTAGGAACTTCACCCCCTCGCATCACAACTCCGCTGGTATCCGACTTGACGGTGAAAAGAGGTGGAGATGTTCATATCAGCTGTGCTGCAGAAGGAAATCCAGTGCCAACTATAACGTGAGCATTAACTGATAATTTTTCAACAAAATTAATATGCAAATGCATTTCCGTTTTTATTATTTTGCTTAAATTTATTTGAAATAAAACGATATTGTGACTTTTAAATAGCCAAAGCACAACAAGTTTGTCCAACTTCAGTTGCGTTGCGAGCAGACAATATGAAGTTGCCGAAGAAATAAATAAATAGACAAAAGCAAACAAAAGTTATTTTGTACTATACAGGCATTTTATGTTACGTTTCTCGTTAGAAAAAATAAGAAATTAGAATAGAAAAAAACTTTAAAAAAAAAACTATTTTGATCTGTAAGTAATTTTAAATGAATGAAAGTGTTAATTAGTTTTAAATAATTCATATTCATGTTTAAATCGATCTATGATAAAAGTAAAAAAACGCTGAGATATATTGGCTTAGCAGCGCAGTTAAATCAATCTAGTATATATGACTGTTGATTAGAGCAATCTGAATTGTAAGGCAGCTGAGTAAATATTTGAAGGAGCAGTTTATGATTGTCAAATTTTAGGAGCACCAAACTAGTATTCACTATCGCAAACATTTCGCACTGAATAAGGAAAGATGAAATGTATTGCGCTTATCGTGATAATTTTATATACATCAATTAATTATTTAATTATTTATATCAAAATAAAAAATATTAAATAAATTTATCTAGAAACCATTAACTTAGCTAAATCCTATTGACGGCATATTATAAATTGTATACTCTGTTTCTTTTCGTACCTACGCATTACTGTATTCATAGCCATGTTTTCTTTTCCATTACATAAACATCAAATTTATACATGGGTTAACCTAATACTTTATTGTCTTAATTGAATTAAATAAAAATAAAAAGGATTGACAAAATATAACATTATATGTTGAATCCCTTTTCCAGGAGTAAGTTTACAGTTGGAAATTATATCATTTGCGGAGTTCTCATTTTCTGTGTAAATACAATCATGACTTAACAACGAGATAGCTCTATCATTATTTAACCAAGAAACTTGCTACGACTGAAGTAATAGGTCGTTTTTATTACTTTAACTAATTAAGCTTTACAGTAAGTGCACAAAATCTACCTTATGTGGTGATGTTAGTTTAAAGTTTTTCAAGAATACTGCTCTATTCTGATTTCGCTAAATGTTTTTAAAAAATTGACAGCAGTTTTGTTTTTATTGTTGTTTAACTTGTTATTTTTAAAGTTAACTGTAATATATTGTGTATCTATGAAAAATATTTGTATGCTTATATTAAAAAGATGATTTCTTTATATTACATTTACAACAATAAAACATAATATTTTATGTAAAATGTTTCAAATACAAAAAATTGATTAAGACCAAGAATTAAGCAAGCGTATCATATCGTTTACATCTTTACTAAAAGTTGCTTATACTTCAGCATTGGACAACAATAATTTACTTGGAAACAAACTTTTGGTTTGCTTTTTCAGCTTATTCTGAGAATCTTTTGTTTTGCGATGAAAAAGCGATATTGTGTATATTTACTTTTCGCTGAAAAGATTTCTTTGACCTTAACATATTTTTACTAGAAAATAAACACATTTCTGTAAAAATGCATAAAATAATAAAAAATATTAAAGATGGCTTAAAAATAAAAAATATTTCTTTAAAATCACAGTTAAAATATTGAATTTAACTATCAAATTGACTTTGACAGCCAACTCTTTAAATTATTTTAGTAAATAACCAAGTTTATAATCGAAGAATTCACTTTACGTTGAATCGTTCAGTAAAAATGGCTCACTCAATTAGTAAAAACCAGTCCATACATACGATTTGGTTTTGAAAAATAATTGACAGCTCACAACAAACCACTAAGCTTATTTAAAATGGGAAAAATTAATTAAAAAACATATATTGAAAGTCTTATGGTGTTTGTGGCGGTACATGATTTACTTTTCAAAAAATTCTTCGTATCAGAATATTGTATTTTTTGTAAAAAAAAAAAAAAAATATTTATAATCAACTGTAGTCAGATAAAAGAAATTAACCTTCAGCTTTTTCAAAATAACTTTTTTTTATCTACATAATCACAATATATACAATTTTATATACTCTCTTTCAAAAGGATGATATGCTGCAAATAAAGAATTATTATCTATATTAAGCTTTTAAGTTTGAAAAAGAAGGGCCTGTAAAATTTTTGACTTGAAAAAAGGATTTTTATAAAGAGTTTTCTTAAACAACTTATTAAATTTGAATACATTATGTTAATGAAACACCAATTTATAAGTCTTTGTGCACTTAAAGGTTCTGTTTATTTAATATTTTAGCTTTGGCCAGAAATCGTTAAAAAGCTCTTTTCGCCCTTCCTGTAAAATGTGTTCTGTGCGAATTAATTCGTTTTACTTGGCTAAGGACTATGTGTATTTGAAAAATATTCTTATTTTATTTAATATCAGCTTTTTTTTCATTTTAGACCACATCTGTTGTCAGTGGTAACGAAAGTATTGTATTATAATATCAATGGAAACATTTTTTTTTTCATAATGTCAAAATTTTGTCCTCAATTTGTTGCATATTATAAACTATTAAAACTTTGTCTGGAGACAGCGTATATGTAATCTATCTACAGAGAGTAGAGCACACCAACACCATTAAGTCGTCAAACTTTTAACACCCAAACTTCTTTTACGAGCAAATGTGTGCTACGGCAGAGTGTGCCACGTTGGGGCTGTACGGCAAAGCATATCACGATACGTATAAAGAGAGGTTTTGTGGAGCGCTGAAAATACGCGAGGTATTAGCGTTTACGGGTGTTTAACTCTGAAAAACACATCCCAAAGGTATTCAACAATGTTTCGCCTTATCCTTTATCTACCAATAGGGCTCCAATTTTTATAACGCATTTACTCCAGTCGTAATAAATTTTGCCAAAGTATTGAATAATAACATTTACTCATATGACTTGTTAATATAATAAAAGCGACTTTTGCTAAATATCTATATTGACATTTAAATAAATTGGCTTAAGAGAGATAAACACTTTAACAATAAATACTTTTAAATGATAAAGAGATCTCTTTCAAAGCAATATTTATTGACTTGACTTGTGGTAACGTATGACGATATATAGGCTTATGAACTAATTCCATGGTCCGTGTTGTGGCGTAGATGGAAGTCTTGATGTATCATATATGTGTACGTTTATTCAAATAAACTTTAATACATTTAAATAAAGTTCTGACGAAATAGCTATCTACCAATTTACATAATAATTGTATAAATGAATAAGGACCTTTACATAATAAACTCTTGATGCTGAAGTTTTCTGACTCAATAGAATGAGTCATACATCTGAATTTATCAATGTATAAATTGATAAGTTAATTGAACAGAAAAATATTTTTAAAATACAAATTTTTATATAAAAAAAAATGTATTATAGATCGTAGACAGTTAAGATTTCATCGTCACGCACGTGAAGTTTTTCATACCTAATGAATGATATTGATATCTAACAGATTCAGTTTAAATGAAATGATTTACTGCTACTTTGGTTAGTGTTCTTCAACAACTTTTACGTCAATTATAACTACAGCGAAAAAAAGTTTTTTCCATCAAGAAAAAGTCTTTCAAATGTTAGTGTTTGGGAACTCGTGACGTATTCTTAATTAGTTATCTTAGTTCTCGCAGTAAAGTATTGGGAAGCTAATTGTGTTGGTATTGGTTCAGGTGGTTTCGTGAAGAAAACGGAGTTTTTCGTGAAGTTCAGGCTTCGCTGCGCGTGTCGGTTACCCCGGACCTGCTCAGTCTCCGCCGTGCTGAGCTTTCGGATGCTGGACGATGGGCCTGCAGAGCTGCAAGTTCATTGGGAGAGCGCAACCACGAAACGAGACTGACAGTCACTGATTATCTCAGTGCACATTTGCACCCGTTGCTGCAGGTTTGTATTTGATATTTCATTTTTTTTTATTTTGAATGTGCCAACAATTTGTAATATTTTTTTTTCTATTTATACCCGATTGACAAAAACAACAAATGGCATTTATATGTTTCTTTAGCAATACAAAAATATGTTGATCTCATGAATTACACAAAATTGTTCCAAAAATGTAAAAAATATTAAACGTTGTGTAATTATTTTTTGTTCACGGTTGTTTTAAAATAAAACTGTAATTTGTAATAAATATTGTAATTATCCTATCGAAAAAAAAAATGAGTTTTACACAAAATAAATAGAATTAATTCTGAGTTGAGTTGAGTACATGTTTTTTTCAAAACCACTGAACATGTTAACAAATCACGCGGTACGCAAAGGGTTATTGATACACAAAAGGCTATTCACAATTACAAAATGTTGAAAGCTAGTATTATATGTTTTATGCTAGTATGTATAAGTATTTTTGTACAACGGGAAAATTATTTTGAATAAAAAACAGCCATTGATTTTGCATAATTAATATTGTACAACCTCCGGTAGAGGAGTATACAATAAAAATATTTTAAAAAAAAAGGATAAAAAAAATATATGCGCTTGTTCATATCCACTTAGGCGGAGTTTTACCTTTTATGTGGGGTGGTTTAACGAGTAAACGCAATGTATACCTCAAAACCAACAAAAAAAATGTGAGATTGCTGAATTTCAATAAAGTCTAAAAATTCGATACTTAACAAAACTATATATTCTCTGTAAAGGTAAACCAAACATAAATTTTTGCTAGTCATTTAAAATCAATTATCATTTTCATAGTTTTTTTTATTAAATTACGCTATTTTTATTAAATAAACGATAAATTTTAAGCCAGTTAAGAAAGCTTTTTAGTAAACAAAATTGAAAAATTTTGTGATCGATTTAAATAGCTCTCCACTAAAATTAGTAAGCTTTTGTTAAATGGTCGTGTCTTAAACGTTAACAAAAAATAAAATATTCTAAAAGAGAATTTTCACAGAAATTACGTTGAAGTCACTTAACGTAAAGTAAAGATCAAAATGGATTTGGTTAAATGGAATGAAAACATCACAGGCCTTCTGGATGACATTGAATTTTACGGTGTACAAAAATATTAAACGAAATAATATATACTAACAGTTCGATATTTTGCAACTGTGAACAACCTCTTGTGTGTTTCGATTATTATATTTTACCTCGTATTTTTTTACTTACTCAGTGGTTTTAAAAAATATAAAATACTCAATTCAACTAAAAATTATTTCTAATATAAAACTCCGACAATTGTTTTATGGAATGGCTTAAAAATTCAATAGCAGGAGTTTCTTGTTCAGAGACACGACCCTTAAATGTGAATCCGAATAATCCATAAATTACTATTTATTATCATACATAAAGTGATTTCCGTTATAACAAAACATTTACAATTATAAATAAAAGCAATTCAGCCGTTTGCTATGTTTTGCTAAGCTATAAAATGTAACCACTCACGACACATTAAATTAATTAAATTGTCATGAATAATAATGCCTGTGTGAGAGAAACATTCTCTCTACCATTTATTATGATGCCACGTATTCAAAGGAAAAGTTCACACAGATTATTAAAATAATAATTAATGTTCGTAAGTACTCACCATTGTTTTAATTTAATGCTAAAGTTTTTTGACAACGACTTAAAAACAAAAGAAATACATTCGTTTTTTAATCAGAGCTTATATCAAGGTTTTTCAGAGTTCCGGGAATCAGAATTTTATGCTTAATCGCTTAAAAGTCAGCACATTATTTTAAATATTCTAGATTCAGTATAAAAAGAAACATTTTATTTGTGTCGACAGTTAAATTTTTATTCTTCATCTGAATAAAACGTCAAATGAATTGAATTTATCTATCAAATTTAATTTGCCGGGACTATCATTCAGTCGTTGAGCGTTCATTCTTCATGGTTTTACAGTCAAGAATTCAATCCTTCAAATGAGAATATTTACAGATATATTTTTCAGTCGATTCATGTTTTTTTATAATCCAAAGGTATGGTTGTATGTAGTATTCATTTTCACAAATCATACCTTATTCTTAAAACGGGTCGCAAGAACTTACAAGTTCTTACATAAATATTTTTTTATAATTTATTCAGAATAGTCAGGAGCGAGCATGCTTAAAAAATATTTCAATTACTATTCTGCAATCTTGGTGTCGGTACTATAAAAAAAGAGTATGAGTCTTTCTTATTTTTCAATACATTTAAACAGCTGTTTACATCGCATGTAACCAATTATTAATGTCTTGGAAAACTTAAAATTTAAAACTAATAAATTTGACTACAACGATATAAACAATGCTTCAGTAAAAAAATATTACTAAAAAAAAACAGTCTTAAAAATATTTATTTTTTTCATAAATATTGTCCTCGCTGCGTCCCCTATAAAAAATGATGAACGCTTTAAGCTCGTTCAAAGGTTTTTTTGCTAGTCATTTACTGGGCTCATCTATTCAGTGTAGCGTAAACCAACAAGCTTTGAAATATCAGCTTGATCCCGGCATGTTTGTCAATACAGCCATGATGATAGTTCATCCATTTTACAATAAATTGCGTCCCATTTTGTAAATACGCTAAAGTATTTTCATATTCTTATTCAATGTGTTTATTTTAAACAGCGATATTGGTTATTTAGTGGACAAAGGAAACTGAAAATGATATTTATTTCCTGTATTTAATATTGTATTAAATTGTTTTTTTTTAAACATATTTTCTGTTCTTTTTTTAACTATTGCTTTTGTGCGATCGTCTTATTTGGTTGGGTAGCCACAATCAACGTGAGGACATTTTTATGTTCATTTTTAAATCTATTTGTGGAGTTTAAAACACTCACACAACCTTAAAAACGAAACAAAAATAAGATTGGCAAGTTACTGGTAGTCTTTTTCTAATTAGGTTATTTTATCACTGTCTTATTATAAGAATGAGTCCATAGTGCAACCGTCTAAACAATATATTATATAATTAAGACAAATTGTAAAGTGGCATACTTACAAATATTTGTATAATTGATAGCTGTATTATCTAGCTAAGTAGTAATTTAAAAACATCCCAGTTTAGTTAAGCATTCCTTATTATTCTGTTTTACTAAGATTTGTTTGTAAAAAATGAACAGGAAGCCATTGGCGTGGCTAAGCAGTGACCTTCTTATAATTGCATCTCAACCAAAAGGCACTATTTGTTTTTGAAAAAATGTATAGCTAAAGTTTATCTCGACAGAAGCGTTTCTACGAGAACTTCCTGTTATTCAGTTGCTCAATTTTTCTTTTTTAAAAGAGAGCAGGGATAGAAGTGCATGACTAGGACATGAATATTGGTAAGATAATCGCAAAAATCAAATTATAAAAACTGTCCGTACTGAAATTCAAACATGTGAACTCTGAAACCAACGCCAACGACATTGAGCACTCGACCACGCAACTGGCTATAAAATAAAACAATTCGTTCAAAAAACATTGTTGCATACAGTATAAATTGAACCAAAGAGTAATTTTATCATTTTTTAAAATAGATTACCACAATATTAGTACACTCTTTGTAAGAATAACTTTGATATTAGTAGCTTTCCATAAACTAGGATGTGACAGTTCTCATATTTTAACCCAAAGTATTTTTCATAACTGTTCGTCATAATGTTCACTAAATGAAACATTTCACATTGTGATTATAATTTATTAACTACTACACACATTGGGAGTATGGCGATGAAAATGCCATTGTAAGTTAAGCTCAATTAACGATGCGACATGTGCACGCTTCTATGTGTGCGTCGCTTTGTTGTCAAGTACAAGGTACAAGTTTTGTTAGTGATGACAGCATCCATGTTCCTATACTGCGTATAACGCTGTAGCGGAAAACTCAAGGGTAAAATTATAGCTTATAACGGCCTTTATACAAATATGTAGTAAAAAAATGCTCATTATTTCGACTAAAAATATGCGACCAACAACTGGACAACGCTGTTAAATTATCCTACACTCAGAGAGTCGAGAGAGAAACTATTTAATTACCAGTCCTCTTGTAGCATATTCTTTTTTCTTTTTTCCCATTCCTTCAAAATAAAAGAACTGAGCAGTTGACTTGAAACCAGTTCTCTCAAAAACACTTCCCTTCTGTATGCTTTGGAATGGGAGACACGGTAAAAAATATATTTATATGGATTAGTTATACTTAATAACTGATATGCATGTATGTATCTTATTGGATGAAAATAAGTATTTTATTCTTATATATTTTGTCGGCTCCTACTATGATACTTTTACGCCATCTGAATTCAGTGACATATTTGTAATATATTTTACTGTCCATATACACCCATTGAGAGCAGATATGGCTTTAATAAGCATATATATTTATTGTCGAGACTTTGTCGCTAACAAACGCTTAAATTTTTTTCTTAGTTAAATAACAGGAACAGAATGATAAAAATGTTGTTTTTGCTCATTGTAAATGATAATATAATAAAACGAAACATTAAAACACAACTGATCACTGCCAATTTATCAAACTTCAGTATATTTTTGTTTTTTTGCTGCAAAACTAGATCCAGATTAGGATTCGACTAATTTTTCACGTCTGCCAAACTACAAAGCTAAACCGAATGATAATAGTAATAAATTAAATTTGGAATTATAATCCAAAACTCATACTCAGCTATTTTGTATTGTTTACTTTAAAATGTTTTGAATACCATTTCATAAGTATGGATTTTCCACTGCGGCAAAATTTCCAATACGTAAAATTAGACACCTGTGATCCTTTTGGTCGCTCGAACAGTGGTTGAACGATGCAACATTCATAGCCAATGGATATTTGACTTTCCCTCGTGAATAGTGGCTTCAAACTTTTAACAATTTGTCTACGTTTTTAAATAACTTTAAAATTCTTTCAATTGAAAAGAAAATGTTAAATAAGTGTAAAACACGAGTATTTTTTCTAAATTGTAAAAAAATATATATAATTTACATAACTGCTAGACGTAGCAAACATAGAATTATCTTGTGAGAAATAGTGTACACTAGTCAATAGTATAAGTTATATTACAAAGATAATAACAATTTGCACAGAGTTAATATGGTAGTATTAAACATATATATATATATATATATACCATGTTTGCTTCCAATGTAGAGCATGTGGACTCATAATGGTGAATATCTCAGAAAAAGCCTTTTTTCTACGAGAAATGCTAATTACTCAGTTGCTCAACTTCTCTTTTTTCAAAAAGAGAAGGGATAGAAGTATAGGATTAGAATAGAAATGTTGGACTTAATATATGCACTTCCTGCATCCTTTAACAAGACAATTAAGGACATTTCGTAAATATTTTTCAACAAAGTCTGTCATTTCATACCGGACACTGAAGCATTATTCAGACTAAAGGAGTGCTCTGCTGAAATGAAAAACCTTTTTTAATAATATATCAATCGAATTATTTGTACAATAAAAGGGGTACTATAAGATGAGTTTAATATCTAAAAGAAACAAATCTGGACAAGAAAAATTATAATTTAAGATTTCGAATGAAGGTGCTTGATGGAATTTCAATAAAAAACAAAATCTGTGAGAGTGTACATAATTTTAACGATTCAAATTTAAGAAAATTATATCAAAAAAACTTTTTATTTTCTCAAAACAAATGCTGGGTAATTGCAGTCTTTTCAACAAATTCTCCACTCGTCACTCGTTGAACCACTGCTAAATCTGTATTAGAGACATATAGTGGGGGCATCCTTTCTGTTTTTTATAGAAACGGTTTATATTTACTAGCTCGCTCATTTTACTCGTCGGCTCACAAGGCCGAGTACCGAACGTCACGTTTATATTGTTTTCTATTCGGCCGAGTTCATAATATTTCGGCAGCGTACAAGCCACGTGTAAAAATACATAAATCTTACTATTCATTCGTTGACAAATTATCTTAAAAAGTACGCATGTGTAACTGAAAATACCTTATGATGAAATTAAAGGACATTCAATTTTTATAAAACGATGAAATGATCATGAAAAACATCATTAAAATATCCAAAAATGTTGATATTGTAATGCTACAAATGAATGATTAAGATTTTTCTATTTATACAGATGACGAATTGTTTGTGTACTTCTGAATGTTCACAATATTTCTGAATACACGATTTTACATGAGCTTATTTTGAGCTTTGTACGGTTGGTCATTGGAAGAGCCACGTTTTCGATGTATATTTGATTTTATTTCACTGCGTATTTTTGATGTGGCGCAAAATCATAAGTCACGTTTTATTGAGAAAATATAGATATCATGTCAGATTTCAAGCTGTTTTTTTTATAAATGTAAATACAAAATATGAATCATTCCATCGTGACATGCGTGACAGACATTTAAGGAAAATATGTTTTTTGATAATAATATAATTATTTTTGCGAAAGATTGCATATGAACTGACTTAAAGAACTGAAGTAAAATTTATTAATACATTCAATTTTGTAAATTTTAAGATATTCAAGATTACATACTATACATTATGTACGAAATTTAAATTAAATTTTCATCTAAATTTGTTATAACTGTATTTATTTAAATTAGGTAATTGAGATACGTTATTTTAAATAATCAATTTTACATCTTAATAATAAAACAGTTGTTATTTATTATGAATAATTTCAAAGCAGTATTCAATTATTACATTTTTATCATTATATTAAAAAGGGGAAAAACAACACTATAATAATTATGTTATTATATACTTTACTATCATTTTTTTTAAATAATCATAATACCATAATATTCTATTTTGTTTCCTACGTTGTGAAATATTTTACAGATAGAATATAATAAATGTACCTATCAATCGACACAAATAATTTTCAATTACAAACAAAATATTATACATACCATACTGTATAGTCTATACACAAATGAAATAGTATACTTCTATGTGAAACACAATTTACAAATTTAATCATTTTCCGTTTTCATAGAGGAAATCAATAAGTGGAATATTGATGAATGGATTGAAAATACTGTGTTGAGAAAATAATTACTTTCGGCTGATTGCTTCCAAACACACAACGCATCAGTTTAATTAGTTATTAACGCTATGTTAATTACATACAACAGCTTTCAGCGTGTGTTATAATATTGAACATGTTTTGATTTTAGATGTATACGCATAATTTAAAATTTAACTGATCCTTTTCAAAATAATGCCAACATGGCAATGATTTTAATTAAAATAAACATTAACTTTAAATACAAAAAGCTTAAATAATTTTAATATAATAGCATGAGTTTTTTAAGTTTCAATTAAGTGTTTTCGAGAATAGATTTTTTATGAAACATATTTGTTTCACTTTTTTGCCACGGCAATTATTATTTTATCAAGTGTGTAAAAGCGGTAGAAAAAAATGTTTGACAATACATTTAAAAAAGCTCTTACTTCATTTTTAAAGGCCACACTGATCTGATTTCAACCAAGGCCAACATTGAGGTATTCGATAAATTTGCAACATCTTATGGAAAACGGGGTATTCTTGATTCCTCTTTAAATTCAACGTGGAGTAGATTAAACTAGAAGCTCAGTATACGGACACACAGGATACTTAATATCATTGAAACTAAATGGCTGAGCAAGTCACATTCTTTTTTTCTTTCTATGTTTATCCTTTTTAAAACACAATAGTGCATGGTTAAATACAAGTCCCGTGAATTTCTGAATCGAGCCAAGAATAAAAAGAGTAAAATAATTTCTTTTCTTGACCTTTTTTTCGTAATAGAAGTGGATGTTTAACAGCGGCTGCATACACATAACGGGTGGTCGTGAAACAATCAACAACCAGCTTATCTTAAAATTTGTAATCATATTCAAAAAAATATACAAAAATTATTATACCAATCCTTCGAAAATAAAATAATTCTTATGCCAAATAATTTTTAAGCTTGTAAAACCTTACATAGGTGAAAACAACATCAGAAAGCTTATGTAGAGGCTCATTTATTTTCCGTTTAGAACTTGAATTATAGAGCATGGGATTGTTTTGATGTAGGTAAATAGGAGTATTTTTGTAACGCCATAAATTTTCATTTTGAATTCTGTCATGATTTGTTTATTTGAGATTAAAGAAAGCTTTCGCTGCGAAGTAACAAAGTATGCTTTATCATAACAAGTTTCCCCATACTAATATTTCGGTTGGAGCCCGACTTTGAATAATTTTATGGAATTAAGACGCAGGGCCTTAAATTTATTCAACGCCGCAAATAAATTAAAGTTCACCTCCTTTATTTGAATAATTTATTATTTCACATAGCCACAGTTCGACTAGAAATCGCCTGACCTCACGTTCACTTTTCTCGCCCATGTTAGATTCAAATCATAAACCAGACAAATTAAGCAAACAGATTATCAAGCTTACTCACGTGATAATCAAACACGACGTATTATTCTGTACATTTTGAAACTGATTCGGTTAAAATTATAAACTCTCCATGCAACGTTGCAATAACGTTATTCAAAGGAATTATAAGAAAAAACCTCTTGTGTGTTTTAAAATTTAAGAATAACACGTTTCTTTTGAATTCGAGATATACAATTAAGCTTATTTTTTTAACAACGTTACATTACTTTATTCTGTTATCGATTGTTACTCAACCGTATATAACAATTAATGTTTAAACATTATTTTATGGATTTTTAATAATTTCTGAAAAAAAATAATGATGTTTCGTGACATCAGTACACATAATTGATCCATCCAGAACTAAATTTATGACTGTAAATACCATTCAAAAGTTATATAATCTCACCATATTCGTAATTGTAATTCAATGTTTACATTAAATTTAATATTAGATAATATAAATTACCAAATGAAAAAAATTAAGGCATCAACCCGTATTATGCATAAATTTATATTTGTATATAATATGGCACTCATGTCTATTATGGGTACATGGTTTTGTTAAAAAAACATTTTTTGTACTAATTCAACATAATTTATTAAAGATCAGCACAGTCTTCGATTATCTCAAGTATTATGAACTGAAACTAGAAAAAAAAAATATTTTAAATATATAATGCCTATCTATCAAGACATGAGACAGCTATAATTTAAAAGTGATATATTGTTGTCAAAAATCATGAGAATGAAAATTAAATTATTTTAATATTGTGCAATAGTTTTGATAAAAAACCTTTTTATCAAGCTTCACAATAAATATAAAGGTTTTTTTTTCATATATTAAATAACAATTTGAGATTTTTCTTAAAAATAAAATAAGGTTTCAAAAATATGAATAATTCAAATCACAATAGAATTTCATTTGACTGTTAAAAATATTTTCACCTCCCTTATGACTTATATTTTATGTTAGCTCTAATAAAATGCCGAGAAAAGTTTTTTATTTGCGTTCTCAAAGAAGTGAAATTCAAATTAGAATGCATGCTTATACCATTATAAAATATAATACTTTTTTTAATTTCAATCAAGTCCTTTAATATAAATATACTGTTTTACGTTTTTAACATTAAAATTTAATAATCCCTGGTTTACTGAATTTTGTTTTAAATTATTTATATTCTAAAAATAGTAAAGTTATTGAAAAAATATATTAAAAATTAAAGGTACTTTAAATTGTATGTGAAAAAATCACTCTGGTATGAAATAATAGTAGATAATATTATTTAAAAGGTTAGGTGGCATAAATCATTTTTTGTGAAATAAAAACACATCGTTTTTATTTTTAATTTACATACCTTTTGAATTGTTCAAAATATGGGATATAAATATATTTTACGAGCGGCCGTTTCATAACGTTGGGATTCAATTTTACTGGCCGGGCAACATTAAAGCATTTTAAACGCCAAAAACACATATTGCCGCCTACTGAAACTCAATTAAAAACGGCCGTATTTTTGGTGCGTGTTTTAAAAAGGTTTCATCAGAAAATTTCATATCAAGACAAATGGAAATCGCTTTAACCATATTTAAATTTTTTTCTTTTGTATATCGAATACGACACCACCAGCCCATTGGGCCCCCACTTAGTTCGAAATAATAATAACATTACTCGGCTCGCAAAGCTGAAAACTGAAAACTTGTGACAGTTTGACAGGTTTCAGAGTACGAGATAAATTCATTCCGTGAGTCGGAGCTACCCGTTTGACACATTTCTACCATATTCGGTACTGGCTTGTTTGTCGTTCGTCAGTGACACGCAACATTTCAACAGATATTCATTTTGACATATAAATTGATGTATCGACTACCATCTTTCATTACTTAATTGCCTTCAAATGTGACAAAATATTACACCTAATTTGATCATGTGAAAAATCAAGCTGTCAAAATTTGCAACAGTTGATCAATCAGATTTAATTAAACACCTAGGTATGAACATATTTATTTATAATGTCAAGTCTTGTGAATAGGGAAAAACATTTTTTTATGAACCGGCCCTGATCTTATTATGATGTGTCATTAGTATTTTTAATGTTAAAGTATTAACCATTTATTAAGAATTGGTACTATTGTAGGATAAATTAATTCATATTGTCACATTTCTCTAAATGATAATATTATGTTGTGGCAAACATATTAATTAACTCAGACCGTATATGTAAAATATTTTATTTTATTATATTATATATGCAAGCAATCCGCATTATTTTATAAAATTTAAGATTCCACAAGGCTTAACCATCGAAAAGCAATTTCAATAAAAAATCGGCCTATGTATATTATATTTGTTTTTGAATAGCATGATTGTCTTTGACATTTTCAATTCATATTTACATATCAGTTATCTGATTACCAGTATTAACCAATTATTAGATTACCAATTTAAGCACTCTAAAAGCAACGAATAAAAGACTGATTAAATAATATTTATTTTAATATACCTTTCCAATCGTTAAAATAAATATATTGTCAGAATCTAGAAATATTTGTTTTTATAGCACTGTAAAACTGTAAGTATCAAAACATTATTATTTCCCTAACATTCCTTTTCATCCTTTGTAAACGTTATGTCAAATTTTCGTGTTGAAAAAGAGTAGAAAAATTTTCCCAACTGACTTCTTTCACAGTAGCATTGATTATAAATTATGAAAACCTTTTTCTACGTACTCAGCGTACAAACCGTCTGCCATACTCACGATCTCATACATATCAACTTTCACACATCTGCGACTCAGCAAAGCAGTTGCTGTATTAAATGCGTGAATTGTTTATATTTTCTCTCATAAATAGTTCATGAGAGCTTTGCCTCTGGAGCACGGCGCAGCGCCCGCTAACCGCGGCCTACCCAGCGCTGCGTTAGGTATCCTGTACTGCCCATATTTCAGCGAGTATTCCGGAAATTTATATGCAAAGTTGTTTGCACAGCACACGAGCAGAGCGGCAATGGCATGAAATTACAGGACATCATTTCTGTTGGTAAAACAATGTCTACCTCGAAATGCCAATGGTAATTTAATTTGGCTCAGTGCTGAAAATCCAAACGCTTTTGTCGTTAATATATAAGAGTATGTACTAGCACAAGTGAAATAAAACCTTTGAAAGACACGATTTAATGTGACGATTTCCTATTTAAATATCGTGTTCTTAAGAATATTCACAAAACTACGTTAACCTTCTGAATTCATCACGCGTTACTCAAAAGTGTCGCAACGATAGTAGCTAAATAATTGTTAATTATTAAGAAATGACACTTTCAAAAATAAATTGATAAAAAAAATTGAATCCAACATCAAAAATTAGCTCTACTACTTATTGCCGCCGTATCGGTGGCATGCAAGCTATGATACAAAAATCAATGCCATTATTAATTATTTTCAAACATTAAAAAAAAAGCGTTTAAAGATAAAAACTGGAATCTTTTTCAAAAATATAATATTGCTCGCGGGCCGCGGTTTGCCTGTACCTGATATAAATAATTATTTTTAACATTTTTTACTTCTACAGATATATTGTTCTAAATATACATACATACATATACTGCATTGGTTATTTTTATAAAAAAATATGTGGTGTATAATTTATACTATTTTTATGCATTGTATTGATCACCTGCTAAGTAAAATAGTTTATCACTTAAATGTGTATGTATGTATTTTAAACGTATGTAAACAAATATTTGTATGTAAATTATGAGAAAAGCTTTAAAGATATCTTATCAATGTTATACATACACAAAGTTCAAAGTTCGGCTTCTGGCAAGCATTGATTGTCCTCGCAATGTACAACCACCACCCTAGTAATAACCTTAGCACTGTATTTTCAAAAAACTCGCTTACCGTCAGTGCTGTATATCTACTTTAAAGTTTATAAACCTCATCCGATAAATAAACAGACCAGACACATTTGTTTTTCCATAAAACATAGTCGTTATTTTAACAATGGAAGCTCGTATTTTATAGGGAACTGACGTTGCACTTTTCTGAAAACCTCTTTGTTTTGAAGTTGCAGTACCTACAAGAAAATGTTACATTGGTAAAAATTTGGCAGATGACATTTTACTAAAAATGTAAAAGTTATTTTGTTCAATAGTCAGGTTTATTAGCAATATATTATAAGGATTAAGAGTTTTTTTATTGTTCATAATAGTTAATCAAAACTATCATGTTACATTATGTAAATACTTATTATGTTATGCATTTCGATGCGCTCAAAAATAAATAAAAAACGACTCGTTTTGAATTATATACATACCGGTTAACTGAACCTTTAAACTAAACAGTGAAAAACAGAAATAATTCAATTTAAATTTTTGATTTCCTTCTTTTAATGCAACAAATGTACTTTATCCACAAACACTTAATGGAGTTTCCGGTTTGCTGTGTTTATTTTTCTTAAAAGCTTAAAATAACCCGTGAATAATTAATTAAAATTCAAAATAATTTATAGAGGCTTACGCATTTCCAGAAAAAATAATTTAGGTTGAATTTCATTATATTTACCCATAATTATACAAAATTATTTACTCATTCAATTTCAGCTATTTGTTTCGTATTTGCTTTTGGCACTTTGTTTTTCTTATTGAGTTCTTTTAATAGCTAGGAAAATTGTATGCTTTTTATTTTAAAATAAAATCAAATAGAAAGTATTTTTGTAAAAAAAATAAAAAATAATGTAGAAATATTTTCTAAGGATATTAAATAATATCCGTTGGCCTATTCTTTCTACCAACAGCAACCAAGAAGTATTGGAAGAAGTTTTTTTTAAAACATATATTTTCATAGAAATAGATGATTAAATTATGATATAAGACTGGTTTAAATAACAAATACTTTTAGATATATGCTCCTTCAAGCAATTTTGAATCACTCTATTCAATTAGTTAAAAATACACCATAGTAGTCAATAAGTATTATAAATCACAAGTTTTTACTAGTCAGCATGTATTTGGTTAATAACCAGATTAGACAAACCGTATTTTTTTTATTAATTAGTGCGTTATTCAAAAAAATCTTCACTTAACCAAAAAACTGACAAAATTCAATTAGAAATACAGGACGTTCATATTTTTTTACTGACCACTGTTATATATAGTTTATAAATATTGCGTTAAGTACTAAACGTTTCGAAATTATGTCAAATTATTGACCTTTTAAAAATGTATTTTTTTAAAAAGCTCTGAAAACCAAATTATTAAATTGACAATATGGTAAATAATGAGCATCTACCAGATTGAAAATTTTCTCTCCAAAATTTTGCTGAATCAAAACTTTTCATTATATTAAAAATGCCTATTGGTTGTCTCAAACGGCCATTTGCTTAATGAAACTAGAGCTGAATGAGATTTAACATTTTTCGTTTAAATGGGTTTTCACTACTTAAAATACTTATTCAAACCGCATTGAAATTTTATTCAAAATCTCTTTATAATATGTATGCAAAAATATATATTTGTTTACCGTTTGCTTTATATATGCAGTCGAATTTGTCTATCTCTACCTAATAATCTAGTTATACCATGAATCACGTTAAGCCCGTTATACGACGCAAAGCGACCCAATAAATTATATTTTCATAATTATCATTTTTTGACAAAGTTAATTCCTCTTTGATTATTTTTATTTACAAAAACAAACTCAAATTAATGATAATAGTGAAACTTGTTTTGCTATTAAAAAAGAAATAAATACAATCGGTTATATTATGAAAACATATTGTACAATTTCTAATACAACACATTTTTGTGAGATATTAAAAATGCGATTGACGTTTTATCTGTATCACCCTACAAAGGTAAAAATGTCAAAACCGTTCATTTGTAGAAATTTTTTACAAAAATTCAAATTCTTTTTTCTGCAATATAAAATTAAAAAAGACGAATAAATACTAGTTGCATTTTGAAAAAAAATAGGAATAGGAAATTGCAATAACCTGGAAAACGCATAGAATTGCGGTACAGTAGGCTCGAAAATCACAATATAAACATTCATATTTATATTAAATGATTTATAGATTTGTATAAAACAAATATGTTTCTTATGTTTTCAAACCTCTTAATCTTCTTTCCCTGAAAATGGGATAAAAGGAGAGCGTCTAGTTCTCCACTAGCCCATTCTTATTTTCCTTCTCTCTCTAAAAAGAGAAATTAAGTAAATTTTAAGTGAACAAATAGTAGAGATACTCCATTAGGAGTCCATGTGGACCGCAATTGGAGAATATGTACATGGCTTTACAACAAATATAATTTGTTAAATTTTAGGGTGTCTCTTTAATATAAATAACATTGAACTGATTCATCTTCTTGATTGAATATTTCTAAATTCGAACCTAGTTTAAGACTTCCGTAAAGTAACTTGTCGTATCCACAAGCCGTTCCATTGAAGTAAACTCTATTCAAAATCTTATCACACAAATTACTTATCAACAACGATACTCCGATCAACTATCATCTTAATATTGAGATATGTTTTGGAGTTAAAGATCGTAACTTTACCAAAACTTTACCACAAAGATTGTTTATTTGATACGAAGTTATTCAATGAAGTTCAAGATTAAAAGAATAGGTTTATGTACAATAATTAAGACACAATCACTACGGTTTTAAAGCAATGGCTTCTGCAACATCACATATTTATATTTATTTTATGTTTGCTTAATCGTGATTTGTAGATAGTTTGGTAACATAAAAAATACAATAATTTATTTATCTACACACTTGTAAAATAACCATCAAAACAATATTTGGCATTGATTTCAGGTCTATAAAAATTGCATTTCTTTTACAGTTGAGGAGATTCAATTCAAAATAATATTTTACCAATCATAACTACATATAAAATAAAAATTACTATGTTTTACATACTTATAAAACCTTCTAAGCTTACTTAAACTCAAACTGGAATATTTATATTAATTTTAATTCAACTTGAAGTAAACAAATGGGCCCTTCGTTTTATACCAAATATTATTCTGATGAGTAAAACCATGCTTTTCAATATAAATAATCTATTTGTTTACTACAAACTACACATAGTGTATATAGTATAATATATTATGGTGGGACTGCATTTTTAGTAAAATTACAAAAAAAAAGTTTTTTTTCTTGTCATATAGTGCTTTTTTACCAAAAATTAGCAATTAACACTATAAAAATAATTACATTGATAGTTTTTACTAAGTCAATTTACAAATAAATTTTTATGAATTCATAACAAAACCATTTCAAATTCGAAGCAGAATTTTTTTCATTCTCTTCACCACGGACAATTTTCCCAGCACACAATTGGAAAAAAGCTTTTCATCAATTTGGAGGCTAATTGATTTCAGCACTTACCCACAAGTCCGTGGCTCTGGCCCGGGGGATGTACAGGATATCCGCCAACTAACAACATCATCAGTACATGAAATATACATATACTTACAAAACATAAATTTCTATTCCGTTGCGTTAAAGCATTTAAACTAAAGTATTTATTATTCAAAACAAAAGTGTGTACTTAGTTAATTTTCTCACGCACATAGATATTTAAAATATACAATTAATATGAAAAGCATTCGGATTATATGGATAAAAACATGTTTTTTTATTTATTTTTTGTGTTTTTTACTGTCTCTTTACTGTAAGCGACCAAATTGCAGTAAGTCTAGTGGTTTTATTCCATGTAATTTTTGGATAAGAGTGTCGATGACAGTTGCCTGTGACTTATTCTTATTGTAGAGTTTTTACTAGAGTTTTTCGCACTCCTCCTGTATAAATTTGGATATCATATAATAAATAGTTAATTACCCAACTAATTCAAAATTCCATTTATTATTGGCGCTTGTAATAACTAATTGTATTATAACATATTTTTTTTTTCCATGTCCGCTCCCAATACGGAGCATATGGACTCCTAATGGAGTTTATCTCAACAGAAATGTTTCTACGAGAACTGCCCGTTACTCAGTTGCTCAACCTTTTTTTTTCTAAAGAGAGTAGGAATATAAGGAAACATATTACCAGAAATATTTATTGACAGCTTGAGCTACGTATTTTTTTTGTTCATGCCAATACTCGGTTCCCGATTTAAGAATTTCGTAAGAATATTATATTTGATTCATTCAACGCATTCAGCGGTTCTTTGGTGATAGGTTATTGACACTTTTAAATTTTTATAAAAATAAGTAACTGAATCAAAAAAATGCTCTGGACCAAAATTATAATGATGATAACTTGCAAATACTACTACTTTATTGAGAGTGTTTGCTATCTCTATAAATAGTTGTTTTTTGCTGTGCGTGACATGTGACGAAACCCATATTACCAGTACACTATATTTGCCAATGAAAAAACTTTTGGCAGAAACCTTAACAAAGCATTAATTCATTGAAAGATTTCCAATAAATTTACCTTTTGTTGTTTCCAAATAAGCTGTAAAATTTTATGTTTTAGCACTGTGATATACTAATATACAAGTCACGCACCAAGTAACAAGAAATATATTTTTTTATTCAAGTATTTATAAAGCAAAAAAACTCTAGCACACTGTTTTTATTTTCAATATCAAAGGGTAATTCTAAAATATTTGTTTATCAATAATTCCATTTGAATTCTTCTTTTGAAGAAGTCAGTTGATTTAAAAACTTCGAATCATAATAATGTCAAACGAAATTCATCACTGAATATTAATATACAGGAATTTATATATATAAGAATATATATATATATATAAGAATCTCAAGGATACCTGTAAGTATCTTGTAATATTTTATTCATAAGTCAGTTTCTCCATTAAGTCTATCCTCTTTTATATAAATCATTTTCAGATGTGGTCAAGATTTTTCTTTGCTCGAATATTGGTGGTACATGAGCTACGTTTCACACCGCTGTGTGCGTTGATGCACGCTGCAAAACAACGGCGCGGTTTTAAAAGCGTTTCCGTGTTGACAGTTTGAGTCATCGTGGAGTGAAAATGGCGTTGAAATTGCACTGCACCATTTTATTGCGAACACAAACTAGGAATGCCATTTTTACTATCGTTCGGCACATGTTTTATTTTTCATTAACTTACGTATAACTAATATTGTTGTGCAGGTAGACTAATCAGGCAATAAAATGATTGATAATTAATTAATGGCATCCGCAGATTAACATCACTGAATTATAATTATGAGTAAATTGTAGTCGTTATGTTTTATATAATCTCTATTCTTAATTTCAATTACAGAATACAATATACATTACTTTTGTTAAATCATCCCCGCTCTTAATATGGAGTATATGTAGTAGTCTTTTACGAAAACTACCTGTTACTTAGTTGCTTTAGCCTTTCGTTTTCGAAGAGACTAATGATAGAAAGATAGAGCTAGGGCAGGACTTATGGTTACGCTACGTCATGTTTTTGTATCAAATAGGTGGGAGAGAATTTCACACATCAAAAATATCCTTTCTTTCAAACACAAATCCAAAAATTGCTTTAAAAAACTATTTATAAAACTACTCGTACTGTAATTTAAACCCGTCAGAACCCGTTAGTAGCCCATTAGTACCCCAAAGTCAAGTATGGTGACTATTTGGCTTTTGTTATAGTTAAATACTAAAATATATCAGGACCGGTTCCCCTCAGTGAGGAGAATTTTTAACTGCTTGATTTACAATCGTTAGTCTAAAAAAGCGGCCCTGCCCATAATTTGAAATTTCAAGACTCATTATCAGTGAAACTCATTCAAGAGTGTAATAGCGGTAAAGAGATACGATTAGGACAGGACTAATGGTTAACTAATTGCTCTCGCTACACCCCGAAATTTAAGGATTGGAAGGGTGGGAGGGAATTTTTAGACATCACAAACAGCCATTTCTTCGAACAGAAAATCGATATACCGATTGAAAAAATGCTGTTCGTACTGAGGCTTAAGCCCGTTATATCTGTCACGGAAGCTAACGACATTGACCGCTGTGATTCGATATTTTTAATTTAACTGAGACCACTTCACTTTTACGATACTTAAGACGTATTATAACGCATCAAACTACTTTTTCCTCAAATACCACATGGTTCACTTCACCTCTCAGGGGCTTAATTAGTGTAGTAGTTGAGAGGTACATGAGTGTAAACAATTAAGAAAAAGTTCATTATAGAGTAAAATTAATATTTCAACCACGAATTATCTTCTGCTTTTATGTCAATTTTATTGAAATTAAGCCTCAGCAAAAATAAATTAGCGACGTGAAGGGTCAAACGTGTGACAGAATACATCGTGATAAGGGTTACGAAGACTTTTAGGGTGGTTAATAATATACTGACACGGTAAATTTATTATGGACAGACCTGTTACAAGAGTGAGGAAAATAATTTCATTGGACTGCTATGTATACATTGGCAAAGAATTTTAGAATAGGTTTTTTTTTCACAACTATTTGGGCATTTCCGAACATTAGGACCAGCCCACGTAATTTGTTATTTATGTTTATTCAAGTTACCATGAGGTGCCATTGTTTAAGTCTACATTATATTTTGTTGATAAATTGCGTGGGCTGGTAGTGATAGGTTTATTTGAATAAAATTATAAGCATTATTAAACACGCATAACAATTTTTTTGGGGTGAAATATTGATTTTCGATTATTACATATCAACAGTTTGTCTTACTTTTTTTTACTGAATTCTAAATGATTGCTTTCGCTCGAATGCTTGTGTCAATATTTACCGTTTTTACGATGAAAAAATATTGAATTTTACTTAAATGTTTTACGAATATGTACACAAAAAGGTTTTTATCTGTCAAAATGTTTCCCCTCGTTATACGACTAGACGAAAGTAAACCAAATTATCCAAAGTCAAAATGTACCATATTAAGAATCTTTTGGAATATTTTTTAAATAATTTACTTTACTGAAAATGATTACAATACTTTTATAATCTCTTTATAATATTAGTTTTTATTTTTCAGCAAATGTATTAACGGTGATCGTATAATTCATAAGCTATATTATTCTAAAGTTAAATTAGCATACATATAACAAAAATAATAATTTATACTAATGTTTTAAATAAACTTTGTTTCCAGAATAATTTATTTTTGCCGAATAATGTTCACTGCTTGGGAGCGTTAATACAATATGGTTCTCTTCCTACTCGGTTCCATAGGAAAGCGTTTGAATCATTTAACGGATTTTTTGTACATTGATCTATCTACATATATCAAAATTCACGTAAGTTTGTGTAGTTTTTATACCTTCTTATCAAATCTATATGATTCGATTTGCAGAAAGAGCGATTCATTTACTACAATGCCTTTTCTAATCACCGTTACAATAGGTCACCGTTAAGACGTCGAATAACTCAAAAAAAAGAAATTACACGTTATATGCACATAATATGTTTAAAAAACTTTTCAGAATAACTCTAAGAACAAATCTATAAAATATCTGCTGATAATTTTTCGAAAGATTCGGTAATGTCTACTTTATTTTCTATAGAAAGAAACTGTATTTTTTAAGGGACGTGGATAATTAAATAATTAAATTGAACCTTCTACCCGACCAAACCTTGCAGACGTGTTAATTGAAATTGATTGAAATAGCTCCATTCGATTATTCAAGAGCATGACTTGAAACCAAATTTGCATTTCAACAGTTAATAGAAGGGCAGTTTACTAATCTAGTTATAAGGAAGATTAATGTCATTGTAATAATAAGGGACTTATATTTTTTGTCGTATTTCTTCCACCACAACAGCGATGGCTAAATACTGGACAAGATATTATTAACATAATTGGAATATGATATGAAATTATGATATCTATAAACAATTCAATTAGGCCGCGGTAATTCTTTGAATACTTATGATGAATTTAATGGGTTTTATTTCTATTTATAATTGAAAAAAAGAGTTTTTTTACCTTAAACGAAAAAATTTGGCGGCCTTTAATATTATAATGAAACACAAATACTGATAAAAAGTATTCTTAGTATTTTTTTCTGTAATTTAATACAAAAATAATCATTATAAAGATCTTTGTAGTTTTACGGTTTTTCTGAATTTCTAAAATTCATATCCCGGATTACCTTAAAACTTTAACAGCCTTTAAATATGTACATATATTATATAAAAGAATACAATGAAAAATCGAAGTTCACTAATAGCCATCGAAAAAAATCGATTATTATTAATATTTTCGAAATATAATTTAAATTTACAAATTTTCGGTGGATTTGGCTGTAGCATTGGAATTCATTTTAGATAAAATTTGATAACTGTATTATTCCACTGACCGTATTACAAATTGTGGCTCGTGGTCCACCTCTTAGAGAATCATCTTCAAGGTACTGTAAGGTTATTTATAAAGAAACATTGCTTTTAATTCTTACTATATAAATGACAAAGTGGAGTTAACCAAATAATATTTTTTTCTAATAATATCTTTATAGCACTCTTCATATCAAACTGTATTTGTTTATATGACTAGCATGTACATAATTTTTCGTACATTTTAAATTAACACTTACAACATGAAAATTCATTAAATCGTAATACTAAAATGTCGGCTCATTTTCTTCATTCATTCCAGATCGTCAACTCCGGGGGTACGGCAATATTAAATTGTTCAGTAAGTGGATCTCCTTTAGGCCCAGTGCAGTGGCTGCATGACGGTTCTCCGGTTAGCGGTGGAGAAACAAACTTAATGAATGGAAACATTCATGGTGACGGCCAGGTCCGCATAAACAGCGCTTTAGCGTTGGTGCTTCAGTCGGTTCGACGATCAGACGCTGGAATGTACCAGTGCATTGTCAGGAACGATGCAGAAAGTGCTCAAGCAAGTGCTGAAATAAGACTTGGAGGTAAGCGAAAAAGCTATCCATTTTTACTTTAAATCAACCGTTGCTAACATCAGACCTCGCCAACCGTTAAACTCCGGTCGTTTGAATCCCTCAGACTAATATTCTTTAAAAAAAAACAGTCAAAATACTATGTATATTTATGTAAAATAACAATTTTATAAAAGGGATCATTTTTATAAAGAAATTGTTGTAACGTTTACATAATTAATATAAACAACTAACAAATGTGTTATTAATTGATGCATGTATGAAATAAGTGTAAGGATTCTTGGCTCCAATGTCGTTACTGCAACAACTCCGTGGACCACTTGATTGTTCCCACGGACCACCTATATGGGATTTGGTTATATTTTTCTGCTATTTTTTTCAGTGTTAAAATAGCAACCATACAATTTCAGATACGGCACCCGAATTGCAATACACGTTCATAGAACAAGCTCTGCGTGGAGGTCCGGCAGTATCGTTACGTTGTTCTGCATCAGGAGCACCGCCTCCAAGTTTCCATTGGCTTCTTGATGGACAGGCAGTAACAGTCATGTCCAGAGGAATCAGGTATAACGAATTTTAGCTTTTTCTAATTGTGGTCAACGATAATTTCAAAGATCGGATTTTAGTCATAACATTTATTAAAATACAAAAAATACTTCGTAGAAGCATGTATAAAAATATTTCATAAATAGTAGCATAACAAATATTGTATATTTAAAACCAAAATTCGTTTATAAATGTATTGCATTTTGGTTATTTATTCACCATTAAAGTTTTTCTGATTTTTTTTTTACATACAGGATAAAAAAATTATAACACTGAAAACAGGAAATAAACGAATTATTATGAGAAACAATATTTATATTCCACTGAGTTTTGTCTTGATTGCTTTAAAATCGTACAAATTACAAAAACATTCAACCGTTAACATTAATAGCCGAATTTTGAATGGTAAATACGCATTCAGAGAAATAAACATTAAACAAGCAAATAGGTACGTAAGGGAGAAGATCCAATTTCCAATTATTGATAGAAGATAATTAGAGAGGCGCAATTTAAGCATTTTGCAATAAATTTGAAATAGGTGCTAATCACGGTAAATGTAAAAGGAAGTTTCAATATTGATTCAGTAAAATAAAGTTAAAGTTAAATATTTTTTTTTCATTTTTATTTCCTTGAAGCATAAATGTATTGACCTTAGCTGCGAACGAATATTATCGTAAATATATATCTAAGCTTAAGTTTAGTGAAGCTTTCAAAACTAATGAATCTTAAAACATGTATTGCGTTTGATAAAAAAGCGGTCTGAAAAACCCAACTTTTCTACAGCAAAAACATTTTCATAGTGAATAAATATGGTATTTTTTATTATTTCAGATATCAAATTGGGCAATACGTTACGAAAAATGGTGATGTTATAAGTCATCTGAATATATCTAGTGTCCGTTCTGAAGATGGTGGTCTGTATTCATGCCGAGCTGCTAATTCATTAGGAGAAGTTACTCATACAGCACGACTTAATATTTATGGTAATTCAAAAATATTTTTTGAATTAAAATAAAAACTCGATTCTCTATCATTTATTTGAAATTAGAATTCTAATCAGTGGCAGATTAAGTACTTAGAAAGCCCCAGACGCAATACAATTTGGAAGCACAAGTCAAGTAACTTAAAAGTCTCACAAAAATCCATATAAAATAAAAGTTCATAATGAAAACTGAATTACAAATATAAAGCTTATACATTATAATAAGTTATTTTGAGACTCCTAATTTTCGAAGGTCCCAAGAGCGCCCCGTGTGCTTATGAAGGTACTCTGCTACTGATTCTAAGCAAAGTTTAATGTAAATAATATATTTAGCTTGTTCAATACTTTGATAATAAAAATAAAATAAAATGAATAATTTTAAATAAGCAAACGGACGTGTAAATTAAATTATCAAATACGATATGCCTTCTTTAAATGGTGTACCAAATATTTGTATTTGTTTTTTTTTTTTTTTTTGTAAATCTATACATATTAATTTCAGGCCCTCCATATGTCAGATCTTTGAGTCCAATAAGAGCAGTTGCGGGAAGGGAAATCACATTATTTTGTCCATATTCTGGGTATCCTGTCAGGTAATTAAACAACCATTTTGTATTACACAAGTATAATGTAAAATAGTTAAATTTATATTTATTACATTAGTATCCGAGTTGCCAAACAAACACGTCTGGACATTGATTTCTAAATCAATGTTTGATTAGTCAAAAGTATGGATGTACGTGATGCTAAAATTTCTTAACAGCACTTTCTTTAACTCGTTTTTCAAACATGACCCTCTGGTAAAAATAGAGTTTGTTGTTATAAACAAGAATTGTGGGCTTATTTTTTGTTGTTAAACAACAATGTTCTACAACCACTGTGACTTGGCGCATTGCTTCATTGCATATTTTTTTTTCTCTTAACGTGTGTATTTAACAAACAAAAAGCATAACTTAATGTTATTTTCGTCAGTATAATATATAGATATTAAACGCCATTTTTCAAAATTTGTGACAAATTAATTTTTGAATGTTTGCTCCTCATAATATAAATTTGTGTGTGGGGGTCGTGGTGAAGAAAAGGTTGAGGAGCATTCATTTAAATGATGTTACGTTTTATTGTAATTTTAAAAGGAGCGTCTACATTTTTCGTTTTTTACCTATTTATATTACACGTATTATCTAACGCATAAAAGTTATTGTATGTAGTAATAGGTTATATAAAATCTACAATCTTATTCAATCCGATAATAATATACGAGCACTGACTATCTTGAAATGATTTGGTCGTTATTTTTGAGTGCTTCTATTTTCCTTGAGGCACTGCTTTCAGATAAGTATTATTGATCGGTTCTAAGAGAATGGCCTGGGGTTCATAAATGCAATCACGGGAAATCTTTATTTTATTATTTCCACTCCTCTTTCCATTTATTTTTGTCGTCCCTTAAGACTCAGTGAGGATTCGTATGTACAGCTCTGTGCTAAAACCATTTACAGTGTCTTTATCCTTCCAATTTTATATAGATTTTATCAACCTCAATTTTCACTTTAGAATAGAATTCGTCATCTTTCTTTCCGTACTTATTTATATTATTTCATTTTATTGTAAACCATTTGCACGGTTTATCAAATAATGTTCAATAAATCTGAATCTTTTAAAATTAAAATAAAGTATTTTTTCATTTTATATATCATAATGTTTTAAAAGGAATTGCAATTATTATTTATTCTGCCAAATAGCATAAAAGAAATAACTGACAAAAATTAAAAAATCATAACTATGATATCGTTAATGAAATATTCATTCATTAACGATTAAAAAAACTTCTTTCAATCTTTTTAACGCATCGTATCCAAAACAGCAGAAGCATTACTTCTATAAAGATGTTTGCTTTTCCGCTGTCTCATGTACACACCCGTGTTACATTACTACTAATTATTTTTGCAGGGCTGTCGAGTCATGTAAAAAAAGACGACTCCGAGACTTTTTTTCGATAATTTCATGTTAACTTAAGTGTATACATATATGTATTCTATTAGATCATCTTTAGTCAGCCAAGCATACAATCTCAACACTTTGAACTATTTTGTTTGAATACACATCATTAAATATATATTTAAAGAAAAAATCGAGCCACTCACTTTTTTACGACTCCGACTCCGGCCATAACACAGCGACTCCACGACTCCGATTAAGCAGCCCTTATGTTTTGTATTAATGTAAGACATTTTATAATAAACCACGACAAGGTGATTTTATTAAAAAAAAGATTCTCTATATTACGTAGAACTACATAAGCAGTAATGTAACAATTTAAAACATTTTCCCAGACCCTTTTGCCGCACTTTTGGGACAGGGGTGTGAAAAAGTGTAGGGCGGACCCTGTTTTAAATGTATACTATAATTTAAGTATGTATACAAATTTAAAAAGATCCTGATATTAAAAGACTGTTAAAAACCGCATTAAATTCACTCGTAAGTCTTAATCAATATCTTTATATTCCAGTTCGGTAAGATGGGAAAGGTCATCCGGTGTGTCACTTTCTGGTGGCTTGGAGTCACAAGGAAGTGCTGAAGGTACTTTGAGGATAGCCAGAGTCGAAAGTTCTCATGCAGGGTCTTATACGTGTATTGTCACTGCTTCAGAAGGACAACAAGCCCGTCGTGACATCCAACTCATCGTCAATGGTAATTAAACTATCCGTGGGTTTTCTTATCGAATAATAGTTATTAAATCAATTAAACTTTACTCTGTTAATACACACAAAACTTTGAAAACCGTTTTACGAATCACCCATTTTCTTTTTTTCAACGAATTTCATTTCCTTACCAAGCCTACAAATCAAAAAATCGTTAAATATAAAAAAGCACAAACTACATATATAACTAGCTGATGTTATTAATATTAAATATCTATAAAAAATACATGAAGAAAATGATTTATCATACATATAATACAATTCAACAAGGCGTTGTTTATTTTCCATTTGGATTTGTATTTTTTAAACCAGTGTTTTGTTGTGTCGATAATATCACATTGATTCCCCAAAAAGAATCCAATTGAATCTCAACATTAATGCTCTATAGACTATATGCATGGCTAGGAGTTTTTTTTAACAATTTTACCCAATTTCCAAGAATTTTTAAGCAAATAATGTAATCTCTTGTTGCCCATTCACCAAAAATCATTGGCTAATAATAATCTAATAGGAATAACCAGATTGATGAAGAACAAGTACAGCTGTATATAAGAACCTAGTGTTCACAGGATTAATAGAAGGATAAAAATACTTATATTAAAATAAATATAATTCATATTTTATGTTGTTTGATTTTCGTATAATGAACCAAATATCCCTTGGAACTTTTCAGATCCTCCAGAAATTCAGCCATTCTCATTTCCCAGCAATCTGCAAGAAGGGCGTAGAGCGCAAGTTAGCTGCAGTGTTAGCTCTGGCGATGTACCAATTTACTTCTCTTGGTTCAAGGATAGTTTGCCAATACCTGCATCACTTCAGGTCATTATAATATATATTATGAAATAGTGCCTACCATATTTTTTTCTTCCCAAATTGAACGCTGCTCTGGGATTTTGTTGTATTGAGTTTTATTATTACTATGTGTGATACCCGTCCTGGTTAGATTATAAGTACTCAGCAACCTCTCACAACTCTCAAATTTAAAAACCAGCTATAGATCTGTTTAATATATGCTGTTGATATTCCAAGGGAACCTGAAACCCAACTCTCATTCATCCCCTCCTCGTAAAAAGCCACACGATGATCCATCAAAGGGATGTACTCAACATATGGGACAATATAATAACTTGAAAACAGTGGTGGATTATCCCATAAGCGTAGGAGGAAAACGCTTCAGGCTTCTAAATCTTAGGTGCTTTAAAAATAGCAGATATTATATAAAACCCATATATTTTAAGTTCAGTTTTCAATGAGTATTATTTTACAAAGAATTCTGCAACACATTTATGTTATTCGAAAAACAGAGCCTCTAAATATTATTGCGAGTGGGCCGGGCCCTTGGGGCCTCCCAAGTGCGTAATCTAACAGTGAATTCTGGAGACACCGTGGGGGCGGTCGTCTTATGTGTTGAATAGGGAATAAATATAGCCAAAGAATTATTATATTTATAACAACAAGTTAACAGAAATAATTTTTAATTGGTGATGATTTTTCTGATTGATGACACAGCAGCACAATCAATAAACTTATACAATAAATCAAAAAAAATATGAAGACAATTCTATTAAAAAATAATTACTGCTAAAGAATTACTTACATCAAATATGATAAAATTTTATATTTTTGAATTATAATAAATCGAGTAACATCTTTTACCAAAAATACAGATTTTATTGTAGTCAAGCAATTAATTGCTCAGAATAAACTTGTTTCAGATATTTTTTCGTTTGAGCGTTTACCAAGCTTAGACATAATTATTGTTAGCATACTGAAGTTTCAGGTGAATTTTTGTCTGTATAAAAATTATAAATGTTGTTTCTGTATTTTTTTATTATTTTATCAACATTTACTGACATCACTGCATACTTACATACCAACATTTATTGAGGTGCTAGAATAAGCTAACCAAAAACATTTCTATGCATCTCAATAATTATTACTGACATCACAAGTTCGACTTTCAATTTATTTTTTCCTTTGTAAGTGTTTATCTAGATTCTAAAAATATTAAGTGTATTACAACTAAAAAAATATTTGCAAACTTTATTTGTTTGAGATAACTGCAATCAAATTTCAAACGGCATGGCAAGAACCTGTTTGTAACATAATATTTATGTTTTTTTTTTAAATTCCTATATAATTACTTCAAAATGCTGTTTTGGCAAATTACATTTGAAATTAATTTTACTGGACTTTGAAGACATTGAGAATAAATATTTTTTTGTTAAATAACTAAGATATTCCATATCAATTTACTTTGATTAAAAAACAAAGGCAGAGTTTTGTAATGAGTGATTATTAATATTAATATTATGTAACTGCTTTGTGGGAGTTAAGAAGTTTCTAAAGACCAATTGCTTTCGTTAAAAAGAATATTGTTACATTCATATCTATAAAACTAATATTTTACCATATGACTAAAAATATAGGGTGGAGCTTAAAAATTTTGGTGATCGTTTACAGGTAGAAGAACGTGGTGCAGAATTTTTCAGTAATCTAGTGTTTAAAGATGTAGCGTCTCGACACACTGGAATGTACACGTGTGTGGCAAGCAACGCTGCAGCCAAAGTAAACTATACAGCTGAGCTGGTTGTCAAAGGTACACCAACGCACCGTCACTAGCTGCCCAGCCTACGCACAGCCAACAAAGTGAAACTAAGAAATGTGTTTTTCGGAATATAATTATGTAAATATGTAATTCTCTATCAGTATAAAAGTATCTTTTATTTAATGAACTGCATAAGTATTACATCATCCCTCTTTTTGGGTAGATATTAGTATACGTATTTGTATTACAATAGTTTTTAAGCGATCTCCTTAAAAATATATTATTGAAATGTAAAAAGTATATAAATAATTAATAGCAATACATATTTGGTAATCTGTGCAAATAATTTTTTTAAGGAAAAATATGCCTTAATTATAAATATCAATATCGCAGATATTGCATGCTGCTTTAGGTAGTTACGTATTCAACAATTTTCGTCATTTGTTGAAAGGGAATAACAAAAAATATATTCTGAAATATAAAGACATTTCTGGGTTTCATCTACCACTGGGTTGGACCTCACAATCAGCGTTGCACCAGTGCACAGTGACTCTGTACCCTCAAGCACTTTCAGTGGAATTCTTTGACATCACCAGCAGCCTGCCTTGCACTCATTTTTTGACTAGTTTCACAGTGCTCAAGCTATGGTTCACATCACAAGCTTCTCGGTAATTAAATAATACTGTTTTGATATTTCACCAATATTATCGATAACACTTGACACTCTTGGTTCAAAGTTTGTCGAAACTCATTTAGTATCTTTGTGTCAAGAAGCTTATGATATGTTCCTTTCAATGTTCTTTTCCTTTGCAGGACGCTGGAAGAGTTCATTGTAAAGAAACACTACTCGGCACACCTTAGCACCTGCACCATGTATATCACCTCACATTTTCATTGTTGTATACTTTTGAGCACCTTGCACATAATGTTTTAAATTTTATTCTGTTTTGAAGCTATGCTTGCTGTGGACTTAGATAGCGCTTGAAGGGTGAATATTATCACGTATAATAATATTTCTTATACATATTGCTAACCAAAATACTGTAATTATTTCAGGAAAGTTATTCTTTGCACTCGGCACTCATCTTTTCTGAATAGAGCATCTTAATATTTCTCTATTTCAATGGATCTATCTAATACCCTTTTAAGACATTGTTGATTTTTAAGCGCCTTCTAGGAAATAAAATTGAAATAATTTCATAAACTCACAAAAAATTCCTCAGAATTGTTTAATTACTTGAAAAAACTACTTCCTTACGTAAATAATTTTACTATAATAAATTTCATGAACTGTTTTGATGTTATCTCTGTCTCTATTAATTATATATATAAATTCATGTAATTGATGTATATTTGCTGCTTCATATGGGAACAGTTCCTCCGAAATGGGTTAGTGAACCCCAAGATGCCTCAGCTTTGGCCGGAGGAATACTCTCTCTTCACTGTCGTACTAGGGGGTCACCGGCACCGCAAATTACATGGCTCAAACAACAAGGTGAAAATTTATTTGCATAATAATTTAGAACCAATCATAAATGTTCACTCACCTATAAATATATCAATATAAATATAATATTGCTACAAATTATTTCCAGTTGAATCTCTCTTGAAGCCTCATGAAATTTGTCATATATCTTGATGGTATCACCTGGGTAATCCACATGAGTACAACAGGGCTTGTACAAGTTTTATAACTTTTTTAGATGAGAATAATTTTGCTTGATTCTTTGTGCTGGTAACATGCCTTTGATTAGTTTTCTTTATGATTACAGGACAAACAAGTGGAGACTTCATCCCTTTGGTCAATCTGGGAGGCAGGTTTAAATTCATGAGCAACGGAACACTTTCCATTGAAGGAGCTTCATCTTATGATGAAGGCCAGTACATGTGTAAAGCTGATAACAGTATTGGAACTCCATTGTCAAAAGTTATCTTTGTGTCTGTAAATGGTATGAAATTTTTGTAAATCAATATTTTTCTTTTATTATTTTATAAGCAGTTTACTTAAGTTAGTCTTCTTTATGAGATAGAATACATTTCGTTTGAATTTTAGTTTATATTTCATATAAAATATTTTGTTGATCCTCCTACTACGTTCATACTATTCGGATTTTTCAATTTATGTAACTATTAATTTGTATTCAAAAATATAAATTTCTGTTATGTTAATATTCTCTCTTATAAAATATTAAAAAAGTGCATTCCAATCCAGGGTAGGAGGGTAGTCCCATCCTTTTTTCTATACCCTCTTCATAAACAGAAAAGTTTAACAATTTAATTAAAACCAGCTCTGTTGAGTTGTTCCAGTAAAAATCCATATGCTATACATTTCAAAACAAATATGATCAACAACAAAAAATGTAATATTTATTATTATTGTGATTATTTCAGATCCTGCTCGGTTCGAAATTCCGTCAAAGAATGTTTCTGCACGTCGCAATGAGCCCATTACACTCATTTGTGATGTCATTGGAGACAATCCTATTCAAGTTCAATGGACACATAATATGAATCGACTTGACTTGAATACCTATAGGTAAAACTACAGAACTTTTTCCAATTAGTTTATTAAATACTCAATTGTTATGTAGGTAGTAACTAGATTTATAATATTATATGGTTGCAAACTCGCTCATTTGTATGCACTTTACAGGTTAAGTACATCCGAAGTGAAAACTGACTCAGGCCTAAGATCACAGTTATTCATCAGTAGAACCGACCGCCAAGACTCTGGAGTTTATAAATGCCAAGCTGTAAATGCTTATGGCCACAGTGATCATTACATTTACTTATCCGTCCAAGGTTTGTTTTTACTTTTGCAAAATATTTTGAGAATTATTAAATTGATATAAGCCCATCTTAACAGCTTAACGACCGCGGATGCGTATTTCGTATTTCGTATAGTCTTTGAAAAACAAAGGTTGCTGGCCGGCGGACTCATATATGCGTATAGGCGAAGTATCTGGAAGCTAAGAAAATTAAATTTGGTAAATATATCTCAATTGGTTTACAAATTATACTGAATTTAGTAAAATTACAATTTTTGCTAATTTTTTGCAAAATTGCCCGGCCGCCAGGTGAAATTCTATAAAAAAAACGTGCGGTTGTTAAGCTGTTAAAACATTAATCTATCGTTAAGAATCTAATAAACATCATTAAGTATACAGCATGGTAAACTTTCAGGGAATATTTAAGAAACATTTTGCTTTTTACTTAAAACAAAATTTTCAAAAACAGAATAATAGAAGTTCCTTCTTAATTTAAAGCTAAAAGATTACATTTAAACGTGTACACTTGATTTCTATTTCACAGGAAAGTCACATTTTAAATCTTATTTCCAACATTCTTATTTCATACAATGTAATTTATTTGCTTGTTTGGCTGAAAATACACAAAACAATAAAGATTTATTAATGCATCACTTTTCATGACTGCAATTACTAGAACTTCCTCAATTAGATACCTAATAATTATTATAAATACATAGAAGTCTAATTCTTCTACACAAATACTTAACAATATTATGACATATTGGTGGCACGTTTCATAACTTGGTTTTTTATTAATTATGATCTCAGTCTAATAGCTCTAATGAATCACATGCTAAGTGTAATATTACTTCAAATGCAGAAAGACCAGATCCGCCTCACTCATTAATAGTATTGGAAACCAGAAGTCGCACTGCTCGATTAGGATGGGCACAAGGCTTTGATGGTAATTCACCACTCATGGGCTACAGCGTTCAACACACACTATTCCATGGACTACATACGCAAGCTCAATGGGATGATGCCATAACTCAGAATATTTCCGTGCATTCCCTAATCATTAATCAACCAAGCATACCATTAGCGACAACTAAGTAAGTAGTTATTGAAATGAAGTCAATAATATTTAAGCTTGTCGTGATAAATGCCAATATTTGGACACAAATAATTTGTCAATTCAACTAATTTCTTTCAGTTCAGTCGGACAATCAACTAGTCAATATGAAGCTGTGGTATCTGGTCTACGGCCTCACTCTAACTATGCTGTCAGAATACAAGCTATTAACCAGATTGAACACAGCCAGTTTACAGAATCTGTCATAGTAAAAACCACTGAAGAAGGTATTTTTTTATTTCCTGTTGTCCAGTCAATCACTTCCAATGTGTATTATTATATAAATTACTATTTGCATATTAAAATAAAAAAATATTAAATTAAGAAGTTTCCCAACCAACCTCATTAGATCATTTTGAGGCTAGGATAGAATTAATTGTTGGTTAGTCCCTTCCTGCGCACTGCTTTAAAAATTTGTAAAAAAACAAAAATATTCTTATTGAAATAAATTCATTAATTGATTGATTGAAAAATCTACTTCAGCAAAGATTCATATTAAACCAAAATAAATATTAATTTTAAATATGATAGGATTGTGTGTCAAAAGTTACAGTTGCTAGTTCTTATATCTCTAATATTGTTATTGTATCATTGTCAACTTACATATAAAGAAAATTAGTACGATATAGTTATCGGTTGAAATGCTATTATTAAAAAATACTTTTATCCATTTAATATTCATTAGAGTAAACTACAAACATTTTTTACTTCAGCTCCTTCAGAACCACCTCATAGCTTACAAATTCAAACCGGTGGACCAGGAGAGCTACATCTTAATTGGCAAGCACCGCCTCGGGACTCATGGAATGGAGAGTTATTGGGCTACACAGTCTCTTGGTACGAGCTCTCTCCTGGTACCAGTAGTTCTACCACGAACAAAACAGCCACAGTAAATGGATGGTCCACAACAGAACTAACATTGACAGGGTTAAGAAAATTTACTAGATATGGAGTAGCTGTTCGAGCATTCAATGGTGTGGCTACTGGACCTGCTTCAAAACCTTCAACAGCCACAACTCAAGAAGGAGGTATTTTCCTCTATTTCAATTGCTTTTTTGAATATACCATTTAAATCAATTACATCTAGTACACTTTTGTATGTTTTGTCTGAAATAAAACAGTGTATTTCTCCAAAAATACGATATCCTCTGAAAATAAGTCCAAGCGTGACTTTTTGATTGATATCTATACATCAAATTCTGGGGCTTTTGGAGTCGAGCTCCAATTTCCCTTTCATCTGGTGTATTTTGATGTCACTTTTCCCGCATAGCATCCTGGATTTACCTGGGCATAGGCGGGTGCATGGTCTTTGGTTTTTGTGGTGGTATTAGTTCTCATTCGTAGGCATTACATGTGATACTGGTGGTTGATTTAGTAACCTCGAGCTGCAGTTAATTAGGGTTATGCTTATCTGATCAGTTAACACTTTTTTTTGATGTTTTTTTTTTTAATTATTATTTTAATCTTTTGCCCTCTTTTTTTTGTTATTTACCCTCGAGAGGAGGTCAAACCAACAGTGCCTGCAATGGTCGTTCAGGTTTTGGAGATTGGGGCTTTAGCAGATGTTGATAACCAAACATGTGAATGTGGGGGATCGGGGGGGGCTAAGGAGGTTTCAGTAGGAGGACTCTCCGCAGTCACGCTATGTTTTTGTGAGGGTAATCAACGTAGTCGTTGAGTAAATTTTTGATAGATTGGTTAGGGTGATCCGCCATGTCGCTATAGAACTTCTCCCACAGTTTTATGACGTGATCGAGGATCGGGACTAGGTTCATGTCTTTGGGTAACGTCCCTAAGTCCTACCCTGAAAATAAGGCCTAGTTGAAATAATGAAATAATTGGTTGTACACAGGGCTGATTTACCAAAAATTGTGCTCACAATTGCATTAAAATTTGATATATCCCCAGAAGAATTCAAAGCATCAACACACTGGCTGAATAATTTCCTTCGGCGACATGAAGTCACTAAGAAGATCGACAAAAAGATAATGACTGAAAAATAGTGGAGTCGTTAATAATCGCGTAAAAAATTCATCAAAATAAAAATAAACGTTATATTCTTACATATTCCATTAAATAATTCGTAAAAATGATTTTCTAAACATCTTACATAAAATTTGTTGGTGATTAATAGTTAAGTGGTTTGTATCATGTGTTCAAATACTGACATTCTTTCAATACATTTTCCAGTACCTGAAGCACCTCCTACAAGTGTATCTTGCATACCACTGTCTCCTGTAAGTGTAAAAATAGCATGGCGGCCTCCACCATTGGCACAACATGGAGGACTTATTCAAGGATACAAAATCTTTTATATTCCACAGTTAAAAGATCATAGTAAGCACTTCCCAATTAAATAACATGATTTTTATTGTGTATAAAATTTGAAATTATCACAGTGAAATTTGATTAAAAAAAGAAAGGCATAAATCCATAAATTTTCTTCACAGTTTTTAATAATTATAATTAAAAAATATTGTATTAACTTTTCCGGTTCTAAGCTCAAGAAATGCGACCCCAATACCCACATTTTCTTAAATAACTATTTTAATATGGGTGATACAATGTTTATAATTAAGGTATTCTTATATCATAGTTTTTTGGACATTTTGTAGTCTATATAAATACGCGATAACGCGATGCGATAACAAGATAAGCGCCCACTTATCAGCGATCGTTCGTTAGATAACTGGGCTAAACGCGTCAGTTACAAATTCATATTTGTGCTGGGATGACGTCTTTTTTACGCGCAACTTAAAATATGATTATTTATTAAAAAAAACACAGATTTTTATAAAAAAAAGTATGAGGAATGATGCAGAGATATTTTAAAAGTCTAAGATTTTTTTTTTTTGAAATTCATAAGAATAAGGCCAATAATGAGGAAACCACTGGGGTCCCTAAACAACCCCCATCGGCAGAGAAGTATTTCTCTAGTCTCCGAGCCGCGAGAGTTAATAAAGTTGGGTTGTTGGAACATTTTAACTCTCGCGGCTCGGAGACTAGAAAAATACTTCTCGGCCGATGGGGGTCTTTTAGGGACCCCAGTGGTTTCCTCATTATTGGCCTTATTCTTATGAATTTCAAAAAAAAAATAGTCTAAGGGCTTTAAAATATCTCTCTGCATCATTCCTCATACATTTTTTTTATAAAAATCCGTGTTTTTTAAATAAATAATCATATTTTAAGTTGCGCGTAAAATATACGTGGTTTCAGTCCAAATGTCAATGCGCGACTGGCACACTTGCTTAGCGGCGTTCAGCTTATAATCTTACGAACGATCGCTGATAAGCAGGCGCTTATCTCTTATCTTATCGTATTTATATAAACTACAAAAGGTCCAAAAAACTATGATATAAGAATACCTTAATTATAAATATTGTATCACCCATATTAAAATAGATATTTAAGAAAATGTGGGTATTGGGGTCGCATTTCTTGAGCTTAGAACCGGAAAAGTTAATAACAATATATTTTATCTCCATTGCTTGCAGTTGAATATAATGTGGGCGAAGTAAAAAGAGTGTCGACAACAGAAACATATCTTCACGCCTTACACAAGTATACAAACTATTCAATACAAGTATTAGCCTACACAAATGCAGGAGATGGGAAACGCAGTTCGCCAGTATACTGCACTACTGAGGAAGACGGTAATGTTATATATACATACTAAACATATTGAGAAATAATTTTTAAAGTTTTATATGGTAATCATTTTTTTTTCTCTTCTGTTCCCAGTTCCATCTCCACCTCAAAGAATAAAAGCATCAGCTTTAACAGGTGATTCAGTTCTTGTCAGCTGGCTACCACCACTTAATCGTAATGGAGTTATATCTCATTACACTGTTTACCACAGAGAAGCTGGACGGTGAGTATTTTCATAATATTGTCAATACAGTTCTCGCATTATTCGTTTTCCGCATGAATTATTTATTTTTTATAGTCTCGGCCAAGCCCCATAATAACGATGTTTAGTAATCCTGCGTGAATCATTCTCCGATTTACCCATTTTCTCGATCTATCATCTAAATATTATTGTTCCGACACAAATATTATCCCGACTGACCATTTTTGTTGAAAAAAATTTTTTCATGCTCATAAATAATTTTACTTCACATATCATCATTTCGCAGATTTTTCCAACTCACAACTAAAATGTCTAAATTTCTAATGAAAACTAGAAAAAACTGAAAACAATTCAAAATACTGAAAAAAAAACAAGGCTTTTGTTAAAATTCGCTCGCTGGAAGGGTCCTGTTAAAATTTAAATGCCAAACTGAAAATTAGCAACTTACTATTTAAAAATATACTAACACTCTTTAATAAAAAAAAGTGTTAATAAATATTTTTTTTTAAAACTAAACATTTATTTTAGTATTATTGAAGATTTCCCGCATTTTTTATTTGTTTACTAGCTGGCCCGACGAACTTCGTACCGCCTCAGAATCAATAAATGTTGTGTTAATTTATTGCATGAATTAAATTCAGTTTGAATGAATACTCAAAATGAATTAAGTTCAATAAATGTGCAAAATTCAAAATGAAAAGTATTTTAATTACATTGAAATGATGTAATTCACGTGGCACAGTCGATAGATTTAAAGGAATGCAGTAGATCAACGATTTTATTTTGAATTGTGAAGTTTAAATGATCCACATCTTTTTTCTTATCCGCAAGAATTGCTCGTTCACTCAACCAATTGTGATTTTTGTGATTAGATGTTTGGGAACATTTTGTTGATGAAGCCGTCCTTCGTTGAGACGAAATTGCGAAAATTCGGCGGAATCGAAATCAATCCGTTCGATTCTTCAACAGGAACACGGCCGTTACCGACGATAGTCAACAATTGCTTGGAGAAATCTTCGGCAGATGGATCGTTTAGAAATGCAACTCGCATGTTTGTCGTTAGCTGAAATTTCTTCACATAACGCCACAGAGTCGATGATTTGAGGCAAGCGTTTATTTCATCGACAAAGGTCGATCTTTGAATGACTGGTAGTGTTTGTCGGAAATCGCCAGATAGTAGAATCATCGCGCCTCCAAAACATCTTGAGTCATTGCACTGATCTTTCATAGTTCGGTTGAGTGCTTCCAATGCGCATTTGTGCGCCATTGTCCATTCATCCCAGGTGATGATTTTTTTGCTTCCAAAAATTTGGCCATTGCTGAGTGTTTCACAATCTTGCATGTCGGTTTTTCAGTGGTTTGAAGGTTTAACGGCAATTTCAACGCTGAATAAGCCGTTCGGTATCCTTCTATCTACGTTGCCGCTATTTCAGAAGAAGAAACTGCTACAGCAGTTTTATATCTCGCACGAACAGTGGCCATAATCAATGACATGAGGAATGTCTTCCCAGCTCCACCGGGCGCATCGAGGAAAAATAAGCCACCATTTCCATCATCAATTGCCTTCATTAACGTATCGTACATTTCCTTCTGTTGAGTGTTCAACACTGGTACATTCGTTCAAACTGATTGCTTCAATGCATTTCGATCATATTTACGTTCACGTTCCGATTCTCGATTGAAAGCGTCGTTCATTCCACAATCTGGCGTTGGCATTCCTAACTTGACTAACAAACTGCCGCATATAATAAGACGACTCCAACTCCAGCTTAAAAATAATTAACGACTCCGACTCTGAAGAAATTTTGCAACAATTGCATTTTAACATATATTATATATATGCAGTGCTTTTTTTTGAAAAAAAAAGGTGCCGGAACGCACTTTTTTCGAGCATTCTATAAGAAGGTATATTACTTATTATATATTCGAATATCATTTTGATAGAATTAATGACAGCTTTTCATATAATGCATAGAAAATAAAACAAAATATACATATTTTAAAATAGAAAAATTAAACATTTATTAAAATTTCGAGAAAAAAAGGTGCCGGAACGCCGTTCCGCCGCGTTACAGGGTAGAAAAAGCCCTGTATATATGTAATACCATCAGATCATTTTAAGTCAGCGAACCATGCAATATCAACACTTTGGACTATTTTGTTTGAATACTCATAATTAAATATATTTTTCAAAAAAAATCGAGCCGCTCATTTTTTACGACTCCGACTCCGGCCTAAAAATAACGCAACACCTCGACTCCGACTCCACAACCCTACACCTCAGAAGAGAGCAACATTCGTGGAAACGGCAGGCTTCGTTTTTGCCAATCAATCGAATACATCCAGCATCGAGTATCCCCAAAGATGCGATGCTTAACAATGTAGTTTATCATCAATCAGCGACCGGATTTTTTGTTTGAATACACGTGCGGTTATATCGTGCCGATTACTTGATGTTTGTCCGGGGAGCAGCAATTGAAAATTTCTATCCATTTCGGATTGCACGTAAAGGTGATGAATAGATCTTGATGATTGTAATGAAAAACATATGTCATTGCATCTTGCGTATATGCATGCATATGACGCGAGTTGAAAATGTACGTCGCCGGTAGAATAGCCAATCAACCAACATTAGCTGCGTCTTATTCGCGCCACATTATTAACCAATCTAAATACACTGTTCCCGCTATTAGACATGCATCTCGTGTTTGACCATAATTGGATAAATAAATTTTCACACCAGAATGAATTATCGGAATTAAAACTTTATAAAAATCGATGAAAATTCAAAATCGCTCCTACATAGCAAGCAGTCAACTGTCAAAGTTACAGTCAACGCCATCTCGTGGATATAATTCAAACAGCATACAACGTCGTGTGTCCTCGTTCCATTTAGAAGAAGTTCAAATTTCAAAACAAAATGTATGAAGACATTAATTTTCTTTATAATTTCTTTTCCGTGATATTTTTCCGATGTTTTAATGCTTATTCTGCTATTCTAGGCAAAGAGAAATTTAATAAATCAAAGATCATTGAAATCCATTCAGTAATTCTCGAGATATACGTGGTGTAACTAACCCCACTTTGTTTTATATATATAGATTATGGTCCCTTGAAAAACGTAGAATTGTGGTTCTACTATAATATATAAAATATAAATAACTCTTTTTCAGTATTGGAAAACATTCCAGCTATACTGTTACAGTTGATAATACAAAAACTAGTGAACTAGTTTACGAGGTGCGTAATCTAGCTGAACACCAACTATATGAATTTTGGGTATCAGCAACATCAGGGTCTGGGGAAGGGGAACCTACCTCCATTATAGCTCAGGGGGCTAATATCAGAGGTAAATTATATTTATAGCATTAATACTTTGTATACAATTCCTGTTCAATGTATGTTTAGTTATTTAAATTGTATGATTTATGTTAGTCAAAAATAATGAGTCTAACTTTTGACAACAGCTTATTATTACTTTTACAGCGCCAGCCCGTATAGCATCCTTCAGTCAAGTGATTCGTAGAGCCGTTGGTACCCCAGTAACTTTATCATGTATGGCTGTTGGAAACCCTTCACCTAGAGCTCGTTGGTTACACCGTTCTCTCACTATTACACATGCACCGCATTACCAAGTTACACCTCAAGGAAATCTCAATATTCATAGTAAGGCAACTTGTTCACAATATTAAGCCTCAAAATGTTAAAACTTTTTATTCAATGTTTTTCACATCCTAGGAAATTATTATTTTATAAAACATTCCAATTAATAATTGAACAATGTAAAAGTGTACATTATTAACTTTTTTTGTTTGAATATTGTAATAAATTTCTAATATTTAATATTTTTGTATCAATTTTCTTCAGACGTAGATGCAATATCCTCTGGAAACTTTACATGCACAGCATCTAATTTATTTGGAGAAGATTCTATAACATATACTGTGGTAGCCATTTTACCTCCATCTGCAACAACATTAGGCCTGCAATATACAACAGCATCTACAATCAAAGTTCATTGGCAAGCACCAAACGATGGAGGCTCTCCAATTTTAGGTAATATTATTATTTGACGGTTTAATATACTTAAACAAAAGGTTTAAAATTAAATGGCCTTGTGAAATTTGCTGAGAGTAATCTTGTTAAAGAAATCAAAATGTGAAAGAAAATAAGCCGAAATAATATTTATATTTAGTTACATAATGTTACATTAATTCTCAATGAGAAATTTAAAAAAGCATTCAATATTGTATGTACAACGAATTCACGTAAGTTGAGGACTTATTGTATGCAGCGGTGGATTACCCCATAAGAGCACGGGGCGCGCACTTGGCGCCTCCGAACCTTAGAGGCTTCAAAAAAGCTTATAATTATTGTATTTACATGGAATCCTGTTATCTGAAAAACAGGATCTCTGAACCATATTACGCCTGGGGTTTCTCAACAATTAATCCATCACTGACTGTACGTAGTTATATCATAATAAAAAACGTATCAATATATGGTCTTTTGATGAATTTGTTTATAAGCATTTTTGTTTGAAATGATATTGTAACTCTTCTATGAAGCTGTCTTTTTTCAAGTGTCATTTATAAACAATAACTATATTTTCAGGTTATACATTATTCTACAAAACTGAATCAGAAAGAACTTGGCAAGCTATTGAATTATCACCTGAGGCAAATTCGTATGCCATGGAAAGCCTGAAGTGTGGTACGTTGTACGTGATCAAGCTTCAGGCTCATAATAGAGTGGCAGCAGGGGGCATAAGTGAAGTACTTTCAACAAGTACTAGAGGATCCGGTAAATAGCAAAAAAATATCAATATTTTTAAAAATAAGTAATCATGAATCAAAAATACAAATATAAAATGTCAATAATGAAATTCTTTTATTACAAGTGCAAAAATTTTAGTGATTTATTTTTTAAAAAATCTTCATTTGAGTCTATTCAACTCTACAACTTATCAACATTGTAGAGCAAGGGTGCTCAACCTTTTTTGCCCAGGGATCGACTTTTCAATCTTAAGTTTTCTCATGCCTCTTATAAGAAATTTTATTTAGGGTTTTTTCCCTTTTTCAAACTTAGAAATGTTTATTTTAAATGCGAAATACATATCATTAGATAGGTATGTGTTTACAAAATAATTCAATTTTGGTATTTTTGTATATTTTTAACATACATGGTAAAATTCATGTTTGAAGGAGCAAAAAAAGAACAAAAAAAAAATGTGTAGTTTTTTATTGATTCAAATACAATCATTCAAATGTTAAATTTATTGAGATATTTGACATTGCGTATCGTTTGCAATCTGCAGATAATCTGGTTAATAACCACTTGTTGCAAAGCGCATGCAGTCATCAAGGTGGGTATCTGTCAAACGAGTCCGATATTTGGATTTTATGTAGTTCATATGAGAAAATGAAGATTCACATAAATACGCACTACCAAAGCATAATGATATTCGAATATAGACGTCTTTCAAATTTGAATATTTTTCTGGAATCATCACTCTCTATATATGAGAAGACTTAAATTGTGTATTTTTTCGAAATTCACGGAAGCTTTCGGAATCAACCAAATTTTGCTTTGGGATCGACAGGTCGATCTCAATCTACTGGTTGAGCATCCCTGTTGTAGAGTATGATAAATCATTATTTGACATGTTAATGAATATGTTCTGCTTGTAATTAGCAATCTGATACATAATGGTTTTTCCAGTTCCAAATGCCCCCAAACCTACTGAATTAGTTTCTTCAAATTCATCAGCAATAAAGATTAATTTATATACATGGAGAGATGGAGGATGTCCAATAGTTAAATTAAGAATCGAATATAGAGCCATTGGGGAGATCCATTGGACAGTTGCAGCAGAAGGTGCTTTAGTTGACAATTTAGTAATAAGTCAATTGCTCACAGCGCAGTGGTATCAATTAAAACTATCTGTATCGAATGATGCCGGGACCACTCAGGCTGAGCTCAATGTGGACACAACAAAAGAAAATGGAAGTAAGTGACTTAAAAAGACAGTTTAATTAATTGATACTATGTTACTTATAAATTTCACTCTGTCTAATTCAGCGTTTCCCAAATGATGAGTCGCAACCCGGTACCGGGTCGTAGAAAGCAAAAGCCAGGTCGCCAATTTCATAAAATAAAACTGTATATTTACTATATAATTTCGTAATACCTCTCATTAATAAATTATTGCTACGTTTCATTTCTATATAGGTTTATCAGAGTAAATTACTTTGTATAACATATAAAGACTGTATGGACATAAATATACTGTTTTATTTTACCTATAGGCCAGTAGTATAGACCATAACAAATTTAGTGGGTCACTAAGGAGAAATATTAAAATAACCGGGTCGCGGAGGGAAGTTTGGGAAACGCTGGTCTAATTCATTTGATAAACTAATGATTTTGGATGAATACAAAACTAAATTTATCAAAAACTTTTGGCAACTGTAGAATCATTATTTCTATATAGAATACTGAGACAATTATTTAATTAAATATATCAATCTGATATTTTGTTTTTCATGTTTTTGTCTGTTATGCAGGCCATACATTAATAAACAAATGGTTCCAGAACATGTCATGGAACACAAAATTCACGTGTTCACGCAGTATCGTTGAACATTTCACGTGACCCGATATAGGTTCCCACGTTTACCGTCTAAAACCGAGCACAAACGAGGAACCTGGGAACATGCATGCGCGCGCAGCTGTAGACGAGCTGTCAAAGGATATTTCGTCATGACTTCATACCAAACATATGACGTTTTGTGGAATACATCTAATAATAATTATCAAAACCGAATACTACTTGCGAGAATATATACGTAAGCAACTCTCGTCGACATCAACTCATCGGGCGTCATTTTAGAGATATATTTTCGACTTTGAAATGTCTCCCTATGTGACAGTTGTCAAAATAAACCATAGACATAATAAGTTGTATTGGATTTATCTATGGTATAAGAATTAGTTATCAAAGTGGATGATAAAATAATTGTATTTTAATTTTAGAAAGCTTATAAACATAAGTAATTAATTTTATTCGCATTTTTTTCATCCAACAAAATCAAATAACGTTCGTTCGGACGCAGCACTGTATAACATAACCTCAACGGGTGACGTTTCTGTGACCCCTCGTGTGTTCAAGAACAAGCTCTGGAACATAGTTTCTGATAAATTACGTAGATAGTTTCGGGAACAAAGTTTCTTAATGTATGGGCCTTTTTATACACATATGTATCTAAATAAGTAGCAATGAAAAAGAATCACGAATTACTTAAATTATAGTAAGGGTATTAATATGTATATTTTTTTATTATACATAGGTCGTATACCAGCATTGGATCCAAGTGTAGCTTTGGCTGGTGGAGGTGTTCAAGCAGGAAGTTCTTTTGGTTCCTCTTTTTTACTACCTGCCGCAAGTGCCGCACTTCTTCTTGCTGCTCTCACACTTTTAGGATGCATTATGTTTAAGACTAGGAGGTTAGTATTTGAGTTTAATATGTAAATATTTATCAACTTCAATGGACAAAATATTATTTAGCAATTAATTTTCTATCTATCTATTCAGTAGTCGTCAATATCTTATCACTTCAAACGACAGCCACTTATTATGTGAATAAATAAGTTAATATTTTTTCACATCATGCAATATCTAATTCTATTTTAAGTACTTATTTATTTTAGTCTGGGTTCCAACTCCTTAAAATAATGATTTAACAATTTATTTAAAATTGAATATTCCATTTAGAAGTTGATAATGTTTTTTTAAGGTTCCACTGTTTGGTAAATAGTCGATATTCTCGTGATGATCGTAAGTTAAGTGAAAGTAACGATCTTGAGAGAGAGAAACTTCGAGAAGGACAGAAGCTCTACTCATCATCGTCCATTAATGGCAATGAAAAATCTAATGATGACTCCTCAGGTATACTTAGAAATTTAATTTTCTGTATAATATTAATTGTTTTATTTATAATAGAATCCTAAATTGACGATTCGTAGTTATGGGTTTATATGATCGCATTCTACATACATTGGTAATGCATGACAAAACTGTCCTGCAATTTTGGCTTCAACAATATTTACTTGTTCAGCAGAACTGTATGAGATAAGTCCATATGCAACATTTGGTGAAGTGACAGGCAGAACAGGTAGAGGATCCGGCGGAGAGCATGCTCTTCATTTTCGAACATTCAGCGCCCCAGAGAATGAAGCAGGACCCGCTCGACTTCCAACCAATCATAGGAAACATCGACGTTTACACCGATGTGATACATTTGAATATGGTATTTATGTCTGTAATTAATATTTATTTTTTTATTTAATTTTATGATGGTTCTTGGAATCACATTTTACATTTAGCTTTTATAACAAATACACTTCTAGAATACATTTTGATAAAATATAAATAAGGAATCGACTTTTGTGATTTCTCTATTTGAATTTAACATTCTGTCATTAGTAATCCAGATATTTGTGTCAACATCCTCTATGAAAAAGATTGTATCATTACAACTGATTAATGTATAATGCCATTCATGAAATAAATTGAGATATTGTGACAGAGGCAAATTTATTTTTAAAATGTACTTAGTTTTAATCAAACAATTGAACACACAGTTCAATAAATTTGAAGTATGTAATACATAAGAGCGCACTCTAGAACAGTGTATTTTTACAGCTGCTCATTGATCAAAAATATAACAGTCAGATTCCAAATGTTTTGTATACTGTCAGAAAGTTTCGGAGGACTGGTACCGGTCTGCGTACCATAAGACGAGAAACACTGGTAAAAATAAAATTGTTATTTTTTGAGTACCTAGACCAGGCGTTAGGAACCTGCGGCCTTTTGGCTACTCTGGTGCGGCCTTCTGACCAATTCTGTAATTCTGTAAATTTTTGTAAATTGATAAATTCCTGACTATAAAAATAAAGACCTGAAAAAAAAGGTGCCACACTGCTAATTTGGGCAAATCCGTGATTTCTTGGGATTTCGATGTCAAAATCTTTGGAAGACCTAAAAAAATGGTCCCACGCTGGCAATATTGGGAAATCCGGAAATTTCTGGGCTTTATAAATTGGCATGAAACTGTTTTCGGCCAAAGGTTCCCTAGTCAATGTTTACTGCGGCCTTAATATCTCATAAAATATGATGTTATTTTCTTTTAGACGAATCAACTCTGTCAAAGGCAATGACAGTTGAAATGCGTGGAGGGCATCTTGGATTCAGTGGCCGGTCTAGTGGGGGAAGCAAAATAGGTCGAGGATCAGGTGGAGCAGCGTGGGAACGTCGAAAGCATCGTGATCCTCCCACTACTGACTCTGAAGACAATAGTGATAGTCCAGGAAACACCACCACAAAAGGTACTGTTATAAAATCAAATCTCTTAATTTTAGCAGTTAATTTTTTTTGCTCTCATAATTTTATATTTTATAGTTTAATGTTTCCTCAACTGCCATTTATAATGAGAAGCACCCTCATTTTTACATACCAATAATAAAAAACATCAGCAAAACCTTGTTTTAACAAAGGAGTCATATTTAAGTTATATACATAGGAACATACTTTCTTACCATCAGCATGAAACTTCATCCGATCAAATGTCAAATTTTTCGGAATTATTGTTTTCCTTGTCATCCCAGAACATATCCTTTTTTTACATTTTTTTACATTTGACAAGGATTGTTTGTAAGATGTTAATGGCAATAAGATGCACTCTTAATTCACAGATTCCAAAATAGATAAAAACATGCATCTTTTGATGAAGGAGAAATGGTTACATATTCTATATTTTATTTTAATTTGATTCATACTTATAATATTTAAAATAATATATTTCTATTATTTTGTGTGCAATCATCATAGCTTGCATCTGCGGTTTGCGCCAATGTTACATGTGCAATTTTTTTGTTGATGTATGTCTGGTTACTATTTATTTTGCACTACTTTTAGGCAAATTTCATTGAATCGGCTTGTGATTTTTTAGTTTATTTTATATATGCAATGATGTAAGCCTGCTTAATTTTAATCATAGATGGTTTATATATTGTATCTATTTCATAGATTTTTGAATTATTTAACTGGGCCAAAGTCTTTTAGCATTTGCTAAAAAGCTGCAGGCTTCAACTACTTGCATTACAGGTTCAAGATGCACTTCACCGTCTCCGGTGAGCGGCGAACGCAGTTACACTCCTGGCCGAATACAAATAGCTCGATGCAGCAGGTAGAACTCAGGTAGCTTGCCCCTTGCCCCATACCGCGCGCTTCTCCCAACACTATCACTGCTTTCAAGCACGCCTGCATTCCTAGCTATTTAATTTAACTAGCCAAATAGATTTTATATATTTTTTTCACATTTCCTCACTATTTAAAATTCTTAGTAATGTTTAATACGGAAACTGACATAATCGATCATCAGCAAAAGAAGAAATTTATTCACCTCATTTACAGGTTACAATATATAATATCAAATTTTGAGAACTTAAAAACCATATTATATGAAAAAATTTGTTTTTGATTTTTCCACTTGCTTGTCTTAATTTCGATCCATGAAATTTTGACAACAATCAAATTTACTACTGAAAAATAAAGTAATCAAATAAATTTTGGTGTAATAAATTTTAAAAATGTCTAGAATTGTGTATGCATTTTTTCAAAACGTTATGTAGCCATAAAAACTTGGTCTTGGTCAAACTTGATCTGTGTATTAAGCAGAATATTTTAATATTATTTTATAAATTATAATGTGACATCTTATTGATAGACATTTTGGTGTTAGCAAGACATTTTATACTCTTGATTGAATTCTGATGACAGGATAAATTTTGTATCTCTTCTAAGCCAGTATATATATATAACTGACTAAATTTAATAAGATTAAGCATAGTTCTGATGAAGGCATACGCTGAAATAGCTGTCAACTATATATAAAAGAATATTTGTAGAACTAAAATACTTTGTTATTGTTTCACATTATTGCATTTTATACTATTATTCACCATCATATATTTCAGTATTTAACTCTTTTCTTCATCCTGATTCTCACAATCAAATAATTACTTATGATTGAAGCAACTTTCCTGTATATAATAAACTGTTTCCTCATTTCAATAATTTTCTTTGATCAATAGTAAAGAAAATGTTACTTGTTAAGTCCAACAGCATGTTTTGTTCAATATTTATTAAGACTCATTTTTTCAGAGAACCATAACTTTCAAAACAATAATATTATTTACATCAAAAAATCTCTTATATAAGCTTATTTCAGTATGAAGGATTACAAATAATAAATCTTGTATTCGGCTTTTGTTTGGTTTTGAAATTATAATTTGAGTTGATCACACCTACACAAAAACCCAAGGATCCTCTGTCATATTATCATCTTACAGACAATGTCACACTGTAATATCATGATAACTCCACATTGTCCGTTCGTGATAAATTTGGATTGTTGGTGAAAAATAATTGTAAACAATTGTTTATCTCACGAAAACAATCATTGGTTTAGGAGGAAAATGGTTTTACCTTTTATTGATTGATATCGCAATTAATATGTGTGAAACTTTTATAGAATTTCAGGAGAAAATGATTAAAAACAAATTTTGGATTCAAATTAAATATTTTGAATGCTGACAAATCAAAATGTATGCAACGCATTGCCTAATTTATATAATATTTTTTTTATTTTGTTTCAGTGGTGTATATCTGAACGGTCGTGGTTGTATAGAAACAGGAGCTTCAGGAATATCATCACCCCATCCAATTTCTGATTCTATCTCTAATATTGCAGTGCCACCAGATATTACCATCCTTATTGATAAGTGAGTTGTGGATAATGAATATTATCTATTTCAATTCATTTATCCAAAAGCATCATTTTTTGTATGTTGAAGAGAGGGTCAGTTTCAAGGTCACAGAGAGACATTGAAACTGGCTGGGTCCCACAATGTGGATGCCTCCGGAGATCCTCAATCCTGCTTGCCCTTTTTTCCAGGGCTGTGGAGTCGTGTAAAAAAAAGACGACGCCAACTCCGATTCCAGCTTTTAAATAATTAACGACTAAGGAAATTTTTCAATAGTTTCATTTTAACTTATATATCTATATGTATACCATCAGATCATCTTTAGTCAGCCAACAATGAAATGTCAACACTTTTTACTATTTTATTTGATTACACATCATTAAATATATTTTTCAAAAAAAATCGAGCCGCCTATTTTTCACGACTCCGACTCCGGCCAAAATACTGTGACTCCGCGACTCCGACTCCACAGCCCTGCTTTTTTCTGAACAGTGGAGTTCCAGGGTCCTCGAAAATCGTCAAATTCCATCCATAGAATGTACTCAACGGAACTGAGGGATTCTAGCTTGCCATGGGCGTAGTGGTGTAGGAAGGGGTCCTGCTGCCCATGGAGATCCTCGAATTTGCCGCCCCCTATACACCCTCTTTTGTTTTTAAATCACTTCTGCTATTTTTATTTATGAACTAGGAGTTTTAAATACATGCGCCTTAATGTTTTTATGTATAAATATAATTTATCGAAAAATATTGCACTTATTTCTGAAAATGCCGCCTCCAAAAATGTGCTGCCCGAGGCGGTCCGCCCCTGCCGCACCCCCCTTGCTACGCCACTGCATGGGTGTAAAATTGATGAAAGGAGAAACCACATATAATGATGACATCCTTCAGTGCTTTGATAGTTGTTATAACTGTTTGATTAATTTTCTACTTCACAATCTACCTAATTAAATTTACATATCTTCATCATTCAAGAGAAATATAGTGATCATGTACATATTTCACGAAAAAAATGGACAGTGGACTATTGACACGTAAGTTTCCACAAATGGAAAAAATGTGTTATTTAATTTGAATGAAATATCAGGGGTAATAAAAGATTGCAAATGTTCAAGCATTTCACTTGAACATTTTACTTTTTTACAATAGGTCACTTTCTTGAATCTGTTTTTTTAAGAAAAATAAAAAAACAGTTTTCAATATCATTCTTTGTGTTTCAGGTACCAACAAAAAAAAGAACAAGAACGAAGAGAATGCACTATCCATGTATAGTTGTGATTTTTACCAAATAATATAAGTATTTATTATTCCATTAGAAGGCTCTTAATTATATGAAAAAATGACTGTACAATTATTGAAAATGAAACATATCAGAATAGACTGGTAATTGATATTTAAAATATATATTTCATATTTTACTTTAATTGTTATTAAAAAAAATATATTATACACGACTTATCTGTATTGAAATTAAAAGTGTAATAAATTGTGTGTAAATAAAACAAGTTAAGGTTTTTAATTCTTTCCTATAAAAAAACACAAAACAATGGGTGTGGACTAAAATTGATTTTATTCACATCTTTGTTGATAAATCTTATAAAAACAAGTGTTATGTGGACCAGCATTTTCCGAATTGTTTTCTATGAAACCCCCTGGCCTCAGGTTCTACGAATAATACACGGGAGATTCTACGAAAACATTAACCCTTTGAAGAGTATCAACGTACCCGTGCGTTGGAGTAGCTTGTCATCTATTATCTATTGCCATTCTCATATTTTTTATTGAATTTTCGTTATTTCTTCAGATATGGATACTAGACACATCCACCGGTGACATTTGGCCACCACATTATTTTTATTTTGTATAGCAAATGAAGAAACTGTTTTTAAAAAAGGGTAACATTTATAAACAAATCGGTAGCCATATAGTATTGAGCGTAAAATTCTATTTGGGATCGATTCTTTTCTGGAATCGACATCTCTGAGCGGCACATGTAGACAGATGAGAGCAAAAAAGATCTTGACGCAAAAGCGAAGTAATAGCTTCTAGAAAAATATTCAAAAGTAATAATAAACTAGTTTATTTTACATTTTTAACTATGAGTTTTATAATTAAAAAAAATATTTACTGCTTGAAATAATAACTAAAATTCTTCCCAGATAGGTCCGTATACAAAAAAAAGGTTTTTTATATTTTTGAGTGTGGCAATACTGCAAATAATCAAAATACAAGAAAAAACCTAATTTAGTAAAAATTAACTCACCACTCAAAGGGTTAAGTAAAAATACACACATTATAAATATTATAGGTACAGTAGTCAAATCTTGAGGCGAGTTAAATATAATTGTGACGAAAGTATTTAAGAAGATTTAGTTCTAAATGCGAAAGAAGTGCACGAAGTTTAAATAGGGTGGCCAAAGCACTTCTTTTGGATTGAATACTGTGGTGGCCATAACTAAGTAAAAGTCCTTAGATTGTATGAACTTTGGTAGAATTTGTAGACTTATTTTCTGGACCTTTAATTGCAATAATGTATAAATTAATAAAATGATACCAGTCGAAAATTGCATTTCATTCAAAACATTTGTGTAATGAAGAGGTGTCAGTGGGTTGATGGTCAGAAGTTGTAAGGTGAAAGGGCTTATATGAAATGAAGCAATGGCTTTTGCATCTAAAACTATAAGTTGTATATCTCATAATTAGTTTATGTTTTATTAATAACACCCTATCTACAACTATCTGCTGTGTAAGCAAATGGTACCATGGGATTGTATCTATTATGTTTAATGAATTGCTTTAACTCAAAAAATAGGTTGCAATATATTTTGGAAAAGGAATTATTAATTAATGTAAAAGAATATCTGTCAATTTAAAAAAGAAATGCTTTCCTACTGAGCTAAAGAGTTTTCAAGACAGCAGCATTATGTTTAAAAAAGCAGCTGTTTTAGATACACATAATATTTGTGTAACAATAGCACTAAATTAATGACTTTGATCATTCACAAAATCGAATGCTGTTAAATCGTATCCACTCAATGTGGAGTAGGTATATGAATTGATGAAGGGTATCAACATAAGCTGTTTCACATGAACTAGTAAGTATTCAGTGACATTCAGTGTATTTTTTGAAGAGTGAAAGGATAGAAAGATGGGACTAGGAATGGACTAGTAGTAGCTAGAAAATATGAACATCATAGACAACATCCATGCCTTTGAACACAAATCTATATATAGATTAACAAATTCATTTAAGAAGTTATCCATATGAGGATTCACACCCTTGTACCAAAACAGGATAATGACCCAAGATGACAAAAAGTATCACTAAAATATTTAATTTTAATACGTACGTAGATGTTTTATACTCTGCTTTGTCATAAGTCATAAATTATATGATGAATCTGTACTGTGTTGGCAATTCCAGCATCTTTTCATCATAGAAGGATCAACCAGAAAGTAGTGCTGTAAAGTACTTTGGTACTGTTTAAATTTGATTCTCGTTCCCAATAAATAATTGTTCTCTCAGACAAGAATAAATAAAATGATATCACACATAAATAAAACCACAGTTTATAATAATTATGAATTATTTATTTCACCGTTTAAATTTACAAACCAAAGTCTACCACCTAATCATTTTATGTTATAATTTACCCGTTATTTTTATTTTACATTGTTTTAGTCAGTGTTTTTTTAAATTTAAATATAAAAATCTCCATAGGAGCTTGTATTAGATATACAATTATTCTTTAAAATTGCAGTCGTTAAAAGTTTTCATTGAAACATCATGTATAGGATTATCTAAGGTGACCTTCATTACGTTTTTCAATCACTAACCATTATAGTTTTACAACTCAAGGTTATCTTTATACCATGTTTATTAAATATAAATAATTTTCCAACATAATACATATATAAAATACAGAAATATCGAAATTCTCATGATATATTTATCTAAGAGTTGAAATTATATTTTCTCATATCTTTCAAGTTTCAGCTAAGTAATGTAATATTGAGTTTTTTAAGAAACCATATTTTCAACTAATTAGAGACAGATTGCATTGTAATTTTACTTAATATACTTCAAACACTTTTGTTACTTACTTGTTAAAGTTTGGTCAATTAAGTAGTAACAGAAATGTTTGATTAGTTGATGAAGAATATTATGATATGAAAATAAACCAAAAACTTCAAAATAATTGATGGTGTATTGCTTTATTTGAGAAAATTTCATTTAATAATTGAAATGGATTGCTCTAAAAATTCTTTGATAATTTATAATAATAATTCTCAATAAAGTGCCATTGTAATTTTAATCTGTAAATCTGATCTACTTTGGAATATTTTAGTAAAATTGTGGTCAATTCTATGTGATTGCTCATAAAATCATTCTGCTGACATAAAAAGACATGAGATATACAAAAATATGAATAGAAACATAGAAACAAAGCTTTGTATTTAAAATGGTAGGTATTCAATATTTTTTATTCACAACATTGCAATTTTTATTTAAATTATTTGTTTATATTTTTTTGTTTAAATGGACTCTGTTGCACCTATTCATTAAAGATAATTTACTTAAAAAAAGGTTCCTGTTGGTAAAAAATACTGTTTCCATTTTATATGTTTATTATCATCCATCTTGTAAATACGAGGAAGAGTACAAAATAAAAGTCGGAAAATATTCGTCTATATTCTCCATTTAAAAGTTGTCAAAGTAAATTCAATTTTCTTTTATAAATAATTGTCATATTTATTTGGTCGTATGAGGAATACCTGTACTAAGCCATTTAAGGAAAAGATAAAATGGTCCTTAAACTTATTATCATTTCATACCGATTTGCTCCCTTTTATTAATTATTTATTTTTGTATAAATTTCAAATGTCCTGCGAATAATAAATATTATCTTTTACGGCACTTAGCGAACAGAGTCCACAGTTATTAGTTAGTTTACTTAACGTAAAATTACTTAATTGAGGCAAATTCCATTTGTATATTAAAATTAAATAAATACGATTTAAAACAATATTTTTTATTTATAATTCTAGTCAAAATCCACTCAGTGGATAAATTTCACTTAAATTTTATTTACGTTTTTTGTTTAATCCCTGGCATGGGTCACGGTTTATGTAATTCTAGCATTATTATCAGTATAATATGTAAACATTATATATTTTGTATATTTATATATTGATTCTCTTTTAATTAAACTTAATCATTATCGACATGATTGACTTCATTCCGCACACTTGAGTGACAGTATTTTACAAAACGAAAGTTATCAGGTTTTAGTACAATATTTTAGTTGATATAATTAAAATTCTTTTGATTTGTTACTCATATTCAATCTCTACCTAAACTATGTGACTCTAGTATCTTAAATATTAAACATTATATGTTTTTTTTTCATGATAAATCAACACAATATATGATATATGTATAATATAACAGAGTAATTTTGGAATGTTTTACTTCCGACCAGAAAATCTAATACTAGCTCAAGCTATGATAGAACCTGGGTTATTTTTTTTCATTCGACAAGAAGATTTATAACATGTTTTTCACGTGCTGTGCAAAAAAAGTCTACCATGGTCTTGAATTTTTTACAATTTGGTGCGTACACACGTTATAGAGTATACAAATAAACATTACACTTCAGTGTCATTTTAAATAGTCGAAAACTAAGTGAGGTGTGTGTAAATGGCTTCTTGCATTACATTTAGTTGCTAAGTAAGATAGAAGTACAAGAGTAGTGAATATTGGATTACATGATAAATAGTAGAGCATATATTTCTAATATTATTAGACAATAAGAATGAGTCGAGAATGGGAGTGTGAATCGCCAACCTTATAGAATAAGTATGATAAGTATACTGTTATTTTATCATGCATATTATGTACGAGAATAATGTCACTAGCTTAGTTCCAGACCTATTCATAGTTATAGCGATACGGTAAGTACTAAATAATTGATGTACACAAAAAATTTCTATCGTAAGATATGAATTCAAACTAGAAACCATTTTGACTTCTAAGAATACATAATATTGCTCAAAGTGTTATTTTTCAACTGGAACACATAAATGGTCCTACAAAATAGCAAGAAATTAATGTTCTGAGAAAAATATTCATTGAATTTTTGTATTTCATTTTCATCTCCCAATAATAACTTCTGTTAATTTAATAAATAATATTACAATATATAAGTAGGGTGGTAGAATACTGAATCTTGAAAAATAAATTCCTTAATGCAAATTTGAATGAAAATACACAAACCTTTCATACATATTCGACAGTTTTGCTTAGCATTTAAGCATTTTCAACTGGAACCGAATCACATATTTAAATAATATCGTCGTTAATTTTCTACCAGCACGTATCTCATATTTTGTCAGTTTTGAGTTTTTTGATGTAATGAATTCAGAATTTCAATACACACATAATCTTTTAAATCATATTCCAAAAAATATATATTTCATGCTTTATTTAACCTAATACAAAAACGTTGGCGAAAAAATCAAATTTTTCAAATAATATGGTCATGTGCTATGTTTAGCATGAAAGAGAGGGTGGCATGGATGGAAACGTCTTTGCTTCCTTCCTTATTAACTTCCTCAAAGATATTGAGGACAAAACCATTCCAGTGGTGTTTTATAGTGATAGAAAGTGTTAGCGTTAGCGGTAGCATAAATTAAATTTATGTGTCACCTGAAAACTTGTACTTTTTGAGGTACAAGTTTGTAGAAAATTACCAACGATATGTGGTATACATATGTAGGATTTTTAATTATATCTCAGTTTGTTTATTTACTGAATGTTATATACGTTTTTACAATTCATAAATATAGAATTAGTATAAATATGCATAATAGAAATATATATTCATTATAACTATCTACAGAATAATAAAAAAAAACCTTTATATTGAAAATTGCCATCATTATAATATGCTCTATCCATTGGACAAGCAATAAAATGTCAATAAATTTACTTAGTCATTGACAGATTAGCTAAAAAATAGAATTGATTAAATAAACAGTATCCAATATCCGAGAAAATTTACAAAACAAATCTTACTATCATATTTATGTTTACACTTCCGAGCAATTATCTTCATCTCACTAGTGCATTGAAAATATGTTTATGATGCCTTTGAGGCATTCGTTTTTATTTTAATTGACAATATTACAGAATCTGATTCAAATAAGCTATGTGAGTAAACTAACTGCCCTGCAATACATTTAGTAAATTTATCTGTCAGTATTTTTAAAGTATCCCGATGGCTTTGTACATAACAATTATATGTCAATTTTAGAAATTGCTATGTTTGACAAACACAAAATTTTAACAGAATAAACGATTGAATGTGTTTTTAAGTATTGTCTTCACTTGACCTGCTTTATCCGATTCATGCCATCTATTACTAAATTAATGATATCGAATTATTGTGATTTAATGAGACAATAATCTTTTGATATTATCTATTTCAAAATGCATAATGGCGCATTTGTATTTTTCTGGAATGGTTTTAATTAAATGGGACTCAATTAATGTAATTCCATCAAAGTGCAGTGATCCTATCTTAATCCATAATGTAACATTAATAGTTCGATGTGTGAATTATATAAATCAATAATTAAAATATGTGAAAAATTAAAATTTCGGTACACACAATGATCTACTTAATTTAAAGTAAGTATTGCATTGTTTTCAATAATGATAATATAATATTTACCTTAGGATAACAAAATACATTCAAACATTTCACTTTTGAGGGATGGCTAATCGACAATATTTATTGAAATAATACCAACACTATTCATCAATATTAATGGAGATACATAAACTATTGAAGATAGAAAATTGAAGCTAGTCCTAGTAAGTTAAATTACAAGTAAGTATAATTTATGCTTATCCAAGAGCGCTTTAATCAAGACTTTTACGACATGATAATAATTTACAGCCAATTTTGCTATTTTATTCGTAATTAATAAAATTTTAGGCGAAATCGCCTTACATTGTGTATGGTTTTTTGATTTTAAAGGCTTTTAAAAATAAACTGAGAATGGTGCATAAGTCTTATAAACAAAGAGGTCTTCAAAAAATGATTTAAGTTGGTTTGCTCCATCTGTTGGTAAAAAATTAAAGACTTAATTACTTATCTACATCGTTCGCAATTTTGGCCACATTGGAGATACCTGGAAGCCCTGAACTAAACTTATTGAGATATTCTTTGCTTATCATCAGAACAGGTAATAATTATTTTTCGGTCGCTATAGTGCTAGAAGATTAAATTATTTTGAACAATAAAAAATGTGAGTTTCTCAGTTTATTTTCGCCCCACAACTCATACAATATTTATTATAAAAACGACTAAAACAATAACGTTCGAACCAAAGAGGGTAATTTATTATACTTTGTTTTATCGATTTTTAGTTTATTTTAATCAATATTATTTATTACAATATTTCGAATAAATTGTTGTGCACCTAGTATTTCTAAGGATTGACTTAATGACACTTACTTCAGCACGCTCATTCAAAAAACAATTATAAACTTTTGATACATTGTAATCAACTTTATACACTATTTAGATGTAGTATTTACAGAAAAAAGAATGAAAACGATAAAAAAATATTCTTTACCATCCATTTTATTTTTTTATAGTATTTCAAGAATTTTTATACAAAATTATGGATTTTTATAACAAAAATGCAAATTAAAAATATTATACTAGTTTTAATCTCCTGTCTAATGCAAAAATAGGCGCAATTACAAGGTGTGAATATACTTTTGAATTTAATTAATCATACCATTTTTTGGCGCAATATTTATTGTTGTTCAACTACGGTTACAATTTTTAGACTGAATCTTATTAATTCTAAAGCATGGGATGCTATGGGAACATTATTTTTAATTATATTGTAATATTTACGATTTGCATCTTATTGAAAGAGGTGGTAAGTAAATGAGCGTGCTCTCCTGCATAGCATTCATAACAGTTATTTAAAAACGCTTGCTTTCTTTCATTGTCATGTTGGTGTAAGTCATTTCAGTAATGGATGCCATATATTACATATTATATATTACGATAGGAGAATCGCAGTTATCCAAATAAAAATTCTATATTATCATATACCTACTTCACTTTGAACACACACTTTTTTGAGCGAAGTACCCATTGTCACTTCATTCGCCGGCCCTTATAAATACTTTGAATAACGAATCTTCAGAAAATAAAGGAACCTTTACATATTTTTCCTGATTTAAATTCAGATCAGGTTGCATTTATAATAATTCACTTAATTGAAATATATCACTCGATGAATAGTCAAAACTTCGAACATCAAACATACATACACCTAATCTTTTGGTCCATTGACAAAACAAAAATATTTGTATGGGCATACGATGTGTTACTATTTGGTATAATATCTTTACATTATTTCGAATTTTATAGTTTATTTTTGCGACTTCTTGATATTCTTGTCGATTGTATTCATTACCACTTGATCATGCAGATAAAATGTAAAATACGTTGATTAACTATTATTGAACAATTATGTGAGGCGCAGACAGTAACACGGCAACTGTTGCGATTATTGTGAAAAGTGTGAATATGATCAGACAAAACCTGAAAACAAAAAACAAATTATCAGTGAACATTAAAAGTAATATATTTTTCGTTGCCATGTGAGGACACAAAACATGTTACTTGATTTCTTAGTTTTTTATGGAAAATTCAGAAATCTTGAATTTCAATTATTGTAAAAAATACAACTCTACTTGAAAAAAGTGATGTGATTAGCTCCATAATACAAACTATATATTGTTTAGATGGCTAAATAAATTTGGATTTTTACCAGATTATACTACCCAAAATTCATATATTTAAATATTGGTTAAAAGATATTGAGTTTATAAGCAAAAGTGGGTTTTAAAACAAGCACCCTGAAAGGTTTGCTTGATAAAAATTATGAGGAAAACGAAATTATTTATTTTTGATAAAGATAAATTCATGATAAAAAGGATATTATTTAATTTTGTTAAGTTATGGAATTGAAAGTTAAATTAAAAGTCAAAGCACACTCATATAAATGTCACGGTTTCGTTCTATAAGCTAATTAGTTAATGACAGTGGGGTAGCAAGGGAGTGCGGTAGGCGTGGACCGCCCAGGGTGGCACATTTTTGGGGGCGGCATTTTCAAAAATAAATACAATATTTTTCGAAAAATTATATTTTTACGTAAAAAAAATAAGCCACATGTCATTAAAACCCCTAATTTATAGATAAAATAGTATAAGTGATTTAAGAACCAAATTAGAGGAAATATTGTGGGGTGGCAAATTCAAGGACCGCCCCGGGTGGCAGGAGCCCTTCCTACACCACTGGTTAATATTAGTTTAATATGTTTCGCGGGTACTTGATAACCCGCTGACCCAAGGTTGGTAACCACTGGCGCGAGCTAATGAATCGGGAATTTATAGAGAGAGCAGAATGATATATTTGTTTGGTTGATTATTCATGAATTCGTAAATGATTTTGGTTGGTTTTTTTCAAAACGGATATTTAATAAAGTGGCGTAAAATATGAAAAATATTTTCTTTGTGTTAAGCAATACTGTCCAAGTTCGTCGCTCTTCAAATTTTCGCAATAAGAAAAAATATCAGGACCAAAAAATCTAGCCATCTATAATGCCATTCAACCTAAAAGTTGACGGTTAATTTTAACAAATAACACCTTAAAAGTGATTAATACATCATTATGAAGTCCACTTCATTTAAAAATGGGCCAAAACATCGCAAATCCAAGAATTAAATTCGTTCCAATATTTATGGCATGCTCATAAGAGTCTCATAGAATGTTAACGATATTCATACGAAATGAACTTTAATTCCGTTCTTAATATTTCCGTAACCCGCAAGGCGGCTTTGTGTATTGTTAAGGCATATGATTCTTGGAACCTAATAAATGTATGACCCATTTACCCTTTCTGCTCGGGAAATTACTGAATGTGATCGCAGGCTCTTATCTAAGTCCCTGAAATCGTTTTACTTGGCTGCATTAATTTAATACCAACGAAATAATCAAATTCAGGTTATCGGAAATGGTGTTTGATTCGAGCAAAGGCGCCGCCACGCATAAATGCGATAATCGAGCTTTCAAACTGATGCGACATTTAATTAAAATTAACGTAGTCAATGAATCGCGTTCAAGGAGTTATGCAAGTAACTTTGATGTTCTAGTACCCAATTTGAATAAATATAATCAATATTTCTACACAGATCAAACAATAATGACTTGTAGAGTATTAAAATTACATTAAGGGTAAATAACCATACCATAAATATAATTATTTTACGTAAATTGAACAAAAAGACGCGTTGGATTTAAAACGTTACTTATTAAACAAGGCTAACTTTATTTACAAAATCATTATGCAATATACAAAAAAAAAAGATTTAATTTGCTGTAAAAATATTCTCACCGTTAAAGCGTTAGTAAATAAATAATTAAAATTCAAAGAATCTTTCGTTAACTTACTCGAAAAATGAATGATATAATAAAGTAGTGTTCATATTTACCTATCGACTACCATTGCAGCAAACTTCCAATCACTGATGAGTTCAGCTTCTTCGTCAGCCTTTTTCATTCTGCCAGTGATGAATTGCACCTCTCTCAAGATGTTGTGAAGCTCTCGATGTGTACTCGAGAGAGGTAACGCGTTACTTTGATCCTCGACCGTTGCTGGCCTTATAAAACTTCTCCGGAATTCTGCCCTGCTTTTTGACATGTTAGAATGATGTATTAAACATTATTACAATGCTATGTTACGAAAAATTAAAAAATACTTAAAAATTCTGATATAGTATCAGAATTTTTTCGTATTTCCGTATCATATTTCATAATTAAATATTCTGTTAATCTTGCTTTATAGAATAACTATAATAATCAAGCTGCACTGTGTATTTTATAAACGGTTTTTATTGATTAAAAAACATAATTAAAATCAACTTAAGCGAAGTAACTTATTACAAAGCTTTTATATCAAGTAGTTTGTTTAAATTTGATAAAAATAGAAGGAAACTCATCATGCTAGATTAAACAATAGTGCATAGTTTCTTTGATGCGGACTAGCGAGAAATATATATGTAAATTGTCTATTATGAGTATTATTTGACCCCATTTGATTAATAACACATTCGTGTTCATTTCCAATTTGTTATACGATTTATTCCAGTCTATTTTATCATTCGTATATTCATTAATTCGCCTAAAACGCATACAGGTTACCGATCCAATTATAAAAGACCATTCCACACAACTAAATAAATGAACAGAAGTACTAGGCGTGGGTGGTATGTTAATCGCAGGTAAACTTCTCTTTTGACCGCTTTACATCGTGGTTAACGGGTTTAGTTTTGCCAACTTTACCAGTTGGAAACAAGTGAGTTAAATTTCAGTGTTAACTTTTTCATTTTAAAATGCAATCACAGAAAGCGCTACTTTTGGGTAAATACAATTTACCCCTAAAAAATCTTTCAAATTTATTTAAACCATTTCTCACCGCTCACATACAAACACACATCGGATAGTATTAAGATCTTAATATGGCCATCACGATTATAGTGTTTAAGTATTTTCCTGGCTTTCAGTTTCTTTGTATTTCGCTCGCACGTATTTTTCTTTAACTTAATTGGGTCAGCCCTTTGGTTATTTTACACATTTTGGGCACCACTACATCACTGAATTTCTCGGGCCGTTATCTTTGATTATCTCAGTCAATTCTTTTTTCAGTCTTCCTTCCGCCATCAAATAAGGTTTATAATAAATTCTCTAGTACATTTAGGATTAGGATAAAAATTTATTAACCGATGACATTATAATATGTTATTTGGAATATAAAACGAAGTCAATTGTATTACAAAATTATCAAAATAATATCCTACATACATTTAAAGCATGTATGATGGTATGTTCTCAATTAAAATTAAATTTACCTTCAATTTTTTCATTATAGTTTAAAAATCACGACACGACGACTATTATTAAATATCTCTAATACAGCTATTTTTTTCATTTTATCATTTTCGGGATTCACAATTTTTTGATCTCGAGACCTGGGATCATTCACCATAAAATCGTATAACAATTGTTTGAGATTCTTGGAGAATTTCGGGAAATTCTAAAATCTTTTAGGTATGTGGATTTTCGTTATCCCGGGATTGATTGCTGGGAAAAAAATCATTGCTGTTATCAAACTTTTCTAAGAAAAATAGTTGAAATTTAACAGAAAAAATCAGTTTTAAATTTATAATATGCCTGGACAGTGTTTTTCAAGTGATGTTTCGCAAACTGTGGCGTATCTATAAAAAACGACACGCTAGTCCCCCCCATGCAAATTGTTATCTTGAGCATGTATAAATTTGAGCATCCCTTTTTGCTGGGCCCTCATGACTGCTATGAGGTGGCTACACAGCTTTTTGGTTACTGGTGCTGCCTCTATACAAAACATTTACTAGCCAATTTTTCTATTTTGTACTGGTCCACAGATTTGAATGGATTGGGAAACACTGTGTCTCCTGACACATAACTTTAATGATTATAATGCGTAACATTTTTCTTATTGCTTTAAAATTTGCGAATTTAATAGCTTTTAAATTAAATATATTCTGCTATGAAAAAAATCTCTAGAATCAATATTTTCAATGTATTTCATTTTAATCATCAAGTATCTATCATCTTCAGCATGATATTCATGGTAAGTGATGTGTTTTATGCAAGAAGTAACGCTCGGCAAAGCGCACATATTATATAAATACGTAATATGCACCCGGACATCTACATGATCTACATCTTGTGTTAGAACTAGGAACGTTTATTAAGTAGTACAATCAATTTCAACGAAAATCATGCTGTAAGCTTTTCATTAAACGAATCATAAAAAGCTTATCGATTAAATTGCTCTTGTATAGTAATTAACAATTATGGTCTTCCGACACCACAAACTAAATTTATTATGCTTTTCTGATTTGAGTGAGATAGCTGAAGGGCGGGTAAGTACTTTAAAAACCCTTCGTTATGGCTACATTGTAAGTATTAATTAATCACGGGTGCCAGATTGCTTCTACTAATGGTAATCAAATTGCTCAAAACTTTATAAAACATCGGAAAGTTCCCCAACAATTCCAATAACCGCTGTCTGAACTTATTTCTTGCTCGGTTGCGATAACCATCCATCTCGATTTGAATCATAAATCTAAACTTGTGTACTCAATTAAACTTCAAAACATAGCGTCTCTATTATATTATAATTTTAGAAACCTGATAAAAATATATTTATAAAATCCGAGTCAAAAACGAGTAGCCTGGTACTTAAAAAATAATACACCATCCATCAAATTATCTTATACTCGAGTAAATACTTTAATCATAATATTCCTTTTATACATCTGACGTGTTTAACCATAATATGACAACTTAAGTATGAAAGGCTTTTAAATGAAAGGCTTATTAAAAACATTTTAATTTAGTTGCCAAGATATATTTTGTTAATAAGTTAGTAAGACAAGGCTTCTTGTCATGTCTGCCATTATGAACATTTAAAAAATGAGACAAAGTTTATTTCAAGCTAAAAAACAATTATCAAACATTTTAAATTCACATTTTTTATTCCTTTAGAAGTTTTTTTGTAAATTGATCCTCCAATAGCCGGTGCAATTAAAAATTTAAGTCATCTTTGTAGAAAGTTATATGAGAGATAGAGGAGTATATTGGCAGTGTGCGTTATATCTCAAAGGTACTATTACGGCGTATTAATTTTCTCAAACATCTTCTGTTCCTTCGTATCGTTTTGAATTAAATTTTCAACCTTCTTCATTGTTCGCTATCCTCCGTACGCAAAATCTTAACAAGCATTGTCTGACGAAACCGGTTTATGAACAGATATACATTGTTACTGCTATTGTTACCTGTATTTAATGATTGAAATATACTCTCTTTCTACAGCGCCTCATATATATTTCATGTACACGGGAATAATAAATTTGTTGAATTAAGCAGACGCAGAAGTTCTTGATTTCATTTTATTCGCATTACAAAAAGTCAAGGTTATGGAAAATATTTTTAATTTTTGAAGTTATATTTTCATACCGAGAATACATTAGCTTGAACATATTTCATTCGTTGTTACATAATACATATATAAGTTTTGTGAATAATGAAAAAAAGTATCAAATAATCTCATCTGTGTCAAAACATTATTGTTGAGCGTGCTGAAAATGCATACATAACTTAAATAATACGTTAAGCGCAAGGATATTTAGAAACTATAATCTCAATTTGATACATAAATAGATTTTTTCTTCTTCAAAAGTATACGAAAAAAAATATTCTGACATATCTTTTCTTAAACAAATAAGATTTTGACACGCGAAAGATTTTTCCCGGTTGACGACAGACGGTATGCTATAACTTTTTTATAACTTGATTAGTTATTTAACAAAAGTAAAACATTTATTTTGAAATTACGGCTGTGAAAATATGATGTTCCGTTCATAAATATAATAATAGGAGAAGGAAATATAAATATTTTATTATAAAAATAAATCGCATTCAATTTCGAGTTTATATTTTTCACCACAGTTCAACTTCGTGAAACAAGTTGTGTTGATAAATATCATTTTGTAATTGGTATGCTATTATTATATATATATTTGTGAGTAATATTGAAATTTAGACTTACCCAGGACCGAGATTCCCCGTAGAAGCCGCGCTGTTAGGACCCCCGCCTGCCGCATGGCGGAAGTCATCGTCGATGTCCAGCACGTTTGCTAGCAAAGACTTCGAAGAGCGCTCCTTGAGCTCCAATTCCTTCATTCTGTTGCTCATCATTATTGTCTTGCGCGTGATCTTTTTTCCAGGCCGCGACATACCCAACATCCATGGAAGCCATTGCAAGAATACCGATTTTATCTAGAAATTCGCGAACATAATATGAGCACATTTCAATAATTTACTTGGTTATGTGTCTTTATTATAATAGGTAAATACCAACTGTTTTAGACTGTTGTTAGTTTGCTATATGGCTGAATAATTAATTTAATACAACAACCGTACAACTAAACGACGTAGGCAGGTAACTATTGTTTATTTTGGACGTTGTTTCGGGTTAACTAACGGGAAGAATTAAGTACCACTAGGTACCAACCTATATAATGAAGGAACAATAATGGGAGTTATTATAAGCTGTTAGATATAAGACAAAAATAATTAATGCCGAACTTGTGTAATATTTAATTTAAATTATTTGTACATAATTAATGTTATTTGATATGTCAAGCAGGTAAAATAGCTTTTACAACAAGAAACAGTGTAGAATATTATATGTGTACTTTTATTATTCATATGTATGTACATATAATAATAGGTTTCAAATATTGCAGTGTATGAACTAAATAATGTGTTGGCAATGGGGATTACCCGCCTAATTTAAAGCATCATTAGGGAAACATAAAAGTGCATGTATTAAGATATCTACTGATCTGTTTCAATAAGTCTGGTTATTATTATTCACACGAAGAAAGATTTTTTTCAGTATTATTATAACCACCGAATAGATTCAAAATACTAACACTATTTCGAAAAACAACTTAATCCAATATTATGACAGCATTAGAAATATTTGCTAATGAACCGAGAGACAGGCCAAATATTTTCGACATAGAAAAATATATCTATAAACCAAATTTGAATCACGTTTACAATCAATCGCTCCCGCCCGATATTATTCATGTTGAATGTTTGCCCAAGTTGATTGGTGTCCCAGAAGCAACCGAGTTATGAAGTGAAACAGGACCAATAGTTATTAAAACAAAACTTGAAAGCTGACTGAAGCATTTACATTATTATATTCAACACATTTAAACGAAAAATGAAGACCATAGTATTTTTTTAATTATAACATAAAGCACATATCCAAAATGGGGTAGAATATAAGCTGCTATGAATATTTAAGTGTTCTGCAAAAACCGATATATCTAAAATACGTTAAAAATATCGTGTTTTGCAATGAAAAAAAGGTTCTACGGATAAATTTTGCTGAGGAACACTAGGTTAGAAAATTTTAAATAAATATATTTATGTACGGAAAACAAATATAACAGTTAAACAATAATATGGAAAAAATATATTTTATTCTAAGTAAACCGTTGATAACTAAAATATAGTATATATAAATGAAAATAAATTTCGTGAACAGGAAAAAACGTCATGAAGTAAAAGATGTATGAATAATTTCCAAAATTTTAAGAAATTTATCCTATCAATATGTATTGTGTTTTAACACTCTGTATACTAGAGGGTTGGGGAGCTGGATTCGTGGAGCTTTGGAGGGAGCTGGAGTCGTCAAAGAAAGCGTTTTATTTTAACTTAATGAAAATACATAAAATATTGTAGTATTCGTTAAGAAAATACTTTATTTTCGATATATATATATATCTATTTATAATAAATTTTATTTTAATTATAAATAGGAGTCGGAGTCGTATCATTTATTAATTCCGAAGTTGGATTGGTATATAATTTATTTTCCAAACTACTACTGTGTTTACTTCAAATATATATTTTTTTATCATACTAGGGTGAATTCAATTCACATTTTTCAAAATAGTTTCGCATGTAGCAGCCACATTAGTTGAAATCGATTTTGACATTGTAAATAATATTTGACTGTCGACTACTCTGGTCTGGTGTTCAAGTCTTGGCAGATTCAATATTAATTTAAGATCTTATGTATGGGTCTTTGTGATTTCTCTTTTGGTCGAGTTGATCTTGCACTTAAGTTACTCCTTAAGAAAAAGCAATTCTCATTTAATTAAGTTAGTTAAATTTATATAACCAAGTGCCTTATCTGTAAGCTGTAATGTCAGTTTTTTTTATAGAATGTAAACTTTGAAACCATATTAAATTAAATAAATCGTGTTACAGCTTATCCTTTGCAAAAATAGCTATGCCTGCTCGATAAAATAGAGATTTGGGGGACGCCGTCAACGCAATCATTGCAAACGAACAACTGAATTCGATAAATGGCCGCCTTCGAAACCGCTTTGTAGATGTTCAACATGAATTTTGTCCGCAGACAGGGTAAAGTTTTTACTACAACCATGATCTTCAAGTCAGATGATTGGTATTATAGAAAACATCAATTAAATTAAGTATTCGAGGCCGAACATGTAAAACGTTTAATGAGCATGTAAATAAAAATAAATAATTCAAGCATACGAGACTTTTTTTACAAATAATCCTTTCATATAATATAAATATAATATGTTTGATCCAATGTTTCATTTTGCTTAAAAAAATATAATTCTCTTTATAGCCAGGAGATGGGGAAATGATGGATTGTTCCTAAGGTGGTAATTATATAACAGTGATACCAATGAACGAAACAGTCCTAATGTAGATATATATTATTAATAATTGCTGTTTTTCTAGTCATCCGCTCCTAAAAACAAGCATAACATATAATTGAATCTATACATAACTTGTGATTTTTTTAGATAACACTAATGGATTATTCACGATAATCATAATATAGGTCTTGAGCCAATTGCTCGCCCACTTTTTAAATGTAGAAAGCATCAAGCCTTTACTGGAAAGTAATTTGTGTAAATTTAAAGTGTAAAACTATACTTTAAACATATTTTATAGAAATATTGTTAAAAAAATATATGTTTTTTGAATGTCTAATATGAAAAAAATATCTATAACATGTTTGAATATTGGGGTATATTAAATGTGGCGGCAAAGTTCAATCAATTCGTTAAGTTAACTGAAGTATTGATTAGAATAGAAATACGCAAAGTAAACAAAAACCTTTACGATGTAAGAAAGTTTCAAAAGCCCTTTTAGTTATTTGAAATTTTAAGTTATGGGCAGAGAAGGGTGGCACCAAAAGTAATATGCCCCAAGCGGCCCGTAGACTTGGCCCGTCCCCGGACGCAGATGTAAAATACCCTCGGAGAGCAGGTTTATTTGAAAGCAAACGTGAATTGAAGAAAATTTCGAGTTTTTTTTTTGTATCTGAATCAGCATAAAAAGTTTCCCGCTTTCAAAGAGTGAACCTATTTTGTATGAAAACTATTCACGAATAAGCAGCAAGCGCAAAAGGTTTTTGAGGATCATTATGCTAAAGATGAATATTTTCGGAGATATGATATGCATTATGTAAAATACAAAATTATTTGAAAACTCTTTTGCATTGAATATTATTTCAGGTTTTCAGGATACCCAGTGACTTTTGTTGTGTTTATAAAATGCATGTTTTATTTTATTTGATTTTATGATGTTTTTTAACACCTATATATTATATATAAAGATGTTATTCTCTACATACAAATAATAATTCTTTCGATGCAATGGCGTTGCAAATTATTTTTAGTGAATTGTCTGTGTCGTTTTATATAGTGAAATCATACGTATTATTGAGCATTTTATTAAGAATATCTGCAGAATATAGATTGGAAAAAGCATGCTCAGTAATTTTGAAGGACCAAAAAAGAAATAATTGTTTTTGCTTGTTGTACTACGATTAAAAGACACTACATTTAGAAAGAAAATAATTCGAATAGCTTTGAGGCACTTCAAAATTCTTTTGTCAAACGTTCTTCACAGTCTTTTTAAATAGATGGATAAACTAAAAATGTTGACGATAAACATTCGTGGATGAAAACATGCGGCAGACCGAATAAAAGTAGAGTATATTAATAAGCACGAGTCTCAGAGTCAGATATGAACATATATACCTGAAAGCAACAGTGTGATAAAATAAAAATAAAATACAATTTGAAATAAGTATTAAAATCAATTGTTGAGCCTATATGAACACTAAGATAATAAAAATAAATATAATACCATATTTCCATCAAAATTGCACTGTTAAATTTAATAATATTTATTACCTTGCAAATTCAAAGAATCGGTGGTATAGGTGCGATAAATAGATACAGAATACAAAGATAATCAAATCTTAATATTATATTCTATCATAAATCGCAAAAAACTATAAACAACCGCTTTAAAGGAATGAAACAAACCTTAAAGATCAATTATCTCGAAATTAATATCTTTAAAAATTCTCCTCACTGTTGGCAGCGGTATATATTATTTGCATAAGTTATTATTTAAAAAAAAAATCAGTCAGAATTTAAAAATAACAATGGTTGTAACTGCATCGAACTACTATCGAATATCGTTATTCTTTAATAAAATATTTACTTACCCATTGTGGCATTTCATGAATATCAGCCGTTCGATGATGATAATTCAGCACCACAACAGTTAAGACCACCGATGAAGCCACCATAAACATAATACAGTTGAAATATGTACCTAAACGAAGAATTGAAACAAATTAATGCATACAGTTAAAATTAGATTTCAATTAGGCTTTATATCAACAAAGCATAACTGGATCAGCCATGATTTAATATTTATCATTAATTTTCGGAAACTTATTCAAACTATCAGTAAATTCTGAAATAAAACTAGCTATTCTTTCAAATTATTAACTAAATATCTTTTTGAATGATAGGTTTTTGTGTTCCATTTGGTATTGCGTTTAACAAAACGGTAAGCGTAGCACCAAATTGAAATTAAAATGCTTATTTCTCTGAACATCACTATCAATGACTTTGTAACAAACATGAGTTTAAGAGACGTACATGTTAATCTTGCATGCATATTTAGAAAACACTAATTTAAAAATTATAATAAAATGATTTAGGTAGTCAACATAATTTATTAATTAATTTACTTGAAAATAGAGTTATTTTCTTCTGAAATAATTTGAATCGAATATAAAAAAACAATCTCAAAAAATCTTCTTAGCTAAACTCTTATGGTTTTCTTGACTGAATTTATATTTGAAACATAAAAATTTTGAAGTCTAATAATTAATGACAAACTGGTTTCAAATTATTAAGATAATAAAAATGTATTCCTGTAATAAATTTTAAATGATCTATCATAGTTGAATGTTGTTAAATAATTCACTCCAAGCTTATTCTAAGAGCATTAGGTATATAACATCAAATGGAAAAACCTCAGAATCCGAGAGAAACTTGTCAGAGATTTCAAATATAAGACTGAAGAAATCATTTTTTTAAACATAGTATCTGTCTATAAATTTAACTAATAATTTTCTTACTTAATTTACTGTCACAATTTTTGATAAAGTGAGTGCAAATGACTTTTTTTTCAATATGGATTTGGTGTGACACGAGACACAGAATACCTTGCAGTATGAGGATGCTATGGAATATTGATAAGGTATTGATGTCAGCTCCAGGTGTAGAATAATATTCGCAATCGCATACGTGGTTTGCAAAGTAAACAGTACTATGTAACTGACTATGACTATTTGTCTTTGTATTTTTAGGTTGAATATGCAAAATATTGAATAATCGCATTTGTTGCGTCACAAAACAATTTAAAAACCCGAGATGAGATAAAAAAAAATGTTCGTTTGATTTATATTGAAGCCATCACCACTTCAAGATTTTATATTCTTTTTTAACAATATTATTTGAGTATCATAATATAATTTTTTTGATATCAAAGTGTGTATAACATACCACGTCATGAAATATTTCTTTGGGATCAAACACCGGAGATATTCTATTTGTCGCTTTAAAAGTAATGATTGATGAAACTTGTTTTAACATTTAGAAAATGTATTAAGTTGTATAAAGCTGCCTGACAAAATAATATTTTTTGGTGACAATACCTTACCAATAATTTTGTCAAGACTGTTTTAATTTGAATAATCTGTCGCTTCAAAATCAGGAAAACTAATTTGTTACGAAGCCGGTTCGCGATCATTATTTTAATCCGAGTACCTACTGAATTCCTCCCCTATTATAAACCCTTACATAAATTCTGCGAAGTAAAATGACGAGCTTTCGCTTGTTTATTCGTATAAGTTGGTAGGTCGTGATGACATGAGAGATGTTATGCTGTCACTCATACACGAAAACTGCGACGTGACTTTGAGCATTTTGGATGAAAATTTCCGCGCGACTGTTTGGACCCATTTTCTCATCAGGATTATTTGAATTATACAATTACTTACGTAGAACCATATATTTTACACACAAAAAAATATTTTTAACATTCAGTGGAACTACTTTTAAAGATCTTTTATTTGTAAATGCGCCCACGTTAATAAAATATTTTTACAATGATAAATTTTATATTGCCACCTAAATACTGCAAATATGTTTATATAATAGTATTATTAGATTAAAATACATGTAGGCAAAAATTATAATTGTTAAAAATTAAAAATGGTGTTTTGTGTAATTGAGAACATTATTAAAAAATGTGCAATTGAATTTTGTAGAAAAAAAATGTCATTTTAAGTCAAAAGCTTATTTAAAAGCACAGAAAATCAAGTTTCTTAGTTGTAGTTATTTTATAAAAACATAATATAATCTATGTAATAGTTCTAAAATATAAAATATTTTATAGTAATGGACCGTTTTTAAACACATCTTTTCAGCATATTTTTTTCAAGCAATCTTTTATATAAAAACATGAACGTTATATATTATTTTATTTAAAGTTGTGTCTTAAAATAATGTAAAGAACTAAAACATTTTAAAAAAATGTTTCCAGAATAGCGCCAGCGAAAAAATAAATCAGATGTTGGGTAAGTAGCTTTTCAGCTTGGCCAGTATTTATGATGATTTTTGGCTTTATTTTAATATTATCATAAATATTTATTAGATAAAGATTTGGCAGACCATGTGCGAAAAGCTTTCCTTTGGGGGTTTGTCACGCTAAAAACAAACCCTTTCTAAAATATCTCACCCTTATCAAAGTCAACTTTGAGATTTAAGGAAGAAACCTGCGGGATCTTTCTCGAAAAAAGTAATTTATCGGGACTCCGCTTTGAAAATCAATGACTTCGCCAAATGTATAAGGTAAAAATGTTTTATTTTTCTAAATATATATATATATATTTATATATATAATATTCTCAAGTTATATGCATAAAATATTTGCGGTTCTGTAAACGAAGATTTAAAAAAAAAAATATCCAACAGTAACTATGTATGTATAAACAATTATTCAAAATTTCAAAATAAATAACAGAAATATTTATGTTTATTTTGTTTGCGATTCAATTGGCTTGATTCTCCATCAGATTCTAAGGTTTTCACCATTTTTTAAAAAAGAAAACGTAACGAGATCAAGAAAATATGCATAACATTAAAAAAGCGGCATGCAAATCAAGCTGAGATTTTAGATAATACTTTTATATAATTTGTATTGCAAAACGTGCACTAGACCAAAAGCGACAGCAATAAATAGTAGTCAAGACATGAGGCAAGGATGCATATCACCTCAATACTCTACTGAACACTTGTTATGGGGATAGCAAGAATATTTGATACTTGGAGGTTGTAGATCTCGCGGTCGATATTAAGACCCGCCGCGAGGTAGATTAAATTTTTATTCTTCTTTACCAAATAATTCAATCGGTTATTTTATCTGTACATGTATTTAAATGAGCATTTTTATAAAATTATAATGAATGATTCACGAAATAAAAAATTAAAAAAATGAAATTATGGAAATTAAATATGAAAAGTATGCATGTCATCAGCTCCTCGGATGAACACCGTCCTGTAAAAATTTATAGTAATATTTATTTTAATGGTATATACAGATGGTTTATCTTATTCTTTTTAAATTTCGTATTTGAATTTTGATATATTTTCTGCTCGATTGAATTTCTATTGTGTACTTGTTACTTATTATTCATACCTGTTTAAATGACAGCTAAGCTGTGATCACACATTATTATGTTTTATTGTTCATAACTTATACTATAGTATTAATAGTAAAAAATATAGAAATTTAATCGATCGGCATTACAATTAAAATATAACTAAAAAAACGAACAGAAAATAAAAACAAGTTTGATAGATTTGAATTATTGCAAAAATAGTTCACTGCGTTTTTTTTTATTAATTTATCATCGTAAACTTTTTTCTTTCAAATTATACAAAAATCAATTAAATTAGATTGTATACATATTGGATTAGTTTAATATATCAAAAACATATACTATTCTTTTTATTTGTACACATATTTTTTTAAACGTGGTATACAACCCAATTCAATTGGATTTTCGTAATTTTGTACCGAATCAGTATAAATGTATTACTTATCGATACAGCATATTTTTAAAAAATATTTAATTAGGTATTACTATCGTATATCGCTTGCTGGTGGTTGGTCTGCACTGTGGACAAAACTTGTGTGCTTTTACACAAATATTTTTGGATACGTATTATTTTTCAAATATTATTTCCCTTATAAAAATAAAAGCCCATATAATGTTTCTGTTTCCATAGCGATGAAGATATTATTTTGAAGTATCTACATAATTTTATGTTATAGCCTTTGTAAAATTAAAAATGAGACCTTTATGAATCCACTGGATACTGTCAAGTTTTGTTAACGCTTAGCCCCTTGTTATGACTTTTTGACTCATTTAAATTACATTTTTTAAGTTAACATTAGTTTTTTAACAGACAGTAGCAGTCTTTATGTTGATAATAATTTGAAAACTTAACAACTTCACATTGGTCACAATCACATTATTTAAAAAACAGTTTTTTTTCAGTAGAATACATTTTATTAATATTGTTTATTTGAAGAAAAAATATTATAAAATTAAAAATGGCAACTTTATGGCAAGTTTTTTTATTAATATAATTACATAAGCGATGACATCCATGTTCACCCTGTTTTGAGATATACATAATTGATGCCATTATTTATATTTTTTACACTATTTCGTCATCATTTGCTTTCACATAAATGTGTCGAATCAAACCTACTAAAAGTATCACAAATAAATGAATTGTTCGACTGTTAATTTATTCACCCCCGTTACGAATACAATCTGCCAATATTTTAACAAAGGTAACATACGTTTTGAAAATTAAGAAAATAATTTACAACGTGTTTGAAACCATTTCTTTTCGCATTACTATTAATTTGAGTGTAAACTGATTACGATTTGGCGGAAATTCAAAATTGTAACGTTAATATACTAACACTTACACAGGACTTGCACCTTGCTTGTATTTTTTCCTCTGGTGATTAAAAATTCACTATATATAGTATGCGACTTTCTTATGATTTAGTTTTTTTTTTTTTCTTAAATTTAAAGACCAAAAAAACATTTTGAAATAGTTACTTACTACATTTTATTTTTCAATATTTTTGTAACGAAATATTTCTTTCACAAGACAATACAAACCAATTCTTATCAAGCGATATATTAGAATAATACATTACTTCTTGTTTAACATTGCTTAAAATTATTAATATATTATTTATTCAACGTAGGCTTACGTGAAAAAATCATCGTTTTATTTATTTTTTCATTGATTGAGTCATTTAAAGCTGCTCAAAAGAAATCAACATCTTGATTTACTTAAAAAATGTTTAATTTTCTCAAGTTAGCCTAGATTTTAATGTATATTTTAGGGCAGGGTATCAGAGGAAATGAATATATTTTACTAATTAGAGGAGTTACATAATTGCAAGGGAAGTGAGTAAAAGTTAAGCCATGATGCACATTAATAAATAGCTTCAAGAGGAAATTTTTGGGAGACGTGAAATGAAAAAGCATAGTGACGTTGTTGGCCAGATGGTTTCATAACACTACGGTAATAGTCGTTTTTGGGTAAGAACAGTTTATGTACTGAAATCGTTGGTCAATTGTAGATGTTGAGACAGTGCACTGTTGAATGGTTTTGGAATCACATACTGTTTTTCAATACAGCGCGAGGATTTGGTCAACGTACTCAATATTATATTCATCTACATTTATTATTTGGTTGTATACATACTTTGTCTGTTAAAAAAAATCATAGATACTAGTTACAGCCAAATCTGTGGAGGTACGCAAAGACGATACCACTTTCTTGTTACACGTGTTATCTATAAACGGTTACATAAGTTAAGACATTGCCTGCTTAAAATTTATTTTAATAAGCACAATAAATTTTAATATCTAGTGCTATCGTCTCCGCGTTCCTTTCCAAAAAAATGCTTTGGTTAAATTGTATTTGTAGTTTTAGGTAACACATCAAAATACAAACGCTTTCCAGCATAGTTATTGTGGTACTTAGTAAAGCATATGATGGTATATGAGTGAATCGTGTACAGAAATAGTAAGAATTTAATTCTGTTATATTTTTATAATGATTATAGATTATATTTCTGCACACAAATAGATAGATATAAGATTTTGAGAGCGGTCAAGGTATTTTACGTGTTTCTGTTTTGGAAGAGAGATAATTTAGATAATTGCCATTAAAAATGTGGTGCGGAGCAAGAGCTCTCACCTATCAGAGGAATTGCATCGGAGGTCTTGGTTATCACGTGACCCACCAAAAGCGAGAAAACTGTCTGTGACAGCAATATCGTAACACCTGGAACAAAAACACTCGTCCATTGTCATTCTGTCAGCATCGATCGCTGCAAAAGTCAAATATAAAATATTCTGTTTACAATAATTACTCGATGGATTTCATAAAATTTAACTGTGTTTTTTAATATCTGAATATTTGCTTTAATTTATAATTTATGTTACCATATTTGTATTAACTTATCAATGGACTGAGTATTTATATTTGAATAGTTATATTTGAAGATTTTAAAAGCCTCTTAAATAGATATTTAGTATTATCGTTTTAATGGATAAATTATTTATCAGTTGGTAATATATGTACGAAATGGGGTGGGAAACGATCACGAGATGGTAACATTGGCTAATATTCAGCATGTAATACCATACAGGCCAAATTTTGGTTGACTCGACTCCCGCGCACTTGGAGAACAAATATGAATAAATTGTCAAGACAATTTCGCACATCAACGGCAGTCAGTGATAAAAAAATTATTCATTACAAAAATAAATAAAATAATATTCATATTTGTCTTTAGCATGTAAATATTTGTCTTTTATTAACTCATCAAATAAGTTTTTTATGTAGTTTCAATTAGTTCCAAACCTCCAAGTATCATAGTAACAATAAACTTTGGCAAATCCAACAAAACAATTTTAAATCCACAAAAGTCTTGCCAGTGAAAATGAAACGATAAAACATTAATATTTGACATACATAAAAAAACCATCTCACGTTACTGAAAAGGCAGGCAATGTCTTAGCTTAGGTAATCGATTTAGCGTAGCAGTATCGAGGCAGTAGGAATGATGTGTAAGATTTACGATGCCAAAAAACGTATTTTAGGTGTGTTGGGTGTTTTGTGTAGAGAATAAATTGAAATGTGATTACGTACGTGAGGTGGCGACGGGCAGCAGAGCGTAGTCTTACGCTCTACGCCGTAGAGCCAAGGCGTAAGCGAGAGATGAGGACGATCAGGCAAAACTCTTCCATCTCTCTGTGCACTTTAACTTGGAAACACTTCACGCACACGAATTTGAGCATTCTGTGCTAAGAATATATTTTTCACATTAGCTCAGAAGTAACGAAATATTTTTGACTACATTTTAGCACACTGCAATATATCTGGATATTCGTAAAATACATGATATTATAAATTTGAATGCTGATTTATTTTTATTAACACAAAAGTAAGTTAAATATTTGGTATTGATATTTTATGGTATGTATATATTTCTTAATTTCCAGCATAAGCGTTGCTTTTGCTAAAATCAAAAAAATAAATTATGAACGCAAGCAGTACATTTTATATATAATGCATAGTATTAATATTTGTTATTAGATTCAAAAAGTATTGAATGTATATTAAAAATCTCCCGATATTTCTAAAAACAATTAAATTTTTAATGAGGCTTGCAACCCAACTAATATGAGTTAATGCTTAAGCGAAACACCCCCTTGCTTTTAATGAAACCATGAAAGATAACTATGGCGCTTTTAACTACCTGTTAGATAAACAACCTACTTTATTGGTTTCGCTTTAGTTTTAACTGAAATCAATGAAACATCCTCAAAGGAATTTGATTGCTTAAGGAATATCAATGTTTCTTTCTACAAGTTTTGCTAATAGTTTCAATAAATAGTTGTACCATTAATCAGATGTAAGATAAGAGTAAGTTAAAACAATATGCGAGTGAAATTATCGTCAAAGCATAATTATTTGAATAAATTTACGAAAAAAATAATATTTTTCGGTTATTTCAAAATGGGTATTAAGTCTTTAAGATTATTAAAATACCATAAAATATTCAAAGCCCAATATATAACAAAAATAATATTTAACATATCCACTGACAGATATTTCAAACATAAACTTCGCTAACAATCTTTTTTTACGAAATTTTCGATATCATATTTATGAATTTATAAAGGAAGGTGATAAAAGTGCGGTAAGGTTTGACTATAAATGAGAATACATTATATTATATTGTACACACAACGTCTGACAACGAAATAAATAGTCTTTTAGTTAAAAAAGACGTGCTCAATCTCCAATCTTTCAAAAAGGGATGAAAAAGAATTTTAACGTATTAGAAAAGAAAAATAAATCTAAGCTCCGTGTGCTTATAAATCGATTGTTTTAAAAATTTCGCACAAAATTATGAATGTGCTACAGTTTTCAATACTGAACACTTTTATTTAAAACTTATTAACTATTTGCTTGGTCAAAAATGAATTCTATGAGATAAAAATGTTTGTTCATAGTTAATAATTAAAGACAACTACTTTTACATTGCACTTTTTTGTTTCCTTTTACGTTATTTACTTCTTGAATTAAGATTACTATTTTAAAAACATTAAATTCATAAAAAAACAAATATAAGACAAATTTGAATATATCGCAGTGCAGTAAAATATGATTAAAAATCGCAATTTTTTCCGTAAATAATCGTGCTGAATTAAAATCGTGGTTTCAAAAACAATGTACTTTTACACGACATATGTTTCTTGTCTGAAGGATAAAGATAAGATTATTTCAATGAACGAAAATAATAAATTTTCACTTTTCATTAAAAAATCAAAATTGCCTTGAGATGCACTAAAACTTGAATGGTCAACAATAATGAAAAATTATTTTTGAAAATTGAATAGAAAGTCAAATTATTAATTATTAGAAAAAGTCATGCCATGCACGTATGATATCGTGTCACTATATGCAAATGAATATCTTCATGATTTATCAGCCTAATGAATGGATATAGAAAATAAGAGCAAGTTCTGCATTCCCTTAAGCCAAAATTATAACAGTTAAATTATTTTTTAGTCACAACCAAATATTAGTATAATGAAGAAAAAGGTTAAATTTTCTGCCATACAAAAAACTAACCTCATTCGCTTCATATTGTGAAAAGCAAGAAGAACTCATTCATTTCAATAGGCAATTTATAAAATTGTCTAGTTTCAAAGACATTTTTTATTAAAAAATTTCAACTTATTGTAAATATTGTTCGTATCTCTTCTATCCTTAAAAAACGTCACATTCCAAAAAGACTGATACATAATGATTATATGTATTTTAGTAACTTTATATAACCGGCATATTGTGAAATCGGTGTGTTTATGTACAAAGGATTATTATAAAAATATTAATTAAAAAAACTATGCATCAAAAAAATTGTTTCAATGAAAGTAAAAAGTGCTAATATAATTATATATAAAAATGATTTATATCATAAAGCTTACACATACATCCATAAAATTGGCTATGGTTCAATTATATATTTATCATCTACAAGAAGCCAAATCGATCCCCAAGAAAGACAAAAACACGCTACAAAAATAAAAACAATGGACTTGGGTCTGTAAGACAATCGGGAAAAGGGTCATTCACTCATTTCCATACATTCTTAATTTATAAAATCTACACATAGGATATTTTTTATTTCCATTTATGACTGTTGTTAATTTATTGTAAATACTTAAACAAGTAAAAAAATAACCACCGCTTAAAATATTTTTTTATTTGATAAAATACTCATTACAATTAATAAATACTGTTAAACGTTTATTTTAAAGCTGATCTTAAAACATTCGAATTTCCAAATAATTTTACAAACTATCATCAGTTTATTCATCAATTTGGATATTTTAACTATGAATCGAAAATTCATGTTACAACAAGAGGCTTACATTTATAAGACGAGTGCAAATATCATATTAATTCGAAAAATCATAAAACAACAAAGAATATTCTAATTAAAAAAGTTTTTCAAATATTCATTCTTTAAAGATAATAAAAGCTTGAAAAGTTCATCGTTAATATTAAATAAACACGATTTAATTTAAAGCTAATAACGATTCATTCTCGTAGACTAATAAAATACATTTTTTTAAATATTCAAAAACATTCTCTTATTTTTATTTGGAAAAGGTTCCTTTATTAATGAAATTATAATAATAAAAACAGACAAACTTTGCAAATATTTTTTATGGTTTGAAATTTACCACCAGATTGAATTGTAATAGTTTAAAAATCCAATGTACTACTACTATTTTTTTTATAAAAATATAAATTTTAAGCTCAAATTCAGATTGTTAGGTTCTCTTCTTCGTCTGGTAGCCGATTTCGGCCCAAAAAAATATATTTACGAATTAAACACAGCATACAATTTCATGTGAACGAATCAAAATGAAAGTGACCGACACACAACAACAATGTTTAAACAGAATAATGGTGGGAGCTTCTGGGGGTGGATGGTTGTTGGTAATTGTGGTGAATTTGGTAGGGGTGTACCTAACAGGGGGATAGCGTCTGACACCTGCGGCAACGTCTCAGCCACCAAGTTGAGGAACACCGTGAGAGACAGCAGAATGGTCACCCCTGAAACATACGTATGGCACACAGCCGATATTTAACAAAAAATGTCTCTCCAGCATTATCGGAATAAAATCTGCAAAACTCAGATGTTGGAAAACCGGCTGCAATTTGCTAAAATACCTGTAAGAGAATCAACACAAAAATATTTAGATAGATTATTATGCTGTACGGTAAAACGGTGTGTTTTATTGTTTTATATTTTATATGATAAAGTAAAAACTCAAAAACTTTCTTTGGCCAAAGAAATGTTTATGTATCAATAATCCCTTAAAGTATTGGCATATCGAATAAACATTTATAAACTTCATATAGATGCCCAACGACCTTCATTTCTCATACGAATAGAAATGTGGCACAGTCTCTTGGGATATTTTTATTTCAATTACAGAGGATTTCACTTCTACCAAAGTGGCGCACTGTAATCCTGTCTAGATTTCAGAAATATCGCTGGCTTTGTCTTCTGAGGGAAAGTAAGATAAGTGACCAAAACTTTATTTCAACAAAAGCTACATTGGTTTTTTCGTAAATCTACGATTGTCCATTACAGTGTTGTCGTCGAAAGAGAATCGGAACGAATCGTGCAAGGTGAACCTACGTTAAGTGACTATTGAATATTCGTCGCACGTATCGAGTGAACATGAGTTTAACGACGATAATATCTATTCGGAGAGGAAAGTTAAATGCTGAAAGCATCCATTAAGTACGGTGGCGTTTATTTTAAATGTCATGTTTGTCTGGGCCAATATTAAAATCAGCTGCTGAACAACTTGATGAGAAAAAATGAATTTTCAATAAAAAAGTATTTTGAATAAAGTTAAATATTTGAACTGTTTTAAATTATTTATCTATCTTATGTTCAATTATTTGAACTGATTTAATGAAATGCTATTCTATTAAGAAAGTATTAAATAATAGTACAATTAAAATAACTTTTTTCCATATATATATAAAAATAATATATATCAAGTTTTGTCTTGAAAGCAATCTAGGTTCGAATAAAATTAATGTTTTATATATTTTTAGAAATATTAAATAAGCATCACTTTAAATGGTATTATTTAATTCATAGATAACTTTAAATCGGTTGTTTGTTTTATTCAAATCAAATAAAATCTTTTAGATTTACAAATATAATTAACTTTGTAATAAATCATAATTAGACATAACAAATTATGTATAATATATCAAATCAAATGCTTTTAAATAAACCACAACTAGTTTGTCTATGATTCACAAAACAAATAGATTTAATTGCAAAAAAAATCTTTTATTCAACAGAAATTCTTGTAGAAGTGATATCTAAGCTTAAAAATATTTCGAAAGTTTTATGTACAGGTGATATTAAATCTCGTTTAGAAGCGACACCAAGGTGGCAACAGCGTAATCCCCGAAGCGAGTGAATCCTCGGATTACCCACCAATAAATTTCCTCACCGAAAAAATAAAACCGTCATTCGGCTACGACGCTCGGCGCCGCCACGACCCGATCTCATTGTGGGGTCGAGGCTCTGCGCAACTTTTCCACGAAACGGGTTTTCCGGATACAAATCGAAAATCGAGAGAAAACGTCACTCGGTGATATACGGGTACATCTTTTCCCAACAATAGATTGAATTTTCTGCTATTTAACACCTCGGTCGCTCTCAACTTTCCTTAACCAAAAAAAAAAACACTCGCATATATTTTAATATATTCTTTTCTCGCAACTTCGATTAACTTTAATCTCTTTTCGTAAATATAAATATTGCACAAACACTGTCAACTTAACAAAGTTAATAGCAAATATTTGAAAATCGTTCATGGTATGAATATTGATTGATATTTTTTTATAAATTGGCAGACTTTTAAACAGTCAAAAAATCTTTTCGTCTTAAGTCTTCTTAAACTCTAAGAATAAATTTTCATAGTGATGAAATATGAGTCTTCAAATTGTCTAATTAATTCGGTATGGTAAATTACCTTATTATTTTTTTTCGCCTGCTATAAATAATTATTTGAACTATTGATAGCACAAACGCAAACACGTTCTGATATACCACTACTGACATTAAGATATTAAAAGTTTATCAATAATTCATTAAAAAACACAATATTTTAAATTAGCTATATTCTAGTATGCTTTTTTATACGACGACATATTAACTAAATATTTACATTTTGAATTAAGCTGACAAAAATAATAAATACGCTTACGTAAACTCATCCCTTTTTTGATAAAAAAGTGTTCAACTGCCAACATCATCATATTTTCAATCTGCATTATATTTAAAAGACACAAATTACCCCACAGTAATGCTTGTGCTTTCTTTTTTAATACATTGTACAGAAAGCAAATTGAATATATGTTGATAAGTAAAATGCCTGTAGAAAACGCGACTTGCAGCAGATAAACTTTTCCTCCAAGTATCAACGTACCCCCGGGGCCACAAAGTTGCGAGGTATTCCCGCCTTCTGAGATAGCGTGGCGTCCTTCCGGCGAGTCTTCGAGACGGTGCCCGGAGTGCGCGCCATCTAGCGGCTCGACAACGATACAAGGACTAGACGAGCGACACCATCTTACGATACAAAGGAAACACCGTACGAACAAAACCTTAAAGTATTCACAATCACGTGTAACAAACACACTTCTTCAAAGGGTAACACGAGAGAAAATATTGCTGGAATTATTCTGTATAATCATTTTGCCAATTGAACTATTCTGTTTTACACGATAATGGTCCAAATTATTTTTCGAAATTTCATGAAAACCGAATGTTCAGATTTTTTGTTTTTTTTCAATCTTTAGTAACAACGTACACTGCAAATTTATGTCTATAGACTGTGAAAAACGAAACTAGTTTTTCTCTTAAAAATACATGTCTGTGATATTTTGAGCTGTTATAGATTTTTACTAAAATAAACAGTGTTTTTGTCTAAATCCTCTGTTGTTTGAGCGTTCCGTCGAGAGAAACCTCTGCATAAATGAATATCAAGCAGGATTTGACGATACGAGAGAGGCCGTTGTTACATATTATTGAGTACTACGCCGTGTGGCTACCGCAAAACCCTGTCCTCATCAACATCCATAAATCTTTTGACAATCTCATGTCTTTGCTTTGATAACGCCCTACATTGATCTGATCGTGGTTTTTTCCCAAAGGACACTCTTCGTCTCATATTAATTGCGTAAAATTTCGTATTAAAAATGCCTTAAATTACAAATTTCGCGAAGAGATATATATCTCAGAGTTACTTAATGAAAAACTTATAAGGAAGCGTAGATTTTATTACCGAAATTCAATATTTATTATTCTTTGATTCATTAAAGTAAAATGTAGAATCACAAAATAATACATTTTTTAAATATTACAATACTAAAAATCAAATAATATTCAAGTTATCTATGTATCTGTATATAAAAAAATGTTTAAATAATGAAAGATTTTGGATTTGTTGAATTACTCAATATTCAATAATGTCAAAGTACGAATCAAATTCATACGTAGAAATTTGTGAAAACTATAATACTTCATGAAAACTGTATTTTTATGAAGACGACTAAAGTTACAATTAACAGTAAAAACAACTGTTTGAAAAACGAATCTATAGGGGTGCTAAAATATCAACATAAAATATTTGTTTCGTGTTGAAACATACCTTGATATCTTTTGATGTTATTTAGTACAAGCTTTATGGTACAAATTTTGTCACCAAATTACTTTGAACCCTATGAATAGCCCCTTGACCCAATGTAAAAGTCACTGTTACGCACCAAAAATTGTCTTGATTTAAGGCTATTTCAGAGCTCAGATATTTCAGGGAAAGTTTTCTTAGGTAAAATAAAATAATCAAGTTATTTCTGAATAAGTTTTTCCAAGCTGTTGCCTAACATCAATTTACTGGATAAATAAGGATTTTTTCTGAATACTTTTTAATTTATTTTTGAATGAATCTTGAATCTACTAATTTCAGTACACTGTCATTTAATAAATACGATACTTTTTCGTTGTATGACATACATTATTTTATTGGTTATGTATATTGAAGTAATGGAAAAATCTCACTGAGCTTAAAAAATAAAAAGTTTAATCGTTCTATTTTAATAACAGTTTTCAAACAAATTGTTGTTGTAAAAAATATTCCAGTGGCTTTATTTCTAATTGTTGTTCGTGTTTCGTCATTTTGAGAAAGATCTTACTTCTATTTAAAATTTATTAATTTATAAAATAAACATTTATACTTGTTCTCGGTACTTATATGAAGTATTTTTTTTTATGAATAAATATAATAACATCACTCATGATTTTTTCTGAAGATGTTTCTCAAAGAAGCAAATCACATGTTACATCTATTAACACAACTAGTTGAAAACAAAGTAACGAATTTTATTTATATATTATAATGAAAAAAATCTTGAATAAAATTAAAAATTAATGCTTTAAAAAGAACACGAATGTATTTTAAATGTTTTTTTATCAAAAGAGCACGAAAGTAATATACTTGTAATGGCTACTGAATAAGAAAAAAATATATTGGAAATTGCTTATTTTTTATTTTATATTATTAGATCGAATTTGATTTGGAAAAATTTAGTTTTTTCGGTTTTCATATTTATCTGTTAACATATGTGAATATAAAAATGTAATCAGTGGTCGAATAGTTCTAAGCAATATTCTCTCCCGCGCCCTTATGGAGATGACTTTCCACAGCGGTACCTATAAGCGGCACGGCGTCTGAAGTGGTCGGCATCTTTTCGGCTACCAGATTGAGAAACACTGTGAGAGACAGCAGTATGGTGACATCTGCGAAAAAGCGGTTAAGACATCTGACAACACAAAATGTTTACAAATAAATAAAAATATATATGAAATTCGACGTAAATGGCCGGAACCCGTACGCCACTGGGCGAGAGCCGACAATTCTCACACTCTCTCGCTCATTCAAAGGAATCCTTTCACCTATCACATTTTATTTACAGAAAAATCATATCAACTTACGGGAAATTCTATACTAAACTCCAAAAGATAAAATGTAACTTATACTCAAATATTTTAGTATCTATATTTTATAGTCGCATCATTTTGGCGGTTAGTTTTTATATGTTTTCCAAGGTTTAAATGTTTTTTATAATCAAATTTATAAGAATTATTTAACATTAGTTTGAATGTCTTATTATCGATGGGTTGAGCATAAAACAAGCATTAAAAGATTATGAATATAAATAAATTCTACGATCTTGATCAAATCATGTTGGTACAAATTTAGTTTTAAAAATACGTGAGTTTGCATTGTTCAATTTTACGGCAGCCGTTTGCAAATGTAATTTTATAAATATTTTATAATGACATGATTTTAAAATAAAAAAATGATTTTGAGTAAAAATCTCTCTATAATTTAAACTATTTGCTTTATTCAAAACGATGTTTCTAAGAAAAATGGTTGTGTAAAAAAATACTCACCGAGAGTCAATTTTTCACCAGAATCTGGCGGCAACGTAAAACCCAAAAGCGCCATGGAAGATATAAGTACGCACGGTACTATTAAATTGAAGAAGTAATAGAGGGTTCGTCTTCGAATCTGTATTGTGAAAGTAACATCTACGTATGGTTCTGGACAGCAAGCGTATGTAATTGTATTTTTTTTGCCTGGCATACCTATAAAAATTATAAATAACTTTATTATATATTTATTTTTTTGACAAAAATACACCGTTTAAATACTCTAAATAAATCGACCATCATGTAAATATTATTAAATAAAAAAATGTCTTGTTTTAATTACAATAAACAAGAAAAAAGAAATGTAAATCCATCCTTATATCTATTTTGCACCATTATAAAGAACTACTCGAATAAATGGCAATCGATAAAAATTGTGAGATAAAGCAAAAACTGGATTTATGTAATGAATGCTCTTGATATTTTTCGAAATTCTCTGGACACTTTCTATGTTTATATCTGTTTTTTTTTTAAATATTAGTATACTTATAATTAAAAGACAATAAAAATTCTCCAGTATCTTAAAAGCTTTGTAGTTTTTTTATTTCAAAAAGATTGCTTTCATTAATATTTATCTTTTTAATGCGTATGTTTAATTTTGTAAATGTAACTTAATTTATTTTAAAAATGTTCAAATAAAGCAGAATAACGTTTTCGTTGCATGTGATTATGGTATAGTTGTGGATTTGAGGTGATATTAGCTCTTACCGTTTTTGTATGTCAACAATTAAGCTGAAATCTCATTTCTCGCACCTGACTTACTCACAAAATTTTGACAAATGAAATAAATTAACCACTGTCAGTTGAATATGTTTCAGTGTCATACTAATTCATTTTGTTCTAATTCGTCTTATTAAATTAATTTTTCATGTGACCTATATTTTTAAAGCTCGCAGATCATACATTATGGATAGATTTTTATTAATATAGGACTAATAAATTATATAAAACTTAACAAAACATATTTAAGCTTTTATTACTGGTATAAGATATGTTTGGCAAATAATAATCGAAGTGATATTTCTAAAAAATTAAGAGTAATTTCATTTTGATATTTTTGCAAATCTTATAAATAAAAATAATTGTTTGAAACACTTGTCACTGTATTTACAGGCTAGCTAAAATATGGCCGGAGGAACACAATTCAGGTTGAAATAATAATTTGAATCAACCAGTAAATGAGTAGAATCTATACTTGTTCGAAGAAAATTTATCAGCGATATACAGCTTAGAATCCTTTGATTGTCCCGTTGAAAAGACAAAAGTTTATTTTTCCCTTGGTCTGCAAAAGAAAAATGAGACACGCCGCAGGGAAAGTGTGAACCACCAAACGAGATGAGACGAAGAGAGAAGACGGTCCCATATTTGCCTCGGGCCAACTTTTTACAAAGGATAACTTATGTGCATAGAGGTCGTTAGCGCAAGCTTTTGGAAAAAGTTCTTTATTCAATCTAAAAAAAACATCATTTTTGCGATAAAAGATTATAATTATTTTCTACTTTTATATCCAACTAAGGTACAAACGATTTTTAAGCGAAATTCAAATTTAAAATATATCTCAAATTAAAGCTTATAAATAAGTGTTTTATGACAGTTTAAGTGTTCTCATTGATAATTTAAAATGTATTTTAATTACTTTAGGATGTTTCAAATAGTTTTAAAATCAACCGAGAAACAAAATTTTATGCAATATTGAGTAACTTGGTAAAAAATCTTTGTAATTATTAATTGTTAAATTTAGAATAGCATCCAAAATAATATAGACGTAACTGTTCATGTATTTGAAAAAAATACTTGTTATAACGTTTTAATTAAAAATATATATATAAGTAATCTTGTAAAACTTTTATTACCGTCTTCGGCAATTTTTGATATTTTATATTTAATATACAATAAGATAATAAATAACAATAAATTTATAAAATCGAAAGAAATTTCTCGGAAGATAATGATTTCGAACATTGTCGAAACATGGTGATAAAATGTTTTCTGAGTTTATTTTGTCCGGCTAATATACGGATCTTGTCGGTTTAAGTCCGTATAAATTTTCTGCCTGCGGCATAGTGTCCCATTTCTTCTTGGAATTATTATGCCGCTGGAAAATAAAAACAATGGTGGGTTTTGTGAAAAATATGCAAGGCCTTGTGCCGCTTAGTGAGGTTGTAATCATTTTTCAAGCTGTAATCTTCCTTTAAGTCGTTTGCTCAAACGAACGGCAATAATGAAATGAAATGCTTTAATTATTTGAACAAATAGAAAAAAAGTTATGCGAAGCGTGAATGATATTTAATTTTTTTTAAATGTAAAACTATATTATTGTTTGAAATGTTTAATAATATAATAAAATACATGTATAAGCTTAATAACATTTTTGAATAGGTTTTGAAAATTTCAAGTATTATTTATATAACTTAAATGACAATACTATATAAAACCACTTTTTGAAAAAGTGACGTATACGTTTTATCCTTATTATGGAAAAGTAAGTGTTATTTAAATAGGACTGTCAAATCAAAGATAATAAGTTGACCTCTTTGTAAAATGTATAAAAACTGTAATAATTTAACTTTGAGTAGTATGTACTTAAAAGACTTTTAAATCGTTAAATCAACCATAAACCTAGACGACTCTATCTGTTTCTTATTAAAATCTACAAGAAATTGTGGCCAATTGTGCATTTATAAATACAATATTGAAACCATCTTTCAATTTTTTTTAAAATTAATTTGTAACTGAAATTAAATATGTTTCGTTGAATATTTGTTTAACAAGCTCCATAAACTAAAAGTCACGTTGCATTATTTTTTTGCCACAGATTTTCTAAATAAATAATAAATACAAAATAAATATAACATGTGAAACATATTCACTTACCTATCAGATACCACTCTCCATTGGTAATGAAGTCTGAGAGATCACCTCCTTCGTCTGAATTTAACACCAAGTCCAGCTGGATTGAAGTTAATAAATATTAAAAAAAGAATTATACGTTAATTAAAAACATCAAATTAACAAAACAAATATTTGTGTATAACTGAACATCACGGTAATTATATGCATTTTTTTTTACTTTACCCACTTGTAAATTATGGCTGCTTATTGAAATACGTATAACACATATATCTTTGCAAAAAATAGAAATCAAAAATAATTGTCAATCACATATTTTTTAAATAACATAAATTTTAATAGATTTTTAAAATAGATCAAGAAACTTTCAATGCATATTTTAACATAATGTTAAGTTAAGCAAAAAATATAAAATAAACCTAATCAAATTGAATGGTAAAATATATTATCACATTGACGACATTGCAAAAAATTATTTATACAAAATACTTTCTGTATATATTTCCTTTTCAATATTTTAGTGTTTAAAATTCAATAAGATTTCCACCTAATTCTTGTTAATCTTTTTTGCACCGTCCGTCTATGTAAACAGTGACATGCTTTTTTACTGTAGAAAATATTATTTTTCTATTGTATATAAATAAATGTGTCAGTCATAAATATCATACTTGAATATGCAAAGGTTCATGCTTTTTAATTTGTACAATTTTGAATAAACTTTAGTAATGCACACGAAGAATTCAAAGTATGCAAAATACTTGTTAATAAATTCTGTTTCTACGTGAGATAGTTATTAAGGTACGTAATCAACAGGTACTAATATGTGTCATGAAGAAAACTCAGTGTTATTTTACTTTATAATTAAATTTTATCATGCAGAAACAAATTCAAGCGCAAATCCGAAGGATTTCTCTAAAATTTTATTAAACACCGATGACATTTACAGCAAACTTACCTGACAACGGAGTAATTATAATATTATACGTCATATTTAAACATTGATCACAAAGGCTAACACTGAAATAAAACAGCTAGTCAACCATTTGTTTCGCTAAAATATTTTATTTATTGTATTATGACAAGAACGAAAAATAAACCGGGAAACATTTGTCTGTGCTCTAGATTGTTTTTCAAATTCAATACATTTTTTTAATTATTTGTTTTTGCGAAAAGAATATCAAAATTACGAACAAAGATCTATTTCCACACATTGACTTGTATACTATTATAAAAGCGTCACTTTCAGATTGGTTTGTCGAAAATATCAAATTTCAGTTTTCGAATAGGAAGGATTAATGAACATATTAAAACCATACTTAATTTTTTGCATACAGTTTCATAGTTTTTTTTTTTTAATCAATATTTTCATTTACGTGACGTGCATAGGTATATTTGAAAATTATTTTTAAACGATCTTATAATAACAAAATATATGTCTTAACTAAATTGTTGCCATCTTAAACTTATACTTCGATACTTTCATCAATTTAAAATGGTCATGATGAGCGGAAATGGTTTTGGTAATTAGAATTATTTATTAAATGAGTAAGGAAAAATGTGATCATTTTAAATAATAATAAAATGTCTACTGGTGAAGAATTGACAGTAGTCACTATACTTGTGATAACGTGAGAGAGTGACGAAAGGGTATATAAATATCAATTTCGTCAACACAAATATTCGAGGAACCAATCCTCCAGTGATAATAAGACACACCTATACCAGTAACGGCAGCGAGCGATGTGTAAAAAGAAAAAGACATATTGCAAACAAATAATGCCACACAAAACATTTTCACAATATAAGTACTTGGCAAATAATATGCGTCCAAAATGCTAGACCACGCACGTACCGGAGGCTAGCGTTTAAGTAAACAGATTGCTTTCGGCTTTTCTTTTATTATTCATTGTGCAACACGCTATGGGACATGTCGTGAGGAAGCCTTACCTGTCACACCAACCTGGCTTGCATTTTATCACCATTAATATTCTGGGAGGTGAGTAAATTTTATACATGACAGTCCATAGCACTTATGAGAAGCGTCCTTACCTGAAGACTACAAGAGGGCGTCCTAACGCTGTAATGGAATTTATTATAAGCTGCGAACACGAAGCAAATGAAAACTTCGCACATTAGACAATTTAGAAATATACCTACCTTAAGCTTTATTTTCTTATTTTTGCAAAAAATATTCTTGTTAAATGTTATTAAAAATATTATTGTTAAAATTACGAAGAAAAGTTTTCCCGACACAAATGCTATTTAATATTTTTTTCCTATGAAAATTTACAACTTACACTACTCTCATTTTCCTAATTAGTTTAAATTTTTAGGCTGGGTACAGATGGAGTCTTTATATTTCTTTACCATATGTGCTTTTACTATTTACTGTATAAATAAAGATTCAATGAACTGTTTTTAATGACAAAAATCAGCAAACCCTTTACCAATGCTGACTTATTTTCCAATAACTGTAGATGTTTGATACACAAAAGTATTTTATTCTTATCAGGAATAAGTCGTGATGTGATATTAAATTTAAAGACTTTACTCTAACTTTCTATCCCTAATTGGACTAAATAAATGGTTTATAATGGTTACACATACTCTGAATTCCGTATTATTCTAAAACAATAATTTATGTTTTCAACTGAAAAAGAAAAATACTGAACATGTTTAGACAAAACTTTACAAGACGAAAACTTATTACATCCGGTTTTTGTGAATATTAAATTAGCCTGAAGTTTTATTATTCCTAATTGTAATGAAGTCTTGACATGATGTAATTTAAATAAAAAAAAATGTCAGCTACACGACAACGCCGTAAATTTATGTTGAAATATTTTTTTTAAAAAGATATTTGAATATGAGTAGGAAACCATAACAATTTTGATATGTATACACTAGAAGTCCTACACTCTCCTAGTGATCACCTCACATATTGTCAAACACTCGTTCCTTTTTTCAAAAAAAGCCTTTTGTTTTATTTTATTCTAAGAATTTTGGAATCATATCTCGCAACAACCTTCGGATTAATATCACATTTGACGTCATATATTGTGTAAAAGATTTGTTTTTATATGAAAATCTATTATCAGAACTTAAGAAAGACATTACAAATGCTAAATTAACTGTCAAATAGTTAACTAAGCGCAACAAACGCGTTCAGGAATATTATACAGTTTAGACCGTTGGAAAAAATCTTGGACATAAATTACACAAATGATAAAATTTAATAAAACTTTTAACCGTACTATTAACAATTAATCGCTACTTTATCTGCTATGTCAAATATCTTGCGAAGCTTAAAAAACTCGTATAGGGCGAAACATACAATCATTGGCCACTTAAGGATTATTTCATCTTTGTTCATGTGTTGTAAAAAATGGAATTAAAAAAATTGATGTGATACATTCTCCATTTGTTTATATTTATCAATAATAATAACTAAAAAAAAATTTCACGTATTTAAAAAATAATCAAAAAAAGGCAGAAATCTACAATCATTGGCCACTTTCTTTAATTATTGGCCACTTTAAAAAGACATTAAACATTAGTTTAAAATATAATGATGATTAATTATAAAATGTTATGATTCCACATTAGTATTTATGTGTGATGTGATTCAAGTGCTTACTGCAATTTTAACGTTATTTTAGTAGAAATATAACACTTTGACGACATGTATAGGATTCATTGTGTTACATTGAGAGAAGCATATTATTTATTAAATGGAGCTAGATGAAAATTGATTTGAAAATCGAAAATATTTGATAAAGAATAGAGAAATACTTCGTTATTAACATTTTTTACTCCATGTTCATCATCATCATTAGGAGTTGAATTAATAAATACAAATAATAATTTATCTTAATAACTAATGTCCAGAAGACCAATATTTATCTGTCGAATGTCGAAGAAGTCTTATAAAAATAAATATTAATCATGTCGATAAACATTATTTAAGTAAGAAAATTGGTTACAGTTTTTAATGTAGACCAAGCCGGCCAATAAAAGAAAATCTACTTATTTTTAGAATCAGTTGTTTGCCACTATCATAATTACATCTTAAATAATACATTTTTAATGCATTAAGGATAACTGTTATTAATACACTAACGACGGACACGCTAATTCAATAATCATTTTATTTGATGTTCTTACAAAAGTTTTACACACCTTTGAACAGGAGTGAAATCCTTGTGATATTTACAAGAAATCACACTTATTTCACGATAACGCTCTCACTGTCAAATGAAATGTAGTTTTAAGGCTGCTTTATAATTCCATTTATAACAATTTTGTGTTTTTCCAATGAAAGAACATGTAGTGAACTTTTTAAATAAATTAGCACGTAGAAAAGTTGATTTCATATCTTATAAGACAAGATTTTATCTGCAAGTGGCCAATAATTGAGGATGGCCAATAATAGTAGATTTTACCCTAATCAAAACTTAAGGATTCTATTTCGATCTGTAATAATTGATATATGTATTAAAAATCATTGATTTCTTAATTTTTTGAAAAAAAAAATATTTTTTCTTTGTTATCAAATTATAATTTATTAAAATAAAAGATTGATTTAAAACAATAAAAAACATAAATAGTTATTGTTCTCTTCTTTATAAAAGCTTTATAGTTAACATATTATTATTAATCTCAATAAAACACAATATGAATTATGGTACCATTTACTAGGTTTGGGTTCTTCTATTAGAGGTTATATGAACTAGTATATTGTTTACTGCAATTTAGTAACACAAGGTTCTAATACCGGCGACGACAAGTTCATGTCATGATTTGTGGAGGGCGGCCCAACGCTCGGAGATTATTGTACCCGACTCATAAACTGACCGCATCGTTTCTCTCTAAACACCGAGTTAACGGAAGCCTGTGGACAGAATAACGTTTTCCACTGAAAGCGCTAAGGCAGACGATAAAATATATTGCCGTATTTTATGAAGCAACGAAATACCCTACATATAATATTTTTGCAAATATTTCAATACAACGTAATATGTCGAAAAAATAGCCGTGAGTAGAAATCTTTGCAAATAAGAGCTTATAGCAGGTAAAAAATTGTCTACTGCAGAGAAATATATACTTCCAATGCTACCTCTATCAATATAGACACATATAAAAAATATATTGTTTACTAAAGAATAACAGAATACTTAATGTTGATAAAGCAGCTTTCGATTGACTTCAAGATAAATTAAATCATTTAAATTTTTAGTAGAAATCGCATACTCAATAGAAAATTTGAGACTTTTTTAAAACTAGAATGAGACTGGAATAGCCAAATAGTCATTAATTGTTATTTTTGAAAATTAAAAAAAAACCCCAAATTTATCGTAAATAAAAAAGTAAAAAAGTATCACAATATCATAATATTGTTTCAATAATATAGTTTTTATAGACATCTGAATATATATTAACAAAATTTTATACTTAGATCTAAGACTTCTTTTATAGTACTTTGAAAAAAAAAATTTAGAGTCCGCGAATATTTAGACTACAGAGTTAGACTATAGAGTAAAATTAATACATTTCAAGAATAAAAACAAACATCTTTACAAAAAGACATAATGATCGACGTAAAAATAAATAGTTATATAATATATTTGAACAATATCGTTGGATATTGTTGAATATAATTGAAAGAATATACATTATCGTTGTATTTTGAGTAAAACTTGAATTTAATAAATTTTTCTCCTGAAAAAATATTTCTCGTGATAACTTTTCCGTTTTGAGACTTCCTCGGTGTTGTCTTACAGTTTCGTTATAATTAAGTTTTCATTCATGTTTGTTTTCTTTTCTCCTTAGGGTCGGCTACAGGCTGCGAGTTATAAAGATCACTTGTAATTCTAACAAGCAATCTAATTGATTTAGTGGCATCAATTTAAAAAAATAAATGAACCAAAGTTATCAAGTTTAAACATTATTATTTATTATAACCAAAGAATACGAATAGCTGGGTGAAAAGCCTGTTAGGTTTCCTCTGGTTTGAATCCTAGCCCAGAAAATATATAAACATGATTTTCCAATTGACTTTCTATAGTTGTATTCAAAATCATGAATATATTTGCTGTATAAATCTTCTTATACCCATCTGATTAAAAAACGAGGCGTAACTAAAGTGATTGGTTTACTACCAGACTTTTTCTATTGCCGTTCATTTAGCCATACTTTATCAAACAAAAAGTTAAATGATTCAATAACAATCAGTTCTTGCAAACAAAATCTGTGTAGATTTCATTGAAAGTTCATATGTTCCACTTTGAGAGCGAAAATAACAATAAAAACAAGTCACTCAAAATGGTAAAGTAATATATTCAAATGTTTCAATCTCTTTTAAATGTATTTAAATTAATCAACATCAAAGCGACAAGCGTTTTCATACCCAAAACTTCATTTTTAAAAACACATGTGGAACTTAGTACTGAATTGATTTTGTTTTTCTTTTTTAAAAATTCATTGATCGAAACGAATATATTTATAAAAAAAAAAATTAAAAACTTCATGCTTTTCATTATATTTTTTTCATAAAACATCCAATGAACTGTGGATTGATAGCGTTATAAAAATACGCCGACATATTTTTTTATGCCTCTACATAGCGTCAGGAAGAAGTAAATCGAAAATTCCCGAGTCTGAGGTAAAGGATTCCGACGGTTGCGTCGGGTGCTACAGGCGGTACATAAGTCAAAATGCCAAGCACTTGCACGCCTCGCCAAAGCTTACAAATTGGTTGCCTTTGATGAAATTGAACCGACGAAATTATTTATTTATATCTTGGTATTTCCTCAAGAAAACTACAGTTATACCCCATTGCCAACTAAATATGATAATTATGCTAAAATTTTATTTTGCACAACTTACTCACGTTGCTTGCAGTTTTAAATCATATACTCTTTTTTTTTCAAAGTAAAAAGCGAACTTTCATTTACTATTTCTTGTGATTTATAAAATCGATTGACAATCAACTCAAATTCCATAGACATTTTTTACGTAATTGAGTACTTAAACTATTTTTTTTATAAAATTCATGTATTTTAATGTCATGAGAAATATTAAAGTTTTATAAATTAAGTAACATAAACAAGAATTTAAGCTAAATAGATCTCATCATTTTATGACTTTTTGCTACATTTAGATGCCATGGTTTTATAAATGGGAACGAATTTTTTTATAACGTTATTATTATTTTCGTAGTTATGAACTTAAGTAATTTGATATATTTAGTATACTTAATATCTGGTATATTGAGCTCAGCCTTTGCAATTTCTTCTAAGATGGTTGGAAAATCACGCGCTCCGCCAAACAAGTGTTGTAAAAATTTTCCACCATTTTTGACATGAGAATAAAACATGGCGTCCGTCCTATTTCGTCAGCGCCTAAACTAATTTCCGGTTTATGTGAAGAAGAACAGCAACTGCTGCGTGCTTCCTGTTCCAAAAAGGTTGTCAACAGATAAAAAAAGCTCATTTATGTACTTTGAATAAATGAGTATCGATTTCAAACGTGCTCGAAAAGATAACGTTATATGTCCCCATAAAAGGTTTCAGATATATTAATAATATGTTAATAAATTATGGTGAACCTGGCGTCATATTATTCATTAAAATACACAATAAAACACTTACCTGAATTTATACTGCCACAAACCATCATAAAACATGAGATGTTTAACAGTGCATATTTAATTTATACAATACTGAACATTTCATATTTACAAATTTATTCATAGAAATACGTTCCAAGCTACATGCATATTACAGAAAAGTAAATGATTAACTGTACAACACATTAAAAATTGAAACCTGATTATTTAAAATTTTGCTTTCACAATATATGTCATGTATTATATTTTTAGGCATAGAATAAGCATATTATGTTGCAAAAATAATGAGGTTTCAATGATCCATGCAACATTTTGCAATTATTTACAGAAGCAGTAGTGATACGAGTTTCCTTATGACACATAATCCATAACACTTACGGTATAAAGATCATTTATGATACAAGTTTAAAAAAATATGTGCATTGTGCATTACTTAAAATGGGACGTTTTCATTTTGCCCCATGCAAAATAGTACACTTTAATTCGTTCTTTCAGTAAGATAGAATCGAACAAATTATCACATGGTTCCCTTGCATTGAAGACTTAACTGTTAACTTTTGGTTTTAACTTACTTATATGGCGTGTATTAGATAAATTATAAAATGTGTGGTTATGTGTAAGAATAAAAATGCGAGTTATAAAACAAAATGTTTATTTATTGTGTTATTTTTTTAGATTTTTTTAGGATGATATTTTTTTTCTACAGTACTGAAGTAGAATTATCCAAAGCATCATAATTACAGGCAGATCATTAAATATTTTTATTGTAAATCTAATACAATAACAAATATATTTTCTCATTTATTTAACAACAACTACCGTAAAGAATATTAGCGAAATTTTGTTATATATTTTATATTGCACAGCCTAAACATTATTAAATTAAAAATGTAATTGTTTGCTTTTTTTTTAATAAAAATATTTGCAAATGTATGTTTGTTTTAATTTAAAGAAAGCTTAGACAAGAATTTTAAAAGTAAAACGGCTAGCACTTTGCAATCTTCAGCCTAGTAAGAGGGTCGGATGTCGTTTGTGAATATCCAATGTGATTTTTAAAGAAACTCACCTCATTCAGTATGCAAATAGCTTCACGTAAAATAGATCAGTGTTATAACGTAAACTTTAAATAGCTGGCAGGTCTCCCATATGTTCTCATATCGATAATGGTTCGAGAAGAGGACGTTACAACGAACTTATTCTCACGAAATTCATCTAAGTTTTCTTCTTGGGAACTTTATCCCGTTTACTTGACATTAGATTCTAATACCATAAAATTTTATTACGTATTAAAGGTTCATTGTAGGTACTTTGGCGACCTTCCGAATAAAATGTTTATATAAGCAATAAGAATTAAGTCAAACCACCTTATTACCCTTTTCTTACATAATGTATTTCAACGGTATGTATTTAAAACGAAAAATAAAGTAACTTTCCCGTAACAAATATTTTCTCAACTTCATTTTGTTTGAACTTATTTACAGTAAAAATGTTTTACGAAGCGTATTTTATTTTTATATTGCTTTTGTATTGAGTTTCAAATTTTTTGTGTAAAATTGAAATCGCAAACACAATTTATCAATTAAGGAGAGCGTGAGCCTTTTGTGAACTTGTCAATAAGTAGGTAGATATACTTGAGTGCCAATATATATAAAAAAGTTTTCGCTACAAAATAAAATTTTCTGTATTAATAATTATAATGTTATTATTTCAATCTTTTCTTATTTTCACGCACTTAAATTTGAAATTCATCATTTTTACAACGTTAGCTATTTACAGTTTTAATGTAATTTTTTTAAAAAAGTATTTCGTATTTATATGATTTTTTCATGTTAATTGAAGCAAGAATCAAATAATACTTATTCAATCAAATTATATTATATGATTATTATATTATTTGAGTTTGCAAAAGAATTAGTACCTTCGAAACAGTTAGATAATTGAAAATTGCTATGCATATTAACAAATGCATTGTTCGATAAAAATTGTGCAGTTTGTCAAAAGATTTATAAAGCTCATAAAATAAAAGAGTACAGATGTGTTATCATGTGTGTGAATATACTTCGTTGATGTGAACTTAATCGCTTGTACCTGATTGCCATCATATGTCCAGCTACCAAACTTCATGTCACAGTGTTGATCGTCAAAGGGGAACCAAGTGATGTCTATCTTGCATGTGCTCTTGAAGATACCAGGAGGAACGTACAAGCAACTGCCGTTGTGTTTGACCACAACGTTTGTGTGGTAAGTCCCGTCGAAACCTTCGTCTGCACTGTACGCGCCACCAACACAAATCATATTAACCAGCTTATTTCACCATGGAAACATGACGATCAAACAATTAAACAATAACATGAAGATTCCTCTCCAGTCAATCTGCGGCTTGGCACAACTGCTTGGAAACGTATAAATCACACATTCTTTCAATATACCATTTGGTTATTCGGTATTATTTAACATTTAACAATTAACAATTAACAATTACTATCATATCATAGACACTTAACATTCATAGTAAATTAATCTATTTTATCAAATAGGTCTACATAAACCATGACGATTAGGGTTATACCTTTTTATCTGGTTTTCATAAAAAAATGGTTATTAGTTATGAGTCAAAAAGTGCTGTGTTGTTTCATGTTAACAATTTTAAATCAAAATACAAACGCAATTAATGATAATAATACAAAGAGATTAAGTATTTCGTTTAATAGTTTATGTTTAATTAGTGTAAAATGTACATATATGTATAACTGAAACAACAAAACCCTCCAATCTCTTTATTTATTAAAATTCAGATCATTATTTATTTGCTGTTTTTATTGATTCGTGGTTATACGTGTTCGCTGGTTATCAGTGCGGTTCTTCAGGGACATGTTATTTAAAAAAAACACAAGTCCCACTGAGTGGGGGGTCATCACTCTTACCGTCCCTCTTACACTCGCAAAAGCCTATTCGTTAGAGACTGGTCTAATGATGATCGATCGGGGCGACGAGTACACTTAAAAATGCCACCAAAAGACAAATTACATGGCTGGCTAATTTTTATGTACTCAAAACTCTAAAAATTTAAGGAATCTTAATGGATTTTCTATGCTTATTAAGTAATAATTTTTAAAAAATATACGAATATAATAGAAGTCAATTCGAAAAAAGGACTGATTTTTTATTATAACATTACATATGTACAATTTAAAAAAAAGCTTAAGTTATCAAGATATTAAAGTTCTCCTAAACTTTGATTTAAAACTTATTATATTTTGTACAAATCACAAAAAATAGTCTTCGAAAAAAATGTGCACAAAAAAAATAATAAATATCTTTAGTGTGTTCTCAAAATTTTATTTATTTAAAAGCTATAAGAAAAAAAGATTGTATGTTTCACGATTTTCAGTTCCAGATTATTATATTATTATAGGGTATTAACGAAATTTTTAGCACCACATTACTGCATGTTCTATAAACTGAATTAAAAAAAACGTATTTTATATAAAATAGCAGGAAATTTTTGATAGGAACATTAAACAATTAAATAGCTACATGAATAGCCATATATATCTATATTTAATATATATAAATATATCTTTTTATTTTTAGTAAAAAAAAAAAAAAATTATTCTACTGATTTACTGCTCTAGTGCTATTTTGAAAATTTGGATGCTACTGACTTCTTTAGAAAAAATATATGCAATCCAATTTGCATATGCATCAACAAAATTTGCTAGTTCTCATTGCTAGGCCGCATTTTTGTGTGTTTATTCAGACATATTATTGTTCTTACAGCTCAATTTAGACATTGGCGGCCATTTTGACGAAAATTTGTACATATTAATTTTATTTTATCTAATTTAGATGTAAATCAGTTGTTTAAAAGCATAATTAAATTAGAATCATTTTCATGTTATATAATGGAACCCCAGTATTATCGTTCTTGAATTCATCGTTTTACAGCATGTATCGAATTTTTTTATAGCCCTGGCCAAACACCCTTGAGAACAATCAAATTTAATCCTACATTCACCGTTTTCCGATCTATCATTTTCCTCGATTTATTGGTTAAATCTCATGGTCTTGTTACAAATATTACCCTTAATGATCACTTTTTACAAAAAAAAATCCCATTCACAAGTATTCACGACCTTATTTAATTGAATTTGCTGTCTTGTTCACGCCACAATCATTAATAAAATTAAAAAAAGTATTATTTTTTTTATATCTTTACAAAATACACAAATCTGTTGTGAGAAAAATGATTGAATAAGAGACGTCAATGTTTGAATTGAAATAAGAGACTGCATTTTTGCTAAAAAAATAATGTACAGATTCCATTTCATTAATATTTAAAAATTCTAATATTTGAAAAAGTTTTTACATAATTTTAGGAAATACGTGTTTTCACAATTTATCAAGTTTTTGAACATTTCCACATTGGTTGTTTTTCTCAAAAGAGTCAACTATAGATCAAGGTGCATGCATGATTTCACTTTAATGATATAGTATTGCAAAGTGGCCTTTGAATACGAATAATTTTCGATAGTTTTCAATTTAACTTTAACCAGAAAAACAACTGGTAATTTTCAAACTTTTTTTTTAAATTCTTTGTTGTATGAACAAATCTGTAGGACGATGGCGTAGACGTTGGCCGGAAAGCTGTGCCGTAGCGTTATCGCAGAGGTATTTAAATAAAAGATTCAAAGGCTATAGCGCCCGCTGCACGAACGCCGCTGTATGTCAATAAGTTATGCAGGCCAACCAACGCCACCCCCAATCAACAAGGCAACCATACAAAAGGGGTAGTTTCTGGCCCTACCATTTTAGACTACAAGCACAGCTCTGCGATTATTTTTCCGGAAAGACTATTATCCGCAGGTGGCTGGCTATATAGGCTGTGTAAATATAAGACTGTTAAACATTAAAATTCTATTTTTAATTTTAGAATAAGTATTTATAATTTAATTCACATTATAATATCGATGTATAAAAGCTGTTAAATTTTTAATATAATTGGTAAAACAGTTTTATTTTATTTGAAATAAAAACATATTTAACAAAAAAAGAATATCGTCGTAATACTTTGGTTTTATTCAATAGCTATCATACAATTCTAGTTTAAATTTCAGTATACGAATCGAAATGATTCATTACTTTGTCTTTTCTTGGTAACCATTAATTATAACTAGACATAAATACCACTATGCTTCTTTCGCGAAATAATTTCGTATTCTATTCTCTGAGAAACATAATAACAAGAAAATGTTATGTAAATTTAGTTTGCTTAAATTTTATTGGTAGTAAAATATTAATCGATAAAATTTTGTGAATACATACTATAATTTTAACATCGATGATCATAGTTTTTTACTTAGAGATATTTTTTTCATTACATTTACACATTAAATTGGTGTACTTAACCAGCTGAAAAGACAGGCGCCCTTTCATTTCATACAATATTTATATAGAAATAAGAACGAGAAAAAATATCTAAACAGTCTAACAACCCAACAGACGTGGGTGATATTGTTTTTAAATTGGCGAATTTCAACGTCGTTTAATTGATACAAATAGCGTAGAGTCGTCGGGGCTAACTTTTTTATACTTATTTGTCACTGCTAATTCTGTAATACATTTACAAATACATTTTTTTGAGTAAGTACGACTGGATATTGTCTTCTTTAAATAATATTTTTCTAGACAATAGTTCATTAATGAATTATAACGAAGTTTATATCAAGTCATTCATTTGTTATGGTTTTTGTTAACATATTTGTAGATTATGCTATTAAATTGTATTGATATCTTTATTTAAAAAATACAATTGAAACAAAATTCAAAAAAAAATACATGGCGTTTTAGTAAATGTATTGTAGAAGAAGTATTCAATACTGAACAGCACATGATGTGATTTTTTTAATGGCAACCTACTTTTTAGCATATATAAAGCAAACCCTTTGATATATAATTTATCAGCAATAATAAGACAGACTATCAGTTAGAGATCATTTATTTCGCTAGATACGACCGATTTTCATAATGAAACAAAATTTCATTATGAAAATACTCACAAATAGTTTTAATCTTTTTCGGTCTTTCAAATTAAAGACTTTTTTTACGATTGAAAAATATTGTGTTTTAATGTTAACTATTTTAACTATTTTAGAAGATTTTTGTCTTAACATCTGATATATTAAATTCTAATGTATTAATTAAGGCGGAATTAGTTTGCGAAGGGAAAAATAAATTGTATAAAGTATCATATAAGTGGTGTTTATATTGTTTCCGCAAACAGCCGTAAATTATGTTTGTAATTTATTGTAAAAAAATTAACACTATAATGTCCAAATTTTGTTTTTTAACACAATATCGGTCGGATCAATATCAAAAAAATCTAGCCAATGATTGCAATTGATTTTTTTTTGACGTTTATTTCGTATTAAATTTTGACAATGTAAGAGAGACGGAATATAATTTGTCGTTATTTGACCGGTGGCCCCCCATTTAACGAGACTCCTAGACCCCTTCTAGGAAGGTTATAGTGATCCACAACAACGGCTCGAAGTCTTACATACGACCACCATCGGAACTAAAACACCAAGTCTTAGGTTTCCATTTAATAAATTAGACGGCTCTCTCAGTAGGAAACGTGGACATTTCGCTATCCAAATATATGCATACACCGACTCACTTTTATTTCACAAAAATAAATTAACTGAAATGCAGTATTAAGAATGCAAGTGCAAAATCAAAACAATACAAAGATTGAAATATTATTATTTACAAATACTTTTTTCTGTTTATATTGATTCGTGTAAATTTACATTTAATATAAAAATAAACTCGCACACACGTACATTTTTTAATACAATTTTTTTTTTAAATTTATTTTAAGATAAAAATTTAAATTATACCAAAAAAAATACGCGTTTCCTATATGAGGTCGATGAGACAATTTGTTTCCTACTGTAGAGTCGTGATTCTTAATATTACGATGCATTTTAGTACAAAATTCCAAATAGTCAATAAAGCATGTAAAAGTTCATTAGATGCCTACAATTTCTAAAGCTATAATAATTTTAGAAGAAATCGAAATGCAATAACTATTTTTTTTAATTAGCACGTAATAATTTATTGATAAAAAGTTTTTCATCAATTGAATCTAGTTCATAAAAATAAAGCAATTTACAAAAAAATTAACTAATTATGAGAATGGTTAAAGTGTTAATATTATAATAAATTTTGATGATTTCTACAAAAAATATTATACTATTGGATGATTTTCACTAATCTACTTTAACGCTACATGAAAACATTTTTTTTAGGTCCAAAGCTCTTTCCTGAAAATAAAATATATAAATCACATATAACACCATATACTTAATCAAAGTGGGATATTATATAAATTGTTTGTTTAATATTTCTGCCAATAGTTTATATTTGTATGTTAGATAATATTATAATTATTGTGTTGCATAACCAGTAGACCATTTTAATATTAATTAATTAATATTAAAATTTTATCAAATAAAATTTATTTAAAAAAAAATATAACATAACTTCAAATTTAAATGATACAATAAACTCTGTATAATTACTGAAATAATAAAATATTTATTTATTGATCGTCGCGCGAAATATCTTTGAATCAAGTTTAAATAAAGAAAATGTATTATTCTTCGATAACAATGCCTTCACGTTGGGTAAGTTTATGGAGGGCTTTGTCACTGACATTATTATTGATTGACATCTCTTGTTGGCACTTAACGACTCCACAAAGGAACCAAGGTTTACGTTAGTATTCTTAAAAATAAATCGATATTAAAACCGCATAGTTACAATCTGTATTACTGTTACCAAGAATAATGTCTTCCGTGAACATTTATTTTCCCTTTTTCATTATATTCAGTGCTCAAGAAATATTTTTTAAAAAATTCATGAGACTGAAAAATACGTTTTTTTTATCATTCATTACAATTAAATCAATATCACACACCCTAAGCCATTTTCTATAATATATAAAAAAAAAATGGATTCATTTTTGTGTTTGAAAATGTTTTTTTAATTATTTATGAATAAAAGATATTAAAATATTCCCAAAAAGTCATTTTATTCTAATTTATTGTAAAATTCTACATTTTTTTCTGATTACATAGTCAAGTAATTGTAAAATATTTATAACAATTATTATTTTAACTTGTTTAACTTTTTAATTGTAAATCCCGGCGCGGATAGTTTTGTAACAAAAGTGTTTTTAAATTTTAGGAAAGGACGATATCAATCATCAGTTATTGACAAAAATAGCAAGCTTCTATATTGGTTTCTCAAATACTTTACCTCAATAAACTAAAGATTTACAGAAGCGCATAATTAGACAGTAATTCAATAATTCTATCTTCTACAATAATTTATACAATTGTTAAGGTTGTGGTAAGCAAAGAGAACATTCGACCACACAGGGTTGCCGCCTCTGTGGTCGAGTGGTCAACGTTGTTGGCTTCGGCTACCGAGGGCATGGGTTCAAATCCCGGCGCGGATAGTTTTATAAATTGATTTTTTTTATCGATTTATGAATTTCTGTTCAAAGGCATGGATGTATGTGTTGTTTTGAATTCCCCCCCCCCTCTCACCCATCCTATTCTATTAACGGGGCATATCGAGAGCGATTAACTTAACACTAATTCTGTCCTAGCCCTATCCTTCTATCCCTACTATCTTTGGAAAAAGAGACGTTGAGCAACTGAGTAACAAGCAGTTCTCGCAGAAACACTTCTGTTGAGATAAACTCTATTAGGAGTCCATATGCTCTACATTGGAAGCGGACATGGTTTTAAAAACAATGGGAATATCACGATTTAGGAGATTCAAGCTGTGTGACGTCATTTTTTGTTATAATTTTTGAACATTTCTTTCATTGAGATCACATTTTTTAAATTAAGAAAACCTCAATTTGCACTTGATTGCAATTTTATGTAGATCAATGACCATATTGATTAAATGAATCATAAATTTAATGGTATTCTGCGATATAAATATTGATGTGCCCTAATTTTTCTGCGGATATTCATATGATAAATAATTATCGTATATAAATACGCTAATCTTTGTTTTACTCTCCATAGAGTTGTATGATACATTTTGTAAGCCAGGTGAAACAGTCTTACACCATCTGTATTCAAAGTAATCTTGAAACTAAAGCTCACTCATTCTTTGTTTAACGGTAACTTTGTATCGAAACAAAAAGCCCGCAACGAGCTTTAGGGTCTAAGCGCCAGCGTTTTACATTGTACGTAGCATTTTAGAGCCGATTTAGAAGACTCACGAGTTGAATTGAAAAGATTAAGTACATTCGTTTAGCGAATAATTATAAACTCTTTGTAAATGCTTACGAAATTTAAGAAAAGGCGTATCAAATTTATGCTTGTTAAAATAAAATTATATTTTTCTTTGTTTTGAAATTAATTTTTCTCCACTTCCTGGTAAAACGTTTAGCTTTCACATTTTCGATGAAATTATTCGTTTTTTGTTTTTATACTATTTACCACAAATAAAAAATGTGTTTTTTTTATGTAGTTGCAGAATAAGCTCAGATAACTTCATAAAATGATAAATACTCTAAACTACAGTAGTACAATTAATCTAACCAGAAGTACATTAAAAAATAGCCTTAAAGTGGCTTAAATGTGTTCACTAGAAGAACATTTGGAATGTGTTTATTCATGGAAAAAAGCCACATTTGTTAAACATTATTTCTTAGCTTTGATTGAACTGGGACTGATTTTATTTATTTACCATTTTATATGTACCATCAAACAGTTTTTTGTCAAGAAGATAAAAATATCAAATTAAATATGCCAAAATGGCAATTGGGATACTTTTTCTAAATTATATTATATAATATGCACAAATTCACTTTTTTAATAAAAAATTGAAAATTCAACATGCATACAATTTTAAAATATTTTAAAAAACTCAGGTAGTCAATATTTTTAATTATTATCCTTACTCTATTTCTAAAATGTGTTATATGTTTTTTAGTCTACGATTATGTACAAAATACATGAAGTCATAGAGAAAAGTTGCAAAGATCTAATCATTCTTGAGATTATAGTAATTATTGTGAATATTTGTGGCATGAGTCAAAGTTACCTGATATGCGGTACAAACATTGACCCACACTGTTTCATCTATATTTATATATCGAGCATAGCAATATTTCCTAAAACGTTTTTTGAAATGAATAATATAACTTTGATACTCATCTTTATCAAATAGCAGTAACGGAATTTTATTAAAATTACTCAAAGTTACCAAAGTTGGGTTAAAGTTAGCATTGACTATAATGATAATTGTTTTTATTTAATTACAACTCTCTTTAATAAATTTTTTTAAATCTATTTTTGAAAAATATCTCAAATATATATATGTAAATTTTAAGAAATGCTGTGCTTGTAAAATATTGAATTTGATTTAAAAAAAAAACACAAGCAGCATCATAAAGAAAATTATTATTATACTCACCGGAGTAAAAGTTATGATCATATGCAATAATGGCGTAGCTGTGTTAGTGTTGACTTAATCTAATTTATTCGAACTTGCCCAGACATTGATTGATGTTCGAGAATGGGTACGAAGCGGCTTTATACTTACAAATAAGGTTTTACTTTTATTATTTGCAGTGATTTTAGAGCTACTCTCATATTAAATGCTCCATTAAAGTGAAAAACTTTGTCATCCATCTTTGCAACACACCTGTGATGGAGTTTTGAAGAAGTGGGGACGAATAAATTTGTGGTTTAGGGAAAAGATTTTAAAAGCAATTCTCAACTCGCGATTATAATTTTTTTATGGCCTGCGTATAATATAAATCACAAAAATTTTCGTAATATATATGTATGTATTTCTAGATATTAAGAGTCTTATTAATTTAAATTAAACTTATACTGCATACAATACGTACAGATTGCATAATAATAAACCACCATCTAAATTTAACCAATTCATTTTGTAATAAAAACGACTATTACTAATTAAATATTTTGCTCTTTACTCTAATCATTGCTTAGAATGGAATAAATTGTAATTATAGTCTAAAAAAATAAAATATATTCATTTATTTGTTGTTACTTTGACAACACGTTCTAAAACAAGAATACTATCAACTATATACCAACAATCCCACAAACGGTCCATTTGTCGTAGAAACAAAACAATCTGTCGCCGTGTTGACACACTCACAGGCAAGACACGTTCGTACAAGTAGAAAGCTCTCCATCGTCAACACGACAACAACTTTATTTTGTTTATCTGTGCGAATTGAACGGGGCCACAGGCACACCTGTGAAATTGTGGGGTGGATTGTCGTGTAACTAAAAGGAAAACAGGTATCTCCACCTCCTCTTTCAAGCCGTTCTTCAACTTCTCTCCCTACTCTTTGCCCTATTGCTCTCAAAAAGAAAATTTAATGAAAAAAAAAACTCAGATTCTTCGGGATTGTCTACGCTAAGATAAACATTTTTAAAATCTACTGGCTTATTTTTTTTTAAATACGTAGCTATTATTAATTGTATAAATGCATGTAGAACAAGTTCTTAACACAAATTTTATTTGATCCATGTTTTTTAATAATCTATTTTGTGCTTAGATATATATACTCAATAGCAATACAAATATAAAATTATGAATATGAAATATTCGTTTAACATCGGTTGAATTTTAGAATAATTGTTATCATATATTTAATATTTCCGAAAATAACCATTACTAAATGCGTTTCTGTAGCACTTTTCTAAATAACAGTTTTTTCGGTTAATGACATATTTGTTATATTAATATTATATTCACCCATCTTATTTCCACGATATATTTAAAACAATGGTATGATAATTTAATTGCAATTAAGGTCCATTCCCACTACTGAAATATTTCTAATTCATACCTGTTGTACATTAAAACGTCAGGTTTCCACAGTTTGTTTGGTGTTATCCTAAGATCCTTTACACCGCCGTACTCTGAATCGTTCCACCGCAAGTTGTAATCATTCCACTCCTGAAGGTAGCGCGTATTGAAAAAAATGCAAAGGCATATTAAAATATTGGCTAAATTTCAACTACTTCACATAAAGGAAGCGCTAATGACACCGACTACCAACAAACAAGCACAGATTTTTATTTTATTTGTTTCAGACGGAATCATTTTAAACACTAATAATTGCTAATTCCTAACACAAAAGCTCTAAATTTTAAGAGCGCAAGGTGTCAACTGATTTTGCGTGATATTTTCTTAGCATTGGCTGATATATCTAGAGCTGCATTTTGTTGATGAATGTCATTAACGCATCATGTGATAGTAGCTGTTTTTGTATGTTCTCTTGTGTGCAATAAAGTAAAAATTGTTCATAGTATTTCTTTGTAAAATTGCAACAATAAGAATAAAGCTTGCACGTTCTAAGGACATCACATAATCAAAGAAAAATATTAAATTCATTTGAATTATGACACTATGTTAATGTTATATATATATATATATATATATATATGTGTCCTTAAAACGTAATTATAGTCATTTGGCACTGCAGTTGAAATAAATACATGTGGAAAGTTTATGATTGAAACAATGAGTGTTATGCCTCCATTCGTGTTTGTTAAGTAAATAGTATCATGTGTTTTTGTGCTGTCAAGGAAACGGAAGAGTGATCCTCATGTGTCGATAGATTGATGCAACAATAGGAGCAATTTTGTCTACTCGACTTCAAGCAAACTCAAGTGAAAAATACAAATAAGAAGAAGAGTTAAGCATCGATATACAGCTTGAGTACTTATATACAAAACAATAAATACAGTTACGTCAGGACTGTAGTTTAGTTCACAAAAACAAATTGTTATGCTTTCATGTGAAGTAAATAATAATAAGTTTGTATTTCTAAACAGAAGTGAAAACTATACAACAATTAATATACTAAAAATGATTCCACGATAAAGACTTGCACTGCATGGAGAATGCAGATAGAAATTAACATTACATTGTTTATCTACATTCATTACTTAGTGAAACATAATGTTCTTGACAGTGTTAAGTAAGTATATTTTAGTTTGTAAAATAACACAAATATTCGTCGATTGTGAATGAAAATGAAACTTTTGCAAAAATAATTCAAGAATATATACTAGTACAACATCCAGAGATAAAAGGACAGTGGTTTTTCTACGGCAAAAATTATAAATTGAATAAATTGATGACTTATAATACAAAATTATGAAAGCGTAATTAAGCACATATTAAAACTTTTTTTCAGTAGAACAGAGAAAAAGTGAATCATAAAATATTGCATAATTTCTGCACCGTTGTATAAAATAATCTGTTTATAAATAGCATTATATAGTGAAAAAGATATTATTTTATTCAAAATTACATTAACAAAAGTTTATTGCTTTAAATAAGTAAGTATTGATAAATCTACTATTTTTTGCATGCAAGACAAAGTAACTAAATGACAACATTTAATTTTAATACAGATTATCTATTATGTATTTAAATTATATATTTTGTATAGAAAAAAAACAAATTTTAACTATTAAAATAGTGTCAAGCCAAAAATCTCGTGATATTATTATTATAAAAACAGTGTTATTATTTTCCGACTGTAAATTTATTGATATAATATATAGTATTATGTAATTTAATTTTTGAAGTGTGATTTACTAAAATACTTTTTGGCTTGTTTAATTCAAAGGTAAAAAACTTTCGTTTTGAAAATTACTTTACTATTTGCTTCCTAACGTTGTCAGTATTTACAATGAAACCCATGAATGGAAAAAAATAAACACAAAACCTCATACTTACATGCAATACAGATTGTATCAACAAACTATTGATAGTAGGAAATTGGGAACTATACTTGGGATGCAAAACTATAACGACACAGGTGTAAAGTGGTCACATCCACTCCTGCAAGCTTTGTTTTCTGTAAAGGAATGGCTGTTACTCCTCTCATTGATGGAATCGGTATGACATTTTAACAAACGTCACACTAATGCGATCAATCAGAAGTAAAATTAGTAAGTGTGTCTTTGATTTGTGGTTTAGTTTATTTTGTTAAGTTTGAAATATTTATTATACTTGATGTGTTTAGTGGAAGTTTATTTAAAAATTATATTGCACCGCCGCATTAACTATGCCTTATCTTTTATTATTTTTCAAAACCTCTTGTTTTCAACACGGGTCACTCATGATATTTCAACAAATATTACAATAAATATATTCAGGTATATGGATAATTCACTGTGGGAAAAAATATTTGTATCCAGATACTTGATATAAATATCTTTCTGAGTAAAAATACGAAACAAACATGTAATAAGTAAATTTAATAACAGTTATCAATCTCATAAATGACAATAAGCCAATTTTAATCCAATTCCAATTCCAATCTTCAATCATTTCCAATAATTAAGTGGCTATGGCGTAATTTTTTTCGCCACTTTTATTTTATTTTAAGTTTTTACTTTACCTATGAAATCAAATTAAAGAGAGATTGTAATGTTTTTCAGCGGTTAAAATAAAATTATATTTAATTTCTTATTTTATACAAAACAATTATTTATTATAATTTTTCACACACACGGCAGTTAATAAATGATGATTTATTCAATGATATATAAATAATTGTTAGTTACCAAATTCAATTCAATTTTTTTCATATAAATATTCAATTAAGGAAATTAATATATTTGTTTTCGTTGTTTGTAGAATAATCAAAAAAATAATAATAAATCATACATAGTTATCGGAAGAAACCAAAAATTTCCCAGATGTCATTAAACAGATTTGAAAAGGATCAAGGTAAATTGTTTCAATTCAAATTAAATCAATCATGAGCGAGTAATTTCCAATCAGATGTTCTGCTAAAGATCTAAATAAATTAAAAAAACTCCTTTAAGAGTCAAACTCTTGGTTATTAATCATACAGAAATGTTTCCATGGTTACCAGCTCTACAATAAAACAATTCCCACTAAAATAAGTGACATTGCCATACTAAGCTTATGAGTATTTTTTGGAGAAATCTGTTACTAAATTAGAGCAAACAAAAGAACTATAGATTACTCCTTACTTTCGTGCCTGAGAAATTGTATATTAAAATCGACTATTTTACGAGCCTGACGGGCTGAAAACTCTTGACACTCAGACCTTAATATAACTGCGCCTCAATATACATTGGCCATACTACTTGCATTTCAAATTACTGCTATAATGTTTATACTCATATTGAAATAAATCTCCCAAGTATGAAAGGGTTACAGTAACTTATTCAGTACCAAAGTATATTTCTTTTCGTCTAATCATTTTTCAATTCTTTAGGAAAGTAAAAATATCTTACAAATCTGTTTTAAATATATTTTTGATATATTCGGTAGTAATTTTGTGGAAATTAATTTGAATATAAACAAGATTCAATCAGTGGAATAGCAATATGATCACTTTTCATTTTATGCGTGAAATATTATTTTAAAATAAATTCTACTGCTTGGTATGTATAATAAATAATCTATTTATCAAACTATCGCTTGAATGCTGTAAATATAAATATTGCCAATGAAAATTGTATTACGATGATAACTAATATTTATGTGGAAAAAGATAAAAATATATGTGGATTAAAATCACTTTCTTTTTATTTTTTTAGAATTTGTTTTTCTAATTTAAAAAATTATTTGACCAATTTGTAATGCCAATGCCCCAAATATTTTAAAGTTGAAAGATCATACGAGAAAAACTTGACGAGAATTTATTGTAAGTCACTCGAGGTCAACTCAACGTAAATTGACACCACCAACACCCGTCTTAAATTTAAATTGAAAAATCAAAATTTGACCTTACCGGGAATCGAGCTCAGACTCACCTGATCGGTAAAGCAAGCTCTTACTACCTAGACCACAGTGGACGACACATAACCCTTGTAATTTTTCTTAGAAGAAAATAGATAAGATTTTCTATGCAATATGTAGTTATTAATCATAAACGACATTATAATATGTTAGAGCAGTAAAGTAAATTGGCAATTAAAGTTTATTTGTTATACGAACAAAACATACCTCATCCGAGAGATTTAATGGTATTCAAATCCTTGTAGAACGGCACTTGAATACTTAAGACTTACTTTTCTAGTAGCTGAAATATATTTTTGTTTAACTTGCGCAGATTTCTTGATTTAACCATTTTAATGAATATTCATCATAGAAGTCATATAATTTACATGTCAGCTGCAAACATATTGCGCAGAGCGTACTACATTATTTACAGTGTCATGTACGAAAATTATAATTTACAAAGAATTTTACTTAAGAATACTTGGTAAAAATAATCATACATCAAATTTACTTGTCTTAGTTTTTAAACCATAAACCTTACCGTATTATCATTATAGTTAATCGTTATTTTATGTTTTTGTTTAATCTTCAAATCCCGTAGATTTTTTTTTATCAAAATTACAATTTGTGATCAGTTTTTTTAATACTATACGTAACAATAAAGCACATGTCAATAAATAACCAAAAGAATTACGGGGAAATATATTCGCATTATTTTATAGAAAATTTTGTTTTAAATACAGCTTTCATTTAAAATTTGAATCCTATAATACTCCATGAGATTGAAAGAAAGTGAAAAAGAAACAAAATGTTTCAATCGTTTACTTCTCTAACATAAACTAATTCAATTTAACTTTTATCTGCTAGTCGTAAGATTTCTAAATTGAGAAAGGAATAAAGATGTCCTTTAAAAGTTTAAGCGCTAATATTTAACCGTCAATTTAAGATAACGGATAAGGTGGTTTTATTTGTTTCTCGTTAATGTTCCTTTGCACCTTAGCTAAATTAGGGGAGAATGAATTTATTACTACGACTTAATGAGATTTTTTACGTTGAACGAAAACTTTTCCCTTAAATATTTTCTCGTAGACTTTTTGAGCATGTGCTTAAAATATTAATGCATTATTATGAAACATATTGCAAAGTATTAAACAATGTAAAATATACATTGTATCTGTTGAATTTGTTTTCTACGATTTATATATTAGAAATTATTTATATATAAGAACAATTCAACATTCAGTTAATCTTAAAAATAAATTTAAAAAATCGAATTAGTATATGTTATTTTAAATACAAAATACTAAATGAAATTCGTTAAATCCAAAATCAAACATTATGCAACATCAGAAGTAGTAATGTATTTATATTTATAACCAGCCACGTACCTTTCAAATTTTTCATTTGAAAATTAATGATCGCGACTAATTGAAATCGCTGCAATTTTCAATGCTACTGATTTAACGATTTTGCTAAATAGCATCATCCATATAATTCTCCAAAAAAATATTATTGAAACGTTTATTCTTCTAATGGGGCATGATAGATAACTCAATAACAAAACCCAATAAAGTTTACATGTACACATGTATTGTTTTAATAACGGCCAATTAAAAAAAAATACTTAGCATTAATATTGATTTTCAATTGAATTATAGTTGTATGATAGGCGAAAAATATCTATAAGTTGATAAATTATAAGGTTTTATACTTTTTATATAAAAAATATCTTGAAAAATCATTACATTGCGTTATAAAATTAGTCGTTTCTATCAGTTATTTACTCACACAAAAAAATAGTAAATCATAAACAAAAATGCAGTTGATTTAGTTGTGTATTCAAGATTTGAAATAAATAATATTCAATGAAATTTAATAAATAATTTCTTAAATTTAAAACAAAATAATAAATTAATATAAAGAATATTAATCGTAATGGTAACTTAACTTAAATAAATACTGACTTATTTGGTTTGAACAGGTTCATAAAATAGTTTTTTTTTAAATATGTATTAGTTACTGTTATCATTGGGTCATCTTTGTTGAAAAGTTATTTATTTTTTTTTGCTTAAAATAAAAATATTAATAACCATTTACCTGTAACATGGTCATTATTATCCACGTTTAATATAATTCTTTTTTATAACAAACTTTCATTTTGCCGTGTGTGTGAAAAACATTTTTTTTATTACAGGTATTTTTTGATATACACTTACCAAAGACAGCCATATATTTGTTATAAGGAGTTGGTTCTTCTCGTCCTATATGTAAGATACAACAGAAAGGGAAACATTGGCAGTTAGTAGGTACCCACTGAACATATTCATGCAACAGTTGTGGAGAGATAGGGCGACATGAGGTAGCAACGTCCTTGCTGAGCTCCGTCCATTTCCGTTCACAAATTTCACTTTATAGTATATTGCGTATAACTTAAAAAAATATTTATAATTTAATGACATATACCATATTAACATAGAAACTTGTCTATATTTTTTCCAAATATTTACCAAGTGTAAAAATAGTCCGATTGAATCCACCTAGGCATTTCGCATAAGAATTACTTTACTGTTATTGAATTTCACCACACAATACAACGAATAAACAATTTGAAAACGAAATATGTGATGCTTGTAATAAAACAATTCATAACTATGAATGGATAGCACTATATTTGTTTATTATTTACCAAAACAAAGAAGTTGACATTTATTTCTACTTATGGAAGATTATTTGCATGAGAAATGAGGTATTTTTTGTGTAGTGGTAGAGAAACAAAACTCAAAGCAAAGTTGCTTTTGGATGATTGGCCGCAGCTCTTTATGATAAGTCCCTTTGCAGAAAAACACAATTCAGAGCTTTTGAATGCTTAGAGCTTTTTGTGAACGCATCTGTTTCTGAATGAGATAAAATGGAACGCTACGGCTGTATGCATAAAATACTGCTTTTGCAAACAGATTATTCATTTGTTGACAAAGTATTTATTCTTAAAATTTAAAAAAAAACCACCTGTACCCATGTTAAGGCAGTGGCCTAATATAAACAACTACAAGCACTATGGAATACTTTGTAAGTTTAAAAAAACTTCAGCTCCACTTAAACAGATGATTTCAAAATAATAGATATTTTATATTACATAAGATTTTTTTAACAAAATGTCATAAATGCTCACACATTACTCACACCTATTTACGAACAAAAGTATTTTCCAGATATTCGTACCAAAGCTGTAAAGCTCTTCTATTATAATGGCTAAAAGTACTGTAAAGCCTCTGTATTATTCAGCAGATCAAGGCATTTGATATTTTGGCTGGTCTGTGTTGCACGTATAAAATTTTTTGTTTCATAATAATATATTCTGGGATAAAGTAATTTTCTCGATGTTTGAATAGAAATATCAATGTATTCAGCGTATGTTATCAACTTATACTTTAAATTATTTAAGGAAAATATGGAAAAGACTAATCGATATTAGTAATCCATAGAAAAATAAAAAATATTTCTTAATTCTATTTGTAAGTACAAACAGCAAAAATACACGTTGGCTGTCTCTAGGGTATCCAATCCCGGGATTTCGGGATTGATTAATTTTCAATCTTGGAATCCCGGGATCCCGGGATTGGGATAAGTTCACTGAGGAATTTGAAATCCTCAATTCCCTTTACTTTTTCCTCAGATTATTTCCAAACCTCGTTTTTTTTTTTGCTCACCGACAAATTTAAATCGAATCGAAATCAACAATTTGCCAATTTCGTGTAAATTTTCGGGATTTCCACAAAATTTCTCAATCCCGAAATCCCAGGATCGCTACCATGTCAATCCTGGAATTTCGGGATCAGAAAATTGAACGGGATCCCGGGATTGGATGCCCTAGCTGTCTCAATATCATTAGGAATATGTATGTAGCGCTTGATTGTACGGCATAGTACAAAAACGTTAAAACAATCGATAAAAACAAACGAATTCACTTTTTCAAAGCTTTATCTTTTACCAAGTAATTTGATGCACAAAAAAAGAAAATAAATTTCTTATATGTGTTTCACAAATATTCGTGTTTTTTGAAATTGTAGTTATTAGGAGGATAATGGTTTTATATTCATGAATTTTTTCGGCCACTTTCCTACGACAATTTTTTTTATTAAAGACTTCAAATGCTCCGTTTTTATTTTGACTCGCAATCGTGTAAAACAATTTTTTATTGTAATAACCTTAAATAAATATCTTATCAAACAAATGGAGGAATGGAAATAATGGAGGAGTAAGTTACAGCTTTTTATGATAATATTCGTTGAGTGAGAGTTTTATAAGACCATTGATTGTAATCAAAATACTCTCATGTATATAAATGGGCCAGGGTGAAGAAATAAATTTTCCACATTTTCTCTCAGCCCGATTGATCAAAACTTTTAAAGCTCTTCTAGTCGATTCGGGGCTTTTTGAGACGCATTTCTTAATGTATTCATCCTCTCTACATACATAAATTGGCGTCGGAGTAAACGGGAGTGACAGGAGGTCTGCTTGCGTGGCGCCCTCTCGCGATCAACTTCGCCGCGATAAGTATTAAGCTTTCTCGGAAAATTCTTATCTTTAAAGAACTACTTTGATACACAAAAAGCTGTGCTTGTTTTAGGATTGTTTATTGCACCCTTACTTATTTGAATTTAAATTCATGACATTTCGTTAAGCCGGTACGGATATAATTATTATAAAATAAAAACATGAATATTAATTAATGACACAATTAAATTAACAAGTTTATATTAATCTAAATAACTGTATTTTTCAAATTCACAAAGAAGAGCTTTCTGATTTTTTATTTTGACATTATCATTTAAGTTATTATTGTTTTCAAAAATATTTAATGTATAATGTATTTTTTTTATATATTTGTTATATACCTACTTTAAAACAAACCAAAAATAAGCCTCAGCTTTTTTGTTTCGTGTTACAAAAGCTACAATACGATAACTTCTCACTTCTCAGCACCCATATCTCTAAGACTCCAAAAGCCTACGTTGAACTTTTGACAAATTCGAAAATATAATTCGCACGATGAGGTCTTCTAGTGGCGGACGCTTTCTACCTCCCGCGTAGCTACACGGCTTTATTACGACGTGTGGTGCTCAAATACGAATTGGCGGTATATATGGGAATTTCAAAAAAGCCCCGTAAAATTTGGCTATTATTTATGATCTGCTATTTTCTTGACTTCCAACATAGTATTACCATAATCACATCACATTTTTTACCTCAATTTCGTTTTAAAAGGTACTTGTTCTCAAAGATTTTTTCACCACAATCAATATAAGAATATTTAAGAACACAAAATTAATATTTTTAATAAACAACGCTTCATAGTTTATATAACTAGTCAATACCACAATTTTATTTCTACACAGGTCAATTTTCTTAAATAACATTTGAAGTTAGAAAAAAATTTAAAAACAATAAGGACACAAATTGAAAAAAATATTTGCGAACGAACAAACCAATAGTCAAATAATTTAGACGAATGCAAACCAATATGCAAACATTACATTTGACCAATATAAAATTGATAACTAGTACTACATTATTAATTTAAGTTAAAATCAGACGTTAACAAATAAGTGATATATCGCAAGTATAATTTTTCAACTTATTGCTATGCTCGTGAGTCATGACTAAATATAATTCATATACGTGTTAAGGTGTCAGAAAATAAAGATTTTATAGTAATCTGCCGAATAACATAAGTTACGTATACTATCACTGACCTTATATGCAAAGGTTGTAACTTATTTTCAAGCTAAAATCTAGGTATTAATATAAAAATGATATAATATGATTATTCGACTATACACTTTCTGTGTAGCTTCCTGAGATATTCTAAAACCGGATTTTGTCATTTTGTTTAAATCAAATTAAAATAATGTCTTGGTTGTAATATATCGCTACCCGAAAGAACAGTTAGATAAATCATAAATATTTGTTTCAAAATAATTTATTGAACATAAAGGTTGTTTCATACTTTTAAACAATATGTTAATGTATTATTTAGTTTCTTGTGTGGCATATGATAGAAGACTATTTGAAGGTTTTATTAAAGTTATTACTTGTATTTCGATACCCCACTTATTATACTAATGGTTTTTAAGTTATAATGCTATATAAATAAATATAACAGTGAAATGTTGCAAGAAAATCTTAATATATTGTTTTAATATAAGGTTTCATTATTTAGATCAAAAGCTTTTAGTAATAAATTAGCATACCTATCTCAAAATTGACTTTTATCTCAATATTGGTTTCAGTAAGTAATATGCATTAATTATTATTTTATGCATTTGTTTGAAGTTAAAGGTAAGAAAAATTGACATTCTGTATTAAATGTTTTGTCACATTTTTAATAACATAAACTAATAAAGAAACATTATATTATGTAAACTCTGGTTTTGAAATAACTATGAAAATTCATTTCCATAAAAGAAATTCTTACCTACATACTTAACTTAATTTAATGGTTTTCGTTTCATTTACTTTTGTTTCCAGGTCAAGAATGCTTGTACCAAAGAGGTAACATTTCTTTCATACAAACTTTTCTGGTTTCGCATCGCAATTTAAACGTCAGTAAAACATACAATAGATTGGCCCTTTCATAAACTTCAGTGCTCAATGAGGCAAACGATACTTGTCGTGATTTTGTAGCGGAGGAGCTTTTAACCCATCGGCGTGCGCTTAAAGCCGCAAGCTGGAGGTTGGAGAGGTATGGAACAGGCTCCGGGGACTCCTATCAAGACAATCGACCCAGAAGGTTGGCCAACCTCGCTTGTGGCTTGCCGACTTACATCCTAGGCCTACGGTTTCAGCCCTCGGATTGTCAATCGTGATATGAATGGTGCATAATTTTGATTACTTATTATATATTCATTTGACATCGGAATACGAAATTTCATTTAAATATATAATTCTACTGTCGTATTAATTAAATTAACAAATCAAGCAAATGCGCGTTTTAATCAGACATTGGTTCAGTTAAAACGTACGTTCATTGAACAAATAACTACTTACTGGACTGTTTTTATTCTATCAATAGTTTGTCTTTTCAGAAGAAATATTATCGCTTTATAAATGCAAAAGGACATAACCTACAGTTTTTTCAAAGCAGCTTTTTTTGATAATCACAATACATACAGCTTCATACACGTTTTATCAAAAGAATTTACGCTGAAAATGCGGGATTAGTGTCTAAATTTAGCTTTTAAGTTTGAAAAAAGACGACTGAGTAAAAATTGCTATCCGTAAAAATAGCTTACTGTAAAGTTTTTTTAAATTAATATTAGATTGAGCCAATAAAACATTACCTTATTAGTCTTCGTGCACTTCAAGTTTGTGTATATTTTTATTTTGATTTGGGTCCAAAATCATCAAAAGAACATTTTTTGTGCCTCTTGTAAAAAAAATATGGGTAGGTTACATCTTTTTTCTTTTCCACAGTCCTTATTGTATATGAGAGCCATATTAAATTTTAGATACCCAGTTTTAGTAGCTTAAAATAAGTTATAAGCACTCAAAAAATCCGACCTACAATTAGACTATTGCGACTTTTATAAAATACAGAAATAATCAATCTTAAATTTGCAACATCAAATTATAGAAATAAATAATCAATATGTTTTATTGAAAAAAGGTAGTTTTACGCTCTTGCCAAATTTTATATTATTTTTATTAAAAAAATCTATTTTACAACTTCTTCTATATATATATAAAACAGAATTATTACTATCAATCAATTACCTATACTCCCATTCATAATCGGCTTACAAAAATGATTGGCTTTTTAAATCTCTTACTAAATGCACAACAACTGACAAATTGAAAAGGCTTATATTAACATTCTATGATAAATTACGAAGCCTTTGTTGCGGTACATAATAATCTATTGCGCAGGCTTAAGCAAGTCTGTGTAACTATTGGAAAAGAGGATAAGACCATTCCTTAACTCAATTAATCATATTAGTTAACTTCGTATAAGTAATAGGGTATTGCAGCTTTCAAAGGAAAATAACCATAGAGAATGACTACTTTTTCTTTTTTGTACACAAATTAATTCAAGATGCTCAAAATGCTTCCTGATTCTAGTAAATATGATATTAATAGACAAAGGAAAAAATCTTATTATATATATTTTTACCACTTCAGTTAATATCAAGATCCGTTTTACGCAACTTTTGATCAATTTGAAATAATTTTCTGGAATAAATATTGTTAGCAAAATTGCTCTTAAGAAAAACAATATGTACTTACTAATCTTTTCTTTATAAAAAAAAAACTAGTGGCTTATTATTATAAGCCACTAGTTTTTTTTTATTTACTTCATTTACTAGGATGAGCAGAAGTACAATTTTATTTTAATTCAGAACAAATTTGTCATCATATTAAATTATTATCCATCAGTAGAAAAAAAAATGTGTATTGATTTGTGTTTGCCTTGTTCAAAATCGGACTTGACTCGCAATAAAATCATGTATATAAACGTTTTAGATTTTCCAGGTCTGAAATTTTCAGTTTCAGATCCTACGGTGGGTAGGTGTACCCTCTTTGCGCTTCGCCTCTTCTCGCGACCAAACCAATTTATTGTTTTCGCTCCAACTGAATATTTGATGAATTGACATTGAATTACGGCTTGTGCGGGCCCAGCCCAGTTAGGTTAGAACAAAAGGACCCAAGCTGACCGCAACACGATGCGGGGTCCTTTGTACACCGATACGTATTGCTTTTACCATTATATGACATCTGTCTTTTGCTACTAATAATTCAAAATATAATTAATATTTTTTCAGCTAGTTAACATTAATCACATGATTTTTCGCTTATATTGGGAGTCGTTAACTTTGTATTGATAGAATAATATAAAAGAAATCTCGAGTATAAAGAAGAATTTATATTGAAAGTATTTTTTAAATACTTAATACGTAAATCAATATTAAAATGAGGATATTTCATTCATAATTCTGTTCTTCTAAGACACGATATGGTTTTTTTTAAATTTTACAACATAAAAATTCAACTGTCTTTAAGAAAAACTGATTGCTTCATCAAAATATTCAGTCATAATCAAAATTCACTTTTGAAATATTTATTCGTATTCAAAATTAAGACTTTTTTATTTATTTTACATTTATTAGTCAAGATCAGAACTAGTTTCGCTCATAGTCAACTGAGTTCAATCATTTGAATATGCTTATGATGAACGAACCCAGCTTTTATCTTAATAATTTATAATTAGTACGAAGAGTGTTTTATTTTTAATATAATTCCTTTCTACGAAGTGTTGATAGTTAACACCTTAAAAATTATATATATACATATCAACGTTTTCCATTTGTAATGAGGTTTTGAATAAAAACGTATAGCTAAATGATGAGTGTTTCATCATTCATGAATTTATCGTTGGAGATGACTTCATTCCATTTCAAAAAAACCTTTTTAGAAGGATTCCATGATTATAAAAAAATACATCACTTAATATCGACAGACTTTCTTATCGAAAATATTTCAACAATCAATGTGATCAAAAATGCTACGATCGCATGACAGAATAACTAGAGAACACAATCAAACTAGAGAAGAAAATTGGCTCGTCAGAAGAATTAAGTATGATGAAAAACTTCCAACTGCCCCAAAGCGTATTGTTCTCAAGACAAGACCACGTAGCAGCAGATATATTATATAATATTAATTCTTAAATATTCCCATACATATAGCACACTCTACAGATCATGAATAAATATACTATTTTTTATTAATAACGCTTAAATAATATCCTACTCAATACAAAATCATTAATAAATAATATTGAAAAAAAAAATTGCTTTCCAAGTCGTGTAAACTATTAACGTTTGAATTAATTTCCTAACAAAAATACATTATTTGTACTAATTAAATAATTTTGTGCAATTAAAGGCACCGGTTTTTTCATGTAACGAGTTTTCATTTCGGTTCATGTAACGAGTATTTTTAGAAATATAAAACTTTTCCACCAAGATACGAAGCTTACATCTTACACGTGTCAACTTTCATATGTGTAGTACACTTGGGCCTCGTATAACACGGTTATTTGGTTCCACAAAAACGTCGTGTAATACAAATCCGTGTTATAAAAAGTTTGAAGTTCATACAAAATTAGGGATTGCGTTCCAAAAAAAAAATATCGAAGATGGTTTATATAAATATGTACATTATTTTTAAAAATAAACAAATATACATTTACATATCTATTGAAAGAAATTTTAATAATATAATAAAGCATTCATTAATCATCGCTATCACTTAGAATCCTACATGTTTTACTCTTTTTTGAGATCGGTTGTAAGTTTTCATCATCATCGCCTCCGATGATGAATGAAGTCCTCACACTGGATTTCTTGTGGTTTTAGCCTTCAAAAATTCGGTAATAAGCATTTGTCTGCTTTTAGCGTTTGAATCTTTACGTATTTTCTTATAAGGTTCCAAAATTTGTTGTAATTCCCTCTTAAATTTCGAACTTCTTTCTATTATAGGATCCTTTTCAATATATATTTTTTAATTGAAACCGTGTTATATAAAGCGTGTTGTATGAAAATATGCCACAATTTATACAACCGTGTTGTATATAACAGTGTTATGTAAAACCGTGTTATACGAGGCCCAAGTGTATATTTAACACAGAACTTTTTTTATTTATTGTTCATTTTCATTACATAATAATAAACAGATTAAATTGAACAATTTACAAACAATAATATTCACAACAAATACAGGACCGTTTATTACTTGAATAATATACTTTAAATGTAATTATACTGTTATTTATTTTTTTGCAAACAGTGTAACGACGATTTTTTATATAAACTTAAGACATAAACATTTGGTAACATGCTTCAATTTAAAAAAATGCATAATATTTTGTTAAAAAAATTGTATCTATATTATACTATAAATATAAATTGAATGGTTTTAAATCGATATCCTCCAACTGTTTTATTCAAAGACAATGAATGAATTGCAGCAACAATAATTCTCGATCTGTTATGTTTTTATTTATTAGGAATAGAAAATTTTCTCAACTTTTAATGATATCATCCATCAGTAGCCTGCCAATGAAACTTCAAATACAATTGATATTTTAATAACAAAAGAAACATTTATTTCAATATTTTTAAACATTAATATTTTTTAATAAAAAATAACTTACTTTTATTATGTAATCTCTGTTTGAGATGTGCAAAAAAGCATTGTTTTTTTTTGTAATATTATTCAACGAGCTAAAAATTGTTAAGTTTGCGAATTCAACAATTTATTTGTTTAGATTTTCAATGATTGCATTAGAAAATATTATATCAATTATGACTTTGTTTTAAATATAAATACGTGGTCAAATATATTTCAAGTTGTATTAGTTACATGGGCAATTTATTATTGACACAAACTATTTTATGTAAAAAACAAAATATTTTCAATATTCTTGAACGTTGAATATACAGAAAACAAAAGTTATTGGTGACTGATAACATAAAATACAGCTATTTAACCAAATTGTAAAAGTTTTGCTAAATATAAAACAAAGTAATATATTTTATTACAGTTGATTTGGTGCCGATCATATTTGACTAATTAAAAGTATGAAAAATGATGATTTGTTATTTATTAAAAAATATTTTTTTCAAAATTATTTGTCCACATTACGATATAAGTTGGTAAAAACCGATTTTTTCTCTGAAAAATATGGCGTATTTGCATATTGCAATAGTGTTCGTCTGATGGAGATACCCAAATTTGGTCTGCACCGACTATATTTTTTGCCTAAAACAGTTCTTACGTTATAGCACTTAAGAAAGCCATTTCAACGCGAATTCATGATATGTAAAAGAATACTGTAGCAAAAAGAAATTTTATTTTATATTTGGAAAGACGATAACATTGCAGTTTGGTTATGTATAATTATGACATATTATTATGCCAAGAGATTACATTGTTTTGCTGTATGTGCCATATTTGTTTTTCACAAAGCATGTTCGTTGTTGTGAAAATAATTACGATAGAAAGCGCACTGATCTGTAAACGGCACATAATATGTTAAAGTATTTTTGAATTGTTTTCGTTCTGGTGACGGAATTAAAGTCGTGAAGTGAGTTATTTAACTAAAATATTTATTTTTTCTATGTTTATCATCAATAAAAGAATACAGTTACATTTCAATTGAAACGTTATGACTAATAACATGTAGATATGAAACATTATTTAAACAAATACTTCCGACTTAATGCAATTTTTAGAACGATGAAGATGATCTTTAAAATTAATCATTTGGTAAAATTATTCCACAAAAATCAACATAATTTTAACAAAAAATTTGGTTGCAACCTAAAATCGGGAAAAAAAGTCAAAAAAATAATATATGTTATATATGAACGTTTATCTGATAGATTCTATTTAATTTTTGTGTTTGGTAAATTGTAATTTTATAAACAAACATTCAAACATAGCACCGAGTGTAATTCGCAGGTTGCAAAAACAAGAATCCCTGCACTGGCTATTTTCCAACTTTTGGCGAAACAAGACTCACCAACTTGTTGAACTCATAATAAAATGCTCATTAGTGTTTCTGTTAAAGAGAACGATATCGTTTTTTCACAATTTTTCGTTCATTACCGGAAAAATTATATTTCAATATCTGACATTTCCAACATCACTCAAATTTATCGTTTCTATTTGGTTCTTGTGATTAGAAATATTGCTTCATATAAAAAATATTGAGTTGATTAAAATATATACATATATATATAGTTCAATCACAAAAACCAATGCTTATTAAAAAAAATTAACCATTTCCAATCCTAATTTAGAGTTAATGGAGCACTTACAAATAAGTTGTTTTACGAGAACCGGCGAGTATTCAGCCGATTTTATTTTTTTTGTTGTGAGAAAATAAATTATAATGGTGCTGGGAAAAGACTCAGATTAGCTCTAGGGAAAAAAATCATTACAAACATCTATGGCGTTGAATGCATATCCATAAATCAATTTATTAATGTGTCGAGTTCGTGGCAACCGCTACTGAATAAGACTTACTAATTAGAACTTTAAACACCTGACTGTAAGACCGGTTTTAAAATATAAATAAACACTTTTTTTAAATTTTTTAACAATAAATCACAAATAGTCCATACGTTTTGCAGACACGGTGATATGAGAATGACATAGTAATATCTATATACAAGACTGTATGCGATTATAACTCATAAAGCCTTGATAATGGATACTACAGTGTCACTCAAAAATATCTTCTTAACCAAGTAGATTTCTTCAACTTCTTCTTCTTATATGATATTCACTTTTTTCTTGAATAACTAATTTATATGATTTCAATCAATTTTAATTTGTTTTTACCAAAAACTGAGTTGTCAAAAAAAATTACAAAAGACGACTAAAACTGTAGTGTATTGGACAAAAATCAATTCAAGAGATCTTGATAGTATTTTTTAGATTATTTATATGCAAGTTGATACCAGATATCTTTTAGGAAAACACAGAACAGTAAAAAATAAAGAGAAAATTATAGACCAAGCATGACATAGCATGAATTGACAACGCCAGTTTTTGGTAAAAGTTCTTAACCACTATCATTCGATTTTAGCAAATTCAAAGTATGTCAAAAACAAACACACATCATTCCTGTAGTTCTCGCCAGAAAATGAGTGAGAGAAAAAAATAATAATTCTAGTTTCGAGATAATTGAGCTAAACAAGATAAAATCTGTTTCATACGTTTAAAGTAGTTAGTTGACTATAGTTTTATTTAGTTTTTTTTGTGTTTATGACAGAGGGCAGTAGTGAACCTTTTCTGTTTCTATTACAGTTATCCCTCTCATCTCACGGATGTTTTGAATTTATTGATTGGGCCCGCGAGAGATGAAGTGAGCTAATTAGTAAAATAGTAAAACTTTTTCTGGGACTTTAAAGTACAACCACATATTTATTTGGTGTTTTGGTGGATTGCATATTTTTATTTTACGGAGATAACACTATTGTTATGCGTATTAACTGAAGTTACTTCACTTTCGCGATACTTTAAGACAGGTAAAATATTACAACGCATCTAACTTTTTTCTAAAATATCACTTGGCTCACTTCACCTCCAATGGGCCTAATATTTCATTTAAATTGAGCATTATTTTGTATGTAAATCTCATTGATTCATTGTATAGCTTATTTTTCAACAATTCAAATGGCATGTTTATATCACAATCGCAATTGTAAATATGTTATTTAAGTGTTTGTTTTATGTAGCGTTATATATTGTTATATATTTATTATGATTGGTTTTATTATATTAAACAGCTACCATATTCACGTAAAGCACGTATAACAGTTCCTTGTCGTTAATAAATATGTATATACGTTGAATTCGAATGTAGAAAAAATCTGTTCGGAAGCTCATCTCAAAACGTTAATTGTTATGGTATCGATTGAGTTTGGTAATTAAATTCATAGATTAAACGAACTTTTTGATGAAATTATCATTTGTTTTGTAATTGTATATAAATTACACGCTCACTGAACAATTACATTAACACAGCCAACACTCTTTTCAGCTTATTTATTAATGTACAACATTAATTAAAAAACCAATGGGTTCTTATTTTGGTGATAGTTAATTCACCAAACTCATAAACAACAAATTTCAATCACAAGATTCTACCAATTAACGATGGTGTACACTCTCGTAGACAAAATGTAATACGAAATGCAGGTTTCCCCATGTGTTTGCGATTGGTATTAATGGATCGATTAACGAAACGTGAACTGCACACAGAATAAAAGTAGTAATAAAAAGTATTGAAATTTTATATGCGACATATTACTAAATGAATTGTTATACTTAAATCGAATGATACTTAATACAATTTAATGTGAAGCTTTCAAAACAAAATGATTATTCGGCTAAGACACGTTTATACTATTCGTGGTCATTTTTGGGATGATTTGAGATTGCGATTGTTTCTTTTTTTTGACGTTTTATTATAATTCTTTTGAATGATGCTTGCTTGCTTTATGAGCGTGATAATTAAAATCATAGCTTTATGTCTTACCAAAATAATTATTTTTTGACAAAAAACCGTGAAAGCTTTATAATTAAATCATAATATAATGTATTGCAGAAATCAAAATATATACATCAAAGACTATTATTATGCAAATTACAAAAACAGTTTCGATACCTATTTCCATTTCAAACCATTTTAACTGCACAGTACCTTTCCAAAATCAGATTCATCTCGTCCTATTTTTGCACGGCTTATTTTATGCAAGGTCAAAATAGCACGGCCTTAAGTAATGTAATTTATTTTAAATGATCACTTCATCTTTTTTTAATGATTCTTTGCATTATTGATTTATCTGCCGTGTAAATAGAGAATTTGATGTATTTGATTTAATAAAGATTTAAATGTTATTTAAATAAAGTAATCACTTTTAAAGTGGTAACTGTCAACTCTTGGTGAAAACGTATTATATTTTGAAAAATAAAACATTTGTTTTGCATACATTTTTAGCATGGTATTCCAAAAAACCTTGATAACCAACTGATTGTTAACAATTGTTGACAACAATCCATTTGTCAATGTTTCAGTTTTAACTGCATTTTTGTTATTGTTATTCAAATGAGTTAATCTAAATTTTAATGTATTTTATTTATAAGTTGTATAATTATCTGTAAATTCTTGTATAAACTATTTTATATATCTTTTCCAATTATTTAATAATCAGTTAACGATGAGAAAACATGTTCCTGTATAAGGAAATGTGTCATCCAAAACCAACATTTGCCAAAAATGATCTATATTAAATTGTTTATATTGTTCTCATTCTTTTAACCGGTGGTAGAAAAAACTAGTTCAATGAAAATATGCCATGCCATGACAATAACATGGCTAATTCTGAAAGAATTTTGCAAAAATATCATGTTTCATATTCGGTGAAAAAATCAAAAATCACTTATACTAAAAATATGTTTACCCCTCCCCTCTTAATTTTTACGTAAATATATTATTGATTAATAAGGTATATGTCACGTCTGACAAATTGATTCTTACTACCGTACGTGCAAATGCACCGCATATTAAATGAACCGCCAAGCCTTTGAGACCATCGAGCTTCGCAATCGAGGCTTCGTTGAATAGGTTGTACGTTGTACATACTCGTATACGTTTACCATATACCTTAACCCAACTATCACATACCTACTATTGATGGAATCAACAGACAATACATCACGGAATGGGTTTAGATAATGACATTTAGACTTTCACCGATCTTATGTAATGGTTAATTGATCTGACGAAGTTGAATATTTACTATAGACCATTAAGGTAAAAAAAAACCGTTTTTTAAGATAATTCGTTCAAGAAAACTCAAATTATCAATTGTGAATTTTGTGTCCAAGTTGGCACGTTTGAAAATTTTAAAATGTGGTAAATTTATTTTTGTTCGACACGTTGGAAAGATGGTACATATCAGTGGTAGCCGGTCAATGTGGCATTCGATCAATGCACCCCTTGTAATAATATTCATATATAACATTTATACCATTCACTAATTTTAAATTCTACATGTATTTATTGTCTATAATAAATATTTAAAAAATATATATATTTAATTTAAAATTTTATTTTATTTTATTGAATTTAAAATGAGGGAATGGTATAAATGTTATTTTCTAATATTATTTCATGAAATATAGCCGCCCCTGCATATACAAGGGGTGCATTGATCAAATGCCTTATTGACCGGCCGCTACTGGTACAAATTATTTAAGATTTTTGGATCATGATCGTAAAAAGATTCGCCACCACTGATACAGATAATGTATTTTAAATAAAACATAATTTTTTCACTCATTTCAAATCTCAATATTATTTATTATATCACCAAAACCGGTTAATATTTCCAACTGATTCACAAAGAAAAAATAATATATAGGAGGTATAAGTAAAAATGATGTTTTATTTGTACTCGATTAAAAAAATTGTTTGAACTTTTTCGATCCATCAATAGATAAAATAGCGATGAGCATTATTTTAGAGCATTGCTAAGTATTTCAAAAGAATGAAAGTATTACAAATATTGTTTTACTGATGATAATTATTTTTAATAAAAAATTTAGCATTGTCATTATGCTTATCTTTGTCTTAAGCCTATACATTTTTTTGTTTGATATCATATTTGATTTATTCATATCAAGTTAAAGAGGTTAACCTTTAGCCAGTTTTCAAAAAATATATTTGAAAAATGTTTCAATATTTTGTATTGAATTTTGTTCGAAGCTATTTTCACGAAATCATCTATTTTCGTGAACAACTTCAACAAAACTTTTAAGGATCACTTATAGGAACAAAACTTATAATGAAGGTTTAGTTTTTTTTTTACCGTTTAATTTGAAATAATCTATCTTAATATCGTTGTTAAAGTCAGTAATTCCGCTAAAAAAACTTTAAAATAGCCAATATTCGATGATTTTACCTTTTGTAGAATATTTGAACAAAATCCTACAATTATATACTTACATAGTTTTTTTATTTCTCATGAAAATATCCGTTTAATTTATTTTAAAACTTAATAAATATCACAAACAAAATGCTATCCAATATAGATTTAAAACATCTAAACCAAATCATCATCAAATTATACACATAAAAATACAAATGTATTTAATTATGCCTCGGAATGTTGCTTAATTTGAGATGCGGCAGATGAACGGAGCTCACAAGGGCAGACCTGAAATCATGTCACTTACCAAATTCAACCAAGCGTTTGTTGTCAGAATTTGATTTTTTTCATCCTAAAGAAGCACAGAACGAAAGAAAAAACAACTAAAATATCTGTCATATAACCAGTAACGTAAAAGAAATTTATTCCTTTAAAAACTCACACCAATTTTGTCGTGTGTCACAACTGCTGACAATTCATTTAAAATTAAAATAAAAACATTCTTGATTCGTAAATTCTACCGATTTCTGATAACCTAAGATCGTAAAATAAAACAAAACTATTTTAATGTGACTGACAAAATATTTTTAAATCACATTCGATTGGATAATAAATGAAAATATGTTCTGATGATACAAAATTGGTGCGGTATTACTTTTTTTCACAATGTTTTATCGGTTTGCTAGATAAAATAACAATTGTTTATATTATACAACTAGATAAAATCAAACTATTACGTTATGCACATATTTAATAATATGACTGGATTGTTATTTGAAATTATAGACTCGTTAATTAATTAAGTATTATTGTAAACTTCAACAACATAATAATACTTATATTGGCTTGTTCTGTGCCAGTGCTTTTTTAACAAATTTAAAGAAGTAACCATTTAAATAAAATAAGACATTTAAAATTTTAATTTTGTGCTTACTGAAGTGGTGTGGTAAATTAATTATAAAAATGTCAATTAGTTTACCGTTTGAAAAAAGTTCATTTTTGGTTTTGTACAAGATATGGTAAAAAATTTTGAGTCATCATTGTAATTAACTTTCCACAACTTTATTAAATATATATTAATTTTTGATTGAGCAACTTCTGGATCCCTGCGAAAGATAAACAATCAAAGAAAGCATTAAATTCCCAGCATTGAAATGTCATGGCAATAAAGCAAACAACCACATCGTATTTACATAGAGATAACTTGAAGCTGTTTCGAAGTAGTTTTCAGTACACAGGCCTGTAATAATTATTGTTCGTATGAGTTGGGTCACTACACAACAGTTGACTTTGGTGGCTGGTTCTACTTTTCCATTATACACCTAAAAGGAGAGAAATCTGTACATCAAAATTCATGAATGAACTTCCGATAAGCATGGATTTTTAGCATTGTGATATTAAAAACACTTTATTGCTGGGCTAATTGCATAACATATTTTTTTAAATAAGTAATTAAAAATTCTACTTCGATGATTTATTTTAAGAGTAAATATTTATGCTGTTAATATTCAACTGTACGTCTTTGGATGTTGACATATTCTGCGAGGAAGTGAGTGGTTTTAAACGAGTACGTTATTCTAAATCAAGCTTTCATGGTATCTTTTCTTATGAATCTGAACATTGTTGTTATTTTACACATCTGTAAAAAATGCTTTTATAATATGTGGAATCATAAATTCTTACGATGACTAGCCGTTATTGTAAATCTTTGAAAAAAATATATTTGAAGTATGTGTGAAAATTACATGAAATTCAAAACCTTGTGTATTTGAAAAATATAATCAAAATAAATGTTTATAAGAAAGATGAAAAAATGGATGTGTAACAATCTTGTTCTTCGGATTCATATACGTACAACTATTTTTATTCTTGTAAATTACTTGTATGAGGAAAAAGTGTCATTAGGCAGAAACTCTTACGAAAACATTTAGAAAGCCTTATAAGAAAATTTGTTCCATTTACCAAGTTTTATATCAAAGTAACAAACAACAAGACACGAGACAGAGAATTTGAGCAAGACCGTTGGGATTAGCAGCAAAATGGTAACAGCACAACCTCTGAAACTTTCTTATAGCTGTTTGTTCAAGAAACCTTCAAAGTTTCTCCCCTTGCCATGAGGCCATTTCCATATTAACCAATACGGTTGTTTATAATGAGACCTTGTTTTTTTTACGTTCTTATTATTATCTGAGAAAAAGAAAAATATTAATTCTACAAGTAGTTTTTACTACTTTACAATTTGCATATGTATGAAACATATTTTTCTTATTATTTAAAACATCGATACGTTAAAAAATTAAAAAGTAATAGCGGAACGGTATTAAAAAGTTAAAAAATCTTATTTTAAAATAATAATCAACAAGCCAGTCAAAATATTCAGTATTTTTTTAGTATAATTCACAAAAATTTTGAACGAATCCCTACAATATTACATATCAAATCACTACCCATGTCAATATATAATATAACCCCAGTTTACTGTTTAATATCATTTATTTTTAAATACTGAAATAGAATGATGTTATCCTCTTATCAGGGATATTGTCACGGGACAATGGAGATAGGACCCCGGACGTTCATGCATAATCACTGTGCAATATATTTAAAGCGAAAATACGAGTGAGTTTACAGAGCAGCTTTTTGCATACGGTTCACTCACTCACTGCTACTGTTCATTATTTTAAATTACGTTCAGAGCATAAAAATGCTGAAAGTTACAATTTTATTTCGAAAATTTTATTTTAGCTCAATGAAGGAAGATTGTGTATACCAATTTCAGCTTTATCATTAATTTATCGTTGTAAAATATAGATAAATTAACTTTTTGAAAACGTCTTCATAAATAAAAAAACAAAATAAAATGAAAGTATAAAGTTTGGTATTGAGGTATTATTTTTTTATATGTTAAGCTGGTTCATTTTTTATACTACAAGGTATTTAGACGTTATTATTTAATTATACAATGAGTTAAGCTGAAATATCTTTTAAAAATGTTAAAAGTTTCAATTATTTCATTTCACGTCCAATAGTAAATCTAAATTTACTTTTATTAAACAACCCATGTATACAACGTATAAAACATTAAGTTCACTTGTGTATTTGAAACGTGGCAAAAGTTTCATAAAGTAAGTAATTTCTCAGTATCGATAGATTTAAAGAAGAGTTATGTGTGCTCTTCTGAAGAAAATAAAAACTTTCAAAGAACGCTTTACATCAGTATCTACAAAGTAGTTTATTTCCATAAGATAGCTTATTTTATTTGAATTTGTATGTTTTCTGTATAAAAAAATTACGCAGAATGTTATTAATAATAGTTATAAATTATTGTTTTAAATTTTTATAATTACACTTTTTCTTTTTCCACCGGGAAAAACATTTTATATTACAATGATTATTAACAAATTTAAAATTATTGCAATGCACAATTCTTTAAGACTAAGATTTCAGTTTCAATACAGATTTGATATAATCTGTACTTAAATCGCTAAAAATTATCAAAACACTCTTACTCAATATAATATTACGCCAGTAAATAAACACAAAGTTTGCGACGCTGCAATTTTTATTGTGAAGACAAAAACAAAGTTATGGCTATATTCACGTACCCTTACTAAAAAAAACAGGCACTAAAATAATATGACTTATAAATGTGGTATCAGTGACCCCAGATTTAACTTATGATCCTGAGAAAAATATAAATTTGTATCTCGTTCTTTTGACCCGGCGTAGTCGAGATTTTCTTTCGTTATTAGATTATGTAGCTCCTATGAAAACAGCTACGAGCGTCTACGAGTTGAAATAGTTTGCAGTCACAGATGTCGTTAGGTGACCGGCTGTAGAATAGGGAGATGGCGTTTAACCGTAAAGATATCCTTTTCACTCCAACAATTCACATATTTCAATATATAGTCGGTATACTGTGGAATGGCATTATGTCAAAATTTGTCTGTTTTGGCGTAATGATATTTGATGAACGCTATATCACTTGTCTATAAAATCACACACAGATATATATATATATATATCTTAAAATTTCAAAGATTTATTCTGTTCTTAGTAAAAAGCACAAAAAATACAGCGAAATTATACTATGGAAATTTAATGCCTTTTTTTAGACTTTTTATTTTTATTAAAATAGTACAAATCTTCATTAGATCACACTTAATATTATATCGCTGAAAAAGTGTTTTGCTGATTTATAAATATGCTCTTAATGTATATCCATGGAATATACATTAAATAAAAAGGAAGTCTCAATATTAGTAAATAACTTTTTGATGATTGATAAAGCTAATTTTAATAATATAGTTCAATTCAGGGTATATTTTAATACGATTTGCTATTAATAGACTACTGCGGAAATATTTTTGTTATTGTGAATCTCGTAAAAGAATCTTGAGATGTTTCTTTCTTATTATTTTATTATTTTTTTTCTTTGATTATCACTGCCGAAGATATTTATTCTAGAGACCAGACTTCCAATATTTATTGTTATGTCGAAAGTTGTTATATAACATATGGCCATTGGATTAAATCAGTGATGAACAAACTGCAGCCCGCGGGCCGCATGCGGCCTTTTTTGAATTTTGTGGTGGCTCTTAAATCTTTTTCTCAGACATATTTTTTTCACGCAAAACATTTATTTAATAAATGTTAGTAAGCTTTTTCTTCAATGAAGTAGAATAAATTGGTTCATAGGAACAGGCTTACAAATATTATGTCAAATTAAAAAAAATAGTTAAAAATTATATATTTCATATAAATTGCATATAAATGAAACATAAATATTTCACAATGAAACGATTTTTAATAAACAAGTACTCATAATCCTTTTTTTGCATGGCTTATTTATTTTCGAAATAACACGGTCAAAATAATAAAATGGAACCTATTACTCATTTATCTAAATTCATTTAATCTTTTTTACACGGTTTTAAGGCTGTTTTACATAGAACGTACATACATACGTTCTGTATAAAAAAGAATTGAGCGTACTTTAAATCATTTTTTCTTTGCGGCCCGAACCCACGATAATTTGTTTTATACGGCCCGCTAGAAGGTAAAGGTTGTGCATCACTGGTTTAAATCTAACTCAAGTTCGCCAAAGGTAAATTTAAATTATGCCATTCATACAAATTGACAAAATAATATGGAAAGCATGCAACTGTTTTGTTTAGGTGCTTTATAATAAACACTTATTTTTCAACACCATTCGCTTGTTTATAGTTCATTTTTAAATACATAGTTACTCCGAAAACATTACTTAACTGGCGCTGTGCAACGGAATATTTACAGGGTGTGAAGCTGTGGTGGTCGGCGGTTTACACAAAGTTTAATACGATTGCGATGAAGAAAATTCAGTAGTATCATTACAAGTTTAATATAATTGCATCCAGTTTAGTAAAGATTGTCATGTCAACATACATTGAAAGTATTATTTAAACATGCTTTGCGGAGACAAATTGTTAAAATCTTCTCTGAAGAGCGTATCGCACAAGCCAGCCATCTGTGTAGGGCTGTGTGAAAAAGATGAAGCGTGTGAGATGCAACCGGACGTTCATCTATTGTCTCGTTTGCACAAAAACAATTTCAACAGTTACTCAGCAAATATTCGAGTACGCAAATGATTTTATTTGATTTTGAGCACTCCTATCAATCCGATCACTATAAATACTTTGTTGGAAGAATATAACTCTGCACTATAATAGAAAGTTTTGATAATTTAATACTTAAATAACCTACTAATAAGCGTAGACTATTAAAATTCAATTGGTATATGTATATAGAATAATATATTTTTTAGATTATACTTTTTTTGTGGGCCTGGCATGAGACTTGTTACTTTGCCTACTTTTCATACCAACTACAACTCATCAACTTAATTTAAGTAAGCCATATTTTTGCTGAGATTGGCGGTCACTTTTAAAAAAAAACTTCAACATAAAGAAGCTTCTCAAAGAGACAAAACACGTTTCAAAATTGGAAGCACAATCATTGAAATAAATAATTTATCATTTTTTTTAAAGTAAGGTTGCAAAATAAACATTATATATAATCCAAAACATAAAAAATATTATTGAACATTAAATTTGCCACAGATTAGACAAAGAGTTGCAAAATGAATGAATACGGAATACATAAGATACAAAAATAATCTGAAATTAATTGCAACCGGAATTATAATAATAACTAACATCCATTGACAATATTATTTAGCAACAAAAAGTTTTATATATTATATTGTTTCGTTTGATGATTATCAGTGGTGTCGCCCTATATGGCCTAATTTGTATGAAATTATTGAATAAAATGAATAAATTTTGGATAAAATTTGTTTATTCATCTTAAAAACATTCTATTCTATTTATTTTGATATAATAGTATTGCATTGTATATGTTTTTAATTTTTTACATAAGTAATATATGTATATTTGCCTACTTATACTAAGTACATTTAGAAAACAAGTTTCAATAAATTTTGTTTATTCACCTGTCTAACTGAGTTGAATTTATTCTTACATCATAAGATATTTTAGTTTATAAACAGTTTTTTTTCGCACTACATTTATATTTTGCCTCCGTAGTTTGGAGTTTTCACATTCAAATAAGCTGTCTCAATCCACTGTTTATGCAAACGTTGCGTCAGCTTTCTCAGTTTCGTATGATACAAATTTCCTATTCAGATAGAACCAACTATTATATTTTAGACTTGTTTACTTTAGTTTGTTACGGATCTAAATCATATCCATGATTAATTTTAAAACAAAACATAAATTCAAAACATTTCTAAATATTCAAAGTAATGCATTAACATTTATTTTTGCCTTTGAATAATTTTACATAAGTAAGAATTGTATATCTGTAGTATGTGGTCGTAACAAAGATACTTAAAATAAAATAATTTAAAATTATCTCCTTCTATTGCATTATATTATACCGCAGGTAACATGCTCGGTTAGTTCATTATTTGACGCTTTTCATAACCAAATAATCTTTGATTTTTTAAATCTAATGTCTGCACTTTAAGTTTTTTGAATATTTAAATAATTAATTAACGGAACCTAGTGTTTTTCCTCTAACCTCCACTTTTTCAAACATAAATTTATTTTCTCAATCGCTTCGCTTAAAGAGAGTAAGGAAAGATTGAAAACGTTAGCTTAGAACTAGTGTGAAATAACCATTTGCTCTTATTTTCAGTATTATGTATTAGATTTAGCACTACCACAGAAGATTGAAAAATTAATGCTTAAAATACTTTCATTCGTGTATTGACCAGTCAGTGGCATGATTGGGTGGAATAAAGAACGAACGCCTAATATGCCTTATTTTTAATCGTTGATCACAGATTCTGTACGTACAAATTATTTCAATAAATAAATGTATACGTTTTCAACAAATAATTGCTTTATAAATATTACTTTCGATAGTTATGTGTATTCTCAAATTAAGTAGATTAAATTTTTTTTCTGAGTTGATAGATATTTCAAATGAAAAGTTTTTCCACATTTTGGTTTTCGTTGCTAGTATGATAAATATTTATATATCGTTTTGTTACAACGATTTAGCTAATAAGTCATCTAAGCTGAATATCCCTGTCTAAACGAAAAATGACGCAAACGAAAAGAAATATAAGCACACGAGCCATTGTTACACACGATATTAAAAAAATAATCGCGCAAAAGTGGCGCACACTTGAGCACTTTGTTGAGTGAAGGGGTAAGTCTGCTCCATACATCTACATAATGTGGTAGATAAAGCAGAAATGGCGGCAAACTGTGTCATATTTTCACAAAAAATATTGTCACGTTGGGGATGAGAAAAAACCGCCCTCGTTTAATAAATTGTGAAACGAAAGCACTATTTTTTTCTTGTATTTCAAATTACAAGATACTTTCGTTCACTTATGGTATCATTGCAAATATGTTACTACTAAGTTCATTTTTTAAATTTAAACTAAAAAGTTTACGTAAAAATTAACTCTATATTTCAAGATCACTTAAGATTTTTTCAAGAATACTATTTTGAAAAGCGTAGTGATTGAACATATTAGTTTCGAAAGTCCTTTCATTCAGCGAGCAATCGAGCGCAACGAAGCCTACACATAGATCCGTTTTCACATTTCAATAGTTAGCCTTTCAAAAGCGATCATTGTACATCGTAAATGGACTCAATTCCGTTTTGTTCTCTTATTTATCAAATTCAATACTGATCACAATTCAATTATTAATAGTATACCCGTCGAGATCTTAATCAAAATTTAGTCTCTGCTCAAAAGTTTTCTATACTTTTACAGAATTAATGATTTATTACTCTCATTTGGCTAACACTGAGCAAATTTAACATAAATAAATAAATTACACGTGACATTATACCAGATAATAAATAGCACCCAATACTAACTAGTAAAGACTTTGAGATGTATATTATTTATGCAAAGGGTACGCTATTTTTAATAAATTTAAAAAACAATAAATATTTATAATAAAGGCCATGATACATAACAGCATTAAAGGCCACACGTTTTAAATAATATTTAAGCAATTCTTTTAGAAAGTCATTAAATAAAGTAAATATTGATTGGTGCTATTATTTTTCTGCGGTAAAATTTTTTTGTTGTATAAATATAAAATTACAAATCAACGGTGATGCGACTAGTATTGATAGTAAATTAAATTGAATCAATTAAAAACAAATATTTTCCGTACTCGTTCACAATTTTCATTGACATTTGGGAGTGTTGTTTAAAATTCAATCAAATCCATTATTATTTTATTTCACAACAAAACTTTTCAACATACATTCATATACATATGTGCCGTAAATCCAATAAAATTATTTTGGTCACCTAACTAATCCGTGTTATTACAACGTTAAATTTCAAAAACGATTATTATTCTGATTATTTTTTATTATTTAAGAGAAATCGATTAATATTTTTTACGATATTTTTTTAAGTAAATAAGTTACGATCGGTAACAAAATTACAAAAAAAACTTAGGATCAAAGATAATTTCCAATAAATGACTTTTATTACATAATATTTGTAATGTTATGTTCTATATAAGATAAAGCAATATTTGTTTAAATATGTTTAATGTTAATTGGAAGAGCATCGCAAACTATACTGTGCTAAATGACATTTACATAGTTAGCATTTTATCTAATGAAATTCACATGGTTAAGTTATTGTATTTCATTTGGTATAAAGAAAAAATATCAGTGATTAGTAAAAAAATAATTACATAAATCGGTTGATAGCTTTTACAGCTTGAAGTCGTTAGTAGAACTATATCTATTGAGATATTATAAAATGCTTGTATAGTTGGAAATTTAAATTGATAATTTTTCTATCGGGTAAATTTTTTCTTATTATAATGAAAGTTTACAAAGTAAATGACAATTTAGTTAACATTTAAAGTTGGTATATTTTTTTAATTAAAGTTTATACATACACATCAAATGGTTAGGTAAATAGTATTGTAATTACTGATAAATAATCCAAGACGCTCTAACATTCAAACCATTTAATCATAAGAAACTTTTTCTCCTTATTATTTATATTTTTTTTATTCATAGTTTTTAAAATATTACATTGAGAGATGAATGAATTAATAATAAAAAAAACCACAAGTATCGAGTCTAATCCTAGTACTGAAAGTTGGAGCTCACTCTTACAAACGAATAACATGTGTGTCGTTAAAAAATATTGTATTTTAGACGATCTATACAAATAATAAAAGTGTCACGTCGTGCGTATCGCTTTTGAATATTTATTGCTAGGTTTCAAGCATTTTATTCATTCGAAAAATATTCAAAAACAAATACAAAAATGGATCAAAAGGTAATATGGTGAATATTAATCGAAAAAATAATATAAAAAATGGCAATTCAGAATAAGAATATACTATTGGATACAATGGTTTACTCAACAATGTATACTTATTTATTTACTGGCAGTAGGTAAATTTTTGTGCAATAACCATTTTTATACCGTCATCATTCTTAAATTCTTGTTTGTAGTCAGTCTTTGTCAATACTTTTTAAGTACCTAAGAGGATGTAGTTATTGAAAAAATCTTATACGCGTTACAAATAAAATTATTATTTTCTAGTGTTTTAAACATCATAATATTTAAATAAAAGTAAAAATAATGAAAAAACGTATAAATGTGCTTAAAGTCAGACAATTTTTTAACGTCTATTAACTTAGATACTAAATTCATCGTATGTACAATATATTTTTGTTCACTTAGAAATTATGAAGATATATATACACTAAATTTCACAAAATTTTCTCGACCGCACACTCTATCGTAAGTGTCATTATTTATTTGCACCCCGACGGTGCGCTTTACACGTCTTGCCAATTACATCTCGTTCACACTACATTTACCAATTTATTCCGCGGTGGCCGCCTGTTGCGAGGAAAGTCTCGTCCTCCTCGCGCCCCATTTTACGCCTTTTAATAATAAAGTAACTATGCTCGAATTATGTCGCTGTGCAATCACGGAACGGGGTTAATTTGTTAATGTGTACACGGCAGAATATTATAATCCGACGGCGAATAACGGCTCTACGCAATAAACCGGATCATTTCTTTTAATGACAAAATAGCTCGGCAAGTCAAAACTGCGAGACGGGGAGAGCGTTTCGACTTTTACCGCATTTAAAACTGTGGATGAAAAATAGCCCCGATCTGTTTCTCGCAGATGTGACTTTCATCTTATTACGTACGTTGCGAAAATTCTTTCAGTTAGTTCACATTTTCAGATAGCGCTCCTTAGCACTATCTTTATTTATTTATTTTTAATTTTCGTCAGTTAAAAAAAAGCATTAAAAAAATGTTATATTTATATATAGGATGCCGACGTAAAACATATTAAGTCAAATCTTCACAACAGAAGTTTTTTCATTGAATCCGGAGATAAGTAAGTCTTTTTCTCAATTCAAATAGGACTAGCAAATAACCAATAGTAAGTTATTCAATAACTATGAATATAAATCAGTTTAGTGAAATAATATTTAGTAAGAAACATATTGCAGTTTTGTCGTTGTAACCACCCATGCTCCTTAAAATGACTGAAAAATACAAATTATACACTAATTGACAAGCATTTTTTTGTTACTTTGAATACGTGTCAGTAATTACATTTATTTGGCAAGACTAATCTATTTTGTTGAAATCAATACTGATTATTAAACTCATTTATAAAATAATTTACATTTTTGGTTTGCTGAGCAAATTGGCTTGATCGGCAAAAAAACAGAACAGCCTACATAAGGTTATCTTCTCAATAATATTTCAGATTTTTTAAATTAAAAAAATTATACCACTTTCAGCATGGTCATTAAAGAATAAACACAGTCTCGTAGGAGCAAATATTATCTCTAGGGAAAATCTCTACATACTTAAAGGCTAAAACTACATAAATAAGAATAATATCAAACGGCTGACAAGTAGAAAAAACCTATAAAATATGTTTTTTACGAAAAATTGGAAATACCAAAGTTCCATATAAATTCATAATTAAAAAATCAGTATGTAGAAAATCACAGTTTTAGAAACGGTTTACTCTTTCATTCGCGTACGTAGGTAGATGCATACGTGTGTTTCCTACGGGTATCCCAGGTGCATGAAACAAATATCGTAACGTACTTAAGGGAGAAGGAGACATAATATTGTTGAGTGTTGAGTTAGTTAAATTTTAAAACAGATTGTTTATAATATTTGAAAATGACCGATGCCAATGCGAATTATTGCACAAGGTTCTTTCTGCAGATTTCTTTCAGCCATTTTTTAACAGAACAAAGAATTATATCGCTTTTATTTCATACTTACTGCCAATGAATAAAAGATATTTATTTTGTTGAGAATATATTATCAAGAAATAAAAAAAGCTTTTGGTTCAATAAAAGCGCCGTTGGGTTTGCGTAGTGTAGATGGCCCTACACTAAAGCACACTCGCTCTACTTTTATTACATGGCCACGAATATTAAAAGTGAATCGTACTATCTGGTGGAAGCTCGCAAAACTTTCCGAGGGAAATAGTTCCATACTTTACTACTCCCAGCTCTCCGCAATTCAAATTAATTAGTAGCCCAACCGGTGCTTTCTATGAAGTATGGGTAAATCAACTTATACCATTTCTTTAATTTTAGATCATTTGTTTTTTAAAAAAAATACTCTATTTTAATTTTATACATAGCAAACATTATAATATTTATAACAATATTTTAAGACAAGTAAATGATACTTTTGTAAAATAGTTTGCCAAAAATTGGTGATTGGGAAAAATGGTTTCGACATTAAAAATAAACTGTTCTTCTTACACATTTCATTTTGCTCATTTAATTTTGACCAAAGATGTTTTTTTTGCAGATAGTAAATTGCTATAAAATTTTATAATTTTTCATGATGACATTATTAAACATTTGACTCGAAAATATGAATTTACTTCATTTATTAAGTGTAAGGACTACAAAGACGTACGAATATCGAATACAACCAAAGAAATATTACACCGAACGATCTTTTATTTTTAAGTAAATTGTCGTTGAACTAAAATTTATGTTCGGAAATATGAACGAATAATATTCTAATAATGTATCACATATTCAAATATTCTATTATCAAGCAGGAAACTAGTATATTTGACCATCCGATTGGGTCCCTAATTAAACCGTCCCTACGGGTTCAAGCTTCAGCAAGGATTTATCAAATATTGTGTATTTCTGTTATTGCTTTCTTATTTTGCAAAGCTTTGCTAAAGTTTTGCGTAAAGCGCCTCTTGTCTCTTTTTTAAAGATAACTGAGAAAAAAATAGGTAACGTAGTTAAATTATTTTAATTGTAATATTTTGATATACTTGATCGAGTGATACCAAAAACGCTAGTTTGAAATCAGAGCATTACATTATCTGAAAACCCTTTGCTTAGATTTAATGCGACATGACGAATTTTGAATGTAATTTTGCCTCTTCTATATTTTTTTTCATTGTTTTATATGAATTGGATTATTTAGTCATTAATTAAATGTTATAAAACATTATAATAAATCTTAAACATCATAAATTCGCGTCCAATTTCAAAAAAATAGCAAACAAGTAAATATATAAATTTAAGCACATATTACAAATTCCCATCCCTAATAAAATGGGAAGTTATAATTATTTGGGACTATAACATTCAAGAATATTAATTTAAACACCTTTTATGTTTCACGCTTATTAAGGAAAATCACTGTTATTCACGACTCAATGTATAAAACAGTACCTGAACATGATTCACTTCCTAATAAATTCTTAAAATCATATGTCAAGTAATAAAACATCGGTACGTTTTACAACCCTCTATGCGGAAGTTATTTCTCTAAAGTGACGTTTATATTGTGAAAACCACTCAGTGTACGTAATTTCGTACGGCACACTTCATTTATTTCTACCCATATGAGAAGAATTATAAATGAATAAACAATGCTTGGCCACAAAAATGCCATACACATTCGTCGGCCAACAGTGCAATCTGCAGCACATAACATATATTATACAAAACAAAACAGGAGACCAGATTTTTAAATCCATGCCGCAATAATTAAACAAAAAAACACTTTTAACAGTCAATAGTCTTATAATTGGTTTCCATATTATTTTTAGGAAAATAATAACTTGATACATGTAAATTTTCTAAAAAACAAGTTTAAAAAACGGTTTCTCAATAAAGTAAATTGTAGACTTGAAAAGTTGTTGAAACTAGATAAAAACGATTAAGTTTCGCTTTACAGTTGAAAAAGTACTAATTTAGTAATTAAAAACAGTTTACAGCGGAATAACTTCCGGCAACGTTAAAGTTCTCCTTATTTATGGCTAAAAAAACAGAAAGATAACTTCATTGATATCTACTATTTTTTTTAATTTTTTATTATTTAATATACTTTTTTTAAATTATTTATTCTATTTTATAAATATTATCTAGGTGAAAGCTTTACTTATTTTTTGCGAATTTCAGTGTAGACTTTTATTATTAATTAGGGAAAATAAATAATCAATTGCTGCTTGTACGAGTACAAGATCCGCTATTCACTTTGTTGCAATAACAGTAAATATTTTCCATTATATTTGAATTCATAAAACTTCCAAGATGTCGTATATCTCGGCATTTTGTTACAGAATTCTTATACTCTTGTTTACTTTTCAATTCTTAAAAAAAACGTTTTTTTTTGCGAGTAACAGCGGGGATAGAAAAACAATGGAAGTTTGCATTTAAAAGAAAATATACGAGTGAATGCAGCAAGTAGTGAGTTTTATTATGTATTTTATTTGTATGTAGGTTAAACGTACCGTTTTTCTCGATTTCCCAGGATAAAGTAGGTCAGCATCGAGTCACCTGAGAGAGGAGGGGTTAGGGAGACTTTGACTCTAACGGGACTCGGAGGCTGCGTGAAGGGCGATAAAATCCCACATAAAATAATCATCGCACTCGAATATGTCTTACAGCTTTTTCGAGCACTTTCTTTACACGGGGGCTCAACTTGACTTTTCGCTTTATCTGCGAATATAATAAACTCTTGTCTCCTTGCAAACAGCAACTTAGCATATTATTTTTCATAAAAAAATTATAGCAGAATGGATATAATGTTGCTTTATTTCAGTATCTTTCCGATTTATTCATCTTATGAAAGTGAGTCATTTTAAGCATTTGACTTTCAAAACAAACATTATTTTTTACGTGTAAAGATCATCTCATTATTTAATCACTTTGACAAGTAATACTTTTTATATAATACTCAATATTTCTCAAAGAAATAACTAATCAAATCAGTGTAACTTGTATTGCGTAATAACATTAACCAATAAAACAATTTACTGAATTGTGATGAATATTTCAACTGTGAAACCGTACTGTTCTCAATTTCCTATAACGGTAGCCCCGTCGTTGAGAGGTATAGACGGCTACCTTTTTTCAATTCTTTCATGCAATTTCTTTTCATTTACACAGTTCACACATTTTTCCTTTCACTATGTAAAATGTAGTTTACTCCTTATACGGGCGGAGTTTTTCTTGAAAAAGAGAAAATGAATTCTTACGAGATATTTAAGAAATAGTACAAATTCCTGCTGCACCTTTTGCTTTATGTATTTGTTATTTTAGTATTTTTTCTCTCACATATCCATTTATTAAATAAAACTGTCATTATCATACTATAAACTATTTTTAAGTGTAATAGTAATAATTATCGTATTTTCCATATTTCTGTATTTTTAAAAGCATCCAAAAAAATATGCTTTTTCCAACTTTTCGTTTGAAAACAAACACTACCTATTTAATTATTTTCTACATAAAAGTAAACCCAAAAAAAACAACATGATGCAAAAAAAACTTATATTAAGAAATGTTAAATTCTCATTTACATAATATTATTTAATATTTTGGTGAAACTTGATTGGTTTGATAATTCCGTATTATTTATATGTAGTACAATATATTGGTGACATCTTGTTAATACATGTTATAGTAAAATATAACCTTTTCACCTTCAATGTTTTTTAGGTAATATTCAACGTATGAAATGGGTCACCAAGTCTGAACCCAATTAAAAGGAAAGGGCTTTAATGGTAAAACGACAGTAGCTTGTTCTAGGAATTTTTATGAAGCTTTCCAAGAGAAGTGAGCTATGAGGTACTAAATTTCCTGTATTAAATTCCTATCTATTTTCAGATTTAATTTCGAACGTGCACTTTAAATTTTATTATTTCAATTATGTTTTATGATCCAAAAGCATTAAAAACTACATCATAGTATTACATCAATTTTACAAATATTTAAATTTGAAAGTTTGCAATATTTATTTATTTTATTTATTTACATGTATATAAGAAAAGAATAAAAAATATTAATTTATTATTATATGGAAAATTTTAAAGAGTATTTAAATAAGTGTAAAAAAACAATTTCAGCATTTGAATTAGCAAGGAAGTCAACTGAGTAAGCTCAAACAAAGTCTACTTTAATACATAAAAAATAGTATTCATCTAATCTCACTCAAGTCTACGTGGAATGTATCAAAATTCTAAAAATATTGTAAATCATTGTTAAAACTCTCCATAGTAACATATTCATTGACAGATTAGTTATACATCTTGGGAAAACAAAAAATTGGTCAAATTCTCATTTTGGACTCGTATAAGCCAAAAACAATATATGGACAGATAATCTTCTTTTTGAACGTTCAAATTATTAAAGGTTAGTATGTCTAAGAGAATATTAGTTGGCTAAAGACATGGATAATATACATACACCCTCATACAGAGAAGTCTCCAATGAATTCTGAATCTTCTCTACCATAAGGGTATATATCGAACCTCTCGGGGTCTAAACAATCGACCCACTCTTAAGCCTGCTTTGAACTAAAGTAAATTACCAATACAAACTCTCATTTTTGCATATGTATTTCTTTACAATAATATAAACGATTGATTCGTATCTTTTTTAATCAAAGTCCTCATTTTAAGCTTTGACGCTTTAAAAATATAATGTAAAATAAATCATATCATCATTCCACAACTAAATGAAATCATTAATATCAGGTTTCAATTACTCGAGGCGTTTTTCAAAACTCAATCCAAACATTAGTTAAATTATTCATTTATTTAAGGACACGACATTGATCATGTATTATTAAACAGTGTATAATGTGCGAGGGTGACGAAGACTACCAACGACTCGTTACATTAAAAGCGCGTCTTTGTCAATTTACGTCGTGTCTGTTTCTAATAAAAATCAAGATTTTATCTAAAAAGACAGAACAGAGTGGCACACACGAGTAAAATTTTAAAGCACATTTTATTTTATGCTGTAAAATTGAATTAAACTTGCTGTAATTCAACTTGGCAGAATATGTTGTAAGAACGTTTCCGTGTAAATTATTTCGTATATTTTTTTAATTACAGAAAAAGTCAATTGTATTACACAAGAATTTTATTATTTTATGTTCAAAATGAATGTGTCGTTTCATATGAATCGTCTCAGAAAAGTTTATATATAACACATTTTAGGGAACAATTTTTCCTTGCGAGGATAATGTTTAAAGTACACATCTGTATGTCAATGACCATGTGAAAATTTATTTCAATGAACATACAAATAATATGTTAGCATCATAAAATACCGTTAAGCAACATATGTTAGTAGATAAAGCTTTGTTAAAACAGCGGAAATAATATAAAGATAGATCCCCACATATAATAGATCAAATATGATTTCAGTATTGTTAAAGTTAACCAATACAACATTATATCATTAAATGATAAATTTAAAGTAAAGTCTTTCTTCAGGAAGAGTATTTGAATTTCATTTTGTATGGAAAATTTTAGGTTGGTTATGCTTCCTACACTTTATTTATTTTAGTTGCCACCACCGCACACCATAAGCAACACTTCTTTGGATATTCTTCATTGCTTGAAATAATGATTTTTCAAATTTTCCGCAAAATAATGTCGTATCGACGAGGCTTGCCGTTGTGTTATTGTACAGTGCAACGCATTGAAAACAAGGCGTGACAAAACGAACGTGACAACCGCAACAATGAGTTTTCAGGCTGTCCCGGTTGCCGTTGGCTAATCTGCGTCGACCGACTCGACGCCCCGACACCCGCGACGAGGCTGTCGCTCTTGTCGATGTCGACGGTAGCGTTGCTCAGGCTCATTAATTAGACCATGGCTGTCGGAGCTTTTCTATCACTTCTGATGCTTTGTTACATACCACATCTTCACTCCAACCAAAAAACGAATACAGATTTAAGATGCCTTACCTCTTATTATGTAATATTTAGTAAATTACTGACTTTTTTAATTTAAAACTCAATGTCAAAGCTTTTTACTTTGCCATTCAAACAGGTGATAAATTAGTTTTCTGTTTTTAAAAGAACAAAAAAAACGTTGGTATTTTCAATAATGTTATGTGCTAAGACACTGGTTAGCACTGTTGTAGGCATTGTGTATTCGGCAATTTCCCTAAAGTTAATATTTTTTATAATTTATTATAAAACAAAATAAGCTCAAATGTGTTGTTTTCATTGTTAATTCCTTAAAATAAAAATAAAAAAAAATAAAAGACTCAATTACAAAATGACGAAATAATCTTTAACAGGCAAAATCGTTGATGAATTCTCACTTTTAAAATATGAAATTAAATCTAACTAAAGATTCATCTTGTATCATTCACAACTAGTATTGCAATACTGAAATCTGCCAACACAATAATATACTCACCCAAAATGTGTAAGGACCTAATGATAATCAGAGGCAAGTTTAGTTTTATGTCATAAAGACCCTATTTTAATAGGAATATTATTAATAACCCCGTTTAAAATAATTATTTCGAGGGTAAGAGGTATATGATGCATATGATATTTTCCCTGCCATATACAAAATGGTAAGCTTAATAAAACCCATGATTTGTTTAAATTATTCATTGCTTTAATGGCCATAGATAAACCTTAAATAAAAGCGAGAAATGTTTTATTCTATTGAATTTATTCTGAATTTTCATTGTTATCTTCGTATTATATCGTGTAATGATTAAAAATATTTTCAAATATACGTTTTTTATTGATTTTTTAAGAAATCACGATGAAAATTCCATGTATTTATGAATGAACACATACTTCTTTTTAGACATGAAATCATTCAGAAGAACACCATTTTTGTATTTACCAACGGAAAATACTTTTAAAAAACGATATTTGAAATATGATAAATAATCTTAAAACCATTAGAAACGATGAAAATTGTGCGATAACATTCTTTCGTGAATGATTTGTCATTTTTTATTTGAAATATTAACAAAAATGTTTTATATTTTATTTTATGAAATATTTTAAGCGAACGGTGATACAATTAATAATAAATTTGTATTATTAACTTGTAAGTTATTAAAAAAAAGGAAATTTATATGACATGTCTATAGTAGAAGAAAATACATGATATTTTAATTTCACTGCCTACTGCTTAATGTCTTTGCCTTTATCGGCTTGGAAAGTCGCAAAAGCGCGCGGCTAGATTTAAATGAATTACTTTAATTAAATTGTGATTTAAGATTTAATTTACAGTTCATTGCTCTCTACAGAAATACAATCCTTCGAAAATGGTTACTGTTTTACAAATGCATTGTAGAATAAAACTGATTAATTTTCATAAGATATTTATATATTATTATATAAGAAAACTCGATTCGAGAGTTTTGTATATTGCCTTCGTTAAGTCATAAATAATGACAGTCTCTGTCCATATTGCCTCCTCGACGTTAATCTCTTTCAAATTTTCTACGTCCCTTGTTAATGAATTTATAAGCTTTTGAGAATTTAAAATGAGGCTGCAAATGGAAGGTCTCCTTTTCCAGACATTTTACTCCAACCAGTAATTTTCATACTAGATAATCATTAAATTTAACCATTTTTGCGATAATGTTAATGTCGCTGTTGGAATATTTAAAATCTCTTAAAATTGTTTACCTGACGTAATAACTTATAATATAAAGGTAGAATATCTTAGTTTTAATATTCGTATACATATTCAACCTTCATAATGCGTAAGTTAAAAGCTATGCATAGATAATAAACAAAATAAAAGCTATAATAATATATTATAGCGGTTTTAAAATTACCGGGGATATTTGTAACCTAAAAAATAAATGAAAATAGATCTTAGTTTATGTAGTAATTTTAATATGCTTATAAGTATCAATTTAACAATAGAAATAACAATAAAAAAACTTCGTTAAATGAGGTAAAATAAATAATTATACTTACGACATCGGTAAATCTTCTATAATCTGGCGTGAAACCGAAATGGTTTGAAGCAGGGCTGTGGAGTCGTGTCAAAAAAGACGACTCCGACTTCGACTCCACAGCCCTGGTTTGAACGAATACTATTTATTATTAGGGAAATTATTAGAGTATTACTAATTTATTATTTTATAAAAGAGTTATACTATTAAAATTACTTTTAGTATATTTGGATTTGGGTACGTTGAGAAAAACTTTACCAAATATGAATTTACGTATTTATATTTGGTAGGCACTGAATTTATGTGTATTTGAAAGTTAAAACTTAAAGTTTGCATGTTTTATTTTGTTAAAGTAAACTGAAAACAACGACATTTTCGAGCCGTGTTGGATTTCTGCCAGAAAATAAATGTTCTACAAAATGTAGAAATCGCGTAAAGCTTGACATTCGATTTACATTCAACTATTCCCAGTTTTACGAAATTGAGACATTTCAATACGTTCTGCAATTTAAATTCAATAAAAACGTCGTGAAAATGTCTCGCGCATATATCAAACATTTTAAACATGTGTGCAGGTACAAGAGTTGAATATTGATAGTTCAGCGCTCAAATAACTTTATGCTAATACAATAAAAATACACGGATTGTTCAGCGGAAAGAGAACAGCAGCCTGTTAAACAATATTCAATATTTATGTTAAGATGGGGTCGTAAAATTTTATATTGCTTGGACGATGTTGTTATTGAAATAATATTATTTTACTATTGCATGTTATGCAATACTTACTCGGACAAATCTATTTTCTACTGCTTATGATTATTGGTGCGTGTCATAAAAAGAAACCTTAACATATACTGTATCTATCATGCCCTCTCTTTCATACTTATTTTTAAAATGTGTATCCAATGATAACGTTAATCATGTTAATAAATGTCTGAAATAAAAACATGAATAGATTTTCGCCCTAAACGATCCAGATACTTAAATATTTAAAAACTACAGGTGATGTTTTTTTCACTATCAATCTTTGATGGAAATTCATACAAAATCATGAGTTGAAAATGCTGGCGATAAACCAAAAATTGTGGAAAAAGAATCTTATTTTATAATTTAATGATTTACTATCTTGAATTTACAGTGAACACATTGCCATCTTAAATTATTTAGAAAGCAAATTAAAGATATTAATGGTTATTACAGTACGCACTTTGTATTTATTTTCTGAAAGGTGGTCGTTTTTTCTTTATAGAATAAGAAAGCGAAATGTAGTGTAAGCCGTAGATAAGTTCTAAGTATCAACCTATAATATAATATATCTTGAGTTAGAAGCGTTGCACTTCTGCACAATGTGCAATGGGTACTTCCACAGGCCATACCATGCCACCATGCATTCATTCGTTCCAATTAGGCGAAATTATATTGCGATCTCTAGTGAGCTTTCGAGGCCTTCACAAAAGCCTGCATCAACAGTTTCTAACCATTTACAATTTGGCATTAAATATTCTTAAGTATGTTTTGAACCAGTTTCTGGCTAAAGTAGGGGGTTGGCCGCTTTCTTAGCTCTTTCTACGTCTTATTAATGTGGCCCAGTTAAGCAATAAAGCTTGGAAACGCCCATTAAACATTTGAAGGCGTAAGTGTTTGTTTCGTGATTTCATTCTATACAATTTATTTATACATGTTATTACGTTTTTCCACTCACTAATTAGAGCTTTTTTTTACTAAATATCATCAGTTATGATCGAAATAAAACAGCTACGTTATTTCATATATTATTATCATTATTCGATTATCTTTTCTAAAGAGGTATTTTTTAATCTAAAATTAATTTTAGTAAATCAGAACTATTTTTAATATAAATAAAAACCATGCTTTTTACAATTTTAAGCAACATAAAACTTAAGCTCATCAAATCGACAGGTCTTTGACATGAGAAAACACCATTAAAACGATTTTACCATTTTATTTTATCATAAAAGCACTAGTTGAAAATATATTCATCAAAAACCGAGGTATGAAAGTGAAGATTTATGTTATATATTTCTTGAGAATCTGTTAAAACTATTCCTAGCACAGATTAAATTAAAATACATATTTATATTGTACTATTTCATATGTATAAGCTGTTTTTTAATGTTTTCATTGCATGAAAATATCACCAAAATGTTAATATAAGATGATGAAATATTTAATAATGAAGATAATATTAATCCATTTACTGTTGAAATAATCTAGTATTTTATACAATGTATTAAAATTTGTAATAAGATTGTCTCATAATCTCATAATCTCATATTAATGGTTTTTTAGATACATACATAACAGTATAGTTGTTGATGTATATACTTTTTTTAATAACAAGAAAGAAAAAGTTTTGTATATTACAAAGCACAATATGGCTATTATTCTTTTTACCCTTCTCAGATAATTTATTTTAAGTGCAATAATGCTTAATGAAAATTTTAACGGTCAATTAAAAGATAAACGCATAAATTTACATAATGAAGAAGTATAATCGTAACACAAATTACGGATACAGCGTAAAATTAGTTTTAAAAAACCTTCATGTATAATAAGGTAATAAGGGCAACCTTTTGAACCCAAGTCAAGTTCAGCGTAGAAGGATGACGTACCTACATACATATTATTAAAGACCACTATATTCAAAACCTTACATTATCCCCATAATCGTTGGTTGTCATTTTCTTGACAAAATATTAATATTAATCGCTGAAAATCGGAAAAATGTTTTGCTTTCAAATTTATCAATTATCTTCGTAGATAAGTATAAAAAATGTTAGTCAGTTTTACTGAACATTAAATTTTGTAATCTTTGTGTTAGCTTTTATTATTTTATTTATAATTTGATTAATCGAGGCAAACACTTCTATCTTGAAATTATGTTATAAATTTTCTAAAATATTTCCCTAGAATTATTCGTTTTAAATATATCTCTCCGTTTTATAATACGACAATAGAGAAAATTGTGAGATCTTATATTATTGAGATACAATAATTTTTGTATTACAGACAGTTTCAACCATTATATAATATAACCAAAATTCAAATGACTAGAATATATTTTACTAATTTGAATCTTTTAATTTAGCAATAGAATTGGCCGAAAACGTGTCATCTAAACTTACATATAATGAACTAGAAGTCATTTTGTTATTTGTTGTATCACTTTTATTGTGAAAAACGTGATTTAATTTCATTACAACTTTTTTATGTATATATTTATTTCAATTGTTTTAATTTATATTAAATCTGTTTATTTACTTCGCTATTTATCATATTAGTATAATAGTTTAATATGCTTTTGATTGACCTTCTAACTATTTTAATATAGAAATAAACTCTCAGTTTTAGTACATTGATAAACTTTTTATTAAGAACAGACAAAGCAACTTTTAAGTGTAAAATAGTTTTGTTTATTTAATTAAATTTTAAAAAAATCGGTATTAAGTTGTTCACAAACTTAAACGATAATTTTTAATTCAGAAAAGTTTTAAATTTAGAGACCCCATATATAATATTAAGCAAGTGCTGGTAATTGTTCGTCACAACAACTCCTTTGGGAAAGGGAGAAAGAGACGAGTGCATTTAATTTGATATTAAATAATAAACCACACCGACCAAATATATTATGTTGATGCGGTCGAGATACGCTGAAGGATAATATTAAATTTTGATCGACTGAACGAATTTTACTGGAGAAGCTTAACATTTAAGATTTAATTTAGATAATAGCTGCTAACATTATTTCAATTCCTGTTAATAATTGACGTTTACATCGGTACATTTCAAACAAAACCGATGGCTATGATCACCATGACGATGAATTAATACCACAAACTATTTTGTTTATGTGAAACCTTTTTGTTTTATTGCTCTCATAAGGCATACATAACCTAACGTTACGGCACCATTTATTCAACGATATTATATTGCTTGCAGAAAGGTCCAATTATATAATAATAGCAAAATTTAACTTCAAACAAGAACATAATAATGTCCCGTTATAAAACAATTAAGGTTTCATATTCATAACCGATGTTGATGTGTGTATTTAGTATGGCTGTAGCAATTTGTTATTTTTTAAATATGTATACAGTTACGTAGTTTTTGAAAAGCAGTCTTCTCATATTACTTAATGCTATTTTCATTAATTTATACGTTAAGTTTAATTTTATTCGTTTAAGTCAATACAATATGTATTTTAATCAGCACCAACACAACGCAGAGATATTTATATTTGCTTATAGACATACACATAAATTTATAAAAAAAAAACAAAACTGTAATACGCCAAACGATGAGTCTCAAATATTGCTTATCAGTTACTAATAATAATTGAAAATCCTTAAAGAACCCAATACACGGCTTAAATTTATTATTATTTGTCAACTCTTTAATAAATGAAACAATGCATACTTTATTGTATAAATCATTAGTATATTTTATCTCCTCGATGAGTTTACCTGCAAAAAATAAATATGACGACGAAGCTCTGGTTGCAATATGCTATGTGCCTAAGTACATACAATACATTCAGATATATATATTATATATTACTTCTTGGCCTGAAAAAAACATGTTTTACATAATATATTTAACCATAAATTTGACTCTTCAAACCATACTGTTGATTCCATCAGCTATTATTTGATAAAATTCTTATAAATGGTCAAATAATATATCAAGATTACAACATAAAAGAAATAAGTTTCTTTTGTATTCTATAAAATTTAATTTAATATTTTTGCATTTACACTTGTTGCGTCACAAAATGTGACACGTGTTTTGCCTCTTTGAAAATCACCTTTTAGATGATCGAAATCAATCAATTCGTTATGTTTATATTAAAAACTACATTATTTGTCTATTTTTAAAAATTCTCATTAATCATCTCAATTTTAACAATATGGTAACCATTCAAATTAATTACGAAAACGAAAAGAATAATATTTGCCTGAAGTGCCATTCTGAAATTTTTCTTTGTGTTTAAAAATAAAAACAACTTGACAAAATGGCCATTACCACTTCTGTTACATACATTTTACTGCTGTCATTTTCTTGTCACGCAAGCTATTTGATGCCATGGAAACACACGGCAAACGGCGTTGGTGCTTCAATTACATTTATATAAAATATTTAATATGAAACCATATTAAATACTGTATTTATTTTTAAAAATCTAAGTAAGTAGAAATTTTATCTGTAATAAATTGTATTTGATAAATATGAAATATAAATTAATGGATGCTCAACGATTGATAATATAAAAAAAGCTATTATCATTCAAAATATTCATTTGCATAAATAAGGCAATAAAGTATTTGGAAATTTTCTATATTTCAATATCCTGAAATTTTCGATTCAATTACGATAAAAGCTTTCAAATAACGATGAGTTTATTTTTGATTGTTCAGTAAAAACATTTCACATGTCAGTTTTGCGTAAAATGCCATGTCTAAATAACATATACGAATAAACATGTGATGCTTCTTAACATGACACGTTCAGTGTTGAACTTATCGTCAATGTGAATAAATATGACATTCGTTTCAATGATATACTTAAAAAGACCCGTAAATTTATGAATGGAAATCTCCATGCAAGGAATATAATATTTATTTGATACAAAAATACTAAAATGTCATGATGAATATTGGAATAACGAAAGTTAAAAGTGACAAGACAAATATGATGTGAGCTAAATATCGGTTGTTGTTTTTTTGTATCACAATGTAATTTCATCTTCTTAATATATCATAGAATTATTACCATTTAGCAAAATGACATCATTGTAAATACTATATTTTTTATAAACGAAGGCCAACCGTGTTATTTTATAATTGTATTATTTGTTTTATTAATAGTGCAAATAAATTCATTATGTATTCAAATACTATGAGTATATTTTTTAATTTAGACCATACTAATGTAAATCAAACCTTAGTTACTTATCAGCAAATGGCTCTTATTTGTATTTTTTCTGTTAAAGTACTAGCTTACCACATCGATGATCTGCTGCAGCGTGAGGCCGAACTTGACTTCCAGCGCCTCCGACTCGTTAGCCACTGGCCGCTCCAATGTGTTGTATGTGCCCAGCAAGTTGTTCAGAAGGCGCTTCTCGTGCGGACCTCCCTCCGAGTCTAAATTTAAAAAAAAAAAAAAAATTCAATTCTGACCCTCGAATATATATAAAAGGCAAATATATAAATCTGTACCCAAACGCAATGATATGCAATTATTAAATTGTCAATATTAACAACAATAAATATCTACTATTGCAAAGACTTATATATGTATACGTTCATACTATAGTTTCAAAAAACATTATTTGATAAAATTAATATATTATGCTTTCTAAGCGAACCAAAACTTTCTCTTTTTTAAAAAACCTATTTCTTTATACGATTAGCATTTAAAATTAATTAACTACATAAAATTACAACTCACTAATATCAGATAATTGAATATATATATATAGAGTCCATGAGAAATTTATAAGTTATTATTATTTCAACAAATTTAAATTCTTCCCTTTTGATAATTCCTTAAAGGAATACTACCCCACCAAATTTCTTTTAGTATTGTTATCGTTTCACTCTCTTGAAGTTCGAAGATAGTTTTCAAGTTTAAAGCTTTTTTCTCTTGTTCTTCGGGGCCGAGTTAATAATCCTGAAATTTTTATGACTATTAACTTACATGCTCCCAATTTATTCTTACGTGGGAGAAACTATGACCAAAACCTTTTGTTTCTAAAAATTTGTTCCTCGCGTAGGACGTATGAGTCGCCAGTTTCAAGGGCCGTTCGACTCATCAACTCATTACCTTGAGAACTGGACATTTTTAGTGACAGTATATGTGAACTGTTTTTCAAGTTTTACTTTTTTATTTCATGATTTTGTATGTTTTTTTTAATATAGTGTAGTATGATGTATTATGTAAATTAATTTTTTCTCATTATATTAGTGTATGGCAAATTGGCGTCAGCTGTCATGTCATGTACTGTACGTTTAATTTTTAAACAATAAATAAATATTTGTATACATATATACTATATTTTTATATAAACATAAAAGTGTTTTTCAATATGTATATCAAAAGTAATTTTTGATTTATTTAATTCATTTGGGATAAATATAAAATTATGATAAAACTGCTGAGAAAATAAAAACATTGTTTTATGAAAACAATGCAAGCACATTTTAACAATGTAGATTATCTTTTTATGTTTGGTTTTATCAATTTTCAGCTATTTTCCAGAATATTTCGTTCAACAATATTTTATTTCCAGCTTGTTGGCCATATTTTAATACTGATTGATGCACAATGTGATCAAACTGGCATTAAAAAACTTTTTTAAATACAAATTATGACATATCATTGTAAGCAATAAAAGTAATTTAACAAAATCTACCACATCACCTTCATAAAGATATATTTATCAAAATATCATATTTAACAGAGATCTAGACATTCTTACTTAATTGGGTTATGCTGATTTGACATCAAGAAGAGTAAATAACTACCCCCTGAAATATTTCAGGCAACTAACGCAATCTGTTCATGATGAAAATTATTATCAATAGTAAAAAATGCTCTTTAGTGATAACCAGTATATAATTAAGTACTATTGGGCACCATAGAAAAAAATAAAAATATATAAAAGGGAAAAAGTTATATTTTCTTCTAACGACACAAAATTCTAGTAAATTACGACAATACAATAGTCTCAAAAATGTATGTTAGTATATAGCCAACAGGAATATGGCTACATAATACAAAATTCCAAGGCAGTACAATCAGAATAAAATTCTGCTCCAAACAAAAAAATGTAAAGCCTGTTGAAATATTTGTCGTATTCTTCCGTTGATATTTTTTCGTCTTGCTTTTTACCAAGAATTTTTTCCTCAAATTAAAGTGTACTGTAAATTTAGAGACAATATTTATTAAACAATACGCAACTATAAAAATATTTAAAAAAAAAAATTAACTTATTTTTATTCAAATGATATTACAAACGAGTGATCTTTTATAAAAATGTTTTAAAACATTCTGTATTTGTTTTGTAATGTTTAATTTCAGCTAAGATATCATTGCTGAAAACACTAAGCGGATTATTTAAATCTAATGATCGAATTTATTTGAACTAATTTATTTAATTCTGTCGATGTATACATTTACTATTAGTTTACTATCTTAGCAGCAGAAGTAAAGACCAAAATATAATTCATCACCCCTAACGAGAAGATAACCTCCTTGACAGGAGAAGAAAGAGGACTGTTGAAGAGACAATGAGAGTGGGCGAAGCTCTCCGTTCAGTGCTCCTATTGATAAATTTTCCGCTAATTATATTGCGTAGACGCAGCTACGTGAATAAGTCGCACGCGATAATTTGGTTCTCAGACATCTTAAGAGTCAGATACACACCCACTTCATTAGACGTTAATCCAGCGATGACGTTTGCGAAAGACTGTCCATAGGCTGCTATACTTATGTAATTAATGAGGCTTAGATTACTGAGACGAAGATAAAAAATATTATTTGTTTTATCAAACATCGACACTAAACTAATAAAATATATTATTACACATATAACAAATGTAACTTTTTTTTGTTTAGAAAATTTACATTTATCTAAAAAAATATTATGATATAAAAAAGTGGTATCTTACTTAAATTAATCTCACATTGTACTTGACACGGCAATTCCAAAGAACGTGTGGTTCATACAGAAAAAACAAATCAGGTTTAAAAGAATTATTTAAATTATATGATTTTTCTATCCGCGATTATAATGATATATTGATTTTAACATCAATAAACATGACACAATATTATTCGTGAACGGCATAAGATGACGATCAATGCTGATGTATCATTTATGTTAGACCATCGCAAAAGTTTATTTTTTTTATTAAATATTTATTTACAGAATGCGTTAAGCCATACGCCAGTATACAAGTAACATATGAAATATCTAAAATCTCTCTTTTAGTACCCAGTGTACATATAATTTTACAACTGTAATGTTTAAAAAGAGAAATTTACCACCCACATTTTTTTAATTATCGGGCCAGCCGTTTTTCATTGAACAAAAATACTTTATCTAACTTCTAAGAGTTTTTACTAATAAATACTTGAATTACTTGACGGTAAAGTAAGACTAATTTAGAACAGTAAATACATGATATAACATTATTTCTTAGCTACTCGATATTAGAGTTGGTGTTGGCGGACTAAACTTGTATGAAAGAGTTAACAAATTTGTCAAATAATTCGTCGTAATTATTATAATATTTAATTTTTTCCTTAAGTTAGCATACCAATTCGTTTTTGGTCATCACGAGCATTTTCGATTGATCAGCTGAAATGATCTTGATGAGCTAAGCCGGTACTGGTTTTAATGAATAAATGTAAAATAATTATATAGTAAGGTTTTATTTTTTAATATATGCCTTTCCAAAAAGTATTGACAGATATTGAATTAAATAAATGTCTTAAAATGTATCGGTATATATAGTATATTATTTTATTAAACATCTTAGATGGAAAGTTTTTAAATATTGAATACAATAATTTTCAATACGCAATTAGTGATAAATCTTCACAAGTTAAACAAATTCACTAATAAGCTTTGGTTATTTTAGAATCCTAATAAGTCATTGTTAAACAAAATCTTTCACTTACCTAAATATTCTTAGCTTATAATCCAGTGATGAGGTATGAAGATGAACGAACGTCGTTAAATGATGACATTATAACAAATTACCGAGGGGTAAAACATGACTGCCTGTTACCACCGACTATCCTTTACTGGGTTATTAAGATATTGTCGGTACATGCGGTTATTTTCAAAACCCTAATACATTTACGTGGTTGTCTCCAACCGTTGTCATTGAACAAAGGTTTCGTGTGTTTTACGCAACGGTGTATGCAGGCTTTTCCAAATACTCTTTGGCTTATAAATATTCCCAGGAATAAACCCCAGACAGGCTGGCTGAATTTCATCCTAACAATATGACATGAAATCTTAGCAACATAAGTGTGCACAAAACACTAACATGAATTCAGAGGGCACAGTTTTTAAATATTTTATGTTAAATTTAATATTTTAAAAATCACTATTGAAATCAATATTTTTACTCTGAAATAATGTGTTTCTCGTTCTAAAAGTACGTATATCGGCTTGGCTATCCAACCATAGAAAAAAATGGCTTTTTAAAACACATATCAAAATATGATTTCAATAATTTTAATTAAAAACCGAATATAGCTATCACATACAATTAAGGAATACAATTAACTTATGAATTTAATAAAAATAAACTGTTTTCATTTATTTTATATTTTTTATACGAAGGTACATACTATTTTTGTAATTTTCCTGTAAACATAGTAACAAATTATGTAATGTTTATAATAAATGGTGGAAAAAAGTAACAAACAATAAACTCAAAATTTTTCATAATGTCTAAGTTTTTCTAGTATGACTCTAATATTCGTCTTCATTTGAACTTTTCAAAGAAATTCAACAACTTATCTTTATCTTTACAGCGTTTTTATTTAATTTTTGTTAATCCGATTATAAATTCCTTTTGAATAAATATCCAATTACACAGAATTGTATTTGTATATGATTAAATCTCTTTCGTCACCGTGAACTCTTAAGTAAATTAGGCTTTATCAAAGAAAAATGTGATGTAAAAATGCACAGAAAATATAAAGCAACGACTAATAAAAGCTCTCGCATTTTTTGTGAAATATTCATGACGAAATATGTTACATAATCTACCGGGTGCTTGCTTACCCATAATATTCACTCTGGAAAACAAAATGAATCACAAAAAGAACCTAGGTACACTTATTTAACAGTTTGAAACCAATTGTTCATATAATGAACATCAAATTAGCAGTAAATTATTACCGATAATATCTTCACTAACCATAGAAACTGATTTGTGATATCTTTAAACGATTTTTCTATTAAATCTCATATTAAAATTGACCACTAACGAATTAAAATATTGCTTGTATTAGATACAAGGTGTGACATAATGAGTTGAATAACAAAAGATGATGAAATTACCGCGAAATCGATTGAAAATAATAAATTCTTTATGTGTTAATCTGAACGATATAAAACACGTTGTAATAGTTAAAGCTTGCAATGTTTTCTATTCATTTGTTATATCGTTTGTTTGTGGCATTAAATAATAAAATCATTTTCATTGAAAACTAATTGTTGTGTTATTTGACATATTATATTATATTTTCCGTTTTTTGTTTCAGTGTTCAAGAAACTCGCGTGTCAAAATAATGATTAATGTACAAAGTTACAATGACAGATGTCTACGTTAATAATGGGATAGAACGTGACATAAAAAATATTATCATCCAGGGAAATCATTCTTCAAAAAATAACTCGATTCGTATGCTGTTGTTAAAAACAAATTCAAAGTCTATAAAGACTAAAAAAATCTCCTGGCACATTTGTTATTCGGTAAAACGACCACCAAAATGATTTACGCATAAAGCCATATAAAGTTTTAATTTAATAACGCTGACGTTTGAATTTATTAAATTTTGAAAAATACAACCACCTATAGAAAGTGTATTGTGTTGTAAAAGGTTTCGCAAAAAAATTAACCTGGCTGAAATTATGTTTCATTCAAAGCGCTTGAGAAACGTTATTTATTGTTTCTTTGAATAAATAATTATTTCAGGAACAATTTGTATCAGGCAGCCATCATAAAACGTTATTTCGATCAATAATTCTGCAATGAAACCAAACTTCTTGTTGTAATTCAACTAAATAGCCATTAACACATATCGCCATTCCCCTAATCTCCGTCCAATTATTTTGTCATTTTGTGTGGTGTGGTTTCCAAAATATCTATTCGTTGCCACACTTTTTTGTTATGGTCATTCATTCAACATCTAATCAAGCTAAATTAAAACCAATTTTTTTATGAAGATGCTATTTCAGAACGATTTTATTTGGAAATATTGAATATAATTATTGCTTTTTTAAAATAGAATAAATGACTTCTTAAAATATCGTATTACTTTTTTCACAATTATTTAAATATTGACCCCTAAATTTTTTGGTGTTATTATAAAAACTAACATTTGTTAACACAATTTCAAACCGTGCATATATTATATTACACACATATTTTTTTTTTGTTTATATTACTCACTTTAACACCTCCATGCCCATGATGCAATCGTAAATAGTTGAGCCATTAAATCATTTAGTATTTCTCTTAATATTGTCAATAAGTATTTATCATTTTAGGTATTATAGCTTATATACATTTTTTTAAATATTTTTTAGCTTCTAACTTAGGTTTAAATACTGTCAATAAACAGTAAAACTGAGACGCCATCATGGCAGGGAACGTTATTTTTTAGGATGGCATGGTACGGGTTAAAATTTTTATGGAATTTTAAAAATAGGGGGTCAGTTCATCAATAAACAACGTTTTATGATACATTAACGTCTTGCATATAACCATTCGGTTGGATAATATTCATAAACTGAGGAGACAATAATTAATCATATTGTATGTACGATACAATTGTCAGTGTTAAATAATAAAAGAGACGAACTGTAACCTGTAACCCGATGCCCCTAAAGGGAAATTTTTTTCGTATTTAAAAAAAAATCAGAAATTTACCGACATGAACAATCAAATGCACACTTACTTATCAAATATTCAGAATGAATAAACCTGACTAATTTTCCAAATGGAGCTTGTTTTTAGGAATATGTATGATGATTTTTAAATTGATTATACATACTTAACGTTATTTTATTATACATACTAAAACTATGCTTTCGCTAACAACTTTACTACGTTGAAAGCATCGGTTCTCTTTCGATCACCAAAATGCAGGAGTTAATGCCGAAATCTTTTTTTGACGTTTTTTTCCAGTCTTAATGTTGATAATTATGACTATTAGCTAAAGCTTGTATTTGCATGCACTTTTTTGGATCATAAATTCTTTAAAAAAAATCTTTCGTATAAAAATTTCTGATTCTTTAAAAAATATATAATTCAGCATAAAATAAATATATTGAAATTAAAACAAATTGTCTTTTTGAATAGTTTCCAAAAAAAAAATACTTCGCATCTTGACATAACATCTTCATTTTTAGCTGTCATAAGATGCTTAATGACTAAATGAAAACAAAATCAAACTATTGATCATTCATTTATCAGCGGAACTCGTTGCCAGTTACGTATTTTGTTAGTTTTTCAAATATTTATGGAATCTATCATAGTTTACATTTTACGAAGCTACAAACATTATCCACTATTTAATATATATGTAGGTTTTCCTATGTGTCAATTAAAATTTAGTTACTAGATGCATTTTTGTCAGAAATAGAATGAAGAATCATTAGACGTCTTTGAATACCAATATCTCTGGAAGATTTGCCAACATGATAAACTTTTTGCAATAAATATAGAGATTTTTGATTGATTACGAATGTCTAAACGGTTTTGTTGATCATTTAATTTTTTTACGCTTATTTTTTCTTTCACGGTGACAATTTTTTAATTTAAATTATCTTAAGAGACCATGAATAAGTGAAACTTTCTGTACGCGTGTTGCGAGAGATAAAATTTTGTCTCATTTTGTGTGACATGGGCGTATAACGACGCTAAAAATTGTCGTTTGTTTTTATTTGGCAAAAAAGTGAGTCGCGTACGAGACTTTCTCATATTGTCGAGAGTTGTTGGGAAAAGGTCGCGTCGAAACAGTTGGCGTAGAGGTATAAATCTGTCCGTGAAAATTAAGGGTGCTCCCAGACGAAAGAAAAGTGAGCGTAGTAGTTGATACGTTCGGCGCTTCGCACAAAACTACGCATTGCGAGCAGCCCAGCGATAAAATGAAAAAGTAATACGCCCCCGTAGGCGGTTTTATGTTTAACTCAATAAACAAACATACCTTTTACGAATTTTTCCAATTTTAGTGCATCACTCTGCCAGTTTCAGAGGGAACCTTTTAATACTGGCAAATATTTTAGCTACTACTATAGTTAATGATAATTATTTAGCACGAATAAATTAAAACTATTTTGTTTTACATGCGTTTTTATTTACTTATTTTTTCTTCATAGAGTAATCAAACACTCTAGCTTGGTATTAAAATATCGGTTTAAAACAAAAACAAATTTATTTTTTCAGTTCAGTATACGAGATAAGCATGATTTTAATAGTTTCTTTATGTAATTATTAATATTCCCATTTTCGTTTTCTGTCAAATTTGTTTTTAGTTTGTCATATTTATTAGTAACTTATCATGTCGTTTGTTAAGAATTGGATTCCGAACATCGTGCTATGAAGGGTTCCATTAAACGTGTAATTTAAATCGTATTTTTATATTTCACTACTAATTACAGGATGAATATGATTTAATAAGAACTCTGGTTATATAGTAGCAACTACTACCATCGGAATTTATATTAAGTATTTGCATACATGGTTCAAAATTTTACTATCCATAAATTAAAAATCTTTCTAATGTATTTTAAAAGAAAAACTTCACGTTTTGATCGATTTATATCATTGACATGTAAAAATATAAATCAAAATAGAAGCTGCATGAAACCTTGTATAAATAATATTAAACTACTCGTCTCAAAATGGTATAGAAGTCGTTGAGAAGTTACTTTCGAATAAAATGCTTTCTGGCGGTACCTTCAGGAAATAGAATACAATATCGGGCATACATAAGCCAAAATATTTCATCTTGAAGACATCCGCTGAAATAATATTTGCTGTCAAAATTTCAGAAACGGAGAAAAAAGCAATCTCCTGGAATATCAAGTAATATTTAATATGTCCCATGGAATTTTTAACGTAACGGCTTCAAATTTGGAAGAAATAAAGTAATACGGATATTGTTTTAAAACTGATACTTTTCACTTTTCTTGAAATACTTTGCATTTAATTTCGATGGTTTGCATTACTTTTAACTGCACGAAAAATAAATACAAATGTTTTAATTAATCTTTTCAACTTTCCTAGTTTCACAAAACAAAAAAATTGGAACATAAATATACATTCAAGGAAAACCGATGTGGTTATTTAAATAGGAATTATAGTTTTATTAGAATTAAATAATATTAATTTTATCACAATGCTTTGCCTTATTTTTAAGCATCGGCGTTTGTATAAAAAAACTGGCGGTTAACCTCCCTTTTGAACAATAAGCATAACTGGCAGCAAAGAACAACTAAACATTTGGCTAATACCCACATGTAAACGAGTTGTGAATAATAATGGAGCTTTGTATTATTCTGCCGTTTGGGGAGGTATATTTTTGACTACTTCCCGCCTCCCTTGCGGTCGTACGCGCGACTGCATTGTAAAATGCGACCTCATCAATTTTATCGCGCGGTCAGTCAATTTGACTCAACAATTGGCGGGCGTGTAAAGCCTTTTTAGTTTAGTTTAGCGCTTAAAAGGGGCGAGCTTTTTCTAGCAGTGCGAGTTTTCTATTAACTGCTGATAACAAAGGGGCGGCGTGACGGCGTCGATAGAACACAGCCTGCCGTCGTCGCGGTGCTACGCCACTTGCGGTTAAACAAAACCGAATAAAACAAAACCCGTCGCAAAACCTTTGAGCGTAGAAGCCGAACCTGTTGGTTCTGTATAAGTATGCGCAGGCTAATGGAGTGCGATATTTTTTATCGTGTAATTTCATAATTATATAATATTTCGCGAATCGGCACAAACGTGTAGCCATTAAACTTATTCAAAATATACAAATTATTATGTTGATAATTGAGCAACAAATCATCAATTAATCGTCAGTGGATAATCAGTTAATTATTTAATCACCAGTTGATAATGCTTGACGTTATCAAAACCGGTCTCGATCATATTAAATAAAAGTGGAACTACTACAAATGAGTAATGAGTAAATGAGTATTTTTTTTTGATAATGCCGTTCTACTAAGTATTGACAGTGAATACTCTAAAAGTGAAAAATAACTGAAGCCTTTACCCGGAGTGATGTTGTATCCTTTTAAACTATCAAAATTGAGCTTTGTAATAAATTGAAATTATTTCAATTTATAGGTCTTATTAGTGTTATTTTTATCGAATTTTAAATAAAACATGCTAAAAACCACTTCAGGACAAATATGAAAAAATATTGTAAACACGGTTATTTTTTAATACAACATTATTCCGGGAGAGCTCAATTATCCTGCTAATTGTTTTTTTCAATTCGATTTAAAATAAAATAAATACATATACAGTTATAACAATGCAATATAATACATTTATTTACTATTTGGTTTTATTTTGATGTATTAAAATAAGGTCACTTTTCTGTTCTCAAATGTTTTTTCCGCAAAGCTCGGAAAAAATACCCACCATTTAGATGTAAATTGTAACATGAAGCACCCGTTACAGCTATTAAAAATATGGCATTGGCACCTATGTAACGCAGTTTTATCATCTATTTACTATAATCTTCACTTAAAAGTAACGTACGTTATATTGCCTCCGAGGAATAAGAATATACTCCCCATAATGACACGGAATAAAGTTACATCACTAAATAGGCACTTGTCGACCGTGTATAGAATAGCATATCATAAAGAAATTTTCTATTAATGAACGCTACTCATTTAAATAATATTTGTTTTACCACGTCCAATGTTGCATGAAATATTCCTTGTGTTAGTAAATAATAGTATTTTTAATGATATTGTATATAAAAAAAGATTCACAAATACTAATAAAAACTTTCGTTTCAATATCGCTCTATCTATAAAAATATTCTCAAATGGCGCACATGAGTGAGTCTTTTAGGTTCATTCAATGGTCGAGGACATTGATTGTATATTTTTTGCCTCAAACCATAGGATCCATCTAGAGGACTTGCTTAAAGTGGGTTGACAGATTATTTTTAAGACTATTACAGTTTCAATACCATTATATATAAAAACTACCTAGTATGTTGTTTAATAACTATGAAATCTTCCCTCTAGTGATCTTGAAAACTAGAAGTAAATATTACGTGAAAAATATTCGCTATAAATTTATTTTAATAAAAACGGGTTTGTTCAAACAGTCGTATCTATGTTTATCACAAATGTATTCATATAATATTTATTCGCTATATGACGTTCGTCTATTGTCTTTTTTAAAAATCATCAACATACATACCCATCTCATTTCAAAATTTAGCAATGATATTGTTTGTTTTATTATATAGATAAAATATAATTTGTCCAAATTTTATGTTTTATCTGAATGATAAAAATGAATATATTTTCATATATTTATTATATAAAAATCAAAAGTACGTGACATTACAGCTGACGCCAATTTGCCATGCAATTTAAAAATATAATCAAAATAAAAAAACAGTACATAATACATCAAAATTAACATACAAAATGATGAAATAAAAAGAGTTCTTAGGAGAAATTGTGTAGGTTTTAAGAGAAATTGTTTACGACATTGAATTAAAAATGAATGATTATATTATTTACTTATATTAAATACATAATTGAAAGAGAAATAACTTCAGTGAGACTATATTCACATTTATATAATATTATAACATCGGCTGAGATATTTATATATATATAGATATTCATATTATTTTATTCACCCACGGTACAGCCACTTAGCCACATAAGGTATCTAAGATTGTTTATCAATATATATTTAATTCACATATTTAAGAAATAGTATATACATACATTGAAATATCAATAAAAAAAGTTTATAAATCTATTGTTTTAGTTTAAAGAAATATTTATTTTAAATTATGTAATGATATATATATAATTTTAATAATTGTATAAAATATGTTAGGTTGAATTAGATACGTATTAGAGAATAAAAATATTGTACTGTTAACATTTTAACTGCTTTAAAATGATATTTTATTAAAATTAATGAACCAATAAAAAAAATCTGGAAGCAAATGTATCATTCGGAGTTCTCGTTTAACAAACAAAAATATATTTAAAAAAAAAACAAGCAATAAAAGTTACGTAGTCTAAATTAGATCCCTGGGAGGAATTTACGTTACAGCGGACCAAACGATTTTATAATAAAGATTAATGTTCCCAAAACAGCAGGAGTATGTACTTTATAACAACGAAAACACCAAAAATGTTCAAATACTGCGATAGTGAAACATGCTAAGATTAAATTATCAAAATAATAGTCATCTATTCCAAGTATAATTTAATTTTGCAATTCAATAACCTTATTCATACTAGCTTGCTTTAATAATAGCTTATTTTAAGGGTTGATCTTTTGAGACATGTACTCAAATTACATATTTGAAAAAATACGGCAGATTTTCGAGTGGGTAATATTTATTTTTTTTAGTTGTCGAAAGATGTTATTTATGATAAATTAATTCAGTGCGTGATTTTAGCATGAAACCATAATTCAATTTTAAGGAATTCACTGTTTTGATTGAAAAACATTACATATATTTAAAAAATAAAACACTTTTCTTTACCTATTCGACATTTATTAAACATGATAAGGAATGCTTTCCATCATCACATGCTTAGTTGAAAATGTTTGTGATATGTGAAAAATAAATGTGGAATCAGTACAAAACAGTGTTTTATTTTTATCATCCACTTTTTTAATCTTCTAATACGTACTTACGAAATTCTTATATTTACAAAGCATCAATAAAAAAAGTCCTTGTCGTTTTCGATAAATACTTATTTCAAATAAAAAATTTCTAAAATGAATATGTTACATATTGGGAGAAGACACGACTTAAAACAATAAAAATAGTAATCAAACATTGTTCATGGTGTGCTGTTGCAATATTTAGTTTTTTAATCTAAAAGTTAGTTATATGTAATGTGCTAAGTTAAAGTTCATATATACATAATATGTTTGTATTTAATCAAAAGCCGCAATATATATTTTCATTTAGTTTTCATATTTATTTACAAGTTCCATTAGTAAAGGTGTAGTTGGAAAATGCACCTCCTTTAAAATTACACAAAGATGAGTATTTCCGTGCTACAACACGGTATAATCTGAGCACAGTTGTCACATATTTGAAATGTTTTCATTAACATTCCAGTTAAAACACAATTGTAGTTGTTGATAGCCTTTCTCACTTATGCACTTCTCTCTTTTTACTTTTAAACATTTTTAAATTCATAATAACTCTTTATATGCATTGTAATTCTTCAAAAAATAAAACCATTTACTGAGAACAATGCCATGTAAAATTGCGTTTATGAAAAAAATCCTCATAAAAACACAGACTGCCAACGTATAGTGAGTCAAAAATTTCAATATTATATTATAAAAAAATTGTTAACATTTAGGTTTTAAGCCCAACGAGACTTCTTTAGATTAATCTACCTTATCCTCAAAGTTTTCAATTTGCCAGAAGAAAAACTGTATCGATACTTTTAAAAATAAATGTTTTGTCCAAATAAAACAGAAAAGCAATACTGATTTTTCAGTTCAACTACAGAAACATTCAGTCTCCGTATTTTATAGAAAATAGTGCTAGCTTATTTGTAATCAAATAAGAAAAAGAGTTTTCTTTTAATTAGAGGAGGAAAAATTAACCAGAAGCTTTACTTTTTATGTTTATTACGTCAACAAATTACGCAAAATTTTATCGCTTGAAATCTCGGTCAGTGGTTTTTGCTGAACTGATAAATTACTTCAACTCCGAAACACATTACTCATTTTTTCTCGGTAAAATAACAAAGAATATTTTAATTACAAATGAACTTCCTTGTCAATTCTATCGCAATACAAAAAAAATGATTAATGGTCAACCAATTCCTGGTTTAATATAAGATTTAACACTTCGTATATTTTATCCATAAAAATATTTGTGTTATATACCAGTGCTTCCCAACCTGGGATTCGCGAAATTTTTCATACTTTCAACATTCTTTGTGATAAAATATGAACATGTGAAATAAAAATAAATCGGGGGTCCGCAGATTATTCTTTTAAGGTTTAGGGGTCCGGGGCATGAAAAAGGTTGGGAAGCACTGATAAAGACCATTGAACAAAATTAGTTCCAAAGTGATTAGTTGAAAATACAGCCAGATGATTTTACCTCACTTCGTCTCTTTAGGCGACACCTGCACAAACTCGAAGAAGATAAATTAAAACTTAAGCATTTACACAAATATTGATTAGTGTTCCGGAAAGAGGAATCGTTTTGACACGTGTCAACCATAATGCCTAAATCAAAACTTGGCACAAAACAAAAGATAAAGTAATTTTCGTAAGACTTCATTTAACAAGCCAGTAATGTTTATATTAAAGTTAATACGTCTAGCAAATAAATATTTTGGTAATAAGGTAAAAATAGCAACGTATTTAGTTCTACAGTTTTTTTTTTCATATTTATGAGTTGATAGCTATTTAGGCGTTCGCCATTGTCAGAACTAGTAGTCAGATAGTTCTGACGATGGCGAAAACCTAAATAGCTATCAACTCATAAATATTAAAAAAACTGTAGAAATTACTTTGCTATTTTTACTCTATTATAATGGAGTTCTACCAAGTAAATGCCAAATCAATAAATAATTATTTTGGTCTTGAGAATCAACATATTATTTTGTTCGATCGAATGCCCACTTGACTTTGACCTTCTCAAGTGGTCTCCAAGCTTTAGGTTTTTCCAATGCTTAGTTTCTATCCTGGACTCGAATTCTTCGAGAAAACGCGCAAATTTTGATACTTTTAAAGCTACGGATATACTTTCTTTTAGCCTCGTTTTTCTTTGACTAAAAAAACCACAATACATTTTTGACAAGTTATAAAAACTTGTGTAGAAATCATTGAGCGGTCACAACATAAAAGTATATATATTATTTTCCCAAATATATATCACAAAAATGAAGCCTGTATGCGATAAGAAAATTATTTTTTCGTAACTTTTCCTCTATAATAGATAATAAATCGTGATAACAAATGAGCATTATATTTATCACAGGGCTTCAACACACGCAGACTTCATTTCCCATTTCCATCGCCGGAAGTTCAAAGATACAGAATATACATCAGGAAAAAGATATACGAAACACCGTTTTTGTTGGCACTCTGATATTTTTCTACTAACGTGACAAAATAAAATGTTACTATGAGTCGTTTATATCTTCTACAATTGATTCGTTAGTAATTGTTCAACGTTTTAGTGTCTGAATGATACGTAAACATAAAAGAGAGTATCTTTCTAACAAGCATTTGTATATTTTAAAAATATGTTTATTTAAATGAAAATACTTATTATATTGTTATAACTAAGAAATCTTGTAATAACTTTCCTCCGCCGTAGACTAACATTTTTTTTTCTTTTAGTCAGTCTTTTTCTAGAATGTGTTAATTTCTTACATTCTGATTGTCATTATATACATATGTTTTAAATGCGTAATGCATATTCATATTTTAAATGCGTTTAAGGTTTGTGGAAACCAAAATAATTTTGGAACCGTGGACGTGGGTGAGTTTCGACGAATGCTATTTTGTATTCATTAAAGTAGAGTTTGTTTTAACTCAGTTGACTTCTTTGGCAGTTTTTTTTTCCACTACTTTTAGTATTAAATTGTATAATGTTTTTTCTTCATTTTAAATCTCTTAAATTTATAATTTGCATATCTTATGCAATCCTAAATAAAATAAATACATTAAATTTCGATTTTTTAGCAAAAACTTTCGGCAATAGTAGTTTTAAAAATATTTTATTTTTTTACAACAAAAAAATCATAAATAAGTGACAGAAAAACGATAAAAAAGTTAACCTGGAACTGGTTATAAAGTTGGTATTTATCTCATTCCTGTTACCAAAATAAGTAAGGTTAACCACCCTAATTCCCACCCTTAACAGCACACAAGCCCTAAGGCAATCTACTAAAGTGATGCCGCAGGATATTGCTTGACGAATAGTGTACCGATATTGAGTAAACTATTCTGATAACAGAGAATAAATCTCTTTACACAATGTTATACTTTACATGGATAAAACCGAAGCTAACCAATTTAGATAGAACATATTATTTATCTGATTTGCTAAATTGACATTCCGCCCAGGCTGCAAAATTTTAAATTTAGTTTTACACCCAAAACACAATATTGTAAATTAAGATGTTAACCCTTTCGATATTTCAAATAGTTGATAGCATTCAAATAAAGAAATAATAAGGCTGAAGATGTCAATGTAGAACAAAGTGACAAACTATTCATCCGTTTACATATTATTTTTTAACTTTTAGGGTGTTCACTGTCAATACTTGGTGGAAAGGCATTATATTAGTAAAAACACAATATTCCTTTGTACTTCATTCCACTTTATTTAATATGTCAGGACCGGTTTCGCTCATTACGAGCATCGTCAACTGACGTCAGTTGACGATGCTTGTAATGAGCGAAACCGGTTCTGACATATTAAATAAAGTGGAATGATGTACAAAGGAATATTGTGTTTTTACTAATATATTATCTTTTCAGTTTTAATCTTTACCAATTTGAAAACATGACATATTAAACACATCCGATAGCGAATGAAATACTTGACTGGACATATAACACCAATTATGGTTTTATCATATTTAAAACTATGATTTTTTGCTAGTTTTTAGACGGCGCTGTAAACTTTTTTTTGCGCACTATACGATGCCAGAATACAAAAGCAACTGCCGAAAACCACAGCGTGACTGTGTGGTTCGGTTATCTTTTTAGGAAATTGATTATGTTTGTTTTGAAAATATTTTTAGGGTTTTTAAAAATATCATTTTTTTTAAATAAAATGCAAAGATTAGATTTCAATTTTCTTCTTAAAACATATTTACATTTATATTTCAGCAAATGGACGTGCTTAGAAAACCTTCAAAAAAAATACAGTTACAAACATAAATAAAAATACCAAAAAATGTAACTGCGAAAACCGGATGGGAAATTTGTCGTTTTGAAATCGTTTCTGATATTCATATTTTAGCTTCCAATCAAATATTTACTTGGATTTTATATATATTTGTCTATCTCTTTTTATCTTATATTTTCAAAATACTAACTAATAAGTTACAAAAATATGTTCAATAAATATTATCTAAATATGATCTGCACTACATTTTGATAAATACTAAAGAGCACTTCTTCAATGATATTAATTCTTCAGTTTATTTTCAACAATAATAACAATACGTCTTTCTCTCCAGCCCATTCGTGGCAAGTCCAGGCAGGTTTCTACATTGTGTTGTGGAGAATCTCTTGACGGGCGTTTGTAAAGCAAACAATGTGTATTTTACGGTGTCTCTCCTTCCGCCGCTGTCGTTAGAAAACCGATATCTCATTCGACGTCTCGTAGAAACCAGTCGGCTTGCCACTTTTCCGGAATTTGGAAAGACTGACGAGTCACCGTCGCGAAAGACCTTTATTTAGATACGAGCTTTTCAGGCTAATCTCATTTTATTAAACAATCTACTTCAGGACAAGCAAATTACTGGATACGTATTTTTTTTCAATCAGACAAAAAATCCAATTTTACGTACAGACAGCGTCATGAATTCTAAGGTGGTACAATAGTCGACAAATCAACCATCCAGTTTCAAATGATAGAGTGGGTGTGTCATATTTTTTTGGTCATAAATGTTAAATGTACATATGTATATTTTAAAGATGATTAAAACATCAACTGCAGCTTTTCGATTTCCCGTGAAGCCATTCATGGTCGATATATGACAAATTTAAAGAAATTGACGCCAAAAAAATCTAAATATTTAATGTTGAAAAATAGTCTGACTAACTGAAAAATTAACATATTCTCAAGTGTAAAGATATTTTCGATAATTAAATTCACTTCAAGGCATCAACACAAATTTTATAATTTTAAACAAGACATTTTATTTAACTTAGTTTATTTATCTTGCTTTAATTCAATCTTTAAATACAGCCTTTTAAGTTTCAACATTATTTTGACGTGTGACATTATGTGATAATATATTATATTAGTTTGATAAACATAGGTTGCTTTATTATTGTGCATTTTTTCAGTAATAACCTCAATCATTTTTTAGTTTGCTGCTTATAAAAAACATTGATTTTAATGTTTTGATATTCGATCACCCGACGTAACATGGCCTATAAACATAACTATATATTATCTCTCTGGCCCGAGAGATTTGTCTCGCCAAGGCTAGTTGCTTACTGTACTCAGACAGTGACACGACTAGCTTTGTTTGGGATTGGAAAGAGAAAAAATACATGTGTAAAAGTTTTCCTTTGACCATTCTCCTCACAACAACTGGAAGTAGACATGTGGTCTAGAGTTTAGATCCATTTTTATAATAAAAAAAACTTTAATACAGCACACAGATTATATTGGTATTTTCTTATAACTGCCAAAAAATATTACAGATAAAATAATAATTATTATTTAAAAAACAAAATATTTAATTTAAAGCTACTTACTATCAATTGAAAACAGTTATACTTTTTGAGATAATTAAATACGGATTTATTGTTTTAATACAGAAGCTATTATTAAACTGTGAAATAATTATAAACTTTATAGTTTTGTTTTTAATGATTAATGTTAATATATTTATGTAGTTTTACGTGATATAAAGAAAAAAAATCGTATTGTACAAGAAATACGTTACAGAATTACTAGATTTTATTTGCATAGCGAGTATAAAAGTTTTATTATTATATAAAGCACATAATGAAAATGAATCCGTAACATAACCTCGCATAAAATCTTTTGGTGCATCTCGAAATAAATCAAACGGCCATAAAATCTCAAGAAAGCTCACAAAACAAAGACGAGACCTTACAGTGCGACTTTTAAGCAAAGAAAGGAATGGGTTGGGAGACTGTCGGGAGTTTGAAAATCTCAGGTGATTTGATTCTCCTGATGTTTACTCGCCTGCAAGCTCACGGCATGTCGGCTTCTACTTGTATCACAATTCCCGACAAAAGATCGGATGAACATTGCCTGATCGAGAAGAACATAAAAGTGTCCGGATCGATCCCGCGCGACCGTAATGCCACACCCACCTGGCGATAGGGGGTTAAGGGATGTTTGGGTCTATTTTATTATTTCCTACCAAAGCTCTCGGATAAAATGCAGCTACTTTTGCTTTCGAATGGATAATGTGCGTAGGCTCTTTTTTGCTTTTAAAGAGATCTCAAAGATTGTCGCGTACGCAAGAGCACTTTGTTAGTATTATCTTGAACTCTCGGCATGAATATGTTCTTTTTTATTTTAAAGATAAGTTATGCACCTGAAAATAGCTACAAATTGAATTTTACATTTCATGTTTTTGATATTTTTTTTGCAATATGAACTCATTTACATAAAATATGTATATATAACGTTCATTAAGTTATTGTTAACAGAGATATTTGAATATTTTGTTGTTTAACTATACTTCATTATATAAAATAAAAATATGTCTCATAATTAGCACATGTTGGATAGTTGTTTTATATGGTTATAATGTTAAGCAAATTTATTTATGTATACATATGTACATATATATTATGAAATAATATATTTCCTTTTTCTTCGACATTTATCTTAAATCTATGCACTATTTGTATTTATAGTTTTTATGAGATGCACAGGACTTCATTTTATTAATCATTTTCACTTATATTTTCTTGGGATGAATATGATTCATATAATTTTATAACTAAAAAAATATGGCATACATACGGAATAATTACTGCAGTAAAAATGTTATTGATAAAATAATATATATATATATATATATAGGAAAAATTGCATTGCATCTTGTTTTCGATGCATCACTAAATATGAGTTATTCAGGTGACCTTTCCATTAAAGATGGCCATTATTCATCTCATGCTACGTTTGGCACAACATCGTTTTCCAAAGAGCATCTTTGGCGATAGTACAAATAGGATGCACGCGTCCCTAAGGATATCAGTTCATTTCCCCGCCGCGACATCTACTCTCGCCGCCTGCTGGCTCTTTGGATGTGCATTTACGTTGTGGAATTATATTTTAAACCTTAACATAACCTTCTTTTCTAATTGTGTATTTTAAACTTAACAAAACTTTTTATCTTGAATAACTTCCAATCTCAATTTTACAATGTCACTTTGACAGTTTTAAGCTCAAAATGGTGATGCCGTAGCAATAACGAGATTTTTCATTTCATTTTCGGTTATTTTTTTTTCTAAATTTATTTTGTATAATATATCGCACAATAATTTTACTGAAACCTTGAATATATGAATATTTTTTTTAAATAAATAATGTCACTCACATTGAATACGAAACACTTCTCTAGCTTTAAACAGTTCAAATAATCTTGTTGATAAGTGTTTTTATTTCAAAATAACGCGAAATTTTTAATATATAAACACGTCATTTTCATTATTTTAATTATTTATTTGTTGAGCAACAATTTAATTTAAATAACAGGTTCGTACAAAAAAATACTAATTTCTTAAATTGTGTATTGAAATAAAGAATAAATAGGTGAATACTGGTGAAATATGTATATAACAATAAAAAAGGCTTCATCAAGAAATCATGACATTTCAATTTAGGTTAACAATTGTAGCATTTTTTACCATATATTTTGCGACATTGCCAAGAGCTACAGTGAATATAGTCGAAAAGCACTTTTTTCTTGGTAAAACAAATCATGATAAAATGAACAACTACGTTTTTTTCTGATATACTCTTAAAATTACTTTTAGAGTATGAGAGAAGAAGGTTATTTTTATGTACTCATTGCAAGAATGCAGAAGGACATCAACTCTCATGAAATATTTTACGGCGCATTTCAGGTTGCAACATTTCGAAAATAATTGAAAAAGTTTAAACGCTTTTATATTGCTGTTTGTAGGAATAAAATTCACGCTACACTGCTACCAAAGCTCTTTTTAGATTAAAAAAAATCCATTTTTTTTTCTTCTTTATAATCCTTTTTTCTCAAGATTCTCAAATATTTAAAAGTAATCAAACTAATTTCGTGGGGAATCAATCACTTTCAGTTGAAAATATTTAAATTAAATATTGACTAAGAGTGATAAATGATATTCAAAATGTCTATCAACGTTATAATAAATAATGGTTTTATTATACAGAACAAAAATTCTCGATTTTCGTGCGGGCTAATTATCCGACGTCACCAAAAAAACTTTAATATATGACTTATAAATAAGAAAATTCATTTATCAAGATTTTTTCTACGTTTTCCATGTAAGGAAAATAGTACGATAGAAATAATATTATCCTCTTGTTCCTTTTCCAGGACCAGTATACACCTTAAATATCTTCATAGTTTTAGTCTAATTTTTTTTTGCATTTAAATAAAGAACTGATAGAAAGGTGAAGTGACAAAAGTTTCTGTGTTAAAACTAACCACTTTCTTTGAGTATTAAAAAAGCAAGAAAATCAATGGATTAATTTACGCGTCTGTTTTCTTACATTAATTTGTCTACTGTTAAACCACGGTAATGAGCACTTTATAAAGTGTATATATTATTTGTTTCTATAGCCAAAATTATTAAACAATACCTTTTCTGCATTATAAAGTAATCAAATTTATTCCTTCTACCTTTTTTACCCATTTTTCATATAAAACGAATATTTGTAAAGGCTGTAAATCTTCAATCATCGTGTGTTGGGTCACAACTGTTTCGCTTAAAAATGGTTCTAGAAATAGATAAATACTAACTTTATGCATTAAAATGTCAAGTAAAGAATTGTGATACATTTGGGATGTGAAAAGTTAACGAATAATCTGAAATTCTACTAGACTTTTCAACTTTTTTGCCGTTTTCGTGAAATGTTGCCTTTTGTACTCGGCAGACAGAAATACACGCTCGGAAACGTTTCACCACATTTTTTGGACAGTGTATTTTTTTTTCAAATCAAATATATGCACAAAAACAAAGACTTTTTATTGAAACAAGTTAGAGCTAATTTTAAATGACTTTTTATAAAGTATAATTTTTAATAAAATATAATACGATGAGACAGGATACAACTTTTAAATAAAAGTTTAGTGTCAAATAAGAAACGTTTGAAAAGCTATATTTTTTTACTCTTACTGAAAAAAAATTACCCCAGCAGACATGGGTTTAAAAACATACCACTGAAAAAATAAAACGTAGAAATAGTAGTGAAAAAAGTAACATGTTGCAACCACATTTAATCAAAGTTGTATCGTGCTATTTATACTAATTATTTCAATTTAACGACTTGCTTTATGAACGTTTTTTCTAATTATTAATAACTCAGAAAACTCTGAAAATTTATTACAATACCCAAACCTACTTCTATCAGAGCAAGAGCAATATTACCAACAGCGCTATATATATATATAAATAAATATATATCATTATACTATAAAATCATCTTCCTCGGCTACGAAACGTAGCATAGAAACCATTACTTTACTCCTTAGCCGCATTTAATTTACGAACATTCTGAAGCTTCTCTTACATCTGGCGTATGACGAAATACACGGTCGCAGACTCTCGATATACTGAGCTAACCTCAGTAGTAACTGCGATGTTTTGGTTCATTATCTCCCATTAATTACTCCGTACAGGCAGTCGATCCGCGGTATATGGTGCGGTGAGGCACGAACCGGGGATGATTCGCCAGAAGGGGTGAATTAATCTACCCTTCCCGACGACCAGAACGGGCAGGCATAGGCAGGACGTGTTGATCAACGGTTTCCGGCGATTAGCAGAACGATGGCCGACGTATATTTTTTTGCTGCGGTGAAAGCTCATAAAATATTACTTTCATAGTGGATTCATGGAAAAATATTATGTTACACAGCGATAAACGACAGCCATATATACCGTTTCCGGGTTCAAAATGTATGCTTCGACTACCGGCTTACTTTTTTAATGTTGCTGAAATATTTACTTTTTGCTCACTTATTGGACGTAACCAAAAATTACATCAAATATCATTATCCGTCCCTTGCAAGGAGTATGTGAATTTTATTTCTACATACATTTTGTCTCAGTGATAAAAGTTCTTTTAACGTTTATCGTTTTAAGGTTGTGATACGTTTTAACGTTTCATATGATTTCATATGGGTTAAATAATAAACGTTTTTTTTTTGATTAATAAAAAAAATGAATATATTTATATATATAGATATATTTTTTATGTTGTGTTTTTTTGGTGAAAAATTCAAAAAAAAAAAATTACTAAATCAGAATATTTTCAGTAGCCCAAGAACATACCTAAGAATTATCGTTATCGAATGGTCAGTTTGCTTTATGTGTCTAGAATAATAAAAACATTTATTGCCGTAAACTTTTCCCCATAGGAATTAGACTGATCAACAGATGAACGTGAGTTTTTAGCTTCAGCTGGATGAACTTGATGAACTGGATGAACTGGATGAACTGGATGAACTTGAACTGTCAGTTTAAGTTCATCCGTGCACTTAATTTGAATGATTCAAATTATTATTGTTCATTGTATTTATATTTAATTTTTAAAAAATCGTAAGAAAGATTATTCACCATCACTATCAGAAAATAGAGAAACCCCCGTAAAAACATCCAGAGCCTGTGTAATATTTTATTTCAAGTTTTCGAGTTTACAGGAATAAACCCAAATAGTACTGAGTAGTAATTATACAAGGAATATAACACCGGGGCTTGGAACCGTTATTTTTTTCATTTCGGTTCAAGTAAAAAAGTATAAATCGGTTTGGTTCAGGTTTTCGTTCCGGCAAAAATAACGGTTTTGGTTTTCGGTTTAGTTCCGGTTCGAAGCCCTGTGTAACACCGAGCTATTTCAAAACCGTGTAAAAAGGGAGTCTAGTGTATGTACATATATTTAAAATACATATTCTACATTTCTTACACACTGGTCAATGGCATATTTTTTCATGTTCAATTTTAAATATTTTTTTTCATTGTTTTAGTGGTTTTTAAGTTTAAGGTCTAAAATAAATGTAAAACTGAAATCGAATACGATTAACACTTCCCCTACGGTGGTAAAAAATACTTCCGATATGTTGTTGGCCTTTTAGGAACTAAGTTTTTTTTAGAATCTACGTCCTGGGTTTCAACCTACCATCAAGTATTAAAACATGTTTTTTTTTCAATTGGTTCTTTAAGAGCCAGCAAAATATCGGAAATATTTATTAGCACCGTATGGTAAATGTAAAGCTAACACGATAGCATAAATAAATCAATAACACATTGATAAATAAATAAAAGGTTTCATCGTTAGACTCGTGGCATTAAGGTGGCAAAATAAACGACAACAATTATTAATAGTCTGACAACAAATCACTGGAATTATATTTATTTTCCATTTGCAGTTGATACCGTGTTCGGAACGTATCTCATGAATACAACTATACCCTTGAGGTTAATAAAATATTCACTCCACCAACATTATGGTAATTTCTTTCACCGGATACCGAAGCCGTGAGCTGCGTATGCGCCGCTATATTTATTGGCCAATTCCTCACATCTCAAATCTCGTATTTCCTCTTTTCCTTTTATAAACCTACTCGACAACCCTCACAGTGGCGCGTCTCGTCCACATTTATGAACACACGTTACAGACTTTTTTGTATTTTATTTGACAATATCTTCACATATCTCATTCTTTATACATTGTTACTATATTTAACGCAGTAGAACTACAAGAATGGCCCATACTTAAACCATAGGATTAAATAGAATATTGATTGATGACGATGTTTAAAATAATTCAATAACATTATTTGCAAAGATATATTTACACTATATAAGCGTATTACCTTTCTTTAAATACATAGAATTAGGCAGTAAACTTTAAAAAAAATTGATAACTTTGTTTTATATTAAAAGCTGTCATTTTTTTATTATGAAAAATCTTCCCAGAAAATTATAGCACATGTCACAAGTTGCAACATTAATATTTAATTTTATATTTTTAAAAATGCAGCATAGTTTATCATTTATGTATTCAATAAATATTTCTTCATCGTTTATTTATTCTTCAAATTAAAACATAATTTAAACAAAATATTTAAGCTTATTTTTAATGGACATAATTTACATGGAAAATGTTACGCAGCGTTTGCGCCACTGGCGCTGTCCAAATATATCTTATAACGGACATCAGCACGTCTTACTACACAGGAAATACCCAAAACTTAATAGATGATCAATCCTTTCGGAGGAAAAGTCAAGCAAATTGCTTATAATCTGTGATTTATTGACTTGAATTCTATAAAAATCACGTGAACAATAAATTTTCGGGAAACTTGTCATAATTTGAGAATCATTTGAATATTTTTTTTAATCCATAATTTAAAACAAACATCACTTTTAGGGTTTTCGCTGTCAATACGTAGCGGAAAGGCATTATATTAATAAAAACACAATATTCCTTTCTACTTTATTTCATCTTTATTTAAAAAGGTCAGGACCGGTGTCATTTCGATTTGTTTTTGTATACATTGCACTGTTAAATTATATTTCTTATCAGTTGACAATGCTCGCCGTGAACGAATCCGGTCCTGCCCTTTTTAAATAAAATGGAAATTAAGTACAGAGAAATATTGTGTTTTTATCAATAAAACAAATATTATATTTGAAAAACCTCAAAATAGTTTTTTTACACTTAAAAAATAGATTTTGCTTTACTGAAAGATAATGTTCCACAGAGATTTTTATTTTTTGTTTTTTTTTTTAAACATAAAATGGTGTTTATGTTTAGTAGAAAACTTATATTCGAATTATGGACGGCCTTTTACAATATATATTAATAAAGTCGTTTATGAAGTTGGCAGACTACATAATCTCACTTAAAAGAGTAATTCGCTCCTAAACAATTAAATCTTTGACGTTTTTGACGTTGAAATTATGACTGGCGTAAATAACAAAAACAAACCATTCATACTCAGTTGGAGTACATAACGTTCCACCCAATGATACTACCAGATAGACATCCGTCACTTTTGCCCTACTCAAGAATGACTCTTCTTTTTGATGAAAATTTCCTTCATTTGCCTTGGAACCTTTGTTAAAACACGTTTTACTTTTAATACTCAAGACGTCAAAATTTAACGACAACATCTTAATAGTCTGAAAAATTGTGGAGGATGATACTAATAAAACTCCAAACTACTTCATTTTTAAAGATAATACTTTCAGTACACAATTTTTAAACTTTCTATATATGAAAAACTACTATAAAAAATGTAATTTACTTCTCGAAAAAGGTCCACTCCTAATGTGGAAATAATTTACTCAGCTTAAAATATCAATAAAAAAATTATTAATCACTCTTTTGAACTTAGTCTACATATTTTAATAAGAATCTGGACTGGTTTTCCCAGTTTTCATCATTTGAAAATGCTCGTGATGAGTAAAATAATTGTGTAGTGTTTTATTATTTCTTAATATTATGCCTTTCCACCAACTTTAAAAGTGGTTTAAATATTACATTTATCTTTTACTTTTTTATTTATTTTTTTTACATAGTATTACCAAAAATCTATCTTTTGTACGTTATACATATTTTAAGTAAACACTTACTTTTATTTTAAAGTTCAATAAGTTTTTAATACTACCAATAAAAGCTACAAAAAATACAATATGTAGACTTGTATGGAATGGGTTGGGATACAGAAAATTTCTAACTACCGGAATGTTTATCGTTTTTTATGTTACAATATCTTTGTGCTAGTAGTTTAGTAAAATAATTCATGTGATTTCAATTTGTGCTGCAAATAGTTATAATTATTATGTTGGTGGTTATTCTATTGCCTATGTTTATAAGTAATCATTCTTAAATAAAAAATATTTTGACCATTCATAACTTCTGTGCTTAAAAATAAATATTATGTCTTTAATTATAATCAATATTTTGTCTTGATATTCAAACCACGAATCGAATTCGCTATATTCACTGTTCGTGTTTAGACAGAAATTGTCGGCCAAAATTAATTGATACTTCAATAAACCACGAAGTTCTCAAGTTAAAAATAAATAGTCTGTATGTAAATATTAAATATACTAAATATATTTGTATTAAGTTTCCAGTTTTCTGTAGCAGCAGTAATATTCAACACTGCTGGGTAAACAACTAAACCTCTCTGCTGCGTGGAAAACACGCCACATTAATGTTACACGGCGTAGAATTATAAATTTGTTGTTTTTGCGTAACATTTTTCATATCAAAGTTTTTCGCGGGAAAATTTCGAGCAGGCACGTACAGATGATTAGGTTGATGTTAATATTTAAGGAAGTAATTTAATTTTGAAATAAAAACATACTGTAAACGTTTTTCGGTTCTTTTAGTCAAAATACTTTATAAAATGTTTATTTATACAGCTTTACTCTTGTTGACCACGAAAGCTAATAAGCCAACATTTAACATTATCGTTTACTTTATGAAAGTAAATACAATCTAAAGTTTTGTTTGTGCTATTACTCATTTAATTATAATATATCTATGGTTATAAAAATATATGTTATGTAGGATAAAGAAGTGTAGATACTGGGGAGCAGGCAAAAAAGCTGATGAAAAGAATTTTGATCCTCAAAATAGTGAACGGGCGATGTAAAATAGATAGCTAGGACAAAATGAATACAGAGGCCACAAAATAAACTGACGTAAAGTAAAATGAAAGGAGTATGCGTCAGGCAACAGGAAAAAAAGATTAGGCAATGTATAGTAAAAACGATCGCTTATGACGATTAACGTAGTATATATTTTTATTATTTTAATGTCTCTTAAAAATTCAATTAAATATTCTTCGTTGTGTTAAATTGATATTTTTTTTATTTTAACACCGTAACTGCCATTCAAGTAGGAAAACAACTTAAGATGGGTTTATTTAATGAGAGTTTTTTTGTATGCGTTGTACATACTAACGTGTTAGGCATTATGCCACTAACATAAAATATATAATTGGTAAACTTACCTTCAGTCGATCCAATAAACAACCAAATCTGTATTTAAAATTGCATACAAACAATTTTCAGTGATAATATGAACGTTTATTTTAATACTACGCTCTCTTCGTTTAGTAAAGTACACATTTAGACTGAACAACCAAACTCTTCTAAAGCTTTTCAGTAATATTAAATAGTGTCTTTATAAACTTTATTCGGAAACCGTCATGTATGACCATAGATACTTAATGTTTCCACAGCTCATTGTAATAATCTAAGCTGATAATAATTAAAAAGATATTTTTGGGGTGAAAGCATCAATATATGACAAATTTAAGAAGAATAACAATTGCAAAAATAAAAAATTTATAATTTAAATCGACATATTGCATTTATAGATATTTTTATTTTAACAATTGCAACGGATTCACGCTTTAAGATTTTCCAATTAAAAGGTCATTTCAATTTAATGAAGTTGAAAGGTCGTTTTTAATATGGGTATAATAATACGTTTTAAATAATTTTCAATTGTAGTTATCTCAAAATAAAAAAGCAAACTCTCCGAACTTGTTAAGTAAATGTGAAATTTCTCTTTAATATCAATGTTTATTCGAATCATAAACAGTAGGATTAAATTCTTCCGGCTCAAGAGATATATTATGTATTTTTTGTTTGAATTACAGTAAAAATGTGTCACAAAATAACTCACATCACCGTATAAAGAGAAGCCAGTAATACCAATAAAGAAATATACAAGAACTTGAAAAAAACTTTATACGTATATGTTGAAGATCTTTTAATATTTGATGAATGTAAATGTTCAATTTTCCGTTTTTAATAATATTCTCTATCGAAAAATACGGAGCACCTTAATTATATTCGTATTAAGGTGAAGTCGTTTTCCGGCCGTTTAAATTGTTTTCACCGGAGAGGCGTTCTACTTCATTTGATGTCTTTTCTCAGATTTTAAATGTTTCCCTTCAATAAACAGGGAGACTGAAAAAAAAACGTTAAGATTCGTAAACATTTTGTTGAAACGGAAGCAATAATGAGATATTTCCAAGTATAAAAGCAGTTCTGTAAGCTTTTATCATAACGAGCGATTTTTTATTATTCTTTCTACTGAATCGAGAGATGCCGAAGATAAATTTGGCTGAAATTATTTTCACGGGTTATGAAATTTTCGTGTCTCGTGAAATACTCCTTAATATTGTTCCAGTCTGAAACGTTTATTAAAATTTAATAAAATTTGAATGGAAACATTTATAAAGAACATTTGAAGAATTTTCTTGATTTTATCACAATAAAAAATTTTAATCTTAATGACTCTTAAATTCATATGAGAAAAATATTTTTATTGTGACTCTCCTAAATGAATGTCGAAAATTAAGAACAAGTTTAAAAGTATAACTGGTAAATAATTCCCAGTTCTGTATCGTAATAGTTATACAGTTGGGCTTTCATCAGCTCGATCACGCGGTTCGAAGCTCCAAATAGAAATGTTTGTAATTACATGGTATTTCAATATTATTCTAACTCGGTTAATTTCCGTGATGTGTTCATCTTTTCCAGTCACCCACCAGCCAACACCCGATCTCGAAAAACAGAACACGAATAGATAGAATAACTTACTTGTCGAATAACCGTCGTAAACAATTTGTTTTAAGATGCTCAGCATTGGGAGCAAGCGGGTTTTAATTAAATCGTAAAAGAATGATTTGGGTATATCATACAACATCTCTCTCATTAGAATATAATATTATATGATTTATTATTATTTTTTATCATTAAATTTTATGAGAATCCATAAAAAATCAGATACTTGATGTCTACGGGGATTTCGTAATAAAAATGCATTATTTATATTACAAATCTATGTACAATATATTTTTAACATCCTACTTGAAATAGCCTAGACCTCGCTTATTTCGTCTTCCAACCTACTTAGGTCCATAGTTTCATTAGGATGCTGATGACTGCGAACGGATATCTTCAGTGTTACTGCTGAAAGTGATCTGAATGCTACGGTCCGGTTATGAAACTTATATGGCCAAAGCAGAGAAAAAAACCAACATTGTATGACGGTGGCAATGCTTTGTAAAAGTTAATGATGAAAATCAATTTAAAAAAAAGAGTTGAACTCGTATATTATTAACATAACTAACAATAATCTAACTCAACATAAATTTATATAACTTCTTGCTATCAACTAATATTTTTCTGATATATTATCATTGCTAAGACGCTGATTTCACAGAATATTCTTATTTCATCGATTTTATCGGCTTAGGTACCGGACTAGAAATATTTATACTTCGATTATACGGTATAATATCATATATCCATTAAACAAACCTCATTCAGGGCCGTCCCAAAACATTTAGATGCCCCAGGCAAACGATATTTAGGCCACCCCCGCCCTTTCTTTTGGATACGTTCGATCACAATGAAGCCAGGGGAGGTACAGAGTTTTTTCGAATTTGTAGATTAGAATTGACACAGTTTGAAGCGTTTGGTAAATTATTTTCTTTCATAAAGCTTATGTGAATCGTTTATAGTGGTTTTTAAAGTGACACTTTTTACCTACATCGGTGGTCTCGGGAGGAATAAATGCGCTTTTTGTTTGTTAATATACTTACTACATATATTTCTTTTCGTTCTTTGAATTAACTCTTTTTTTGCATTTTTGAGTAGAGAAAAATAAAGTATCTGAAATATAGAATGGAAAAATGTTTATTTTTTTTCTAATAATCAGACTTTGTATGAAAAGACAAAGAACCTGGTTTAACAAGAGTGAAATTTGATAAAAAAAAGAATAATATTTTATACTGAAGTTTATATGAAAAATATATTATCCAAAATGTGACAACGTAGACGTGGAGTTTATTTTTATTTTAATGCATAATATTAAAAAAATGCGTCCGCTGCAAATGTCATGAATCGTTATTGGCAAACATAAAAAATATTCAATTGAATTGAGTTTCATAAAAAAGGGTTTCTCATATTGCCCATAAAATATAATATTTCCTTTTATTCATAACTTTTTCTTTGCTTTATGGCGCAAAGTTTATCATCTAATACTCTATTTAGTTTTCATTTTGAGCACCCAAGATTTATTGCCCGTAATAATTTATAAGGTTGTCCATTTCTGATCGTTTTAGTCGCCACATCGCGAGCTGATATTTTTCTTTGCTTTCTTTCTTGCACTGTCGACTTTCAAGGGACAGGACATTATTTTAGGTAAAAAATAAAGGTTCAATTAACCTTAGGCTTTTATCCGAAGTACTATAATTAAATATTTTCACATTGGCATTTAAACATTAAATAAACCATGAGAGCATTGGTTTCATTCAATTTTATACATGTTTTTTTGAAAAATACAAATATTAACGACGTTAGAGCATGTTAAAGCAAGGTGTTAATATTTATTTGCGATTTACTGTAAATATAAATCAAACAAGAATATAAACTTAATCGAATGTTCAGAGCATTATATGCTACTTTTCACAAAACATTTCACATATTTTTTTTAATGTCCCTTTAATATCTTAAGACAGTTTTATCCTTCAAAAAGTAAAATTTAAATCGTATTAAATTGATATTATTTATTTCATAACAAAAATACTCAGCGTATAATATTTTACATAATCAAACGACTATTGAAACAAAATAGTTCATACCCAAATGCAAGCTTACTTATCTCAAAAAACCTCGTCGTACTTTTACATCACCTTACTTGAATATCTTTATAATGATATTAATAAGATACGGTCGTATTTATCTTTAAAAAGATGTGTTTGACACAATCTCGGCTTAAATTCATCTCCACCCTAAGTTTATGCCGCAGATAATGCGATGATACCGCAGAATAATGGACTACATAAATAAGGAATTTCCCGCGAAACTTTTAACGGGGTCTGGTTCACCCAGGGTTTATGTGGGCCACTGTGACTATGGGGCTGTAGGGGTGCGCGCGACTAGTGGGCGGTGCTAACGCCAACCCAAACCACCTTGAGATTGATACACTCCATCCGCCGCCGGAGCTGTTGGTAGCACTGTGTGCCACAAACTTAAAAACGATGAAAACAATAATTTTGCATTTTAATTAAGGTTAACTGTAATTTATTTATGAAAACTGTAACTGGGGTTTGCTTTTTTATTCAAACACGAATAAACGTTTTCGCAGAAATTATGAACCGAGAATTGTTTACATTTTGATTGCAAAGCTTTTAATGTTACATTATATATTTGTTATTATTTATCTGCTCGTCAGTAACTTAGCACACTCTCTCCTTTTCTCTCTGCGTATGAATGAGGAAAATTATGTATCGAAATCATATGTTAAACGAAAGTTAACTAGTGACACTATCACTTAATTGGGTTAGTTATAACTAAATTTGAAGCGTTCAAATTATGTAGAACAGAATTACAAAGAAATTGGTATCAAACATTAAACTTTCAGTACTTACACTATAGTGAGTAAAATTAATATCAAAACTCAGAAAACACTATAATTGATGGCGGTAGAAGAATAATAATTTCATTTCAGAAACCCATATTTTGACACATACTTTCTAAATCAATTTGTACCCAAATATATATTTTGACAACTAAATCGCTATACGCATTATATATTTCATCATTTAAGATTACACACAAGAAAATTACGTGATACCAATTTAAAAATATCACTGTCAAAGATACAGATAACAGTCATTCAATACAATATAGTACAAACAACGATCCTCGAAACTTTGCTTAAATATAGTTGACAAATAGAGAAATTTCGCTCAGCTATAAACCAAGTTCTCAACTGTGAGTACTCTTTTCAACCACCCTTTTGCCCCGCCGATCCCCGTCCCGGAGACAGTCCGCCCTACATATTGCCCGCCCACGGAGGTAGGCGACGTCGGCGCTGCTCGGAGCCTCGGAAAGCAACAGTGGTTAGGCGAAATACGGCGTGGGTGTCATTGAAAAACGTATAGAAACGTTTACTTCCACAACCCGAGAACCGGTAGTGTATTAGCGACTTTTTCTCCATAAATCTAGACTTCGTTTAATATATATCATCTCTAGCGTGCAATTTATGAAGTAACGAAATTAGGTTACAAAAAAATTCAATTTTTTTTTTTTGATTTACGATATATACACGTTATTTTTGATACATATATTACGGCAAGTTATTGAAAGCATTTTTTTTAGGTTTTTATATAATTTTTGTCGCAATGGTGAAATATGAAGACATCTTTATGATGCATAAAAGGGTTTGTGTTTTAATACAGTACTGCCCAAACTGAGGACCGCCGCAGAATATTTTTTGTGTTCAGGGGGGCTGCTGATTTTGTTTTAAGATTTAGGGAGTCATTGAATGAAAAGTTTGGGAAGCACTGTTTTAAGAGATCCCAAAATATTTTTTTCTCAAAAAATAATTTTGAAAATATGGTCATTGATTATTTAAGATTTGTGTTATTATAATGACAAAATATGCATGCCATACCATTTATTTATTTTTTTGATCGTTTTGACACATTCTTTTTTTTGTACCGCAAATGTGACTCGCGCTGCTTTCATAAACACACTATCAATAATATTATATAATTAAATTCCAGTATATTGATTCTCTTAATCTTTTCAAAATGTAAAGTGCAAACTGGTTGTTTTATTATTATATAAGGAGATTTTTTTAATTTAAAAGGGTTGTAATATGTGTGGCAGTAAATGTTTCGTTTCATACAATTATTCAACATTATCTTCACCAGCCTTTAAAAAGGTTTGAAATATTTTTTAGTATATCTGTATCTCATGCGGTATAGAAAATGAGAACAATTATTCACTTTTTTCGTGAAAACTGAAATATATTGATTTTTCCATTGTTATCCCCTTTTTTATTGTTTATAAACAATTTGACGTAAATAAATTTGAAATAAAATAGTTTTACATTCCATTTAAAGCATTAAAATGCTTAATTTTTACGTTTTTATATTTTCCATGTCACAATTACCAATCGGTCTTGGAACAACTCGGAACAATAATAATTCACAAAGTTCGTCCCTAATTTATTCAATATGCCTGCGGCCGTCTTAAAAAAATCTGTGAAAGAAATTTACGTAAACGGTTTGTCGGTGAATTATTCTTGTCAAGTTTGCGACACGTCCCACTCGACCGCGGAGTCGCGAACTCTTTGTCATGTAAAATGCAAGAGATGAGTCGGGCGAAGGTGACGACGGCATTATATTACGACCGTTACACTGCTGACATCATATATTCATGTCATTGTGCCTCCACTCATGCCATGCTTTAGTTTTGCTAAATCGCATTTGAAAATATAAGGAAAAAAAATAATTATAAAAAACCGTGTGAATTTCAACAAATTATAATATCCAGCTGATAACAAAAACAAATTATTTTTTTATAAAGTACATCTAAGCCAAACTATTCCTGAAATTTCATATTTCTTTCAGCCATGTCCGCTCCTGATATCTCTCGCTCATCTCAAAAGAAGTTCTTTTCTCTTAACTGCTTGTTTTCTAGTCGCTCAACCTATTTTTTTTTAGTATGAATATATAAAAGTTGAATACGGAATAGACTATAGAGTAAATAAAAAACTAATATTTTCTCGATGGACTTGGCGGTAGCTTTGTGGAAGTTCATTTTTTAATATAAAATTAAATTTGATAACTTTGATATTCCACTTGTTGTGTTAATTTTGTGACATATTTTATTTCTCTTTAAAAAACATCAGACAAAATATCGTGAGGTTTGCGTATTTGAGAAATTCTGTCTGCTGATGCTTCTTAAAGAAGCAAAACATGTGTCGAAATTTGTAACAAAACAAATGTAGTAACATTATCAAATGTAATTTTATATCTAATATTTTCATCAGAGTTTTCGATCGATTTATAGACACAAGCGTGAATGTGTGTGACGTTTTCATTACATTTTATCCATGAACTCTTTGTATGGTTATATTTTAAAGTAGAATTGCTTCGCAGTTAGTATGACTATTTTTTTTAAATAGACCAATTTTAAAATATATTTTTCTCAACAAGCTGATATGATGGTAAAAGTGGTAATTCATTTTATGGCTATTTTAATAGCAAAATATTAATTTATAGAGATAACATATCACACACTCTAAAATTACGTGTTTTGGGTTAAGTTGATAGATTTTTATTCGTACTTTATGTAGCTAAAATTTCAAATCTCAAAGTCATCACATACTATTCAAGATAAAACATTTTAAAACATGTTACGCATGTAATATCAAAAAAGAATATTCTAAGCTGCCACAACACAAAGTGTGGCAGTTTACCTCCGCATGTCAAATAACCATATTTAACACAATTATATGGTAAAATTCTTTCATAATACGAAATGCGAAAATAGTAAATGTTTTTTTGGGTTGTGTTAGTTTATTTGCGGGTGTACGATGTATAATAATATTACTAATTTTGTTCACAACTTTAGACAATACAATAGAAAATACAAATACTACTTTCTGAGATGTTTAAAAAGATGGAATGATAACTTATTGCTGATAAACTTATATTGGTTACATATTATTTTTTTTTGTAATAAATGAAATAATATCTACCAACCGAGTTTTTTGCCAGTGAAAATTATAAATAAATCTTTAAATTACCAACAATAATCATAATTACGAATTATTATTATATATCAAAATAAAGTCATAAATATTATGATAAAAAAAGCAATTCTATTATCATATACCCAATTTGTTTTATGATGCACGCGTCTGCACTTACCATGTTTTTCAATTACTAGTGTTAAACAGAAAAAAACGCTTAGTTCCATATGTTTTAACTTTTTGCTTGGAGGAAATTCCGTGTGGTAGCTCTCGATAAAGATTTTTACTTGTCGTAGTGCTCGTTTGTGAAATGGCTCTCATTAAGAAAAGTAAACTGCTTAGGAAATGGCACCTATGAGGCTCATTGAAACAGAGCGTACAGTTAACCTATTGGAAAACATAAAGGGATATTTTTATTTTGTCAAATACATAAGTGTAGATTATACATTAATAATAACCCAGAAAGTATTTTAGGCGCTCGTGTAAAAAAATAGTACCAAAATAGAAGTGTTACTTTTATTCAGTATTGCAATTGTATTTTACACCACTTTACTAATGGAGCTTTACTGCTAAATGCCGGATGTTTGGAAGCTTATTTGGCATTATCTCGAATGTCCGTAGTTCGGCCAATTTTCGTATTTCTTTATGTTTTCCTTGTTTGTATTTATTTTTCTTATTGGTTAAATTTCCGTGGCGAATGATATCCAGTACAAACAGATACCAAACAATATAGACGTATATTTTGAGCGTTGTGAGTATTTTTTTTCTTACATAATCTATATATTAATACTCGATAATGTCCGTCCGTCTGAATGATTGTCCGCGATTTTCCCTCCCCCTCCTCCGCCCCAGCCCCGCTGTCACCATTTTTTTATTCATACCAAATACATACTTTTTTCGTTTGTATATGGTCGCGATTTCGCCTTTTCGATGACGTCAAGAAAGACGGTCCTCCTCCCCCCCCCAATCCTGCTCCGCTGTCGCCATTAATTATTTTTTTTATTCATACTAAAGACATATTTTCCAAATACACTGTTTATTATTTGACGAAACAAATCAAATAGCTGAAAAAATTTCATACAAAAAAACGCCGCGACCGTGGATCGAACACAGAACTCTGGATTACCAGTCGAGCTCTCTATCAACTGAGCTAACGTCATAAATATCAAGGCGATAAAAATAGTGTATTTAAAATAAAAATTTGAAAATGGAACGATATTTGCGATTCCTACTGACTTCGATTGTTTGTGTAAAAGATTCAAAAATGGAATATTGTCAAATAATGAATGACAAGGTAAATTTATGCTCAAATAGTAATATAAATAAAGTAAGCGAAATAGTTTGATAGATTGGGGTCAACGAGATTAAAATACGGCAAAGTGAGCCAAGTTAGGATGATGGGAAAAAGTGAACTGAACCCACCCTTTTTATTGCATAATTTCAATCATTTTTTCTCTAAAATACATTGTTTATGCTTTCGATGGATTCGTCGGTAACTTTTTGGAAGTTCATTTGAATATAAAATAAAAAATAACTTAGATTATTCCACGTATTGTGCTACAAACTGTGACACGTGTTTCGCCTCTTTCAGAGGCATCCTCAGACAGACTTACTTTTACTTACTGAAAGTAAGTCTGTCTGAGGATGTCCTGAGCGTTTTTTTTTGGTTTATAACATTTTTTTTTTTTGAAAACTTTCTTTTTAAATCACATTACATCTTGATCGTATGAAAATAAATGCTATCAAAATAACAAAATCCGATTGACTAGCCTAGTAAGTTTTTCAAAAAATAAATATAAGACGCAATTATTTCAAGATTTGTTTTTAATCTAGATACATACGTGGTATAGTTAGTTGTTGGCGAAAGCATAGTTTCAGTATGATTAGTAAAATAACATCAGTAAAAATCATTATATATATTCTAAAAAACAAGTTCTATTTGGAGAATAAGTCAAAATTTTGATAATTTTGTTTTGATAAAATGTCCAATTAATTTATAATATTTTGCATGTGAAAATTGCATTTTTTATATAAATATAATTTAATTCTTTGCCCATTTATTTTCCGACTTTTTTCTCACATTCCATTGAAGTGAAAAAAAAGTTCAATAGATATTAAATTATTCTAAAAATTAGAATATTAGATTATTCTAAAAATTTCAAAATCTATATATTAATAGTCGATAAAATAATCACTTTTCACAAATCACAATTAACAATTCACAATTCACAAATGTGTGCGTACTGATGTCCTCGGGTCTTATTCTTTTTCTACGAAATATTTTTGTTAGCATACTTGAAAATTAGTTGAATAAAATATATATACTACGAAAAATGATTATTAGCAACCTTGAACATTATTCCAAAAATTTAATAATTTACAATTTAAAAACTGCAGGGCTGTCGATATATGCGCCGAGATCGATTTATGCTACTATGAAAAATGATTGTTAGCAAACTTGAACATTATTCCAAAGATATAATAATTTACGAAATTTCTGCTACTTCGAAAAATAGTTGTTAGCAAACATAAACATTATTCCAAAAATTAGGTAATTTACGAGGTCTATTTCTGCTAATAGGAAAAATAATTGTTAGCAAACTTAACATTATTCCAAAAATTAAATAATTTACAATTTAAATACTACAGGGCAGGGCTGTCGATATACGCCCCGATATATTTATTTTATTTTAAGAATCTCTGGCTTATTCAATAAATAGGTTTGTAATTTTCTGACTACTTAAAAATGCAACAAAAATCCCCCCGTTGAGGTCAACGGGCTTACAGCTAGTAAATTTAAATTATTTAACATAGAACGTTTTAACATAGAGGGTTTCAAAAAAGTTATAAATAAATGAACTTTTTTCAACGATTTAATGAATATTTGACAGTATAATATAGAAGTAAACCAAACTATAGTAGAATTGTTAATCTGAATAAAGCATTCGTACTCGATATTTGCATCAAAAGCATATCCATTTTCCAAAAAGAATGTTTTTTTTTAAAAAATATGGGTGTTAGTGACGTATCTATTATACTAATTTCTCGCCTCATATGGCAACTTGAAAATTAAGCGTAGAAAACTTCATAAGGGTGACATTAATTTATTTCTTAACTCATGATTTTTTTCCTCGCACTTGATAAAAATAAAAAGATCGACTAAAATCGGTTCTGATGAGAAGTTCTCTAAAGAGTGCAGGTATTTTACTGATTGGAAAGAATATGCTAAAAAGGGCACAGAATTTTAAAAAGCCAAAAAAACTCTACAGGAGACAAGAAAAAAGTTTTTTGAAAATGTTTTCATTAGGTCGGTGTAAGCTTGGTTTCTTCAATATTAATTTCGACAGTTTTTACGACAGTCTGTTTCTGTATCAGATAAAGGTAGTATTAAGTGATAGTAGCACATTGGGATACTTTATTACTTCTTAAAGATTTATAGGATTCCGTATACTAGACGTATTGGATTTAGTGAGACCAAACCGATAAATCACTTTGGCTTAATGATTTCTTTCACAAGGACATATCTAAGAAAATATTTTTGCTGAAACCTATAAATTGATAATTGTTAGTATCGAGGTGCTATTTTTTCTACCTTTGTTCTGATATATATTTTATAAACACAAATATAAATTTTCCAAGAAGCCTAGAGAAAAATATATATTACTTTTAAAATATTCGTTATTTTTGTTAATGAGTATAGAATTTTCACTTTAAAGTTTTATAAAAACTTCCAAGTTTCCAAGTTTTATCATGGTTCATATAAAGCTTATTTATTGATTTTAATTTCATTTTTTTTTTTGAAGGAGGCAATTCTAGTTTTGGCTATCTTGAGGTATTTGTTTTTCTTTTTCTTAGCCAAGATCGTAGTTTCGGAATAATCTTAGTTTTACATGAAACAATTGTAATTGTTTTCTAACCATTCAATTATTGTCCAATTAATGTGATAGACTTTTTACAAAACAGCTTGTTGAATGTATGTATATGAATTAGTTATTTTTTTATTCATATATTTTAACTAAAATATACAGTTATAACAGAACACTTATTATCCGCATTTTAGATTTCTTAAACGTGTTTTAGAACATATGTATATATGTATTTTATTATTAAACAAAAAAATCAACAATTTGCATTTTAAATTATTTTTTGAGATTTTATTCCCAGAGTACGTATAAAAATTAAAAAACAGTTTGAATTACCCCGTTGGGTTAACTCATTTTGCTCAGGTGTGTAATTTATATTTCCTGTCATTTTTTATACCGTGTTGAAATACTAAGTTCAAAAATCGTCGTTTGCAATTCTACATCAAATTCTGCCATATAAAATATTTTTTTGAAGGCGATGATCAAAAATATCACTAAAAAATTAAATGTATTTATTTCATAATATAGATTTTGAATGTTTTTTTTAAAGATATGTTGAATAATTCCATTTAAATAAATGCAAATAAATATATGCAAATTGTGTTACCATAAAAGTCAAAATCAAAGGCGTTTAGTCAAAAAACCAAAAACCTCAATATTTCATTGGCGTTGATTCGAATGGTCCCATATTTCTATTACGCAAATATCATGAAATACACTGTATGTAGTTTTTCTGACATATTCAACTCATTTTTATTTTTTCAAAATCAACCAAATAATTTTGAATAAAACCTTTTATTTTGAATCATTAAAATGGCAGTTTAGATGATATATCAAAACAAACATCATTGGTGCTTTAATCGTTTTTGTATTGGTAGTTAGCATTTATTTAGTTTGCTTATTATCACATAAAATAAGTACATATTGGTTTATCATATGAGGTATCGTATTTTATATAACAATTATCGATATGCAAGGAATTTATTGATGGTATATTGATGCTGGTCAAAAAATATGTTTTTCCTTATTACCAACCATCTATGATTGCAGAAAAAGGAACGGATCAATCATAGATAGTAATCAAAATTAATGGTCCTCGAAGAAATAACTTAAATGAGAAATATAAGTTGACAACTATTTGACAAAAGGGGATAGCTTAGTTACAAAGTGAAAGTTTTCTATATGAAAATGTATACAAGTAATGATTGAGTGGGCAGAAGTATTAATTGAATGAATGAATGTGTTATCATAAAATGATATTAAAGAATAAATTTTACTTATTTGGTAGCAAAAAAATACTTTCCCCAAATAAAACCTATGGTTATAGATATTGATCTAAATCTCTATGTGGCTATTTGCATTATTCTGAAAATTTACTGGTAGCTTATATACAAATAAATAATACATTAAATTGCCTTAAACTGGCAACGTTGTAACAAAGTTCACTATACTTTTTCGCATTGTAGAGTTTTTTGATTATAAACGAATTCATTTTAACGCATTTTAGTGTCATTATTAACTGACATTACTTGTATATAATATGAATGTGCTATGCATAAATAATTATAATAAATAATAATAGTTATTATTAAATATTTACAACATAAAAAAATACAAACAACTGTCAAATTTATCAAAAAGTTAATCTGATCTCAACGTTTTTTATTTTTTGATTTTAATAATCATAATTTTCTTTTTTCACTGTTTCCTGGCGTAAAGTGGTTGAAATGGTTACAACTTTTCATTTGTACTATAAACGTGTTGTAAAATCCTTTGTTGATTTTTTTACCGATATGAATTAAATAATAAAATTTAAAAAAAGATTTTTTAATCACAAATTTTTGGAACATAATATGTAGAACTTGCTTTTTAGCGCCATCATAAAAGTATGACAAGGTATTCAAAAAAACAGGCGATAAATCATACTGAACAGATAAGAACGAAAATATATTGATTGATGACGGGTTCCAAGTACAAACTTTCGTTCTAAGAAGCAATCGATTTTTAAGCAAATAAAAGATTAAAAAAATAATTAATATTGAAACCAATGTTTTTTACTGCTTATAAAATTTGGCGAACGGCTGAATTTCGATTTTTATTGAGTAGAAATTCTTATGTATTTTAATACACTCTTATACACTTTATACACTTTTATATATATATGTATCTTTATATAAATTATGGAACTTCATTAATTTTAATTTACCCCTGAAAATGTCTACGTTTACGGTCTTAATACGTTTTCAGTAACTCAAATTTATCATTTTTTTTTTACATTTCTCATGCCAAATGACTAGGTACAAAAAATCCGTAATAAAGATATTATGATATCCTTTTTTGCGTGTTCTTTCAAGAGACAAGATAAAAGATATTTTTCCATTAAAATTAATTCGGGTTTTATGGGATAAACCTTTTTTCATTGTACATCATAAAGAAACAGAATGCATGATCTTGATATAAAAAAAGCTTATACTATACATAAAAGCAAAGCATCTTTTATTATACCATAATTTTTATATTTAAAATCGAGACTTTAAAACCAACGAGACTTTCTTTCCTGAATGGTGATTAAATTATCAGTAAATATTTTGCTTTGATTGAATTCTTATTAGATTCAATTCCATTTAACATATCTTTTTATATTTTATGAGTCATTATGATGACGTAGTTCACAATATATATTAAAATGTCTAACAAAACTTACACATATTTTTCTATCATTTGTCAAAACTAGATTGTATTATTAATATGAATATGGTTTAACTCTCGCGGCTCGGAGACTAGAAAACTACTTCTTTTCCGATGGGGGTCGTTTAAGGACCCCAGTGGTTTCCTCATTATTGGCTTTATTCTTATGAATTAAAAAAAAAATAGTCTAAGGGCTTTAAAATATCTCTCTGCATCATTCCTCATACATTTTTTTTTATAAAAATCTGTGTTTTTTTAATAAATAATCAAATTTTAAGTTGCGCGTAAAAAAGACGTCATCTCAGCACAAATATGAATATGCAACTGAGACGTTCAGCCTATTATCTTACGAACGATCGCTGATAAGCGGGTGCTTATCTTGTTATCGCATTATCGCGTTATCGCGTATTTATATAAACTACAAAAGGTCTAAAAAACTATGATATAAGAATGCTTTCATTATAAACATTGTATCACCCATATTAAAATAGATATTTAAGAAAATGTGGGTATTGGGGTCACATTTCTTGAGCTTAGAACCGGAAAAGTTAAAGAAACGGAAGACTTCTTTTCTCTGTTATTACGGAATAAATTTAGTGTAACTCGGTGTAACATATTGTTTCATAATTAAAAATTTGATTTAAATGATGACAATGCATTATGCTACATTGAAAGCATAGTTATTTTCTAAAACAACAGCGTTCAATATTCGTTTGCATAGGTAAAGAATTTATCAATAATTATCTATTAATTTTATAGAATTTAATTTAGCAAAATCAATATACAGTTGATAATTTATGTTTCTTAGCTTCCAAAAAAATAATAAATATCTCATGGGTCATTATTGTACGGGTCAGTGTTAGTGAACCTAGAGCACGCGTGGTAGCCATGACACGTACAAAAACTTTTCTGACACGTGAGCGATTAGCATATTGTTTAATGTATTACTTCGATAAATTAAGAAATGTATTTTATTCAAACAGCTGAGCGTGTATATTTAAAGAGACATACATTTTCTGGTATTAAATATACAACAAAACATAAATTTGTATCTTTATTTATTTTGACTTCATTTGCTATGAAATCCTATTGGAATTTAAATAATATTAGTATACTATTTTCCAATTATATTATTAAAAAATACTAACAAACTATTCCGTTCAAAACAGTAAACTTTTTTTTATCTCGACACGTTGGAAGGTTGATAAATAGTATTAGGTTTTTTTATAACAACACTTCAAAAGGTTACGCCACTACTGTTATAGTTTAAAAGAAAATAAGCATTCAAATTGATTTTTCAATTCATTCTCATCTTAACATAAATAATAAGAATAGTATAAGTAGAGCAGGAGATCTGTTTGTTTCCAAATCGTAATAAGCCCGTTCCCTTTTTTAAATATAGTTTGGACATATTACAGATTATTAAAACAAATATATGCATCAATTTTATCAGGAAATATTAAAACCATGTGGCATGTGGCACAAAGCGAAAGGCTAGGAAGAGTATGAAACTTGCGGTAATTTTGTTTTTTTTTACCAAACAGATAATGCTCTCAAACCGAGTGATAAACTCTTCATATTGGTAAGTCGCACCTATTTCCTTAAAATGTAATACAGCCGCATTGAATAAGCTTATATTAAATAAGGTGAAAATGTCTTGTGTGTGGCCTGTTGAATTAATCAAAATTTTGCATCTAATTATTTTTAACCATTTAAAAAGTTGGTAACAAAAAAAAATGAAAAACATAATCGATAAATTATAGATATACACAATGAATTGTTTATTTGGTAAGAAGCATGTAATAACAAATTGGTTTTAAAAGAACCCATATATTATTTAAAATACATATCTCAAAAATGTTTCTCGGTTTTATGTTTGCATTGTTTCTTTGTTTCACCACCCCTTTTGTGTATTATACCACACTCAAAAAGTCACCGAAGGATTTTGTCTGCGTCGTAAATTTTTTGCCATAAGAAACAGATATACGTATGTTAAGACCCCGTTCGTCATGGTACACTACACTTTTTAAAAAATCTTACTCAACACAGGTTATTGCATGAATTAAAAAACTACAAGATCCAATATGAAAAAAAGTGTTAAAAAAACTTATTATCCAGGTCAGTTTAACTGTCATACTGTCATACTCGAGTCGTACTACAAAAAGCATTTGTTGGTAATAACTGTATCACCAAAAAACAAAGCATATAATGTATTTAATAGTTTTTCAATCCTAATATGTTGGAATTTCATCTGTGTAGTAAATATTTTTAGACATACGGATGTCTAAAAATATGTTTTATTTAACACGAGAATTCTACGGAAATAAGTACCAAAATGTTAATAATGTAGAATATTGCTACTTGAAAGATTTTTAAGTAAAACAATAAATTATTTTTAATAATATGTAATATAATAGTATTTTGGAAAATTCATTGTCACGAATTTTTTGAATTTCAGAACCAAGTTTCTTCGACGACGAAAGGCTATCAATTTATTTATTGATGAGAAAATATGTGAAATCTTATCTCAATAGTCTACAACTAGGTAGCTCTGATTCAATCAATGTAAGGAAAATTGTGTTCAAACATTACATGATTAGCATATATCTAAGTTTTAATCCTTTTTTTAAATAAAAGTTTTTAAAAAAAATAGCAGTGTGTATAATTGGGAACAATAATATAATGTTAAATTGAAAAACGGTTTAAATCAACCTATCTAATCGTAGTTTCAAGGTAGTGGTATACAATTGCTTATACAACAAATATTTTAAATAATTAAATGACTTGATTAAAAGCTTTAGTTAGTTTTCATAAAACTCACTCGAGAAGATAAAAAAGTCACAAGAGCTCTCACACAAAAACTTATAATAATATTGAGAAATGCAATAATAAATATCTGAGAAAACATGTTTAAGCACTTAGGCCTCCGATTGCTAAGCGGAGCTACAATATGGAAACAAAGGCTGACACTGGTTAAAATGTGGTCACATTAAATCAAATGTTGTTATATAAATAAAAATCATTTTACAAAAGTAAATAGTAGACATGTAAGCCCATAAAAAATATTTTAATAATAAATTCTCATAAAAAAATCTTGCAAAAGTATTTTTGTGGAATCGACAGTGCCATTGGAATATTCGTGCATTTAGCTATCCTTCCTTCGCCAGAATGATGAAATCATAAAAGGTATTGCCCTATCCTTTTTAATCATATCAAAAATATTTGAGGCTGAATTTCCGCATATAAACTCCATGATTTGATTATACTGTCGGCAGCTTTGAATCTAGCAACGTTACGAAATCGCAAAAGGTTGGTTACCGTAAAGTTTTCATTTGATGCCTCGAATAAAAGCTTTTTTTTATTTCAGACAAACACTCCCAATAATGATATACTCGAAAATACAACTTTTCTTAGCGCTGAAAATTGTGCCCAGAGAGAATAACTTCGTATTAGATGAAATACGTATTTTTGTTTTGTCATTATTGTGTATTGATAATTGAATCCACTAGCCTCTTATAGAAAATATCAAAATAAAAACCATTGTTATGTAATAATGATTTAAAGAAATTTTATTTTTATTTAATAAAACCGAAATAATATTTAGATTTAATTGATATAATCATCAATTAATTTGGTTGTACTTAAAAAATTGAGGATTAATTAGTCGCCATGTTGTCGTCGGTATATCCGAAAATAATAAATAAAAAAGTGTACACTTAAACATTCTTTTGTCGCCATTTCGATCAAAAATTTATTGAAAATAAGCAATAGAGGTTTTTCAATTTTAAATCACAAGCAAGTATGCGGTTTACAGTCACACAATAAAACATTTAGCTTCACTAATAAATAAAAAATCATAAATTATTAACTTGGATTCCAATTTTTGATTTGCTTATATTTGCAATCTGAAACTTTAACTAAGCATCTTATTTATCAATATTTTTGAGATAAAAATTAAAAATGATATTACATTTCCTTCTACAAGATACAATCTAAAATTATTTGGTTACTCTAAAAAAAACTTTTTTTTAAATTAAAACAATAACTATAGCTTCGATCTGTGATTATCAAGATAAGCACTTAATTAAATTGACTCAGCAATTATCAAATTAGTGTCACTTAGTTGTAGTATCGAGATGAGAGAGTGATATTTTTAAACATTTAATTTAAAAAATATATTTTTCACCCAAATTTTATTCTAAATATTTTAACTTTCCTTTAATAAAATTAAGAGTTTAATAGTTTGACGCTTCGCTGGAAAAAAGTATATGAGAAGCTTCAACATAAATATATAATATTGATGATTGACAAATTTAAGTATCACTTCAATTGAAAAAAAATAATATACATAGTCTGCAAAAATACAATTTAAAAATTATTTCGCAAATAATGAACATATTTCAAAATTTCAACAACATTGAAAAATCACAGATAACAGGAAACCGTTGATATAAAAAAGCATCAATTGAATCAAACTTTCCTTTGATCGCATTCTAAATTTTGTTTGAAAATATCATAGAAAATTTGTGTTTTGACTGACTGAAAGAAAGTGAACCAGTGGATGTGGTAGTAGCTAAAACATTTCCGCTTTTCTCTTTTGAGGCATCAAAAAGCGACCTTTCTACCAGAAGCGCAATATTATTATACCGTTTCTTTATATATTACAATATTTACCAACCCCCGGAAAAGCAGTGAGCGAGTAAGCTATTTCCATAATAGAAAATTCTGTAACGGAGTAGAGACATTGGCTACTGTGAAATCTCATGTCATAATACCGGTATTTTGTTATTACTTCGTACTTAACAATATTTACATAATATATTGTATATTCAGTATTCACATGACAACGGTTATGACTATCAAACAACATCTTTGCATTTTTTTTAAAATAATCAATTTTTATTACATGGTTTACTAAATTTCATAAAATAACCCTGCTGACTAAAATTGAAATATACTCATATGTAATATTATAAACGATAGCTAGAAACTTTGTATTAAAATATTGAAAATAAACTTAATTAAATGCCTCAGTATATACATTGAGTTTTATCTAATATAATATTGAATGTATGATATTTACAATTTCGACTTTTCGATATGTGTATGTATGTATATAGGTGTTTTCTATATTGTCAAATATTCCACTATATTTTTTATAAATCTATCATTTAGAAAAAATATGAATCAATTTATACGTACCAAAAGATTTTACAAAACTTTACACCTATGTGTTTTGATCCTAAAACTGTCAGTCAACACATTGTTTTATTTATGTACAGTTGTAATTTGAACACTTTCTAGATTTGCGAATTGCAGTCATACAAGCTGGTTCATTATTCTGATTGACTAGAGAAGATAATTTTATTATGTTTCGGTACCTAGAATGCTGATAATTTACTCGGTAACTATAATTCCGCCTACGTAAATTGAAACCATTTGTTTTATATTGATGTCCCTTCGTATCCTTGCATACCGCCCGCATTCCACTGAATTCTGAATCAAAAGTCAACAAAATTGTCAATCACTTTTTCCAGTTGACAAACGTCGGATGATATGAAAGTAAACAGACTTAAAAGCTTTGAATCCGTTCTGCCGACAACGCGCAAGCACGATTTAAATGGATTTTGCGAGTGTGGAAATTCATTGACACGTACAAATAAATACAATAAAAAGCTATGAACGCTGATTTAAATATTTTTTACGAAAATTTAACTAGCAGTTCGTGTATTACGTTATAACACAATACGTGTGGTTTGTTTTTAAGCTATCTTTTAGTAAATTAATCGTTTTAAATTTAATTTTAATCAATACTTACTTTTTAATCAATACTAGTATTTCTAATTGAATTCACCATTACTAATGATCAAATTTCTTGATATATTATAATACTTTTTTTGAAATAACTAACAAATTTATTACAAACACGCTTTTTATTTATATTCCTAATTTTTGTTCAAATAAACTAATAAATATTTTTCTGTTACGTGTTTGTTTTATCATCTTGATATTCTGGATACACATCACATCACCCTTGCATCATGATATTATAATCTACATACATATTATACAACTTGTAGAGTAAGCTTGAAAGTATTTGGCGCAAAAGTTTTTACATTGCAAAGAAAATACACAACAAACGTTCTCGTCTGATTATTTATATCCTTTGGTTACTTTGCGAACGGTCGTTCATTTGCTCACATACGATGGAAGCAATTTCATGCGAAACGCTTACAACAGTGGCAAGAAGGCGCTCGGCTCGGTACACTTCTGGCGGCTCACATCGCAGATGCCACATATTTTTAATATATCTCACGCTACCTACCCGCGGTCGTTTATCTCTTCTTCCATACAACCAGCTGCGTCCCGGTCGACTTCCAAACTGATTAATGCTGGCCAAACAAAGCTCCGGATTAATACACGTCACATAATATTTGATCGAGTATAACCGTATGGCTGTTGACTAAAACAATTCCTCTTAGCTAGGCAGCAGAATATCAAAATAATAACGGAGTTTTTCATATTTAATTGACGACACCTATATTATTTTAAAACTACAGTTTCTTCGTTTTACTGAAAGAGTAGCGTATCATTTTTTTAGCGGTTGACAAAATTTGATTACCACGTATAAACCTTCCTTTTCGTCAAATGACTACAGGCTGTTTAAACGATCCAAAAATTATGAAACTCAAATTATGAAAAAGAAAACAGGTAACTAGTTCATCATAAAATCCCCAAATTGGAACAGAAAAATTATAAAGCAACACATTTAAAATTCATTTCAAAATAATGCAAGCTTCCACAACAAAACAAAACACAAAATATAGTTTTATTAAAACATTCTGCTTCCTTTAACGTTATACAGTAATCGTTATTTTGCTTTATTTATTGAGTTCCTAAAGAACGAAATACTTCAGTATTTTTAAATTATTATCTGAATAATATATCCCATTAAATTATATAGTAAGTTCTCGGAAAAACAAGAGCTATTTATTTCATCATCATACTTTTTTGACCATTAAATAAAACTGTGGATTATTAAAGTGTTTAATCGAGAACACTTTTTTTTTAATTTCATTGTCCCCTAAACAATTTTACAAGACCCCGACAGGCATATAAATAATGTTTCCAACTTTAAAAAATTAAAGCATTTTTGTAGCAATTTCACATTGTTTCTTAAAGATTGAGACCATTTTTGCTTATATCGATAAATATTAACAGATGAGAATTTAAATCAATACAGTGTTATTTATACAAGATTCAGAAATAAAGACGAAATATGAAACGATTATACAAATAATGATACTAATTTTAAATGAATGACACAAAATTATCTTTGTTTACAATAATTTCTAACGCCGTGTTATTCGTCATACTTTATTTTGTAAAAATAGCCCTATATCGATTTATGTTTCATTAGTTGATAATCTGCATGACCAAAAACGTTTCTGATCTTTAGTAATTAATATGGAAGTAGTTAAAAAAACTGTTTTAATTTTTAATATAATGTCTTTCCAGCAAGAATTGACCTTGAATACCATTAAATGTTTCTACAGATTAAATATCTTATATTCTTAGAATCCGTATGCTAAGTTTTAAATGTAAATATGATTTAATATTTTTGGTACAATTTCCACTCTATATATACTCATATATATGTAGTTCTCCGTTGATGTTTCTAATTCCTAATTATCTCTTAAAAAATATGAGATTTATAGTATGATTGATGCCAAAGATTTATCAGATAGTTAAGTTGCAAGCGATATGTTTTGAGATGGATTTTTTGTGAAGATGACAGCTGAGCTTTCAACATTTTTTGTTTACCTTGGATAACATTTCAAAAAGTGAAGCATGAATTACACTGATAAATTGAATTATCCAGACTTGAGAAAGCATGAGCAACGGTAGAATTTCTTTACCGTTACAATTTATATCAAATAAAATTTAAATAACGGTTAATTAGAAATAAGGGGGTTTTATTAAAATTGTGTTTCAAATAAAACACATAAATTCATCCTGGAATTTAAACATTAATTCAATATTAAAACATTTAATAGTATGTAAAAAATGCTTTTGCATATGTATAAAACGTTTTAAATTATAACTATTTACACAAGTTACCACTAGTATAACTTAAACTTTTGAAATCAATGCTTTCTTACAATAAAAAAAATATAAATACTTCTTTAACAATTGTTTAAAAGCTCGTGAATATTTTGAGCAATTACCCGGCATGGAAACTGCTTAAAATAAATATTTAACGTTAGTACAAAACTAAGCAGTATTTAATAAATCAGATGTTTAGCTGTCATTTTTCAAATTAAGTTATGAAATTAATTCTGATACGTTTCTCGTAACAGTATTTGGAAAAACTGAATCGAACAAAACTTACGCACTTAAAATATAATATAAAAACACTTTTGGGAATCCGAGACGCAGGCCAAGGAACCAGACCACTTCTTAGTAATTTTTATAAGATTTTCTCATGCTCGGCGTTATTATATTATGAAAAACTCATTAGTTTTTATCTTATGTAAATGGTTCAGTTCTTCTGTATTCATATTTTTAAAAATCTACAGATACTACTACCAAAAAAGTTAATGTTTTTTACCAACAATACTAATCCAATAACCATCAATCCTATATATGAAACTGTAAACATCTGTCGTGTATAAAACAAATGATTATCGATAACGTAATTCAAACGTATTTTATTCGATTTTTGCACAATCAATATTGTCAGTTTGTTTTATATAAGAGAAGGGATAACAGATTTAGAGTCGAGTATTTTTTTAAAGCAAAATAGTAACAAAATTAAAATAACTTATGATTTCAATCAAGACAACTAGCATTTGTTTTTTATATTTTTAAATATGATAATATGAAAAAACAAAATATTGAAATAGACGGAAATCATTTGTTTTGTTATATGAAAATTTAAAACAAAAGTCGTTTCATTTCTCGAATTTCGAAATACGAAAACACATAATAATTTCGTTTTACAGTCTCTCCGTCACACAAAAGACAAAAAATCTAGAGACAAAAATATTTTATTTAAATTAAAACAGAAAAAATATTTTGAAACCTTGAAGAAATCTGTTTGTTGATTGCAATAAAAACGTGAATCACTCAATTCACAAACGATAGTGGTCTTAATATTTAAATTTTCACTTTAGTGTATAAATAATATTATTTTACCCAAGGCCAGAATTGTCTTAAATAAAAATATAAATGGTTCGTATTTTAGTGTAGTGAATATTTTTAAAAATGCCGTTTCATGAGAGCTAATAATAAGGCTACTTTGAATACACACAAAAAATAGTTATACAAGATTTTTTTTAATCATATGTCAAAGCCCTTCACCGCGGGAGCATAGATTAAAGAAAGTAGAGTGAACATGTTTCCAGTATGCGACCGAGACCCACATTGGATGCAATGCATTAATACTGATATCATTTACTAAAAAACTATTAAATTTAATTATTAAGCCAGTGCAATCATTTTTTCGATTCACGTGTTCTACTTATTATTATTTTTTATCCCTTTTTTGAATAAATGCTATTATATTACATATACACTTCTCTTAAACGTATTCGTGTGATTATTCATTTTTACAGTCTATATTATGCCATAAATAAATATTTCAAATCTATGGATAAAGCAAATTGAAATATGTATTAAAATGTATTCAAATTATTCACAAACAATTGTGGCTACTTCAAAACGAAGAAACGGAATATAATAATTTTCCAAAAACACAGTTGATACTGTTTAATTAATTGTCTTCGCTTAAATTTAAGAAAATTAGCCAACTAAATTGAAATATGGTATTATTTCTAGGACGCGGAGCACTGTCGCCAGAATTCCGCTTTCCTTCCTTTACCAGAAGGGACGGAGGGAGGGCTACGGCGACGCCGCCGCCTTAATGAGGGTGAACCTTACCCTTCCCTCTTCCCTGTCCTCTGACCCTGGCGATCCGCCACTTGGCACCCTGCACAGGGGTAAATAAACAAAATTTAAGAACACTCGGCGATAAACGGCGAAGAGCTTGTGCGGGTGCGGGGATTGAGCTGCGCACTGACTCGAGTATGATGCCTTAATCCTACACTTGCGGTGCGAATAAGGAGGCTTCACTACGGAAATAGCAAGATTTTTAAAATAAGCATTTTACGAAATCTTTTTAGTCAAAGTAGGTGTTTATAAATCACCGTTTAATAAATTGCCGAAAAATCAAGACAAAAGAACGATTATTTTAAGCTTATAAATCAACGCAGTCATATTCCTTTATTTTATAAATTTACTTTGAATGCAATTTTTTTTATTTTCTTATTGTATGAACATTTTATTCTCACAAATGTAATTAAAAAATACACAATGTGTATTTCAAAATCCTTAACTTTGCTTTTTACTTCCATTTAAAGTTAAGTTATCTTTTTTATTAAAAATCACAAAATACATTACATAAAGCACGTGTTTGTAAAAGTATGTTATTGGGTCAAGTATTTTGTGTTTACATTTGTGGATAAAATTGCATTGCATTCCTGAATGCATTAGTGGAGTAATCAGTGAGAGTGTTTGGATACTGGCCAATTGATTGAACAATTGAATTTTCATGTGTGTAAAATATTGAATTTTTTAAACAGTTAAAATAAAAAAACTTCTGTATATTCGTAGTTGCGCTTATTTATTTTTTGATTTATATTTTTTCCCGCAGAAATAATCAGAAAAAAAAATATTACGACAAAAATAAAAAAAACAAAGAGATAAAAAAAAACGTGTTTATATAATATAGATTGTAATTTATTTTATATAAATAACATTTCAATAGTCTCTTAGGTAAACGGTTAATTAATTTTTATTTTAAATGAAAATTAATATATCCTGTTACACAAACAAAAAGTAATCTGTGTACTTTAATTAATATGACCGAAGTCTTTATATTTATGGAAACAGCAATTAAATATTAATATCAAAAACGTATCGCAAAACTATTTTATTCTAAAACCACTCAAAACAGGAATTTATTTTTGACATCATCGGAAACGTTCAAGCTTAATTCTTTTGTGAAATTACAATAAGTGATTAGCACATAATAATTACTAGATTAATCATTTTTATTTTATAAAATGAATTTAAATTATCAATCAATGCGACCGAAAAAATATCGTAAGTTAGTAAATTCATTTTTCATCGACTACTTAAGAAACTTCTCTTAATACTGGCTTCATCAACGGGGGCTTTTTTGAAAGCAGATTTTGTAAGTTATATTACGTTTTACAGAAGTATCATAAGTACATTATCTTATTCATTTGCTCTCTAAGAACGCGGGCCTTTGTAAACAAAGGAAAACTTTTAAGCCAGCAAAAACTTATCGTATCGTGCAAAGAATTAATATTTAAAGGAAATACCAAAAGATGTAGCTCCAATTTGGTTTACTTTGCGTTTTTAAATACAGAACATAAAACATAGTCTTAAACGTGAATCAAGAAAATTGTATTGTGTTATATGATTTTATTTTGAGAACACAAAAATCAAATGTAAATTTGATTACAAATCTGATCAATATTTATTTTTCTTTCTAATGCCGATATTTTAACTTTGAGTAAAAATTAAAACTATAAACAAATCTTGACGTTTTTGTATGCCTTACCGTATTTATTCTAAGAATTCATTACCATAAAGAATTTGTTAAGTGTCTCAATTTATCATGTATATTTGTTTACTAATTACAGTTTACGTACGTTGAGTCTTACGGAGACGCACACCTCCAGCCGAGTTTGGAGCCGTGCGACCAGAGGGACCTCATAAATCAAAGAAGTGGTGAGCCTAAAATTAAATTGCGTAAACACTGTTAAGTGTTACACACAAACACTTTAAAGTAATTAAAGATTTGGAGGAGGGTTCACAACAATGGTTTTATAGAAAGAAAAAAGTTTTTATTCGCTTTCTCTGCTTACTTTGTGCCAAATGAGCTATATTCATATTCAATTATATAACCCTTTTACAATTAATGATAAAAATTACTGGGCTAAACTAATGTTTAATAGTAGCATAATGTTTGACTAATACTATAGATATAATATAATTGTCCGTTTATGCAAAGTGTTTTTTTTTAATCTACGAGATTTTATTTGAGCTATATTTACCATAAAGTTCCTATTTGCATGCTTTGTTATCTGATAACACAGAAAGTTCATTGAAACACATAAACAAAATAGTCTTTTTTAATCTTATTAATAGATTCACATCCCAAACAACCATTAATAGCTGCACTAAAAAAGTCGCTAAATTGCGCATAGCATGTATATATTAGCAATCAATCGTTTATTCTAAACGTGTTTTGCAATAAATAGGATTAAAAATTTTATTCGATATTTAATTTTCTATGATAAAACCTTACATTGGTATAATATCAAAAAGTGTTAATATTAATTTATTACTTTATATTGAAATGTTTTCACATTTTTGGGTTTAGACTTTTTTAATAGCAAGATTTTGACCTGTTTTATTTTAATATTTGTTTATAATATAAATATATATTTTTGAACATTGCATGCAAAAATGGTAAAGAATAATATCATAAATTTTATTTCGCCATAAAATGTAAATTTTCAAAAGCTAAAACCCAATGGGAAAAAATGAGACTATGAATATATATTTCACGAGAGCTACTCGTTTTTCTCTGAGTGAACACACCAACCAACGCAACGCGTTGACCGGAAAATGCAACCGCTGGCTTTCCGTATATATTTCACATATTACCCATTTTTACGTTGGTTAAAATTCATGTATTTTTATTATTAGTTTCAGTGAAAAAAAAACTGTTCAATGTTCTGTATTTTTCAATGTTCAAATAATTAATTTCCAACGAAAATCTTAATTATCTTTAACTGTGCTAAAAATGCTACATCAAAACAATTCATGTCAAAAAAATTACACACTGGAAAAATATTAAGTGATATAGATGTTTACAATATTCTACCTTAATTAAATAAATTTAAAAAGATTTCTACAATATTCGTTTTCAATTCAATAACCATCTTCATGTGTAGACTTTAAATAATATTGATTTCCTTATTTCCTTATTAATTTCTAAAAAAAAAAATTGGTAAATAATTTATGTTCAACAGCGTTTTGATTTAAAATTTTAGCCTCTTCATCTGCGTTGAACGAATATTTCTTTGACATTAAATGGTTAGAAATTAGTAGGGCACAGTTAAGTAGTTTGCTTATTTCAAATGAAAAGGTGAATCTTTCCAAATCACCATTGATATATCCTATATAAGTAAATATAATTAACTATCGTTAAAAAAATATTTTTTTCACCGAACAAAATTATATATTTATTAAAAATACCCACCATTTAAATCAGTAGACACTCCCATGATATTCTCGTGTAATTTCAAAGACCTACAATTTTTTAAATGTTTATGTGATTACTTACCTAACTATAATAGTTTACCACCATTTAAATCAAACCAATTGAAATCTTATATAAATGATAATGAAATATGATTTAAAATATGAATCATGATTAATATTCGTATAGCTTATATTATATATACAAGATACACTTTTTTATCAAGCGTCAGTTCAAGTTCATACGTCCAATGCTGAAGATACCGAAAAGCAAAACCCGGGTCAGAACCCGGGGTTAGTGACAAAACATTTGTAAATGTACAAAATTTTGAAATTTTATTTAATCGATTTGTATATCTCTGATCTAGGAAAAGTATTTATCAATTTTCATAGATTGACGCTTTGATAGCTTTAAAATAATTTATTCTCATAAAATAGAATATGATACCAAGCATTAATTAGCTGATGTATATTAACACTTAAGCAAACAGTGCAAAATCTCGAGTATATATTCTTTCATCTTTATTGGAAAAGTATGAAAGTAGTGAATGCCTGACATGCAAATTACTTTTAAACTTGAAAACTCGGCGTTAGAGATCTATAACATTTAATCTTATGACAGTCCTTTCCACTGAAACTTCAATGCCACCTAGTTAAAAGTCAGAGATATTTAAAATGAAATGGAAGAACGTCACAGATTCCACTCTATCTTTTTTTGTACAGTAAAATTTTAAAACATTATTACGGCAAAATTGGACGAAGTTTTTTTTAATTAGTTTTTATTTAATGGAGAAGTATATTAAACTGTAAAATTCAAATTCCAAACCTTAACTAACACTGTATATGTAATAATAATGTAAAACACAATGTGACAAAGATTTTATGGATGAACAATATATTTTTGTAATAAGATGTTAGTATACGGATGTTATCCAGATATATTCACACGTGATTATTATTTTTTAATTTTATGAAAGTCAGAGGCATTTAAAGTTTTACTGGTACGATTTCTCGTTGTGCTTTTTTGTTTTTAGTGTATATCCACTTATTGATAAAAATAATCTAAATACTACAAATATATGTTTTATGTATTTTTATAAGATCAAGGACAACATAGTGTTCTACATACATCACTTAGTTTGTATGCCTATGGATTGAATTAAAGACTTGGAACAATTTAGTGTCTGAAACAATACCTTGTCAAGTAATGAAATATTGTCATCTCTGATAATTTCTTGACTCGCACTTTTGAAGATGTTAAGAAAACAATAGACAATGAAGACGACTGCCGGTGAGGAAAAGACGAGTTTATAATTAATTCGAAGCTATTATGGCAGAACTCATTGTACTCAAATGTATACCGTAGCATAGTCGACCGTTATCTGACTAAAATATCGTCAAGGGCCAAATAAGACAGATTCCGGAAGCTTTGAACAATGTATTGGCCTGGGGTACATTAGTCAACGTCCGGCAAATTTACACAGCTTAATAGAAAATTTGGGCAAGCAAAACATTTCACTCTAAAGTATTTACCCCCATCGCAAAGAAGCTTTCGTTATTCTGTCGGCCCTATTTTTTCAGCCGTAGAATTGGTAGGATTTTCCTTTTGTCAGTGATGCCTCTTTCAGTTTTTACTCCAAATAGCGGCCCTAGTTGAGTTCGACCTCCCAAGACTAGCAAAAAGTACAGTCAGCTTATTAGCTGAACAGTGCTAGTTTTTATTTATTATAATTTTTCACTAAAATAAAGATATCGTACACAATGTATAAAAGAAAACTTATAATTTATCTTTTTTAATGATTGAAGTCGTAGTTTTATTTTTTACAATACCGCAAAGTTTTTTTTATGTAATCGGGCTAAATTACCTATTTTATATGTTTCTTTTGTGTAATACATATTTTACTGTTCAATCGTAACATTAGATTTTGAGGGGCTAAAAGATATTCTCACGCAATCTTAACATGCAGCTTAATGTTTATCGTTTCAGAAAAATAATATTGTTTTACAAACGATACTATATGTATCGAAAGTAATTGAAAATTGCTCCGTGTCTAAATTAATATATTGTGTCTGCTTTTATTTTTCAACCTATTGATGTACTACTCAAAATCTTTTAATAGTACGATATATATTTCCTTTTACCTAAGAAATCTAAGAATATTGTCTGCGTTTTTAATGTTTTTTTTTAGTACATGCTTACTCATTTGATGCCTTCAACGTGTGTTTATAAAAAATCACACTATTAGTGTTGTATTATTAGATTTTTTTGGCTAGTTAAGATTAATAACCATATTTCTTTTGAACTTAAATAAAGTGAAAATCGTGCCACCTGACCTTGATATTTTAGGTATGTGGCCCGCCGACCGGGGTATTCACGAGATATGCTCACTTAAATTCCTCTCATCCTTTAGATAATTTCAATTTTCCCTTTCCAATTGGACGTATGATTAATTGCGAAAATTTTACAGGCACAAACTGGAGCACACGCGTTAAATTGCATTACCCCTGAAAATCTTGTAGGAGCGTGCTCGGAAAGATTTATGAGGCACTACTGTAGGAGTTTCGTAGAACCGCTCTTAGAATCATTCTTTAGACATTCTTCAGACAATCATGTTAGCAAAGAAATATGTTGTTTGGCAGGGATTTTCAATGATTTCTTTTTTACTTAAAATATTTTTAAAAAGTGTTTATTTAAAATAGTTTCTTACATATTTTAATCTATCATTTTTTTAAATTTTATTGCGGTTTGTCACTGACTGCTTTTGATTTGAGGCATCTCAGGCATAAAAAGGCTTTAAAAAAAGAAAAAGGATATCTACATACTGAATGAAATACTATTTGAAAACACTCCGGCATTAACAAATTTGCCAATGACCTTCCACTGTCATTGCTGACTTTTAGGTTAGCAATGAGCAAACTTATTACTCTAAGAAGATCACTTTTAAAAATTTGTTAACTTTGCAAGTGTTTAATCATGATTAATCGTAGTCATTTAATATTTTAAAAAACTAAGGTACTTCAAAATTTTAAGTTTGATTCGGGTATCCCATTGAATTAAGTTTGTTAAGACTAATTAATTACCGTTTTCACGACAAAAAAAAGGGGAATAGTTTTACGAAAATCCAATGCAAAAAATATAATTATAAATGCTCAACACAATACCTCTATACCTCGTAAACTTTTCTCCTTCAAATTGGTTTCTATTTAACTCTTCTTGCTAGACATATTGTATACGTCGCACCCTTAACAAGCGCCTTTGTTAGTGAGTGCGTGAGTGAAAAGTTTTTCAGTAGCCGCTGAAGTTATTCGTGGTGAGGATACTTTGTTACCATCCTATTTAGACACGGAGAAGGTGTGGCGTATATCACTCGATGGGCGTACACACAGAAAATCTACTAAACTAGCAATCCATTGCTCTATCCATGAAAACAACACAAAAAATGGAAATCAGATTATACCACCTTTTCTTGAAATTATTTATCCAAATATTTGCGAACACAATCTTCAATTGCATTAAACAAAACTGATATAACATTTTGTTTTTATAAAAACTCTGATAAAGTTATTATCAATTTTCCATTAGATAAAGGATAAATTTCTTTGAAACATAGACTTTTATATAATACTTGAATTACATTGCATGTCATATATTAATGTAAATACCTGAGTAGAAGTTATGTCAAATTAAATCAAATGATAGTATTTTAATTGCTTATTTATTTATTAATAATTTATTTCAAGCCACAAAGCCAAATATTTTTTTTTTTAAATCTTTTGAAGAATTATAAAGAAGTTTGTATCTTATTTAATAAATAATATACTTTGAAATTAAACTAAATTCTACATTTATAATTTAAAACTCCACTTTACCAAAATTTTATTCCGATTCAGGGTAGAGAACTTTTATAGCTAAGAGCATCGATTTGTTCTTGTCCAAACTCTGTAAATATTATTCATGTTATGAAAAAATAAATAACACTAAAAAAACGTGACTCTAGGTAAATTTATAACAGTAAAATCAATTTTCAAATTAATTGAAAGAAGGGCATACATATTTTGCCACATGCCTTAAATATTATCGAAGAGTTTGAGGTGAGAATTTGTTTCTATCTTAAGTCCAAAGTCAGTCTGCCAATGGTAATGCCACTACGAAGAACTTCAATATTTTTATCCTTATCTTAGGATATTTAAAAAAATCCGAGTACTTTAATGATATTTATTTTTTCATTTCACAACCTTTTTAAAAAAGAAAAAAATTAAAACATTAGAGCTTCTTTGAAAAATGATATATTTCAACAAAGGATATTTATTCTTTTTGACATGTAACTTTTAACCGTAGAATTTTTGGAATCATTCCTAAAATTCATTAGTTTTTAATTTAACTTTATGTGGCTGATCCTAAGCCATCCAATTAAATATGACTAGATAGCTTTGTTTCATTTCGTCGGCCGAAACATTTTTCTGTGCGCTAATAAAGCGGTACACAGAGGATTGTGGAATTAACATTCTACCGGTGATAATAATAATTATTCGTGCAGAGCATTCTCTCATAAAATATTGCACGGGTAATACCTGCGCCATGACCCTCGCCTTAATCGAAACGTTCGCCCCAAAATAATAACACAGGTCAAATAAGCTTTAATTTATTCAAGTAAACTTTCATTTTTTTCATAAAAACAAACGTAAACATGTCTTTTGAGACAGTATAATCTATAACGAACGTATTCACATGTTTACGTGACTGTGCAACTTTTAGCCTAAATATTTTTTCATCCGCCATATTTTTTTTAAGCATTAACCATATAGAAAAATAAATTACAATTAATAAACTTGTTTGTATTATTTAACGCATCGATTAAAAATATAATTGAGTTTATATTAAAACATGGTGGAACAAAAATATTCGTCAAACCACACATTGAAACTGAAACAATGAATGTGATTTCATCTGGTGAGGAAGAGTCAATTAAAGCAGTGCTTCCCAACCTTTTCGTTCCACGGCCCCCTAAATCTAAAAAAAATAATTCGAGGACCTCCTCAATTGTTGTCGAATTCAAAGTCCTCAATTTGCTATACTTTTTCCCCGAATTGTCTTGGTAACTCGTTTTTTTTTTTTAGCTCACCGACGAATTCGAAATCATTGACGGATCTTTGACGAATACCAGGTTCCGTTGAATATCTATCGAAAATGTGAAATTAACTACTTTTCCGATTATATAGTGTCAGTGTAATAATATTAACTGCTTATTTTTTAATAATATCATGGTAGTGTAAAATTGATATTGAATTTAAAAAAATTCAAATCAATTCATTCGAAATCACTTTATCTTAACTTATAAAGCGATTCAATGTATTTCAATTGATTAGATTAATGTAAAAGGTCAGCTTTGAATAGAAAAGGGCATAAGAAATTGTAATGGGTTAAAGTGCCTATTGTGAGAAACCGATGGAGTACGATTATATCTAAATGCTTTATTACAACCCAGCCATACCGTTATGTTAGCTGAATACCCCTTACCATAAAAATATCATGAAAAGCGAGGTTTGTTTTCAATGACATTAAAAACAATTTTTTCAATGATTTTTCGTTACGCTAATTTATTTTATTTTATATACAGAATATTGACTTATAAAATAAACATGTTTTTTTATCGTCATATTGTGATACTTTCCGGGTAGTATTTAAAAAAATGTATTTGGGAATTGAGTCTTTTAAAATAATAATTAATTCGTTTCTGCAAAAATTTCTGTAGAAATATTTTAACAGTCGTAAGCGGACAGGCAATAATAATTAGTTGTCAGTCTGACCAACAGTTGGATTTTTCGGTTACGCTGAATTGGAGGCAAACAAGTTTGAACCATACAATGTTATATAAATTTGCAGTGTCATACGGTGGGCAAATGATTACAGCACACTGAATATTTTGAATTTGATATTCTCTTTCTCTTTAACTGTCAATTTAATTTTCGGGTTTTTGCTAGCATTTTTTCAACCATTTCAACAATTGTAAAAGATGCTGTATAGCATCACAAGGAGAGCAAAAACAATCTACATTGAAAATGGTTGTAGTAGGTACTAAGCTCAAATTAGTTTGGATATTTTAAATTTAGTCAATATTAAAGATTTTTTTCGTTTACTAAACTCAGGACGTTGATGATTCAGATTATGAATTGTATTGTATAATATTATTTTAATACAATTCCTACGAAAAATCAACATAAACTTCATAGCAATACTTTTTTTAAAATATCAATAGACATTTAATTAATCCGTGTTTAGTCGTATGAATTATTCTAAAAACATCTCTCAGTGAAAATACCGAATAACTCTTATAATTTATGACAAATTATTGAATCTCCGAAAGCAGTTAGGAAAAACAAAATGTGCAAACCGAACGACACGTTTTAAATTTACACCTAATGTGCTATAAAATGATATCATGTTTGAACACAGTACTCAAAATGACACCTGAAACATAAATGAATAATTTATGTAGACGAAGAATGTGTCAGTGCATGATGCAGACGCTTTTGAGCTTGATCACTGAAGATAGACTAAAGAAGGTTTTAAAAGAAGAAAATTCTTGATTCATAACATTGTATAATTATTATATTAACCTTCCTTTCAACTATAAAAATAAGTATGCTTTATTTTTATCTTAAGGTAAATAAAAGTAAACAATACATTAGTTACATGCATCACAAATATCAGTATGACTATTCTTTTGATACATAGGTTCGTAAACGGATTGGTTTACAAACATTTTATACAAAAAACCAAAATATTGTAGCAGTGTAAAATGACCAGACGGAAAAAAACTCTCACCATTTTCATACATACATTCAAAACAAAGCAATCAAAAGTTTTGACATGAATTTCGCTCTCACATGTACACAAACTGAAACAAATATGAAAAATACACATAGGAGAGAACGCAGCATGTTGAAGGGATAAGCTAGCAGCCATGGACGGCGAAGAGAAGATACAGTCATATCGTAAATCTTTGTTATCATGACGTGATAACCCACTGGAAAGGCGCTTGTTACCCCATACGATTTCCATTTGACCAAGTGGAAAAACAAAAATACACAGCACTTGCACGATGCTTGTGATCAAATTGAATGATGCTCGTTTAACCAAGTAAGCAACATTATTTTTAGAATCTTTTAATAATAGATAATGTGTTGAAGATATCGTTTTGATTTTTTTATAAGTATTATTAATAATCCTTGAGATTATCATCGGCTTAACTTCCAAATAACTATCTTAAATTTTATCAAATCGGTAAAAAGATAAATGAGTCAATAATGCGATTTCGGCCTATAATATTTGATGGGATGTCACACTGTATAATAACAAATTACGTTAAATTAATATACGTATATTTAACGATTCATTTTTTGAACTCGTACTCCCGTTGCCAATATTTTTTTGAAACATTTTTTTGCATTTTTGTAAACTTATTTAGCTTTATCTTTTTAGTCAGAACATTGCATTACTTTTGTTGGGTTGGTGTACATATTTTTTTATTGGAATATATGTAACTAACAAAAAAATTATATCTCATTCTAAGAATTCCAAACGTGAGTTAATGGATAAGAACAGAGTTTAATTTCAAGTCGATGAGTTTTCTCAAAACTTTTGGTTGTTTAATACCCACTATTTACAAAAGGATCCTTTGAAAACCTTTACCCGACTGTGAAAATAAATGTTTGGAGTTATTTATTACACAGCTCTCCAAGGCGATTAGCCTTACGAAACGATCGACATAGCCTTTCGATTTATCCTAATTCTGCCAGCATTGTTGAAAACTACACGAAGAAGAATCTAGAAAAATATTCTTTGTATTTTTATAAATGTGTTCCTATTCTTTGCTTGTTTTGCTTTTGCAGTCTCTGAAGTATGATTTATCAGGGCCCAGCGTTCACTTATATTTCAATTCTAAACCTTTTTTACACTTTTTATTGTTGGGCAACTTTTTTGTGGCAATATAATCGCATCAAATAAATCTTTCACGTATTTGTAGGTTCAACAAATTTATCAGCTGAAACCGAGAAAAAATGGCAATAAAGTGTTGGCTTGACCATTTTTATATGGTTTTTATCCAGCGTTATGAAAAAACCTTTTTTATTTTTAATTGTGCAAAAAGGTAGACGCGTAATGTCAACAGGATTTACGAAGTCATGTTTCTGACAAATATTATCAAAATATACATAGAATCTCGCAACTACCATTTTAGTACACTCGTTTATGGATCATTAAACTTTTTTAGATAATAAATTTCTTTGCTTTTTTTTAAACCGTTTTTTCTCAATGTATATTTTTGATTTATAACATTATTTTATTATAGGTCATGTTAATATATTATAAGTAGGCTGTAAAAAGGCAAAAGAACATAACTCTTGCCTTCAAACAAATTATGCTTAAATACAAAGTAATATTAAATCCTAAAAATGGCAAACACATTCGGCAAAAAAATAAAACTACACAATTAGGTTTTACCTGAGAATGTAAGATTTTTCATCACAAAACAATTTGAAAAATATCGGGAACAACAAAGTGTTTTCAATGACATGGCAATGCTTTTAGCCTTTGAGAAAAAAATAACCGTTTTATTTCAAATGAATTTGTTATTATGCCGCGTTTATTTTTCACATGAAAATTTTTCGATTTTTTCTTGATTTCGATTCGACTGTTATTCGAAAGATAGATAATATTATTGAGCATACACTGGGTAATTTTTAACCATGCAAACTTGCCTTGTGGAATAATTCAACACAAAATGAAGTATTTAAACGGTATTTTATTGACGACGATTGATTGTAGAGTTATTGCCCAATCTTCTTCCATAACTACTCATGATTAATATATCGGTTACCAAAACTAGTTCTTACCCAACTTTTGGTTTTATCAAAATAATAGAGAGTAGGGTATATAATGGTTCAAAGAAATTTCCCTTATAATTAACTTAAAATGCATTACAACCAAATGTCTTGCACTAGGTTTATTTGCACAAATCGTGCAAATAAACCATAATTATTCAGTATTTATGATCGAGTAGCTCTTTACTCTTACAACTAGATATAATTTGAATCCGGGAAGGTGAATATTAAATTAGTATTTTTTTAAATAACATTAAAATTTCAGCTGTTGTGTCAAATATCTAATCGTTTAATTTAAATCATGGGTGTCCAAATATTTGATTGACTTGGACCAAGTTGATCGAAGATTAATTGTTTTCAACCTCACATCAAATATTTAATACAGAAAATGGATATAAATAATGAAACGTCATATAAGATTTTTTTATTATAAAACTAAAAGACGGCAACCCAATACTTGTGTGATTGTATGTTACAAAACATTTTGATGGTTGCAATTATAAATTACTTTTCGAGTTTGATGTTTTCTCTTAAAATTTTAATTATTGTATGCTTTTCTCTATATAAATTTCCATCAAGATATTTTTATCTGAGAAGGTGTTAAATAAAAATATCGTTCAATTTACAATTGCAAATCTATTCATTTGTTAATTTGAAGGTAACACATTTAAAAGATTATTGACTGATTACGGAATTTAATTTATAAAATATGATTGAAAGTTTTTTGGGATATATTGTTTTCTGAAAAAAAAACGTGTTACAACTCCAACAAGTAAATAAAAGAAAATATAAATTTAAATGCCTTATATGATTGAACGTAGCACCAATTAACTGTCGCTTTTTTAAATCAACAATACTGGTTCAACCAATCAACCAAAATTCATATTATTAATCCTAGAAGTAAATTTTCATAGAAAGTCGCGAATTTTAGCGCGATATAAATCAGTTTCATTTGACGTTAAAAAGTAATCTCCATTTAACGCGTTGGCCAAGCTAAGTCTCAGACTGGGGGGGCACTTTTTTGCAGTGTCGTAAATATATTCAGCTGGCGATTAATTCAATCCGGGACGTGGACGAGGAATGAGGTGACTCCCAGACCTGGGCGGGCAGGTAGGTGCATACAATTTTACTTCACTCGGTCCGTTTCTCGAATTTCTCAGCTCGTATGTGTGGCGACAATAGATGTTTGATCTCGGACAACTTTCCATCAATTTAATTATGATTGTATTATTGCACTTTTCTAAGTATTTAATATGCGAATGGTTTCAAAATAATATTTACTTGACTAGTCATTCAATATTTCTATTGAGAATGAACATTATTTACAATATAATTAGTCGTCGGTTAGGCGAAAATCCTAAAAACCGGATATTTATACTACACGAACTATTTCGATGTTTAATACTTAATGGTTGTAATATGTATCATAATTCACACTTTCCGAAAATTAAATTAAGAGAAAGTCACAGATGCGCATTTTTTCTTTATTTTAAAAAATGTTAAAACATACCATGAATATATATCGCAAGTGAAAAGTAGTATTTATTTAGATTTACACGATCATTAATCAAATAATATGAGCTTAGACACCGAAATTGGTATTAGGTAGTGGTGGTTTTAACAGTGTTTAAAGTGTATTTTATTACCAAACTATGTATTTATATATGTAGTGATCCGTATAGAATTTATTGTCATTTTTATCTCAAAAATATCAAAAATGTATACTATGAGTCAATGTCAGTTTCGAAATTGTGTGACAACGTTCTCGAGTACGGACAGTTTCATAAATTTATTTTTAACAAGTTTATGGATGAAATTTTCTTCTGCCCATCCTATTAAAAAAATAACGAAGCGAGAGCGAGTAGCCAATCATTAGTCCTGTTATAGAACTATTCTTCTAACTCTAATATCTTCGAAAAAGAGAGGTTGAGTAACTGATTCACAAGCAGTTCTCGTAGAAAAACTTTCATAAAGATTAACTCCACTAAGAGGCCATATTACTCTATTATAATTATTGGTACAACCGATTAGTATATTTTAAATATAATTCATAAATAAAAAAAATACCTCTGATATCAATACACATTACAGCTTTACTTAGGTTGCCTAGCAAATAAAATCTCATTCTGAAAGCCCCTTATATGTTCTCATGCGATTTTAGTTAACGTGACTGATTTTTACTGCATAAAATGTATGCAGTTTTCCTCGCTTAATGGTCGCTATATAAAACAGTTATTTGTTATTAAATTGTGATATACTGTTGCTTCATTAATGCTTTATAGGGGTATTGGAATAATATTGTTGCTGGAACGTGAAGGGTTGCTATAAAGCATTGTGTATTATGAAAAATGTACGACCAATCTCACCAAAAATTCCAAAAAATACAAAGAAGAAATTGATCTAGTCATATGTATGTCAAGTTCTTTAGTTGAAAAAACTTTACCCCGGGGATGAATTCCCATGGATAAATTGTCCGAGACCTGTGCGAGTGGGCGCGAAGGTGTGTGAGTGCGCGTCCTCGAAGAATGCGCGCGCTGAGCGAAAGAAAAATTAGCCGGTTGGAGAGAAATGGCGCGCTCATTGTGAGCCAAACGACAGCGGCTGTAGCCCGGACCTGTAGCCATGGTGACGAGCTGAGGCCGGGCGCGACGGGGACGGCGATAGTTACCGACCCCTGCCGATACTCGACGAGTACCTCCGGAGAATTGCGAACGTCGCGGCGCTGAGGTGGCCGGGGTGCGATCACATCGTTCGGAGGAACGTGTTCATCAATTTTTGGCGGGACCTTGGATCACGCGGCCGCCTGACGCCCGACACCAGGTATCCAAGGGGACCGAAGTCAATCACTCAATTTGTTGAATATGTGAAAACATTCAATCATTTGATATACATAACTGATAATTATTTCTTCGTACGAAAACACATATGTTTTTTTATGAATACATTTCGTTTACACAATCAGTGTTATTTTAATGTTTATTTTGTTGTTATAAAAACGATAAATTTTATGCCGTATTTAAAATAAACATTTGCTTAAATTTTAAATACGGCATTTTTTAAAATAATCTACGTAAAATTGTTGTATTTCCATACAAAAAAATATTATATATTAAATAATAACATTTTCAAAATAATCAAATATTGTTTATTTTACGATATATATTTATAAAATATCGATTACAGATACACTGTTTTTCTTTTAAGAGTGCATTGTTTTTGAAATTATTAAAAACTACTTTTTAAATAAAAATTGAACAAAAAAAAAACGATAGTATCTTGCAGCTATTTGATATCTTGATAAAATATAATGTGTCAAAAAATATTTCCTCATCCTGGGAATTTCACTCTGAAAACGCTGATAATCAATAACGGTTTTCGTAAATATATATAAAAGCTTTTATTTAACCCAAAGCGTATATTCCCAAATAATAAGCTTTTGTTTAGCATGGTTCGAGTTTCTCTGTTTCCTGTAACTAATATTCGCGCACTATAGCTGACTTCAAGTAGATAAGAGTCAATAGAGAAAATCTTTTGGTGTGCCATAAAGCTAATATTATATTATCCATGGATATCTTAAACCTTTGTTAAAACAATAATCACTAATAAATAATCAATTTATATTTTAAAATTAAATTAGGAAAAAAATAGTTAATTAACAACAATTAATTAATAGTTTAGTTCTGTCGACACAAAATGAAGAGTTGTTGAATCGAAGCAATAAGATAAAAACCAGACCAATAATCAAACGCAATGGCTTTAAAACAATACCAAATTATGAAATACGAATAACTACAATTTGTCTTGTGAGTAAAGATAGACGACAGCAGAGATATAGTTCGTAAAAGGTTCTCAATTTAGGGCTGTGTTGTTTATTAATTGCTCAACGTTCATAGTAGTAGTGATATAATACGATTTGATCACCAATCAACGATAAAAATCTGCACCGAGAGAAAAATATGTTTTTAAAATAGTGTACTTAATATTTTTTAATACAATCTCACACTAGTTGTATTCAAAATTGAGATAAAAATTAACATATATTTACTAAATGGAAAATTACCAATACTTCGAAGTGATCAAAGTAATATTTCGAAAGAGGTTGATTTAGATAAATTTTTGCTTTGATTCCATGAGTTCTCGTCTGATTGATATTTTGAATAAAAAATGTTTTAACTTAAAACTTGTTTTGTACTCAATGTTTTTCATCAAAAGACAATTTAACATTTTAAAAAACATTAACTCGTTCTTAAACAATATAGTATGAAACGTAGAACTTGTTTTGTGGTAATTGATTTCAACAAAAACTTTAAAACTATTTCATTTTGTAACAAAATTAATAATAGAATCCGATTGAGAGACTTTGTACTTAGTTTCGTTTCATAGTTTCTTGTGGTTTAAAGCATCTGCCCGCATTTCCTTTGGCTTGTAGATTTTCGCTGACCGAAAACTCGATAGTTATTAATGACAAACACGGCTGGTTATTAGTTTCGGCTCAGAGCACACAATAAAAACGTGTTATGCTTACGGAATGATCTATGGTTGCTAGTTAATGTTGGCATAAAACTTTTTGACGAGCACTTAATTATGTAATATCCATAAACAACAAGTATACGAATATTTTTCTTTAGTATCATAAACCCTTTTTCACATGTTAACGATGTTTAAATTTATTTTAATAACGTAAATTCTTATTGAACTATAATTTATGTATGTACATACCATATGTAATAATATTGAAACACAAAACTTCATAAATATTTTCAAATCGAACAGCTATGAAATACCGCTATTATATTTATTTTATTTGTAAGAGATCCATTTTACAGAAATAATTCCTGTTTATTTTTTTTTAAATTAAATTATAATTCCATATTAAAACATTTAGCTAAAAGTATATTGTGAACAGCTGCAACGGCTTAGAGAGATATAGTTGCCATTAAAATACCAGCCCTTTTCAATAGACAGAAAGAAAAGTCTCCAATGATGTTTGCAACATTTTTTGAATTGTAAATATTACGTGACAAAAGGGGTAGCAAAAAAGACATTGATGAATTTATTGCTGCACTAAATACCATTACTGATTTTTTAGATCATTAATCACCCATTGTGGTACACTTGATTAGAGCTTTTTCTACTCGAGCAGGTGGGTCTGGGTTTAATTCTCGGTAAATTTATGACCTAAGACGTGGGTGTTTGCGATATTAATTTTCTTCAAATTGATCTCGATTGATCTTTCAACTTGAACATATTCTGCGCATTGGCATTAGGCGAAGAAGCAATTTTTTTTTTAAATTGAAAATAAAAAGTTTTCAAAAAGACAAACTGCTATAATTAAGATTAATTATAAAACTTTGCAACTTTTTCAAATAGTACAATTTCAGGTTGAAGAAAAAATTATAGCAAAAAATATTCTAATGATTTATAATAAAGTCTAAAAAATGACCCCTCCGGCGGCTTTCGTAATTTTTCGTCATTATAAAAATGTTATTTGAAAAACTTTTGGCTTCCATTTTTCACTCGTTATTATGGAAGTCATACAAAAATTGTGCGACATGCTTTACACTAAATAAAAGAAATCTCAGCAAACAAAAACGACGGTAAAAAAACTCCGCGACACTTCCCAAGAAAGAAAAGGGATGTTAGAAGCTGAGACAACAAATTAAAAGAGTTACATCGCGTGGGACACGGTGTAAGAATCTACTGACCGACTGTCCTGGGAAAGCTCAGAGTTATATTTCTCACAAGGCAGTAAGCACCCCCCGCAGTTGAGCCAGTCTCCCTATGGAGTATCCGAAAAATTAAGCTTCTTTGAAATATCGCTTTCGCCTACAGTCTACACTGTCAATGAAAACTCGGAAAGCTTTGATGTAAAAAAATGCGAGTTCGTTGACTAGTGTATTATTTTTTTATTCGTGAATATACATATTGTATTCGTCATTTAAAAAATGTTGACCAAAATCATCAAAATTACTTAACGTCAACAAATTTCTGCTATTTGCTCGACATTGTGTTAATCTAAAATTTAATAGAAATATCATTAGTTTTTACGCGTTAATTCAATAGTAATACATGTTTCCAAATTATGAATTAAAACAAAAACATATTCATACATATAAAAACATATATTGTATTGATATTATTGCTTGAAAAAACTTTATAATGACTATATTGCTTCATTTGATTGAAATAAAAGTTCATAATATTTTTATTTTATCGTTAGGTTGACATATTTTGAAGTCTCTTCATTAACTAGACATGTAAGATAAATCATATTTGAGGGAAATGTTGTTTGTTAACTCCAGTTTTTAGTATTACGACCTTGTTAGGGGCAGGTACTCTTTGATAAATGACGGTGAATAACGGTAGTACGATGAAAACAACCCAATAATACTATCATTCTCAACTTCGGAAAGTTGAACTCATTGTGCTATAATTATATTCTGACAATATAATTAAATTTTCACGAGTAAAATTAACTCTGAATAATACAATTTGCAATATCAATCAAAACTCTATTAAGTACTTTACAAATTTGATTTATTTTGTAATAAGAATAACAAATTGTTTCTGCTGAAAGTATACGCATCTTTCAAGGCTTTCAATTATCTGAATAATTTTTCTGTACACTTAAATATTCAAAACTCAATTTCGAAGCATATTTTTTTCTTGGTATCACTCGCGCATCGAGAGCTGGTCCATAGAAAAAGGTTTTCTGGGGGCTTAACATTGAATTCTTAGATGCGGAGAATGAATGGATGGTTTTCTGCACCTTATTGGTTTTACACATCTTATAAGACGGTGTGGTTAGAATGATGTTTATTTTTTCGGAACGACGGTTTTATTCATTTTAGATTTTGATAAAGGTAACATTGAAAACATATATGTTACGTTTCTGTTTTCGGTACAACGAAATACTTCACCATAACCTATAATGTGAGGTTTGAAAATAAAATATTCTTTCATTCATTTTAGCACAATATCTTACAATCCAAGTGTGAAATTATGTTTTTATAAATGTCCAAAGCAAATATTTATTTGTTAATTTTGAATCAACATCATATAATTAAATAAATAAAACCGAAGTTACATATTTTTTTCTATAGAACGATATCATTCACGATTCAATTAAACAATCTGCGTTAATAATCATGGTTATACGAAACATTTTCGTGCGAATGGAGCATGGATCAAACATTCCAGAGAATCTCCGGTTTCTTTTCATTGTAGAATGATATCCAGTGACAGCTATTGATCTGTATGTAGCTGTATAAAGATTGATAATGGTTATTCATTTACTTTAGAAAGTTCTACTCGATACTTTCTGTTCGAGCATAAATAATCATCGTCGTAAATTTGATACAAAAGTATACGTAAACACTTTTCTCAAGTATTTATGGACTATTTGAAATATAGGCTAAAATTCTTATACCGTTGTTATTGGTAGTAAACGTGAGTCAGAATTTTATAGTCGAAATAAAAATAGCTCGCTTTTTTTCAAATTTTACTCCCGTCGGTTAAAACAAAGCTTCCCTAAATCTCTCTCTTACAAAAGTTAACAGTGTGCTTTTATTTATTATAAAAATGGCACATTTTATTTGTGACCCTATCAAGATTTCAGACATAAATATGTTTTTCCAAATGCCTATACTTCGTTTTAGCCAACTTATTTTTCTTCTAAATTAAGTGCATTTTATATAACATTTAATTATACAAGGAAAGAATAAGTTTGTTAATGCAGTACTGTTTTTAGATAAATTAAAACACTTAAGATACTTATATCTTGATTTGATACATAAAACTTTTATCATGTTCATTCTTAATTCTAGGTGAAATAATAATTTATGAAAAAAACACATTTTTTTACTAATTCACGTTTTTTATCAATATCAGAATCCGTTTCGCCAATCAAGAGTATTATCTTGCTCCTCGATGAACACACCTGATCTTTATTAAAAATTTGGAATTAGTACAAAAAAGTATTCTAATACCCGTTTAAATTGTGTCTTTAATCTGTGATATCTTTGATATTGTTTTATATAAACAAAGGTAAAGATGTTTTATTTAATTAAGAACAATTTAGTAATGTTTATTTGAATTGTGTACGGTGATATACTTTATATATAATTCAATATTGCAGATTTTACTAAATAACGGACTACTTTTGATGATTTTCCATCATTAATGCAATAATAATTACTCAAATTTGGTATTATAATAATTCCTATTTAATTAAAAGATATTAAGCTCAAGCTAATCGTCCAATTCGAATGAAAAAAATATTTTCCGTAAATAAAACCTAACCTGTTCTTAAATACAACTATCGTTATAATGATAAAATAAGCCTGATGTCTTTTAATTGGGATACCCGTGGGACACAATGTAAACATGTCCCTCGATTCCCTATTACATTTTCGTACATAAATGAATATTATTTGAATTGTAGAAATTTGTTTTACGGCCATATTTAACCAAACTTCAAATGTCTTAATCCAGTGGACTCAACTCATGTAAAACTTAATATATCGTAATAATAAACAACGCAAATTAATTTAATTTACAACTTTCAGTTTTATACATATAGCTCTCATGTTAATGAACTTTTCCATGGCATAGTGTCATGTGTGCTATTGGTAAAATGGATGCCATCTGACGTGCGTACGACAAGTAATCGAAGGAATGGCCTCGCCTCGGTCCACCGCTCACACAATGAGAAAGAACGGTCGACCGTTTCGAATGATCGGGCTGTCCATTTATCACGATATTGCGGTACATCCCTCCGCATTATTTGTTGGACATTTTCTAACTTACGCCGAAGCAAAAAGTCATCATTTATATTATGTAATACCCACTGTTGCATATACTATTGTGGTACTAAACGAAAATTATATATCGGATACTTTTATTTCCAACAATTGTATGTATATGAATATGATTTCTATTTACATTAACTATAATTACCATAGACTGATCTTCAACAGCCTAAAAAATATGCAATATTTTCTGACAAGAAAACATAACAATATTAAATGGTTAATACAAGAGAAGTATTAATAACAGCTTTTATTGAGAACATATTTGAGTCTGCTACCGCTTTTACAGTATTTCATTTTTAATCTGTTGCTCGAACAGGTGTCCTTTGTTCATAACGAAAGGAAATGTTTGTATAGCTTTTATACCAATATTAAGAGAGAATTATGCGTAAAAGCAATATGAAGAACGATAAAACGGTGTAATTTATATAATGAATAAGTTGGTATTAAATATCCAGTCTATGTTCTGTAACAAATTGTTATTCAACTCGGGTAGGCTGTAAAACATTTCAAATAAAATCAGAGCGTATTCGCACTTAGAACCACTAAAAGTCACGACATGTTCACACATTGTTTGCCGTTTTCCAAAATATGAATCGTCGTTAAGCTCGTTTGTCTCGGCGAAGTTGCCTGCGTATAAATCGCGTCTCCTGGTACAAATGCTTTTATATGAGCAGGCTACTGCCACTGTATAAAACTGGTGCCGTTGTGCGTATACCTGTCAACGTGAGACGGTGAAGCTTCGTGTTTCAGTAGGCAAGGTAATTTAAAGCTCGACGATTTATGGAGCGATTCCATCCGTGGCAGCTTTCAATCCTGTTTTATGTACGTTCAAGTGCGCGCGCACACTTGGTTGTTCGTGTTTTCATCGCTCATTTTATAGACGTACACGTTTTTAACGTGATTTGATTTTAATCATGTTGTATCAGTTGAGTTTATGTTTTTCTCACGTATATTTTAACTGTACACTGACTGGCTATAAAAATGTATTTAAATAAACGTTCTTTACAAAAGATTTAACTTTTTCGCTTCATTAAACGCAATCATTTATTGCAGAAGAATATTACAATATAATTAATTTACTTTTACATGATATGTTATACGCTGGAAGCGTAACGTCTTAAAGCATGCTAGTGTCAAAAGCATGATGTTCACTTTATCTCCAACGTTGTTTATTGAGATAATTTTATTTTTCAATTTAAAAATAAAATGTAGTGAGTAATATAAGGGTCCTTAATTTTTTTCTCAAGCCATTTCTTGAAATTATTTATACAAATGTTAATCATGAAAGCTAGATTATTAAAAACTGTAAACGATACATCAATACTATATGTTAAGCATTATTAATTAACTTGAGAAAATACATTTATTTAATGATGCAGCCCCATATCACTCACAAAAAATCAGTTAGAACCTGCATTTACTTTCAAGTTTGATTTAAAGATTGCAACCTTTATCTGAAGTTTGAGTTGTTGCGGAAGAAAACATAAGTAAAATTTACAATACAGACTGATGGTTCTTAATCAAACTTTTATACAGCACTTCTACATAAGTGTCGTATAGAAGTTTAAATAGTTGACACTTTTGAGTTTCGAAAATCCAGATTTTCCCGAAATAAAGGTAAAACGTGTTACATTTAAGCAGTAATGAAAAATTATCATTAAATTCGTGGTGGTGTAAAAGTATAAAGATCTACATATTAACATATATGTATGTGTAAATTCATTTTGTTGTTTTTACAAAATTTATATTTTTTCATTTAAATAATATAATATTAGTGAGATTGTCAAACGTACGATAAATAATTGTACTAATATTTTTATGCGACTGCTACATTAAGTTTATAAAACGTTTCTATACGCAGTTATCATCTTTTAAACAATTCTAACCATTAACTAACGTTCAGATGCATTTAATCTTAGTAAAGTGTGACTAAAAATGAATGTTTTGGGATGAAATCTCTTATGTCACAAATTTCTTTGTTTCAGAACATGATAAAAATATGTGTTAGTCGATTTTCATCAAATCAATTATTATGGGGAAAGCCTTTATGCAATGCATGGGAATATTTGGTATTTACTTTGGTATATGACTTTTATCGAGTACTTTTACTATAGTTATTTGATATTTTTTAGGAAAACAACTTATTTTCGACAGCTCAAGATTGATCCTTAATATTTCTATAAACTGTTTGTGTAATTGTAGACAAGGAATCTAAAATCACAAAGAAAATGGCATATGGGGATTGTTCAAAGGTCATTAGTTACTATAACTAATGTTAACTTTAAAAGTAAACTACTTAACGTTATTTAGTTTGTTTTTTTATCATATAATATATTCACTTGTTTATTTTAAAAGTATGTTTACGGGCCCATATTTCTTAAGAGATAGTATTGAGATTTTTTCATTCTTGTTCTTTTATACCGGCATAAAAAATACACCCTAAGGCTGTGCAAATTGACTGAGCTTTCTCTAAAGCTGGAAGAAAGCCAGATTCTTTTTTTCTCGTATGATACAAATATAACAATTGATCTGTTTACAAATGGATAAAGCGAAACAAATAGAGTTTTAAACTTTTAACAGATGGCATTAAATAAATCTTTATATTCCGAGAAATCATTTTCTAGTTTTTTTTTATATAAAATATTGTCATCAATAACGATGACATAGTAAAGGACATTTATCACTTTTGAGCTTGTTGTCTATTGGAGCGTTTGAAAAGTTTCTGGTATTAATCAATTTTTTCCTGCCGTCGTTTTCTCGGTCAAAATTATTTATTGTATAATATTTGGTATTCCCTAACTATTCTTTAAGCAAATCCATTTTTTATAAGTCGAAATTTCAAAAGCAAAACAAAATCTGTATTTACTAATGATTAAAAAATACTAAGCAATGAAAAACGAGTGCACTTATGATATGTAAAAATGCTATAAGTGGTAAAAATAGAAATTAGTTAATTTCAATTAAAACATATATATTTAAAAAAAAAACCCCAGAAGGATTTATGTCTCTAATTTTATGTTATCTTTTTCTCTCAATCTGTTGTAAATTTTATAAGAAAATGCATTATTTTTGGGTGAATTTTAAATATTATAGTTAATCCTTTAGTTACGGTTGAAATCATTGACCTGCATAATTATGCTAAACAGATTAATTGGGTTCAACCCACATTGGACCACACTCTGTGTATCAATTTACAAACAAAATTTTCGGGATTCCTTAAAGCTTAGGAAAACTCTCGTTTTGTATTTTAGTTTGCTCTAAAATGACTTTGAATTTAGACGAACAATACATTTTAAATCTTCTTTTTATTTATTAAGATTAAGTCATTCTTTTAATTTCAATTAAATATTTTTTTATTATTTAATGACACATGAATAAAAAAAAAAAATATTATATATGTCAAGAGTTTGCCGTTATGGTTTTTGATATAATATTATTTAACTATCATAGATACGAATAATAAAATCAAATAATCGCACACTTGTTTTATTGACCGAAAACATTATACCCATTTACTTTACAACAGTTGTAACATAAAAAAACGCACTTAAAATGTTAATATGGATAAACGTTTTATCGGAAACATTCAGGCGCGTATTTTTACGATCAAATTAATTGAACCGTTTTATCATTGAGGGTTTCCACCTTTTACGAAATACTCAAGTGTTTATCCTATTATAATAACGTGTTTTCTTGTTAACAAATTTCAAGCAGGTTTCAAATTTTCATGAAAATCCGAAGTTCCCCTGGCCCGTTAAATTTTCGTGAAATGGTGTTTACCTTTTCATACAAGAAAAACGCTGAGCGGTTTACGCAGGTGGATGGTTGATCGATGAGGTTACTTGACTTTTAAGGTATCTTTAACTTCTGCGACCTCGGTATAACGAAGTTTCTTCCTGGGGCAACTACTTCGGCATCTTTTACGCAAACAGCTTTCGGTAATTCTTTGCTCGCATATCATATGCTAACATTTTGCAAGATTTAATTTAATAAAAAAAACACTCAAGAAACCTTACTGGAACTTGGCCTCCATTTAAAAGTTTTTTTACAAAGGAAGTTCCGTTGGCCATCAAAAATCTTTTTAATAAAAAAAAATGTAGCTTGAATCTGAAGAAAACATTTTAATCTTTTAAAGTTTTCAATAAAATTTGTCAAAACTTTCAAAAGTATTACTACATAATTCAATACTATATAATCGAAAAGTTTTCTACATTTCTCTATCGCTATAATTAAACAGATCATTTTGATTCCAAGCGTCCATAATAAAAACAGGTTTGTTTTACAATAAATAGTAAGTTTTTATATTTAATCATACACATACACTATAGATGTATTATTTCATTTAAGTCTGCTACACAAAAAACGTCAAAATCACATTTGATATCGAAAGATTACACAACAATAAATATTTTATTCCCAACCTTCGTGCCATCCCATTTTTGTCGGAATTACCTTTAGCTTATTTTTGTCATTCAGATACAGATATTATTTAACGCCAGTCATCTCACACTTCGTTTCAGAATAACAGAAATAAGAAAAATATACGCTATACAACATTTTCATTTTCATTTAGACCCAATAAGTCAAGTCGTATGTGACGCAATAGACAATCTGGCTCTCATTAACATAACTTCGCTTCGCGAAAAAGATAGTATCTGCCTAACAGGATTTTCATATGAAAATCATACAACTATGATTTTAAAAAGGAGTGAAACTGTCTCCTAGTAATAAGATTCTGTTTTGTGACTTTTTAATGGAAACTTAAAAACGCCGATAAAGTTTGTAAACATTGACTTATATTACGTGTGCAAAGTACACGAAGGTTTTCTTTCATACGATGTGCATAGTTATTATCCTATAATTTTATAATTACGACTCTATTTATTTAACGATTCTGTATTAAACAGAAAGTGTTTGGAGTGAATTAATGAGAGAAAACTATACATACAATGACAGCACATTAAACTAAGTGCATTCCTTCTTCCAGGAAAGCAAATTAAGAAGTTCTTTTTATTTTCTTCAATACTTTCTCAAAAGCGATTATTTTTTGGGTCTCCTGTAAAACATGAAATCGGATTAGGAAAAGGTTGCAAAGGTAAGAAATAAAAATACCATCTCGAGGAACTTTATTGACCCCTCACAGTAAAACACATTTATTGGAAGAAGTTATCCCGTATTTTGACAAATATTTCTGTAGTATTATATAAAGATATTTACAGTTTCGATAGTGTCTATCCACTATGTTTTTGTGAAATATTTTTTTGTAAACATGTTAATCGTGTTGTTTATTACTGCGTATGTGTAATAAATAAGGTTTGTATTATAAATATGTATAATTTAGTTCTTTTGTGGATTGGTTTTGATTAACAAAAAGCCGTGAAAAAACATTATTTATTGAATAAGCGGTAATTTGGTGAAATAGAAAAGTTATCAAATTTGCTTCAAAAAACTTAAATATATATTTTAGACTCTCACGATGCTCTTAGCAAGTTGAACTCTTTCTTACATTGCAATTAATTCTTAAGTAGGTCTTAAATTGTACCAAACATTATTTTTTTTAAATAAAGTTAAATTTAACTTAATTATTGATTCTTTATACGTTGTTTTCAGTTGTTAAATTGTTATATAAAAAATGATACTAACTTTATTAGCTTATTTAGTGAATGCGAGACTCTTTATCGAGCTTAAGTTACAAATACCCAACCAACAATAATACAATGCTTATTAACATATTATATAGTTTCGTGTTTTATGCCTATTAAAACTGAAAACACGATTTTTACTTTGCTTTCTTTCCTTTGATATCCTCCCGCTAATTAGTACACTGTAGCTTGTTCATTTAGATTCTTGGGCAGTACGCAATAAGAACTGTTAAATTACAGCAATATATTTAAATTAATTATGTTCAGCGTATATATTTATTTATTTGATTCGATTCAAGTAAAGTCGAAACAACTATTTCTGGTAGTAAAGTTACATAAATGTTAAAATATGTATTTCAAGTTCTCAGTAATACTTAATTTGTGATACCGTTATATGTTTTTTCACAAAAAAGGCTTAAGTATAAATATCTGTAATTTGATTCAAATATTTATCTAGGACTCAAACTCACATGCAATATACTTTTGTACTTACCGTCACCATAAATCACGTAAATAACGCAGGCTTAAACAATTAAGTGAATAAATACTTCTTACGCTATCAACTGGTTAGGAAATATATTTTGTTGAAACAGCCAAAGCTGCCATGCATGTGCTGGGTATTAACTCTTGAACAAATACGGAGTGCCTACGAGTAACAAGATTACATTTTGATCCTGCGCTGTGGCTCTACGATTCTACTGCAAATAAATAACCATTGGCAGTCGCCTTAGGAAAGTCCATTCCTTTTAGTAATGACAATGATCCTCTAAAAATAATAGCGCTGTTGATGATGGGTTTAATTTGAACGCTATCACGTACCTCTCGCGACGTGCTGGGCGAGCAAAAAAGATACTCTAAATCGATACACAGACTGAGAGCGATAGACTTACGCCAGTAATAAATTTCCCGTAAAAAATTTCTCGATTCAATTGATTTTTTGGATTTTTAATATTATCCAAGACATCTAAGAATTGAATAAATTCACAAGTCATGTTATTCAAATTTATCAACCACTAAACAGCGAATGTTTGACGATTATGGTCCAACAACCCTAATAAATATTTCAATCGACAATTCTGTGTTGCCTGCAAGCATGAGTGTAATGTACCTACCCAAACACATGAAATATTTGAATACATTATAAACGTGTTAGTGTAAACTAAAATTATCATTGTATCAATAAAACACGTTGTTAAATAACTTTAGTTTATCATTATTACAATATGCTATATCTAGACTGCACAACGCTATTACAGATATAAATTAGATTTATTTCGTCCAGCTATGTCATTTTTATTCGTATAATTGTCTCGAATTTAAAATTTTCAGTCTTGGGTGACAAATAACAAGTACAGTCACTAATTAATTTATCATAATTGCGCTATTAGTCCTGGTTTGTAATTCAAAATACAACATGCTTGTCGGTTTAAACTGCCATTTGTTAGTTCTACAAAATCGTAATTCTTATTTTACATAAATGTACGTGAAGTCTTAAGTCATAACTTTGCTGTTCCATTTTGAGAGAAATAACATCATAAATCGTATTTGCAGAAGAGCTTTTCTGTGTAAGAATTGTGAAAATTTTCTAAAAATATCCATCGTAAACACTGGTCACCATTTACCTCAATATGAATAAATAAGTATGTATGAAAATATAACAATAGCACATTGTAAAAATTATCAATTCAATAGATTTTTGTTATAGCGACAACAAACCAAAATATTTTGAATATAAAATTAAAAACCTAATTAATATAATGTTTTTTATTTGATTTTATTTATTTGATCCTTATAAGAACGACAAATTTGATTGAAGGAAATCAATCACAAAATATAAAGCAACACGTTATTGGTAGAAATAAAATATTTTTTATCGTTTCAAAATTATTTAATTCTACAAAATCTATTAAAATGTGGAATAAAATACGTAATATTTTATTCAAAAATTGCCAAAGACGCACACAGAAAGTGATAATAAAATATTTAAAGACACGTTTACGTTAAATACATCTCGACAAAGTTAGTTGCTCTTAAAGATATATTTTATATTATTATCTAAGCAAGGAACTAAAAATTTCTCTCCAGAAATTAAGGTCTCAATCTTTTTTTACAGCTGTCAGTACTTTTATTATTTTATTATAAAACAACTTCTACATTTAACGGATTTTTCAAATGAATAAAAGTGTTTTTAATAAACAATGCAATATTGTCCAAATTATAAATATCACAAAAATTCGAATGAAATTGATACTTTATTTAATAAAACGTTAATTGTATTTATCGAAGAAATTACTTATCACCTTTTCGTACCACATTAAAGGAAAAGGTTTTATGCTTTCTAGTTGTGGAAAAAAAACTAAAATTCAATATTATTCTAGCTTATGTAAGAGTCGATTGTCCCACCATCACCACCCGCGTATCTTACCGCAATGTTAAATGTGTAAATAAAAATTGTTGAAAGTGAAATGACGTTAGGGATTCAAATTTCTGATAATTAAGAAGAATTATAGTATCCACTAAATAAACGGCTGTTGATTAATTAAATGACAGTGCGAAACTGTTGTGAAAATATAATATACACTAATTGCTGTAATTATACAGACAAAATGTACATTTCTGTATTTGATATGTTCACAACACTAATAACTTCAGTGTACAAAGTTGTGAGTTCCAGGGTTTGCTGTATAATAAAGGTTGTTAATTTTAATATTCAAACTACTTCTGGTGTTTTATTTGCAGCTTTGTGACTATCTCATTAGAGTGGCGAGCTCTTACCCGTGAAGTGACGCCGTAATTCAAAACGTGTTTTTTGATGAATCTTCAAAAACCACCCTCCACTTTTTTCGCTGAATTAATTCAAGATTCTTGATTATTACTGAGATTTTTATAAAAACGTTTGTCCATTTTAAATTTGAATTCATCTCCTTAAAAAAATAATGAAACGGAATAAAATTTTACGAAATTCCTTTCATTGTAGGTTTATTTAAAGTCATTGAATTAATGCAGAAGGTATATTTTTTTAACTCGAAACCATTTATAGTCTTTGAAGAAAAGAATTAAATTTTTATTCATTATATTTTTGTAGACTTCATATATTTTATAATTCATCATTTTTTTGACATCTAGTCAAATATTGCAAAAATAACAAAGATAATTGAATATCCTTATAGGCATTTAAAGTTAAAAAAATCATCTGTCTTTGTTTCATTTCGTTTTTAAGAGTAACAATAATTTTATGGGAGTAGTAGCATAATCTTTCAATAAATAAATGGTTTGTTCAGAATTTTAATAACTACGTTTGGTTTAATACGTAATACAAATTGGTATCTTTGTATTAACTATTATTGGTAGTGAATAAAGCTTACAATAACATGCTGTCAATGGAATTACAAAATAGACAACCAAATTTAAGTAATGCTTTGTAGTTACATATACATATCAAAAAATATGTTTTTATTATCTGTGATATTTTGCTAACGTTCAATAATTAATATCAAATCACTACATGTTTTCGCTGTTTCGTATTTGTGTAAGAAAACAATCGAAGTAAAAAAAACATATTTATGTGTCCTTATTGATTTTTTAAATTGCTTAATTTCGTACTTTTTACTTTCAAAAATCTGGCGTTATGAGTTTTCAATGTTTTATGCAAACCTTCAATCTATATTTCGAAAAATAAACTTTTTTCTATAATAATACCAAACGGTATGATGTTTTTGTTGAATGTAAGAAATCACGAATAATCGATATTATCACTGAAAAAAGTTTTATAGAAAAACAATGCTTTTATATAATCAATTCCTAATAGAGATTCTGCGACCGGTGATACAACATATCTTAGATGTGATGCACTGATTCGAGAAAATTAATTCGGCTTAACAGTCACCTGCATATTGCGTTCTACAATATGTCACATCTCAATGAGTTGGGTTTTGACTGCCAGTGGCATCCCATAGAAATGCTCGATCGAATCGGGACAACATGTTCTGTTGACAATGTAACAAACATCAAAGCATTTTTAGTATTAATATGCAAACAATTTTTCCAGTAATTGTAGCGGCCAAAAGAAAACATATACAATAAAATATCACCGTTATGAATCAGTCTCAACAAAATGATATTAGAAAATTTATCACAAGCTTTGTCTTAAGTTTATTTAAAATAAACTTTATCTTTATATAATAAAGAATAATTTCTATTGTAATGAGGAAACGGGTATGAGTGAATCATGATAAGTCGGCTCGAATAAGTTAGGGGAAAATTAGAAGAATTTATACACTTGCTCGAATCATTACGATGACAATGTGCATTTGATAATTAAAATAGTTTATTTTTGGACCGTTGACGAATTTTTGATTTAAATATTCATATTTTTACTCACGCTTAAACATATTTTAACTAATTGATCAAATCGACTTTTAACTGAGAGAGCATTCATTGGTACGGTTAAAAAAACCATATATTTTATTCTTTGAGAATCATATCGATAATATTAAGCTATAATATATGCTGGTGTCACGTGAACATTGCAAATATTGTCCTTGTATTTTAACTCATTAAAAAAAAATATTTTGTTTACAAAATGACATTTGTAAATTGTCTTAATGAAACAAATATACACTTATATTTTCTTATATACATAAAATCTAAAATATATGTATCTTTATGTCAATGCTGCTCCAAAAACATTTTTTTCTAAATAACAATCATAAATTCTTCATTTGTTATGAAGAATTTCTCTATCTCTGCACGCATCAGTTTGTCTTTATATAACTGAAAGCATAAATGTCCATAATTTCAACGTTAACAATAATTTATACTACTTAAAGCATGCTGATACGCCACTGATGTATAGCCCACAATTCTGATTGAGTTCTTTGAAACCTTTTTTGTGAAGTAGTGTTTCGTTGTAGGGATGCTTTCAGTTGTTTTCTATTTTTTCAAGAATCCCATTAGCCTCGAGGGATTCGTGAAGTATATGTCCTAAGCAGACGGATAAATAAATAAGTTTTTTCATGCTAAATTACGTCTTTAGCAACAAATGGGTTGGAACTTAAGTAATATTGTCAAATGATTAGATTTCACTATATCTAAGCTTATCTTTTTTAAATTGGACTGTCAATGTTTTATAAATTCAAATTATGCATAGACGTAGACATTGTTTAAATTAAACATTTAAAAGGTTATCGAGACTTAATTTCAAAATAGTTAATCTGAAAAAAGATCAGTCTAGGTTATCCTAAATGTTTTCAAGTGTTCATCTTATTTATTTGGATACAAACTTACTTATAAAGAAGGTAATCTTGAGATGCAATCGAAATTAACTTATATATTTCAAAATATAGAAAATCAACACGTTTATATTTCAAAATATTGTACACTATTATTATATTAATTTCTTATTAGGTTGCAGTTTGATATGGATGTATAATCGAAAGGATACATTTTTGTAATACTTTAACATCTACTTAACCAACTGGTTATAAAAAATTGATGCACCAAGATTTTGGTTAACGACTAGACCTTTTGAAGTCCAATACTTCTATCATTACACTTTGTGAAAAATTAGGGATCGAATGACTTAATAACAACCAATTCTAGTAAAACAAAATGCTCTTTTATGACTGTACGCAATCCACATTATGGAGAAAAGATATTAAAAATAAACAAAATTTTATTTTCTTATTAAAGATTTTGACTGAAGGTGGAATTTCAATATTAAATTTGAATCGTTCATTTTTTTTTACAGCGATCAAAATAATACTATTCTTTAAAATACCCACTATTTAAATCAGTAGACATTTCCACGTTCCATCATTTCCACCTTTGAACGATAGTCACATCCAATTTCAAATGCCTATTAAATATTTATTCGTTTGTGTGATTACTTCCCCAACTAATGGAACGTCATTAAAATAAAAGCATTAATCCATATTGCCATCAATAGCTTTTGGCTTTGTATTAATAAATTTATTTCTTATATATATACGATACATTTATTTACCAAGCGTTAGTTTATCCATGTATTTGAAGATCTGAAGGTGTCGAAGGCGAAACCCGTGTCATTAATGACGAAACTTGTGAGAACATAAAAAAATAACTTAATTTTCAATTTTTGTTTCATGCATATTTAACATCAAACATTATCCTAGATCGAAGTTTAGAAAAATTCAGGAACGGAATAAAATGAAAATTTACCGTTTTTTTCGAAAGCTTTATTTAATTTAAAAATATAGTTTTAGCAAGCATTCATGCAAAAAAACCAAAACTAAACATCATCATTGAATGACATTTACCGTCAAGCTATCTCCGACCTTTTATTCCAAATCCCTTGATCCATTGTACTCGCTTCTAAAATCCCTGCGCTAAAAATATAGTTACGAAGGCGTTTTTTTATCATGCTGTTGTTTTTACAGCTAGATAGACTGAAGAAAATTTAAAAAGCAAAACGGCAAATTAATCTAGAATGTTAAATGATCCATGTTATCGTTCCCTATGTAACACCCGAAAGCACTCAAGTCACCAGAAGCCTTGATTGTTTTCACGGCGCGTGACTTTGGGCTCATCCTAGAGTAAGGATTGCAATATCGGTATTGCCAAAACCGGGATCACGGTATTTACATTCTCGTTTCAATACTGATATACCGGATTTGATAATGTCAAAACCGGTATGTTGGTAATTAAATTTGAACAAAATTAAAAAAATATTCAACATACAAATCTTAGCATTTTACGCTGCTGTAGAAAAAAGTACGTAATTACCTAGCACGCCGGATATAATTTGCAATTATTAATTTAATTAGTTATTGACGAGTTAATTCGTAACTGGTGGGTTGAACACGAAAAAATTTACGAGATATTTCGTCTGTGGCAGCCGCCATCAAGTTAAGGAGCGTTTTTTCTATGAGTTGCTAGACACACACTTTTTGTCTTTATCCTCTTTAGAAGCACGATTTAATATAATATTCTATATGATTACAATTCATTTATTATAGTATAACACTGTTCGTTGGCCCGCATTGGTCCTTAAAAAAGGTGAATCTATTTGTCGAATTCATGATCCAAGTTCATTTTAAAATTTTATTTTTGATTTGTTTGATACACATTTTAAATTGTATATTTTCTCATGTTAATTACATCACTATTTTTTTGTATGATAATATTTAAATTTGAAGTATCGAAATACCGGTTTTTTATATATTCGTCTGGTACTGCCAACCCTACCCATAAAGCTCCTACAATGTACCAACAACCTACAACATACAAAAGCACACCATGCCTTATATTGTATTATAGCCAAAGTCGTCTCCACCAACTGAGGTGCAGAAATGTGTAAATTTTGGTCCACCACATAGAATCCTTTTTCTATTAAACGGAAAATATATCAGTTTTTATTATTTAGCGGTAGATATTATAAATTAGGAGTAAAAACAATATTGATGTTAAAAAAATAATCTTTCAATAAAAATAATACACATTCTTCATGGAAGTCCGACTTTCTCGAATATAAAAAATGTTTCAATTAATTGAGTTATTAATTTACTTTATGTATGTGAATAATAAAGCATCACTAGGTCTTAAAAAAAATATAAAGTTCTCTGCTATAAATAATCAGAAAAATATATCAAAAATTTAAAAAAAGACGAATATTTTATTGCTTATTATAAAAATTACTTAAAAGAGTGATTATAATCATTCAAAATTTTCATGATTGTCACTAACTTTCTGTCCCTTATGATTTTGTAACTTTTTGTTACTATATGACGTATAATATTTGATTGAATAATTTTGGCGGACGGTTAATTTATTATTTCAATTAATATTTTTTCTCATTAAGAGGTATCAATCACTTGGAAAAGGTGAAATAATAAAGTTATCATTTTTTTTTATGAAAATGAACTTCCAAGATGTTACCACCGAATCCATCGAAAACAGAAAAAAGGCATCACTTACTATCAATAACCAAACTTAATATTAATACACAGTGAAACTCGAATAAATATGAAATAAAATCTTATATAGTAATAAAACTAAATATTATATGAACACATGTGTACATACCTATTGGCTCAGCCAAGACAATGCCAATAAATAACATAGATACCAAAGTGACGAAGGCATTTAACAAACGACTAGCACATATAACAAAGCAATTTTCATACGTTTTCCCGTATTTGAGATAACTTTGAAACCAAAAGCGTTTCAAATAGTTGTAGGGAAACCTTCACAGAAAACCACAAGCAAATCTGTTCTGACGGCTGGGTCTTGGAAAATGTACTCTTACATCCTGGCTCATGACAGAACGAGCGCAATTACATATGGTTTTATACATATGTATACATACGTATAGTATTTATTTATATAAATAAATTCATATATATGAATCCAGAATTAGTTATTATGATAACCTGTCTAAACTAGCACTCAAACGTTACATATCATTATTACCTGTCTGTTCACTACTAAAGAGGGCTATCCATGTCATCCTCAATTACTAACATATAAGTGTAATGCCGGCATTGTGCCATGAAATATTAAATGCGTATCTTTAGAAAATTGCGGTATCTCCAATTACATCTAAAAGGCGATTCTTTATAATTAATTTAATAAAGGCCTTTGTTCAGACGCTCTTTGAAAAGACGTTGTAATATCATTCTCCAGTAAATCTACTAAAATGCTTTTTTTACATATTACATAAACGCACATTTGATTTTCTCTGTGTTGATTTTAAAACAAAAAAAGCTCATTTATATGAGTTATACAAAAATAATTATAACTATTTAGTTTAAAAAAACAGTTTGCAATAGTTTTGAGCTACCTTTAATGTTTATTATCAAAAAAAGATCCATCTCTGGACATTTTTTTATCCAAATTCCATTTTTTAAATTTTACTCACTTGTTTTAACTTATAGGACGGCCACTTCAATTTTTTGAAAAAAAAATAACCATATAAAAAGCCAATGAATTATTGTGTTTTTTTTTTTAAATCGTTTATTTGTTTTAATTTATATATATTCAAATAATGCTAATATCCTTGATGCATAGAAATATTCGTTCAAATGTTTTCATAAAAAATCAACGGTCCTGGGACATGATAATGATATATCTCATTAGATATATCATTATCTCTTGTTATTAAAAAAACTTCAGAATTCTCAGTTTATATGCATCAAAATATCTGTACTCAATATAATCGTGTATCTGTTTTTTTATAATCGAAACATTTTATTTCATACGATATCTTTACATTGTTTTCATTACTAAAAAATAAATTGAAGTAATCTTTAGAATATTATGAAAACAAAAATATTTTAATAAATATCAAAACTACGAACATGAAATTACTAAGAACTTGTTAAAATGTTAACTCGGACATGATTTTTTTATAATTTTTTGAAGCGCTTGTTGACTTAGTTGTGAGTCAACAAGCGATAATTATGGAGATAAAAATTACATACAAGAGAATATCAATTTGTTCTACCATATTAAATATATATTTAATACATTTTTTTGTTGAAACATAAATATACACAACAAAACACCGCTGCTTGAATAAAAACAAAGAAATACATTTTAGATTATTATTAATTTATTTATGTTTTAATTTTTCCTCTAGTTTATGTTCCACATGTTTTTCACACAGGGCTATTTAATAAAAGTGCACATTTATCACTTTGCGCCAGCCTATTTAATCTAGAAACTTTAATGCAGTAGCATTATATAGTAGCGTTATATTATTCTCGATAATGCAGTAAAACAGCATACAACAAGATATCGCAAATATTATAAATCTTGTATTCAGGATCATTTTACTTGTGATTAAGATAAGAATAAGAAATAACGATTTTTTTACAATATTGAATTTTTAGGTGTGGTCAAGTTTCATTATTTTCAACATAAATCATAAACTCATATTACAGAAAATATTTTTTGCAACAACTGTAAATTGATCGGTTTCACAGTGTTTGGTGATAATAATGATTAAGCAAAATGAATACGATACCAAACCAAACAAAATCCACATGTATTAAATTACACAGACGAGTTTAAGATAACAAAGAAATTCTTTGTACATACTTATTTCAGCAGTTCACATATCAAACCGTGTCAAGTATAATCGCTTAAATTTTATTTTAAAAATATGCATACTCTGTCAGTATTACTCACAATTACATTAAATAAAATATTTATTATGCGTAGTAGTCACATATTGAATAGCCTGAAAAAAAATCAATGATAAAGTAAAAATCTATCTTTCAAATTATTTTTCATATAGTGTTACTATTTTCATACGCTGAGAAATCACGTCAATAATTTAGACATTTCCAATATCTCTATCATGGGACCTATATCTACGTTTTAGAAACTTGATACCGTTCTTCGTCGCATCAATCTTGTTTTTCTTTTATTCAAAACATTTCTTCGTTTCTGAAGCTTTCGGCCTATTTCATAGAATATATAATCGGATCCTGTCTCTCTTGACTATCTCATTCCCGAGGCTGTCATCCCACATTGACAAAGATGAAGAAGTGGAAAAGAATATGATGTATTATTGTTTTATTAATGCTTCCTGGATCAATTATTTACTTATTTTTTTAATATTACCAAATGAACTATGTATCTTAGTTTTATTAAAGACTTTTAATAAGGTAAAAAAAAGTATTTTAGTTTTACAATAATTTAATAGTTTAAAGCTATTTGGAGTATGACGAAGGCATTCGCCGAAATAGTTGTCAACTATATAGTAAATCACAATTCAATCATTACCTTTAAATTAATTAACTTAATACCTTTAAAATTTTCCAAATAACACTTTTTAATTTTTAAATAGTTATTTAGTTTGTCTTAATAGTAATATCGTTTCTAAATATCTTTATAAACTGTTTCCTAATCATAAATATCTCATAAATTCAAGCTTCTAGTTAGGCATCCATATTTTAAATTTATTTTATTATGAGCGTGATTAAATTTCATCGTTTCACTACATTTACTTCGATAAAAAAAAAATTACACACAATTTTAGACGTATTTACGTATAACGTATGACGAATCAAATGATTTAGAAAGTCTGCTATCGACGTGAGAGGAAATCCTTTAATTACATAACTAACGAGTCAAGTGTGTAATCTATAATATATCTTTTCAAATTTTTAATTATACATTGATAAAATTTAAGTTGACGTTTGCTTAATTATGTTTATTTATTTAAAATTTAATGTTATAAAATAAACAAATATTACTCAGGAACATTTATTTATATATTGTTTTTATTATAAAAGGAAAATTATATCAGTATATTCACCCTCATTTTGCGAATGTTATTTTTTGTGAAACTTCCAATAAAGTGGCTTTCCAATCGACTGACGCTAATTTGGTGACCGATAACCATTTAAAACGCGTGATCCATGTAGTGGCTAATGAAGTAGAAGATCAAAGGTTTTGATCATTTGTTATGTTGGAGAGTTAGTTGTTTCTTCTCATCCAACGAAACACAAATAGGATGAACGTTTTTGATTTAGAAATCGGGATTCTCGAAATTAGAAAATTATTAAGCATTTTTTAATATTTTTTAACAAAGATTAAAAAATGCTGAAACTAAGTTATACGTAAATAGTAACTGAATAATTCTGAATTTTCATTTGTTTTCTAAAATTAAATAGTAAAGAAAATTACCATTTCATTATATTTGTTTCAAAGAATTCGTTTTAAATTATAATTATTTCTTTATTAGAATAGGCAAGTAAAATACCGTTTATAAAAGTAACGAGTTATGCTTGTTTCTTCTCTTTTTTCTATGCGGGGTTTGATTATAAAATTGGTAAAAAAGAATGGACAAGATAGTTCAAATGGTATAAATGTATTTAAATTAAACAGCGTTTATGTTATTTCGATAACATTATTGCATTAAACATCAAAAGGTTAGTATTTTGCTAGTTAAAACAAACTTTAAAATATATTGTTTCTTCTTAGTTATATTAACTCCATTTTTATTATGTTTTTTTTATCATTTTTTGTTGTAATACTAAGAGTTCATCGTACATTTTATGGTAAGTATCGTATTAATTCAACACCCCATAGATTGACTTATATATGTTTTAAATAAATCCATGAAGATACCTATGTAATGTTTCTAATTTCTTGCAAAACAAAACTATAAGAAGATCTCATAGGTTTTAAAAACTTTTCGAAAAACGAAAAGTCTTCTTTCAATGATCACAACAAAAATTATGACTAAATATCATTTTTTTGGCTCGTGATATTTAACCATTTCAAAAAAAGACATTTATTTTTGATTTTATGATTCAATTTTCTTTAAAGTTCAATAATTTGTGGATTACTTTTTAAGCAAATATTAACTTTTTTTAGACGAACTTTGCTTATACTCAATTACTTTTTTTTTTAATTCCTCGAGTTTGTATATGGCTGGTTATAATACAACGAATAATGTTATCCATAGTGCAACAATGTATATCATAATATTATGTATGTTCTTTTTACTCGGTTCATTTCAATATGTTTTGATTATTATTTTACATTTTAAATATATACAAGTTTTTAACATATTCATTACATAGATGTAGTAAATTTCATAAGACTTGTTATGATTGTTTTCAATTACAACTTGAAAATGAATAGAATATGATCCGTTTTACAATATATTTTATGCGTTGTAAACCAGCACTTACTCCGGTTATTAATATTAAGCAATGATGGAAAGCTGTTCGAGGTCCAATTAAAATTCTGTCACTTCAATTGAATCGGTTCGGTACGGTCAATGTACACATAACAAATCCTATATATTGTCATACCGCAGGCACGGCTTCAGGATTCCATAGCCAAGCGGAGGAACGTCGTTTCCGAGGACTGTCGCCCAACCGCATCTGGGTCACGGAATCCACTTCATCAATATTCTAATAGCGGAATCTATACCAGCTTAGTGGACGCTTCCTGTCCGCCTGGTAAAGGTACACCCTCAACCCCTGTATGTGTGAACACATTTGTGCGGTTCACCACCACCTCACACTTTGCACCGTAAATATTACATACTTTGGTCTCACGCCCACAACTTCAATGCAAACCTTCCGTGCCTTCGACCCGCAAACCCAACGAATAAAATGAGAAAATTGAAATGAATCCGAAGTGTTTTACGGTCGATTTGCACACCCCCGCCATGAGAGTATAAAAACACTAAATTTATCATTTTGAAACACGTTTAATAAGCCGTTTACTTCTCTTACCGTCTACGGATATTATTGATTTTGTAACCCTTATAGATAAAAAATGGTCCAGAGATAACACATCTACTAGAGTAGTTATATCACATATTTTTTAGAAGATAATAACTAACTGAAAATGACACATTCATATTTTACAAAGAAATTATTTTTCCACAGCCAATTGCATAATGCTCAAAAAAAGCTTATTTTTTACAATAATTATCATTCGAATAAGCATAATTCTAATGTTAAAATCGTTAATTTCTTTATGTTTGGCTAACGTGGAATCAAATTCGAGTTTCTTGGCTTGGAACACTACACATCTGGGTCAGAGTGACAATATTAAAACACAAAATTACATTTCCTTTTTACGCGGCACATTGGAATTTGACTGGATATTGCTGTAATAAAGTTTTTAATATCGTGTTTGTAATAACGTTCTACCTTTCGACGGATATAAAAAAGTTTTGAATGTTTATCACCGTATTGGTTACAGCATTAAAAATGTGATGCTACGTAATATTACTTTTTGATTGCACTTTTATTAAATTTACAGTATTTCTCGTAATATTCTTATTCAAGAGCATTTACTTTTGCAACCTGCTATCCAACACTTGTTTTTGTATTATTTTTTAGTCGATTTCTAGTATTTCATAATTAAAATTTTCTTGATTTAATAAATGATTAAATTGACGAAATTAAGTCGAATAAATTAAATTGGTATCTTTTCGCAGGGACGGGAAATTTTTCCAGCAATTCCTGTCTTGGTAGACAAAATTAGGACATTTATTGTTTCTAACGTTGAAGAATATGCTCAATTCAACGGTATATGACTTAAAGGCATCATATTAAACAATTTACATATAAAAATTCAATCAAAAAATTCAGTAAAATATTTTTAATATTGTTATATTTATGACAATTAATTCAACAGGTCAATTCCACCCGATTGAGGTGTAGCTGTTGGTCTCGGTCTGATTTTGTGTAATATTGAATATACCGATGATGCTGTTATATTGGAAAAGTGTGTGTTTAGGGTATCCAGGAGATTATCAGCGGGTTAGGAACTAACTCAAATCTCATTGGTCTAAAAATAAATACCAATGTAAGACCAAGGTGATGCATAACCAAACTTGTCATGCCTCTGATAGGACCCTGACCGCGGGACAGATCGTCGAAAGAGTCGTTCGCACAGCTTCGTATACTTCGGTGTGCATATCCCGGAATACGGTAGCACAAATAGGAGATCGCCTTTTGTCTAGAAATGGCTGGAGTCACATTTAAATCTTTCGGACTGTATGGGACACACAGCTGTACACGATTAAAACCAAACGCCATTCGTTCAACGCTTGCATTTTAGCAGTGCTGCTTTACGGTAGCAAATTGTGGCACCTGATGAAAACCGTAAAGTAAGCTTTGAGAATAGATGCTTGCGTAGGATAATGGGGATGAGGTGGTTTTATTTCGTGAGAAACTTGGAAATTAAATAACGTGCAAGATAGCGACCCATCACGTCAGAGGTTATGGAGAAACAATGAAACTGGCTAGGCCACGTGCTCTGAATGCTTCCGGAGAGCTTTAATCCTGCCTTCCTCTTCTTCCGAGCAGTGGGATTCCGCTATCCTATACGACCGCCAGGTACTGTCCATAGGAAGTACTCGGCATGGAGATGCTGTATTGAGGGATGCTGGCACGGGAGGAAGCAATGCAATTGGCGAGAGACAGGGAAGCACGGAGACGGCCAAACTCTCTACATAGGGGTCGAATATGGTCAAAAAAGAAAAAAAATATATAAAAGACTTCTTTCAAAGTGATTATCACAATGATTTTGATTTTAATATAAGTTACGTCACAAAAAAGTAGTTTTAATAATTACTTTTTCGTCATTTTCAACTATGCAGTTAGCATTAACTACTGAATATTTGCTTGTTAAAATTATACATTTTACTAAAATATTTTTAAGAAAAAAGTTTTATTTAAAAGCGTCATTAAAATCGAAAAAATTGTACTCCCAAGATATTTTTTAAATTATCGAATATTTTTAATCAAATCAGTTTTCTAGTTTCATTTTTAAATTGTGAAAATGATTTAAAAAGATCTAGCCTAAAAATAAATAATAAAGCCTTTTTAATATGATCGATAATCAAAAATAGTAATAAAAATCGAATAAAATGTGAAAGAACATTATTTTTTGGTATATATAACCATCGTACAAGTAAAATTTTATCTAAAAAGAGGCTTCAATAAATATAATTAAATCTGCAAGTGATCTTTATAAAATTGACATTGGTTGTTTCATGAGGTCCATTCAAATATCAGGATATCAAACGTTGTCATCTATGTAAACTGACTCATTATGAAACAAAATCGCTTGAGAGCCGAGGACAAAGTTCTAAGTATCCTGCAAGAGGACGTTATTTTGGGATTCAAGGCAGTTGAAAAGTTGGGCGGTCATGAAGGGAAGCTGTATATGAAGCTCCCTGGACTAGAAATAACTACACAGTCTGTCTTAACGAGGGCATTATGCTTAGCAAAACATAATGTCTATTTGATTATATTTTGATGAAATTATTTTCAAACAATAGACAATTTTTAACAAGTATTAATTTTGCTTATGTGCGTTGTTGGATTAAATTCAGGATTCCAAGAGTTTTTTTGTGTACCTTTTACTCTCGAAAACTTATAATTAAATATTTGAAGAAAAATAATAATTATGGTGTCATTTGTGGATAAGATTTTTTTAAAAATATTATACATGAATACATGTTTTACAGTTGCAAATAACACCAAAATAATGTTATTCTTCTAGATAATAATAGTTAATACTATACATTTGGAATTTACTTTCTTTGTTGATTTCACTAAAGGAAGACTTTTGACAATATTAAAAACTGGTAAGAAAAAATATGCTGTATCTGTTATTGTAGTCGTTCAAATTAAAAAAACATATTCGTTTATGATATATAATTTACAATACTTCAGTTTACGCGATCTCATATCAATTATTCTAAAGCTACAGTATTATCCACAAAAAAAAAAGAAAAACTTGAAGTATCTACTTTTTGGCTTATAAAAAAAACCCGGAATTCGGTTAACAAGGATGAATACAGGAGGTATGTCTTTCGTATCGCTTTTTAAATACGTCGTTCGATTTGGTTGTGCTATTGTGAGCCATTTTTCCCCAAAATATAACTCTTCTCAACTGCGAAAAAAGCTTCCGATATCAGACGATGTATTCATTTTTTATCAGCATCGTTGAATTTCCTTTAGAAATACATTCGGCCGTGATACTGATATCGTTGAACCACATGCACAATGATATCAAATAAAAATATCGTATAATATATAAAGATACAAGGCAATTGCTTTAAAGGCATCTGACGGTAATACGTTTCAATTTAGATTATCCTCAAAGTATCAGATCGTCGTTAGTTACTTTAAAATAAGGTCATAAAAAAATTAATGACCATCTAAATAACACCCCAAAGTAATATTGAATCATTTAAGACTTATTAGGCTACCGTTTTATATTTATTTGAAAGATCTGTAATCAGCAAAAAAACGGATAATATATAAAAATTAAGAAAATATAGACAAATATTTAATGATATTAACAATAGTATGTTTTAAACATTAAACGATTAAAATATTTAAGAGAAAAGTCCAAAATTAAAATATCGAAAATGTCTGAAGTAGAATAGATCATCGTTGGGGAGGCAAATTTTTTTTATAATATGAATGTTAAATTAAAATATGTCAATGAATTAAAAAGGGATGTGAAGAAAAGTAATTTGATGTATTTTATTTTATTATCCCACATTTTATTTAATGACTGAATGTTAGCATAGCAATCAATAATAATTCATAACCGTGCTCATATGAATTTTTTCATGTAAGATACTTCTATTAAGATTTTTTGTCTAGAATTTATAACATGCCAAGTTTGCTTGAAAACAATATTTATGATTCAGTAAATCAATAATAACTTATTGAGACGAATGTGTAAATGCTTTCATTTTTTTTTATCGTTTACTAATTTAATTGATAAACATTAAAGCTTATAAAAAGCAATTCAATATTTCAAAAAAAGTTTTTTAATTTCTATTTAGGTTAAGTAAAAATTACCCTTGCTGAATAAAATAGATATGGAATATCTCATAAACTAAAATTTCTTTCTTTGCGTTGTATCATTACTGCAAACTTGTATAATTTATTACGCAAACAGCATAAGATAACATTTTTAATTAGTCTTTAAACGAGTTTTACACAAAAGAAAGATAAATGCCAAGCAGAAAGGTTGCCGTTAAAAATAAACAATAGAAAGTCCGTCACTAATTTGTAAAACTCGCAAACCAAAAAGAAGCTGTAATGAAATACGATTGTAAATATGAGATGGAAACCACTAAGAGACATTTAACTCTTAATTTAAAATATTTCTCTTCATTGAAAACGACGAAAGCATGTAAGGTTCACTTTAAAAACCCACTAGAAATGTTAGTTTCAAATAAATTTTAAGAATTTGGACGAATTCAACTCTAAGAGATGAAGAGTTAATGACAATATCTTTTTTATGACAAGGATGTGTTTACGTCAGTAAAGAAACTCAATTAAGATAGGTCAGTTCTTTAAAAAAGACTGTTACAGACAAAGGAGTTCAGAACGCATTGTGAAAATATATAATTTTTCCATGCGTAAACGTGAAATCTGAGTAATTTTCAATATTTGTAGGTTTATATAATACTTCATAGTATTCGCAAAAACTGTTTATTCAAATACCACATTATGTAAAGGCACTCAAACATTGAAGCGACGGATTTCTTGTATATTTTTTTTAATTCATACCTGCTCCCAATGTGGAGCATATTGTTTTCAAATGAAAGTATCTCAACAAAGGATTTTCTACGATTTTTTTTTGATAATAAGCCTTTTTGAAGAGGGTAAAGATAAAAAGAATAAGGCTAGGGAAGGACTAGTGATGAGATAATCGCTTTCGTATTACCTCGATATTTTTAGTAGTAGGGTTATAGAAGCATAGGTTGTATTTGAAATTATTTTCATTATTTTGTTTTACGTATTTTTAAATTGTATTATTCGGGTTTTGTGTATCAATTTTGAAAAATATTTTTGTTATTTTTCGTCTTAATTTTATGTGTCATTTTTAAAAGTTCAACGAGAGATATTTTTTTAGCAAAAATCGACAATTAACTTCGTAATACTTCTAACCAAAAAATACAAAATTATATCATCGACTTAATTATTAATACACAATTAAGAAAAATGTGTTCATGAGAAATGAATGTCTTGAAAATCAAAATGTTGCATATGTTTTATCGTGATTGCCGATTAAAATATATAGACTTCTTAACCGTATTCCAATGTTATTCCTCAAATATTCTTCATATACGTATTTTGCAAGTCATTTCGACAAAACATCTCATCTCAATAGCATTTGTAATTTAATAGTATCATTATTTTATACGACCGCAATTTCTAAGAAAGCCGATTATAACAAAAAAACTTTGCTTTGATTGAATATTATTAAATAATATTAAAGTATCCATAAAATCATTTAGATAACGATCATTCCAGTTGGATAAATTTCTCAATTGAAAGTTGGCTCGGGCTTAAAACAATTTTCTATATTTTCTGGCGCCCTCCTCTTGTAGGGAAAAACTTTCGACTCTAGATGGGATTTCGCCGATAAGATGTTTCTAATTGGGTGTGATCCCAACAGCTCGGTAGAATACCGCCCCCTTCATAGTCTGTAAAAGGGTCGACGGAGTCCAATTAAAAAACCTCTCACTAATGAAGAAATTTCCCTTTACTGCTTTACCTTTTATGACATTCCATAAGCTTTTATGAATGTTTATGTACTCCATATTTAATTTCACAACAAAAAAAACTATATGATTTTTAATATTTTTATAAAATAATTCCGAATATTTGGATTATATTTTACTGATTACAATTACAGATTTAGAGATTTTATTTTATTTTCGCAACTATTTTGACATTTTTTATTGTTTCGGCTTAAAGCGTTATTTGATTTCTTAAAAAAAAAGTGAGTGGTAGTAAGCAAGAGTTTGAATATTTAAAAATAATTATTGAAATCGTGTGTTGAGTGAAATGAAGAAAATAATCTTGTCTTACAAATATTTATGAAATAAATTGTAATACAATAAGTTGATATCGCAATAAATATGTATGAGAAATGTTTCAATCATTTAGTTACATCTACCACCATTTTTATTTAATAACTTTAAAATCTCTTATGTTTTATTCCATAATGAATTATTTGTGGTTATAATTTAACAATTCTGAAAGGTTTTGGTATTTGAAAGTAAGTCAAATAACTGTTGATAAAAGCAATTTTAAATATTGCAGCAATACTTTGTATTCTTCAATTCCATCATTAATATAGAGTAAATTACATTACACGTACAAATTACTGCGAATGGTGAACATTAAACATAAAGGATTAACACCTCGACCTTCCATTAAGCCAAACGATTGTATTATATGCGTAAACTCCATCCTTATGCTAGAATGGTACCTTACAACCCTGAACATCCACGTAATATATTAAAGCATTATAATATTGTATATACTTTCGCGAAGTTAGAACTTAAATACTTTCACATTATTAAAAAAAAAATATTTACTGTGATATATTATATGTATTTTAAGACAAGTTTTAGTTAACTAGAAATGAACGATATTGGCAACAATATAGATTTCAGTTGTCCTATGTCCTATAAACGATGAACAATGATATTTAGATCTATAATTAACATTAGGAATTTTTGTTTATTTAATTTGATTCTACCTTACTGCATTTAAAGATATGTATTTTTATTAAAACCCAAAAAAATATTATTTGTACTTTGTAGTATACAAATATGTACCGCAATCAATTAGCTTAAGTTTTTTTTTGTTTTCAATTTCTTCGATAAATATTATAGTTACCTTTGTGAATATAATTGTATCAATTAATGCTTTGTTCAGAGTCTCAATTTCAGACTGATTACCAAAATCTGTTAAAAAAATCAATTAGATAATATTCGTGCTTTATATTTTTAAAAGCATCAAAAAAACAGATATACCTTCTTACGTCTTAAATCCAATTAAACTTAAATCACATGTCAATGTTAATCATATATATTACAGAATTTGCTTTTGTAAACTGGTTTGAATATAAAACTGTAATACAACTTTAGGTATCAGAGTTTCACAATCCGACCTACAATTGAAGTGACCCAAATTTGCATTTAAAAATTCGTGGATTAGTGTATACTTAATAATTTCTAAATATCTATAAAGCGACGACAATATTCTTGCTGCGATTTACTTTATTATTAAAATACATACAACAATAGCGAATAATATTTTCTAAATTATTTAATATATACTACAATAATTTTGCTAGTGGTTATCTGATGAGGGGTATTTTATTACTTCGCCAATGATAGTATTGATGTAGTTTTTAAAAGTAAAAAAAGTTTGTCAACCTATATCATTGTAATAAATACTGTCTGTTTGAAAAATAATATCATTATTGATTTATAAAGTTAGGAAAAATGCGAACATTATTCATCGGAATAAAATTATATACACTTTTTTAATTATGCAAATTTTATACTAAACGTAATTTTACAATATTCATATTTATAATAAATATAGATATATTTGAGCTAGCAATTGTGTAAAAACACAATAACAAAATTTCAAAATTAAAAGCGATTGTTACAAAAATTACAGACAAACCAAATCTGTAATTTCTCTAATTATTTATTTCATACATTGTAAATAGTCTACACATAGCGTCACTCTTATGCTGTCATAATTATGAAACTTGAGATTGCTCCTATTTCCAAGGAATGTGAGTCTCGTAAGTGATAAAGCTCAGGAATGCCTGCACCCTACTTATGTCACCTAGAAATATTTCACACGATCTTGTTACTGTATTTCAGGACAAACAATCATTTATGTATTATTAAGACAAGATGGACGAGCTTGGCAAATGTTTTTTTCTGCAAAAATTAGGAAATGATTCATATTTAACTTTAAATATATTCAATTAGCAATCAATTATTTTCTGCAACAATATTTTAATTGTATGGATTTCAAAGTTTCTAGTCAAAAATGGGTCAAATCTCAAAAATAATAACCAGAAAGATTCAACTTTTTTCGTTTTTTTTTTTGCAAAAAAGGTAAATGTAAAATTTCTAGAATTTTTATTAAGATTCAAAAAATGTAGGGACCGAAAAAGTATTTGAGGTTTTTGATATAACTATATTTGTATTTATATATTACATTGATCAGTACGTGAAATCGTTAAATTAATCAAAATGTATACGACACTTTTCGGTATTAACAAAAATTTAAGAAATACATAGGAACTAATCAAACATTTTTATATATTTTTTAATTTAGCATGCTAGAAAAATTGCAAATATTTTATTTCAATTTATTGAATAGTGAAAAATTGTGATAGAGAAGCGTCTTTTATATTGAATTGTATTATGTTGACGGTGGGTAATTTTTTCTAAATTTTTCACTGTCTACCAACAATCATGAATAGACATTTTTCTCATCGTGCATGAAGTCTCCCAGTCTAGTGTCCTGAGACATGCGCAGCTCATTTTTTATTATATGAATGAGTGAGCACCACGATGACAAGACCATTTTCATAATTACTATAAAAACGGGACTCAGATGTTAGGTCCATAACAACGGAATGTTCGCAAAAATTGCTTAAATTCTATTTTCCCCATATCCATTTCGTCTTTAGAAAATTCTTAAATTGTGGTTAATTTTATTACGTTGTACATTTTTTTATACAACACAATAAAAATAAAATAAAACTTTACTAGAACGCGATCTGCGATAACAGTTTTCGTCCTCTTTTACTCGTGCAAACGCAAACGGCAACAGTTGTTGCGATGCATTCAACAGTTATCTTTTACGATGAGCGACCGAGAGCGGCAGAGAATACAATAAACAATAGGATTTTGAGCAAGAAATTTTCGTCGTGAAAAGTTATTTAAAAGACAAAAAAAAATAAAAAATCATCACTGACCTCTGGCAAAGAAGGTGAGCAGTAGGAGGCCCGAGAGCAACAAGCCGGGCACGCTGCGCGTAGCCATCCTCCGCTAGCAGGCCGCCCCCCCTGACTGGTCCGTCATAACAGGGGAACACCTCTCGCCGAGGAGTTCGAACCACCACTTCACCACCGGTTCACCATCTGATGACGAGTCGCGATGAAACGAGTGCGGGTTCGGACTTGTTATCGTCGGCGAGCGTCGCGTCTGACGGCCGGCGGGCGTCTGGCGTCGAGCGTGCGGCGTCCGTTGGCGGCGCGCGCCAGCCCGGGCCGCGCAGGCGCCCGCGCGCCCCCGTCGACCGTGCCACCCAGGTAACTCGCATCCCCTCCTTATCAATCGGAACACACTTAATTCCCATCGTCGCAATATATTTCATCTCAATCAGAATCGTATCCCTCGATAACGATCTAATTCGGATGCGTTTTTCACCTCTACGTGTCGGAATGTATTCATATTATCAACAAAGTTGTTTAAGAAGTAAGTTTTTAATTTGAAATTCCCGTGCATTCAAAAAAATCTATCCAATGACTATTTTATTTTCTAGTTGAGTATTGATGTTTAAGATTCTTGACCCATTTAAACATTTCTAACTACATATCTTTCTCGTCAACTGATTCACATGATTTACAATTCATCAACGTGCAGGGTTTTTGATAGAAGCTACCTTATTCTCTAAAATTACCAGATTCCAAATTCTTTTTTCGGTTACGATGTGACTAGTCACTAGACTAGACCAACGACACTATCGCTTGGGTACAATCAAATTTAGAATTAGTATTTGTAACAACAATAGTTTTACTGTTGTATGTTTATTAATTATTTTAATGAATTTGCAAGAATTCACTTCTAACTCAACACTGTTGGCCGGTATCATATCACAAACTTAAAATTATTACTATTATTTGCAAACCCGGCTCGTTCCGAAATTGTTGAAACATGAACCATGAACGTAATTTAGTAAATAAAAACAAATTTTTAGAAATCAGTCTCAAAATGGCTTGATAACATACAACAAATCATTTCAAAGTAATGTAAAACTAAAAATCTTTTAACGTTTGTATTTTTTTACAAAATAAAATTTAAGTTTCATTTATGAACTATTTTGGAACGACCCGTGTTTGCAAATAATACCCTCAATTATACACACAAAAAATATCGTGTCATTTTTTAGCTTTCTGTCGATACACGTTGACACGTGATAGATTTTTTTGTACATGGCAAAAAGTATTTGAAAATAACAATTTATAATTTATCAAAAAATTTAAAATGTTCAATTCGAAACAAAAGTTTCAAAATAGCTTCCATATAGCGATGCATTACGTTTAAATAAATACTTTTTCATTAAAAATTGCTACTTTTATATCAGCAATAATTCTTTAAGTACCCTTTAAATCATGAGACCCTAATCGGATACGTAAGAAATAGCTGCGTTATATTCAATATTTTCAATATAACAACAATGCAAAATTATTTTGAATGCACTTTTTGAGTTAGAGTTAGTTAGACTTGCTTAAGAAAAGGAGAATTATATTCTGAACAATGGTAAAAGGAGAAATGGAGAAAAAATAAACTTGAATCACTGTTTTAAATTGAATGATAAGAATTCGAGTTAGCACAAAATACTTTATTCAGCAGCAGGAATATTCTTAAATTTATTAGAACCTTGACATTAATTTATAACAGTGAACAAAGCCTTAATTATTACATTTAAATTATACTAAACGTAAAAACTAAATACAAAAATTATGTGTATTTGTGACCTCTTTTATATAGTGTCATGGTTCGGATAAATTTGAGAATCCTGTAGTATTAGGTATTACTCAAATAGTATTTTTTATATTAATTTTTGAATGAATAATCAAGGAACAGCTTGATAAATTATGACTAATTGAATCAGCATCTTATTTTTTTTTTTAAATTTAATATCACTGAAATTTATTATATTATACTTGCGAATATATAAATTGTTACAATTTTATAATGAAATCAATATTTTAATTTTATTCAGGAATATCAATATAAATCAAACACGTTTGCGGTTTTAACTTTCAATTCTTTGCTGAAAGACATTATATCTATGAAAGCAAAAAATAAAATATTTACCCAACCGATCTTGGGCACTACATAAAACTGTGGAATTAGTACAAAAAATATGTTATCAATATTGAATGAACAATTTCATTGTAATTATTTTTGATACGAAGATTTTAAAATATTGTTTTAAGAATAGTCTAATACAGCATTATGATTTTATCACATTGGTCAATAATATAATACATCCTTTTGTATAAACTGTGATGTGACACATAACACAAACCAATTTGAAAGAAAGAATAAACAGTTTTTATTTTCATGGTTTCTAAATATGTTATCATAACGAAAAGTGTAAAGTACCTATTCAAAAAATTATGGCGACGGCATTTCCAAAAGTATATTATTATAATCGAAGTATGTACGCATTCGAAGGATTAACAGAAAACTATCAAATTTAAATCATTGACGTGCAGTGTGCGTTAAGCTTTTAATCAGATAGTTCTTTAAAAAAAAAATCTTACCCACCGTAATACGATACTTGGATTGAGTTATGAAAAGAGAAACGTCAGTACGTTTTTTTGTATTTTGAGTTATGAATGGAAACTAATTCGAAATATTCTAAATTACACTTTTATATAGAGATAAAAATGAAATGAAGAATTGTTTCTATTTTGTTTGTATTTTTTTCCATTTTTTCAGCGTGTGAATTCTCTAAGAGTCTTCTTTTTTGTTTTTAAAAAAGAACCAAATAAAATATTTCCGTAATGGTTAATTAACAAGTGATGAAAGGATGGATAACATTTTAACAGAAATATTTAAGTATTCACATGTGTATGTGTATGCATGACTGTATGAGTATATTATATGAGGAGGTCCATATAATATAATTCGCATATGAATGCATATGGTTTCCACGTGAACTGGCTTTACTGTGGATCGCTCACTTCTGAAACGATCAAGCTATTCCGTCGGCAATGATAGAAAAATAATGCGAGTAACCAAAACATCAGCGATGACGGAGGCTTGAAGGACCTCGACGCTAACGCGCCCCAGAATTGAAGCTCCATTAATTCAATATTTAAAAAATATATATTTTCACTACTTCTCCGCATGTAAATTTCGCGGATACACTTTGCCGGATGTTTCTTCTTGTATGCATGATTGCATGGTGACTACCTATCAAAAACGCCAAAATGACCGTAAACCATAGTTTTAATGGTGATTTTTAAAAACTTTTTGTCTACGAAACGAATGGGAGTTTCTGCAAAAATAAAATCATCAAGTTGGCTTTGTTACAATGTGTTTATCAGGTCAATCGAAATGTGCAAATTTGGAATTCGCGATTCTACGTTTTTTCGTTACATGATTTTAAATGTTTTATCGCGCATGCTTTTCCTGTGAGAATTTAACTAATTTATTTTTTTATAAATGATGGATAATTCTCGTCTTAATTTTTTAATGTTACGATTGTAGCATGAAAAGTTATTATTTCATCTGTAATTGTATATTATATTTTTGGTTGCTAAGTGACTTCAATGCAGTAGAGTTTTCATGACTTATGATGGAGGTTTTAAGTGAAGTTCTTTTGAAAATTTTAAAGTTATCCCTTAATAGTTGAAAGTTGAACGTTGGAAATATCACAGTTAATTTATAAATGGCAATGACGAAGCAAAAAATTCACATCGTTACTGTTTACCGTTTGTGAGGAGTTCTTGTGACGGAAAAACAGACACATGTACTTTATGTGTTATATTATAGATTATTCACCTTTCAGAACATTTCTCTATAACAGGGGTCACCAAACTTTTTAAGAAGCGGGCCGGATTGAACTTTTAAAAAACTAAGGGGGCCGGACGACAAATAAATTCTTATTGGAACTCAATCAGAATATTATTTAATTTTATGTGGTTACATAATAATTAGAATTTAATCAAATGTTTGCCCTTCTTACAATTTCAATAAATGATAATATTCGAGAAATTTTTGAGTAAACGAACATCTGGTCGTCTCGCTTCCAATTTCTATCCAACTTCCTTCACTTTGAGCCCCCTGCCAGGTAGTTATATGACAAATGATGATTTGAAATAAATAGTTGTCGTGAATTCACAACTAAATCATGAAAATTTATATTTCTTATATGAATAATTTCTATACAAAAAACCAGAACTTTTCGCGGGCCGGATGAAAATCTTCGGCGGGCCGTAGTTTGGTGACCGCTGCTCTATAATATTTTATTGACAAAAAAAAATACGATGCTCTCGGTGAACATACGGTCTAAAAGAGTCACTATGTAGTAAAACACTAATAACTAATTTGATCATAATTTCCACTCAACGATGTGGTGAGAAAATCAAATCATATTATTATTCGTATTCAATAATTTTAGGCAAACTGTTGGTCTCGTAATTTTAAAAACTAAAGCTTTACACTCACAGTGACTCACAACCTGAACGTGATATCTAAGAAGGCGAGAAAAACTTTTAAAATAAAGTAAATTAAAAGCAACGTGAATAAAATAATTATTCGATGTTTTCTTCCCTAAAGTTTTCAAGTTTGAAAGGGGTTGGTGTTAAAATACCATATGCTCCAGGCTTTGCATTTTCTCTGAAAGACCATCGTTACACATGTACGTAATATGTATAATATATCGATGGTCTATGACAAAGATATTGTATGTCCGTCCACTTTGTATGTTTTGAGAACATCGAATTTGAAAAACTTTTTTGCGTGATAAATATTCATTTTTAGGGTGTCCACTGTTAATACTTGGTGGAAAGGCATTATATTTAAAAAAAAAAACACAAAATATTCTTTTTTACTTATTTCTACTTATATTTAGTAAGATCAGGTTTGGTTTCAGTTAATAATGCTCGTCACGAGCGAAACCGGTCCTGATATTTATGAATCAGACAAATTATTATTGTATGGATACAATATCTTCTCCAATACTATATTTGGGCGCACAATAATTTGACGGCGTAAATATTTAATGCAGACGAGCATTATGTATGTTAACTCAATATCGATAAAAACTGGGCATACCAATATATTTGCAATAAATCTTCGATATACTCTCCCACCCAAACTATAAGAAAACATAGTATTATATTCATTGTGTAGTGGTTGTTCATATTTATTCAATTATATTTTTACTGAAAAAAATAAAACACTCTTTGACACACAATAAGATTGGGACCCCTTGTGCTCATCGCGAGCATCTTCAATAAATGCGATAGTACTCCCGAAGGAAGTTCTCAATATGTAAGAGACATGATATTTCGGTTAAATTTGACTCAAAATTGTACAGAATGCCTTTGATTTTACGACGCATATGAATAAATCATTCAATGTTGAATGAAATACTGTGGAACCCCGATCGAACCCGTTCGCGCATTTTTCGTTTTTCCGCATGGATCGTTTATTTTTCATAGTCCCGGCCAAACACCTATAAGAGCAATGTAAAACATTCCCACATTAATCGTTCTACAATTAACCTCGATCAATATCCTTGCCTCGCATCTCGTTTCACGTTTTTTTTCAGTGGAACCTCGATATACCGCTCTCGCTATCTTTTTTGCAAGGATCGTGTATTTTTTATTCAACCAAGATCTCGTAATAACAATTTTTAATAATTTAATAAACCCGAATTATCGATTTCTTCGATCTATCTAAATATTATCGTCCCGTTCCAATTATTACCCCGATTGACCGTTTTTATAGAATATTTATTTTTTCGCTCATTAACTTACATCCACATCTGGTTGCTCTAAATTAGTTGAAATTTAAACATTTTTTGATATTATTTGAAGATTTTCCGCATTATTCGTTGTTTTATTACGGTCCTTTGGAAAACGTAGAATCGGGTTTTTTTTACTATATATGATATATTTCTTTTAAGAAAAACACTCATCAGTACCAATTCCACAATGATTTAATAGCATCATGACGGGCTTCACTTTTTTCGCATTTCGAGCAATTTCAACTAAAATTCAGTTGAAAATGCTCGTGGTGAGTGAAACCGGTCATGATGCAAAAAAATAAATGTGTGAATATAAAAGGATGTTTTATTTTTTTAATATAACGCTTTTCCGCCAAGTAAACAGTGAACACTTTAATATTGGTATATTTTCATAAAATTCATCTTTAATTTATTATAAAATCATCAATGTCACAAGCTATCTGCTAATTATTAACATGCATCTTTATCAGAATCATAAATGCTACTTATATTCTGTAATTCTCACATGAAAAAAGATGTAAAAAATATAACGTACAATAGTTTTGGAATATTTATATGAACAAAATTCTATCAGCACTCAAAATTTGTATGTATTATTACAAAATACATATTATAACAAAAAATTGTATTATACATGGTTTATTGCTTCCTCAAAAACGCCGTGTTGTTAAAAATATTGTGCATAATTAAACGGACGATTGTTTCTCATATAATATGGAACTAAATAAGCTCACAGTGATGCAGTAATTAATTATACAGTGTGTTATATATGTATATAGCATGTCGACTTTGGAAAGGGAAACGGACGTAAAATGCCGAATCAGTATCAAAATTTAGCTTTTAAGTTTTAAAAATGAAGGACATGTAAAAATTGCGATAAGGAAAAAAGACTTAAAGGTTTTTTTGAAAAAAATATTTAATTAAGATCAGATAAAGTCAATTAACAACCATTTTATCGGTTTCCATGCACTTCAAGGTAGTGTATAGTCTAAAGTTATCAAAAAATGTTTTTTGTGTCTCTTGTAAAATTTGTTATGTGTGAGTTTCGTCCTTTTTCTTTTCCACTGTCGATATAATAGACGCAAGAATTATTATGACTTATTACCTAATCTAGCTATTTCGTATATCTATCGATTATAATGAAACATCATTTTTATTTTATCGATTGAAAATCATCTTTAACAGTAATAACAGGTACTAATTACTTAAAAGGCGTGTTAAGCTGAAACATTACTGTGTAAACTCAATTAAATTAAATGCAGATACTTGACCGTTTAAAAGTGAATCTTTGTTTATTCAGCACCGAATCACGATTGACTTGCTTGATGAACAAATGTGGACTGGTGGACAATGAACATTGATATGGGAAAGGTGTATGGGACAAACTCGTTTACAATAAGCTATTTTTTGGAAACATCGTAAAAAACATACAATTTTATATTTGCCTTGATTTATCTATCTGCCTATAACGCGTATCATGACACTGTGCATGAATTCAAGAAAGAGCTGTGTGGCTATCAGTAACCACCAATCACCTGAAATATTATTTACATAACTGTTCATATTTCACAAATACAGTCAAGCCCGAATTTAACATTTTTGCAGGAATCGAAAAAAACAATTTTCACAGATGGAAAACGTAGAATAAAGGGTATTGTTTTTTTTAATTACGAAAATGGCTTTGTAAATTTTAATGATTTGCTTATATAAGCCTCTTTCAATACTGTGAATTAATTACTTTTCGTCTTGTGCGTCATCAGTGCTAGGTTACGTAACATTATATATCGTCGGTGTTCAGCCAAAAAGCTTGAGTGTCAAAAAATGTGTGTTTTGAGATATGAATGCAGAACGATAGATTAAAACATTCTATTGCCTATGCTTATACAATATTATCTTATTTTAAGATCAATAATTACTCACATAATATAAAAAGTAAACAATAATTTACTGCAACTTAAATCAAATTGAATAACATAACATTTAATTTAGGATGTCGCTTGAATTGGTTGATGTAATTTCAATATCAAATTTGAACGATTCAAATTTAATGCTGTGTTTATTTTATTATTTTACAGAAATCATTCAGCAAGGAATCAATGAGGATATGGCAAACAATCTAATCTATAATGAAGGTTGCCAATCAACTGCAGATATCTGATGAAGTTTTGAGTGTAACTCCAATCATGGCTCTATTTCATTCACTTGTTACAGAAAATAACAACATTATAGTACAAGTAATTGCACCCCGACCTTAACGTTTGAATAAGCGTAAACCTGTAGGATGGAAATGCAATGTACAAAAAAAGAAGATGAATCAAAGCTTATCTTATGAAAACAAAAGTGGAGTTGTGAAATCTGCAAATGCTTTCATAGATTTCCAAGATTCTAAGCTGTCGATTTTTAATTATTAACTTAATGGAGTATTTCTACATTGTGTATTTTGTATTATTTGTATTTAATTTATATTGCATGTCTTTAATTTTAACATAAAAGTGTCTACCTGTCTGCCTTACATAAATAACTTTAATAAAAAAAATGTGGAATTGATACAAAAAAATGTTTTATTTTTGAGAGACAATCGTTTTTCATAATTAGAATTTTAATTTGAATTCCATCACATATACTATCAGTCATTAGTAATAATTTATTATTACAATCCTATATAAGTATGCAAATTAAGGTAAGTATATTATTAAAATAAAAATGAAGTCTTTTATATTAAAAATAACTTGAGAATTTAGTTAAGTTGTATGAAAGTGAGGTTATAGAATTGAAAATGCAAAATTTTATACTTTTATCAATCAAAAATCATAAAATTTGAATTTTAGTATGACTTTATCATACATAGATGATATTTATATTTAAATTTCTTATTTATATTACATTAATTCATTTATATGACTTATTATTACTCTGTCATTACTTCGTAAATTTGACAGTTCACTTTTTGACAACCGTAAAAACACGAAAAGTGGACAGGTAAAAAAGACTTTAAGTTTTCTTTTTGTTGATAATTTCGAAAAACTTAATTTTATATCTATAAAATGAACTTTATTATCATCAAATCGGATTCTCAAATAATTGAATAATGTCATAAAATTGTCAGTTCAACAATTAAAGGTTCAGGTGTAGAAATAGAGTGGTTTCAATTTCATGAAAATCTTAAAAGTCGAATATCTCGAAACAAGGTTTTATGACTTAAAGCTTTTTGGCTGAACACCGACGATATATTTATATATATATATATATACAGTGGCGTAGCGTGGGGGGGCGGACCGCCCCGGGCGGCACATTTATGTGGGCGGCATTTTCGAAAATGAAAAGAAAATTTTGAAAGTAATATGAAAATAAAGATTGATATGTATACATAACCAATGTAAGCAATATCACTTTCACTATATTTTCTTCAGCCCACTGACAATATATACTTTTTTGGAGGCGGCATTTTTGAAATTTTCAAAGATAAAAAAACAAATATAAATTGTTTTGGATATAGAATCAATGCGAGCTTTATTTCATTATTATGCCTTCATTCGTCTCAGTTGTGCTTTGTAACTTACTGATTAAACACAACTTTTTGGGGGTCGCTTTTTTAAGAAATAGAAAAAAACTTCAGAGGTTATAAACAAAAATTATTTCGTATAAAGAATCAATGCAAGCGATAATTAATTCACCATTTTTTCCTGGCATGATTATGCTTTATAAAACACTAAAAACAAGACCATGGTAGCATTGCTTAGGAAGAATTAAATTTTTTGTTGCTGTTCCTGCTAAGCAAACAGAGATATGAAGACAAATTGAAATACTCTTATACTTTTGCAGTTTATATAAAAAATCTCTTTCTTATTTAATTTGCATTCATACCACATCGACCAGTGGTGACTTTTGACTTATGCGATTTTTACACTCAAAAAAAAACATTCGGGGTCGTTAGTTTTTCCGACTACGGTAACGACACCAACTCTACAACCATGTTTTTAATAAAACAGATAAAATAGATGTTGATAACGTTACTTACGATTTTGTGAAGAGAAAAGCCAGAAAATTAAATTTGAAATATGTTTTTTTCCCTAATGTTATGTTTACAAAATAAATCTGGTACCTTTGGTTATGAATTAACGTACAACTTTATATTCGTTTACTTATTTGTAAAACGAATACTTATTATAATAGAAATAATTTGTCACTTTTCCTCCAAACATAATAAAAAGACAATTGACTAATATTTTAATACACATTAAAAAAAGTTCATGCTCTGAAAAAAAATCCAAAAGAAAAAAAAATAACAAAACACAATATTTTTAGAGAAATTGTATTTATAAATAAAAAAAATTGATTCACCTGGAGTATCAGCAAAAAAAATATAAGTGATTTAAAAAAAAAGTGGACAAATTATTGAGGGGGGGCGGCAAATTCAAGAAACGCCCTGGGCGGCGGGACCCCTTCCTACGCCACTGTATATATATATATATATATATATATATCCCTCAACCTATCGCATAGCATCATCCTCTGCTGGAGTTGAAGGGATTGAATTCACCACTTCTTACAAGTAAATATTCATTTCGAAGATTATCATTAATTTAATTGAATTTTGTATATTTCAGGTGTAAATTCCACGAATGAAAAACATAAAGCGGGTGTTAGATGTACTGAAATAATACGGGACTGCAGAAATTAAATGTATTTAACTTGAAAACGTGAATTACGGGTCTGTTCATTCGTGGTTTCATGATAATTATTGCGCTGTAATAAACATAACTTTTTAAAATAATATTGTATTCATTACACTCTACAGTATAGTAATTGTCACCCGTGAATTTTAATTATTATTTGCCATTACTGTCACATTCTAGCACCAAACTAACGAATTACTTTCTGTGACAAATGTAGACGAAGCTTCGTTAAAATTCTCGACAAATATTAATAATATTTAGTAGACAATATTCGTAACATTCACCATTCTGTTTAAACCCCACCACTACTACTTAATAAATTAAGTATTGTTGGGCTTATAAAATAATAAATATACTATAATTATAAGCGAGACCTACTTATTGCCTTTGAAAATAATTTAAAGCAACGATATATGCCATAATTTTGTTGAGTGCAACAATAATTTTTATATGGAACGAAAAATACTCTTACTCTCGGAGAACCCGGAGTCACATGTTACAAAACAACGGAGTTCATTACATGACAAAACATAACACATGTACAGCATTTTTTTTTTTTGAATTTGAAAAATTTATTTTAAAACATAGGGAAACAAATTTTTTGTATGTAAACTGTGACAAATTACTTAATTTTATCATCAAATTTGAGGCAATTATTGTAAAACCTAACACATTTGAAACGTTTTTTGATTATTGAACAAAATAATTAGAAATCACCATGCATACAAAAACAGCTATATAGATAATGCATACTTCGTATATATTCTAAATGTTTGAAGCATCAGCTAAACTTTCATACTAAGAATTCATTGCATTTTTTTTAATTTATAAATTTCAAAAGGATCTGTAACTCTGTGCGGTGTTTTTCTCTATCTTTCATCTGGACGAAAAAAATACATATTTAGTGATAACTAAATGAATACGTTATTTCGTAGTATAGTTCATATATGCCAATTTTAATATGTTGGTTGAAATCAAAAAATAATTGTACATTTTTCAAATATTTCATATATTTCGAAAAGAATAATGGTAATTAATACTTTTTAAGTACAAAAATAAATATAAACATTATTTAAAGGTTTACCTTGGATATCTTGACTATTATATGTAATGAATTATAATAAAGATATAAAATACAATGTAACTGACAATGTTATTTTCATTGGGACCCTGTTACTCTAGGCAACGGTCTTCCTTACAATAGATATTCGTATTATGCCATGTGTAATATGTACATAGCGACTCGTCATTAAGCGTCGTATTATACATTTACATGTATTTGTATGCTCGTAGCTATTACACCACGGCAGATAATAAATATAAAAGATGTGATGCCGTTAAATTTTCCGGTTTACTGAGAAAAGGGCGGTTTGTACATTTTTTATGGTTAGGTTACAAGAATTGGAACACTATTTAATTTTATGTGTATGTAATATCTGTTTGCATCGCAAAATAAACATATTGTTCGGATATTTTTTGGATTATTGAGCCACTTAGTTTTACGTGACCAAAACGGAAAAGTTCAAATCCTTCGGCTGAATAATATATACGACTTGATAAATAACAACAAAGAAGACGGAGGAAGATAACCAAAGAAGTTTTAGTTTATGTACCTATAGTAAACACATTTAATATTAACACCTCTTTACGGTTATAGATAAAAAATAATAATTTATAAAACGCCTTTGTATTATAAATATATGTATGTTTAATACAATATTTAACCGCTTATACATTTCATTCATCAAAAGCTGAGAAATTTAAAACCCCTACACCCATGCTACCGTATATAATACCAGTTCCTTCCAAATGCCAGTAATACAAACCTTCGTACATATGGACATATTTCTATTAAAAATCAATTAAACCATTAAAACTATTATTATGGCTTAAATTTTTTTAAATGCTAACAGATAAAGCAATCATTCATATTTATCGAATAACTAGTCAAATACTATGATTAAAATCAAATCAAATCATTGTTTTAGTTATACCTCAACCTTTGTAGACCAGTTTGTAGGGCTGGGCGCGTGATCGATATGTCAGATATAAAGTAAAGGCGCATGCGTTGAGCCCTGGGCCAAAGAACAACTTCCGGAATGTTTAAATTCACCGGAACCATAGAGATCATTGAAATTTATTGTTGTGTATCCATGCTTTAGGCTATTTTCAAAAAGGGGATTTAAGCTATTTTAAAAACATTAATCATTAAGCTTAATATTATTATATTTTTTTATAAAAACAAAACAAAATTTAACATTTATAAAATAATATAACACATTTACATCATTAGCAATGTCAAAACACAAGCACCATAACATACGTAATTTTAATTACAATATCAACAGGTTTTTACGTACCTACATTATAAGCTAGATCAGCCATACTCAACCTGTGGCCTGTGGGCTGGATGCGGCCCAATCAACTCTTATGTGTGGCCCAAAATAATTATAGTCACCAAATATTTTACGCGCAAAAACCGCAGTATTGTAGTGCCGGCTCGACTAGCGACGGTATTTTACGTCAAATCAATCGCTAGTTGCGACGCAGTTGTGCATCATACATACATACATATGTATGCAGTATAGTATGTGTTATATTTTCATTTTACTATAAATATGTTGCGGCCCACGTAGAGAAACAAAAATTGGAATGTGGCCTGGAGGAAAAAAGGTTAAGTATGGCTGAGCTAGATGAATGAACCAAGCAAATATTATTTATGCTAAGCCAATCAATCGTGGGAAGATTATTTTTCCGATTTGTTTTGACAAATATTGTATGAACTAATGCAAATATTAACATGTTCTTTATAATAAATTTTAATTCCTTTCAAAGTTTGTGACTTTTCTATAAAAAAAGATCAACAAAGACAAAAGTTTTCTTTAGTCTGTTTTGATTCTTTTATATATTTTATTAACTCTTTTGTAAAATTCAAAGTACCTAATTGTACATACATTTAACGGTCCCCTTTGTACGAGAAAGTGTTTTCACTGTACTGTTTTAAATCATTCATTGAATAACTTAACCCACAATACAGTTAAGTTCAAATAAAATATTTAATAATAAACTTTAATAAACGACTTATGTACATTGAAATACTCGTTAAATTTCTTTGACTAACAATTTTAGATGCCCACATAAAATTAACTAATAGTAAAAGTAGTATCATTACCTCAGTTAACTTAAGTGTTTTTACGGTAAAGACTTCGTTCGTCGTTTTTGCATTCATTTTCCTTCGAAGGAAAGTATGTCTTAAAACGAAAAAGAATGTATACAAACGAAGCGTGTTAAAAAAAAATTGTGTCTGTTCATGTAAAACACATTTTGTAGAATGTTTTCCGAAAAATCAGAAAGAGCACTTTTATACGCGTTTTAAACACCTTTTTGTTTCAAACTATACGTATCCATTTAATTGCATGTGAAATCACATGTATGTCTGTACTAGAAATTTGCACGGGCCAAAATTTTTCAAAATTACCCGGTCTGAACCCGAAAAACTCAGGCCCGACCCAGCCTGGGCCCGAGTCTAATACCGCACTTGTTACCCGAAGCCCGAAACTCTTTATTATAGCTCACCGAGGAATTTGAAATCCTCGATTTGCTATATTTTTCCCCAGATTATATCCCAAATTCCAATGCCCGGCCCGAGCCCGACTCTCAATTGCGCTTGCCAGGCCCGGGCCCATGCAGACCTCTAGTCTGTACAGCTTACTACTTCTTTTAAATTGTCTATTAATAGACAATTTAAAAGACAACAAGTGGTGTATAATAATAGTTCTATGTTAGTCTATGGATTGTTTTGATAAAATCAAAAGTCATAACCTCATTGTTTGACACAAAATTTCAAAGCTATTAACGATTGTAATCCTTAACAATGATGCAATTTACTGTTATTCTGAGAAAAGTTTGCCGGTGTCTAGAAACTAGAATGTATTCTGTCAAAAGAAAAAAACCTCTTGATCCACGCGAAGCAGAGATTTTACCAAGTAAACATATTTTTTGTTTAAATTTAACATTTGTAGTTCAGGTGTTCATCATCTCAAGCACGCAATGTTAAAAACGATCATGTTTTAATTTCTCTTAGTTTTCCAGTATCCTACTGCAAAATCTTCAGATCGGAGAGTTTATGTGTGCGGTTTAGCAGAAACTGGTGCCCTAGGTATGCAATTACCTAAGGTGAGCAAAAAAGCTGAACAACTAAATTCTATGAGACACACGGACTTTCCCACAAGGATGCACTTTGGAGAAAAATTTGACGTAAGTATTCAAATCACCACATGATAGTTATAAGTATGAATCGAAAAAACAGTTCAAAAAAATTTACACCGGAATGTTAATAAAAATTTCTAAAAAATTGACAGCCCAGTATTATCCCAGTAAAATATCGGGTAAATATGTCAATTAGTAGCACGTCAACTATTGCGACGAAAAACTTCACAAACTAAGCTGAAAACAACGCCACGATTTAAAATATTTATTGAAGCATTGATAAATCCCGTTAACTTTTCCGGTTCTAAGCTCAAGAAATGCGACCCCAATACCCACATTTTCTTAAATATCTATTTTAATATGGGTGATACAATGTTTATAATTATGGTATTCTGATATCATAGTTTTTTTAACCTTTTGTAGTTTATATAAATACGCGATTACGAGATAAGCGCCCGCTTACCAGCGATCATTCGTAAGATAGCTGGGCTAAACGCCTCAGTTGCAAATTCATATTTGTGCTGGGATGACGTCTTTTTTACACGCAACTTAAAATATGATTATTTATTAAAAAACCACGGATTTTTATAAAAAAAAATGTATGAGGAATGATGCAGAGAGATATTTGAAGCCCTGGACTATTTTTTTTTTTGAAATTCATTAGAATAAGGCCAATAATGAGGAAACCACTGGGGTCCCTAAACGTCCCCCATCGGCAGAGAAGTATTTTTCTAGTCTCCGAGCCGCGAGAGTTAAAACCACACATTAAAAGAGGAACACTGATAAATAATATGAAATACAAATTTTTAATAATTTAAGATTTCGACTGAAGGTGCTTGGTGGAATTTCAATATTAAATTTGAATCGTTCAAATTATGTACACTCCCACAGATTTTGTCACTAACGACCCGGGTTTCGCCTTTCGGCATCTTCAGGCGTTCAAGCGCACGGATGAACTTGAACTGTCGGTTCAAGTCAGTTCAAGTTCATCCGTGCGCTTGAACGCCTGAAGATGCCGAAAGGCGAAACCCGGGTCGGTAGTGACAAAATCTGTGGGAGTGTACATAATTTGAACGATTCAAATTAAATACCAAATATTTTTCAGTGCTTCGCCTCCATTATTCATTATAAAATATTCAAAAAATAATTTTAAATCGTGGCATTGTTTTCAGGTTAGTTTGTGAAGTTTTTCACCGCCGTAGTCGACGTGCTACTAAATGACATAATTACCAAATATCGATCTCCCTGACTCCCACGAATGAACTGCATTACTATTGGTGGCCTTTTGTTAAATTTTGGGTAGAAAAAGAGTAGGATGTTACTGTGCATAAATGCCCATAATTTTACAAACATGACAATGTAATTTGAAGATGTCTTATTTTTTATACACTTCTATCAATTTATAATATCTGAATGATTATGTTAATAGGTGACAAATATTTCTTCCGGATATGGATTCACAGCTTTTGCTGTAAAAAGTACAGATTGCTTCAAAGTATTTGGAACTGGATTGAATACGGATTCTCAAATAGGCTATCATGCACCTAGAAGATCCAATCCCTTAGAAATTCTGTTATACCCAGGTCCTATCGAACTTCCTCTTAGTTTTCCAGAAAAAACTCAAATTGAATCATTGTCTAGTGGTAGAGCTCACCTGGTGATTGTAACTGACACGGAAGGGGTATTTACATTAGGTAATAACTCTTACGGGCAATGTGGAAGAAGAATCATACCTAATGAGGATTACAAAAGTAGCATGATATTACACCACATTAACGATGTTGGCGGAGAAACAATTATTGATGCACAATGTGGGCAAGATCACAGGTACTTAAATATTTTTTAATAAACGTTTTCAATTTAAAAAGTTCATAAAGATTACACAGTGATGAGAGTTTTGAGAAAACTTAGATCTTAGGTTTCATTTTTTTGTAGCATTATGTAAGATTTCAAAAATTTCAATTCAAACTAAATTCAGTTTTTTTCATCACTCTAAGGCAATGGTTCTTAACCTTTTCGAAGTCACGGTGCACTTTTGATCATGGGAAAAAGTGGCGGTGCACCAGAATTAAGATATCGAAAAAAATAAGTGGACATAATTTTTTCAGTTTTCACTATTTTGCGGATTTTTTTGTTTTTACCAATTTTTTCGCGGTGCACTTGCAATAAGCTCGCGGTTAAGAACCACTGCTCTAAGGTGTTGGCCTACAATTCTTGGAGGAAATAATGGTTTCAATAAGACGGTGCCAAATGCCATTCAGCTCGAGAAACAATTCAATTACTGCTTGAATCAATTACTTCTTGCATTATTTTGGGTCACCTCTATATATAAGTTGGTCAATATCAATGCTTAATTCTATTAACATTATCTAATTCTGTAACAGCAAAAATTGTGTAATTTTTTCTAGCTTGTTCCTCACAAAATCCGGTAAAGTATACGCATGCGGTTGGGGATCAGATGGTCAACTTGGAAGGGGTGATTATGCAACAGATTGCAATATAGAATTAGTGAAGGGAGATATAACCACTGAGAAAATAATCAAAGTTTCCTGTGCTGCTGATTGCATCCTTGCATTAAATGGTAATTAATATATAAAGAAACCTATCTATCAGACATTACTATGTTGTAGGCTAAGCAAATAAAAAACATATTTAAGCTAACATTTATGTGAACACATTTGGAAAATTTGTAAATGCACCCAACTTAACTTCTTAAATTAAAATATATGTAAATGGATTTTTCACTTTGAAAAACATATTCGAGCCAATCATTTTATGACACCAGTGGTTGTCAAGTATTTTTTTATTTAAAAATATGACTCAAACCACTGAACTGCTAACTATAAAGCTCAAGCTATCTTCAGTTCTTTCTTGCTTAGACCGTTATCTAAAAAATATATGCATATCTTTCAAATATTATAGTAGCAGCTTAAAAAAGGCATTTATTGGCTTAATTTGTAAATATCTGTAGGCGGTTTAAGCTTTTTAAAGTTACCGGTTAGGTGGTCTGAGTGATATTTTGAAATGGAAAAATACTTGAAAACCACTGCTGTGACAAACTGTGACTGTGATACAGTGACTGACCCAAACACGTTTTTCAAACCAAAACAATCCGTTTATATTTTAATTAATGTGTTCAGGCTAGGTGGATTATGCTATTCATTGGAACCGAAAAAACGAAATTCCAGTAGCTTTAAAAATGTGAATCGAAAAAAAAATTATTATAAAATATTATATTAATATCAACTTTACCGCTGTCTCTGTAAAAAAAATGTTAAGTCCCTGGGACTGAAAGATTAAATATCTAAGATACACGTCATTCCAAAGCTTTCGTCATCTCAAATACATGAAAATTATTGCTAGAGCAGTGTTTATTTTATACTGATATTTTATATCGTGGTGTTGATAGAATTTTTTTATTTACAATTGTGTGTATTTAGAAAAAATATTTTGGTGTCTAATTTAGATAAAGGAGATGTATTCGGATGGGGTAATACTGAATATGGACAACTATTAAATAGTAAAAATAATGATCAACAAGTAAATTTGTCAAGAATTGTAATTGAAAGACAAAAATTTGGGAAGATTACTGACGTAGCTGCTGGCGGATCAACATGTCTTATATTAAACGGTATTCTATTGTTATATATACTCTGCCCTCACAAATTATGTAATAACAAAAAATATTATCCTGTCTTCACTGCGCCTTTTAACGTAATAAGATTAAGAACCCCTGTTATTCTTAATGTTCACTATTCACATGATTTAATCAGATATTTATTTGACTCTTCAAAAATCTGACAACTATATATTATATTTTCTTGAATTAATAGTGGTATGATAAATAACAATCGAATCCAATGCCAAGGTTTTATAAATTCATAAAACAATTTGAAAATTAATATAATTAGACTAGAAATCTTGAAGATAATATCATATATATTTCCTACCAAGACGGGATTTTTATTTTTCATTGTCTTTGGTCTACACCAGCGGTCACCAAACTACGGCCCGCCGAAGATTTTCACCCGGCCCGCGAAAAGTTATGGAATTTTTGCATAGAAATTATTCATATAAGAAATATAAATTTTCATGGTTTAGTTGTGAATTCACGACAACTATTTACTTCAAATCATCAATTGTCATACAGCTATCTGGTAAGGCTCAAAGTGAAGGAAATTAAATAGAAATTGGAGGCGAGACGACCAGATGTTCGTTTACTCAAAAATTTCTCGAATATTCTCGTTTATTAAAATTCTAAGAAGGGCAAACCATTTGTTTACATTGTAATTATTATGTAACCACATAAAATGAAATAATATTCTGATTGGGTTCCAAAAAGATTGGTGACCCCTGGTATACACACAGTAATCATTTTTAGAGTGTTCACTGTTAATTTTTGGTAATTGGTAGAGATTTTTCAATTTTTTTTCCCCACACAGAGCTTTCAGTTGACAGAATCCTTTAGATAATAATCATTGCTTCGCTAACTTATATGCAGAAAAGGTAAATAAAGATTTATTTAGACCCACCCTAGCAAGAAACCCTAGCCAAGAAACTAAGAAAGAATAGGTAGAGAAAAACGATTTTTGGTAAAAGGTAATTTTATTACAAAATAAAACACTTTTTTGTTCTTATTCCACATATTTAACCCTTTTGAGAAATGAGTTAATTTTTACTAAATTAGAATATTTTTTTATATATATAAAATGCATAATTAAAAATGTAAATATACACTCATTTTTACTTTTTAATGATTTTCAAGAAGCTGTTACTTCCAATTTGAGCCTAGATCTTTTTTTGATTTCATCTGTAGACATGTCCTGCTCTACTGATATTGATTCCAGGAAGGGAATCGCCCAGAAATGTAATTTTATGCTCAATATTGTATGGCAGAGATTTGGGTACAAATATTGACCTTTGTACTAAAAAAATTGTTCATTTGCAATAAATAATAAAAATAATGTGACTGCCAAAAATAACATAGTTTTTTATCCATGTGTGAACAAATAATGACAATTCAATCAAAAGCATGAGAATTGCAATAAATATTAGACAACACTACGTTCTGCCGCACATATGCGGCTATACTTCTCAATGGGTTAATAATTATCAAGTCCGGTTTAAGTTGACAAGATCTTTATTAATTGATGAAAATGTAAATAAATTCTATGCTCGTAATGAATGAAACCGGTCCAGATCTTTCTTAAAAACTCTAGAACAAATACAAAAAGTGTTTTATTTTGTATGCATTCCTGATCTGACAAAATGACAATATTATTATGTCTAAATAAAATTTAACAAAAAAAAGTTTCGAGTTGTCGGGGTGTGTATGGTTTGAACGTGACAGTTTTTTGGAAAATTAATCTTTGTTTTAATTTAAGATTTCGACTGGAGGTGCTTGGTGGAATTTCAATATTTAATTTGAATTGTTCAAATTTTGTCACTAACGACCTGAGTTTCGCCTTGAACTGACGCTTAGTAAATAAATGTTACATGTTTATATAAGAAATAAATGTGTCATTGAGTTTAAAGCCATTACTGGCGAAAAGGATTAGCCCATGAGAATGCTCACAGATTTGAATAGTGAGTAGTTTTAAGAATTATATATATTTTTGTTTGTTGGAAAAGGTTTTATGATTATATTTATATAGGGTATAAAAGTGGAGAACCCGGCATATGTAGCTGTTCATTTAAAATCGGAAGACTTCAATTGCGCTCTATTTATTTCTAAAATTTCCTGGAAAAAGAGTTTATGTGCGTCCGTATTTGGGTGCCATGGGCTAATCCTTTTCGCCAGCAATGGCTTTAAACTCTGATACATTTATTTCTTATATAAACACAAAACATTCATTTACTAAGTGTCAGTTCAAGTTCCGTGCACTTGAACGCCTGAAGATGCCGAAAGGCGAAACCCGGGTCGTTAGTGACAAAATTCGTGTGAATGTACATAATTTGAATGATTTAAATTGTATCTTTGTTTTTTTAATTGCACAAAAAAAGAGTGCCATGAAATCCGCCCAAACAGTAGTAAATGTGAGAACATCAGATTGAGGTTCTACTGTACTAAAAGTTTTGTTAAATATAATTATTTAAAGTTACAACTACAATTTTTTTTCAGAATCTGGTGAGGTTTTTGTTTGGGGCTATGGAATATTAGGAAAGGGGCCTGAAGTTCAACACAGCTTAAAACCACTACAAATTCCACCTACTCTTTTTGGAAAGAATGAATTCAATCCCTCTTCAAAGGTTACAAAGATAGTAAGTGGAATGAGTCATATGGCGGCTATCACGGATCAAGGAGATCTTTATACATGGGGTAGAAACAAATATGGCTGTTTGGGTCTCGGTCATTCCAATGACCAATATTTTCCATTAAAATCATCAATGGGATGTGAAGTACTCAAAGTATCGTGCGGGATTGACCATACTGTTGCGTTGTGTAAACCTTTTGTGTAAATAAAATAACCATTAATTGAACATGTGTTTTGATATACCTATCCACTTCAACCACATTCAAAATATTCCAAGAAATAGACCATATAGAAAAAATCATCAACGTATTGTCTTACCATGTTATTTTTTATTATAATATTCTGGCAATATTTGCTAGGAATTTTAGTTACTTGATTTTCAGTCAATATTTTTAGTAATAATAAATATTGAAAATACTGTTGCTTACTTACACTGTCCTTGTAAATAACCAAGTGTACATTTTAATGATACAGATGTCTGTGATGTTAACATTTCTTACTTTTATTAACAATCCTGAAAACTGGTGATAGAGTAAGAGTAGCCATTTACCAGGTCTTTCCTTGCTGCGTTTGTTTTTTTATACTCCGAAAAGAAGTTGAGCTACCTACCGACTAACAAGTAGAACTGGCTAAAGCAAGCTCTGTTGAGATGCTAAATTAAAAAACAATGCTCTACATTTGAAGAATATATGGTAAAAATGTTACAAGCCAGCTCTAACTACATGCTTTAATTTTGATTTTGAAAAAAATGGTTATTTGGATAAGGTAGAAAAAAAGTTATAAAAACAAAATGTCGTCAGATAAAAAAAATATATTTATGTGTTAAATCAGATTCCAAATATACATAATATACCAACAATTATAAAAGTATAAACAGCCAATAAAGAACTGATAAATAAGAGGTTATAGTTAACTGGTAGATATGAAAAATTTGCAAAGATGTTAGGACAATTAAAAAATTCATCTGTCAATACAACTTGTTAACTTGTACTGTAAAACAAATACTTTCTGGATCTATTTGGGGACTACTACTAACATTTATGTGTAAGAATTATATTGTTTACAGGTTAGGAAACACTGGTATAGACAATCATTCAAAATTATAATTCATTTAAAATAACTTTAAGCATTGTCTATAATATGAGAGCAAAAGTGAAAACTATAAACCACAGGTTTGATATGATGGACAAAGGAATTCATTTTTACACCGATTACCAGCACAAGCATGTGAGCAGAAATTTAGAAATATTTTCATTAATACCATGCTGTAACCGGGTTGTTATAGTTTCTCCCAAAAAACGTATCCTGATAATATCATACTTAAATGTCAATATCACTGTTTACACTCTTCATGAAAAGGTTCCAGTGTTCTGAAATCGCGCCATGTCGGAGGTAGAGCATTATGCAAATGATTACCACAACGCTTACAAGCTTCACTAAATAAATTAATAAAACTATGAAACCATGTCATGAAGGAGCGGACAGCCAGTTCAGGGAGTGTAGGTGAGTAAAAGTGGAGCATGGCAGCATGAGCATTTTCAGTGACTTTTCGAAACACCTGATGTCGTGATTCTGTCCAAAGGTCTAATGTTTCACCGTGGCCCTTCACAACAACCCATTCAATCATAAGTCCTTTAAATGCAACAATAGCTTTAAGAACATGACCTAGACTTATTTGTACCACAGCATTTGTGGCAAATGGTCGAGAAACGGTTATTTTCATATCGCTGAATAGTCTGTCAATCGTGTTTATGACATTGTCGACATTTTGAGGAGGTACATTATGGCTACTAGTCAGAGTTCTTCTTCTCTTGGCGCTGCTTGAATTGATGTAAGTCCTCTTCAATGAGTTCTGGCTGAGCAGGGACTGTGCTAAGCTACTGTATTCGTGAATCTTATCGGTCCATTTGTAACTGTTCACCAATTGTGTGTACAAAGCTTGACGATCTTGAGTAATTTCTTGACTCAAGAATGTCGTATTGCCCAAATTGAACGGTCCCGTCGGAGGTGTCAATACTCCGATTGACTGTTCCACATCTCGAAGATTTACGTTGACATTACTTAAAAGATCTTGTAGCTCTATGAGGAATTTTGTTTCTTTTCCTTCCTCGCCGTGTTCTGCACCGACTCCATTCCCTAATACATCAAAAACCTGACCCACACTTGACCTCAAGACTCTCACAGCATTAAGCGCTATATTTAGCTGATCAGTATTAAGAACAGGAAGAGCCATTATATCAAATAAATCAACATATATAATAAGTCAATGTCCATTTATCTAAATCTTGAATACAAAGTGTCTGATACAAGGTAATCAAAATTGACGTTTCCTATAAATAAGAATATTGTCTATGAATATAGTAAAGGCATAGGTCTATGCTAAACACTAAGTTATGGTTAAAAACAAACTAGGTATACACCTCACCTCATAAACTAGTATACTTAATCGTGGACGACGACGCCCCAGTGTAAAGATTGCTAATATAATAGTTTGTATTTAATTAAGGTGACCAGACGTCCTCCTTTAACCAAATTTGGTAAACGGGAAAAGTACAATGGATCAATTGATTTCTGTCCAAAGGCATGAATGTTTTTCATGTCTTAAATTCTCTCAAACTTTTTCGATTCCTAAAATTCAGCATTAGTGATGAGATGACTACTAATCCTGTTAGATCGTTAACCTCTTATTTCTTCTTTCTAAGAAAAAGAGAGATACCCGCATAAAAAACATTTTCCCTTTAAAAACTTTATTAGCAGTCCACATTGGAGCGGACATGGTTAAAAAATCTTCTTTTTTTATTGTAATATAATTAACTCATATGTAAGTAAGCAAAATGCCCTTTATTGTCTTAGTGCTTGAAACATTGGTAAGTTTAATACTAAAATTGAATTTTTGAAAATATCTTCAGTTTAAGCCTGTTAGCCGATTTTTATTAAAAAAAAAACAAAAACCAGTTGGTAATTTTGTATGGTTAATTGGATGCTCTATCTCAGTGATGCACAAACCGCGGCCCTTTTTGAATTTTGTGGCGGCCCTTAAATCTTTTTCTCAAACATTTTTTTCATGTAAAACATTTATTTAATAAATGTAAGCAAGATTTTTCTTCAATAAAGGAAAATAAATCGGTTCATAAAAACAGTCTTACAAATGTTGTCAAATAAAAAAAAAAGTTAAAAATTAAGACCGAACGCATTAACTTATGAATTGCATATAAATGAAACATAAATATTTCACAATGAAACGATTTTTAATAAGCAAGTATGTACTCATAATCCTTTTTTTGTATGGCTTATTTATTTTCGAAATAACACGTTCAAAATAATAAAATGGAACTTATTACTCATCTATCTTAATTCACTTAATCTTTTTTACAAGGTTTTAAGGCTGTTTTACGTGGAACGTACATATTTAGGTACTTACCTTACGAAAGCACAGAGTAACCATATATGGATTGTGCTTTAAAAACAGATGCCTCATGCCTGTTGAAAATACTAGAGGTGCGGTGGATTGACTTTTTGGGTCTACGAAAACAAGAGAATGGACTAAGCAGTCCTCCTATCACAGCGGTCGGCAAACTTTTTGGGCTCATGGACCACCAAATTCACTGTGTTAAATATTATATATTGAAATAAAAGTGATCAAATGCGTCTAAAAATGCACCTACTTAGTTCATAAAATAAAAGCTTTATTAATTTTTAATGTGATGGATATTCCTCGATATTTGAAATGATAAAATTTATATTTGGCTCCAATGATTTAACTGTAAGACGGAGAACCGAATGTATTTCAAGTCGAGATCGATACCGTGTTTCGATTGCTGTGACAAATGAAAAGGCCTTTTCTCATAAATATGTTGTGGAGAATTGAATTAGAATTTTCATAACTTCTTCACTAAGCAAAAGGTATTCACTTTTTATAGAAAGCTAAAACTTAGGTTTTGAATCTTGATAAAGATGAATGAAATTTAACTTCGAGAGTGTCATCAGATGAAAGATTGATGCGGCTTTCTTTTAGCTTCGTGCATAAATTAGTATCTTGAATGTTCACTCCTAACGGATCTATTATCCACATATTACCATGTCTAGGATCTTAATTTTTTGGGTAATAATGATTCGAAAATTTTGTGAGTGATTCCAAGTGCTTTTGAACCTGGGTTACCACTTGATAGTTGATATCATTCTCCCAAATTTGAAAACATTTGCAAATCATCTTTATCCAATTGCGTTTGCCACAGTAATATTTATTTAAACATGCATTGCAATGAGATAGATGTGTTACGAGATTCAGATCATTTTTGTCCAGGTGGCAGGATAAGAAAATTAAAATAATGTCAGATTTCTCTGCGGACTACACTTTGCCGACCGCTGCTCTATCACATCCAAAGTGAAGAAGCAACAATGTACCTGACTTGGACAAGTGGTGTGGATGCCTTGAGAGATCCTGTCTCTTTTACCAACCGAGTGGATGTCGCCGTTGTGGAAGACCACTGATAACCACCCATAGGATTGATAGCTATTAGGGATTCCAACTATTCGTCATTTTCAACTATCCGGATATCGAATAGTAAAACTGAAACTATCCGGATATATCCGGATAGTTTCAGTAAGTATGAAAATAACAAAACATTACCACATATATAAACTTATGTACTAAAATAATACATTAAAAACGAGTTCATTTGTAATAAAAGTCATGTATTCAGATTTTAACAATTCATATTTTAAAAATAAGAGAGCATTAAATGTATCATATTTTAAATTTGATCTTAATTTAGTTTTAACTTTTCCTGCTGTTGAAAATACTCGTTCCGTTGCAGTTGATGTTGGTTTTATTCTTAGAAGTGTTTTAAGCAACACGTCCAACTTTTCCGTCTTTTTTTTAAATTGATCTAAGTATTTAAAATCTTTTTTCAGAATTTTTGTATTGTCGTCAGTTTCCGCGAGAGATAAAATAGAATTAAGCATTTCATGTTGCAATTCGGAAGTCGAAAAAGAGAGAGGTGTTATTTCTACATCAGAGTCCTGAGAGATTTCATCATTACGAGATAACAAATTTGGGTGAATTCTCTTAATAATACTTTGTGCTAAAGAAATGGCCTCATATTTATTTGAGTATTGAAAATGTTCATTAGAACTGGGAACATTTTCACTTTGTAGATATATCACAAGTGTTATTATTTTTTTTATGTCGGCGTTCGTTCATTCTCTTTTTAATCGCATGTAAAAATTCTTCACTCAATGAACTTCTAATTTTTCCTACTTATTGAATACAAATTTATAAACTCCCTCGGCCGTTAATAACGTTCCATTATTATTGCCAAGTTCTTTATTATTATCCTCACTAAATCTTTTCCCACTTCTGAAATGCTTTAGATAGAGACAATACACATTTTAATACTATTCCATCATATTAAAATATTGAAAATTTGCAGCTGCATTAAATTACTGCAGCGGCATTTCTTCAATGAATGAAATTTCGGCCTTAAAGGTTTTTTTTGCCTCGAGTCCGAGCCGATTCGTCGAACTTTTAAGTATTAAGATAACAAGATGAGATATTTATTCATAATACCCGAGTTTGGGGAAGGTAAAAAAACACTACTCTTAAGTAATGGTTTCTCCCAGGTAGTAAATGCTCCAGTATTCATATCATCTTTCGCCGATTTTGTAAAATATTTCATTTAAAATTATAACGAATAGTATCCGGATATTTCCCCAAATATCCGGATATCGAATAGTTAAAAAGGGCCGGATATATCCGGATATCCGAGTTGGAATCCCTAATAGCTATGTTATCAGAACATCACTTTTAGGGTGTTCACTGTCAATACTTGGTGGAAAGGCATTATATTAGTAAAAACACAATATTCCTTTGTACTTCATTCCACTTTATTTAATGTCAGGACCGGTTTCGCTCATTACGAGCATCGTCAACTGATAAGAAATATAATTTAACAGTGTTATTTATACAAAAATGAACAGTTATAAACAACAATTGGCATTGAAAAGAAAATTCCAATTACATTAAAAGTGATTCTAAAATAGCACAAAATTAAAAAGTTTCTTATTTTTCCCCGCGGGGAACTATCATTAAGCCTATTCACTATATTATTGTCATTATTAATGTCATTATTTTCATTGTATCACTTTGTCAAAGAATTCCCAAATTTTAATTATGTTTGTAATTACTTTCAATTCCCATTCTAAATTTATTAATCTGAGATGACTTTTTAATTATATGTTAGATGTGTTAAACATTTTAATTTTGTGCTATTTTAGAATCACTTTTAATGTAATTGGAATTTTCTTTTCAATGCCAATTGTTGTTTATAACTGTTCATTTTTGTATAAATAACACTGTTAAATTATATTTCTTATCAGTTGACGATGCTCGTAATGAGCGAAACCGGTCCTGACATATTAAATAAAGTGGAATGAAATACAAAGGAATATTGTGTTTTTACTAATTATCAGAACATATTATATCTTTTAATAGTTGGGTTTTTACTTAGACATTATAACAGCTGATCTCTGTAATTAATAATCACGGAAAATTTCATTTTTAGTCGCCCGTGCGTTATCAGCAAGACAGGCATCATTCCTTTTTCAAATTGAACATTAAAGGTTCTCGATTTCTATTTAGGAAAGCTCCTGAGCAAATATTTAAAACAATATTTATTTTTGTTTTTCTCGGTATATTTAAGTTCAATTTTGCAAAAAAATGCTTAGATTTATTACATTTTTCAAAGAGAAATATTAAGTATACATAATGAAATTTATTATAAGTATTTAATTTTGCACAAATTATTCACATAATCCGTAAATCAAAATCCAAAATCTCTTCATTTTCTCCATTGTAGTTCTGAGGAAAATATTTCTTTAATTTTCCTCTCATAACTCAAAATTTGAAATCCGGTATCGCTCGTATCGCAATTTAACCACTCGGCTACATCTTTGTCACATTTAACACATATTGAAATTCTTTCTATTTTTTCCGCAATGTCTCTTATAACAATTTCTAGTTTGTTACTTAAACTTTCAAATGGCCTTTTTTAAGATTTTGTTCCATGATTTTTTCAAAGTTGACACATCTAAAGAGTTCCAACACTCTGCTGCCATGTACATAGCAAATCTTTTAAATTTAGTTTCTTGTGAAAGGTGATAACTGTTTATTAATTACTTTCGTCTGCTAGCAATAATCGCCGTAGCATCTATTTTCTATATATACGTTTGAATGTTTCTGTTACACCTTAATCCATGGTTTGTATTACCGACGTGGCATTTGGTAGAAGAAATTTTACTACAAACATTTTATCGATCTGGTTTAAACATTCTATAGATGGGTGAGATGATGCACTCTCTAGTAATAATAATGTTTTTCCTCTTTTATCTATTGAGTTTTGATATTTTTTACTTCTGGAAATGATATGCATTCCATCACTTACCTAAACAACAGTGGAGGCAATTCGCCTCGTGAAAATCAGCAAATTCGTAAAAAAAAATGTTTAAAAACTTTGAGCAATCCGGATAATCGAGGTTCTACTGTACATTTATATTAAATAAAAACTATGATGATTTTAGCATAATTTTTTGGTTATATTTGAGTAAGAATAAAAAAAGATTTATTGAGGAAAGACTTATAGAAATGTAGACGCTATAAATATTTTAGTGAAAAACTATAAGATTTTGCCAATTTGCAAAAAATAGCCGGCAGATAGTGTCAAGTAATTCTTTCCTAAATAAATGTTCTTGAATCCCTAAAATAATTTACCTTTTATGAGAAAAGTTAATATCAATACATATTGATATTAACTTTTCCCATTCTAAGCTCAAGAAATGCGACCCCAATACCCACATTTTCTTAAATTTCTATTTTAATATGGGTGATACAATGTTTATAATTAAGGTATTCTTATATCATAGTTTTTTGGACCTTTTGTAGTTTATATAAATACGCGATAACCAATTACGAGATAAGCGCCCGCTTATCAGCGATCGTTTCTAAGATAGCTGGGCTAAAGGCGTCAGTTGCAAATTCATATTTGTGCTGGGATGACGTCTTTTTTACGCGCAACTTAAAATATGATTATTTAATAAAAAACCATGGATTTTTATAAAAAAATGTATGAAGAATGATGAAGAGATATTTTAAAGCCCTTAGACTATTTTTTTTTGAAATTCATAAGAATAGGGCCAATAATGAGGAAACCACTGGGGTCTCTAAACGACCCCCATCGGCAGAGAAGTATTTTTCTAGTCTCCGAGCTGCGAGAGTTAATGTGTAAGGATAAAAAAAGGAGTCAAGTAAATCATAAATCATTAGGAAAACACTTTTATTTCCATTAGAATCAAATAACTAAATGAATACATGTCGATAAAATAATATGTAAATATATCTAAATAAAGTAATCTATGAACTACTAAGTAGATTTAATAAAATGGAAAAAAATCACAATGAATAAGTGGTGATTAAAATAATAATGAATAATATGAGCAAAAATCATACAATACAAAATTAATAAATTTATATAAACAAAAAATTTGTGTATGGAAACATTTCTTAACTAAATGCAATATATGTAAAATAAGAATAGGCAATAGGAAATATTTAAGTAGAAAATCCTTTTAAATTATTCAAATCTAATAAGTTATTTATTTTACATGTACATATCGACACCTGAGAACTGTACTGGGACATTTAAAAAAAAAAGGTGTTTTGTTTTCGGTAAAAGATTCGTTTCACTTCAATAATGTTAATGATATGGTGGAATATCTGTCTTAAAATAGATATTCACTTTAAAACATCTTAAAATATAGGACAAAATTGCATATAGCATTGCAATACTAGATTTTTGAGATGTCACAGTACAGCTCTCAGGCAACAATATCAACCCTTAATCGGTAGAACAGCGTAAGTGACGATTCATAAAGTTCGCAAAAAGTAACTTTATTTGACCCAATATTACTAACTGTATTTAAGAAATTATTTTTGCAAACATATTAAGAGGAAGTAAACAAAACCTTCTGTTTATAATTAAAACCTGACCCTTCCTGTAAAATTTATGAATCGTCACTTACGCTGTTCTGACGATTACAGTTATGTACCATTCGTTTAAAAAATATATATATGTTCATATATACAGAACCTACATGTGTACGCATCCATTAATGAATTACAATGAATTTGGATGTGGATTGTGGATATCACAAAAATATTCACTTATCTAGAATATTCAAATGACGATTTACTGTATACTGATAGGATGAATTGAAAAAACAACAGCCTTACAGAATAATTATGTCTTACGATATATATAAAACTGAAGATTTTTAACAATTATTTAACATTGGTACTGAGAATAAATGTAAAAAAATAGTCTCAATTATGTTTTAAAAGGCACAAATATTGACTTTGGTAAATGTCTTGTGATAATTCAAATGTTGAGTAATTATCCTATATATTCATTTTAAAAGGTAAATCCTTAATAACTTGATAATAGACAAACAGGAAAAGATAAATTTACAAGCTAAAAGCAAGTTGAGTTAAACGAAGGGGGGAACCAACTACAAAGATGCAGAATGGAGATATTGAGCTTCCATTTTTTTTTTTAATTTCAATGTAAATGTGTATGGTTTTATTCAAATGTTATCCATCCTAACATCACTAGTTAATACCAGATACATAACAGATACATTGTAGTCGTTTCCTTTTTCATAAGAAAAAATAATATTTAAAAGATTTACTGGCTTAGAAAAATCAAAATTATTTCAGTTTGATCTCTAGGACTAGTTCCCATTCATAACTCAGAATAACCAAGAACATCTGATGATTTCCTTTTTTTTTAACTCAACCCAAGTGTAATAATTTATTTGGCATCTCCTAAGAATTCTGAACTATTATATATATTTTCATATGGTCTGTTACATGTTAATCGTTTCATTGAATATATTTATCAAGGATAATTTTTTTCTCAAACTGGTGTGCCTAAATAAGAGTGTGAGCAATAAGCTATTGTACTAAAACAGCTCATCATTATTGGAATATTCCCTTTCCATTTTCCCAGAACTACAGCTTAGTTTTCCACACATTTTATATAACATTAGCCTACCTGGTTCTTAAATCATTTAACCCTTCCGTACTCTTGCAGTAACAACAGCGGACCTCGGCCTTAACACCTTTAAAATACCCGTGTTATATATAGGTCTCAAAAAAATATGTTTTTTTTCAATTTGTAAATAAAATAGTTTTACATATGAATACAACTTTAAAAAAATATACATTCAACATCTTATTTCTATAATTATACATAATTTGAAAGTCTCGTCGATTTTATCATCGAAAAATATGGAATTATCGAGCATGAGATAGAAATATATAAATATCAATATGTAAGAGTAACAAACACTTTAGTTTTGCCGAGCGAAACAATTAGATGAATTCCACGAGTAAGACAGAGAATGCAGAAAAAACAATATGCGATTGTGTTTGAACAATGTTATCTTATTCCTTGAGGTTTATCAGATCAGACATGGGATAATATTTCAGACGTTAGTGTTCCCGTAACCGCATTCCGATACTTTTATTCCGTAGACTAACTTCACGAAGTTTACTTTGTTATATTCATTTATTGACTTGGCATTTACTTGGTAGAACTCCATTATAATAGGGTAAAAATAGCAACGTATTTAGTTCTACAGTTTTTTTATATTTGTGAGTTGATAGCTATTTCGGCTTTCGCCATCGTCACAACTATGATTAAACTTACATTTTTCTCAGCTATATATACTGGCTGCGAAGAGATACACAATGCATCATATTATTCATTTTAACATCCCAATTCAAATTATAATAATACACTTATTAAATGTGACTCTAGTGTTTTGAAGACCGATAAGCAATCTGGGGATTTTAAACGTTAATTAGGATAAATTAAACTGATATTTATTATTAATTACATTACATTAAATTTATTAACTAGGGCTTTAGTGTTTCGAAACATATAATTATGTATGTTGAACGATATTTTCACTCAATATTATGTGACCGTGTTTATTTGATAGAGGTGTGAACAAACTCACTGATAGTACAAATATATTTTTGTTCTTTTATCAATCGGTGTCACACATTCCGTTACGTAAATTAATTAACGTATAAACCACCGAATTTTATTTTTTTTGTAATAATTTTAAATATATTTGTCAAAAAGTTTTATTTTCTTTGCAAGTTTCTAAATACTTATAATGTATCAAAATTGTTCATTATATTTTTTTATATAATAAATTGTTTAACTTATGTAAAGTTTTTACGCGTGTGATTGATTCTTTCCTTATCCCTTCCACCAACCGCTCACTGCCCGACAACGATTATTAGTTGCGTGACGCTTTGTGTATGACTGTATCGTTTCAAGCGTGATCGAGACACGTCCTGTCTACAAGCTGTTGCACAGAATTTTGATTCTTGCTTCTTCCGACAATTATGCATGATTTGTATAAGTTTTTCAGGTTCTGGCCACAAATTATGACACAAAACATCTACTATGCACTATGTAAAACCATATGGCATTTTTTGAAATTGTCATTTTGCTTTAGAAATGCGTTTATATGACAAATTCTACACGGTCACAGAATGTTACTGCATGGTCTGCGAAGGGATTTTTTTAGCACGGGAAGGGTTAATATTCCTCAAAAAAGATAATTACCTAATTATTCATAGAATAACACTCACATATAAAAATATCTTTTAAACTTAATATTAAGATTTTTTGTATAGATATTTTATTATCTATCAATGAAGAAAAAATATAAAGAACCGTAGATCTACATATAAAAATACAATACAAAAATAACCATATAAATGTAATGGATAAGAGAGATATCACTCATCATAAAGAAATTTGGCAGGGCTTGCCAACAACCTCTGCTGTAATACAACTTTTTGTGAAATCTTCCAACAAAAATATACATATACACCTTATCCTTTTTTATGCGATATGCGATAAATTAGTTCCAGAAAATAAAAAAATCTTACTTTTATATAATTTCAAAAAAATTACAAAATTGCACAAATAAAATTCGCTTAAAAAGAGGATAGTCTGTATAATGAAATAAATATGTATATTATTGTATCGATATAATCAAGCATATATTCTTTACAACCACATACCAGTTGTACTTCCGGCAATAATTATTTGTAGAAATTAAAAGTTCATACACTTAAGGTACATTTTTAGGTAGACTTGCTTATTTTCATAAATGTTCCCACCTTGGCATCTCTTTTTGAAAATGATATATTTAAAATTCCACTATAAATGTATCTCAGTAGTGACTAACATTCTAATATCTTACTTAAAAATGAACTGTTAAATTATATCATCGTTAATCATGAAAAACCTGACCTGAACACAATTTAATTTTTGTAGAGCAACTGAGAAAATCAATGAAATAAAAAATTATATTCAAAAAAGATTCACCTTTTCAAAATAACTGTTAAAATGAGACAAATTTATAATTCAAATGTAACATTTGAAATACAAATCTAGTGGCATGTATCATTCCAGAGATTGTATCGCTGGTTTGTATTAATAGCACCATAAGAAATATATTTGATATAGAATACTCTAATCAATAAAGCCTTTTATCACCAAGGCATTTCAAGCCACATCTCCACACGTCATGATGGGTTGAAATAAGACTTTTACAACATTTATTTGATTTAGTAGTTTTCCCTTTTAATATTCTACCAGACAAAATTTACAGCAATATCCCAGTATTGAAATGTATATACCTTGATGCTAAAGTATTATTATACTATTTCTTTTTTAATGTCAATAATTTTAAATAATTTTAATTAATCATATCAAGATACAAATAAAAAAAATACTACTCAAAAGGGTTAATATTATTTAAACCTTTCGTTTTTGTTTTATAAAATTAGATTCTTTCATATACCATGAATTGAATTGATATCTGAAATAATATTAATTTAATGAAAAATATGAATATGGCAATTGATAATAAGATGACAAAAGACTTAACATAAATGTAAATGTACATCATTACAAATCAAAGGATTTAAGTAGATTTAAAAATGTGTGCTATTTATTGTTGTATGTAATAAATACTGATTTTTCTTAAGTAAACCATATAGACCTATTCGTAATCTAAATATTTGACAATTAGCCCGATATGTTATCCCGCAGCTGAGTGATAAAGCTCTAGTGCAGGGATGGCGAACCTAAGGCACGCGTGCCCGAGGTGGCACGTTTGAGAATTTGGATGGAAATTCGAGCCTGTGTACATAGCGACTGAAGTGAAAAAATACTCGTGAGTGTTGACCACTCAGCCACAGCAACGGTCAACAAAGGTCGCTAGATGGTTGCACAAAGTCAGTTAAATCATTGACAGATTTGAAACACAAAGAACATTCTTTTTCTTTGAAGTTTTATTAATAAAAGAAATTTATTTATATACTGTTAATCTTGGGAAGAAAGAATTCATAAGAAATAAGAACTGTTTACATAAAGGACACTTTTACAAAATAAAATATGTATGCATTTTCATGGATAGCCAATGTGTCGATTGCAGGGGTAGTTTTGGTAGATCGCGGATTTATAAAATGGCTTTTTATTAGTCACTAATGATATAATTGCAGACGATATCCATCAATTATTTAAAAAACTAGCTACTCATAGAAAAAAGTTTGTTTACCCCTGCATTTTATAATGTGCAGTAAAATTATATATAAACCTCTCAAACAAAAATAGTTATTATTTATGAATAAATTCAGACCAACTAAAATAGATTGATTTGATTCACAAAAAAACATCAAATAAAAAAAAATATGGAGATAAAATGGGTAGCTCAAATTTGAATACACATTATTCAAAAAAAATTGGGCATTACAAGAAATAAGAGGAATCTTGTCCTGAAGCACATAACTCGCAAAAAGCATTAAAAATAACTTACAAAATAAAACATGTCACTAATAAGTACAAATACGTACAAACAAATGCCTTAAAATTGGGAAAAGTCGTATCTACTGATTAGTGGGCGCAGGGTGCAAGTGTTGTTTAGACTTATTCTGATTGATCACACGCTGGATGCTGGGAATGGCAGGATCACCGGAAGGAAGGCTCTCTTTTCTTTCGACGCATAGAGCATGAGCAATATTCATGATCGTTTCTAAGTTGTCCTGACCAACAATTTGCAACTGTGAGAAGATATCATTTATCAATTATTGAAGAATAGTGATAAGCAATTATGTGTAACCTACATTGATATGAAATGTGCAATCAGATAGTTTAATTTAAGACTCGAGCATTTCCTTAACCCTTCAATCAACCCCATTGAAGTGCTGTACACACATCAAAAAACACTCCCAGAGATGGATGTGTAAAAAAAGGTTATGTCCAGTGGTGTGCTATGGGTTCGCACCGCCTCTACCGAGCCGGTTCCTAAAATACTAAAATAATTTACAATCATGTCTCAGAAGTCAATGATATGACCGAATATGACCTGTCACGGTTATTGTGAAACTAAAAAAAAAACGTCCTGCTCTGAAAATTTCTAGCTTTTTGAAATTGACATAAAATTGTTTAAAAGTCCCAAAATCACCGACCAAGGTGCGGCCGGTTGATAAAATTTTGGCAGCACACCACTAGTTACTGGTGCCAAGCCTAAAGGGTTAAAGAATAAGGCAGTCATCGGTTAAAAATCTATGCATTGAAATTTTGGGCAAGGTCACCTCTTATTGTAATGAATGTTTTGGAAAAAATAATAGCATAAAAAAAGTGAGGGTGCCATGTAAAAAAAATCGCATAGAAATAGGACTGAATAAAGGCTAATTTTCAAAGAAATTAATAAAAACTTTAATATATATTGATTATCAGAGAAAATTTAATTTCACAGCGGTTATTTGTTTCAGGGTATCAATTTTGATAAAAAAGCTATTTAAAATATGAATTTATCATAAATAGTTAAAATATATAATGATACTCACGTGTGGGATATTGTAGATATGCGTATCAGGTCGAATAAGTTGTTTAGAGAAAGGCCCATCAGCAGATCGCGAAGGTAAGATGAGTGGTCTCTTCCTAGAGGAAACTTCCATTGGAGGACCTCCGGATTCAGACTCCTCTTTTTCCATATCTCGGCGGGGGCAGCTGCATACCCTTACCCCCAAGGATTGACGCCCCAAGACATCTCCACTGCAAACACAAATGAAATGTTCAATGACTAGCAGGAAACCATAAGTACAACCGAGATTTCAAAGAAAAACCAAAAATTCTAACGTTGAGTCTTCAAGAGTGAAGAGAACTTCAATGCGGCGACGATTAATACCGGACACACAGGAATGCTTGCAGCAGAAGAGGTAGACATGTTGATGGGCATGAGCGCCAGCAGGTGGACGGGAAGGAAGGGCAACAGCCACACTCAACCATTTATTCTTTTCTTCTTCTGTACCACAATATGTCACATTGTTTTCATCTTGCCTCGCCGACCTCAGGACATGCATAATCACGCTTGTCGGAATATCTGCGTGAGAAAAATTTCAAATCAAAATTAGTTCATAATGTCCAATACACAGCTTGATAAATAGATGCGATGCAATCTGAGTCGCAGACAATTACGTTTGAATGGTACAGGTAAGAAAATGAAATGTCAAATTTTTGTTTTAATTAACCTGACAAAACAGAAACTGTAAACCAAACCGAGTATTACAATATGGTAATTCAATTTCAGCATTAAAATTGATATAAGATGAAAAAATATCAAAGTATTTTAGTTTTACAAATATTATTTCATACATGGTTGATAGCCATTTCAGCCCATGCCCTTATCAGAACATATATAAGATAAAATAATATTTGTAGAACTAAAATTATTTTTATATTTTTTTACCTTATTACAATGGAGTTCTACTAAGTAAATGCCAATTCAATCAAGTAAAATTAATATTGAAAGTGTTACAAAGCCTTCAAAAATATCATACAGATAAGCTGTAGAAAAAGTACATAATTACCTAGCACGCCGGCTATAATTTGCAATTATAAATTTAATTAGTTATCGACGAATTAACTAGTAAATGGCGTTTTGAGCACGAAAAATTTTCCGAGATATCTCGTCTGTGGCAGCCAGAGTTAAAAACATGGAAGTTTACTTTTAGTTCAAGGGAAAAACAAAATTCAATAATTGTTACATCGAACTTGATAGTTTATAAAGTAGTTTTGGCATCAATACATGTCAAAGCTGTTCATGAAAAGCGAGAAAAAATATCTTTAGTCATTGATTGGGCCAACCTATTTCTAAGTCTGTAATTCTCTATCACCAATACAAGTTAGGGATGGAAAAGGTCATCAGTTTTGATTGAACCACAACGAGACAATATCTGCTCCTGACCCCATAAGTTATTCGTCAGAGTTTATACTTCCTGAACAATTGGACTAAAGATGAACTATCACTGTGAAAGTTTTGTGTGCCCAAAACAAAGCTATATTTTTCTAAGCTTTAATATGCTGAGTAATTAAATGTTTCTCTCTATTTTGTACATTAATTAGTTACACAGGTCACTATAATTATAGCTAGGTAAATGGTACATTCACAACAAGAGTGAGATATGTGAGCATGAAATAATTAATATTGTTGTAAAATCATTACATGTTCATTACTATTGTATGTTTCAATGTAAAGAAATACATGAGATTGATTTTGCTGATGATTTTATTACATTTTTAGTTCGTTATTTTTTAAAATGAGACTTTAAAATCTTAAATCAACAATACCTACCTCAATATGATATTTGTAACATAACATGTCATTCCCTTGTTACTGTGATTTTATGCAATTCTTCATAAACATTTTAAATCAAATTGAGGACTTCCCGATTCAGATTTTAAAAAATTCAATCATTATTTCCTTAGTTAACAATTATTTTTTTTATTTTTTAAAAAAAATATGTGACATTACAGCTAATGCCAATGCGTCAAATATTTTGAAGTTGAAAGTCCCATGAGATTAACTCAAGGAGAATTGATGTCACAAACACCCAAGTCTTAGTCTCAAATTTAAATTGAAAAAATCCAATTGGACATTGACCTTACCGGGAATCGAACCCAGACCCACCTGATCGGTAGAGCAAGCTCTAGCCAACTAGACTACAGCGGGCGACAATTGTCAGGGTAAGTATGGAAATACTAAAACAAATATTGAAAATATAAAAAAAGCAATCTTGAAAAACTTAAATCCATTAACAGCCAACCACGCATACAACTAATATCAGTCTCTATTTGATTTTTGATAAACACAAACTTTTCCAATCATATAATTTAAGATTTCGACTGAAGGAGCTTGGTGGAATTTCAATATTAAATTTGAATCGTTCAAATTATGTACACTCCCACAGATTGTCACTAACGACCCGGGTTTCGCCTTTCGGCATCTTCAGGCACTTGAACGCCTAAAGATGCCGAAAGGCGAAATCCGGGTCGTTAGTGACAAAATCTGTGGGAGTGTACATAATTTGAACGATTCAAATTTTCCAATCATATTAAATCCATGCCTTGGTGTGCAGCTGACATCTAGAGTAGTCTAATTTACAGTTTAAAAATACATACAGTTTCCCTAATATTGCAACATAGGATAAACTATCCACAAAATATCTAATAATTGGTCATAGTTAATCTTTAGACCTCAATTCAACAAATCAATTTCTGCAATGCGTACAATAAAATTATTCATACAATTTAAAGTAGCAAATTTTACCTTTGTTAGAGTGATCACTGAGAACTTTGTGGTTATGGCATCTTATGATACGAGTTTCTTGTTGCTCGTCACTGGCTAAAATAACAGTAGCTCTGACCCAAAGCTGTCTGTCTTCCAAAGCATTCCAGTCCCAGGAGAAGCGAACTGCCATCTCAGACATCATACCCAGAAACACGCGGTTTAGTTTTTGAGAATACTGTCAATGGAGAAAATTCACATTATTATATTCAAAACAATCTACCTAAATGACTCACAGATGATGATAATCAAACGTTTAGCAAATTTTCTTATAACTTTTTATAGCAATTACAATTTATTTATGATGATTCTCAGAAAGGCGAACATCATAAATTCCAAAATGGAATAATTCACTAGAGATAACATATGGTGAATTGTTTTGGGTAACCATGTCTCCAATCCGTATTTATCTACTTCTGACAAAATTTATTGTTTGAAATCTTTAGTCATGAAGAGCAAGAAATAGATTTCCACTGGAAATATATTTTTTAAAGATATTGTTGACGTTGTTCTTAATTTTTCTGTGCCAGATTGTGTTAAGATGAAAATTTTAGGAGATTTATTATCCGTTTAATGAAATGTTATTGTTTGAATCTAAATTGCTATGAAAGCTCCAAAAATGCTCTCACTTCTATTGTCTATTAGGTACGACTTTTACATATTCCCTTGTATAATTATTTAGGAGATAAAATTGTTGCTTCAGGATCATAAATGTTATTACTACTTGCAATTGCTTGTTTCCTTCATCAGATACATCACGAGTCGGTATCTTTACAAAAATTGTCGCCATAATAGTATCAAAATGTCCCGATGACATCATGCCCTCTTTTTAAGAAAAAAAAAAAGAATACAGAAAATGTGAGTTGAAACATAAATATATTTTATTCAACTGTGTATAATGATATTATAATAAAAATAATAAAAGATTTTTAGTACTTTTTCCACATAAAATTTATTTGATCAGGACCGGTTTCAAATCCTCACGATCAAATGATCGTGAGGAGCGAAACCGGTCCTTATCAAATAAATTAAGTGGAAAAGGTACTAAAAATCTTTTATTATTTTTATTATAATGTCATTCCACCAAGTATTGACAGTGAACACCTTAAAAGTGATTAATGATATTATTTTCATTTTTTCTCAAAAGCAGTAAATCATTGAATCTTTTTATGTTTCAATGATTATTGTAATCACTTTTTCTACCCCAACCCTTCTATAATGTTGAGCAGCCAATTGCAAATAAAACTTAAGATCAAGATGAAGCAAATCATAAGCTAATTGAAGCAATTGTTATTTTTTTAATAAACCATAAAAACCAAAATAAAACAAGTCTGAAATGTGTACATTGGGTGCACTTAAGCCTTTGGGATACATAGTGACAAAAATTTTATTAAATTTCATATCAGTTCTATTATTAGTTACTTTTTATTTTTTACACAATAATTTCTTATCGGTGTTTTTATGAGAACTATTGAGATGGATATCAATTGCTTGACACATTTTATTAAAAGGACAATCAGGAGAGGGGTTAAGTATTAACCTTTTGGCTGCTGTATTAAAAAGTACATCTGTACCTAGCACACCGGCTATAATTTGCAATTATTAATTTAATTAGGTATTGACGAGATAAATCGTCTCTGGCGTGTTGAGCACGGAAAACTTGAGGATATATCTCATCTATGGCGGCCATCCAGTTAAGCAATTCAATCATCGTAAGCAAATAATTATTTTTGTTGTTATCACACCTACAATGATATCACAAGATTTCATTTACAAACCCTATACTTATTGAAACATATGTAAAATAAAACTAATATATTTAACAAACCATTGGCTTTTTGCGGTCAGATGGATCTCCATTGAATTTGACTTGGAAGTTATACCTTCCAGGGAAATCTCCTCTAGGTGGCGGACCTAACTTCTCCTTAAATAAAAAAAAAACAAAATTTTAAACCACAAGAATCACTGCCCTACTTATATATATATGAATATCCTGACAGTGGACAAAAATATAGTCTAATGATAAAAAATTAACAATTCTCCAACCAACTTAATGCTGAAATCAAATAGACAATTTTGACAAATCAAAATGTTTTTAAATGTTTTAAGCCTTTAAGTAGCATCGCCATACCGATATTTTGGCATATATTATCTATTGCCATTCTCATATTTTTTATTGAATTACTGTTATTTCTTCAAATATGGATACTACACACATCTATCAGTGATGTTTGGTAGTCACAAAATGAACAAAAGATTTTTTTTTAAAACAAATCTCTAGCCAAATAATATTGAGCGTGAAATTCCTATTCAGGTCATTTCCCTTCCTGGAATCAACATCACTAGAGCGTCACATGCCTAGAGGTGAAAGCAAAAAAAGATAGTGAAGGAATAGCTTCTAGAAAATTATTTATAAGTAATAATGAATTAGTTTACTTTACACTTTTAACCGGGTGACGAGCGTCTCGGCATCTGTGACGCGAAGTTGCGATATTGTAGGAAACTTTTTCCATACAGGACTGATTGTTTCATTAAAATATTAACTGATTTGTACTGTTATTGCTACCTCTTTACGATTGTCAAAACAATTTGGTCTAAATATTATAAACATTGATTTTTCAAACGCTTTCGATTTATCGCATTCGCCTGTGTAAATTTGTAAATCTAGCAACTGCGCAGTTCCCACCTTATCGCCGTTCAAGAATGACTGTGTGCTCATATTTAAGCTTTATCACGTAAAAATTTAATAATTTTGCAATCTTTATTTTCACATTTTTATGCATTTTTTTGGGCAACATTATTTTAGATTGAGATAAAATTGAAAACAAACTATTGTGTGCATTCTTATGTGCTTTGCCATAACATAGTTGTGTTTGCAGCAATCATTCATACTGTTATTGGTAAATCGCGAGCTGAGTACTACAAGGTTCTAAGTGTCGACTTTTGGCCAAACTAAAGTAATAATGAGGCAGTCTTAAGCGTAGCATTATCTACATGCTGTATTAATATGAAGTCGAAATTTTGCTTAAATTTTCCAATAAGCCATAGTTCTATGTTCGCATCGCAAGATATCTGTGGTTTCAACTTGAACGCCTGAAGATGCTGAAAGGCGAAACCCAGGTCATTAGTGACAAAACTTGTGTGAATGTACAAAGGTTGAATAATATCTTTTATATTTTGATAATTTTATTCCTGTATTTTTTTCAATTATCTTTATTCTTCAACACAATGGTGTTAGTGTTTACCATTATGATGTTTTGTATTCTTGCAGTGTGGTATTATTACATTTTACAATATTAACTTAGTACTTAGTGATATCAAACACAAATTACGAAGCAAAGAAAAAACTCCTTTTCCTATTTATCCTCCATTTTTTTTATATATATTTTCTCCAATAATAATGATCACATTAGATATCTTTAATAGAATTCTTTCTATTTTAATATAAAAAGCGTAAGTCTGTTTTTTGAATCACCTGTGCTTTCATACAAATTTCAGTTAGAGCACGGGTTTCCAACCTATGGGTGGGACGCCATCTTTTTTTGATTTTGGGTTTGAACAAAACTAAAACTAGTTGACTAAACTTACCTTATTGAAAAAAAATCCTTGAGGTTACTGAATCAACCACTAGTGTCACATGTAATGCCTACGAATGAGAACTAATACCACCACAAAAACAAAACAAAAACCAAAGACCACGCACCCGCCTACGCCCAGGTAAATCCAGGATGCTACGCGGGAAAAGCAACATCAAAATACACCAGATGAAAGGGAAATTGGAGCTCGGCTCCACCAGCCCTATAATTTGATGTATAGATATCAATCAAATGGTCAACTACTCTGTTTCGTGAATTAACAGCCATCAGCATGCACACTCCAAAGAATAAATATAATTCATCCAATGAAGTCTCCTTCCATTTCATCAGTCTCCATGATAATGTCTCGCACTGGCTTTTGACGAAAAGAAATTGTTTATTTGTTTTGTTTACTATAAAATTGACCAGGGTAGTGTCCATAAAATTTTTGAAAAAATTCACCTATGTCATTTCTTCATCACCAAGTTTTCCACCTGATAATGAACAATCGAACTGATGAATGATTGGATTAAAACCACCAGTTTGCCATTGAAAATCTAAAGATTGTCCGGCAGACTAATCATCGTTTTCAGGAATGCCTTCTAAATCTTCCATTTCAACATCGCTATCGTCTGACTCCAATGTAATTCCAATGTCTTGTTGTAACTCGTTCAAAAGGTCTTCTGCATCCATTTTTATAGGAATATCGTATATAAATAAATATATGTAATCTTTTTGTAGAATAAATACCAAAACTCAATACAAATTACAAAAAAAATAGCTACACTCACAAACACTTTACTAGAAAAGGAATACTAAGACGAAAAACTTAGCACAAAGTAAACATTGAAAAGTTATAAAAAGAGACCGATATCACTAACAAAACACTGATAACATAGTTGCTAATATACCAACAACTGGTAATAACAAATACTTTCGTAATATTAATTGAAAATAATATGAAAACTATGCAAAAACTGAAAAACATAAACCCCCGCGGCGTTCCAAACAATCGATCAAAAACACTGACTGTGAGTAGATACTTTATTGTATTTTTGTATTATTGTATTTTTGGTTAAGTGGCAGCCCTGCAATATGATATCTGTGAACTGTCAGTTGAAACGGTTTTCGAAATTTACCGATAAATCGGTTAAAATCAATTGGAAACTTGATAAAATATTTCAGGATAACTTAAACAGATGTCAATGCGTGTTCCTTGTATGCCAGATTGTCAACACATGTCAAAACGGCGCAAGAATACGCCACCAAATGTACTGCCGAGATATCTCGTCTGTGGCAACCATCGAGTTAGTTAAAATGGTCATAAATGTCTAGATATTAAATAATTTATGTGTCTTCCAAATGTAAAAGCAAGTGATTAATGATATACCTACAATTTGAAGTAACAATATAATGCTGGGAGTTCTAAGAGTTAACTATGCTTTTCATAGCTCAAAAAAAAAAAATACTGATATAATAATTAATATTCTACCCAGATTGATCCATGCCCAAACATTTTTTTTTGCGGGTAGCAATAGTACAATGAAAATATACAAAAGGAACCTTACTCAGTAAAAAAATCACTAATCACAGGGTTAAATCTCAGTGGTAATAACAGTAACTCACTTTTGGTCATTTTCCAGAAGAGCAAAAAAAAAACATGAAAAATCATCAGTTTAAAATAAAAGGCTTAGAATTTACCGGAAATAAAAAGAAGCTTTATTACAAATTGAAATTTAGGAAACTGCTTATTTGTTGTCAGTGCAAGAAAGAAATGTCAGCTGATGAATTTAAGAAAAAAAATAGTTTCTTTATATTGCTCACCATCACCAAAGACTTCCATTTAAAGTAAAAAAAAAAAAAGACTTACGGCAGGTAGAAGTGGATGTTTTATATCAAGATCACATTCGTCAAATGAACCCGAACTAGAAAGAAAGAACAGCATTAATCAAACATGGTCTTAGTTGAAAAAAATACAGAAAATATATTTTTAAAAACAATTTTATATGTAGATACTATTTAAACAGTGAATTTTATTTCATAATCGAGGCAAAAAAATAATGTTTGAAGCCATGGATGTGAGTCGAAATTGCCTCCCAACCATCCGATTCTTAAAACAGGTGTTATTAGTTAACTACTAGTTCTATCTTAGTCACATTTTTCTATCTTTAATCGTTCTGACAGAGGTTGTGACTAGGGAATCCAATCCCGGGATCCCATACAGTTTTCGATAAATTTCAATCCCGGGATTAGAAGACATGATCCCGAAACTTTCGGAATTGATTTTCTTATAAAATAGAAACGTTTTTTTTTTTGACCAATATTATCAATTTTTATTTCTCTGGATTGGATTCCCTTGTTGTGTCTGAACCACAATCAGTTCTTCTAGAACAAATTCTGATCAAATAAGAATATTTCGAATTCATGTGTGAATTTTACAATACTGACTCCCTTTTTTACGCATATTTTTTACATGGTACTTCATCCCTTGCATGTACTTACCAGTCAGTACTATGGCTGGACCTGTTACAATATTGTCAACTCTCTCGGACTTATGTCTTATTTGGTTTGTGTTATCAATGGGTTCAACCCCACGTGTGCAAGCAATTTCATATAATGATTTATTGGTTTGTGTTCATAAATATAAATGCTTGTATCTCTGTGATGTTTAAATTCCCCAACCCTTCAATCTTAAAATCGTTCATAGCAAGTTTCTGACCTTTAATAAAGTTGCTTAACCTTTCTTTTTAAGAGAAAGGTAGGGATAGAAGGATGGGACTAGTACAGGACTAGCGGTTAGCTAAGCGGCTCTTACTATGCCCAATTTTAAGGAATAAATAGGTGGAAGAGACTAGACTCTAAATAAAAAATAAGCTATAAAATCGTTCAATAATACTCACTTCACTATATCAGGATTGGGGCAAAAATCACCATTAACAATGTCAATAAGAAGCTCATCGAAAACATCTACATCTGGGTCCAAGTATCTATCGGTTTGTGCCATTGTGAAAGTAAAAGGTGTTTGCTGAAACATATATTGAATATTAATAAATGATAATCAAAAAATCTTCATAGTTACAATATATATCATGTATCACCAGGTCTGAAATCCCGATAAATGCAATTTTCAATTCAAAATGCTCATTTTTATCAAGACACTAATTTTTCTAGCTGAGCATCATATACAATTTTGACCTGCATGATCTCATTTTGCCATCGGATAATGGTTATGTACATTATATTGTTGATTTTTTTGGTGTCTTCGTATATTTGATACATTCACAGCCCCCCTCATATTTTTTTTTTTAATTAACGAACATCATGATTTTTTAAAGATATATCAGTTTAATGTGCTAAAACACCAAAATAAAACTGGTTGGTGACGATCAAATGATGTATTGGTAGAATTGGCATTTGGTAAATTTGTCATACTTCATCACACGGACTATTGCGGCGAAAAACTTCGCGCCGCGCGGCCGTTCACGAAAGGTGAAGCGAAATGTTCTAAAATATTTCATATTTCGCATAATTTATCAGTGTTCTTCGTAATAATGTGTGGTTTTAACGCGATTGCCAAGCTCTCAAGTAATAATTTTAATTGTGGAGTGGTTTTTAGCTTAGTTTGTGAAGTTTTTCGCCGTAATAGTCCGTGTGATGAAGTATGACAAATTTACCCACTTACCGTTAAAAAAATACTTTTAATATATTAAATTAATTAAATCAAATTGTGTCATTTATTAATCATTTGTCACGTAATTTTAAACTCAGGATCAATCGTAATCGAGTACTTCCCTTCGTGCACATTTGACCCATCTCAATGTTGTTAACGCACAGGTACTTTCCTTATTTTCGTTCCTCACAATAAAAACATGGCTATTAGTAAATTTGGGCAGCGAGTGAGGCGTGATACAGTAATCGAAACAAATAAGGTGTCAGTATGTAGAACACAATCTTAGTCATTGGCATTAAACTAGTGTCAATAATGTGAGACATTTTCTTTAGACGTAGCCATAGTAATATATAATCTAAGAATTATGATCTCTACGACAAAAATATTGTGAAATAATAAAAATGCCGGCATACATTGGGGCACGACAAGGCATGTACATTTTAATAATCAGTATTATCCAGAGGTTCTCCTAAACTATCGATAAAGTGTTCAAACTTACCGGGAGAAAAGTGAAAACACAAATTAAAGTGATAAGAGCTCATCCACACAAAAAATATTCAATGCAGACAAACACTTTCGGGAGAATCAGAAACAATACTATCAAAAGAGTAACTTGTCTATGGTTAGGAGTTGTCAGCTATCAGTGCATTGGCCATAGACCACAGAATTTATCAGATAGTGCTGTCAACATTTTATATATAGGAAATCTATGAAAAAAGACAAAAAAATATTTTTATTATCATTAAAGAAACATTCTTCTCAATATATGTGTACTTATTGTCTGTAAGAGTGAAAATATATGAATCCACAATTTAATTGCTATATTAATGGTAACCGGATGAAACAGAACATGAAATAACAGAACACGAAAAAACAGAACATCCTAAAACAGAACATAATAAAACAGAACGCGATAAAACAGAACATGCGAAAAGAAAACGTGACAAAACAGAACAATGAGAAAACAGAACAAATTGATAATTCAGAACAAGTTTGCGAACTCTATGACATTGCAAGTCTGACAATAAATAACATAACGTCTGACAGTATGGTATCTTTAGAAAACTCTAGTATTGATATGTTTTACAATCAATTATTAATCTCTACATCGTATTAGATCCAAAAAATGAATTTACATTTTTTATGAAGGCTTGATAATCGCGTTAAAATCACACATTTATATGAAGAACACTGAAAAATTATGCGAAATATGAAATATTTTTCCGTGACACCGTTTTTTGTGTGATTTTAACGCGATTATCAAGCCTTCACAAAAAATGTAAAATCATTTTTTGGATCTAATACGATGTAGAGATTAATAATTGATTGTAAAACATATCAATACTAGAGTTTTCTAAAGATACCATACTGTCAGACGTTGTGTTATTTATTGTCAGACTTGCAATGCCATAGAGTTCGCAAATTTGTTCTGAATTATCAATTTGTTCTGTTTTTTCATTGTTCTATTTCGTCACGTTCTCTTTTTGCATGTTCTGTTTTATCGCGTTCTGTTTTATCATGTTCTGTTTTAGGATGTTCTGTTTTTTCGTGTTCTGTTATTTCATGTTCTGTTTCATCCGGTTACCGCAAAACCCTACCCTAAATATACCAATAATTTCATAATACATAAGATTCTTGTTAGCATATTGGTAGTCCATCGCTGTCTACAATGCATGCTTGCTAGAGGGATCAATTTATCGATACAGCCGCAAAAAACGACTGGCTAAGTGATAAGGGTCTAATGTAATACCTATTATGTGTAATCTATTACTGAATAATTACAAATTAAATGTCATAACCTTCATAAGGAGAAAAGAGTGCTTAGAGAAGAATCGAAAAATATTATTCAGTATTTGCAACGCTTGAATTATTATAAGTGAATTACATTTGTAACTAATTTCATTTTGTACTCGAATTCCAATTTAAATAAGACGAGTAAAATTAAATAAGTAGCATAATGCAGTTTGCTTATTATAATTTTAACATAATATATAATAACATAATAACATGATTATTATGTATCGCGTTATTTCAATAAAGGATTTATATTTCTTTAAGCTGGCGGCACTATGAAAATGTTTTGTTCAGATTGAACCAATGAGCGTCGAGTAAATAAAAATCTTGGCAACGAGCAACGGTTTTGTCGAACAGATGTGATTTGAAAAACGTCGTTGAAGTTTGGTTTGGCCGGTTTTGCGTTTGACACTTTAGAGTTGGGGGGTCAGCATATTGGCCGTCATTTAAAAGGGAAATCTATTTCCACTCGTAGATAACTTCTTCCTGGAGATAGGAATATTTATTGATCACACATTCTCATAAATATGGAATATAAAAGCAGACTCAATTATCAGGTAAGCTTTTGAAACATCTAGTATTGTTGCATATTGATTTAATCAATTCAGGTGATTTTTATAATTATGCGTTTATTTAAAATCTTTTTTTTTATCTAGGCCATTAACGGACAAGAAAATGCCTTCGTGGCTAAATCGAAACAACCGACGATTAAAGGGATTGGCCTTCAGACGAATGTAACCAAGCGGCCTATTTTAGGAGACATCAGTAGTAATATTCGTTTGCAAGCTCCTTTAGTAAGCAGCAAATCACACGTTTCGGCCAATGAAAAAGATACAGTTATACCCACGAACACGAGACCTATAACTCGCAGGTTAGTGTTTTTTTTCTGAACATATCTATATTAAATTCCGACGAGTGTAACAGTACATATTATGAATACTTTATGTTTATGATTGACACTTGCTGACATGAACACCTGGAATCTCTTAATTTACGTCGTAAAGAAATCGTTTTTCTTAGTACTCTTAAAAGTAAAAAAGAATTTTTAACACCATGCCGTAAATAATATATATATATATATATTGAATTTCACTGAGCACCAAATTTAAACTTTACCAAAAATGCTTGTGTACTGAATTTATTGTAGCTGTTTGATTTTCTTGTAAAGTGATCTAAATTATGCGAAGTGCAAATGAAATAAAAAAAATTGTTAAGCTAGTCACTTGACTGGTCCCTTCACCAAGTTGTCACTCATGTTGGGCTTCTTTTCACTCAGTTGCGCCGTCAAGGGCTCCAATACTGGAATAGAAGCAATCAAACCTTGACTTTTAATTGTTTTATGGATTTTTAATCTTTAAGAACGACGTCGTGAAGCATTTGACGTTTTATCGAAATTGGCCTTTGTGTCGGTGCCGCCAACAAAGACATGAAAAAAACAGAAATCGCTTGTGAATATACAAATCTATCCGCAAAAAGTGACAATAGAACACTGGGAATGTTTTGTGAGCATTTCTGTTCTTTTTATTAACTGGCCTACCTGCAGGTTACTTTCCGAGAAGTATGTATAAAAAAATCACCTTTATTTAGGCGCGGATATGCCCCCGACTTTTGAAGCGTATGTATGGGAATTAGGAAATGTCAAAGAACCGACCGCAAACTTCGCATTCCCTTGAAGAACTACTTGTGTAGACTTGTAGTCACATGTTTTTTAGGACGCGTGCGTATTCATTACGGTTTGTAGTTTTGAGATATATTATTTTTTCTCAAGTGCGTACATGATACAGGATAGCGCAGAATGGTAAAGTTAAAGTGTGCGTATCACGTATGTTCATATGGTTAGGGCGGTTTTAATACATAAAAACTAAGAAAAAATATTAATTTTCTTGAATACACGTAGTATTTACTAAAAATAAGTCATGTCCCGTTTTGAGGAAACAATGAATAGTCACGTGATAATTATCGAACAACTTACGCCTTGAAGTTGTGCGATGAATGCATAATAACGACAGTTTTTTATGTTTTTTTATATTTTGAAATCAATCAAGTAATGCCCATTTGTGAAAGTCTACCTGCGACGGTTGCATTTTTCAGTGCCTAGCGTAAAACAATAAAATACCTAATATTTATTCATAGTTAATCATATGTGAACTAAGTTTAAATTATCAGATACGAACACGTTAAATCAGTGTAAATCAACCGTGCCCCCTTTTGAGTGTCTTTATTTTTCTGTGGCACCATACCATTGTTTTGTCTTCCCATAAAAATTCGAATCCCAAGAATTTACGGATTTGCTCAAACAACCAGCATGGGACTTTTTTTTTTTACCTCTTCCAATCCAAAATCACATAAATTTTTGGATTTCGGAAAATTTGCCCATGGTCCCTAAGCTGTGCGAAGGCTCCCCAAAACAAAAAAATCTCTGGCACCCTGGGGGCCACAGGGCTTCCGATTGAAAAACCCTGCGTTAAACAAAGTATATTTTCGATATATTCAACGATGACTTCGTGGAAATTTCGCAGTTATAACTGGAATACCAAGTCATTTACCTAAACTATTTGTTTGATTAAAACAATGGCTTTACAGTAGGGGGTTGAATCAACTAAATAATATGTTAAACTCAACTAAATACATTTATGCATTTGTTCCCACCCCACATGTCATTTTCTAGTTGTCCATAGTGTTAGGAAATGGTTTTCAGTTGTTATTAGTAGGATTTTTCTTTTATCTGCACCTCTCATGCAACTATATCAAAATTAAATACATTAATAATGAAATTAAAAGTAAATTACGAAAAAATACAAGCAAAATGAAGAAAGTGTTGACCAGGTGAAAAAGCAAAACTTGATTAAATTATTCTAATTGAGTCTATAAAATCTCCACTTTATCTAATTTAAATCACATCTATATTTTGTTTTCATCTGTTAAATTCTTTTCCAAGTAACAATTGGTGGTATGCTGGGTGTTTTTATTTAATTTTTCCCATCAAGGGTGGATCACATACGTATGTATATAATACAAATCTGGATTTTTTAATTTGTTAATTGGATTAACAACATTGTTCTTTTATTTCAGTTACAAAAATGTACCTTCCAGAGTTGATTCAAGGCTTATCAGTAAAACTCAAGGTACTATGGTTACTCTTACTAATCAAGATAATGAAAAACCTTTGAGAAGGGAAGAGAGCACTCTGAATCACGCGACAAGAGCAGTTGCTATCACTGCTAAACTGAGGCAAACTAAGGTACTGATTTAAGAATTTTTTTTTGTTTTGAAATACTTGAATTTCTAAGATCTTGTAAGAATCAGAGAATCTATTGATAGTATAGTCAATGCGGTTTTCGAAGTTTTACGAAAAATGGATTATTAAATTAATATAGCCAAAAAATGATATAAATTTCGCAATTCTGCATACTTCAGATGTATTACTTGCCTCGGCTTATTCACAATCCGGTAAATCTATGTTCACGTTACATGATAATAATACAAATGAAAGAATATTAACATCATACGCTGATTTGAAAAATCATAAAACTAAAAATACACAAAAGTATCCTCACTCTGGATCTCATCTATGCTTGAAGAATTATTTACGATATATCTAAACACGTGTTGGTACCATATAATTTCTCAATACTATATTTCTTGTGCTTGAAAAAATAATGGTTTTTTATTGAATTTTTTAGATATCTAATCTTGCAACGGCCAAATCTTTATCCAAAGAAAATCTGCTACCGAAAGAGAGCGACAACAAGATAAAACAAGTGAAAGCAGATACATTATTAAAAAATGTTACCAATGTTCCAAGGAAAATAGTAAGAGCAGAGACAAAAGATGTAAAAATTAGCTTACCTAAAACAATAATTAAAAAAGATTCATATTCAACGGAGCTTTTAGAAAAAGTCGACGATATTGACGCAGGAGAGGAAAGCAGTCCTATATTGATGGGAGTATACATCAAGGATATTTATAACTACCTAAAAGATTTAGAGCTACAATATCCCATTAGGCCTCTTTATTTGGAACGACAGGTTTGAATATAATTGTAACCTTTTTCTTAATCCATAATATATATCTTTTTAAACAATAATTACAGCAAATTTTTGTTAATCTTTGATTGTTACCTTCACTTCTGAATTCATAGTGCTTTCTTAGCAATTTGAAGTCTTATTTATTCGTAAATATTACAAATTATAAAATGCTTTTTGGTATCTTATAAGTAAACTTTGGATACTTGAACAACTGTTTTCCTGTAATATCTATATCTGCTTCCATTGCTTTATTTTAATGATTATTTATTTTAGCCTCATGTTACTCCGAAAATGCGTGCAATGCTGATTGATTGGTTAGTGCAAGTGCATGATCAATTTAAACTATTATTGGAAACATTTCATCTCACTGTTGCTATAATTGATCGATATTTACAAGTAAGTTTAATTTATTTTATTCTATTCCCTATTGTGTATCGTTAATTTATATCAGTCACACAAAGATCGTAGTGTTTAATTTTGATGTGAATATTAAAATAAATAAACTCATGAAAATTTATGTTTTGATTGATTGATAAGTACGAGAGTAGTTTTATTCTGTTTTTGTATTCCGTGTAAAAACTGTGTGATGTCCCTCTCACCATTTCTGATACTTGAACAAGAGAATTTGATTCAGAATATTTGCTTTTAAGCTTTTTGCCAAATCCATCAAATAGATCAAAATTATTTAACTACAGTAGGATCTCGATTATCTGGATTGATCAAAATATGTAAACAAAAATGTTATCAATTTGCACGTGGCGAATTGTGTCCACTGTTGTTTAAGTACACGATGGAATGCATAACATTTTTTCGTTGATTTGTACATTTGTTCCAACGTCTTACCTGGCACAGTGGCCGTCAATCGATTTTGTGTCGTAATAAAATTACAAATCTATATATTTATAAATATTCCGAGTGAAAGCGGTGATGCGTCTGCAAGCGACAGCGATACTTGCTCTGGTTCTTAGGACAGTAGGCAGTTTGGCAGCGCTGGTCAGTAGTCGTCTAAATTCAATAAACATAGAACGTTTGTTTCTTAAAAATTTGATCACGATTTAAATATTTATTTTTAAACATTCAAATGCTTTTGTAGAAAACAAATTCTACATCAATTATTGCTACCAGATGAAAAAATGAAAAACAGTTACTGCAAAAAAATAATTTTAAAGACTTGCTACATTGTAGCAGAGAGTTGGAATGATTAGATGTGTCAATTTGCATCAAAATCAATATCAATAGTATCAGCCCCATTTCATATGTTTTTTTGCCATTGTTTGCAGGCACCCAAACCAATCAAAAGGGATCACATTCAACTTGTTGGAATTACTGCCATGTTCATCGCGAGCAAATATGAGGAAATGTTTGCACCCGATATACAAGACTTTGTATATATTTCTGATCATGCTTATACCAAATCTGAAATTTTACAATGTGAAAAATCTATTTTAGTCACATTAGACTTCAGCCTTGGAAGACCTCTGCCGTTACATTTTTTGAGAAGGTATTTTTTTTATTCTACTATTCTTGTTTGACGAGATCCAATACCTATATCATTGTTTTCAGGGTCATGTGAATTTTTTGTTTCTAGTGATAAAGCATATTTTTATAACAATTTAATTATACTCCTAAACCCGTCATCCCTCAAGCCATATTTGAATTCTTATGATTTACAATACTTTCTGTATGAAAGCATAATATAATGAGATGGATTGTTTTCAAACAAAATTTGAAAATGTCGTTTGCTCACTCTAATGCGTATTTTTATTATTATATGATTACACACGATACATGAATATAATAGCTTTTTGTACCGATGGATATTTTTTTATAGAGTTGTCTTATTTGAATGGAGCACAGAATAACTAATTTCCATTTTCTATGACAAAAAAATGCCATTTTTGCAAATATGTCTATCATAACCTTCCAGTGCCAATGTTCTGATAAATTAGCTCAACACAGGGCCGGCTCGTAGTGTGTGCAAGAGCGCATGTGCAACGCACACAGGCGCCCCACAAAGATTTTAGTACTATCCACTCACTTAGTTATCATCTGCAATCTGCTTAGTCTTTTTTTCGAGAGAGTAGGGCTAGATGGAATGCTTTTGCTATTCCTCATTTTTGTTTTCAGATTGGTGAGTGGTAATCTAGATATCACTTATATTTATGCCTTCAAACTCTAATTCAGAAAAGATCGAGTAATGGTTAATAATTTACTTTAATTAGTTAATAATTTACTGGGATATAAACTATTAAAACCCACTGGGTTATAATGTATGAAAAAATATTATTTGCTGATATTATTTTACTGACTATCTCAATTTCTTCGACAGATTCATCAAAGCTGCCAGTGTAAGGTCGACGAGAACCCACGTCTTGGCCAAGTTCTTGGTGGACTTGTGTTTAGTGGATTATCAGATGGTTCACTATAGGCCATCTGAATTGTCAGCTGCAGCTGTCTGCTTCTCTATAGCGATACTGTCTCCGAACAAAAGTCTTCAAGCATGCTGGACACCTACACTCAGTTTTTACGCTGGCTATTCATTTGATTCAATCCATCCCATTATTAGAAAAATGGCTGATATATTAACAGTTATTGACAGTTGCAAATATAAAGCTGTTGCGAAAAAATATAATTCGCCGAAATTCGGAAAGATATCTTCAATTCCTGAACTTAAGAAAGTAAAAGTAATCCCAGAATCAGCCCTTTGACTCACAGAATAAAATAAAAATATTATGTGATAATATACATTTGTAATTTATGCATTGATTATTTTTTTAATTAGTCAAGAAGTGTACATGGATGATTTTGAAATCATCATATCACAACTGAGTTGGTGAGGATGATTTCCAACGATGTTTTGTTTTTTTAAGATGTCTTTCAAGTTTTTATGTGTTTATTTTTTATTGTGTTTGATATTTTAGGTTTTGTAGTACATATTTTGTGTTTTTATCTATTTATTATAATCAATATGTTTTGAAATTTGAGAAAACACTTAATAAACTGATTTTGTATAAGAAACAAATTTGATGCATGGTGTAGCAAGAAAATGACACTGCTTAGCTACAATTTGTTTCATAAATAAATACATCAAACAATTAATTATAGTTAGGACATTCGGTGATTTACGTCAGTATATAAAAGATTACTGCTTATATCTTTCCTTGTTTTATCTAGGGAAAGAAGTCGATATACGGTAGTATAGTCTATTTTAATACAAAAACATTTATTTCAGAGCATGTTTAGAATATTGTTGTGAAAGTGCAAGGAGAGGTATGTAATTCGATTATTAAAATAATTTTTCATTCTGACTACATAATATTGTGACTAATGTTTGTAAAATTATCATTCACTGTTTTGACTGATAAAATTATTTCACTACTGTAAGCTATTTTTATGATATAATTTAAATGTAAATATTTTCAATGGCAAATAAAGAAATCAAACGAACTATACTCTGATTGTCTTATTTGAATGTTTTTCCCTTGTGTATTTTTGACAGTGATAAGATGTGTTAGGGAGATAGATGGGCTATGACCTTTGTACGCACACACACTCACTCCAAATTGTGCTTCATAAATTATTATTGTATGTCTGACCTGCAGTCAATTGAGCTGTGAAAGAAACATGGCACGATTTATCAAACCATTTTTATCCATGTTGATTTGCTGCTCTCTAGCAAAAGCAATTGACGGTGAGTGTTCTTTTAAACATTCCTTTATTTTAATTTTAATATTGCTATAATTGAATATACTATCTGACAAACCATTGTTAGCTCAAAAAAGTTCTGTGAAAGTGCGTAACATCTCGATGCTAGATATTTAATCAAATAATTTGTGTGATTTAGTAGAATGAAGTTGACAGTGTAATTAATTTGATATTGATTAATGTAAAATTTGATGCAACGTTACAATGTGCCTTTACGATCCAAGGAGAGTGATTAATTTTCTACTGGTGATATTCATAACCTAAGAAATGTTACAGAGAATGTCTCATTCAATTATATGCTTTTGTAATATTTAATGGCTCTTATAGGTAAAATTTGTATTATCTTAAATTTTAAGATTACGTCAAAATCTAATCTATAATATATATTATTTATTGTAATATAGACTTCAGTGTAATAAAACAGACTTTAATATTTTTTTTGTCAAATGGTTGTGAAAAATGAGAAATGACATGCTGTATGCAAATCTTAAATAATACTATGGTGCAGTGGCAAAATCGCATTATGGACATTTCATAAATTGATTTATGGATTTATGTTCGAAGGCATGTATGACTGAGATGTCTTAAATCCCCTCATACCCATTTAAACCATAAAAGGGGAATAGTGGGAGTGACTAGCTAACCACTATTTTTGCCCTAGCCCTGTCCATCTATCTTAACTCTTTAAATATATAGCCTGAAGGATATCGATGGATTGAGGAATTTGTTATTACAAATTGCTTTAATATGTCCTTTTTTGAAAGAGTTCATAAATGATAGGAAAAGTTAAAACCATCACAGCGTTCAAAATTAAATATATCTTAAATCTTGAAAATAAGATATAAAAATATTTTTGAATATAGTTAACATTAAAAACGACTGGGGATATAAAAAAATAAGTTTCCATCATTGTTGTAAATGAATACAAAAGAAACAACGTGGACTTTTGTAATTATGTCATCGAAATCAAAATAAACTATTTTCATTTTTATGCTTTCCTACTCTGCTATTCATGTCAATTTATATGAAAAGTTTATTGAAGATTTGACTAGGTAAACATCAAAATAATAATGGAAGGTGGCCTTACTATTTATTGTTCCACTACAATAGCAAATAATTTTTTTTGATAAATTAAAAAAGTTTATTTTATTGTCGACGTACAATGAAAAATATTTTTATGATTCTCTTTCACATGGTAGTTAGATTTCTCAATTTGTTACGTAATTCAAAACCTATATAGAGGTATCATTTTTTGTTAAATAATAGAATGGTTTCAAAATAAACATTCTTTTTTTAGTATTCCGCATCATTGATTATGCGTATTTCTTAAATTGCGTGTGTATCAACCAATGTATAAATCAATGTGTATACATTCTACCTATTTTTATTAAAAAAACAATCACTTTTGAAATAATATTTCTCAATTGTACAGATGAAAAAAAAACAATCGAAGAAGGCGAAGCGAAGTTGGGTGACCAGATAATGATGATTCTCGAACATTATAAACAAGAAAATCCTGTTGGAATACCTGGGGTGAAAATACCTGATCCAATGCCCATTCCAGATATGAAACACAGTTTTTCAGTAGCTACTATGATGTTTAAAAACCTTAATGTATATGGATTGAGCAAGTTTGAAATATTGAACATCAAATCTGAAATATCGTTGATGGAGGTGAGTGCTGCTATAAATAGATTATTTTTAATTATTATGTTCAAAAATGAGAATAAATAAAGAAAATACAATTGAACACTAATATTTATCAACGTATATTCCATAAAATTGATTTTTTTTTAACGCAAGATTTCTTGTCCTGAGAATCTCAATTGTAAACGTAAAGATTCAGGATTTACAGGATTTCTATCTATAAAATTGTCTTAAACACGTGTTTATTTTATGGATTTGGGGACAACTTAATAAATAATTTTGTTATTCCACAGGTTGTGTAACAAATTGTGACAAGTGTTTCAATTACATCTTCATCAAGCGTCTTCAGAAAAACTGTGAGGGTTTTTAGAAACTATTGGGTTGATGCAAAAGTTTTAATAATAAGAAATATTTCTCTTAAACCTTTATTATATCAGTCAATTATGTAATCTCCATCGTTAAGTTTCCCTTTTCATAAGCTTATTTATACTTTTGGTTTACAAATCATGAGACTTTATCAAGTATTTTTTTTTCTTTGCATGAGTATAAGTTAATAAGTGAAAATCCGATAGAGTAAAATCTGGAGAATGTGGTGGATGCTTCATTACCTTCAAATTCAATTCTCTTAACTTGTACGTTATTATTGCCACTTATGGAAATCATCCCCATGCCATGCAAATGTCGAATGATTGGTTGATTCCGATTTTTAAGGCAATCTCTATGGTGTTTTGATGTGGGTCAGCATCAATTATGGCCTGTAATTTGTCATCATCTCTTCTCAAAGTACGTTCGGTTTTTTGTTTTTCAATGAATAAAAAATATCCTGTTCGAAATTTCGACAACCAAATTTGAATCAATCGAAACCTTAATCTAAGAATGTTTCTCAAAACACGAATGAGCTGAAACACTTGTCACACTTTGTTACACAACCTGAGGAATAGCAATTTTATTAAATTTAATTTTATAATTATATGAAACGTATTGAGACCAGGGTGAAAACAAACTTACTAGTCTGCCAGTTTTATAACGATTCTTGACACAAAATTTAAATATGGGTAAAAAAGTATCAACTATTCTTTCGTATTGGTGTTAAGAAAAGTGTTCAGAATAATAAGTAACTATTCATTGATTGTTTTATTCGTTCATTTTTGAGCATACACAAAATTTGTTTCAAACCGATTCCTTATACTTTTCATAAGATGTATAGGAAGACATGAGGTGTATCTAAAATTTTTTTAAGCCTTCCTGCAAGTATATATTTCAGTTCTCCCATACCTAATTATTTGGTTACTTTTGCCTGATAGATTTCAATAAATAATTGAAATGATTAAATTACTTAGAACGATGCAGTGTGGTTTTATATAATTGTTATTTATTCCACTGAGTGAGAATTAGTATATATTCTTTTTTTCTTTACAGGTTAGTGCGGAATTGGTCATTGACAATCTACAGGTTTTGGGTAACTATACAATGTCAACATGGCTTAGTAGATCTCAAGGACCGTTTGTTGTTGATTTATCTGATGTGAACGTGAAAGGAATTGCTAATTTAGCGGTGGAGAGAGATGGAAAGTTACGTGCCCAAGATATTAAAATGGATATAGCGTTCAGTAAAATAGCAATGAATTTTGAAAATCTCGGTTTTATGGGATCTGTATTTCAAGGAATTTTGAATTCAGTTGGAACATTTTTGTTTGATTCTATCAAGCCATTTGTCTTGAAGGAAGCGTACGTTTCTTTAAGACAGGAAATAAATACTAACCTTGAAAAGGTAGCTGGCGACATGCGTTTTCCGAATTCTATCTCACCCCTAGATATGGTCATAGCTGATACACGGAATAAAGTAAAAGCCATGGGACTTGACCCATACTTGGTAAAAGACTTTGTTTCTGGTTCTGGCAATTTCAAAGCAAACTTATCTCACACGTGGTTGACTGGAATATCATCTTTTTATCGAGTGGGAAACATATCTCTCTCCGTGGAGAATCACACTGTCGTTGCCGATTTTAATATTGGAACTCAACAGTTGCACGGTCAAACGCAGTGGGATGTTTATTTTATGGGGGGTATTATGTCTAGGGCAGGTACTGCATCATTCTCTGTAGATTATATCAGTGCCAGGATAGTGTTGGGTCAACCCTTAGACACTCGTAAACATCCTGAATGTAGGGATGTTCAGTTAGAGGTAGGAAACATTCAGGTGAGATGTGACGGTGCCGGTACATTAGATTACGTTATGGAGTTTTTGGTTAATATTCTGCCTAATTTGTTACGGTACCAAATAATTGATGCAATTGAAGGACCGATCAAAGATAAACTTCAGCAGACTTTCGATCAACTGGACGTGGAAGAAATGATCAAGAGAAAAATTTCTGATGGTGAAACTATGGGAGAAAGCAGTTTTAAATTGTCCACACTCAAGCAAAATAATTCTACACTAGAACAAGAAGATGACAGTTTTTGGAAATTTGATTGATTAGGCAATTGTAAGGATTCCTTTTTTTTTGTACAGTGTTGAATGTGTTAAATATTTACTGAAAAAGATTATTCACAGCAAATAACTAAAAAAAAAAAATTGTTACTTATTAGCATGTAGGAATTCATATTGATCTATTGGCCTAACAATTTTGTCATTAGATGTGATAATAAAGTAAGTAGGTATTTTGAAAAAACTCTGAAATTATAAAAGTAGCCTGAGAATAACTTCAAATAGTCAATATATTAACTGACCTACTTAATTCGGAATAAAAATTTATGATATAAAATTACAAAATATGTTTTTACAGTAATAAAAACATTTATTAAAAAAATGTATTTTCTTTTCCCTATATTTTTCAGTGTTCCTAACTGGTAATTCAGTTGGAAATGCTGGCGAAGAGATTTTTTTTTAATGTTCCTCGTCACAGAAATGGCTTCTATTTTTATGAATGTTTTATATATTATTATCTCATCCAAGTCATAAATGACTGGTGATCCCTCACCAATCAAAAGTCAAGAATCCAGTTAAACGTAGAATATTTTTGAACAATAAATATATTTGGGCCTGAGTAATTCTAGCAGTATTGGTAGAAATTAGGTTTGAGAAAAAGGAATCTGTTAGGGCTTAGGTGCTACATTTTTTACTATGTCTGCTTCCAATGTGGAGCATATCATCGTAAATCTTTGCAATGATGGAGCCCTCCTAAAGAACCGTCAAGCCATCCTTTATAGATGGTCTGAGTACTTCAAAAAGCTTTTAAATAGTGACAATGAAATTACTGCAATAAACATCTGTCAGCATCATGTTCAATCACAACAATGCGAGTCTGATTTACCAATAATTCGTGAAGTGCTTTAGGCCAGTGTTTTTCAACCTATGGTCCGCGGGTCGGCACCAGTCCTCAAGAGTTTACTACCGGTATGCGAAGACTTTTGTTTCGAAAAAATTCCGACTTGATTATCTCCTCGATGTTGACGCAAAATGGTGAATGAACTGCCATCTGATATCTTTAAGGTGTCACTATCTCACGCAAATTCAATTTACGATCGGTCAAAACTATTTTATTGACTTTTTTATGTTTCTGGAACAACTGCCTGATTTGGGCGACCAGAACGTTCAGTTCAGAAATCATGAAATGAGTGTTCAGAAATCAGCAAACCACTTCTCTATCATTTGTTTCGTTGAAGAGTCCGAATAACATTTGCCAAGCCATTGCTTTTCTTGAATTGTAATTTTTCCCATTAAAAAGCAATGCCTTATTATCACACGAAATTCAGATTTTTCCATCGTTTTGAAAATCACAAAAGTAGCGTCACTAAAACCACTAATGTGTGAACTAAACGTCATTTGTTAAAACGTCAATAATTTGAAGGTTGGTACTTTCTAAAACTCATATGTATTTGTCAATAGTAGCGCGATGTGTCATCCTACGAACTTATTGAGTGATGATGGTTGACGCTGGTCCGCGAGATATTTTTCCAATTTTTACCGGTTCGCAGGTGAAAAAAGGTTGGGGAACACTGCCTTAGGCTATCGTTAGACTGATAAATAACAAATTACTGGGCTGCGACAGACTACCTGCAGAACTTGTAATATTTATAATAAAATATTATAATAGACAAAAATTGAGATATGTGGTTGTAGAAAATTAACGACAATATGAACGGCTTGTTTCTCGGTTCTTAAACCTTTCTTTTTTGAAGATACTAGAGATATAAGGATATGGAAAGGACAGGCCAGGCTAGCTAATCATTCTCATAATGCCCCGTTTTTAAGATAGGGTGGTCGGAAGGAAATTTTATACATCAGAGACGTCTGTGCCTTCATGATGAAATCCATAAATTCATATGAAAAATCAATTTATGAAACTGTCTGTACTGGAATTCGAGCCCGTGAACTTCGTAGCTGAAGCCAATGAAGTTGACCATTCGACCAAAAACCTTGCTTGAAATATTAACCTTGTCAAATCAATATTACACAAAATTTTTAGCAGATACCTTTAGAGATAGACAATTTTATTGTTACCAATTCAAATAACATAAAAGTTCATACTGTTGTAGAATAAAACAATGTCAATCCTCGATATATTACAGTACTACTTACACCCATGTAGGTATGGGATTGATAAAATATTTTTTTTTATAATATAAATTATCTAATTTTTTGAATTGCATGTGAGGGTGAGATGGAGGGTACTGTGACCATTTTTATGATATATTCAAACATTGTTACCAATATGCATATGTTTTATCGAATGTGAACGCAGCCTGTTTTACTTACGGTTATGCGCTATTTACTTGCAGATAAGTGTATTTTTCTTTAAAGTGTTATACTTACCTATATTTATTCTGATAGGAAATATATAATATTCATCATTTGGCATGACTCAATCATACGCAAATAGTGTTTGATAAAATCATTACTTGATCGACAAAATCGACTACACACAGTTTTTCTAACAACAATTTTTCTTAAATCCGCATAAGGAATAACATATTATTTATATGATTTTGACCTTTAGATAACTATTTAAAACATGGATAAGACTGGCAATTATTATTTACTTATTTACTTTAGAATGCCAAGTATTCTGCTCAATACATATAGAGAAAGAGTTCAATAATTATATTTCTGCTTTGAATTAGAACAGTGACTGATGACAAAATTTGCCAATCAGCAGATTTACCACACTCGTTGCGACAAAAATATTTTAAGTGTGTTTTGAGATTTACTCATGAATATTATTATTCCAGATGTGTACATGATTTCTCTTACACTATTGACTACCAGCATTATCAATTTATTACATGTTTTCCTTATATTTGCTTCTCCTGTCAAGTGTTTGGGGTGTTTAAACATGGCAGATTGAAAGAAAATCTCAACCTCATTTACACACCGAGAATTATATTAAGGATGAGGTTTAAAAGCCTTATTCAGCCTTTTACAGATCAGCACCTTACATCGAAACCTCTCTTAAATTTTAATCATTTTTATTTTGTATTTTTCCACATGTTTTATCACTAACGACCCGAGTTTCACCATTCGGGATTTTTAAGCATTCTAGTGCATGGATGAACATGAACTATTTTTTCCAATAGAATAATAATAAAAAACGCATTCAGAATATCTGCTTAATAATATAACCGTCCAAATAAATCTGTTATATTAAAGTTTAACTGTACGAGTATGTGCGCAAATGGAATGCATAAAGAAAAAAAAACACAAAGTGTTATTTATCATTATTCATAATTTTTTAAATGTGACAATATTTCAGGCGAAAAGAGTGTTTTTTTTCATTGAGAATGTTGCTAAGGAAATAATAATTTTAAGGAATAGTTCATTTGAAATCATTATGAATCTTGACTGTCTTTTTGAGACTGCTACTTTCAAATTGTAATCTTAATTTGTTTAGTGAAGATCATTTCGCCTCGGGAAAGCCTCAATTCTGCCTGCCTCTTCTTTCGACCGGTGTGATTCCGGCGCCCCGGACTTCCGTCGGGTATATTCTACTATCCATAGGATGTACTCGGCGGAAATGAAGGATGCTGGCATGTCATGAGAGGAAGCAAACCAATTAGCAGGAGACAGGGTAGGTGTCGCGTGGTGGCCATATGCTCCAGATAGGGAGCGAATATGGTCAAAGAAGAAGAAGAATTCATCATTTCATAACTATGGATGCAATTTCAATACAAGATAATTGAAAAAAATGTGATTGTATTAAAACATATCACAACTACCGAGCAAAGCCAGGTGAAAATATGTGATTAAAATGTATGTAAATGACATAGAGATGCATGCATAAGGGCATAGAATATAAAAAAATTGGGATGGTTTTTTTACTACTCGGCAATAGGACCGAATGTACAATTAATTTATTATTCTGCGTATTGACACAAACACAAATTGTACGTATTTTTAATGCATTTTACTATTTAAAATAAATAAGGACATTCGATTTCAGTCAGTTTTAAAATGATTTTATAAACCATAATACAACAAATCAAAAAGATTTTTCTATAAGTGAATATAAAATGAAATAAGTAAATAATTACAATAATGTCTCTCACTTCAGAACAATTCCTTTCGATTTAGATTTCGTTAAAATCTGGGTTAGTACATATTTGATATGTATAAAAAAATATTATATAATAATATACCTACGATCTACTGAAAATACTACCGCGAGCTACCGTTTGGTAATCACTGTATTCTATTTTGTATATTATTATGAGAAGTGTGTTGCAGAGTAGATAATATTTGTATATCCTTATCAGTGTAATATCAGAGTATAATATATAATTATACACCGAGCAGGCATTAAATGACTATTTTGTATATTCTTGGCGAAGCTAAGTTTTCGTGGCATTTATTTGGTAAAGTATAGCGCCAACTCAAGTACAAAATAAGTTCATTCTTTTATTACTTCGCCAAGAATTTAATAACCAAAAGTTTCATATTGCTCTACAAAGAGAAATCCGTGCGTGTCTCAAGAGTCATATTGTGTTTATGAGATTAGATGTTTACATTCTTGCATGCGCTATTCAGAATAACCAAAATGTTTATTGAAATATTGCGGAAATATAAACTTATGATTAGGTTATCTCGCGGTTATATTTAAAAACGTTTGATGGCCCCAATCAAATATTGACTAAAGTTCTAAACGATTTAAAAGTCGGGAAATAAACAATACCAGCTTAATGATAATCAAAAAATTGTAGAATCTTATATGTTTGGATTGATTTGTCACAAAGGAAGTTAAAATATTTTTTTGAATGTGTTTTAGCCATATTTGCTCCATATACCCGCCACTCGACAATCCTAGAATAATTTGTCACCCGACAACCACTTTGATTATTCTTATGAAATGTCAACATCTTCAAGGACAAGAATATTAATTGGATAATAACTGGCGGTTGCTTAAATCCGGGTTTCTCAACCCACACGGCAGATTTTGGGGAAGGGGGAGGGCACGGCCAGTCTCATTATAATTAATCAAAATCGCCTATCGCGAAAAAAAATCATTAAAGCCCTTGAATCATCTTCGTAGTAACTTCGTAACTGTAGCAGAAAAAAAGTTTTCATCGCTGGGAGACGTAGGTCTTAGAGTCGAGATTCTAACAATTCGACACTCTTTCGCCAGTGATCAGTCCCGAGATTCAGAAAGCCCAGATCCCGAAAAAAACAAAAAATAGTATGAGTTTGGATTCCCTACATGCAGCACGCAATGTTTTGAAGAATTTCACTTCGTCACATCTCTGGAAAAAGTTTGAAAAAAAGAATGATAACCCGTAGCGGGTTGTGGTTTTTCTTAGTATTTTTTTAAATTCATTCTTCACGAGTCTCGAAAAAATGAGTACGGGTATAGAAGCCACGGAAAAGTATGAGACTCAAAAAAGGAGCACGGGCTCAAAAAGATTGAGAAACTATGATTTAAATCACCAGAATCTTACCGATAGGAAAAAGAGGCAAGTTGGGTTGTGGCCAGTGAAGTAACCATCATACGGGGGGGGTGGGTCCATACGACGCATAAGGCCCATCGATATATAAATATTAATAAGAAAATTAATAATAAAGAAATATTTTTTTATTCATATACTGGCTCAGATTTTCTAGTAACGCCACTAGTTGTGGCTATACGTAGATTTTCACAACGCATGTCCCAGTCAGTCTTTACACGAACAGTATGAGCACTAACGAAGACAGGAGCTGTATATTACATTCTAAAATCTTAGATTCCTTTACAAAGATAAACTATATCACCCATTGAATTTTCAACGTTGTCATTTATTATTCATTGATATACTACAGCACTTATACAATTCAAGATAAACTGTATTTTTTTTCTCTGCTGCCTTCATTTGGAAAATCACTGCTTCCGTTGGTTACTAGAGCTATACAATAATCTCTTGGTGATATAATGACAAATATTTAAATAAAATAATCTTATTGAACTAAGAACTATTTTGGAATAACTAATATATGAGTCATTTGGAATCAAAAGCAGAACTATTCCATACATAATGTATGGAACAGTACTGCTTTTGTTATCAAACAACTCATATTATGTATGTAATATTGAAATTTATTCTTGGTCATGGTATTAATATTCGTGACTAAAATGTTTAAATTTTTGCTTAACGTGTTATATTCCGATACAATGAGTTTTGTAAGAATCATATTTTACAGGTGTCTGAAAAAATTAAGCACTAAATGAATAGGCAACTTTTTCAAAATCGCTTAAGACGTAAAAAAAACTTTTGTTATCCTGTCGCCATTGTGAATGTGCCAAGATGACTTATTAAAAGGTAACGCTGGTTTAATTTCATCCTTCCACCAGCAGCAAAGGAATTTTTAAATAGGCATTTAATTTCTCGTACCATAATTTATATGTTACGTGCCTCCCCATACATTTCATGGCTGTCATAAAGGAAGGTTTTCGTTCGAAAGGGGCGCCACTAGACGGCCTGCTTGCCAGCGATGCATATCTCCTGCAATGCCTTAACAACTAAAATAACACTTGCTTCAAGATATACTATGCAGATTATAATATTTTGTAACTTAAAAAATATTTCTATACTCCTTAACTAACTTCGCATTAGGATAGTGTCATTATCACTGTTCGTTGTAATTGAAAAAAAGCAATTACTAGTAGTATATTAACATCGCAGTGTATTAAGTCATCCTCTCCTATATTATTATATCTCTAAATCACAGATTCCCAAACATATTTGACTCATGGCCCCCTTTTCAGACACAAAATTACACAAGCCCCCCCTAAAAATTTTCATTTTTTAAATAAATAAAACAGAAAAATGTAGTGAACTTATTTTTTGATATACTTACTTATAGTGTTATAAATAAGATACACCGATACTTAAATTGTTGAGTAATTATTATTTTTTAAATAATCCTAATGAGAAAGATGAACCTGATGTACATATGTCACCAATATTAAAATATATTCAACAACAAGAGTATTTTTTTTATTTTTAGAAAGGTATTTTGGAAATAAAATAATTCGAAAAAATAAATTATGAAGGTAATTATTGCAATAAAATAACGACATGTAAGTTGCACATGTAGATTGCTTACTATTATTAGTGAATAATATTAGAGAAAGTGTAAAATTAAATTAATTTCTTATGCGAAGGATGAGCCTGGTGTTTTGCCATTAATTTTTCTATATTTGGCTCTATTTTTGTAAGCACCTTCCGCAAATCTTCGCTGTCAACTATTTGCAGTCGGTACCTTTTTTGAGTTAAAAGTCTTGCGACTGCACTAAGCCCACGTTCCACCAAGTATGATAACGGAAATCAATCAAAAATTTTCTAAGCACAGGGCCATAGTCCAGGATAAAGTGTGGGTATCTGCATTTATAACCGGAACTCTTGGTATAACCATAACTCATTGTTGCTCGATTTTTCAATAAATTTCTCTTCTAAGTGCAATTCCGATTCTTCAATATTTAAGAATGGGTCTAATATCCAATGTTTTAGGTTGTGTTTTGGTACTTGTCGACCGACTGTTATAGGCCCCTAGCGATCGATTCATGAACTACGTGTGTACACATATGATTTGAAACGTCACAAAATCATAGATGATATTTATATTTAAGGTGATTTTACCAAAAACCTTTGGTACGTTACAAATTAAATACGTATTATGTAAATCGTGTAATAACGGATTTTTAAAATTCTTTTAAGGTTATAAATATTAGCACCTCGTGGTACCCTTTTTGCTTCCCAAGGCTCATCTACTTCCCCAAGACTTCCTAGGGCCCCTCAGCTCCCTCTAAGCCCCCTAGGGGGCAGAGGGCCCACTTTGGGAACCTATGTTCTAAATGGACAAAGGGCTAAGCAGAATCATTATTAAAATTAATGCATATTAATCTTCTATTACGCTTCTAGTCCAGATTTTTGTCCTCGAATCGATTTTTTTGCCAGGGATACATTATTGTCTATGCTACATTAAATATAAATATTTAATTAAATAATTCGCGGCTCCCCTCAATAAAAAACATGTTCTGCGAGGGCCTCAAAGAAAACCTGCGCCCCCCCCCAGGAGGCCACGACTCACAGCTTTAAACAACACAAAAAGAGATACGGCTCAATTCATTGTGTTGTGATTTGATGTATAACATATTATGCACTCCTAATAGTTCATTTCATCAGAAGGCACATGTACTCAAATTTATTTTTGATGGAAACATTAAAATGTTTATTCAGCAGGGTTGGTAGTTAGGTAATCGCTGTTGAGTGGAAGAGAATTATGGACATAAAATACATGTGCCCTCGAAAACAAATCCATAAATCGGTCGAAATCGTAGACATCGTATACGAAGAGGACAATGTTGACGACTCCGCAGCAGGTCCAAAAGTAATAAATAACGAGTAAATATTATTACAAAAATGTCTGATTAAGTGAAACTATTTTAAAAAGATTTTGTTTCCATAATAAAATCTTAATATCATAATGAGTCAAATATTTTATTCACATCGCAGAGGAGGCCAGAACAGCGTCAGCGACTTATATATCGACTGTGGAAAGGAAAAAGGACGTAACCCACAGTTTTTTCAAAACAGCTTTTTTTCGATAATAACTATGTATCAAACTTGATACACGTTCTATCAAATGGATGTAAGCTGCGAATACCGAATTAGTATCTAAATTTAGCTTTTAAGTTTGAAAAAAGATGAGCCTGGGAAAATTGAAACCAAGTAGAAAGACTGAAAAAAAGATTTTTCCTAGACAATTTATTTAATTAATATTAGATTATGTCAATTAAAAACCAGCTTAGAAGTCTCCATCCACTTCCAGGTTGTGTATATTTCATAATTTGCATATTGCTCAAAATCATCAAAACACGTTTTACGTGCCTCCTGTAAAATTAGCTATGTGTGGGTTACGTCCTTTTTTCTTTCCACTGCCGATATAGTAGTCATAATAACTACGCTCATACGTTCTACGTTCATTTTACTTCATCGATATCAAGTAAAATGAAAGAAATATTGTTATTATGCTTATTCAAATATAAGGAATAAGTAATTGAATACACAAAAACATTTTTTTATCCATCTTTGCTCTCAATGTGGAGCATATGATCTCCTAGTGGAGGTATCCCAACAGAAGTTTTTTATGAGAACTGTTTGTCGCTCAACTTCTCTTTCTTAAAGAAATTAGTAGAGATAGAAAGATAAGGCTAGGACAGGGCTAGTGGTTAACTAAGCGCTCTTGCTACGCCCATTTATTAAAGGATCGGAAATGGAGGAAGGGACATTACAAACACCCTTGCCTTTAAACCAGTGGTGTACGCCCGGGGCACTCCTCAAATTTGCCGACCCCAATATTTCCTCTAATTTGGTTTTTAAATCACTTGTACTATTATTTATCTATGAACTAAGAGTTTTTACTCCAGGTGGCTTATTTTTTTATTTATAAATATAATTTCTTCACAAAAACTTTTTCCAAAAAGTCGCTATTACTAAAATATATAGAATAATTAAAGAGAGACAGAGATTTCTTTCTTTAAAGCACGTTTATAAAATTTTATTGCCATTTAATAGGCAATAAAAAGAAATTGAACATGAAGAATGATGATAATGCTTCAAAAATAATGATGATACAAATCATATGAATATAATTTAATAAAAGTAAGAATAATTATCTGTTAATAGCTCGCGCTTTTGCTCGTTATTATCGTAAACAAACGGAAAAATATTTGCATAATTTTTCATTTCCACCGCCGGCTCACTACAAGGAGTCCCGCTGTTAAAAGGCGAAGCAAGTAATTATGAGAAAAGAAATATTATGAGGATGAAATATTCGACGCCGCCCTCGGAGAGCCGCCACCGTGGGCGAGTATTTTGGCGGACAGGGGAGCAGGAGCGTGGCGCAGAGCGAAAGACGGGAGATGAATATGCCTATTCGTATTTTAAGAAATAGTTGGTATTTAAAACATGTTTTTTTAATTCAGTGCGTAAACTATCTAGTTCGTACCTTATTGATCTTTCAACTCGGAATATAGTACTATAATATATAAATGCAAAATAATACTTTGAACTATTTAATAATAACATTTTTGATATTATTAAATATATTTGTAGATACGTATGTAATCATCGTAATATTATGACGTCACATCAAATAAATAAATATATTTTATTTAATATATATTAAATAAAATATAAAGTAAATGTAACGTATCTTAACAAGAAAAATTAAAACTAATCTCCGGTAGTCTATTGAAAATCCTGAGGATGCTGTAATGCGTATCCTAAGTGATTAATAAAAAAATATGATATATACATAGCGAGCGAATCTGATACGAGACATCAAGTCACAATAAAAGATTGTGTTTTGAAGATGTTTCAACGCTATAATGAGTCATTTCTCATTGAATAGCTAAGTAGACATTTTTGTCTGAAAATGTTTGGTTGATAAAAAATATTCAGTAACTCTGTCTTTGAAAAATACAATCATATAGTGCATTTACGACTCATTTAATAAATGTTCATTATTTATTGCCACTTAAGAATGTATTGATAGTATTGTTAAATTCAATGTCGTTCGATCAAGAATTTATTTACCTATACCTCCAAAATATATCAACACCGAATGAAAATGTAAATTTTAAGAATCCGATGCGAAATACTCATAATATTTCTCACAATGGTCTTATAAAAGCATATTATTTTAAGAAGTTCTAATAAAAAAATGAAGATTATTTTTTGATGTTTCCCCAAATAATTAATACGAGAAAAATGATTTAAGCTACGAAGTATCTTTACGGTTGCTTGAAAATCCTTGCAAGCAGATTGCCCTCGCCTGGCTACTGAGGAAATAATTTAAGTGCTTTTAAACGAAATCAAATTACATATTTTGTTCTTTCTTACTCTGTGAGTTGCTTAGTACATTTTAAGGGAAGCAGAAACGGAAAATAAGACCAAAAGAGACAAAATAAGTCAATGTTTGTTTTATCTTAAAAAACGTATATAAGATTTTTTTAAATTATTATTTTTACGATACATTAGTCTACATATACAGAAATATTCTGAAGAATAAATGCCATGTGATTTGATTGTTCGTATTTTTTTTTACGAAATTTTATTGATTCAAATATTCAGATTTACGAAAGATTGATCGATTCACAATACACAAATTTAAATTTATTCAATATTTGAAAAATATTAAGGTTATTATACATTGCATAGCATTGTAATCTATATATCCCGGATTTATTTAAGTAATGTATTTTATCTTTATTGTTAACTAATAATTTGCCTAAAGAGTTTTACAGTAAAAACCTGGTCTAACACTATCAAGCCAGCTGTTTTTTAATTTTAAGACTTGTATTTCCTAAATAAATGATTCTACGCCAATACCTAGTATGATCTATGTTCTTTGACAATATACCTTTAAATAACATTTTTTCTGCAAGTTGAGTATGTTTAAAAAAAAAAACTCACTACTCAAATCGTTGGGCATTCCTATGATTATCCTTTACGCCAGCAATGGCTTTAAACACAATGATAAATTTATTTATTATATAAGCACGAAACATTCATTTACTGAGCGTCAGTTCAAGTTCATCCGTGCACTTGAACGCCTGAAGATGCCGAAAGGCGAAACCCGGGTCGTTAGTGACAAAATCTGTGAGAATGTACATAATTTGAACGATTCAAATTTAATATTGAAATTCCACCAAGCACCTTCAGTCGAAATCTTAAATTCTAGCAAGCGTACAATAAACATTTGTAATTACACAAAATAAAACGATTCTTCCAGCGATATATTGAAAATATTTTTAATATGTTTAAAATTTAGTGTTTCAATATCAATATAAAGTAATTTCACATTGTTGACCAAATATTTTTTTTTATCTAAAAGTAAAGAAATTTCGTCCCCTTATAATTAAGGATATGCGGCCATTTTATTGAATCTAAATATTTAATTTAATACTGGGGATTCCAATCAAAACATATCTAATGAATGTTTATTGAATTCAGGACCATTAGATAACCAATAAACAAACTCTGTATTTCGTTATGAAAAATGTTCAGCTGTTTAACTTGAAATATAAAAAAATACATACAATGTTTAGAGCCTCCGCTTAATAAAAATCATTAAAAACACTATGCATAAAAAGAACGTTCACAATTTTATTATTTTTGAAGGTGTATTTAAATTGTCTCGCTTCGTGAATAGCTTGAATCTGCTGTCATACCCTAACTCATTAACGTCATATTTATTTTGTGTCCATTTCCTGCAAACATTGAATTGAGAATGCGCTGCAGGCTTTTAACGAGAAACTGCCGTCGAATTAGTAACTGAATTGCCGTAAAGTGAAGAAGGCATATTGAATATGAACCTTAAAGAGCTCCTTTCTGACATTTTAATTATAAATTTTTCTTTTTTTTTGATGCTCACAAGTATTTCAATATAATTTTCTAAAACATATTAAGTTTCTCTCAATATATTATTTATTAAAAGATTCGATATATTTGTTTAGTTATTTAGTAAAATGGATTACTTTTTAACATTGTTTGTTGATAACTTTTGAGGCAACTTCTGTCATACATAATGAAATATGTTATCGTGTATTACTAATGTTACATGTTGATATGTAACATTTTTTTAAGGAATGCTAACTGAGATTTGCAATGAAAACAAGCGAAGTGGAATAAAATATCCACTAATGAATTTATCTTTGTCTTGAGGATACTGAGTTTACACATGATCAACTGTACGTGGCAATGTCTCACGGAGAGCAGAATCGATTAACTATTATAGATAAAAAATGAAGGGGACACAAACATAACTATTTAAGCTAAGATCTTGTTCTTGCAAAAATTGTTTGTATATTATTTGCGTTTCTTCAATTGCATTATTTCATTTGTGTATTTTGTCGTGACTAAAGATTGCAATATTGGCAGCGGTGGGCTGCCAATATTTTATCAAGGAGCTCGGTAAATCTTATCCATTTTTTTTTATCCATGTCCGCTTCCAACATCAAACATATGGCCTCCCAATGAAGGTATCTCAACAAAAGTTTTTTTTTCTACGAGAGTTGTTTGTTGCCTAGTCGCTCAACCTCTCTGTTCTAAATAGAGAAGTAGAGATAGAATGATAAGGCTAAGACAGGATTAGTGATTAACTTATCGCTCACGTAACGCCCAGTTGAATTGAAGGATCGTTAGAGTGGCAGGCAATTTTCGGTCATCACAAACACCCATGCCTTCGAACAGAAAATCGAAGGGGCTCGCCGGTCGCGCCGAAATTTAACAAGGGGCTCGCGCGAGCTCCCCCGAACCCCCTCCAGCCCACCCCTGAATATTGGTATTATTAAACCAATTTTTTTTCCATACTAAAATCGAATTTTGAATGAATAGAAACCATCAAAAAATTTAATAAAATTGTTCTTAAAGAATTTAAATATTTTAATCTGCTAATAGTTATTATCAATATTGACAGGCTCCAGAGTTGATGTGCCTTTTAATGATGTATTATTTTTTTAAGAAGTCGTCAGCTATTTATGAACGTTTAATCCCTTTAATGTTTATGATATATTTTTTAATGACGGTATTTTTTATGAAATATTTAAATACCGATTTTGATTTACTCACTCGGTACTGCAATTCAAATTGGCTGCATTAATTTTCCTTCATTAAAAGTTTTTTTTATAATACACGTATTCAATATGAAATCTAAAATACCGGCATTTCAATCTCTAGTTGTGACGTAGGCCATCTTATACAAATATGATTCAATATTTTATCAATATATTTATAATAGTATTGGACTAAAAATGTATGCTTTGATCAGAAAAGAAAAAAAGATCATCATTCCCGTACAAGGTAGCGAGGAGCAAGTTAAACAAGGCGTAGCTTATAGTGTTAACACTGTTTATTGTCTATTTTCCGACTGACAGTGTCCATCTGTTTTTTGTTTTTAATTTTTGAGAATGATTAAAATATTCGATAAGTAGATGTATAAATTAACAATATGGGTGCTGCTACATTTAATTATTTAAATTGGTATTTGCTTAGTAAAACTCAAAAATAATAACATAAAAAAGATTTTTTTAGTTTCAGGATAATTATAAGATAAAGTTTAGAGATATTCCAGTCATCGTCTGAACTATGTTTAAACAGATTTTGGTTAATCTTCAAGTACCTACTTAGAAGAGATACAAAACTAATGTTTGAAAACCGTTATAAGTTTTGGTAAGTATCAAATCTTGATAAAAGTGAGAAATCAATTAATATCTTTGCAAAATTAAATATAAATATTCAAAATTCTTGCAAGAATATTAAGTCCGCAATACATATTTGAAAATCTTTCCAAATCGTCCTAAAATTTTCAAATATTGCATAAACGATTATGAGCCTTAAAACTACGGAATAAAAAAATAGTTAAATATGGATAAATAAAATATATAATGCCCCATTACATTATTTCAAAACAGTGCAAAGAGAGAATTAGATGTACTTATTAACAAAAAATGTTTTTGAAATATTTGAGCATATATTGTAAGTTGTATTTATAAATCAAGGTTTTCTCGATTTTTGTCTCTGTATATTTTAAAATTATTCTGTAGAATTTGACCCAATATTTGAAGTATTAATCTACAAAGTCGAATCCAAATTTTAATCGTTAAACCTAAATCTATAAACCAATTTATTGTGCTTCATCAACGAGAAAGCTTACTCAAATTTGTTCAATTAAATGATTTACTTAAAAATATGTACCATAATTTATTTTCAGATAAAACATTCGAGGGCCACAAAAAAAAAATAACGAGCTTCGGGTTGCGCATCCCTTTTCTAATGTGTCTAATTTTGACTTTTTGACACGACTCAAAGATAAAATATTAAAGAAGGTAAGGGATAGCTGTTTACTACAATTTTGCGCAATAAGTTTTTTTTAATAAAATATTTAAACCATTCTTTGCTTCAATTCGGTCGTACAAAAATGTTCACCCTACTCTGATAAACTTTCGTTATTTTATTTCCAAGGGTAAGAAGGTTTGGCCAGCCGGCAAAACTTTAACGAGTTTTTCGAGCTGGGCGTCTCGCGGGATGTGAATACTGTTTTGTCTTGTCCCCCGACACGGCAAAATGTCCTCGAATTCGCCTCTATTTCACTGTGACAAGTAAGAGATAATTTGGTATTGTAAATTTTGATGAGGCCAGTATTAGAAGTCTCAGATCTCAATTGATATACAAGAATCATTTTAAAAAATCGGATACTATAAAAACAGAATAAAGAAAATAAACTCTTTTTTTCGAGGTTTAAAATAACATTTGTCTGAGATGTTGACATTTCCGTCTCATCCATTCTGTCATAACGATGCGTAGCGGGAGCGATGAGTTAACTACATGTCCTATGCTTCCATCCTTGCTCTCTATGCAAATAGTAAGTAGAGTTACTGACGTGTTGAGTGAAGATAAATTCTACTAGAAAAACTTTTATTAAGAGTACACATGCTACTAATAAGGAGCGGTCATGGTTATAAAAAGTCTTAACATAATACTTCATAACGTTAGTTTTTAATTTATGAACAGTGTTATGAGGTATGTAACACGTTGCTTTTAAACTTTCTCTTGAAAACAAACTCTGAGTTAACCTAAAACATTAACTGTAATAAATGAAGTGAGAATTTGACTATGCGTTTTAGAAGAACATATCCATCCATAGAATGTAAGTAACTTGATTTTTTTGTTTAGCTATTTCCACTTGGGTGCTTACAAAGTAACAACAAAACCAGGGCACAAGAACAGAGGTGGAGATGTCAGTCAACTGACGCCGCAGCCTCTAAACTAATTTCCGTCGTGTCAATCGACACAATCGCCTCTGAAGACGTGCCCATCACAAAGGATGCCGTGGACGGGGAACACCGCATTTACGGCAAGCGTACGCTCTCTCTTACCTTTTATACCCAGTGTACCTTAATAAAAAAGTTGCATGCAGGAAAATGCATAAGTAACTTTTGTTATTATTATATTTCATAATAATATTCGTAGTAAAATACAATTAAAAAATACTAAATGATTCATGAAATTTATTTTAATAAATGATGATCAATCAACAATATTATTGAATCACCTAGTAGTATAACTATAATAATATACGAGTTTTACCTCTCAACTGTACATAAACTACTTTAACGAAAGCTTATTTTTTTATAAATATAATATATTATTATAATGAATCAAGCTCTCAGTCTTGTTATCATTCAATTCGAATTATTGATTTTTTTGGCAGCATGTAATTGATTCTTTCATCAAAGTTTTAAAAAATATACAAAGTTGAATGTGACATTCGAACCATAATAACGTATTTAACACGGCCGATTTCAAACTAAATTGTACATTGAGAACTTACTAATAGAATGTTTCCGCAATTTACTCTAGTCCACTCTTTTCTTAAGTGCTAAGATTGTTGAGCAGAGAATTTCCTCACTCCAGTGCAGCAGAGTTCCCCTTCTCCGACCTTGATGGCGTGGCGAGCCTTGTGAGGATATAAACAATACAAGTTGCCGGCTTAAAAGCTTCATAACTCGCTCAGTTGCTACCTTGTACTTCTTTTAATCGAGCGCAGTACCTTTTGTGTAGAAATTTCTCTGAAACTAAGCATGAGATGATCTTAAATAAATTGGAATTGTCTCAGATGAAACGTATTTCCTGTTTCTATATTTAAAACATAATATGAAACACTTAAATATTGCTTGATACATGAGGTTTATAATTCGTCAGGAGCGGAAAATTAATTAAAAATCATTTAACTCAATGAAACTGAACCAATTTAGTAACAATAAAGAGGAATTTATAATGCAGGAAGGAAATTTGTGCGTTCGGCTAAAATAAATGAAACTATGAAGGAGTGGCGAACTTATTCCATTGTATTAAAAAAACCTTACAATATGAAAAATGTATTTTGATCAATATGACATTCTTATAAACAAACGTCATTGGGTAACAGAACAGTTTTTTTTTGATAACCTGTATATAAAATCAAACCGGTGAATAAAATCAATTGAAATCAATATGAGTACAAATTCTTTGATCGCCATGTTGCGCTTTGGGCTTATGGAATGAGTGTCTAAAAGAATTGAGGTCAACGGGTGGATAGACAACCAATATTTGTTAAATACGTTTTTTTATTAAATATTCAATTCAATATATGATATTTATTCTCAGTGCAAGATTGAACATTTGAAAAAAAAAGATTTGTAAATGAATTATTCAAAATGCAAATCTTGTTGAAAATTATAAGCTAAAATACATTTATCTTAGTTAACGATTTAAATATAAACATCGTAGTCTAATATTTACTTAACAAGTAAAAACTGAGATAATAATTATATCCCTAAACTACTCGCAGCTTTTGATCAATATTTTATATATTTGCGAGTCTTTATAATAAACGCAAATAAATAAGCAAATCAAGCAATTTTCAAATAGTTTTACTGTATGGGTGTAATGTAAGAGTTCCCTCCGTACGAGTCTCAGTAACCCCAGGGTTCTACCACCCTTGAGCTTGAGTCTGCGGGATGCAAGCTTAAGCCAAGTAGAGACATTTATTTATGCTTGTCATAAACGATTATAAAACAATATTATGATAGAATATTTGAGATGCCAGGCCTAGAAAACAAACTTAAATCACTTTTATTCTTTAATCAAAATATTTAGATTCGGAATGAAATAAAACGACGATGAAAATAGTATACTATGTAAAAAAATAATAAACACGGATATAATATAAACCAATATTAAAGATCACTTCAATATTTTTTTATGTTGTAGAAATAGTTATCTGACAATGTAAATAATAATAAAAAATGCGTTGTTCAATATATTAGAGTTTTATTGATAAAAATATGTATAATACTAAAGCAGAGAAGCAATTCGCAGTCTAAAGAAATAATCTTCAATTCAATGAATGCTTGAATTATTAAAATTTAACAATTTTTTTTTTTTAAAAACAATAGACCTAAAGAATTAATGAAATCAATATTATAATAATAACACGTCTTAATTAAAAACTATGAGAAATATGATATGATCAACACAATTCAGTGATTTTCAAACTGATGACACTACAATCGAATGTCTTATCGTTCAAAATGATATATATTATTATATGTTTCTTTGATGCGCATAAACAAAGTGTGACAAATAAATAAAAAAGCTCTTTATAGATATGCCAAAGAAATTTAGTAAAACAAAAATATCTCAATATTGTAATTATGAGAACAAGTAGCTCTAACAACTTATAAAAAATGCTAGCTTGTAGCTAAAAATCTTTAAGAACGACCCTGAGCATAAAATGCAGGCTTTAGTTTAGCCAGCTAGAGGTGGTTACTTAACCGACGCCGGCAACAATAGCCCCGTGAACCTCGCACAAGTAAAAGCGCTATTAACAACGAGTGCTTAGTGCAATGCGTCCGCCGTATCGGCACAGTGCAACAACGCCGTAGAGCGGGCGTATAGCCTCTACGACTCCAATCGTAGCTCTCCATAGTAACATAGCTTACTGTATTGCTAGGATTGCTACTCTATTTTAATGGATAAACCATTTTATTGTGGTCGATTCAAAAATATTATATTAAATATGGCGTACTAATACTACACTGATAATAATAACAATACAATTTAAAATTCGTAAACATAACCATTTGGTTTTTGAAAATTCTGCGTAGATGGTTTGTTTGAATAGCATCAAATAAATTAAATACGATTCAAAGATTATAAATTGTTATTAGAATTTAGCACAGGCAATCCTTCCGATGCTAGGGGTAAAGTATTGGACATGATCGTGATAAAAAAAATGAACTCGATGGAGGATTAAAAAAAGGCAATTCAAAATATCAAACAACTTTTAAATAATAAATTTAAAAAATAAGCCAAAGATTAAAAAAAATAATGTTTGTTTTGTTTCTCGTCGTAAACAAGAATATGAATTTCCCTGCTTGACCTGCCTATGTTTATTATGTAAAATTTGACGGTATAAATGATTATATTTCATGAAACGTGTTAAGTTATATTTAAGCAATTGCCGGATTTTTTAAAATCATCGATCCCGTTATAACGAATCTGCACTAGCCGGAGTCTCGATGAATGAGGGTTACCTTTACTATTTATATTTAATAAGTTGAGCTTGGTTATGTTTGTGAAGCTACATTGTTTTTTTAGTTTATGATCCTGCAGTGGCGCTCATGGAGTAAAACGAGCTAGAGAAATTATGGCTGTAGGCAAATCTCTTTGCTTTTTTATCGAGATTGCTGCGGCTTACTTGAGAGATAACAACGTTGAAGAGATTGCAAATTATCAGACAACCTATTCTTTTTGAAATCATATAATGGAATTAAATATAGTAGTTAAGGAAATAAAGACATATTAGTATACACATAATAAATAGCTCAGTATAATGTAAACAAATTATCGCGCAAAGAATTAAAATTTGTAATACATCAATGATGATGATGAAAAAAAGACTGCTTACGTTGAAAATATTATATTTATCGAATTTTTGTCGTCAATGATATGATTTCAAAAAGCTTTGTAGTAATCCATACTATTTGAATAATTTAATCGATATTCTCGATAACACGATAAGTGATTTTGAATAAGAAATAAATTCCGAAGTACATAGTTGCATATGGCATTGTAAAGAAACGTGTCCTTTGAAGATTAAGAATTTTACTTTGAACAACAATACGAACAATGATATTTTTTATTATCAAAATTGAACTATCGCATAAAAACAATGTTGGTCAAATAGAGTAATTAATAAGCTAAAACACGTTTAAATCAACTACACGCAGCTGCTATAAATAATAAAGTAATGGTGGGTTGTCTCGGTTTCTTGGTCGAACTGGCCAGCCGTTGTCTGTCTGACCACATGGCAATAAATGGCGACGGAAAAAACCAAAAAGAGTTCACTGGACGGCAGCCAACCTTAATAAATATTTCGGATTCATTAAAAAAAATCAGTAACGGAAATGCAGGGAACATCCGGGAAGGAACGCAACACCATTAGATGCGGACACAGACAGAAAAAATATATGTATCCATAAATTTACTACCGTACCGCTATACGATATTTATTTAAAAAAACTTCAAAAATATTATTGAAAAAATGAGAGTACTTTTAATCAATCAAAATACGTCATAAAATTCTTTTGTTGATGATTGAATTGAAATACTTGTGGTATTAATACTATTGAAAAGGTCTCATAACTCGTATTGAAATGCCAGGAATATGAAAAATGATACTAACATAAGCTTTAATGCTTGTCACCACTAAAACTATGTATTCCTTGATATCTAAATGACTGTTTTATATAGAGTAAAGTTATGACAACTAGTGGTTAATATATAATGCATTTAGACTAAAAGTATTGCATTGGAAATAAAATGCATCGGTCAGGGACATAAACCATCAGCAATTCACCGCCAACAATTAATCCCTATCTGTTTCTTTCTGCGTTAGCTGACTGAATAAACAATTTATATGCTACGCATGATCGTTAGCATAGTTTATCAACTAAAAGTGAAGATATTTTTAAAAACCTCCTTTTATAGCAATAATAAGAATATTTTTAGAAGTATGTGAACTATAGCAGAATAGTATGAAACAAAATAAAATAAGTGTATAAAGATATTCATTATTTAAGAAATATGCAGAAATAAATTATTATAATATAAAAAGACGTAAGGTTAGGTAAAGTAAAGTTAATCTGAGCATTTTATTTAGCCTATAGTTAGGTAAAATGACCAATTATTTAAAATAATTTTAAATATGTATTACTGACGATATAAAATGCTACAAATAATTTGTATTTAACATTTTACGCGAGAGTAAACGGTTATCGATTAATTGCCGGCGGTAAATTGCTGGCGTTGAATTGTAGACGGTAGATTTCCATGAATCCATTATTAAATTAGGTAACAAGTAAGAAACCTGTTATTTTGATATAATAAATATATCACATAAAAAAAAATATGATATCGACAAATGCGGCATTTATGATTGAAAAACAGCATTTTAAATAAATACACAACATGAACTTGATAAAACTCTTAATTGAAAGATTTTAAGAAATGATCATCCTCCCCCCACCACTCACTGTTAAATTTGAACGTCATCGACCTGACGAATAAAATTCTCCTCATTGTTATTCTTCTCCCCACATAGTCATGCATATTTAATCCCATGTGCGATAGCAAAACAAATTATGAAGTTACGAGCCATTAAGATTATATGTCTATAAAAAAATAGAGCCCATGTGAATTTTATTATTTATAATGAATGGAAAGAACGATGACTGTTTGAATTGTATAGACCAGTAAACTTGTAATAAAATTATTTTCTTCAAAAAATAAAACATTCATTTGTACTAATTCCACTTTTATTTTAAATGATCAGTAATGAATGATGACGATAATTATCAACAGAGAAAACCCGGTCCTGATCATATAAAACAAAAGTGGAATAAGTACAATTGAGTGTTTTTTTTTTTTTTTTTAAATAATACCTTTCCGCCAAGTATTGACAGTGAACACCTTTACAGTGAACTTTATTTTCAATGAAAGACGCACGGAGAGAATAATTGGTCAAAGTATGGTGATTGTAAACCTGATATAATATTCTCCCGTTTTTTATAAACTACAGTTTATAAAAAAAGTTTTGTCTATTTTTCAATAAAATTAAATTGAATTTATAGACATAATAATGATCGCTTTTTTACAACTCAGTTTAGATGCGTGAAAACTTTGGTCAGCCATATCTCAAAAGTACCAATTTCAAATTGAATCATCATGGAACTAAGTCATATAAATATTCGGCATTAATAAATAACTATAATTTTCTTCCTGTCTGATCCATACTACTTATATTGTTGAGTAGTACCCAAAGAAAATAATGATTTACTTTAGGTTACATATATACAGTGATGTGCTGCTATGGGTTCACATCGGCTCTGTCAAGCCGGTTGCTGAAATAATTTTGATTCGGAGAGCCGGTTCTTGGATGAATAAGACCCGAAATTTTCGAAAAAATCTAAAATTTTTGATAGAACAAAAAATAAATAGCTCCCGTGCTGGTAATTTTGGGCAATCCGCAAATTTCTGGGTTTTTGACATTGGTTAGAAAAATTCCATGATTTCAAAATCGCCGACCAATAATTTTCTCAATTTATCAAGGTGCGAGCCGGTTGATAAAATTTTAGCAGCACATCACTACATACATATATATGTATATATACCCATAAAATTGTGCCTGAAATATTTATTTCGATAAAATAAAAGTAACCACGAAAAAATTTTGGTAATTTTTTTTTACCAAAATTTTGTTTTTTGTTTACTAATATTAAAAATTAGCATTCACAATGTAGTTTATTTTTTCCCTATTCAAAGTATTTAGTTGAAATCCTTAATAAATTAGAAATAATAATAAATAATACTACTGAAAAAAGATTCAAAAAAACTATTCTGTTACTACATTATAATTAAAAATAGCTATGAAACTGAACGCTTGCTTCAATAACTTCAACTATAACATATACATTCTATAAATTTTAAGCACATGTGAAAAGTGTCCAGTGCGAGTAATAAAAGGTGCGTCTGCACACCGTAGCAATTTTCCCCACATTGAGATATGAGTTTTTTTAGCAACAGCTTGAACTCGCTTAGATTCTTTCGCATGTCAGTAATTTCCTTGTTGTACAAGTAAGAATTGTATTTGCGTTTAATCAGACAGAGTTTTCCCACATGTATAAACGGTACCATTTTATCAACATATTAATATAAATATATGTAATAAATAAACACCGTTTGAAACTTATACTCTATCTATCAGTATCAGTAGTCTATAATAATCTATCAGTAGTAAGTAATTAGTAATGGTTAAATAATTTAATTTAAATAAAAAAATTGGAAATTAAATGTTTTTACAGTTTATTCAAAATGATGTGAATTCGTTTTCAAAAACCACTTAAAATACCTTCTACCTAATAAAATAAAGCGAGAGAATCGTAATTTAATTATGAGTGAAGTTGAAATAAAACAATGCTTGTTTGCGAATGCCTTTTTGGTGTTGTTTTTGCGTAATGTGATGTATCAGTTCATTTTTCAAATACATAATGATGTCGTTTACAGGCTGTCACTTTATGGTTTGGATAAATGCATTCTCGTATTAACAATGATATTGACATGTGTGATTGCGTTGAAATATTAATTTAATAGATCGATCATTTAATGTTATTGGCATTTTTGAGTGACAGAAACAGCAGTTTGTACTTTCAAATATAAATGTAACATTACTTTTTTCATTTATTAATTTATTTTATGATTTAAATATTGGGATTAAATAACGCCTTCACTAGTAATATATTAGATTTTATGTTAAAATATTACATTCCGTTCTAAAATTTGTGTTTATATAAACTATAATATTCAATAGAATTGTCAATTATAATAAATAAATATCTGCGAAATTGTTTTTATTATTTAATTCTTATCTAAGTCTTCAAAGGGAATGTCGAACTACCAGGTAGTTTTCTCATAACATAATCATACCCTACCTACAAAAAAATCGAACAAGGAGCCCTAGTTAATTATATTTTGTTCCACGAAGGATTTTTAATCTATATAGTCAAAAATGCCGTAAATAGTAATACCAGAATTCTGTAAATGTTTCGACTTTGAAAATATCATGGAATACAATTTTGAAAAGACAGCAACTTCCAGCTAGCTATGCAGTCGAAAAGAATGTATGAGATATCATGAAAGCAGTAGTACAATTTTAAATGTATGAATAACGTAACGACAAAGATGTCTCTGGGTGTTTAAATTGCAATTTGAACTCATTGCAAATTTTGAATAATGAAAAAATGGTTAAGGAAATATTTGCCTTAGATAAGCAAGCCAAAGAAAACAAAGAAGAGATCTTAGAGTAGAAGAAAATTTGTTCTACACATTTTGAAGCTTTTTAATGCATTGCTATGAATAATTTGAGTAAGAAAAAATTAAAAAATAACTCGAGATAATTTATGTGGCTTAAAGACAGCTACCATTTCACAAACACTAAGAATTGAATCCTGGCCGTATCCTTCTATCCCTACTATTGTCTTTGAAAAATAGAGGTTAAGCGACCGAGTAACAAATAGTTCTCTTAGAAAAACTTCTGTTGAGATAGCTCCATTAGGAAGCCATATGCTCTACATCGGGAGCGGACATGGATTTGAAAAAAGATTGAATTAATCGCAAACAATAATTATATATAAAACTATACATACATATATGCGTGTAAACGTATGTATAATAGATACATGATACAGTATAAATATAAATATTAAAAAATATTAAAAAGTACTACTCTTTTCTTATTCAGACTACCTTCGTCTCCAAATATTCCGTAAAATTGAGATTCATCTGTCAATTAATTGAGTTATTTATTATTAGAAACAATGCTTTTTGTTGTTGAAGTAAAAGATTTAGTTTTTGTGACAGTGACATCTATAAATTGGTAAAAGAGTTTTTTTTATAAAAAAAATCTTGTTTGAAGAGACTCAGTTACCCCACTGGGGTTATATTTACCCTATCAAGTAGAAAGTCAGTGGAATAGTATCATTAAAAATATCTTAATGGCAATTATTTGAGACTTTTTTAAAAGACTTATAGCTAAATGTTGCATAAAACATTTTTTTTTGTAAAAAGGTATTCAGTTATTTTCTCATTAATATACTTCAATTTTTGAATGATTTCCGATAAAAACATAGAAAGAGTGACGAAGAAAGATTTTAAGAAAAAATCGATCTACGTATTATTAAAGTAATATCTATTTTATTTATTTTGAAGTATTTAGCTAACGATAGCTGCAGTATTTAAACTTGAACTGAGAAAATATAGTGTGAAGGCTTCAACAGCTTTATGATGGTAAAACCATTTCTGTTGAATGGCGTAAACAATGCGCAACAAAGGTTCCACTTAAAAAGGAAAATGTAGCACTCAGTGAATAAAAGGGATAAAATTGCAAATTTTTTGAACGGAAATAAAAAAACATGGTGAGTTTGATATCATGAAAATATATTCATGCAACTTTCTATTATAGTACATTATATAATGACCGACAGATTCACAACCCTAGCGAACAAAATATATTAAAACGAGATGACTGCTATTTGGTAGCATTTTAATCATTAAGCTACGATCTTTCAACATTTTCCCGCATCAAAAGTTTCTGGTGATGCTTATCCATCACTGCAGAGAGTTTGAAAGCATATCTGAATAAAAGTAAAAGGTTCATCCTAGTAAATTTTCCGAGATAAATTAACACAGCAGTGACTTTCTAAGTGAATAAAATGATTTTACAACGCCGAGCAATGCTCAAGTTTGTATGAGTGTAAAAGGTATCTAAATACAAAATATTTTTTTAATTTAGAAGAAAATATTTTTTATCAAAAAAATGCAGTATAAAATACTGTATCAATTTGAATGAATATTGGATTCGTAATAAATGGAAACAAGGCTGACTTTTACAATGTATGTAAAAAAAATGTAATTCAAATATAATGCGTCAAATAAAATATAACGCAATTGAAAGAAAATCATTCTTCCAAGTCTTTCATTGTAACTTTTACTAACTTTTTGACAGTAACCAAAATGTTTATATAAAAGATGCTGGATACAAATTTTCAGACGTAAATACATCAAGTAAGTCAACATTTTAGTGATCTCACTCTATTAGACGAAGTTCTCAGAAAGAAAAAAGAGTTTCGCGCAAGAGAAACAATGATAATAAAAGTGGAACAGTGAAACGGAAGGAAAGATATTAAATTTAAATGTGAAACTCACTTCTTGGGTAAGTGGATATCGCACACCTAGATGAAGTAGAATTGTACTTTTCGCATTGCAGGAGGGTTTTATTTAGTGACTACTAATTCACTGTTATTTTTGACGTACTGTTTAATATTAAAACATGAGCATTTATATTAATTAATTTCATAAAACAATTTGTTGATCACCGTCGACATCTCCATCTAATAATATATATACATACAATAAAATATTTACAGAGAAAATAAATTTAAAACAGATTCGATGTAGGTACCTCAAACAAATAAAATAACGAAAAGAGTTGAAATTGCACATTATTTAAAAAAAAAATACTTCAAATTTCAATTGAAGCTTTAAATATTTCTTAAAGTGTAAAAAAAAATATTTGTGTCAAAATAATGTTCTATGATAATAAGTTTACATTGAAAACAAAATAAAATTAGTAAAAAAAACATATTTCTCCTAAATAAAGGATTCAATCAATAGTAGCTTATGGTAGTAAACGGTCTGAATTAAAAAAATACTCATATAAATTAAGTGTAATATATCTACCGTAGGCTTAAAAAATAGGAAGATTAATGGACTAACTATTTTGTTTTATCGTATAAACATAAACTGATGGACCTAGATCAGTGTCTGCCAAACTTTTTTACTTCATGCCACACTGGTGAATGGGACATGTATCGCGGCACACCAAATAAAAATGCTTAAAAAGAAAATGTGTCGCGTTGATCACTATGTATGCACGTGACAAATATTTAATAAAATAACTTAAATTATTCCACGTATTGTGCTACAAACTGTGACACGTGTTTCGCCTCATTCAGAAGTATCCTCAGACACACACAACTACTTTCACAAATTCTTGCTTAAGTACGAATATTTGTTTAAATGTGTAGATGTTGAATTTATTTAAAATTAAAGAAAATTTAAATAAGTAAACATTATTTAAAATTAACATTTTTAATGCTTCTTCCACCGCGGCACACAGTTTGGCAAATACTGATCTAGATGGATGGATTTTGCACAAAATCATCATTAAGCTATTTACTTTAGTAATGTAAAGTTTCACTTTGTTAAAAATTTCCCAAATTTTAATTGGGTTTATAATTGATATCATTTGCCACTTATATTTATTAGTCTGATAATTTTTTAATTGTATGTTATAGGTGTTAAGCATTTTAATTTTGTGTGATTATAATGAAATTTGTAAATCCTTTTCATTGTTAATAGTTGCTTACACCTTTTATTTCAATTTAAATTTGTATAAATAGCACTGTTTATATATTTTTCTTATAAGTTGATTATGCTCGCAATGAGCGGAATCGGTTCTGATCAAATAAATTTTATATGGAAAAAGTCCTAAAAATGTTTTATTATTTTTTTTATATTTTTTTCACGTAAAAAAAATATTTAATAAATGTAAGCAGCCTTTTTCTTCAATGAAGGAGAATAAATTGGTTCATAGAAACAGGCTTACAAATATAATGTCAAATTAAAAAAAAAAGTTAAAAACTAACAAAGACCAAAAACGCATTAACTTATGAATTGAATATAAATGAAACATAAATATTTCATAATGAAACGATTTTTAATAAGCAAGTACTCATAATACTCTTTTTGCATGGCTTATTTTTTTTCGAAATAACACGCTCAAAGTAATATAATGGAACCTATTATTCATTTATCTAAATTTATTAAATTTTTTTTACACGTTTTTAAGGCTGTTTTACATGGAACGTACATACGTTCTGTATAAAAAAGGACTGAGCGTACTTTGCGGCCCGAACCTGCGATAAATTTGTTTTATGCGGCCCGCTAGAAGGTAAAGGTTGTGCATCACTGATCTAGCATAGCAAAAATAAATGTTATATCTTCAAGTAAATTCAAGAAATGTAGGCACACAACTAATCTTTCCGAATCCTATTCTAAAATTGAAGCAGTTTACTGTAGAAGTAAATCTTACTTTAAATGGTAGATAAAACCTATCACAACAACTAAATTGTCTGAAATTATTTTGTTTTTATAAAATAATACATAAATAACTTTCCGGTTTTTGTGTGACAAACAGGTAAAAACATTTTGTTATTCAAATTTATTATCCCATATAAGAAGCATAGTCTTCGCAAATTTATACTAATTCAAGCCACTGAAACCTTCGTAAAAACGATATTCAATAAAGCAGGGCTGTGGAGTCTGAGTCGGAGTCATGGAATAGTTATATTTTGGCCGGAGTCGTGAAAAATGAGCAGCTCAGATTTTTTTTGAAAAATGTATTTAATGATGTGTATTCAAACAAAATAGTCCAAAGTGCTAACATTGCCTGCTTGGCTGACTAAAGATGATCTGATGGTATACATATATATAAGTTAAAATTAAATTATTGAAAAATTTCCTCGGAGTCGAAGTTGTTAATTATTTTAAAGCTGTAGTTGGAGTCGTCTTTTTTTACACGATTCCACAGCCCTGCAATAAAAGCATTTATGTTTATTGTTTGCGTATACAAATCGTATCACCACAACATTTGATGCAAATACTTTTTTATTAATTTAAGTAAACATTCAAATAATTATACCATTGTGACTGAGTCAGTTATATAACGTAATTTATTTAATCCCTTGGGTTTATTTGGATACAGGTTTTGCATTATAGGTCAAAGATGATAAGTAGCTTTAATTTTGTTTAGGAGTATTTCTTTCACCAAAAGATACAGGCAAAGCCATTGAAAACTGAAAAGCTCAACGAAAATACGACAGCGAAAAGGCCGTACATTGAAAAAAGAAGCACCCTGAAAAGTTTTCGTTCACAGTAATCTGGGTCGATTATCTGAGCACTTTACCTTTTATCTGAACATACGAGCTACCTTTCAACGTAACAAGAAAAGTCAAAGGAAATGAAGGGTAAGTGAATGTTTCTTGTATCACTAACCTTTAAATTTATATACCCCTCCCGGAAATGGTTGGCCAAAAAGTTTTGCGAGAAATATTTTTACCGTAAAATTAGTACATATTTTATGTTTTTAACCTAAGAGTAAATTTTAAAACGTAAATAGCATGATTTAAAATTAAATAAAAAATATTTAATTTCATAGCTAAACGGAAAGAGGTGACTATTGACCACACGTAAAATAGTAAGGTAGAATAATGAACGATTTTATAGTGATAATGTTTTATTTACATATTTTATGCATTAAATCTTGCAGCTCGCAGCTTGCAGTATGCCACTTATTTACTGAAGCTGCAACACATCAACAGGATTTTTCATCTAAAAATTATTTTATTGTGAATTCCAAATAAAAATACAAATAAATTATTTTCGTATTGTAAGATAGAATATGTAAAATTTTGATCAGAAGGAACATTTAAAACAGTGTCAAACAATATCGGCCAATTAATCAGAGTGGCTTGATGTGTATGCAAATAACGATTATCTACGGTGGAGGGTCGTTGATTCGCAAATATTCATACAACATGGAATATGTGTTGAAAGAGAGTGAGTGATTTGTATTTTTGCTTGCGTATATTTATTTTGCAGTCTTCCGTATTGGTGTGTTGCGGCAGCTTTGATAAAAACGTGTAATGGAGAGGGAAGTGCGCTCTGATTGATCATTGATTGTCGCGACAGCTGCCAACTCTTCCCTTTTTAGCTATCTGCCAAATGAATGTATTCATACCATTTCAGTGCTGTAACAACCTTCTTTTCAGACATAAAAATGAAACAGAATTAAAGTTAATCCAAAATCATTATCAAGAAACCTTATCAATAAACGGTTAAATGGAAATATTTGTATATTACACTGCATAAAATAACAGATTACTATCTAAATGGTTTTATTAAAACTTCAATATAATCATTAATACAGTCACATAAAGCTACAAGTAAGTACTATAAAATTGTTTTTACGTTAAAAGAAGATGTTGTGACAGTATAATAAGTCTTATTTCTTGCTTTAGAAATGTGCTTACTCACATGTTTAAGAATATAGACAATAATTAAGTTTTCAAAATACAACTGAAACACAAAGAAAATTTTAAATATTATATATTATTGATGACGTGCAACTCGATATCATTGGGATTGTAAGTCAAAGAATATTTAACCCGTAATTTTTATGGAGACTTTTCAGTTTTTTTAAATTATCAAAAGCTGTCCCATTAATAATATACAATAGTAAATAGATACAAAACAGTTATCCACGGTAATAAAACGGCAAATGGCACTTTGAAAAGAGTATATCATATTATAAGCGTCTTCCTTTCATCCATTATAAATTTATTACTATATTACTAAAAAAACTGAGTTACCATATGTGGGTATATTTTGTAGTATTAAAATTTGTTGACACACACTGTACTCACCTTGATAATAGAAAAATAAGGCCGAAGGAAAGAGCGACCGTCTAAGGAGAAGCGTGCGAGCGACAGGGAAGGGTAGATATCGAACTTTGTACGCGGGCAAAGATACCACCTACCTTTAAAGTTTTTCGACTGTTATTCGACCCTTTGTGAAATCAGCTGTGAACGGCGGTGCGCGAATTACATTCCTCGACGAGTTTCCAGATCGCAAAGCCTTTCTGTTGTGCGGTCGCCATTTACAATTTGATATTTGCCAAATTTCGCTACCAGGCAATCTTCTAACCGTCGTCAGTAGTCCTCATTTGGCTACTTAGATGAAACCATTTCGGCTTTAGGAGTGGATGCATAAAATACGTGTCACAATAAAGTGAGAGTTCCGAAATCCGTTTGGATTATGAAATAGTTAATAAATAAAATATTACATATGATGGAATTCATAAGCGTATAATACTGGTATCACATTCTCAAAAAAAAAACTACGACCTCTTAGAAAATTTTGGCTGTTTATTAAGTTTGACAATAACCCATGCATAGACTATTTTATACTATTTTTTGACACTTCGTTACTTCCCGAGTAATGTGTATGGGCGGATAATGTGAAAATCTAAATTTTATGTAACACCGGGTAGTAAAGCGAAGTGTTCCATGACATGAAAAATATTCGTTTTCTTTGAACCCTGTCCGATTATTATGTGAAGTAAATAACTGTATCGCATACAAAATATATGATTTTACTTTAGTCTGCCAGTACCAACGCTTTAAAGCTCCACTGTAGAACCTTCAACGATTTTTTTCCTATTTCCCCCGACAAATCATAATATATTCTTTCGAAACAAATATGTCGGGATCGGGATTCAAACCTGTGACTTCCGCAAACGTAACGAGATGTATCATATATTATTTAGAAAAAAATAGCGTAAATAATCTAAATTAACGAAAGCGCCTAATTACTCACTACTGAGAGGGTTGGGGCTATTTTTTTTATAAAATATTCTTTCGAAAAAAATCGATGAATATTATATAATATTTCTTTGCGTATTTTAATACATGCGCAACATCTAATCTTCTTCAAAAATTTAAGCTTTATTCAGTATTCTGATTATCGAAGCTGATCCAAGATTAGCAGTGCGAGAGATTGGTTAAAGACTTGTTATGCATCCAGGAACTTTTCTCCAATATTTAAGAGCCTTATGAAAGGTTTCAAAGTATGGTATATAGATTCTTCACCAATTTTCCGAGGCAAATCTCGTACAGCGCGTTTCTATCTGCCAATCTTTTATTTTTCTAAACAGTCAAAACATTTTTTAGAGCGTGTGTTTACTGAAGAAAAGATATGAATGCTCTATACCAGGGGCTTACAAAGTGTGTCCCGCGGGTTATACCACTAAATTTCAATAGAGATTTCAGAGTTTAATTTCAAACAAACAATTGCATAAATTCCACGATAAAAAAATTGAAAACATTTAATTATTGTTTTTTGCCTTATGTTTTTTAAAAACAGAAAATATTAAAAAAAAGAAAAGTTTTCATATTTGTTCCTATAGCGAAAAAGAAAAAAAAAACAACTACCGGTAGCAAAATGAAAAAATAGCCGGTACCGTTACGTGCCATATCTCACGAATAAACAAATAAAAAAACAATCATTGTCCGCTATTAATGCAATGGTTCTAAAGTTTTTTAAACAGTGGATAATTGATGTTTATTTACTTTTTAAAAATAAACCATTTTATAAAAAAAAATCGAGCAATATTAATATCATTCACTTTGGTTGTAAATTTTATTTGTCATAGTTATAATGCAGCTCAAAGAGTAATTACTGTTTTTGGTGAGTAAGCCGATGTAAAATAAACTGCTACCTACGATCAACTCAGAGTTAACAAAGCGAGATATTAATTTGTCAGTGCCAGTCTTTAATAATGAGAAAAGTCTGGCATATGTGCGCGAACATAAAAATAGATAGATAAGCGATCGAAAGAATGAATTCATTATTCGGTAAAGGGAGGCATAATTGGTGTCCCGCGGGCATGTCGGCGGTAAGCGACTTGTCGCAGACAGCCGCGGTTTGTTTTAAAAAATAAATAAATATAACCGATTTCACCGCTTTCGCTTAATTTTGAAAAGATGCGAGTGTAGCAACACTCCCGTCTTCTATCTAAAAATTTAAAGTTTTTCAAAAAACAAAATTGAAACCCGTGGAAAGTAAACGTTTTTTATCAATTACTCTGTAAAACAACTATATAGGTTGAAGTTAAAATCGATAAATATTCGATCAACTAAAAGCTTAACTAAAAATATACGTTGTCAAAACCGTGCTGTTGTTTACTATACAAAATTAGCTAATATTACATATTACAAAATATTATTTTTAACAAATAGATCATTTGGAATTCTAAGGAAGAATTTTAAAAGAAAGTTTTTACCGAGAACTGAGTGAAAGTTGATCACATAATGTCTCTTGGCAGAGTAAAAAAAGGTGGATAGAGCAAGACAGAAGCAGAACTAGTTATTATTATAAACCAATTTATCTTTTTACTAAAAAAAATCAAATATATTGGAAAAATCAACTTATGTTGTAATCCATTCCGGAAATCGATTCATTGTCTTTAAAAGATCAGCGCCATTAAAAACTTGGCTACGAAAATAATTTCAAGTATTGTTCAATATTACGATGAAACAGTATTACAAAATTGTTTATTCATACCAATATATAAAAACAAGCCTAACTTAAAGGTACACAATGACAAGAAGTGTTAAAGATTGAGAAGAACTTCGAAAATATATTTGTTTATACGAAATGTAGACATTCATATGGTTATTGAATTATGTATTTATAACTGTTACCTATTTACAAAAAAGATCTACTGAAAAATAATTTAATGAATCCAATTCGGTTTTTAATCTAATGATAATTGTACACTCATCCGTAATTCGTTTATTTTAGATTTGTGATGTATTTATTAAATTCAAAATATTAAAATAGAAAAAAACAGCTTTTAAATTAATGTCAATGAATATTATTTGAACTCTATTTCGTAAAACTGTTATTGAGAAAACTTACAAGAATAGATTTTAGAATTTTATTGCACATCAATATGATACTTTAAATTTAATGAAAATGTTAAAATTACATTATCGGCCTAACAATATAATTGAATGGAATTTATTGCAAATAAATGGCGATTTGCAACATTCTGTTCTTGTAATAAAATAATTCAGTCTAGTCCACAAGTTGGTGATGAATTCTTTATAACCAAGGTGACCAAATATAGATGTGCCTGGTAAAACTTTGGAAGGTTGGCTATTTTGGGATGCAGTAGGAGAATGTTTCCTGGCCCAAGCGCATCACATGATATCGATCCGATGTCAGAGTGCACTCTCACAGCGAGAAAAATTCAAGCAAACCAAAAGTAAATACGACTATACAAATTATATTTATAAATATGATTAAATAGGTGCGACGAAAAAAAGAATCGTAAATTAAAATCATTCTAAAATATTTTCAGTTGGAAAAGTTGGATTTCACATTGAAAATGTGAAATCTTAAAATTTCCAGCTATCTCGTTTCATATGGTGTGCAAAAAAAGTAACCATGTCTAATCAAAAATTTTTGTTCTTATACACATACTATTTATACAGTATTATAACAACCGATAGGTTTTGTTAACCCTATCCTCAAACTGTATACACATAAAACTTGCTGTAAATAGATTATTGATATTGATGAAATATTTTAAAAGAGTGATACGAAAAAATAATGACTGTTAAGCAGTAATTATGAGTGAATTTAATTTTATATCCTTTTGTATATGTTTTGTCAACCTAAATCAATGAAAAACGTAGAGCTCAAAAAAATAATTTAAGTGAGTATTTTTTGCCAAATTGACCACGGTGTAGTAATATTAGAATGTCTTCAGTGCTGAAGTAGTCAACATTTTTTTTTTGGTACTTGAAAGAAGCTGCTAAATTCTTCGCTGCCATTGTATTATTTGATAGCCTGCCCTGGAGTGGTTGCAGAGGCTACCCATTTCAGGAGAGAGGAAATGGCGTACGTCAATCCTACTCAATTGTTTGATGGTATCCCAGAGCGAAGAGACTCTCCTGCAAAATGTTTTCTGTCGAAACTTTCAAATATTTTTCACGCTCTAGTGTAATTTGCAGATAACGAAATCGAAAACAATTTTTACGTCTTATGAATCAATACAAGTTTTTTGAAATAATCTGTAGACAATAAATACCATTTTGATTTGGAAATATACGACATTCTTATAGTTTATAAGTGTCTAAAATCATGTCAATACAATTAGTTTACAAAATAGTTTTGTGTTACATAGGTGTATATTCTTTAGTCTTTACGCATTATTAATTTTTTAAATTAAAATTCACACTCGCTCTCAATGTGAAGCATATGGTCTCCTAACGGATGTACTTCAACAAACGTATTCGTCAGTTGCTCAACCTTTATTTTTTCGAAGAGAGTTGGAAAAAAATATACGACTAAGACAGGACAAGTTTTTAGAGAAGGAATTCTTAGACATCATAAACACCCATGCATTCTAACAGAAATTAATTGAAAAAATATTGTTCGTAGAAGAACTTGAACTCGTTAGATCTGTCACAGAAGCCAACGACGTTGACCACTGAATCATAAACTCAGAAAAAAGTTAATGTACATACGCCGCTATAATTCATGTAGGTATATACTCAAGCGACTCCATGGTTGATTATGGTCAACGTTATAATTTTGGTTCCAAGGCATAGGTGCCTGTGATGTTTGAAATTTCGTCTAAGCCGTCCAATACTAAATCAGGGCGAAGCAAGCACGATTTGCTAATTACCAGTCATATCTCAGACATGTTTTTTTTACCCCTACCCTCTTCGGAAAATAACGGCTGTTAAATGTAATAATTATCTATTGTCATTTAAAAAAAATGTTAAAGAAACATAATATTAATAGAAAGGTTAAACATGGTTCAAATAAAATATTTTCAAAAAGGTTAAGCTTTAATTAACAACTGCAAAAAAATGTTTTTAGTTGACAACTATATATTAAAAATATGTTTACAAGATTGATAAAATGGATTACAAAAATTGAGTAATAAGACAATTTAAAAATAATAAGTTTGTTTCAATGCAACGATTTCAAACAGAACCAGCTCATATAATATTCGGCAAACTGGACTATTTTGGCCGAAAAATGAATATGTTCTTATCAATAAAAAAGTCATCATTCCATTGAAATATATTTAATTAAAGATGGAAAACATAGGTTCACCGTATTTTTGAAAACATTTTGTATGCATACGTAATGATTTCTTCAAAGAGAGATGTAAGTGTTAGAAGTAGTAGAAGGGTATCTGATTAACAGAATCGCAAAAGAAGCTACGAAAAGATTTGCTAGTCCATAAGATTTGTTCAGTATCAAAACTGTCAAAATTTACGTCAGTATTCTATTCAGCTAAGCTCTTTTGATCCTTTTCATCTCATATCTGTGCAGTTTTATCTTGAGGTGTGATTGGAGCACGTAGAACTTCGTCGGGACAGTTTGCCTCCCAACAATCCGTTTGATGTACACGTGCACACGTGGAAGAAGAGAGCACGTTTTATGTGAATTATCGAAGTGTTACTAACTTTTGAATAATTAAATAAATCAATCATCGTCTAAATAACTGTCTAGACGCTATTATTTTTTGATTGATTTCTGGATTGAAAGCATACATAAATGGAAACATGTCAGCTAGAAATTACAACAAATAATCATAAGATTTTTAATATTAATAAAAACACAATATTCCTTTGTACTTAATTGTATTTTATTTAAAAGGTCAGGAGCGGTTTTTCTCATTGCAAGCATTATCAACTTTTTTAAAAAATATATAAAATTATATGATTACAACCAGTTTTGTTCATCGCAAGACGAAACTTAATCAGTTTGTTTTATTTTTATCATGAGTCGTAGTTATACTTATTATTCTAATAGTTTCACATTAAAAATAGGGTTCAGATTTTTTTCAAATTGTGTGGGTAAATAGAAAGAGATTTTTTTAAATAGCAATATATAATAAATAAGTTAAATTATTTGTAATTAATAATAATTTGGTAGTTTATTACGTTGCACGAATAATTCTGACTTAAATAAATTACATAATATATTTGGTAATATTTATGTTTTTTATTAATTCTTTTACTTGAGATAGACTAAATTTGATTTTAAAAAAGAACCAAAATCAACTTAGATGGAAAAATACTTCACATGCATGTACGAGATGTTGACTTTGCTAGAACATGACCTCGTAGATTACTAAGCGGAGTTCATACCGCTAGGCTACAGAAGTTGATAGTATTTTACGAATACCGTTGAACCGTATATATGATGCACAGTAAAAACAACAACTTTTTCGCTGAGGGACGCGACACGAAAAAGTCTGACAGTTTTATATCATAGGGTGCATATTATTGAAAACTACATAGATCTTAAAAACTGTTCATAAATTTATTTTCTTGCTCATATAATAAAAATATAACAAAATACAAATTTACGGTTCGGTATCAATTTTTCTTTCGGAGAAATACTAACAATTTATTCATTTTTTATTATTTACTTTATTTATTTCGTTTTATCAAGCATATCTATTTATGTTCAATTATATACAAGTTTTTAAACATAAATATTCATATTTTATAGAAAAAGTTCGAAATAGTTGAAACCTTTAAAGCTGAATTCACAAATCGTGTCATACACTTAATTTGTGAAAAACATATCGTTAAGGTTAAAGTTTGAGTACTTTAATATTTTTGTTTTAATAATGTTTAATTGATTTATATACAATAAATATTATTGATTTTGTTGGCTTTCATTATTTATTATATTAAACATGTATTCAAACGCTTACTGCAAGTAAAGTAATTCCACTGATATAACATAAATTTTCTCAACAAGGCATAGATAAATTTACAGAAAAATGATAATTTACTTAAAATGAAAACTTCCGCCGATATATTAAAAACATAACTTCGCCTGATAAATGGTAATTTATTTTGTGAAAAAACTGAGCACGGGCCGTATCGTTAAATAAAAGACGGGAGAAAATGTGATGGGAAAGACGAACAACCGTCAGCCAACTTTTTCCATTTTGTATCAATCATATACGTGTTAAGGAAAGACGCGACACGAAAAGTTGGATAACGTTTTTAAGCAAGAGAAAAAAATGTTTTCTCAACAAGCAAGTCTCGCAACATAGACTTTATACGAACAAACTGAAACCATTTCACTGTCAGGTTGCTTTGAGCTGTAATATAGCGTGTAAATTGATATTGCTGATATTAGGTTAGGGAGTATTTATTAGAAAAGTTACTAATGCTAAATTGATGTGTCACATTTTATGAAACTTTATCCGTTTATGGAAAATTTTACCGATTAAAACTGTAAAATATATTTTTTAAACTGATAATGCTGTGAAAAAATATGTTAATTAATTTTATTAAATAATATGTTTTCTCATAATATGGAAAAGTTGATAATATAAATGGTTACTAACAAAATTGAAGATATTTTAATGGATGAACTTGAACACTCGAATATGCCGAAAGGTGAAAACCGGGTCGTTAGTAAAAAACTCGTGTTAATGTACATAATTTGAATGATTTAAATTTAATATTGAAATTCCACCAAGCACCTTCAGTCGAAATCTTAAATTATATTTTAACTAATTTAAAATATACAATAAAAAAGATTATTAAGAATAACAGATTATAAAATACCCCGAGAAGAAAAAGATCAAGAACAGTCATGTCCATAATCTGAAATTTAAATTCAATCCATGCCGATATAATTGTGAAGATACAAATCTTACCATAATGTCTTTTGGTCACAAAGACCGACTCTATTGTGTTTTACATATTTTAACAATGTTTAATTTATATTCGATGTTTTCGTCAACGAATTTTGTTTTATGAAAATACATTTAAAATCAAATTTGCACAATGAAATGCAAACCAATTTTGGGGTAAAAGTTAAACTTTGTTTTAAGATGAATAGATACTATTTTGTTTTCCAAAAAGACCGACTGAGTTTTAGCAGATTTAATATGAATTTTCATTTTATACAATAGTGTACTATCCTTTAAATTTATTTTATATAATACAATGGTATGTATAAAACATGAATAATGTGTATTGAAAATTATGGTAAATATGTAATAAGCTCAAATATTTCAGATAAGTATAACGAAAAATGCGGATTAAAAATATGAAATAATTTCCTTGAGTACAGTCCTGGCCAGAGGCCATGATAGTTACTCTTAAGCTACCAGCTGCAAGTTGTTGAGGGTAAGATTAAGCAAAAGATTTTTGAACCAGTCTGGGAGTATACTATTTGGCGCCTTCGGTACAACCAGAAGTTTCATAAATTTAAGTCACAAAAGTCTTCTCATGGTAGGAGAATGAGGCTTCGATGGATAGGAAACGGAGGTCAGCAATTTGCCTGACAATATAGAAAACCAAACGAAGTGCAGAGGATTGATTGAGATAGTCGTGACTTTGCCCAGATTGAACCGCAATAGTGTTTCAACAATCTATTTTTTTTTAGTTCGATATAAATTTTTCGTTTCTTCATAAAATGGAAGATTTTCAACCTATGTTGAAAAAAGGCTTCCGTTCTATGCTTCACACCATTCAATTAATATAAACATTTAAAAAATTGTATAGTTAAATGAAACGCTTGAGATAATTTTATTTTAATTTTAAATACTGATCTTATAATATTATAAATGAACCAAAAGAGTATCATTGAGGTCTTCTGATTGTCGTATGAAAAAAGTAATATATAAATAAATCTATGAAATTGAAAAAAATGTTATTGTTCCAGATGACTATGAATTGTGATTAATGTTTGATTAATTTATTGAATAAAAAAATCTTTTAATTTATTACTAAAAAAGCGATGATATAATAAAGAACATGCCAATAAAGATTAAAACCAAAAAAGGTGAGATCCCACGGATATATGCATATATTAAAAAAATAATAAATTTAGTCTATAACGGTGGAATGAAAATATTAATATCAAAATTTTGATACACAGAAAAATACTGGAGCAATAATATGGCCCACGAACTTATTAAAAATACCGAAATTCTTTCTGAAGGTTTTGCATTCCGTAACTTTTCGGTTAAGGAAATAATTAAACAAAACAGAAGAGAATTCCATGGCGCTGGCCCTAAGGGAACGCTTTGTAAAGTAACAAAAATGAGCAAGATGTTTTTAATATCTTCACAACTCTATTAGGCAAAGTTGAAAAGGATTATTGAGAAAGTTTGAAGATTTCATTGTTGTTTCTGCTTAACGTGTACGCTTTAAAATAACTTTGCGAAGGTATCTGCCACGCTTTTTATGTAACGTGTTACAAAATTTATTGAAAACGATATAACACTTTCATCAAATTTTATAAACAATATGTATAAACCTACAATTCTTTTTTCACTAAAAAAGAAAACATTGAAAAAATTATCTGTGCGTAATTTTAATATAAGACGGATCAAGCAAACGAAGAGGGTCAAAATTAAAATTAAAATAAAAAGTGCATAGTTTATTTTATACATTTTAAAGACATGTCAGCTTCCAATGTAGAGTATAAGAATTCTTAATTAACTCTTAACTGAATTAAATTTAGCTGAACAAAAGTTTTACTCCTAGAACTGCTTGTTACTCAGTTGCTCAAACTATCTTTTTTTTTAAGAAATTAGGTATAGAAAGATTTGAATAGAACAGGATAAGTGGTTTGCTAATCGCTCTCGCTACGCCTGTTTTGAAGAAAGGATAGTTAAGAGGGAATTTAAGATATCATATTCACCATGCTTCGGTCAGAAATCTGTAAATCAATTGAAAATCAATATATAAAAACTGTCCATACTGAGATTCGAATCCGTGCCCTTTGTAACCGAAGCCAGCGACGTTGACTACTCCACCGTGCAGCCGGCATGTGCAATAATTATGAAGTTAAAAATAATGATGTAACAGTAATTTATCAAAATGCATAGCTGAATAGGATAATGCATCGTTGTGCTATTTTTGCTGAAACCGTTATAAAAAAACACATTCACATTAATAAAAATAAAACAAAGAGAAAATAATTTCGCAAAAATGCTACCCGAGAGTTGTAACGAATCATACGCTACATGTATGGGGCGCTACGCCGTAGATCATCGTAGCCAGGCAAGCTTAGGGAGGCTACGGTGCCGTAAATTCACGTAGCGCTTAACTGTCAAGCGAAGAGGAGCTGCCACTTGCTGATGTCGGCCGCTCCGGAGATCTCATGAGTGTCGGAAGGGTACGTGAATAAGAAAAAGTAACGTGAGCGAACAATGGTGTACTATGCAGTAACAATCAGTCCTCCTTAACTGTATGGCACAGTTAATTTGAAATAATTTACAATATTAGATATATTGTATAAAAAAAGATAGCTGATCATAAATTTAATTAATGAATCTGTATCAGTAACTCGATTACATAGTGTATGTATTTGAAACTAAATTATAGAACAAAATGAACGGCGAGAAATGTATATATTCGCGAATCAAATTAATTTATATTTTGATTGACTAAATTAATTTCCGTAAAAAAACAACTCAGATCACATCAAATAAAAAAAAGAAAGCGGAGAGAGATCGGATACGCATTTAACTGAAATAAGACAATTGAAAATTTTATGATTAAAAAAATAGTGGTTTCTGAACATCACATTTCATTCAACATTAATAAAATAATTTAAGTCAGTGACATATAATTCAGGAAAGTATTGAATACGTTCAATACGCCACTGTTTAGAAACTCAGAAATACGTACTACTTGCTTACGGCTTTGCAACATTTATCGACGTGTTCTGAGAAGATTTTGTATAAAAAGATCAGTTGGGAATAGATGATGTAGGAGGTGTTATTTTTTGCTCCAGTGTACTATTTTTGGGTATCTTAAGTAAATAGAACGAAGTTTACAAAACACAGTACATAAAAAAATATGCATAATGTGTCTTTTTATGAAGGATTTTTTGAATCCCACATACATAAGTCTGGGGCTACAAGTGGGCATGTTGACTCACCACCAAATGTTGTGTACATGAAACCACTATTTTAATTTCTATATTGAATTTACGGCAGCAATAGATAAAATGCGAACTAATTGAAGCATTTAGTTTTAATGTTTGTTCCTTATGTGGTCGATATAGATTGCTAATGAAGCATCATCACCAAAATTACAGACAGTCATGTTTTAAGATATGAAAATAGAAATTGATTGAACAGTAAATTAATTATTTGGGATTTAAGCCCGTGCTTCCATGACCATTCGTTATCAGATCTGGCTTGTTTATCAGAAAATATATCTTGGATATTTTCCATCGATGTGGCGGTATTTTTGTGGGAATTCATTTTTAAATGAAAAATAAAAACATCATTGATTTTTCCAATATGCTCGAAAAAAAATAAATTTAACCGTTTTCTATCACAAACAACTTACTAGTGTAAAAATATGTATTTGTATGTGTCGGTAGAAAAAGAACACTGAGTTGTAAAAATTATCCCAATTATGGAATTCACGTCAGAGATAATAAAAGCAAAAACGTGAAATGATAATAACGTAATAGTAGACTTCCGACCAATAAGCTTCCCCCTTCTTTAACGGCGGCAGTTCCGCAAAGCGCGGCAAGTAGGCAATCATAAAATTTTGCCCGTATATCTTTTTTATTTGACTTACTTCCCATTACCGTCATCCGTGTTACAAATTCATATCTCAAACAGTAAGAGGTCTCTCCATCCGGTGTTATCCCGCCAAGAAACCACTTTCTTTCTCTCTCTTACTTTTTGGTATTTGATGAGTGATCATTTAAAGCGCTGAGTACTTGTAAATTAAGAAAGTGGTTACTTGTACATATATAATTTGAGTGACTATACTGATTCATAATGACTATCTCACGTTTTGTATATTGTTACCTTAATGTATCTATATTATACTAGCGAAAAAATCAAATTGTCCTATTGAATTGCCGGCAAATGTTGAAGTTATATTATCAATAGTCCTATGTATACTCATCACAATATTTTACAAAAAATGAACCAGTGAAAAAAAAAGTCACCAAATCTTTCCATATGTAACACCACAAAACAATTATTTAAATTTTCCAACAATAAAGTATCTATATATAAATAATGTTAACCCATGTACAAGGCGATAGATAGCCGAAATATTTATTCCCGTAAAGAATGTTTATACCACCATTTTTATCGAATACCAACAATGTTCTATTAACTTCCGACCAAATGCCAGTCTTTTGAAATTCATTAAAATTTATTTAAAAAAATGCTCCAACAATTTTTCATTTTTTAAAAAATACTAAAAACCGGTTTCGCACATTAAAAGTATTATAAAAATACACAAATCTAGTTATTTTCTAAAAAGAATTTTCAGTAACACCTTAAAAGTTTTCATGTATACTTATAATAAGAAAACTAAAACAAATCTGTAACAAAAGGAAAACATTATTTAATCTACAGCTTTATTTTTATATAACTAGTAAAATTTGTTATGAAAGATGTGCGATTTTAGCATTTAACGAGTAACATTTTTTCCATAGTTTTATTAAGAAATTATTAAATTTTACGTATGGCAACACGAATGCGTAGAAAACGCACATAACGAAATAAAATGTATGGGTACTAAAAGAAAAGAGATTCAGAGGGAAAAATAATAAACTTATGACTGTGTGAACGTAAGCTTCAACTCTCGGTCTTAAAAGAAGAATGTTTCAGTTGACTTTCTCTGGTCATATAAATTTCAATATATCTATCTATTTATATTCATATATATGTAATATAAAAACTCTATAATTATAAACTGCGAATTATAAACTTTTATAATTAGTCATGCGGTATTTCCCAACGTCACACAACTTTTTTTGTACAAGGTGTTAAATGTTAATTTTAAAATTGTACAATTTATATAAAATATTGTGGGTAATAGTTATTTGAGCTTAAACATATTTTTGCAGTATTTACTTATGAACTGTTAAAAATAATTGATTTTACAAATAAAAAATACACTATATATTATATTAAATATAATAATATAAAATATATTTTGAAAAAATAATAAAATGTTAAAGTTTTGTTGAATTTTTTTTAACTTTTTGTATTTGAATTCGTAAAAATAGAACCCACCTAAACGAATGTCTTTGTATCTATTATGTGGAAAGAAATGACGTAGGCGCTTTGTTATTTATAAGCTTTCATTTTAGACAAAGATATAATGTAGTTCTGTTTTAAGGCACTAATTTCTTTCGAGGAAATAAAGAATCCTCATAACAAATAGATTTATGGCATGAATGGGGGTGTTACAATAGCTTTTAAAAGTGTGCATTTATTAATAATAAGTTTGACATTATACCAATAATGTTAATTACAGCTAAAAATAAATTTATTTTAAACATAATAACATAATGAAATATTTGTCAATTAAATTTATGTATTAAAGTATATTGGGAATTCGAAGTTATAAAATAGAATGAACGTTATCTTATAATATCGAATTAAAATAAAAATGTTCGAAAAGTTTATATATTTATAAAATCATTTATTTATAATATTTTTTGGAAAAATCAGACGGCATCTTATATACACCCAGTCCTCTTTCTATGCGATTTCGCTTTTATGTGATTTTTTAAACGGCTACGTTTCTGTTTTATACGCGATTTACTTATTGCTACGTGATATTTAATTTTTATTTTTTTACAGACAAAGTCGACACTCTGTGACTAAAGAAGTGGTAATCCTGAGCAAAGTCACCAAAACCAAAATTTATTGAATTGGTTAAATAGCACTTTTTGGCCATAAATTTTATCCAAACATATAGAGCTAAATATGTAATAAATCTACTAAATAAATGCACTCCGGAGGTCCATCCGTATCCGTAATGGCAAAGGCTTTAAAAATACTACGCATAAAAATATTGACGAGACTCAACCAAATGTAAAACAATGAGGATTTAATAGAAATTGCTACAGCTAATAACAAGTCAGATAATAGTCATGAAAAGGAGGCAGAGGAATCAACATTTAAAGCTGAAACGATTCAAGAAGGGATAAAAATTTCAACATAGAGACAAAAAAAGAATGTGTCTCATTGTATTGTTGTTTGTATTAAGTGATGAAACTAGCGGTTAAGATGTAAAACAAAATTTTCTTTGCGTGAATTTCAGGTTTTCATACTTTTTTACGCGAATTTTTTAATTTTTGAAACCAATTTATCAAATTACATAATGTTTTGTTTAAATTATATAATGTTTTTTTGTACGCGATATTTTATATGCATCAATTTATTTGTTAAATCGCGTAAAAAAAGGTTTGGGGTATATTTTTTTTTGTGTTTATGAACTTTTATGTCACCTAAGAATTTTGAATTGTTGACCCTGTGGTCACACAAATTCGATTTATCTCATTATGTTTTATTAATCAATTAAATGTGAACATTTTTATATCACTATGTTTATTCTTAACTAAGATATGAGTTGAAGAATATGATATAAACATTTTAATTTTAGGCAAAACTAAGAAGTACAACATGTTAAATATGAAACTAATTATTAATTGGAAAAATCTTCTGATTATAAATGAATTAATTAATTAAATTTGGTATTTTTTTAAAACTATTGGTATGATCATCTAAGTCAGTGTTTTCTAACATTATTTGTGTCATTCCCCACATTAATGCTTCAAAAATTTTCATGTCACCTCCAATCAATATATTTTATAGTTAACAAGCAAATTCTGCAAAAAAAATGCTTCAAATAAAAATTCAGCTTAAGTTATTAAGCCAATAAAATAGTTCATTTTTTTGTTTGAAAATTTGTTTTCATATAATTGAAAAAGTCTATTGAAGCCAATTATATTGGATTTAGCATTGCCTGCTCCTTGTAGTTGGTTATTTAACAAAATTAATTTTTATAATATACCTCTAAGACTTAATAAGTATATCAAATATTTCTATGAATCTCTTCAAGCAATTTTGCGGTGAGCACTTCCATATTTCGATGTGAAAAAATGTCTGTTGTGTCATTTTTAATCTTAACAAAACCGTTTCAATAGACGAAAATATTGAGAAATATCAATGAGTCGGGGATTGAGAAACTCTGATATAAGTCATCTTACTGCAGTTCAAGAATTAACCGCAGAATCATCCACAAATTAATGATGGTAAATTTAACAGAAGTTTACTTATCTATATGTAAAAGGCGGAGAAGTGGAGGCAATGACACTAACAAAGTTGTCTTATCACAAACTACAAATGTCTCAGAGACCCACATAATGTGCTATAATTGGCATTATAACAAGACACAAAGATCACTGTTAAGAATCGCAGCCAAACAAAGGTGTTGACTTAATAGATTTCTTGTTGAAATTATATTTGCCTGCGTACGTTATACCATGCAAGGCGTCAATAAAATTTCAAAAGAGGATAATAAAATCATTCGATACTAAAGGAAGCATAATATATTATTATATCTAACAGTTGAAAGAGAGCTAAGAAAAATGCATCATTATTAAAAATCATTTTATGTAAATTTTCAAACCATCATAAAAATGCTAGCGTTAGATCATACATAGATGAACTCTCTAATAGTTATTTTCCAACACTTTTCCTTACTTACCCTTTCCCAAAAAAAAGAAATTGAATGACGATCATAATTATTTCTTTAATCAAGCTCAGTAAGAATTATTCATCATAAATCCATGTTGTGCTGCACACTAGAAGCAAAAATGAACATAATAAATCATAACAAGGTAAAAAAATAAGTTTTTATGTCCCACAAATATGTATGTATATAACTAAAATACTTTTTTATTTTTTCACTTTTTTAAAAAAGAGTCCTACCAAGTAAATGTGAATTCAATCAATGAGAATAAATCATCATTTATTTTGAATAATTCTCTGGATTGTATATGTATTTTATTTAAATCTTTGTTAACTGTATGAGTAAATTAAAATGAAAAATCTTAGTCAACCTTTCACAGGACATTATATTTTTATATGGTATCTCAAAGGTGGAATATATGCTTTATATATCATAGAGTAAAAGTATTTGATAGCATTTACAGAATACCATGGCTTAAGCCGATTTGTTTCTTTGTATGTTTTGTATCAAGCCTAAGTGCAAAGCCGTTATTCATCTTTATGTGAAATAAAATGAACAACAACATGTGGTTTACCACTTTGTGTATTATTCAATGTAAATGTATTAAATAAATAGTATTGTATTTTTTTATAAATACACACGCGTTGCAAAATGTTATCCTCGTATAATAGATATACTATGATAAAATAATATAAATAAAATTTTGCTGCAACGGCAGTTATTTATCAAACTTAGATATACAAGCCTTTACGCCAGAACTAATCATTTTTATCCAATAAAAGTATTGCCAGTAACACGGATTAACCATTGTCAAACGTTAATTAAAACACAACTATCGGGAAACTTTGATCAAATAAATCGATGGATCAATTAAACAACTTTGTGTAGACAGCGTCAGATCACGTTATTGTATTTTTATGAAAAATATTTTACAAATCGTATGTAAAAATATATATGTAACATGTAATATACAATTCTAATATAACATTTTAAATTCTAATAGGAAAGAATAATATATGTACATTAAAAACTCCACGTTTGATGTGGCTTTTCAATTTCTTAGTGGAATCATTCTTGAGGGAAGAAATTTAACTAGAGAATGTTAGTAGTCCGTTGTTCAACCTTTTTCCAGATAACTAGGAATGGTTGAAAGAACATTTTTTCAAATGATGCATATTTTAATATTAAGTTGAAAACAAAATACGCGTTAATAATTCAAAATTGAATTAAACATTCAGCTTCTTTTTTGACCATATTCGCTCCCTATGTGGAGCATATGGCCGCCAAGCGGCACCTCCAAGTTTCCCTGTCTCCCACCAATTGCTTTGCTTCCTCTCATGACATGCCAGCATCCCTCAGTTCCGCCGAGTACATCCTATGGATAGTACCCGAAGGACGTCCGGGGCGCCAGAATCCCACCGAAATTAAATATAAAAAATGAATTTAATTTATTTATATTAACAGATGTATTGAAAGTCGAGAAAAAACATCACAAACACCATATCCAAGATCTTAAATGAAAGATTTTAATTGAAAAAATAAATAAGTTATATCGACCATGTCAGGAATTGAAGCCGTGACCATTTGTTTACTGAGGTGCCGGTCGGACCGGATCAGTAAGTTTAAAATACTAATTAATACACAGATTAACCACTTAGCCACGAAAACTAATAAAGTAAACAAAATAATTAATTAGATGTATTTTTTTGTAAATGTAAATTTAAAGGTTTACTTTGTTTGCAAAATAACAGATATATTATATATTATTTTAAAATCCGTTAATCCTTCAAAAAGAATTCAGACTTTCTTTTTGGGTATAAATATCTTATATTATATAAAAATACTTTTCTTTTTTACAATTCAAACGTCTATTGAAATCAATTCCCCTCACCCCGGTGGCTGTAGATTTTTCCCGACCACTTGGCCGTCTCGCTTTTATCGAAAGATGTTTCTCATATTTCATATGTCATAAACCTTTTGATCCCATTCCGGCGAATGGGAAGGTATAAATGTACGCGTTTACACCGAGCTTCTGTTCGCGGCCATACAACACAGCTTTCAATATATTTCGAAGCATTACGCGGGCACTATATTTTTTAATGCAACACTCCACAGCGGTGCTTTTATATTCGACTCGTATACCGTATATCTTTTAGTGGTCCATTATTTGGTCTGAAACCTATACAATAATACAACCTCAAACGATATCCATTCAACTGCTTTCTATAGGTCTCAGACTTCAATATGAGTCTAATTAATGATATATACGAAGAAAACTGACATTTAAAATAGGTTATAATGGTTTGTAACTAAGAAGATTTTCAATAAGAATTTTTCTCATCTACAATATAAATAGCAATATCATTAAAAAGTAGAAGGGCATAGAAATCTTTGTTGTTTATAAAAGAATTTTATACATTGAGTGACACGTGTTTCTTTTTTGTATGAAACTGTTTTATTAAAAAAGTGACACATGTGCCACTTTATTTATTCTATATTTCATTTCATTAAATTCTTCATGTCAAAAACTATTTTTTATTAAAGAATAGGTTCGTCGAGACAGATCTTTTCCTTAAGGTTTTAAAGTAATTGGTTGGGCCAAATAACTTATTAATTTTGTTTTAAAAATACTAAATATTAAAGTAAACATACATTTTAATGCTTTAATAATCAATACACAGCAAATACAAAAACTGAAAGATAAGATTCATAATATTTATAAAAAAATAAACATTTATTTGGAAACAAATTTTATTTATGCATCTTATTGTAAAAAAAATCGTAGATTATAAAAACGATAATTGTTTTCAACAATTCTATTGCCATAAAAATCGTATAGGGATTTTTTGTAAACTCTGCAAAAAGTAAATTATATCTTTCACCCCAATGAATCTGAAAAGTGAGATTAAAGATGTAACGATACAATAGCGGAAAAACGATGACAAACACAATAAAAGAAAATTGAGAATATTCATCAGGATTCCACCCCCGAGTCGATTCCCGGGGGGGCAGTTTGGAACTCAATGTCGCCACCGCAATCGCTTTGTCATGCACATGTCGGGGGTCCAAACTCACTCAAAAATATTCATAACACTGATAATCCCTACAAAATAAGAGTGATGTAGCGCATTGTTAACATCATAGTTAATTCGTCATAAAGTTTAGTAGACATAATTATTTGCTTTCTCTGGGTTTCAAAAAAATGTTTCAAAGATTTTTTGAAAAAAATACATTGATTTAGTGTTGAAATACATATACTTAAATACAAACTAGTACAAACACCACGTTGTTGACTTGATTATTTAAAAATGTCGGTAACATCACAGTTTTTAGTTATTTGAGTCAAAAAGGAAAATAATTTAACTGAAACAGTATATATTATAGATTATATAATAATTAATGATTTCTTGGAAATGTTTGAAAAATATATAAAAAAGACTTTTTGTACATATGAAACTGAATGAAAGTCTGTATATAGCAACCTTTCATGATTTTTTATGACACCTGGTATCATAAAAATATGTCCTCACTTTGGTTTTTTTTATGAAATGACTCGTAATATTCTGTTTGAGTCAAATGCGCGATGCTTCTTTGACAACCCTGTTTGTTATGTAGCCTTAGGTAAAGCACGTCGGCCTTTCTCATTGAGAATTCAGCTCGCTGTGATACTTTCAACTCTTGGGATGCGCATCAATGGCTGTATACGTAATTGAGAATGGGTCACAATTGAAGGGACCATCCCTACCGGGCCAGACTTATTGCGTTAGTCTATAAAGAAATTGTAAGGTCCTGCTAGACTGCTAAGTGACGATTTTTAACCGATTCAAAAGTCCACAGACATGTATTGTGTGAGCACTTCACGGTTCATTCGGGAGAAGTTATTTTTCAAATCTTGTGTGGAGTTATTGATAGATTTTTTTTTGTATATTTTTTTATTATTGTGTTCGCTTATAATGTATAACAAAAAAAACTTCTAATAGAGCTTTTCTCACTTGCTAAAACTCACTTTTCAAATAGTATAAAAATAAAAGCATGAAGCTACATCAGAATAAATTTATCAGATGGGTGAGAGAGACTATGTTCAATTATATTTAAGTTTTCCAACGAAAATCCATAAATATATTGAAAAATAATTCTTCTAACCTGTCCGTGCTGGGATTTAAGCCCAGCACGGACAGGTCTACTACTCGGTTAAGTGGATAGTCTGACCTATGACAGGTCAGACTATCCACTTAAAACATGATATTTTGATAGTGTCTGTTCGTTATTTTTAATAGATGATTTTAAATAAATAAAAAAATACGTCTGCAAATGTTTCGAATATATAACATTCAATATTGTGTTTTATTTTTCATTTCACAAATAATATATTTTTACTTTTTTTCGACTTTTTTTTAGCACACTACTGCATATTTAATTGACCAGTCTCGTTTAAAATGATACTGCGGAAAAACGTTAGCCGTAAAATCAACTATTTTTATTTAACGTACATATTTTTTCTATTTATTAAGCCCTTTAGCTTTAATATAATTAAGATATTCGCAAAATTATAGAAATAATATTAATTTGCTTTTTGAGAAACTATGTTCGACATATTAATGGTTACCATAATATCACACTTATAACGTGTACATATTTTCATTTTGCAGCAACTAAAAAATATTAAAATCATATGGGATATACTTTTAAAGATAATCAATATTGTATAATTCGTAAATGATTTATTTTGCGTGTTTTTTTTTAAAATCATTTTTGTAAAAGAAGCCCTTAGTTTCAAATGTCACTAAAACAGTTTTACTACAATTTCTAACTACACATATGAAGAGATAATATGATTTCCGCTTTTATTTTATATTGAGCAAAGTTCAAAAAATACCAAAAACTACCAAAAATACCAAAAAATCTAAGGTTCATTTTAAAATTACAATACATAATTAATTGACGTATAAATGTTGATAAGTCTTGTGTCAGTGAATGCGTTGGAAGCCAAATGTAATTTTGGTAGAGTTTGAAACTAAATCAGATGTGAATTTCCATAACTCCAAAATCGTAGCACGAAATTTCACGATTTTTTAAAATTGCGCAATTGACCGAAAGTGTTTGTGAAATATAAATAAATAGTAAGAAGAATTACCTACTGCTCTGATTGAATTTAATATAACCACAGACACGCGAAGATTTTAGAGGAAGTGTTAACACTGTAGTCAGTAGTGTAATATATATCATGCAACAGGGGTGAACAGATGTGTTTTTAAAACCCGGTCCAATTTCTAGATCGCTCTGGCTTGCGGTCAAAACTCACGCAGTTTTTCTTTGAACCGATGGCTTTTCCAAGGGCCACAGCCGCCTCTCCAATTAATTACCGCTATTATTAATGGCGGGCATTAGTCACGTGCGCGTCAGCTACGCCTTTCATTTGGCGGGAACTGTCAGGCGTCAGCGTCGGATGGGGTCAAAATTGTTACGGCGCCGTTGGTGGCGTCGAATGCGCGGATACATATCACCGTGGGTACATTGACACAAATATTGCAAGCCGCGTATTCTGGCGCCAAACTTGCTGTCGAGTTCTAAATAACGATAAGTATGATTTGAAGAATTATTGGAAAAATTCACGATTATATTGCATCATCACCTTCAAAAGAATATTAACCAAAAATATCAAGAAATTATAACATTAGCTATTATTTTTGTACTAACCTTTAAAATTAATTTATAAAAATGTGTTTCAACCAATAAATTTGTCCTTTTTACCTCGCGATAATGTTTTTTTTTAAATTATGGAATTATTTTTTCATTAATATTTGTTCTAGGTTTCGACAAAAAGTTTGACGTTTTGGCTAGAAAGAAAATGTTTATTGAAAAAAAATAGTCAGCGTTTCAACAAACTACTAACAACGTATTCACCTTATACAGCATTCAATTAATATATCTACAATACACTCGTTTACATTGCGAATTGCTGAAATAAAACCGCGAAATTATTTTAATTCATAGTCGAACTATTTTTTGCAGAAAATATTTTTTCTTGATATATGTATAATATATACAATATATATCTTAATTGTTTTTAATAATTTTATTTTTGTGATATAGTAAAGTATTATATATATAATATTTTTAAGTTTTTTTTTATTCCCCTTATTGTATTACAAAATGTGATGCATGCTTTACTTCTTTGAGAAGCATCATCAAACCATCGTAATACTTACAGATTTAGGCAAATAAACTTGAATAAAATTGACGAATAAACTTTGACTTAATTTAGGCAAATACTTTGAAAAAATCTTGCGATAGTTTGATGATGCTTCTCAAAACCCTGTGAAACACGTGTCACATTTGGATCACAAGTGGAATAATAAAGTTATCAAATTAAATTTTATATTAAAAACAAACTAACGAAGATATTAAAATAATATTATCACACAACGATACAAATTAAATAAAAGTCTTTATAAAATATATAAATAAAATTGAAATTGTTTTAAATAACGTTACTCTAAGCCAGTGGAGGGGAACCTGTGACTGTAAGGCTGAGTGCGGCCTCTTGCCTACTCTGATGCGGCCTTTTGACTTGATCACAATATTTACTTTGATCAAAAAATTATACACAAGTGTAATCAACCCATTATATATTTGACGGTCGAAAAAAGGGAGAAGTGTGTTGCTGCGGCCTTATGTTGAATCAGATAAATAAATGTGGCCATTTGATATGAAAGGGTGAAAAGGAAATGAACCCCTGCTCTAAGCCATTAAAATGAAATAAATAGATTTATTAAAATATATTTTGAAAAGATTTTTTTTTTCAAGTTAAACATAATATTAAAGCATTTAATAATAAAAGTTAAGTAATTAAATCCCAAAAATAAAACCAAAAAAGTCGTGCAATTTAAAAAAAAAAAAAAAAACAATCATTGATTTTGATAAAATACGGAAAACTGGTTTGGCTATTGAAACCGAAAATGTTATAATGATTCTGTTATGTTTCTAAAGATGAAATACTAGATTGCGGAATATAAAAAAAAGAAAAAAGGGAAGGGTTTTGTAATATTAATAAACGCTACAATAAGGACACTTGAAATCTGGCTAAAATTGCACGAAGCAGATCGTTCAGAAACCGAAAATAAAACCGTTAAAAAGTTAAACTGAAGTGGAGCACCCTCCAAGGGTGTTTAATGGCCTGCCTGTAGGGTGAGTTTGAGAGTGTAGGTTAGGGGGTTGATAGAGTATTTTTCTGCGTGGCATTAATATTTCAAACATGAGAACGTAGGCCAACCAACCAACCACGAGATAAAAAGTAAAATACACGTAATCTTCTTTCGTTCTCCGCGCAGTTTTATCTTCCGATCATCAAAGATATTCTTAAACGCTTATTTTATTTATATATTTTCCATTTCTTTGAGTTAAAATTGAGAGGGAATATTTTTTTATTGGCTGTTCATTGTTTTGTATGGAAATATGAAATATGCTAAAATTTCGTATCTTTTATAGCAGACGGGTGATGTGTGCCCAACATTTATGTGTTATTTTTATAAGCTATTTCTTTTATTAATGTATTTTCTATTTAAAATATTATTATTGCCAAATATTTTTATATAAATAAACATATTTCCTTTCATGTTATTACTGAAGCATAGTTTAGAAAGATACGTTGTCTAACATCATGTAATTTACTATAAGCGTCATACAATCGAATTCGAATATACAACTTTGTAGTGTCTTCAGTTATGGGGTCTAAGACTTTGATATTCTTAAGTCGAAGCTTTTACCCGTAAACTTGTAAACCAATTAATGGATTTGCATCCAAAAGGATTGTGGATATCTGTGATGGTTTAATCTTTTCTTAATTGCTCTCTATCCGACCCCGAAAGAGTTGAATTAAAAATAAAGATTAGTTAACTTCTTATTATTTTCTACTCTATCATTTTCTTATTTACCTATATCCTCAGTTGGGCAGATGGAAAAAATAGTTCTTGTTAAAGCATCTAACATGTTTTCATGATTTAACAAATGTTTCTTAGCAACCAATCCGTACGAAAAAAAATAAAACAAGAATATACATAGTATATATTTTGTGATATTTTAGAATTGTTCACACTTAAGATGTATGGTAATAACTTAACTATCAAAAGGTAATCATAAAGGTAAAATATAGTTGTGCAAACACTTTGAAGTAATGAACTGGTGTTTCATTATCTAACATCATATGCAGCCAACATATTTTAATTGCGCTCAAACCAAGCAAGTTTTAATTGAGTTTAGCTCCATTGACTTTGGAACTGTCTAGGCACTCTCTTCCATGAACGCCTCGGTGCGTTACCTCCGACTCCTTTTGACTTCTTCTAACTACATTTCAGTACTTGAACACTCTTACTTAAGCTAGAGAACATTCGACTGACTTGCGGTCATACTTGATATAACATCATAAAAATAAAAGAACACCTAAGAGCAAAATTAAATAACGAAAGTGTTTTTTTGTAGATGAAGTTTAAAATTTGAATAATTTCAAACGATAACATTACTATCAAAATTTTTGAAGATTAATATATTTAAAAAATAAAAGCACTTCTATCGGTTATTTAGGTTTCTGTTTAATTGTGTCCTATAAAAAAAAATATCAATGATCTTAAAATTTAACAATCCTTATTCTTGTCGATACGAGTTTTATAGTATACGATATGGACTTCTCCTTTCTTTAAATGGTTTTTGTTGTAAAAAAAGATATTTCCATCGAAGTTTTGTATCATTTAAACATTGCGTATAAGCCAATTAAACGTTAAAACAAGACGAATTGACGAGGTGATTGACAATATTAAAAGGAAATAAAATGGAAAAGTGGCCAACGTACGCTTTGCAAGCGAAGTGTTTTTAAAAATACTAATAATGAATAAAGCTAGTAATAATAAATATTAAAAAAAACTAACAGCATATAATTAAGTTAAGTGACAACTTTTAGGTGTTCACTGTCAATACTTTGAGGATGAGCATTATATTAAAAACTCTTATGTACCTTTTCTACAATTGATTATTAGAATCAGAACCATTTTCGGTCTTCACAAGCATTTTCAGATAATTTAATAAATATTTATACAGATAAATTTATACAAAACAACATAGTAAGTCAATTTGTAATAAAAATGTGAAATAAAATTATAGATTATAATACAAAACATAAATAATTAAGGCTAAAATTGACTATAATTATTAAATTGTTTAAGATCTTTTACAAACAAAACGTGAGTCTCATTAAAGTATAATTAAGAAAGAAAAAATCGAAAAAAGCTACGATAAACCTGGCTTGGACATGTGTTGCCTTAAGAACCCTGCCTGTTTCTCTATCAACTGGATGGATCCCAACGTGGTGGAAAGCCATTAATGACCATCAATTGAATGTACTCGGCGGAGCTATAGGACGCTAGGATGACCTGGGAGAAAGCAAAGAGACTGTTAAAGAGAGATAGAGAATCTTAAAATAACCGTGTGTGTGATGGCCATATTTTTTAACAACATAATTCATAATAATTTTTGACGAATAAAACAATATTTAAACTGATTTGTTGGAGAAGCTCAATATTTTTTATGTTTATTTGGGAAGTGTTCAAATGTTTTGTTTATACCTGGCGAAGATTTTGGATTTTTCATCGTCACATACCATACTACTATGACTTAATGATCTCGATTTTTTTGTAAAATGTATATTTATAATAATATAATTTTATCCAATAGTCTAAAGGTGACATGTCTACTCGTTTTTACCAACAGGTTTGTGATAATAACGGTTCCATAATGTCGCACCGATAAAACAATGTCAAGCAGATTTCTAAAATATGTAAAAAAACATGACAGTTATGTTTTACAGCAATAAAATGCAGTTTATTTGGAAACAGGGATCTTGAAATAAATGTTCTCAAGCTGTGAAAAAAATACTTTCCATCTTGTCTAGATATACTCACGACATACGGAAAGTCAGGGACGTGCTTATTTTACCAGTTTTTTTAGTGGAGAAAAATTTGTTCTTCTAAATAAAGCTTTGATGAGCGGGACTAAATTTTGTTTTTTCAGTCAATTAAATAGTTGCCTCACTTTTTAAATAATATTTGTTGTAAATTAACTTTCAAATGAAAAAAAATGTGTTTTAATTTCAACTGTGACTTTTTAGAAAAAAAAATGTGTCACTATCCGCGTCAGCATTGGATAATATGATTCTTAAAATAGCATCCTAAAATCTTCTATATTTTGTTTTATTACTACAAGGGTAGCATATGAACCGATCTTCTTAAATGTTAATCGCAACTATAGTTATATTATTAGTAAAAAAATGAGCTTAAATAAAAATAAAACTACCAATGTATAAGTATCGTAAGACCAACGAGTACGAAGGGTAAGAGGTAAGCGTAGTAATATAGAATACTGAATGGAGTAGAAGAGAATGAGGCGCCCATGGTCCTGAGGTGTAGTGTCAGTAAAGAATAAGTGATATAATATCAATATGTAAGTAGCTTTTTTGAAGCATGTGTCATCTAATGGAGGTATCTCAACACAAGTTTATTCTATGAGAACTTCTTCTTACAATTGGTTTAATCTTTCTTTTTGGAGAAAAGTAAGGATAAAAGGATAAAGCTAGAACAGGACTAGTGATTAACTAGTCGCTATCGTTACACCCCGTTATTAAAGATTAAAACAATTTGAAGAATTTTTAGTCATCACAAACACCTATGCTTTGCAACAGTAATCGAAAAATAGATTAATAAAATGATGTGTTACTGGGAGCTAAGCCCGTGAGATCGGTCACGAAATCCAAACATTGACCACTTCGACTCGGGACATTTTTAAAAATTAATTGTAACTCATATAATAAAAAAACTTTCTAGAGCTACTGCAATATAAAAGAATAATACGAATATAATTTATTATTTTTTGTAAACGAAATCATATGTACGCCGAGTTATTGTCCCACGCCAACAATGTATGAATAGATTGAGAATAGGGCACTCAATCCCGGGATTCGGGATCCCGTAATTCCGAGATTGACATGGTCGCGATTCCGGGATTTGGGATTGAGAAATTTTGAGTAAATCCCGAAAAGTGAGACGAAATTGGCAAATTGTGGATTTAAAATTCCTCGGCGAGCTAAAAACAAAAAAACGAGGTTTTGTGACAATCCTGGGGAAAAGTATACCAAATCGGGGATTTAAAATTCCTCGGTGAACTAATCCCAATCCCGGGATTGAAAATTTATCAATCCCGAAATCCCTATTGGAAAAAGGCTCCGGGATTGGATACCCTAGTTGGGAAGACAAATATATGTTTCGGGGAGCGTCACTGCTTTAGGAGGTAAGGATGAAGCAAATAGCAGGACATCCGGAGAAGATGGGAGACAAGGAGAAAATGAAATGGAATAAATAAAAGCGCTTAATGTTCTTATAAAATAATTCTTTCTGTCCCGCAGTGCCACAGTCTCGCCCTTGCTTATAAACTTTGGCTTTTGAGCTTAACTTTCGCTTTCAAAACCAAGTAATTATTTGTTACGTTTTATTTCTGTTAATCCCATTAAATTTTAATTGAATGTTATTACAAAGTTCATGGATATTATGATATACTTTTGACATTTAATCTTGATTCAAAAGCATATAAGTATTACTTCGTATTCATTAAATCAAAGGAACAAAAAATCGGGATCCCAAGAACCAGGGATTGATCATTCTCCATAAAACCGTGAAAAAATTCTGAATTCACAACTATTTAGGGATGTGGGTTTTCGGAATTCCGGGATCCATCACTGGAAAAAGTCAAAAAATGAGATATTTAAAAATAATCTACAAAAGGAGGCGAAACACCTTTTTTTTAGTGACTGGTCGATCCCAAAATGAAAAAATGTGGGACCTATTTTTTTAGCTCACCTCTTCATTCCAAAAAAGATTGCCCGTTTGGCTGATTTTAAAAACTTTTCGAGGATTCTACACTTCTTGTTCTCAATCCCGAAATACCGGGATTTCGGGATCACAAAATTGGATGGGTTCCCAGGATCCCGGGACTGAAGACCCTATACTGCCTAAAGTTATTGCTACAATTTATAAAAAATAACCTACAATTGCCAAAAAATATTCATGTTTTTTTTGATATTTCATATAAATCTTCTATGTACGGAATATTTTATAATTTTTTATATAATATACGCATGAAATATATTATAAACACATATCAAAAGTAATATAAAATAAAAATAACTATGATTATTCCACGTATTGTGTTACAAAATGTGACACGTGTTTCGCCTCTTTCAGAGGCATCCTCAGACAACTACTTTCGCAAATGTTTGCTTAAGATATTCTTAAAATATTCTGATATATTATAATAAAAATCAAATAAAATGGGAGGGGATGAGAGAGGCGAAACACGTGTCACATTTTGTGAATAATCAAAGTTATTTTTATTTTATATTAAAATGAACTTCCACAAAGTTACCGCCGAATCCATTGAAAGTACATATAAAAAGATTTGCTAGATAAAGGTTAGCTTTAAATCATTAATCCACAGAGAAAAATTTCAAAAGTTAAGCAACAAAGACAGATAGGTACAACACATAAAATTATTATTTTATGTATTCGTAGTTTTTGCTGAAACAGTGTTCGATTTTAGCTGAACACTCAGGTAAATAGATTTGAATGTGGAGTGGTCCCAATGACATCGTTTCAGGTACGAGGTGTATAATTATACCTGGCGGAAATTCGGGCAAATATTGACCCTGTTTATCCGGTGGGCAGCGTACGAGGGACGAATCGCCAAGCACTGCAAACATAACCGAGCAAGCTTTTGCCCGCTGTGTCTCTGCTGTAATCAACGCTACGCTGGTCGCGCTACCTCTACGTCACTTTTACGACCAAACGTAGCAGGAAAAACTTCAAAAGAATGGATGGACTGAAGACTCTGTGAGATAAAAATGGTAAATATATCGTGAAGTATGGAGAGTTTTTACACTTAAGTTTTTTCTTTTATATTTATTGAAAGCGTTTAAAATTTCATATTAATCCCAAATTAAAAATAGTATGTGCCTGTTAAAGAATAAAAAAAATCCATCGAATTATAAATATGTCGTTAGTTTACTAGAGAATATTTTTAAGGGGAACAAAATCGTTATTAAGGTATTCACTAATAAGATAAAATGATAAGTGTTAGTTATAAAGGGTACAAACCAATATTTAAAACATTTCTACGTTTTTCTAATTGAATTTAATTATATCTTTTCTTCTATTTCAAGAGATACACATGTTTATAATGTTTTAGGTTATACTCATTTCGATAACGAACTATTCAGAATAATCTGACAACGATGCATAGAGAAATATAATTCTACATTGAATGCACTACTAATTTTATTCTTTCTGAAAAAAAATGAGAGTATTTTTCTTACGGCAAATAAAAAAAATAAATAAAACGATCAGCCTTCAAAAAGTTTTGTGATCCCTACAGTCATTTCTCATTGGTAAAATGAAAAGATTATTCACTCTGCGTATTTTTTCGTCATTTATTAATTTGTAAGAGATGCTAGAAATTGATTAGCTGCTTCAGACAAAATAAAATGTTCAGATATTCTAACTTAACAATCCGGATACATGTTAATCGTGGCGAAATCTTTATGCAAGGCATCCCGGGGCGCGCGGTGGAGTCTGGCTGAATCTCGCGGGCCAGAGAGACGGGGCGCGGGAATTTTAATGAAAATTCCATCAGTCTTTAATGTTTGCCTATTCTGTTTATCCTCGGAGATCGCCTTTATTGTGGTTCCGTTCGCATAAAACCCGTCGTTATTGCCGAGTGAGCATGTACAATTCTGTCAACGGGATACCAACGGCCCACAAAATACCGGAGCACGCTCTAGCATTATTATTCAATGCCATTATACAAATACACAGTTATAAATAATAATAAAAATATTCAAATTTATGAGTATGTTACTATTTCAATGGCTCCATAGAACAGTATTTTAATTTAATATTTTTATAAACAATATAAATATATATTTTAAGTTACACCATGTGCGCTTTCAATGTGGAGTATATTGAGTGTTAATGGTCAATTTCAACTAAAGTAATTTTACGAGTATTGGCTGTTGTCTAGTTGCTGATTTTTTAGAAGGTATGAATATAACTATGTGGCAGGAAAATGACTAGTAGATAGCCAGTCGTCCACCCATCCCATCGGTTTTATATAATATTTTCTTATTTTATTTATGTTCAATAATATTTTAGTATAATTTCAGTCTTTGTCAGCTACGTGGTTGAGTGTCAACGTCATTGAATTAGAATAAGGAAGTCACGAGTTCAAATCCCAGTACCGGACAGTTTTCATATATTGATTTAATAGATTTATGGATTTCTGTCCGAGGGCATGGATTTATGTAATATCTTGATTTCCTTTCTTCCCACTCATCGTATATTATGCCTATTCTCTCAAAAAAAAAGCTTGAGCAACTGAGTAATAAACAGTTCTCGTAGAAAAAATCTGTTGGGATGCCTTCATTAGAACACTATATGTTGCACATTGGAAGCGGACATGGATTAAAAAAAACATTTTGTAAATAATGGCAAGCTTACAATGAAATTTGGCAAAACGTTTGTTGAGTTAAAAATTAACAAATAAAGCCAATCACTTCTTATGATGGTAAAATAGTTAAAGACTATATTATTTACAAAACAATTTAAGCTAAAATCAATGATGTTTTTTACACAATCAATATATATTTAAAGAAAATCTTATCTCTTGCACTGTTATTGCATCAGATTGCAATCTATTTCTGTAAGTTATTCGTGTCTTTAGACTATTATTTGAATATTTTTAAAATATCTTTAAATAATAAAATAATTGGGCTTCTGTTAATCGTGGACTGGAATTCGAACTGAAAATACTTCGCGGGTTTTGGGTGAGCATCTCTCAAAGGCTTTGTTTGAAATTGATCTTAGTTTTCCACTTGGCAAAATAGATTGAATAGTTAAATAGTTGTGGCCAACAAAACATTGCTCCCAAAGGATTGGATAAGTGATTTTTTTTTTTATAATGTCAAAGTGAATAATTAAGGCAAAAAATATAACCACCACTTGTAAGACATGAGTCGTTGAGTTAAATATATTTTTTTTATAACTGAACATACTTTTATTAGCAAAGTTTACGCAATAAATATAGTTATATAAATTATTTACCATGTCCCACTTCTTATATGAAGTATATGAACTCCTAATGTAGTTTGTCTCAACAGAAGTCTTTCTACAAAAAATACGTATTACTGTGTTGCTCAATCTTTCTATTTCGAAAAGAGAAGGCATAGAATAAAAAGTTTGGAGAGGACAAGAGACTAGCTATTTAAAAATCGAATGGGTAGAAAAGTATTTTTTATTCATGAATCGATTTCAAAATTAATTTATTAAGGTGTCAGTACGGTTATGCCGTAAGCATCACAGCATAAGTCAACGGTGTTGACCCTTCGACCACAAACCCAATCCAATATATGGTTTACAGTAAACAAATACTGTTTACCATTTTACTTCATATTGTGCGCTAGATAAAATAAATTAATTTATAAGGTGTAAAATATCATCGAACTTTAGTTCTACAACTATTATTATATATATATGTATTTGTATTTGGTATTTAGCTTAAGACTTTGTCATCAAAAATAGTAAATAAAACTTGACGAAGGCTTAGAACTAAAATATATTGCCATTTTTTACCTTATTTTAATGGAGGTCTGTAAGAAGAAAGTATTAATTAATTAATCTAATAAAGCAGAATGTGCTAAAAGAGTTTGCTAGATATGACGCAATGTTTTTAGCCCATCATATGTAAAATATGCGTTATTTTCGGGCTCAAACGGTTCAACTTTTAAGTGAAAAACAATGATATGTCTGTATTCCGCAAACCCCATTTAGGTTCTTGCCTTTCTTAGAATTTCGACAAGAGTAAGATGAAATTTTAGGGAAAAATAAAAATTTATTATAGTTGTATTGTAGTGATATTTTCAAACAATAATTATAATCATTTACTCATCACAATCACTCTAAATGAATTTTTTCTTTGAATTTTTTTAAGCATGCTTCTTTTATGACACATCAATTTTACCTTTATTATTAACAAATGTACATATATGTAAAATTTACGTTCTAATAAAGTATTTGTGGCTTTATAATTTATATGTTTTATAATATCGTTCATAACAGTGTCTGTGAATTGATAGTGGGTTTTTTTTTTATTTTTTTTTTATTTTAATACTTTATGTATGATCATAACTAGTTTCGATCATATAAATTGTACAAGTTTGGTCTTAAACTTTTTTGAAATATCAAGAAAACTTTTAGCTAATCGTATTCAATTTATCACCTTATAAGAAAAATGTGTATTTATTTAAAATGATATTAATTATTTTATTCAAGATTCATGCAACATTAAATAAATAGTGTCTTAGTTTTAGTTTGGTGTACACGTTGTGTATTATAGAGAATAACGCTTTGTAGGTGTTGTTAGTTCTAGTCTGTTCATACAGAAATGCAATAAATGTTTCACAAGAGAGGGGTGCTCTCAAAGACATAAACTTGAAAATGAAATTGTGTGAAGGAATCTGTCTAACAAGGGGCTTTGTAGTATACCAAAATACTAAATTAAAGGTGTCGATGCTTGTTAAATTGAGGGCTTCTAGACTTCTAGACTAAGAATGAAATATATTAAAAATTATTACATAGTTTTTTTTATTTATATAAAGAAAAATCAACGTAAATTAAAATAGAATAAGAAAAAAAATAAGTGGTAAAACACAAATAACTGCACCTTGACGTTAGCGCGCAGTACGAGCCCAATATAAGCGAGCAGGAATCTTATTTTTGACTCGAGAATTTTATTTTGAATTATCTAGAGCATAGTTTCTCAACCTTTTTGAACCAGTGACTCCCTTTTGACTGAGCTGTGGCTCTCCTAATATTTTAAATTATTTTTTCTCTCTGGTCCCCTTAGAGCAGTGTCTGCCAAACTTTTTTACTTTACGGCACACTGGTGAATGGGATTTGTTTCGCGGCACACTTAATAAAAATGCATTAAAAAAAATTATCAACATATATTTCCATATGTGGTAATAATTTTACTAGTGAGAAGGATGCAATTGTTTTTTAGAAAATATTCTGTCAAAATGCTGCTCTAAGCTAGATTAAAAAAAATTCTTCATCTTCCATCTGTTACCGCTCTCGTTTTTCATTATTTTATTTCTACGAGTGCCGAAAAATCAATTTCGTAAAAATACTACGATCCAAATGAAATTTAATTTTTGTTGTAGTCAATCGAAGATATTGACTCCAAAGCGATATCCAAGATGCTGAGCGGTTTTTAAGATACATTAAAATTTCCTCCTCTGTCAGTGGCAGGTGTATACCATCGAATCTTGCAAATGGTTAATGACCAACTGGTACATTTGATAATCAAGTGATGGAAAAGAAGACTAGGCTACGTATATACCAGCGTCATTGTGTCGCGTCGACCACTATGGACGAACGTGACAAATATTTATTTGAATATGTAGGTTTTGAATTGATTTAAAATCGAAGAAAATTTAAATGAATAAGCATTATTTAAAATAAACAGTTTGTCCTTCGCGGCACACCTGAGACACAGTTTTGCAGACACTGCCTTAGAGCATGCTGTGTCCTCCGGTTGAGAAACCGTGATCTAGAGAGTGTCTTCGTATTATACTTGTCGTGAGCATAAGTCCATGTTTACAGTAACTGCTTGCAAAATAAGTGTGCAAAAGGTTTGAGCTGCAAGCGCGTTAAGAAAGAGTACAAAATAATGAAATATTCTCTGTAAGTTTTGAATAATATTTTTATTAATAATGATATGTTTATCTTTGTTTACATTCAGCAGATAAAGTTAAATTATTAATGTTGTTGGTTAGTATTTAATGTAAAATAAAACTTTCCACGAATTAAAGTAATCACAACAGTAAATCAGATACAAAGGTGAGGTGCTTCTCTTCCTCAGACTCGAAGTGTACAGTGAAGCGTTTAATCATGGCGCACCGCAAAGACGGTTATCCGTTGAGCAAGCAGGGTATGATTCAAAAAGTGACAAGTGCTTTCAGCGTGATGGGCGCTTAAGCCTTTTCATTGGGAAACAACCCAGTGTTATATTGCCTGTCGGTTCGACAGTTCTCATGAATAAGGTCCGCGGGGGGCAGGGAGCAAGAGACTCGGGCGGAAGTGGGCTTGAGGCTTCGAGGGAAGGTTTCGGCGGTTCCGGCGGATACTGTGGCGCGTGCGGTGGACGACTGACTGCCGAAGCACAAACGATGCGATGGCTGTATCGGCAAACTCTTCAAAGTAAATATTTTAATTAAAATATTTGACGCAACAAGCATTCGCCGGTTGTTGTTAAGTTGTATGAATTTCAACAATTAATAATACTAGCTGCCAACAATATTATTTCTGGATGCGGTGGTCGAGTTTTAATTTTATACGTGATCAGATTGAGAATTTTAATAATTGTTAAAGAGCCGGAAACAATTAGCCATCTTTAATGTGAATGTAGTTATATACATTATTTATCAAAAAAAAATCTTTATGATTAAATTGCGTTTATTGATATAAAAATAAACGAAAAAAGGTGTTCTGTGGCAATAACCCTAGAGAAGCATGTAAGTGAAATTACATTTCATTATTTGTAACCCATTCTATTCGTTGTTAACTAACTACAAGTCGTTTAATAACGTCATTTATCAAAATTTAACAGTTTTTAAATAAAATTTAGTCTGAATTCGTTGTAGTTGTTGAGTGGTCAAAGGCTTTGATAAAAACAGAACGTAACGAGAACGGTTAACTAACCACTAGTCTTATCCTAGCCTTAACCTTATATTCCTACTCTCTTATAAAAAAGAGAGGCTGAGAAAAAGTAACAAGCAGTTCTCGTAGAAACACTTTTTGTTGCGATTAACTACATTAAGTGTCCATGTACTTCACGTAGACAGCGCACATTCATAAAATGTGTCATTAGCCTTATGTCCAATATGCCTTATTAGGGTACGTACATAATTTTATATTACCGACAGTCTAGCGGATATAGATTACAAATTAATTCAACCAACCAATTAATAGGTATACTAAATAAATATTGTATGCTCTGAGCCTTGAAAAAAACAATTATCGAATAGGCTTATAATGTTTAGATACATATCCCAATATTATTTATCGTAAATTTCACTTTCATAAAGTAAAATAACGCTATATGGTAAACTTTCTATATTATTAAAAAATATATTTCGCTTGATTTGAATCTATATTTAAATCCACATATGCTCAATGTTGAATGTATGTTGACAGATAGCACGTCTGGCTTAAAGTAATGATATGTAATAATAAAAAATACATAAACTAAATTATCAATTATTTAAGTACATATATAATACTAAGATAGTTTTAACAAAAAAAAAATGCAATGTTAAAGAATGTAGCCGTTATTCAATTAGTTTGTGCGACTATAACGATGAAATAATACATGCGGCGGAAAAGTATAAAACAAACAAAAGTGCCGTAGTTTAAAAGGTCATAAAATGTCTACGTAGCGTGCTCAACAATAAATAATGCATTTTGTTTATTGAATTATTCAAAGCTTTGTTTGGAATTCAAAAGAGGGATACTGGATTATTTCTCATAATAATTGACTTTCCATACGCAAATAAGTTAAGAATAATTACAAAAGTATCAAGCCGTGGGTGAAGCTGAAATTTAAATAATTTCAAACCAAACCAAATAAGTGAAATACACCATTTATATTTTTGGGCACAAGGTTTTAAATGAGAAAAAATATCCTTTTCTGCTTTGGTACTGTACTGTTTAAATCAGGGGTGACGACACTTTATTCGCTTGTGACTATATCCAATAAAAGAGAGATCAATAAAAACCCATTTTCAAGGTACTCGATCAACCGAAAATACATTAAGATTACGCAATGAATTTTAATTTTAGAAGTGTTAAATGAAAAAAACAATAACATTGAATCTCATAGATTGGGATTTTTTTTAGCTTAGCTAATTTTTAAAATTAATAATGGGTATGTTTTATTTTTAAAACATTAAAATGTTTTTTCATACATTAATCATTTTTAAATTATTCGTGGTAAATGGATGAGCATGTCACATTCTCTTTTTTCTTTCCATCTTTTTTTTAAGTGCAGCAGTGCATGGTTAAAAGATAAGTCCTTTGCAGCTCTGTATCTACTAAGGAGTAAATTTGTTTCTTTTATTGACTTTATTGCGTTATGGAAAGCGGCCTTGACACAGCGGCTGCATACACATATCGGGTGGTGGTGGGATAATAAACAACCAACTTGTGTATTCGTGGATAATTAATAAATACATTTAAAACAGACTCATAGCAATTTGTTTTCTTTTAAACATTAATGATTTATTTTATTTGCCAAATACTTTTACGTTGGCAATCAAAATATTTGTATCTTTGAAATGTGAACATTAAAAACATAAAATGAAAAATTATCTAACCTCAAATATTATATTTGAAATAGTCTTTGAACTGTGGCAATGGACTTTCAAATGTAAATAGTCTTTGCTGGTCATAATATGGTACATTTAACACGTATATTTATTAAAGAAACGAATGGAGCTATTTTATTTAAATAACTTATTTCACAATGAGAATAAAGTGAATATCATTAAGATTTAAAAGACCTGTTATAAAATGTTTAACTGCCATAATAGCCCTGGTTATTAACTACTAAAAAAACATGCATAAAGCTAAATGCTGTTTTTACAAAACTTTTTTAAACAAAATGAATAAAACGTATTTTTGAAAATCCATCCCTATGGATAGCTTCTTTAGGATTCTAAATGCAAAACATCTAAATAGCTAAGTAAAGCTTAAATCAAGAAGCACGTTAACAAGGCTGATAATGGTAACGTATATTGTAGAAGTATTCGAAAGTTAGAATAACTCCTTCCTGGCTTTAAATTACATTATGTGAATAGTTCATTGTAATATTAAAGTTTAACCCAGAGGAAGTTCAATAGTAGTGGTCGCTTCGCTGAAAGACTGATTTGAAACAAATCACTGGGTCGACCTCCTCTCTTCTCTCTTTGCGTACTAACTCACTCCATCTTGTTTATTGTTACATTGCCGACGTGACCCAACAGTTCGGGTATACACAAACGAAAAAGTCAACGTAGGAAATTTATATTTCGCGGTGGGCAATGAATTTTCGTAAAGCACACAGAAAAAAATATGGTGTATTTTTCGATAGAAAATTTTATATTTGTATTATATTATAAAAATAAAAAATCTTGAATAATTTCGTACTTTTTTATTGACAATAAGTTATTTTATTTAAAAAAATGATAACAAAATTTAAACAAGTTTAAAGTTATTCGTTACAAACACCATACATATAACATATCGAAATAATCTATTTCTTATTCAAATAAGCGTAGAATCATAATGTATATTTTATCAATTTGATTAATCACTTTAAAGGTGTTCACTGTCAATAAATTCTTTGTGGAAAGGCATTATATTATGAAAAAACACAATATTTATTTAAACTTAATTTACACTTTTACCTATAAAAGTGGAAATTAAGTTCAAAGGAATATTGTGTTTTTTCTTAAATTGATGAATATTTACACTTTACAGGTTACAAAAATAAGACAACGAATTTTATTTTGATCTTGCATAAATCATTGCATTGTTTCATAAATCATTTTTAATTAAACAGTATTGATAAAACGAATTATATTAAAATTGTTATATTTAATGAATATTTGTATTTCCATACTAAACAAGGGATCCTTTGCGTCACGTAGTAAAATATGAACACCTTTTTAAAAGATAACTAGTAGCTTATTGCATTAAAAGTTGATGATTGTATACTTTATATGTGACGTCGTGTGGTGTACAGTTTTAATAATATATGTGTTGCTAAAGTAACATTGTCAAATAACACAATTTGAGAATAACACAAAGAATTTGGTCACAGCTAGGGTTACTAGGGGCTGAAACAAGAAATCCGGTCGTTGGTCGAAAATAATTTAAGTAGTTATTATTCATTTGATTACGTGCGTTACCTATGATTTTGAGCGAATTATAATATTTTATTGTGTAGCAAGACAAAAATTAGGCCCCGAAAGAAATCCGGGCGGAGTCCAGTCTAAGCTCTTAAAATACGGTCTGATGGTAACCCTAGTTACAGCGGTTCCGAGATACTTACTCATTTGATATTTTATTAATTTGAAAGCTTCAATAAAAATCTTTAAAAACGTTTATCATGGTAGTTCAAGTACAAAAAAACTTATATTAACAAAAAGAGTATTTCAAGATACGCACAACTATTATTATTTGTTTTATATTATATAAAAGATATGTTCTAATAAATATATAATATTAAACATAATAAAACACTTTTAGAAGTAGAAATTTAAAAAAATCATGATTGATACTATCGAATGTATAGAGTACGCTCACGCACCTCTAAACAAGTCAAAGTTTGTGCAGACTTTCACTTGGTTAGGGTTGTTTGTGTTTCAGTCTGACGTGTCGATTGATGGGGTGGGACTTCGATTGGGGTTTACTCCGTAAGATATTTTCTTTGCCAACACAACGATGAAGTTTGGCGTTGGAGTTAATTGTGTGACTTTTAAAATCGTTGCCAAAGAAACTCAAACACGGTTGATATCTCACTACATGTATTTTGGGAAACAATTTTAATAGTGAAAAAAAAACAAGTATATGGCTATTGACATGTTTAAGTATATGAACTATTAATATTCACGTAAACAATATTTTTGTGAAGTAGTACTAAACATATAAATAAAGTCAATTATTTCAGCCATTTTAAAAATGCCAGGTTCTATTTTTCAGAGTCAAAATAATAAATAAGAGAAAGATTATGTAAACGCACAATTTATTCTGTATTCAATGAATAAGTCTGTTTGTATTGTTTTATATTTTTCATAATTTGAACAATTATCAAAATTAGTGTTTTATTTAAGAAAAACATATACAGCAAATAAAAACTTGCTTGATAACTAATTTATTTTATAAAAGAAAAAATAATAGTCGTAATTAATTTTGTTAAAATCGTGAATTTAGACGGAATTTTACATTTTCAGATCCCAAAAGATTTTATTGAAGGAGTTTTTTTTAAATTTTAACTTCAAGTCTTGAAAATATTTCTGAATTGTCTGTTTTTTTTTACAATTCGCTGACGTGATTTACTGCTATGAAATCTTACGAAACGGCTGCAAAGTTTATTTGTTTGAAAAGTGTTGATGGAGACGACAATATTGATGATCTCATTACGTCAAAGTCTGAAACGTAGAAGGGTAAAAATCCTGAGAAGTGTAGGCTAAAAAGGTTTTCTGGTTTCAATTGTTTATTTACGGTCTTATTAAAAAAATGTGAAGCCTGGGAGTGGAATCAGTAATTAAGAAAAAAAAATGGACACCACATTTTATCTGCTATAAAGTATTTTTTTTTAAAGATTGTTGAAGAAAGTATTAGATTAAATTAAATTATGTTAATGTCACTAAAAAAATTTATTTGGAAATGATATATAATAATTACATTACCCAGACAAAGATGATTAATTCAAAAAAACTTATGAATAAATTGGATAACCTTGAAAAGTATCAAATGCGAGATTATCGAAAATTAAACATATTATTCACGTTGCAGATAAAGTCAACTGATAAATTAATCCAATTCAATATTGGAGTACAATATTTATTTTAAAATTGTTTTTAAACATCAAAGGATAAAGTTCACATATGCTACTATTGAGAAATGTTTTGACTAGATGAATGGGCAAGATTCAGAAAATCATTTTTCTCTTTTCAGACCGCAACCTACGTAACATTGTTGGGCAAAGCATCCAATTTAATTTGTGTTTAATCAATAAACTTTGCAAGTGCAAAAGGTTTTGCCATACGTAAAATATATAGCCCTTCAAATACCGTAGCCTTCCAGAATTGCAACCCTTCCCACCCAAAAACCCTCCAAGGGCTAGTACTACCTTCACAGAGTGGTTTGCGCTGATAGAGGTGACTTATCGTCCGTTTGTATAGGTACCCTAACTAGTCGGATCTATAAGCTTTCTGGAAATTATCGATACTTAAAACATTTGTTGTAACAGTTTTTTTTTAATATTTATGAGAATAACCGAACATTAAAAAGTGAAATAAAACTAAGTTCATTTATTTTGAAATCAATTTGTATAAAATATTTTCTAAAATAATTGAAGACATAAGTCTAAGATAGAAACAAAATATGTTTATGTAATATGAACATATTTCCGACCTATTGCTTTTTATATTTATAAACCATGTTCACTTCTTATATGAAAAATAAAGACTTTCAATAATCCATTTCAACAGAATGTGTATACTGAGAACCGTATATAAGTTAGTTGCTCAACCTCACTTAAGTGAAAGCAAGTATAACCGAAGAGGATTTAAGAAAATATTTAAGCTTACATAAATTTTCTTTCTATAACCGCTTACAAGATCCAATCAGAGTAAATTATGTATAGTATAAGGGAAAGAATAAAGTAATCACAAACGCCTATGTCTTTGGATGAAAATCTATGAATCAATTAGAACACGATTGTATAGTTTAAAGATCAAACTGGCAAAGCTTTAAGTTTTACAGAACGTTTGCGTCAAAGTTCTTCAAGTTGTCTTCATTGTATTTTTTATTAATTGCATTACTCTTCCATCGTTGCTCACACAGGGTGCGATCGCTCCAAAGGTGAGTAATCTACAAGAAAACCAGTTAACATGGCCCCACATGCCTTTATTTATATATTATACTGTTTATACTTTCCCCTATACTCTTTCCACACACACACACACACACATATATATATACACATATACATAAGCAAAAATAAAGGTATATCGGACTTAAAAAAATCTTAAATATTTTCTCATCACAAATATAAAGGTAAAAGATTGATGGGTTAAATGTTTGCCTACTTTGCTGTGACACCTTTGATATGTTTCACGAACGAACTCACAAATGGTAAGTTTTTTTATGACTGTATGAAGAAGTGAGTTGCGTAAAGAGGATGAAGCGATACATGTTTGTTGCAGTGATTTAATTGGTACAATATGGAGTCTTCATATGCCTGCGTTGAGTATAAGCCCATATTGGAGTAGCGTGAACCAAGATTGGCGATATTTTGTATGTCGAAATCATAGCTTTTTGATCACTCGATTTTGAGATCGGCTATACATTGGAAAAAAAAACAACTGCATGTATGTATGTATGTACTTATTTTGTTCATAATACTTTTAGCCCAGTCGATTGTTTATATTATCGAATATACTTTTATGCGATGATTTTTCATTCAGTCACGCAGCCGAATAATAATAAAAAAATAACAACAATGGGCACCAGTCTATGTGTATCCAGTGTTGTAAGATAAGTTGATATAGTTAAGGATGTATGAGCTGACCAAAACATACGCAAGAGTTTTAATTATATACAATTTACTGATCACCGTATAAATTTTCGTACGGTCCTTCACTAATGTGTAATCCTCAAAAATAAATGGCCCCAGTTCAGCGACGGAGACTTACGAATCCCGTAATTATAATTGGTGGTGGCTCTTTTTTATGCTTGAGTATGATTTGTTGGTCGGGGAAGGGATCGCGCGTCGTCCATCCACCCGACATACTCCCCGACAGCCTTCCCGGCCGTTCCGAGGTCTCGAATTTAATTTCTCTTTTATTAGGGGACGAAGCTCGTATCCATTGAAATGTGGACTTGCGGGTCAGTTTGTGTGAGCGTATGTGGCCAATAAACGGCTCGTTAGAACCTCCTTTTTTGAGCGTCAGAGAATAAAGAAGTAATCACATCGTATCACTTTATCCTTATCGTGTTTTATGAATTAGGGTTATGTTATATGGTTTCGAATGCACGGCATACTATAATAAATATTATGACGGGTATAAATTTTTCATATGAAAATTTTAGGACTATTCTTTTTGGAGATTTTTCATTTTAAGTATTAAAATTGAATAAAATCAAATATCAAAGCCCTGTCAAAAGATTGAGCTTAGTTTGCGGTTTCAAAAACTATATGTTACACACTTTAAAAAGAAAACTGAATATTACAAATTTAACTATTGATAGCTTTAAATATTATTAAAACACCATAGCTTTTCAATGGCATGTAAAATTATTGATTTAATCGGCATTATCTTGGTAGAACCCATCATAACCAGTTATAAAAATGTTTTATCGTCAAAACGCTATGGTTAAATAACTGTAAAATTTTCAATTCTTTTGCATATAAAATACTTTGAATGGATATTTTTCTAATTGATGGAAATAAAAGGAATATAATTGATCGCTCTTTGTATACTATTTGAAATAAACGATTAAAAATATTTTAATACATGCCCGTTCACAATGTAGAGCATATGGCCTCCTAATGAAGGTGTGTAAGCATAAGTTTATTGAAGAGAACTCAGTATGTATATATATATGGATATAACCATTGATAACATGATTAAACACGGTCATAAAATGGACTTAATGTTTCAAAGAAAATATTATTTCTATCCGGTATTTTGGTATTTTTAAATACAACAATTTTCAAAATATAAATTATAAATAAGCAATTTCTCATATTATAAATACGGAATAATGTTATGAATCTATAAAAAAACGTGTAAACAAAAAAAAATATTAGTATCATCCAAAAAAATTTGTGCACAATACTGAAAAAGATTTAATTTAGGCGAGTAATCATAACATTCAAAATGTTGCTGTTGATATTTACGTAATGTATGACTCTGAACCTGATTATTTTTCCATAAGTAAACACCATTTTTCTCAATTGTGCGTAGAGCAGCATCGAGCGCGATAAATCCGCGTAGGTTTAAATATTGTTTTGTTTGGCCGACGTATAATTTGAACAGTCCCCACTTTCTCGCCGCCCAGAGCGAGTGCAAAAAAAATATTTTTCTTCGGTTAAACAATACCCGGAATGCGCCAAACGAAAAATAAAGCCCGCATCGGATTTTTAGCCGCACGATGAAATGATAAATTAAAAATTACCTTGTTTGTACATCGGCGTCGGTTTTTGTTTGTATACATATAATATTTTTTTTCCGACCGTACTACAATTTATTTTTAAATGAAAATCACAGCCACGGTGGAGCAGCATTTATAAAAGCTATTAAATGTTACAAAAGGACAAAAGAAAGAACAATTCAATGTCGAAAAACGCATTAATTAATGCAACATAAGAAAAAAATTATACTTCTGAAAATTATGTTAAAACTTAATAATACATTATCATGACTGAATTAGCTTGATAAATAACTCGAACAATTCTCAAACGTGGAATTAAAGCTTCATAATTTAGCTGAAAATATAATGAACAAAATTGTACGTTTTATATGAAAACATTATGTGAAAAAGAATTTTGAAAATGAAGTTAGATTTTTCAATCCTTAAGTACCTCAAAATGAATGAATCAAAGAACCACATAAAATGGTACAATTACACTTCGACGATCTCATATTTATTACATGTGTATTTTACATTTTTTCTTTTTAACAAGAATGTTATGGATATCGTTGACTGCTAGGCATTCAAACATCGAAAATTTTAATATTCGAAGAACTCTTTGACAAAAAACAATGACCGTTATAACGAATTATTAAAGAAAATATTATCTTGTGCAAAAGAGGCTTGTGACAAAACATGGCATAAAATACGTCTACATTTTATTTTGTGCAACTTAATATTGATAGTCTTGAATATAATATAATCTAACGCAATGTTCCGCAACTTTTTAGTTACCATATGCCTAAAACAAAGCTCTTAAGGTTTTCGCAGGCCACTTGTTGAGATTTTTTTTTATTTTGAGTTGCAGTAATAAAAAAGTGATTTAATTTCATTTTTCTTTCTATAAAATTTACTAAAATAAACAATAAAACAATATTTTATACACAACAACAAATTAATAATGTTTTGTGAATCTCTTGTTTTATGGTTTTTATAAGAGACAAGTGCATACATACTTCAAGACCTTGATGCTGTATGATACATATGGTGTATTACTGAAAACTCCCATGTTGAATTTCATATTTTTTTAGTAAAATGTTTTTTTTATGAGGTTTGAAGTTGAAATATTTAACAAAGCAATTTTGAGAGCTCCTCAACTGAGCCAGTGGACCCCCATATGAACACTGATCTAATGAATGACAATATAAATGGTTTGCTTAATATTCTGTATGTAAATGTAATGATTTTTGATTTCATAATTTTATCTACAGTATCTACAGTACATAAAATATATTTTCTCAACTGTGTTTCACCAAAAAATATAGGGAACACTGTTATTATGTAAAAGTCTTTCAGCGTAAAGAAAGCGTAATAACACAACAGAAAATGTGCTATTTTTTAGTTTTTTTCTGTCTGCAAACAGAAACTGGAATATTGCCACCAAACAAATTAAATCTTTAATGTCTTGTGTTTAAAATGTTTCAGTGAAAAAATATCTGTATATGTTGCCAAATCACTTATGCTACATTACAACAACTCAGACAAAATTTTATAACACAAAGTATTTTAGGAAATTTATAAGCTGCTTTTGTAAAGAAGAGTTTGGTAAACTGGTCCATTTGAAAATGAAGATGATACTTATTCTGAATATTGAATAAATGTATATATTTAATGAGATAAAGATCTGGGATTTCATGATGATATTAAGATAACAGTGGTCGAGTTGTCAATTTAAATTTCAATTTTGTGACCAAATAAAATGAATATAACAAAATCCATTGTACAAAACACGTATGTATAAAAACTAGTCTCACAATCTTACCAGTCCACTGAAATCAGAAAAAGAGTTCAATAAGTAAATTAAAAACGGTCGTCGTTAAATATTTTCTATCAAATAATTTACTTTAAATTGGAAGCAGATATAGTTGCTACTATGGCAATATTGTTGACAAACACCAACAAATAACTAAAAGTAAAATAGTATAATTTTCATACAAAAATAATTCAACATTTGTAATCAATCTAAAAATCTCAAATTTGATGCTTTGTGACTCATACATACTATTATTTAAAAATGATTATCGCCTAAAAAAATTGATTAAAATCTATTTCGCAGTTATGTATATGCATATTATGTAGATTATTTGTTTTATGAATATTATCAATAGCATTTTTAATATGCCTAGAAGTTTGAGTATGGAAACAACGTAGAAACAACGCGTGTAAAGTTATTGTAATGAAAAATAAGAAGAGAGACAGTAGTAGCTATTTTCTTTTATTCGTTGGCAATAATATTTTATGTAAAATATTCCTACTTTTTGTAGTGAATGCGCTACGCCGTGTAGATGCGTCTACTAAGGTGACCAACCGTGTTTAAAAAACTATGTTATAGTATAATTATTACAAGAAACAAAACGCCAACTTTAATATCAATATAAAAACCAAATTATTTATTGATAAATATATTTTATAAAATGGATACAATTAAAAGGTATTAGAAAACTAAACTATTAAGAATATAACAACAAAATTCTTATTTAAACGATGTAAAATCATTTATTATTAATTTTGATTAAATAACAGATAACGTTGAAATAATACGGTGCTTCTGATTTATATGAAGAGATAAAAAAACAATCACAAATTCTTGACATTCATAAAAAAGTGTATAAATAGCAATATGAAAATGATGGTTGGTGATATTTGAGTATTTTACAAGCTAAAGCGGATGGTCACTTTTTCATTTTGTTGACACCCACCTTGACTATTTTTATAAATAAATAAAATATTTATTTGATAAAGATTAATTTTTGTTTCTTATACTCAATTCGACACAAGACTAGAAGGGCCGTAATCTTTAAAATTTTAAAAAAAATCGATACATGGCCCGTACTTTCAAAAGTGTTATGCCAACATATGTAAAATCTGTTGTAGAAATTACGGTTCTCAAAACAAAAATTATTTCTGCTTTGTTTTAAGGATTTTGAACTATTTAAAACTATGTTTAAAAATGTCTTTTAAATCAAGGTTATCTGACTGCGGACGTTCTGTATACGGCCGCTATATAGCAGATCACATAAATTACACGGACAGCAAAATACGCAGCCTATGATAATTTTCTCTACATGCAACATCGCTTCGCATATTTGTTTGTTTTGTTAGAGCACCTTTTTGTTTTATTTCAATGCGTGCGTACACTTTTAAACAATTTATGATTATCATTACTTTATGGATTGCAATTTTCACGGTTTGGAGAAATTTTTGTAGATTTGAAACTATTTAAAGAATATTCATAAGTGAATAGAACTATTTTTTAACCAAAGAATAAAACATATAATATTAATTTGATTTTTTTTAAGAAAAAGTTACTTCTATACAAAAATGTAACAACTTATTTTGTTTGTGGTGATTTTATATAGTGCAGTACTATAATGGCAACAATTTTAACTCGATGGCTGCCACAACTTTTTCGTGCTCAACAGCCCAAAGACGAGTTATCTCGTCAATAACTAATTAAATTAATAGTTGCAAATTATAGCCGGCGTGCTAGGTAAATTACTATTAATTATCTACGGCAACTAAAAAGTTAAGCGCACACATGTCTCCCGATACGAATTGTTTTTTTTTATCGGATTTAAAGTATTTTTTAAAATTTAACATTTTCAATGTTATACAGCGCTAAGCTTGTTAATCAAAATGCTGAAATAATCAATCAGTGTAACATAAAATGACAAAGTAGTGTTTTTTTTTTCACTGACGTTACATGACGTAGACGGAGTAAGATCCATACAATAAATTTGATCGACTCAATTTAAAATATGTAAGTGGTTATTTTGAAAAAAACTTTTTAAGTGATATGGTTTAAATTGATAATTTGCATTTATTATGGCCGGATTGGTTCATAGAATTATTCAACTAATAATATTCTGAACACCGGTACAATTCGTGAACGTATTGACCGCAAAGTATTTTTTATTTATTTGCAAATGTAAACAAATGTACGTAAATGTGAAAACAATTGTCGATTGCTCAAACAAAATCAATTTCGTCCAACTTCTAGAGTGGCCTTTTGTTTAACTATTTGCTGAAGTTTTTATAGTCATGTTATTCTGTTAGTCAACATATTTTACTGACTATTTTAATGGAGTTATGGTCCATTATTTTTAGTTAATGCTAAAAAACTTTTTTGATTACTACTGAAATATCCAATACACAACTTGAGTTCAAAGCTGTAGTGAAACAGTGATGCTGTATGAAGAATATTTGTTAACTGTTTTTTATATTCAAATAAAATTATGATATTTCTCATGATTTTGTTGTCATTTCAGATGATGATCGGTTTTTATAAGTTGTTTTTGAAACAAGATAATTTTAGAAGGATTTGTTGGAAAAAACAAAGATTCGTCAATTGTTTTATGTACATAGTATTAATAGTTATTATATTATATTTGTTATTTTTCTCTTGGAGAAACAATGTTGCAGTATACAAAAAGTGATTGCTTGAAAGGCATATTTCAAATAAATTCCTCCCTTTTGTTACCACCAGTTAAGATATTACATTAGCATATTTTAAAAACAAAGAAATGCACGTCTTTCACAGCACTCTCTTTTACGATACACAATGACTTCTAAGAAGAATAATTTTGTCGTTTTCTAAAATGAAAATATAATAATGACATGCTTTCAAAATGTTTTTTGTACATGTATCAAATATTATTTATTGGCTCTATAGCTAATATAAGATTGTGTCCGGTTGCTTCTGTTATAAAATACTTATTTTTTTACATGTTTCGGGTGATTTTGAATATTGAAATCAGAAAATACAGATCGAATAAATTGTAAATTGACGTAGGGTTTTATTAAAAAATAAATTGACTTAAGCGAGGCGTAAGCGTATTACAAAATAAACAACCGCCATCAATCACGCGACTCATCGTAAAGTGACAATAAGGGGCGAGGCAAAAAGTTTAAAAGACTTTTTGCCAAAATTTGAACTTTAATCTATGGTTTTTTTGTATCAGTTTTCGTTGGATGGATAAAAGCCAACTATATCGGTTTGTCTCCGATTTTTCTGTGCTATTGTTCCCAATGGAATAATGAACAATATTACTTTGAGTCTAAATGAGTGGGTTAAAATAAGTACCACGTTATTTAATAAATTTATTTTCAATTAAAAATTTGAGTTTACATCTCTGCAGTGTAATAAATACAATTAAGCACCTTATAGTGCTTTGCATGCCTAACAGCTTATTAAAAAATAAAATTAATTTACATAGCAGAGAATGTTAAGCAATTAAGAAATAAGTTAGATCCAATGTTTGACACATTATGTCTACGAATGGTATGCAGTCAAAATGATATTATAATATATGATTGCAGTTTCCTGTTACTAATTTTAGGTGTACTATTATATTAAAAAAAAAACAAATAAAAATACGCCAGAGAAATTGGACAGGATACAGTTTTGCTTTCTTATAAATTTTCAAACTTCATCAAGAAATTTGTGAAATGTGGTAAAAAAAAAATCTAATGCTGTAAAAAATACTGTACTAAAAGAACTTGATTTAAAGCAAAATCAACATTAAGACTTTTAGTTTGATAATGAATTAATTTAATTTTATAAATAACTAGTGACATCAGTTATGACCCTTTTACTATTAAATGTGAAATATTTACTAAAAATAAATATTTGATTATTTACAAAGAAAATGATTGAAAAGTTTATTCCAGGAATCTCAAGCCCATAGATTGCTGATACATTGGAATTTAAACAAAAAAATAAGAAACAATCTGAAGGTGTGAAGTCATAATGAAACTTGTTATTTTAATGATTTAATAATTTGATGACGAACTGTCACATTCCTCAATAGCGCACAGGCCTAAAGTGATAAAAAACGAAAAAGGCTGCGACGCTAGGATATGCAAAAACAAATATGTTAATGTGGGTGCTTCGGAGTCATCCAGAAGTGACAGTGAAATGATGGCGATGGAACCGCCCTCCAATCTGGATCCGGAATGTGCTACAGCGAAGGGGATGGTCAGGAGCGCCAGACTGAGCGCCACTGTTAATTTATTACTAGCCAAAGGGTGGTGGGGTGTATGTTCTACAAACCTGGGGGCAAAGGTTTGGTGTAGGTCCTCTGTATCGGTGTCTCTTAACATTTGTTTGTATCGACCCATTTATCAGTTAACTAACATATTTGCATTATTTGTACGTGCTTTAACGTTAAGCAATGTATCTACATATTTTTTTGCTAATTCAATTGATAACACTGCACGTAATTATCATCAAGCTTAAGCTCACGTGCAAACTCCATTCATTTAACATATATTTTAATATGAAAATTGTTATAATTTTGTTTGTTGTTTCTTTTTATATGGTCAAATCCACTGTCTTTTAGGTGTACATGGCTATAACGCGGAGTCTTCACAATTATATACTCCCACAAATCTCTTTTTTTCACTCATATTGTAATTGTACTAGTAATATAGGCAACGTATCGGTTGATTAGAATTTGTACTAAAAACTGTTTTATTAACGAATAAATATAATAATTCAGCTTTATTACAAAAAATCGTTAACACATTTTTGCAATTATTTAACTTTATTAATAAATTTAGTAATTAATTAATTACTAATTATTACTTCATAGTCAAATTCTTAACCCCGATCATAAACATTGGCAGAGCAAAACACAGAAGTAAAGGATAATATTGAGGTATTAATTATGAATTTAAATTATTTAAGAAAACAATTATCTTTGTAGCGAGGTGTATAGCTGGTTCATAAATATTAGACAAAAAATAATATTTCGAAGATTTCTAAGCGACGAAGATTGGAAGTACTCTTCATGATTCAGCATTAACTGTTGATAAGTGGTCTTATAGAACAGTCTATTATTAGCTGCAAGGACGTTTTAAGATACATTATTTAGCGAGCCGCTTGTTGAGAAATCAGTCAAATAGGGTGCAAATTCTAGCCTATTTGAGAAATCATGGCTTAGAGTGGAGGGGTGAGCCAAGGATGGTTTCTATCTGGGTGTCGTGTAAGTTTGGAGGGTGGTCTGGTGGACCAGCGGGAAACCCCGCGGGAGAGTGAGACATGAAATTGTAGGGTCAGAGCAATCGTGACACAATATTGCATAACACGTATTTTAATATAGAGAAGGTAGTAGTTAAGTGTCACAAAAAATATAAAAAACTTAAATATGTATTATTCATAGCAAATTCTAACAACACATCAAAAATACCACTGATTCTTATTTAATATTTTTTTACTTATATATTTTCCCGTACACAACTCTCACTTTTTGTAGTATTTTTTGTCATTTCTGGATGAAAAACTGTGTGTGTTTATTTAAAATTTGATTTAGCGGCAGTCTATGTGCTATTCAGAAAGTTGTTTAATGTGCACCTTTTCCCACATCATTTTAAATTCACAAGTATATTATCGATGTAGAAAATAAAAAGTGATTCTATTCATATTCAAGTAAAATTTACTGCAAAATTTTTGTACAAATCGCAACCCTAGTTTTAACTTATGACAGCTCAAAAATAGTATTTAAAGATAATTGAATTTTAAGATTCATTTTAGCGTAAAATTCACATATCGTAATAAACATCGATTTTTTTGAAATGCATGATTTTGATTGCTTGCCATGTGTTACCTTAGTGCCTTCGGTATAATTAAATATGTATTCTTATTTTGCCCAGTATTTTTATTTAAGCAAAAATGAAAAATATTATTTTAAAGTGATAATATATAAAACTAAAACGTCGCAACCACTCATTCATTAAAAGTAGCAATTCTCAACCTGTGTCCCAATCAGATTTCGTGAGAAGACCAAAACAATCATGGTCACCAGATGCTTTTTTAAACATCTGGTATTGTTTGCAAGAGTTGCGTAAGCTAACGAGGATACATTTGTATTTTTATATACCTAAATCTATGCTATGTCACTATATAATGTGGTATATTTATGTATTAGTATTAATATGGTGCGGCCCACGTAATGTAGCAAAACCAGTATGCGGCCCAGAGTATTGATAAGACGTATGAAAGTCTTCGAAAATGATATTTTTAACCTTTCTGCATTATCTAAAAATATTGATTACATAATAGTCTAAAACGAAAGATGCAAAATGTACATTTTCCTTAAAAGCAGAAAAAGGGAAATAATATAATAAAAAATGGTTTTCCATAACATAATCAATTTGTAATTTAAATGTTCCAATAACATCGATATCTTATTTTAATGATGAGCTTTCAGTCTATTCAACATATCTTTTATTTTCATAATCATGAGTGAGGTGATATTTTAGTGATGGAGGTCGGCTTCCCTCGTTCGAAAGGGTGAGAGATTGAGAAGGAGAGCTTTACATAAAACAAGTGGCATTTGAAAAAAAATATCTATGGAAAATTTTTCAATACTTGACGATAATTTCTAAATATTCAAATAAAGCATTAAAAAGAATATGCATAGAAAATATTTGAAGATAATCGTCTGTAGTTATCAATTAAAACAAAGAATAAAAAAACTCACATTCGTGCTATCAACTTAGTACTTAGTATAAAAAAGACTCAATTTAACTATATACGAAAATAAAAATAATTATGAAAGAAATTTTTCTTAATTAAGTATTTATCATTGAGAAATGTAAAAGAACGTTTTATTTAAAAATGGAAGTGTACCGATAGTAAGCGAAAGCTCCATTTTAATTTTAGCTCAAAGCTCTTTCGAGTGATATGGAGTGCAACTTCCGATTAAGTGACGTGCACGATAATATAAATAAAAGATTTTTTTTATTTGTTCTGATGATAAAAATGTATGATAATTTAATCACAGCATTATTGTGGCAGTGTATTGTGATTATTAATGTGCTTAAATCTAAAAAAAACCAATGGAGGATTATTATTTTAATATATAAAACTACAAAAAAAGTAAATAAAAAAAGTTAAGAAGTGTATGAAGAATGGGTTACATTGAATTGTAACAGCTTGTAGGAATATATATGTACATATCGACTGTGGAACGAAAAAAAGACATAACACACAGTTTTTTCAAAACAGCTCTTTTTGGTAATCACAATGAATGCAACTTGATACACGTTATATCAAAATGATGTAAGCTGCAAACGCCGAATTAGTATCTTAATTTAGCTTTTGAAAGTTTGAAAAAAGATTGAAAAAACGGTTTTTCATAGACAATTTCTTAAATTAATATTAGAATATGTCAAATAAACACCAGTTTAGAAGTTTCCGGGCACTTCAAGGTTGTGTTTATTTCATAATTTACATCATCATCAAAACACGTTTTTTGTGCTTCCTGTAAAATGTGTGAGTTACGTCCCTTTTCCTTTCCACAATCGATATATATATATATATATATTGTAGTTATATATATATATTTTTTAAATTTTCTGTATTAATGGCTGTTTAAGGTTTAAAGAGAGGATTAAAATAATATTTTTATTGATTTATTTGAAAAGACAAATATTTTTTAATTTTATTAAAATGACTGAGATTAGAAGTTACTCATATTATTTTTACAATTATTTGCGTTTTTAACTTTGATTTTTTTTCTTAATCACTGTCAACATAACACTTTCTGATTTAGAACTTTTATTAAGAAGAAATAATGTCTTTCAATTTACGGAAGGCACATATTACTTATATGTGATAATTATTGCGGATTGAAACAAAAGAACATCAGTTACTTCATTATATTATACCACTAGCAATATAATTCACAAATTTGAATTCGAAAAGTGAATATACCGCATCTACGAAAAATTCAATTGGAAATAGTTGCCTTAGCTATTTTATACTACGATGAAGCAAACTAATACATCTAGTATAAGAATTTGTTTGAAATATAATGTATCGAAATATTAAAAACCTTTTCATTTTTAATCACTGCGACGTTACTGTGTTGAGCATATCGCACTCCTTACCTTTCTTATATTATAAATAAACACTTCGCCATTTTCTCCCCTTCTTTCCCGCCTTTGTGTTTCTCATAAAGTGCGAGTCTTGTGTTATTTATTATGTCTATTATTTAGCCCGTCTTACAATAAGCTTTGTGTACTTACTCTGTGCAAGATAGTTGATTCCATCTAGGAGGAACGTGAATGGGGAAGTTATATGAATACTTTGCATGATTTGATTACTTAAACTGTTAAGAATGACGTCGATATTAAAGAAATTATCATTTATTAACTATGCTATTTATTATAACTATTTTACAGTAGTTACAAATAATTTTAAGATTATCGCGATTTTTTTGAAAAGTTTAATAAACATATAAACTGCAACTAAGCTCATAAAAAAGTAAGGTATTCAATTTTATTTTATGTTGCGAATGAAAAGCAATCCTACTTTTTTTGTCATTTTATATTTGAATTTAAAACTTCATTTATTTTAGACGACAGCATAAACAAAATATTCATTTAAAAATTATGAATATAATACGTGTTTTAAAGATCTCGCAGTAAAGTAAACATATTGTTTGAAAAAAACTATGCAGACAAGTAGTAATGACCCAACGTGGTACAAAGCTGTTGTGGGTGAGGTTCCTTAAAACTTCGAGTGATAATTGCCGATTGCCAATAATTTTCACAAACGGTCTTTAAAAAACAATAATTAAAAAATATTGATTGCATACTCTTACCGATAACATAAAATAATCGAAAGTTTGCAACTGTCTGAGATCATTTAACCAATTTCACTAAACTGGTAAGCAGTTTTAATTGATACCCGAGACCATCTATCCCGAAAGAGACCAGTGCATACGGGTATCTTTGTATTTGTATTGTAATAGTAATTTGATTACAATATACGATACTTATGTGGTGTGGTGAAGTATAGATTTTAACCATGTGTATAAAGACATAATTGCTGCAAAAAATAAATAAATTTGGTGATAAAATTAATAATTTAACGATTAAAAAAGTAACTCTTTGAAGCTCTGTACCGCAATTTAGACTGGATTTGCGTGTCTTATCATTTTTTAAATTAATTTATTCTTATAATATAAAATATGTACATATATTTTTGAAAAATTGAAACGTTTCCACTTTATGAAAATAAAACGTCAATTAATTTTCTATCAATCTGACTGAAGAAAGTATACATATATATAAGACATAATTAAGAAAAAATACACACTATGTAATAAAAAAATATAGACACGTTAAAGCTGTAACATTATTCAAAATATATATTACCGTTAGTATAACTTAAAAGTATATACTTAACAAACTTAACAATGCACGCTTTTCGATAATTTAGGTCAATTGTAAACATAACCTAAAAAAAAACAAAGCCCAAAGCAAACAAAAAAAATCGTGGCGGAGGCGTCGCTTTAAAAAAGGAATCTTTTCCACGTTTCCTTTGTTTCTCACAGTGGCAGCAGTCGAAAATGTTGATAGAAGGATGGGAAGTCACTGCTCGACTGGGGAGATGAATGAATTGGCAAACGAGTAGAGATACTCGTACACCGGGGGGTTCGGTAAACAAGAGTGTTGTATTGCGGGTGGCAGGGGTGTCGGTTAGATATTGTTGGCCAGTCTGAGGGTTGACATCTAAGGTCATTTCATAAAATGAAATTGCAAACGTATTGCCGTGGTGAAGTCCTTCAGACACTACCAAATTTTGGCTGTCTCGAAAATAAACTACATTAATCTTATGAACAGCTTTAGACTTAGTCGTATTAATTAAAATGTATCTTAACTTCTGTAGATATTTATTTTCGTACATGTGTGATTGAATATATTGTATCCATTACAAAATTTGTCAGATACATCAAAGAATTAGAAGGTTTCACACTTATATTCAACCAACTCTCTCATTCATATATATTTATAAAACATGTACTACATAATGCATAAACCAATTGAATTAAGATAATTTTACTTCCGATTTTAAAATTTAACCATTTAAAATAGAACTGATAAATATTCTAATAGTTTAAGATAAATAATACATTTATGCTTCAAAGAGCACTTATTAAAAAAAAGTTTGAATGTACAATATAGAGCAAAAGAACTTTTTTTTATTTTGAAAGATCAGATAAAATTAGATGTCATCTCATAAATTCACATTGAAAATTATTCAATAAGCTGTTCTCTAGATAAAAATTAACTTCGTGAAAATTAAATAATTCCATTAGTGGAGTGTGAGAGATTGATTGAGGTGGTCAAGGTTCACCCTGGACTGTAGCATCAAGAAGAAGAAGAAAGAGTAATATTAATTACTTGATATAATCTTCTCTCTGATTTTTTTGTATATTCTGAAGTTATTTTGAATGAATTTTAAAATAATAATGGACCAATTTTTTTTTTCCTAAATTAAAATTAGTGCCACCTTAACATAAACGATATTCAACGCCACAGGTTCTCCACCTTGGCGTAAGAAAGTTTATGCGCTGGTCGTTCTAAAAAAGAGATTCAGTGTCAACGTTTAAAACTTGTCAGTTTATTTTTAATTAAGATACAATAATATCATTCAGGAGTAGACACGTATTTTTTTCAAGAGTCATTATATTTATTTTTAAATTATTTCATCCCTACGTTTCCACGAGGTACTATACTGAAGGATCTCGTTCGATGACTCGGTCCTCTGTGCCAACCGCGAGTTACTGCCTCCCCGAGGCACCATATAGTTTTGCTTTCTCCCTATACCCCGATACGGTTTCACTTTTGACCACCACTGACAGGGGGAGACCTTTTTTACTACAAACCACCATCGGCCGATGCAGTCGATTCTTTTTTATTGCATAAAACACTTTTCAGGAGCGCGTGGGAGATAAACGGTTTGCATTTGAATGAAAAAGTGAAATAATATACGTTTGTTGTATTTAAATTGGAATCTACTTTTTCGTGAGAATGGTATTATATTCTATAAACGTCTTATATATTTGTGGAATTCTATTTAAAATACCCATTCAATTGCTACACTTACAAAATTCTAATTTTATATTAAATACTTAAATTATTATGTCGTATGATACTTATTATGAAAATCCTATTGTCTATTTGCTTTTGGGTTTCCGTCATACTGATTTTGAATATTTCGATATATTTATTTTTTCGATTTATTCTCTCTAAACGAAAAAACCACACCGAGTTCTAGTTAAAGAACAAATAGAATTTTAGAAAAAATGTGTTTTATTTTTTTAAGTAAAGATATTTAATATTCCCTTTATTTGTAAAATGCTGTTTTTTAAATACTTATAAATGATTTGGCTTTAGCAAAAAATAAATAAAAAGCAAAACACCCAGATAAAAACGTGCAAGATCTTAACTTTTTCCATCCTAAATTAGAAAGGATTTATGTTTAATCGTAATATAATATGTTTTTAGACAAATTCCTATCTTTTGAAAAAGCATACGGATTTATAAGTATTACAATCACGTGTAGGGTTAGAGAAAACATAGATGAAGGCCAATTGCTAATTGTATCTTACCTGAAATGTTATGCGCCAACATATGTCTGACACATATTGATATTTTTAATTAAAATTAAAAAAAGGATGGGAAAAACATTTTTAAATTTTTCATATTATAGTCTTCCGTGATATCTTACTATTAGTTAACTGAAACTATATTATAAATATTTATCAATGTACTAAATTAATATTTGGTGATTTTATCATATTTGTTTTTGAAAACTAATGAGAGAAAATATCAAAATAACATGAAAAAAAGGTCATGGTATCGATTCCAATAATTGCGATAGTAGTATAGGCAGACTGTGGGCAGAAAATCATCGGTGAGGAAAAGCGGCAGAGAGTCGAGCAAAGAGGATTTCATTAGAGTTTGATGGCTGCAAATAGTTCAATGGGTAAGAGAAATTAAAAAAAAAATGTCTCACAACTGGGGTGCTTGAATATATGTGTAAAGGATTCTAAAAGTTATATTTACATATTATATTTATTTGTTTTGATAGAATTATAAAAAAAATGAGCAGATATAATTTATTTGAGGTGTTAACAGTAAATTATCGGTGGAAACACTTCGATAATATTCAATATGTCGTACCTGATGAAAAAATATTATTCTTAGTGTTGTATAATTTCAATACAATTTTAAAATGATATATTTTTGTAAAACAGGACGTAGCCGAAGAAAAAATGAAAGGTTTTAACCCACTTGTGTAATATAATCAAATAAGAATTGACAGGTTGTTAAGGTACCTTAAAAGTCATATTTTTTGCTTAGTCAAAAGAATGTAAGAAGCAATTAGATATAAAATCGGACATATAGATTTTATTACAATAAATTAGTAATTAAGTTCTTTAGTTATTTTATTGTGTATAACGTATGAGGTTTATATGTTCTACATTTTTAGTGGAAGCAGTTAATTAAAAAGTATTCATGTCGTATTAATGGACTAGTCACAGTTGTATGACTTAAGGAAAGTAGTTGGAAGTAGGTGGGAGTCCCGCGAGGATTCGCTAGACGCTGCGCCCGAGCGATACCAAATTATTTATGACGCCTCCGTGTTTTCACAATAAAATCGAAAGGGAATTCGCACCGTGCAAAAGCTCATTTCCAAGTCTAGCTATTAAATGAAATTAATAATATTACGATGAGAAATTTTCCGAGCGAGAAAATTATTATTGCCACTGTCGGACTTATCTTTAGGAGTTGAGAGCTATAAAAATATCATATGATTTTCAGTTTAAAAGTTAATCACATATAAGCTCAATTGAACTGTTAATCTTTTTAAAATACAAAAAGTAGCATAAATGACCATTCAAATATTCGAAATACAATAACATTTAATTCGTATTGTGGTATTCAGCATCTTTGTGGTTGACAGATTATTAATTGTCTATGAAAGACATTGATGTGTAGTATAATAAAAATATCACTATAGAGTACATATCAACCCCTAATCGGCAAAAGAACTTAAGCGACACAATTTGATAAAATGTGTTTTAAGACAATAATTATTCAATATCACCTGTGTCTGCGACAAAGTGATAGTGTTACCTCATTCGCCTGATCTTTTTTAAGGCTTGTGCATTTTAGTGTTTTGACTTGCTATCGTTTATTCCACGTAGGCCCCGGTTAAGAAACGCTGATATAGAGAATTGAAAATAGTCAGAAAATTGTATTATAATATCAGGGTAGGCATTGATTACATATAACTATTTTCAAACAGCATTCAAAGAATTTCTTTTTCGAATTTAAATAAAAAAAAATTTCTCCTATAAAAATTATAAATTATCGGATACTATTTTCTGCCTATTACGGGTCAATATTATCATATATGAAATACACACAATTAAACACGTGTTACCAGGCCTGTATTCAAATGGCCAATAGTCTTTTCATAAATTTGATACTTTCTACATTTGTGTTTGAAGGCGTGGATATTTCCTCTCTATACGATCTTAAGAATTCAACGAATCGAGAACGAGTAATAAACTTTATGCCCACATTAAGATATCCTGGCTCAATTAAAAAAAAGAAAAGCTCATTGACTGCATACTAAGTAATTTTCTTCTTCTTATAAGATTATTAAATATCGAATCTAAATAATCCAATGATAATAATGAATCTTTTCAATTATTATCATATCCGTTAATTATGTGACGCACATGGCCATCACCTAATCTCTAGAAAAATAATTTTACCCTATAAATATATTTACGTTATCCCAGTAAGGAGCAGAATCAAGTACTTCCTTTCACTAAATATAAATAAATAATCAATAAAATTTGACGGACTATCAAAAAGCCGAAATCAAATTCTTTTATAAAAATAATATATTTTATATAAACACAAAAAACGTTTATTTTATTGCCACTGAGAATATATTTCAATAAGGGAAAATTGTTCGAGTGTACTCGAAACCACTTTCAAATATATTAACAGATTGTTTATCAAAAAATGTAAAGTAATTTGTCTTTATTTATAGTATCTCTTTATACAATTGCACAATGTGAATTTGTCCGTTTATTTTTTGTTTTTATTGTATTTTTATAGCCAGTGTGCTTGGGCTGTTATTTCAAATTAAGCTATAATCCACTATCGTATAGCAAGTTGTTAACTGCTCTGATAGTACAAATGAAAAATATGATCTTTCGCAACATAATACGAGCATTTTGCCTAGCCTTTAAAAATTAATTATAAATTAGAAAAGGGAATATTTACAAAAGTAAATAACAGCTTTCAACAATATTGACGAAATTGTTTCACTTTATTTATTTACACAATAATGATGATAGTAAACAAATTAATCTTTTTTCACGTAAAGGTAAAATAATTTAATTCAATCTTTGCCATCTAATTGTTTCCACGTAATAAAAAAAGGAACAGGTTAATTTTCATTTTGAAAAGAAATTTACAGCTGAAAATAATTTTTCCAAAAATAATCCTTCAACAATTCATTAGACACGAATGCGGGATTCCTGTCAATTTAAAAAATAAATGCTGAATACATAACTAATGTTTTGGACCAGCCAATTCATAACTGGCAATGCTCACTTGATTGGTCGTTTAGTAAATAGTCTAAAATGTAAATGTCGTAATATGATTCAGAATGCTGATCATCTCCTTTGGGAACGTCCAGAAATTGAAGGGAAAATAATGCTCAAGACAAATCGACGATCGATGTGCTGTGCTGACTTGGTTGCATCTAGGGAAAATGAAAAGGCATCTAAATCAGCTTATGAAAAGTGAATGGAACAAAATGCATAAAAGCTTTTTGTTTTACTTAATTTTTTTACTTAATCTCATTGGAAAATTACTGGCAAAAAAATTTACACCAGTAAATTTATTGTTACGCTGCGGGATACACACTGTATGAAGAGGGCAAAACCATAGAGGGTAGTGATTGGTATAACGTTGAGTACCAAATGGAAATCAAAAACAGAATACTTACATTAAAACTATTACAGTAGAAAAAAATTCCTAATTATAATTCTAAAACCCAGAGAAATATTAAGAAAACTTGTTTATCATATAAATTATATATTTTTTAAACATTATTAAAGTGTCAAATTTTATTTTTATGAAATAACATTTTCATTTTTTATAATTGCATTTATAAAATTACCTTATTTTTACAAATGAAATTAACTGTCTGAAAGTGTAAAATGATTGTTTGGCGGTGGTTTCATTTAAGCCGAAAATAATTAGTATGGCGTAATATAATATTCTACTTCAATTAATTATAATGCATTATACATATCGCTTGATAATAATAAAGTCCTGTCGGATAATATTATAATAATGACGAGGCAAATGAAGTTCGTCGCTCATGTAAATAATAATATCGCTTCGTTTGTGTTTTGCAAATAATGCTGCGAATATTTCAAATCAAGCGATAAATTGACCATAAACAAAACGGGGATTAGTGCAGCCCGCTTTTAGCTCTCACAAAATTATACTGGCATTAGTTAACGAAATAAAAGTTCCATAATACCTAGTGGTAAAGCAATATAAAATGGATTGATTCCTCAATTAAAAAAACAATCTGGCACACTGTTTTTATGATAATCTCAATAAAATATATATACAAGATAGAGATTAAATAAACAATTAATTACATTACAAAATTGTTTTGGAAATGTTAAATATCTGTATTCAATAAAGTTTATTTCAATAAAGTGTTTTTTTTTAATTATTGTATCTATGTGAACATATTACATATTTCAATGTCCAATTCGATTGAATAAATGGTTCCCACTTAAAGCTTTGAATTAGTTCATGATCTAGGGTAATACAAATGAAAACCATATATCCGTTACAGAAAAAATAATAAATGGTAACTATTTTTAGGTCACCTGTGACATCTTCAGAATTAAGAATTAATCACAATTTAAATTTAGAGCGAAGATAAATTTAGTGTTAAAACTATTTATTTAAATAAATGCAATGCTATAAAATATAGAAAAAAATACTATGTACATACTATAATTGGGTTTTTTCAACGAATAAAAAATATCAAATCAATTATATCATTAAGGCAGGCTTAAGAATTTTTGTTTATTTCTGAAAGTATTTTTTTTGCTTTATACATATAATATATGTACATACTCAATTTTCATAAAAAAGTGGATTTTTTAAGAATTACATTTGAAACTCTTGATGTGTCATATATTTAATTTAAAATAAAAATTGACATTTTCGTAAATAACATAACTTATAAAAAACAAAAATCGTAGGAGTTGTTTTGGACATGTTGACAATCACTATATTTGTATATCCATCGTTAAATAGTTAAACAAGTAAAAGTTACTAACGAGTAAATGAATACAATTAACATTCATATTAAGTAGATTAAATTCATTACTCAAAGTTCGTTAAATATATGTATGATGATTCCATTTTCCACAGATTGTCGATTTATACGTTTATTTTGTGTGGATAAAAGGGAAGAAGTTGTTTCAATTCTGTAATTTTGTTAAGAGTAATATAATATTACAAACATGTAATTTTGTTTCTGAAATCAAAGTTTTTTCACGATAATTGATTAAGCGTTCCATGCTTACACGCGTTGGAAAAAGACGTCGTATTTCACAACTCGTTTAAACTATTTAAAAAATGTTAGGTTATTGAAACAAGACTATTTTTTATGTTTAACACATTCATAAAAAAAAAAAATTATTAATTTATTTGAACATTTCTGATTTCACAAAAGTAATAATTAAGAAATTGACATAAAAAAGCATTTCGTTTGTAAAAGTGAAATCAAACAAGTAAGCTTTAAATGTGTCATTCCAAATATAATTAACTGTAAAACAATTTTATTGTGAATTATTCAATAGTTACTGGCTATTTTATTAAGTTTACAGCTCACTAAATAATAAATTTTCGATATAAACACGTATGTCGAATAAAGAAATGGATAGGCTTTATAAATGACTAGTATTAGATAATAAATTGATGACATTGTTATTCCAATGATGGTGTTACTAAGTTAAGAGATACTGCTTAAAAAAAGCAAAGCACAAAGCAAGTCGCAATTAGTAGCACAACCAATAGAATAACTAAGTTACGTATTTTAATTTAACATAACAAATAAATTTACATCAAATTTATCACTAAATTCATTAAAAATAACAAGTAGATTCAACATAATTTAGTCTGTAAAACTCTAGATCTGACGTTCAAGACTCTCTAAAGTGCTAGGATGCTTAAAAATAATTTATAAAAATGTGGCGTTTATATTCGTTTGTTATTCCGCAGTCCGATTTTATCTTTGCCGATATCATTTGGACTTGTCTGTCATTCCGGTCAACGGTTCGTTTTATTTGTATATTTACAGTAAAACAAATGAGACATCATTATCCGGGAAATATAACGTATTTATCAGATTGAAAAACAGTGCTCTAATGCATTTATTCTCATATAAACATAGGACATGCAAGGCATATACAATCAGCATAATCGATGAACAACTGACACAGCGGGAATCACAAGTTAATGCAATTATTACGTTGTTTGACCTCTAATTGCTCACTGTTTCATAATAATTATCATTTCATACAAATTAATATTGTGACGATAAATGGCTACGCATCAGTTTGGAATGCAATTATCTCTATTGTTGATTGCAATAATTATTTTATTGTCTGATTATTGCATACTGGACATTTTTGTTTGTTTGTCGAAATTATGTTTTATCAAATCCGTTAGTAATACAGTAGGGATAGCCAGACTTTCAGTAATATTGGCGGTGGGTAAAGAAGGCAGAATAAATCTCTCACTGTTGAAACTAATAATGGTGGTTTATGACGAAAAATAATTATTAAGAAAAATAAATAAAATAAGTAAACTTATAAACCAATGATTTTGAGTATAAATAAAATATTTTTTACTCGTGTGTTATGAAGTTTAATTATGTTAAGATTAAAGATAAAAACATATTAATTTTGGCAAGAAATATGGTAAATAAACGACTGCTTTTATGTTGTTCTACATATAATAGCCTAATTAAGTATGTTTGAAATCGATCGCTATTTATGCTGGTTATGTGCAATAATTTATTCTTATCGTTGTTTGGAGTAATTAAAGTACTAACTGTTAATATAAAAATTATGAATACTTTTCTTTGTTTGAGCCCATATAAGGACACTGTAGCTATAGAAGGTATAAAAATTATCTGAGCATTATGATGATAATTATTTTGGAAATTAAAAACAACGTTTCTGTTCATTTTTCTCGGTAAGAGCAATCGAACAAGAATAAGGTTTTGGTGTTGAAATTCATTACTCTCGATTTGTAAGCATTACTAAATTGGTAAACCATGATAGACATTCTGTTTAAAACTTGCAAATCATTAATTTTATATTTGAGATAGCACAAAAAATTAAAACTGAATCGAAATATGGCTAAGCCAAAAAAACAGAATTTCACATAAAAAAAACTATTTATATACTCTCTTTCTCTTATCTTAGTTAGGTGGAGACAATGTTTACAAAGAAAATTAAAAGCAACTTATTCGACACAACCGATATAATATTCTAATTTAGAAATACCTATCTCATATGTTGGCCGATCAGGTGGTCAGCTTGATTGGGTTCAATTGCGGTTCTTAAATCAGACAATTTCATTAATTCAATTTTATTGATTTATAATTTTTTGTTTGAATGATGTTTTTAATGTCAAAATTTTATTTCATCTATGCAATCCTTAAAATGGGGCCTAGCAAAAGCTATTAGTAATCCACAATTTTTTCATTGCCTTATACCCAGTGGTAAGCAAATTTGTGTAAGAAGAGCCATATTGTCAAGAAAATAGGATTGCAAAGCCATCAGAGAACCATATGTAAATATGCAATATACAAATATGGATTTTTAGGTTAAAAAACGTAAGTAAGTTGAAAAGTTGATGTCTGAAAAGCCGTGATTTGCCAACCCTTACCGTATATTATGTAATTTATAGTCTAACCGTCAAATAAAGGTTAGGTGCCTGAGTAACAAGTAGTTCTCGAGATAAATCAGTTAAATACTCAATTCACAGTCATATGCTCTACGTTGTTAACGGATATTGTTACAATTAAAAAAAATAATGAAATGAGATGTAAGTGTAAAAAACTTTATCTTTATATCTCTCCTCGAAATTTTTCTAAGTTAGATACGTATTTTGTAATTTAGGCCAACTGAATGTGTAATAACCATGTACAATATCTAACTATTCTAATTGTGTATTAGTCATATCGTAATGAGTTGAATTATTTATGTTTGATATCAAAAAGGTTATTGCTTTTACGAATCTGCTATATACAGAAAGAAATATTCATCGACTATTCTTAAAGCGGTAAATGTTCGCAATTTTTTTTTTCGATTCGGTTCAAAGGCGAGAGATTCGCCTTCTTCGGGGTTGCGCATTGAATTACAATCATCTACTGTGTGTATCTTCAAGATTCAATGCCAAATAATAATGTTGGCTCGTTAACCGATGAAACGCGATAAATGGTAAGAATAATCAGTGAAAAATATTGAATAACGCATACAATAGGATAACCGATATCAAATCGGTAAACACAAAAACATAGATTGCGTAAAAAATTAAGTTTTATAAAAAAGTATTTCATTGGACACGCGTGATTAAAAATTAATAAAAACTTGGTTTCACAAAAAAAAATCCTGTATGAAAATTTTGTTTTTTAGAAAAATACACCTCTTTTTGGTAAGATATCGAATTTGTATAAAAGTTATATTTAATTATTTTTGATGCTTTAAGATTTAAGGCTTTGGCTACTTTAAATTTTTCCTTGATCATATTTGATTGAAAAAAATTGAAATATGTTATAGTATGAAAAAATAGTCCATAATCCTTCAAATAATATAATGTTAAATATATTCATTTGACTCGGCAAACAATATAAGATTTCGGTTAATCATAATATCAATTTATCAATTTATTTGAATCAAAATTATTCGAATTAATTTAGCTTCTACAACCAGCCATTTTCAAGATAAAAACTTACTCTTATTGAGAAAATACCACTTTTTTGTAAATATATTTTTTTTTATCTAAGATAATATTTTATGAATAAATTTTTATTTAACGCATATATAACACCATAACGTGTGTAACTTTATATAACATATGTAACTTTTTGGTAGGTAACACATATTTTTTATTTCAAATTTGAATCATTTACTGACAATAAGCTTAAAAAATCTAAAAAATATCATAAACATTTAATAAGCGCAACTTTTCTTATGAACACAATTAAATTTTATGCAGAAATTAAATTTACTTGCTTTAACTCCAAATCTATATGAAAGCATCAAGCAGTGAATAAAGAAGAAAAAAAAACGAATTGTCAAACCACAAACAATGAAATAAATTCAGGGATTTTAAAAATACCACACATTGTTACACGGGATAATCTCGAGTAACAAAAGCCCGAAACGAATTTGTAACCCACAACACGTATCGCGCGCGGGTATATTTCTAGGAGGGAAGAGGTTTTCGTACATCGACTCCATATCGGCGAGGGTAGAAAATTCTGAGCCCCAATCAGGAGATGGCTAATTGTGCCAAGTATCACCGATTTTTTGGCCCTGAAATCAGTGGTCCACATACAGATCGCTGCCCGACCCAACAGACACCAAATTACGAACTTGGAGAGAAACGTGAAAAAGAAAACAGCGTCTGGATAAACTGTTGTTAGATTAACGTATCTGTTTTATTTTTATTTATTAGTTTTTAATCTTTATTGGGTTTTATTGTTTAGATGTTGGTAAATTTAATGCAAGAATAGTAAATAAAATAACAATATAAATAAATTATCAGTGAGCTTAATTTTTATTTGTATTCCATCTTGATTACATCTACATAAGATATTAAATTAATTTAAATAATAAAATATAAATTGCAGAAACTTATATAATTAAACGTACATAATGAATAAGCAATACTGATTTTATAGATGTTAGATTTATTTGACATAAATGTTTTATTATTTTCGTATTTATAAAAATATGTATCACTTTCGTTTTAATGAATTGCTAACTTATATGTAATAAGTATTTAAAACTGTAAGTAAAAACCGATAAGTAAATAGTTTTACTGAATCAAAATATTCAAATTTAAAAAGTAAAAATCAAGTTTATGATGTCAAGCAAATTAATAAATAAGTCAAGCTGAAATAGAGCGAGGACAGTGACCGCGTGCTGAAATTTCCCTTCCTACTCTTCTCATTTTCACCTACAAGTCCCAACTACTCCGCGTTCGTCGGGTCTCCCCGCCAGACACGGGCAGTGGGCACATACTTCGCCAATTGATTAGTATGAACAGCGGCCTCCAAATTACAGAAAGTTACTTCATTTGGTAGCACACTTTCGGCATCGTAATCACGGAGTCTTTTCACAGTAGAAGCTAGCTTCACGAAGAGATCAGTAACGTACAGTGAGGTACAAATAGAAGAATTAGTGACTAATTCGTATAATTACAGAGTAGACGTAAGAAGCTTCAGTTTCTAATGTTTTTAAAAACAGTAAGTCATTAGTTCTATACTTTTATAGCAGTACAAGAGATATATTTATAAAACAATGTCCTTAGCAGTTTATTTCCTATCATTGCTTACCGGTTTCTATTGACGTTCCACGTATAATACTTGATCATTTTTATGTATATTGTAAATCTTGTAAAAAATAATAATTATTCTTTAACTCTACTTGTACATATTGTAAAATTTTCAAAGAATTGATAAAAAACATGTGAATATGTATACATTTTTTTATACTTATTATAAATGATTTTACAGAATGATTGTTTAATTATTAATTAATATAAACGGCTGAATTGCTAACGCCTTGTAACTTTGCCATTATACTGACTGTTTTACTAATTGTAAAAAACAAGTACCACACTCAGTGTAAGAACAAATTTGTCAACATTAATGTTAAAATAAAAATGATTTTTTACTATGTTAGCACCAAATCAAAACAAATGTTAAGCTAGTAATGTACTAACAACTGGAAAGCCCTTTTAGTTGGTGTTTCATGTAATTGACGCCAAAAACACTTTCTTATGAAAGAAAATTTCAAGAAAAAAAAAATGTAATAATATTTTTATATTAAAAATATTTCATAAAGTCGTCACGTATGTTTCAGAAGTCTGGTGCTTGTTTAAAAAGTGAATCGAGTAAAAAATCGCAATACTCAAATAGTGTTAAAGAAAACTGAGAGCTCAATAGATGCAAAGAGAAATTTAAAAAATTAAGTCTAATACTGTAAAGTAGGTATTACGTTTAAAAAAACACAATATAAATTATATAATGCTCGTTCCACAATTATTGGTATATCATTATGCATTATTTTAAAATACTTCTACTATGGTTATAATCACATTAAAGAATTGTTAAATAAGCATTTATAGTTGTATTTTATTTATATATATGTATGTATATGCACAAAAATGATAATGATTAAAGTTATTATTCATTCTTATGATTTTTTAAAATTATTATCTTAAAAACTGGATGCCACTGGAAAAGAAAGGCTGGGGTGGCTACCGAGGGCGGCTTATTGTTGCCCTGTATGAAAAGGAACCTCATTGTGTCGAGACTCGACTTACTGAAATAGTTTCGTTTTAAACTTCAAAGTGGTGAATGTAATCGCTTAGTTGAAAAATAGCGCATTATCTTTCTTTGTCGTCTTATCACACAATAAAGAGTTTGATTAAAATTCGATAAGTAATTGTAGAAATCAAAAAAATAAATAAACATCGCATCGTTTACGTATTAATTTACGTATAAATTAGTTTGAACAATTAGTTACACATTGTAATGAAGAATACTGACAAATGAATTATATGCTACGAAAAAAACATAAACAAAACATTGAGATATTCGGATTTAAAGCTCTTTCTGTTATCAGTTACAATATAGAAAAGAAAACAGTTCTTAAAAATCCGCGGTTCATTTTATATTTTTCTTTGGAAAATAAATAAATTTACAATCTATAACTATTTGATGTGCCGCCTGTGTGGTCGAGTGGTTAACATCGTTGGCTACCGCTACGGAAGGCACGGGTTCGAATCCTGGTACGAGCAGTTTTATAAATTGATTTTTCAATCGATTTATGAATTTCTGTTCAAAGGCATGGATGTATGTGATGTCTTGAATTCCCCCCTCCCACCCATCCTATCCTATGAATGGGGCGTATGGAGAGCGATTAGCTAACCCCTAGTCCTGTCCTTGCCCTTTCCTTCTATTCCTACTCTCTTTGGAAAAAGAGAGGTTGAGCAACTGAGTAACAAGCAGTTCTCGTAGAAACCATATTGGGAGCCGACATGGAAAAAATGCTTGGTATATAATATATATATATATATATATATATATATAAAAGTATTTATATATATAAATCTTAATACTCTATTTAAATGTAAAATGACTCCAGTCGGAAAAATTAAAGCGGTACTGTAAATAGTTATATTATTGATGCAAAGATATTTAAGAAATACAGCAAATAAGTGAAATACGAAAATATTACAATCCTGTAAAATTTATTTCAAATCGTGTCTAAATAAAGACATTACTTTTAAATAATTAACAACGCTTGGATTTTTCTAAATGTGTTATGCGGAAAAAGCGAGTAGAAATCATTATATTACAAATATATGTATGTGAAAGAACATAAATTTCAGAGAATAGCGTAATGTGTTATTTTTTCTCACGATACAGTTAGTGTTAATCGCGTGGGTATGGTTCAAGCAGGCGAACAACCAGTTTATTACGATTTTAGAAACGTGAGCTTCTGAAAGGTAAAATTTATGAAATAAAATTTAAAACAGTATAACACAAAATAAATTTTCAGAAAAAAATGTACTACTAATAAAAACTGAAACGTCTTTGTATGTTAAGATATCAGATTACATTAAATTTGAATGAGGTGAGTATGTACAACATGGTACGTAACAATCAATACGTTTGAAAAATAATTTCGGTGAATGAGGAAAATGACAAAAATAATTCACATCTACACACATGTAACATTATATATGTACGTACACATAAACTTCTCTCACTCGTGAAAAATGCTTTCCGATAAAAAAATACTTTTAGTTCTGTGATTGACCGACTGTTCTTGTTAAACACATCTTTAAGTAAGAGTTCATATTATGCTTCGTAAGTGGTTTAATAATTAATCTCATGACATCTGGTCGTACTCGTGCCTTAAAACGTATTATTTAAAACGCACAAATTAAGATTTATATCCAATATATATTATTTCATTTAAAATTTAATTCTTTATAGTGTAGTCAAATAAGGGAAATTCCTAAATTTTCTTAATATCGTATCTCGAATATATTAAAAACTTCCTCCGGGAGGGAGTACTATCGATTTATCAAAAAGTAAATTTACTTTTCAGCCTTCCACTTTCTTTAAAGTTACTAGACGTCGGCTCATCCTTCGTTATACGAGTATAGTTTCCGGTTTGGTCGTTTGCCAAATTACATTACGTGTCTTTTGACAACGACGCCGATGCCGACGGAAAAGGCGTCTAAGATATTGCGACGTCTTCCCATGATAGATTGAAGACTTGCACACAAACTATGTTGTTAATCTTTTTTTAATTAAACGCAATACCATTATATGTTAATGCGGTATTATCTATTTCAGATAATTTAATGTTTAAAAAAGGTAGTTTGTGTCATTAGAATCCTGTAATAAGCTAAAAATATGCTCAGTTTGTTATTGAATATTTCAAGAATCTAGATAATATTGATGATTAAAATTCACAACTCTATCAATTATAAACAACGTGAAAAGTTTCAGTTTATTCGAAACAAACACAAATTTAAGAATTTAATCTACGAGAGAAGAAAAATAGCCAAGACACAATGTAAAATAGTAAAATTTCAAAAGTTTACTTAAATATGATTATAATGATTTTTATCTTTGATACTATGAAGCGTACCTTCACCACATAAATGCCAAATCAATCAATACAATAAAGCGTGTTATGGATATTAACTATGCAGTATCTATTGTTACATGATGGATATTTCGAATTCCCTGATGCATTTACACTAGATGTCAAGAATTTACTCACAAAGAAGAAACTTGCGATACAGCTTGTAAATAATAAATGCAGATGTATGTCAAATTGGAGGCACGTCTCGGCAGCTGCTCTTTTGAAGAAAAATCAAAAACCAGCAAACGGTCGCATTTGATCGTGAGATACTTGTTGTTAAGCAAGATAACAATTTATTCACCTGAAAAAAGTTTTTATTTAAAAATTAGGATTTGTAGCGCTATTGATTTGATTGAATATGATTCATGACCATCGTTGAAATTATTGATGATAATATCTTAGTGTGGTGCATTTGTGACGTATAAATACAAAATTGAGTACTTCAATTTGAAAAAGTATTTAATATTATAAACAATTCTTTATGATTAATTATATAAAAGTTTGTGTTATTATATTGTCTTCAACTGTGACGACCACTAAGAATAACAAAGAATGGAGTCTAAGAGCAATTTAAAAGGTAAGCACACGAATTAAAATAATTGTAACCTTTTCAAGTAATGGTTTTTATTGAGAATGATTTTCAGTAAGTAAGTTATAGTGTTTGAATAATACCTAAGTATTGGTTTATGGCTATAAATATGTAAATTAATATTTATAAATCCGCGTCTACTACCGATGTAAAATTATGGCCTCCTTATGGAGGTATAAAACATAAGTTTTTTCTAAGAGGACTGTTTGTTACTAAATTGCTCAACGGTTTTCAAAGAAAGTAGTAGAGTTATAAGGATATGACTAGGATAGTAATAGTGGTTAACTAATCGCTCTAACTACATCCCGTTATTTAAGGATAGAAAAATAGGAGGGAATTTTTAGAGAGAAAAAAAACTATTCGTACTGGTACTCAAACCCGTGAGATCCGTCATGGAGTCAAACGGACCGACAAATATATATCATTCTTATTAGGTACATACCTACCTATAAATGTATTTTTTTTTGGAAAATCGATACACATCGATAGTATAGTTTAAAATTTGTAATCAAATTTAAAATTCTGTTATACTTTTTCTTTACATACTATTTTTTTCAGAACAAAAAATCATTATTAGAAACATTAACAATAATGTGAAGTGTAATATTAATTGTTAATTTTAAAACAGAATGTTAGAATAAAAATAATTAAATGAAATAAAGGCGATGAATGCGATGATTTATTATAAAAGATAATAAATTATATTAATAAATATATAATCTGTGAAGTCTATAATGAAGCAATGGATTAACGCCAAAATTATGATCAGGTAGTCCGCCTGGATCGGAAATCCATCGAAATAACATACGTACAAAAATAAGATATACTCGTGAAACAAAGTATCACATACTACTCTCTGTACCCAACTGTCTGAGATTAGATGAATTCCTGTTCGATCTCCAGTGAAGATTCGATGCCAGAACTAGTGGACAGTCCGCGCGTCTGTACGTGCGAAGCCACTTTCATACGTGTTTCTGCTCTTGACATAATCTTACATCCACGAGTCACAAGTTCTCTTTCATACTATTTAATCATGTAAAAATGTAATCAGTCAGTTTTGCTGATTTTATTTACTACTACATAATTAAATTGAAAATATGTAATATTAATAAAAACTTCGTATTTAATTTTGTACGGCGACATAAATAATTGTGAAGATAATCATTTTTACAAAAAGTTAATTATTTATGAGCAATTTAGAAAAATATTACTTTCTTCAAAATGCCGGTGTAAAATTTATTCTTTTACTTGTTAGAACTTCGTTACATGCCGACTTAAAAAGAAAACTATTAAGCTTAAAAATAGTAATGTAATATAATTGATATGATTTTTAGCATCAAACCATAGTTTTAACCTTCTGAAAATTCTTATAAGCTTTGCGAACAACCAGTATTTTCAAAATGGTTATTTATATTTAACATATTGTTAAACTATGGCCATTAGTAATTTATTATTATGAAGTAGTCATACTAACATACTAAAATAAAATATATTTTTTGTTGAATTTTATTCTTTTGAAAAACTTATGTATCAAAAAAACTATACAATATATGATAATTGTTGTGATAATGCATAATTTTCTAAGCTTTCATAATTTGAACATAATTGATAATGTATAGTAAACATGTTTTTTTTTATCTATTTCAATAATTATACAAAACCATTCTGAGCCAGCAAAAGTGTAGTTAAGATAGAGTTGACTCGAAGAAATACGTGTGCAATGTGCGAATAAACCTGTGAGAGGCATTATCATCGGACCCTCTGCCTTCACAGTGACACTCTACACATATAGGGATGTCTGAAATGAATATTGTCTACAGTCAGTATTGTAAATCCGACCAGGAATCGTTAAATTAATTAGTACATACAATATGATCTTTATATTATTTTGCAAAATACAATAATGGCAAGTTTACCTTTTTGTCAAAAACATAAATAAAACACTCCTGCTTAACCCTTTATATGTTCTGACGTGTGCAGGTTTTTATCATTCTTTTTATATAATGTTTATATCAAATAATAATAACATATGATGTCGGTCTTTGTGACTTAGAAGGGGTCCTGTCGAGTTTATTAAAAAACACTTTTGACTTTGGACATGAGTCTTTTTTTCTCAAGTTGATCTCTTAAGATTTAAAAAAAACTTCAGGGAAAGGAATAATAAAAGCCCAATATCAGAAAAATAGTTCTTTCTATATGAGACATAAAGGTTCATTAAATTATTTAGTACTCTAAATCAGTATTTCTCAACCTTTTTGGGCCTATAGCCTTTTTTGAGTGTCATTATTTTTCTGTGCCCCCCATACCACTGTTTTGTCTGAAATTCGAATTTCAAATACCCAGGAATTTGTGGATTTCCCAAATTTACCAGTGTATGACTTTTTGTTTTTTTTAATTCTTCCAAGAATTTCGAATCCAAAATTACAGAAACTTTGGAAAATTTCCCGTGGCCCCCTAAGCTGTGCTGTGGCTCCCCTAAACAAAAATAAATCTCTGTGGCCCCCGTTGAGAAACCCTGCTCTTAATCATTTAAAATTATTATTTGATCCTCAATATCGATAAAGTCAAAGTATCAACATACTTTCTTATGTTATCACATCTCTAGGCAGAGGACGCAAGGCGGCGTTGCTTCACGTTATTGCCTACGTGACTGTTAGATATCAATCCACTATTTCCTGTTACTTATTCGCATTTTTCACTTCCTCTTTCGTGAAAGTTTTTTTCTCTCTCTCTCTTTTTCTTTTTTTCGGTACTATCTCTTAGGATAAATTAAGTGAGAAATGCTTACTTGAAAGGTGTCGAAAAGAATACGTTTGATGGTGGACATGTTGCGAATTAAATCATTATCGATACTCATACATCCGAGATAGTTTTTGAATTAATAAATTATTTACTCACAAAAATATTAAGCTTATTCGTTTGAAGATTAAAAAGTTAAGTTAACTGTTAATGTAGTTTTAGATAATTATTCCAAAAAAAAAATTGACGTAAAAACATTTACAGAGGTGAATTGATTAAAGAAGAGGTGCACAACCTGCTGTCTAATGCAAAGTTAACAGCGACTAGTTAAACTGTTTGTAAAAAATATCAATATGTTAAGTTATCGTATCTAACAGCTCGTAAAGAGATCGAGTTGTGCCTTTTCAATTATTATATGCGGTTCAACCAATATATCTGAAATAGGTTGAACAGTAACAATTTCATTGTATGTCAATAAACAACTTAAGACAGATGATACATTGAGAGCGTAAAAAGAAAAATTAGCCATGTTGAAAAAAAATCAATCTATGGATACAGAATCATAGAGATTAATATGCTTCAGCTTGTCATTCCATAGAAAATGGTTTTTTTTTCACTTCTCACAAGAAATAAATCCATCTTCTTCACTTTTAACCTTTCGTCAAATAAAAAAGTCACATGATTTTTTTTTTGCTTAGCACATTTTATGAATTAATTGTGAATCATAATATTATACTGTAAAGTATAGCATACATAAAATTGAAATTAATTTATTTATTGATTTGGCATTTACTTGGTAGAACTCCATTTTAATAGGGTAAAATATCAAGGTATTTCAGTTCTACAGTTTTTAAAAAATTTAAAAGTTGATAGCTATTTCGGCTTACGCCATCGTCAGAACTATGCTTTAAACGTACATTTACTCGGCTATATATACTGTCTAAGAAGAGATACACAATGCATCATATTATTCACTCTAACATACTACTTCAAATTCTAATTACAATATTGCACTTATTAAATGTGATTTTAGTGTTACAAAGAAAGATAAGCAGTCTGGGTTTTTAAAAAACATTAATTAGAATAATTTAAACTGATATTTATTATTAATTATGCTACATTAAATTTATTAACTATGGCTTTAGTGTTTTGAAAAACAATAAGCAATGTGGGATTTTCCACAGGTAAATTAGGAAAAAATATATTGATATTTATTATTAATTACATTAAGGGTTTTAACAACGGCGATGGATTAATTAAGACTGTTAGAATTTTTCGTTAAATTCAGTTTAAGTTTATAAGTTATCAAAATTGTATATGTATATATCAAGTAATTTAAGTTGAATTATATGACGTTAAATTAATTCAATATTATCTATGGTTCCGTATTTCGTTCATCGCTTACTGTGCGTGAAAAGTGTTCAGTTGATATATTGGTTGTCGCCACTTATTTGTTCTTTATACGTGAGGTGTGATCATTTGAAATAATTCCCATCAGTAAATTGTATGAAATGAGATTTTCCCAACAAACTTGTTTTATTTTACTCTCTAGTCTGTATTAATGACGATTCTGCCGTTAAAGAAATATGTCATTATGTACAAAATTTATTTTACATTTCATAAGAAAATGACTTTATACATATTTGTAAATGTTAATAAATATGATTCAGTACAAAGTTGTAACGTATGCGTTCATGATATCAGGGTTACCAAATATTTAAAGATTTTTTTTGTCAAATTCATAATTTATTTTTAAAACATTTTTTTGCTAAGTATTTAATTGTACACATAACTAATACTAGCACTTGTATCAAGTGAGAATAATGGTGTTAAAAAAACCATTTTATCTTGTAATACGACACAAAATGTATCTTTTTTGTTATCCCAGTCGCTTAGTATACATTAATAGAATATTTTTACTTAGACTGATAAAGATCTAGACCAGTCGTGGGGAACCTGCGGCCTTTTGACTGTTTTGAGAATTCTGTAAATTTTTGTAAATTTGTAAATTCCTGAGATTTTGGATGTCAAAATCCTTGAAAGAACTAAAAAAAAGGTACTACGCTGGTAATGTTGGGAAATCCGCAAATTTATGGGCCTTGGCATGAAATTGTTTCCGGCCAAAGATTTCCTAGTCAATTCCTTGTCAATGTTTACTGTGGCCTTATGTTGAATCAGATAAATAAATGTAGCCTTTAGAGAGAAAAGGTTCCCCACCCCTGATATAGACGAATCTTTTGTTCTTTTTTATTTATTATTTCAGACGAATAGTATTCAAATACTGATTAAAATATTTGAATACACGAATAATGAAAATAGCCGTATATATATGAATATTTAATGGGAATATCGAGACCCAATAACTCAAACAGAGTCGATAAAAATAAATCAAGTCAATGAAGTTTGGTGAATATTTAAATGAAAACATTTATAAAATCGATTATACACTGTAAGGTGTCGAAATAGTGACCAGACTGAAAGCAGATTTAAATAAAATATTTTTTCAGTATTTTTTGAAAATATATAAATTCCATGCCTGAATAAATTTTCGAGTGGCAATTAAAAAGTTTGTAAATATAAAAAAGGTATGCATATAATCCGAAAAATGCCATATGCAATGTATAAAAATGTTTGAAATAATTGAAAGGTATTAAATTAAAAAAATGTTGGATTAATTCAATTTCAGCATAAGGTTTTAATGAATTTTGCAGAATTGAACAGAATTGGTCCCACCGGAAAAAAAATACCATCGGAAAAATTGATCTCGTCAGGTACAACTAATAACGATAAAAGGGATATCGCCCTCCGGGCAGTCAGTCTTCACCTGTTTTAACTGAACTAGAAACAATTCGTCTACGGAACATGAGACACTGATATAGTTTATATTAAATGTATATACTATGAAAGAATTGATAACTTTTCTGTTCCACTCGCTGTGTTACTAAACGTGATACTTTTTTGCCTCTTTAAGAAAAAATTTCATTTTAAATATTGTATTTACTCCACATTTTGCTCGTTCATAGTTATGCCCTCACATTTTGTTATACAGAATCTATATTTATATATTGTATGATATCGATACTATAATAGGAATTTCAAATAAAATTCGTGATTATTCCTTTATAAAATTACATAGCTTACTGCAATTATAATTGAATAAATGATTGAAAAATTAAAATGTGCATGCAATCTGGTCAAAATTTAACACTTTAAATGTTGAAATGTTAACACTCACATGTTAAATGTTATAAGAGTTTAAATCAGGACTTGAATAAAACTGGAAAATATTGAAGTTGTTTTTGTTTATAGAAAAATGTCGTATTCAAATTACGCGTATAGTTTTCATTCGAAGACGAACCAGGCGAGAAAAAAATATCCGTGAAGCCGGATTCGGCCAAGCCGTTGACAGAATTACTAGGACAGGCCCCCGGGGATCGTTCGCCAGATGATGTGTGGCAATTCACCGTAGACGCTTTACGTTTCCGACCCGCTCTATCTTTTACAACCTCCTTCCTCACCTCTACAAACGAATTGACACCGGACCTTGTTGAAAATCCGTTTTCCACAGGGCCGAACATAATCTTTTAAATCTATCGTAAAAAATAAAATTGAACGCGGAGAATTTTTGACATATTATTACAAAATAACAAAATATTATTTGAAATTTAACATTACAACGTTATAAATTTATAAATACTGATCAAATAGTATTCGAGATTTTACCACTTATTTCACATATAATTTAATGTACAGCTTAACGATTTGACCAGCCCAAGTAATTAATCGTTTGATAATAGCCGATGAAATAAAAACGTTTAAAATTTATTGTATGTATATATCGTAAATATTTTTTTTTCAACATACATTATGTGAGTGTGAATTATTATTTCTTTGACTTGAGAAATATAGATAATTGAATTGATCCTTAATACATCCCTGTTGTTTTCAACGTGAAAAAAGGTCCCATTTGGGTCCTGTAATATATCAAAATTTTATATGGGTAAAGTTTTTCTGGGTGCAAGGGATAATAATACTGTAGAAATATGACAGGCGTAGAAGTAAGAAGCAGTAAGCCGATCAACTGGTGAACGGCACCAATTCAATGTGATATATCCAAGCCGAGTGACTGTTTTGGCGAATTATTAGAAAAGTTTACGTTCGATATGGTATTTCATCTTTTGCATATTTTATTTGAAAATTACAATTGAACGGAAAAAAATATTTCAAATAAATAAGAGATTTTAGAAATCGAATTTATACTTTGCTACGATATGCTTTATGATTTATAAAATTTTAAAATGGATATTTATTATTTGTTCAACAATTTTAACTATTTTTCACTACGAGTTGTGTGACACGTTTTTAATTTTGTAAAATACAAATATAACACTTCTTTATCTTACACCACATGTCTTCTAATAACGATCAGAATTAGCTGGTCACAATCATTCTTGAGTTCATAATAAGTTGATTATTCGTGGTGAGCGAAACCGATCCTCATCCTTATTTTATTTTTTCATGCAATTATATAATGACGTTTTTTATGGTGAATTAAGTATAATTTGCATATTAACACTTAAACAGGTTTATACTGTTATATTAACGATTGAACTAAATGTGTAAAATTATTTGATGATTTTTTTTTGGTCTTCTTTGATTTCCTGCTTAGCTTCTTTACACATCTAAATAACGTTATTCGTAATAATAGCGCACATGTCAGACTTAAATATGAATAAAAGAATAGTTAGTTAAAAATCTCAAGAAAAAATAAACAAAAAAATATATTGATGTGCGCAGATCTTAACTTTTACGTACGGCGTTGAACAATAATTTGAATGAAACAGGAAGCAAAGTTAACCATGTCTTCTATTAAGTGAGCAGTCGCAACAATAACCGAACATATCTTTATTCTAAGACAATTAACACTGGAATAAGTTTTTTTTAATTAAAAATAGCCAACTGAGACCAATGTACTTAATGTAAGAGATGAATAAAAATAAAAGTTACTGCAACTGTTAACATATATTAAAAAATGTCGCAGTTTAGATCATTAGATTTATCATACATATTTAAAATCACTTTGCAGAAATTTGAAGAAGATATATGTAATAGACAAAAACGGAGGATTTCTAAAAGGTTGTAATTTAAAAGAAGTCAGCAGAAGACAAAAAAGTAGTGTATAATAATGCCCGGCCTAAAACGAAGTGGTCAACATCGTTGATTTATATTGAAGTGGTTACGATCTATAGTTCCATAACGTAGAAATATAAAAGAATATAACTTTGTCAGTGAAGTTATATTCTTTCATTTAAACTCTCTATAAAATAAGATAATGTGTAGCGGCTAAAAACCAAACAGTTCTGTTGAGAAATAAAGCTCCATTGTGAGTCCAAATGCTCCACACTAGGAACGGTTATGGTTTTATATTTTTTTTAAATATCCTGTACTGTTTTTTTGTTTTATTTATGGTTGGTGCTTTTTATGAACTGATAGTATTTATTTATTGCATAATATATTCTTGCTAATTGTAGCTGATTAAATTTGTTGAAAAGAAAACTGCTTTTATGATATGTGATAGATTTTTTGGATGAATGTAGAGCATTGAATATTTCTGAAAGCACTGATTGAATTCGATTCGAAAAGGCAGAAAGGTGTTGCAAATTAATTAGGATAAGCAACTGATATTTTACTTTTAAAACAAATCGTTAACAAAAAGCGATTACCAAAGTAAATATCGCATACGCAATGATTATTTTTAGCTATTCATAGAACTTGAACATTGTATTTTAAACGTTGAAAGTCAGTTTTAATATATAATGTACTTATCTTTTATATTTAAAACAAGTCACTTAAACCACTGACTGGCCATCACTTTAAGATTACTCGTGGTCTCATGAATGCATAGAATACTTAAAAAAACGAGCATTTCAAGAGAGAGAAATAAATATGATGTTGAGTATGTGTATAGATAAAAAAAATATTTAAAAATTATTGAAAAATACTGTGAAATATGTTACCGAGTGTAAATAAAACATTCTAGTCTAGCACAGTTTTAACATTAACCATCTGCAGTATATTTATACATATTAGTAACAAGAACCTTGTAATCCAATCATAAACTTGTGGGATAGTCGAACGTGCGTAGATGATTGTAAAATTATCCAGATTAATTGTTTTCATGATTTGATAAAGGGAGTTGAAAGGCGTTGTTAATAGGTGCCTGGAGTTGTTTGCGCGACGTGGTCTCACGCATATTATCATCGGCAGTTTTTAAGCGGGTGTGAGAGAATAGCGGTTAACGCAGTGTCTCAAATATTAAACATACATACACAAAACAGGCCGGAAGGCGAGAATATCTGTCCCTTGCAGTTAAAACGTGACACTTTGTTACTTACATTGCCAACACACTTTTAAAAGAATAACAGCGATACGGGGTCTGGGTAACGGATATGGGCAGTGGCGTTCTAAGATATATCCCATACTTCAAGACTGAAGCAATTATTTATGTAAATTGCAACATATGCAATTATTATTCAATTTTATTGCCTTAATGATGCTCAACATTGTTTCTATTAACAAATTGACTGTAGAAAGACAAACTGACGTAGCCCACAGTTTTATCAAAATATATTTTTTTCGATACTTGATGCACGTTGTATAAAAAAGACGTTTACTGGAAATGCCGTATATGTATTTGTATTTGTAAGTATTAAAAAAATAATTTTGTAAAAAGAAGGGTATGTGAAAATTGCGGTCAAGAAAAAGAACTTACAAAAAGAGTTTTCTCGAACAATTTATTTAATTAATATTTGATCAAGTCAATTAAAAATCAGTTTAACAGTCTCCGTGCACTTCAAGGTTGTGTATATTCAATATTTTTTCTTTGGTCTAAAATCCTCAAAAACGTTGTTACGTGGGTTATGTGGATAAAATGTGGGTAACGTCCTTTTCTTTTTCACAGTCGACAGGTAAAAAGAATATTAGGCGTAAATATTATATATGGCGTACATCACAGCTCAATAACAATAGTCAATTATTGATATAGTTAAAAAAATAATAATGAAAACGACCGCCTTATGATATTTTTTAAATAACTAATGAGTTATTATTATTTTTAGTCTAGAAAATTATTATTTTTAGTCTAGAAAATTTTACTAACGACATACCAGACATGGAATGCATCCCACGGCGGTTTAGGAAGTTTAAGCGCAACTGGAAATTTTTCAACACATTGTTACAAACACAGTTGAACGAATCAGCAAAAAGACTTGATGAAACTCCTCATCAAGTAGCTTTAATGTTGACAAATAGTGTGATTGACTGTGCAGATATAGCGATAGGAAGAACCAAACCGAAGCATTCGTCCTCGAATCCATGGTGGAACACCACATTAGATGAACTCAAAAGATGTAAAAACCGAGCTCGTAGAGCATATCAAAGAATGAGAAGAAAACTACCCTCACCATTTCTAGATACTTTTAAGAAAAGCTACATGTGTGCCTCTTCTCGTTTAAGAAATGCTATACTTTCCACCAAAAAGGAGGCATGGAAAAGCTTTGTGCGAGAAGCAAGTTCAACCGATCCTTGGGGTGCTGTATACCAATCAATCTCAAACAAGAGAAGTACTTCAAGAGTCTTAAGTGGAATATTTAATTCAGGGAAGTTTACTATGACCGGCGAAAGCACTGCTAAAGCTTTCTTGGATTCCCTTATAGCTGAAGATGATCCAGATTCGGACTCAACAGAACATGCTAGAATCCGGAAATACGCATTTGATTTACCCAACACAATAGAAGATGATTCGCCACCAGTTACTAGAGAAGAGTTGAACCAGATCTTTAAAAATCTTAATGTTACTAAATCACCAGGCATCGACAGGATTGATGCTGAACTGTGCAAAAGAGCATGGGATATCGGACAGCATGAGTTCACATACCTTTACCAAAGTTGCTTAAGGCAAGGTATTTTTCCTGATTGCTGGAAGTCTGGTATTCTGATCATCATTCCTAAGCGCTGTGAAAAACCACCAACCGACCCAAAAGCTTACCGTCCCTTAACCTTACTCCCAATCCTTGGTAAAGTTCTCGAAAAGGTTATATTTACTCGTCTTAATATGCACATTTCTTCAAACAAACCAATATCGTCAAATCAGTTTGGATTTAGGTCAAAGATCTCTGTAGATGATGCTATCAATCATTTACTCGGTGTGGTAGCGTCCTCGTCTTTCAAATATATCTTGGCTATTTCCCTTGACATATCAGGAGCATTTGACAATGCATGGTGGCCAATGATTTTAACAAAACTGAAACTGAGAAAGATTCCATCTGATCTATTTAAAATTATTGTAAGCTATTTTTCAAAACGAGAGATAATCATTTCAACCGGAAATTCTTCAATCCAAAGAAATATCACACGAGGTTGTCCTCAAGGATCGATTCTTGGACCACTTCTTTGGAATATTTTATTCGATGATCTGTTAGACCTCCCTCTCCCTCAAAATACGCACATACAAGCATACGCTGATGATGCAATAATGCTTATTCATGGTAATAGTAGAAGCATTCTCGAAAAGCTATCAACTGACTGTTTAAAGCAAGTTGCTGCATGGGGAGACTACAATAAACTACAATTTGCACCCCATAAAACATGTAGTATAATGCTTAAAGGGAAACTGACGCGAAAACCAATAGTTAAGTTTAATACAATCACAGTTCCAGTCCAGAGAACCTTGAGAAACCTCGGTGTGATATTAGATGAAAAAATATCTTTCTTGGACCACGTGAAAACGGCGATAGCTAATTCTAAGACAAGCTTCGAAAAGGCTGCACGTATGGCTAGGGTAAGTTGGGGGTTAACATTCCCTACGTCTCGGCTTTATTACAAGTCCATATTTCTCGGTATTGCGTGTCATGCTGCAAGTTGTTGGGCATATAGGTGTACCCAACGACAGGAAATATGTCAAATACTTCTTCGGGGACAACGGTTTCCCCTTCTTGCTATTTCCAAAGCTTACCGAACTTGCTCAACAGAATGTCTTCCCGTAATGCTGGGACTTACTCCATTGGATCTAGAGGTCCAAAGACGAGCTGCAATTCATCACCTTTTGCACGGGAAACCAGCGCAAATTGGTCTCACAACTCTTCACCCGTTGGATTCACAAGATTTTTTAAAAGCTAAAGTGAAAAAACTCTGCTCACTAACCGTTTTAACTAATTGGCAAAGTCGATGGTCAAAGTCCCTTCGTGGTAGAATTACCTATTTATTTTTCCCAGATATTGTTTTTCGTCAGAATGCAACCTGGCTCTCTCCGGATCACTGGACCTCACAATTTATCACCGGACACGGTGCGTTTAATGCCAAGCTACATAAATTTAAAATCAAACCTAACCCACACTGTCCTTGTGGTGACAGTAATCAAGATTCAGAGCATATTCTCTGGAATTGTTCGATTATGTCTGTTGAAAGAGGTATATTGTTTTCGTTATGTAGAAATAACCGTGATGGTCCTATCGGGCATCCAGATCTAGTTTCATCTCCAGAAAATTTCGCTCACTTCAAGAAATTTGCTACTTCTTTTGGAGAAAAAGTTTACCTTCCCTGCCCCTCACCATTCAATCCTTAATCATATTATATCTGTTTCAAAATTAAAAGTTGTCTCATTAGTGCCATTAACTATCATTCTTGCTTATTATTATTTAATTATTTTTTTTTCCGTGTTTATTATTTAATTTATTATTTAATTATTTAATTAACCTTTATTAGTATCTCTTTATATTTCTAATTATTATTGTTACCTATAAAATTGCCTTTATCTTAACATGTATCTTAACTGTATCATTGAGGAGACATCGTCTTCGGAGTGATGCAGACAGGAAAAAAGTTTATCGAATAAAAAAAAAAAAAAATAACTAATGAGTCCTGCTATTCAGAACAATTTAATAAAAAAATAACACAATTAATCATACTGTCACAATTTTTAAAATTCTTTAGAGAAGTGTTTTTCATCTTTTTGTTATTCGATGGCTACTTAAAATAGAAAAAATACAGATCAACAATGTAGGAATAAATACAATCTATACTCTTAACTCTACGAGAAGGTGATTTTGACATGCAGAACCAGTGATTTATGTTAACAAGAAAAATGTAATGTATTAATTATTGTAAAAGCATTTTAAGATAGACTTTAACTTCTTGCGGACTGTCATTGTTTGTAAATTGTTGGTTAAGAAAAACTGAGACTATAGAGTGTAAACAGCTGTAGCTGAAACTATAAAAAAATCAGGTCTAAGCAAATTTTTTGAATTGCACTGATAAATTATGGCTATGTAAAATAATATGAAACAAATGAATTCGTTTTATTTATTATATTATATGTACATTTTAATTGTTTAAAATGTTATTTTCATTCACGCGTATTTTTAGTTATATGGATTATTAAATTTGATTGTGAATGTTGATTGCTGATTGAAATTGTACAAATATGATAAATAAAAGTTCATCCGAAAATAACAACCGTATGAAAAAAAAATGAATGTCACAAAATTTGTCTGGACTGATATTCAGTAATCAACTGTTAAACACTTGTTAAATTCATAATGAATCATATTTTTTAGCCTTTATAATGTAGCTTACCAATATTATAATAGTCATGCCATTGACTAGGAGGTAGGGTCGGCAGGCAGTGGCAGAGACCTCCCCGGGGCCCCCTCGTAAGAATAGAACGTGTTTTATCTGCCATCGGAAACCCGAAATAAGAGAGGACAAACTTACAGCAGCGGGGCTCGTGGGCTTCAACTCAGGGCTCGACTGTGGGGATAGCAAATCGAAAATCGGAATAAGAAACAACTGAGAATTCTTTATGAACCCATTTTCGGCGAGGGTAGTGATTGCTTTTCAAGTAAAAATCATATTATGTAATCATTTTTATTCCGTAACGATTTCTTAGTTAATTTACTGCAGATAAAATAGTAAACATTATCAATTTTATTTTTTGATTTTTTTCAAAATTGTTGTAAAATTTTCAAATAAAATATGTTATATTATTATGTTGGGTTTTTTAACGTGCTTAAATAAAAAATAATACGTATTTTTGCATCCGTGAACTGGTGTGTCTGTTATAAAGAAGAAAAAATGTAATGTTTAACAGATAAAATGTTTATCAGATCGAAAAATGACTTATAAACTATAATTTTAAAAAAAAATAAACATATTACGACTGATATTTGTGTCCCCAATAACCGTTTTTTATTCATACTAAAGAAATTAAAAAAAAAAGATATATGAATAGTTACGCCAAAGTGAATACAATTTTAATGTATTTATACAATTTTTTTTATACAAGTTTTATACACATGTTCATATACTATATATATTCATATACTCGAGAAAATTTGTGAAATATTAAGACTAAAATAATAAAATAATAGACAATGGTGTAAAATAGTGGGTACATAATATTATGCCCATAGAGATTTTGATTGATTCACTGGTTTCCTTTACTATCAATCTATATTTATCTCCAGGGACGAAACATGTATGTTTGGCAATACCGATACTGTACGCTTTATTTCACGAGTAAAATCTCACTGACAGTTCGCCGGGCATTACTATAGGGGAGTATGTCAATATTTGTGAGCGTGCCTTGCGTAGATAGTCGTGAAATGCAGCTCGCATTTTTTTAACTTTTTCTGTTCTCTGAAATATTTTTCAATCGCATTTACAAAGTATTTTAGAACACGATCCCTATAAATGAATTGTCATCGATTTTTTTTCAAAATAAATCAGGGCGTAGAGTTTACTTTGCTACTTTGCTACTTTGTTTTCAATTCGTTTTTTTTTGTAAGACTATTTAGCTAAAATAAAAACACGTTTAAGTAGCATCATACCATTGTGGTATAAAACTGAAAAACTTCTTGGGTTTTACAGAAAAAAAATACTTCGTTTTTATCAAATAGTAAAATCAACAATAAAAATTGTACCCCGTGTAAGATATTATATTATAAGTTGGATGTATACAATTATTAACATATTTGAAAAATTGGAAGTAGATTTAGATTTGTATACAAATATCTACCATAAAAATATATATGCCTAAATCAAAAACAATTATTATTTTGAATAATTGAATCGGGTGGAATAGAAATAATAGTAAAATCGAAGATATCCGTATCATTTTAAAATAATTCATAAGTCAATTGGAAAACATGAATGGAATTATAATAACGATACAAATATTTTTAATGAACGTTCCTTTATAGTTTAAAGACGATAGAAAAACATGAACTGAAATGCTAAGGAACGATATCCTATTAACTCCAATTGAAATTGAATTGCTGAAACCTAAAAAAAATAATTGAAATAATTACTCATTTTATATATAATATAATACATGGCCGTCAATTTTCACACGACAAATAATATTTTTCGACACGCTTCTCACCCTTTTTTAGATGATAAGTTAATTCTAATAAAGCAATATAACTTTAGTAAAAAAATATTATAATTGCAAATTGTTTTATATTATATTAGATTCTGACTGTGCTTTAAGTTATTTGTAAACCAATAGCTTATTTTATTAGAAATCTAAAATAGCTGTTCATCTGTACAAACCAATTTTAAACTCTCATTTCCTTACCGCGGAAAACTTTGTTGATTACAGTGTATAATATTTTTCCATTTTAAACCTGCCAGTGTACGACAAGTTATAAGGGCATTCTGGTGTCCCGATACAGCCGAGATGTCCGCCCGGGATTAGGTGACGCGCACCATTACCAGTAATAACGAAAGTTTCTGTAGCACCAGCCTCGCCACATGCGCTTCTTGCTAACCCTAATCGATACTTGAAAAACATCAACCCGTTGCCCTAAAATGTTAAACTGATACAAAGAAACTGGAAATTTGTTATTTAACATGCTTCAACCGAATTTCACCGTTGGAAAAATGACAAATAAGGTTTTTTGGTAAAAAAATAACACGTTGGAAGTAATTCCAATCATTTACAATGAATGAGCTATACGTTCAATTTACATATTAAAAATATTTATATTTGGTTTTTTAAACTTATCGAAAATGTAAAATAATTATTAAAATTATGCTTTTAATGTTAAATTTAGATATCCGTGTAAAAATATACAAAACAGTGATGATGATTATGTAAGATTTATATTGCTACTAAAATGAATTTTAAGAAATAAGTTGATTACAAAATTGCGATTGACCAGCGATAAAAATTTAAATAGCTTCTATTAGATGTCTTTGATAGAACAAGTTTATGGTTTACGTTAGACATAATTTGTAGCTTTACAATCAGAAAGATTAAAGAACAATCTTCAAAAAACAACATTAACCAATTTTGTTATTTAATCAATGAAATCATTTGTGTATTTAATGTATTTTATTTATAAATTAGTTAAAAGTCATAAATGAAGAACCCATTTATATCATCGACACATTAGTTTGTATCTCGATGTACAAGTTCAGTGAAAAATGTTTGAACTCAATTTACTAATTGAAAATGAGAAAGCTGTGAAAGATAACATAAATTGTGCACAATGGGAGACCGCGATCTTCTTTACGATAAATCTGGTACGTAGCGTCTGATATTTTGAATAAAGTAAATGGTTTTGTGAAATATTTTTTTATTTCTTATATTTTGTAAGTTATTTGGTTGGTTCTAAAGATATCACCAGTTAAATAATATAAAAACTTATGTTTGTAAGCGAAAACCTAATTTAATCAATTATTCATCAAAGATTATTCGTTTTAAGTAACTTAGGTTCGGATTCAATTTGATTTGTCGATAAAAAATGTTATGGAAGTAATTAATTAGAACTTAATATATTTTTAATTAAAAAGAAAATTGCTCAACCGTCTGCAAAGTTGTTGTAAGTTTATTTTGTGTATTTCAATCATAAACATATTTCAGTTGCGAATATTAAGACTTGTTAAGTTTCTCGGAAACTTAAGCTGGTTATCGCATACTCAAACGGTGCATTAAATCAGTTCTTTTAGCGGGTCTAGGCGCTAAGCTATTGCATTATGCAGCTGCTTTTTAATTAAGTATCCAATCTGAATTGCGCTTAGTCCCCGTTCAATTGTGTAAATGTGGTGATTTAGCCACTTTATGATTTTATTAGTTTTCTAAAGGCCTCGCAGGGAGTAATAATTGTTGAAGCTCGCCTTGGATGTTTAAGCTAAATGGATAAATTAACCATATTAAATGGGAAAAATATTTTCTTACTGTTGCTGAGATTAAACTATAAAACTCAAAACGTTCTTAATTGCATGTAAATGAATGAAAGTATTATTTTACAACACTGTCGTTTAAGATTTTTAAAAATATTTGGTAAAGACATATCTTTCTCTCCAAGCACAATTCTCACAAGTAAAACATATTAAAAATTTAAATAGTTTCACGAAAAGAGGTTAAATTTTTTCTAATTTTTTTATTTACAACGGGATTTGATAATTTAAAATGAAAATGATATAAGAAGGTGTTAGAACTATTTTCCGCATTTTGGATAAAATTTTCATTATATCAAAAAAATTGATAGTGTTTTGAATAAATGATTTGATTTGTGAATACTATACATTAAATTCATGTAATTTTAATAGTAATCCAAATCAAATTCAATATTAACCTTGCCATAGATTGACCAAAACAAAAATATCTTTTAGTAAAACTATTACGGCTAGATAACAAAAATCATCTAAGAAAAATATGACGGGTGGAGTATAAATAACAATAAAATTACGTAATTGGATAGTAAAGATAAGTAACGAATAGTAATTCTATGAGTTATTTATTTACAAGGTTAAAAAAAGATTCTTTCTGATTCAACGTATTTTTTTAGTGTTACGTATCAAACAAACCAGTATATTGATGAATAAAGAGTCGTTTTTAGAGAAATGCATAAAACATATATTCCATTAAATTGAATATCACATAGCAATCGCATTTTGTTTGCGTTGTGATTGTGATTTTGCGCTGTGAACCGAATTCACTTATTTTGAATGTGACTTTGGCAATACGTTTTGAAAGTGAGCCACTCCACCCGACAGAAGATATATTATCATTGAATAAATACTTGTCCAGAACTGTCCGGTGCAGCTGCAAAACTTTGCCGAGGCTTCTGGGACCACTGCGCGGACGCAATTGTAAAATCGTTTTAGCCTAGAATAGTTAGCGAGAATTAAATAATATTATTTATACATCTTAATAAATAAAATTTTCCATAATTTCGTAACCAAGTAAATACCTTTTATAAAATGCGGAAAACAGCGATATTTTTTTAGTGTTTATATTATATTATACAATTATTATACATTTCATATTTTTTAACCTGAAGCCAATTTGTCAACACTATTGGACTTTTATCTTCTTAATTGTCATGTATGTAATTGAATCCCAGAATGTAAAGAAATACACTTATACAATATTCGCAATAAATCATTGTTTAATAATTAAATTCAACTACATAAAAACCATCATAAACAAATCTTAGAATCTTTGAGGTTTATAAATTCTGTACACTCACCAATCACGTTTTAAATCCCTAGTTGCCGATTAAATATGTAGTATAAATATTAGAAATAATAAAAGTTTTGAATAACATAGATTTTGTTTTTTAATAGTTCTATTAAAATAGGACCTCTAAATATATATTTTATAGAATAGTGATTCTAAGTGTACTCGTCTGGATACAAGCCTTTCAATTTATATGGTTTGTCGAACGCTTTTTTTATTGCTTTGACCAGTGTACTAGCAACTTAAATAAAATCCACGAAAGGTGAGTATCAATTTAAAATATATACAAAAAAATACATGTTAATACTTTTTTTTAATACCAGTTTTATTATGGTTTATTGATCACGTCTGAAATAAAATTTTAAAAAAAATCATCATTCATCCATCGCATTTTCGAAACAAACCTATACAATTTGTATTGCAGAAAAGACAGCGTTAGCAACTAATAGCCTTTGTTTGATTTGGCCGAGGTTTCTTTTGTATACAAAAACAGATAAGAATAGTAGAAGTAATTGACAAATGACAATACGAGAACATTTTGTGATCACTTCGACTAATGAAATATAAAGTTATTGTCAATTAAGAAGTCAGTGAAGCATAACAACTATTGATTCATTTAATTTATTGATTGGGTTAGTATATTAATGTAAAATTATTTAAAAAAAAATATATTTCATTTTACTAGAATAATGTAAAACGATTTTTCATAATCTCACCATTTGGTTATCTGACAATGGTTTGATGCTTTTTTATAAAAATTGAACATAATTTATTAAGTAGTGAAGGATTTTATGTTTTTTTAATTAAAAAATCCCAGTATACATAATTCGGTTGATAACATTATAAATGAGTTAATTAAAGTTAAATTATAAATAAAAAACGAATAATGGTATAAAGTGATTACATTTTTTGAATGTTAAAACTATGATCCAGTTTATACAAAGATTATGGTCTATTTTTATGATATGACACGATGTAAAACGTCGTAAGTATATCCGGTTAGTAGGTGGGTATGTTCGATAAGCCAATTTTCCGCATGTAAAAGGATGTGCGTCTTCTTTGTGGACCAAGTTACCAACGAATTATAGCTATAGCATCATAACTGTAAAAAATGTATTATTTATAAATAAATTATTTTTTCATATTATTTTTAAAATATGAAATGTTTATGATAGTGTTTATGTGAATTCACATTTATAAGTGTGCTTACAATGAGTTCAAGTTATTTGTATATAACTGTGTGAAAAATTTACTAAGCATATTTTCTCTGAATTTGGATTATATATGTTTGAATTTGAGACTTAAGAAAACTTTTTGTAGGTCAATTGCTCAATCTCTGCTTTTGAAGAATGTAAAAAATAGGGACTATGTTTAAAATAAGGTATATCAAAAATGTCAATCCACGACACGTCAACCAAGTGGACGAAGACTTAAAGCGTTGATTATTTGAATTCAGGAACATACATATGTTTATCAATATGTTATATTATCTAAGAAGAAATCATTAGTTTAATGTTAATGCTGACAAAAATGACAAAATAGTTCATCGAAATAAATTTATCAAAAAGTCAAATAATTTTTCATAATTATTTAAGACAACTAAGAATTTTTTAAATCATTTTTTTATCACTTTTATATTACCATATTTATAAAGGCCACATGTGACATCTCTTGAAAGAATTAACAAGCGAAAAAAAATACTTTCACATTGAGAAATCATGGTAGCAATTGTATAATATCGATCATATTTTTCTCGTATTTATCTGGTGTAAAATGTATTATGTTGATAGATTTGAGCATATTGTTTTATTTTCCACACAATGATGCATTTATTAATTCGATTGTCACCAAGAACAAAGTTGTTGTAATAACTTAATAAATTAAAAACTATTCTCATCGTGTAAAATAAATTTAGTTTTGTAACAGATACTGTAGAAAAAAATGAATGAAACAATTAGAGTCGTATATATCGTATATTCCACGATAATGCATAATATCAATAATTTTAAGCTATTCATTGTCAATGCCTATTCAAAAATGTGAAATAGCATTGTATTAAATAAACACTATTTTATGTTTATTCTAAATTTATTTAATATGATCCGGACCGGTTTTGGTCATTATGGAAAATTTCAACTGCATAGAATATATATAAAAGGTTATTGAATTTACATTTTTCAAATACAACTATTAAAGATGTATCAAGCAATTGGTAATAGATTCATAATATAATAAAGTAACATTCAATTGAATGCAATTTAAAAACCTTTCCCAAATAATTGATACGAATTCGCAATCAAAGCAAAAAACAATTAATTTCGAGAGGTCACCGACAAAAAATATTTTTTTTACCATGTAATTTATAATATTAAAGTAAAATTAATGGCAATTTACGACAAACTACTTTTGAGTAGAGTGGGAAAGTAAAAAAATCCAATTCAATAGACATGAGAATTCCAAACAAAAATAAACAGTTCTATCCTTTATGGGTGTTCACTGTCAATACTTAGTGGACTTTTATTTAATAAGATCAGAACCGGTTTTGCTCATGACGAGCATTATCAACTGATGCTCCTGATCTTATTAAATAACAATGGAAAACATGCAAATGAGTATTTAATTATTTAATAAACAGTTCTCAGTTACAAATTAATATTATGTATCAATAATACTTAACAGTTGAAAATGATCGTGATGAGCAAAAAACGTTCTGGTCATTTAAAATAAATGCGAAATTACTACAAAAGTGTGTTTAATTTAATGAGTATAACATCTTGTGTGATTATTACAAGAAAATACATAATACATTGAATTATAAGATGAAATAATTTCGTCGACAAAAATATGGGATGTTTTGCTTTGGACTCTGACAAACGATTTCTGTATGTCCTTACTCACGTATACGTAGTTATAAAGTTGGGTTCTACATTTCAGGGCGGGTGGGTATAAACGTGTTATATCCACTTACACAATCGTCGTGTGTATACAACAAAATGGTGAACAAACTTTGCAGTTGAAATTAAATATAAACTCTATTTCTTTGTGTTATATCGGGGTGAGTCCCAAGGCTCATGAATATCTCGTTAAACGTGGTGGGTTTTCCCCTTTTTCTTCTGTTGCGTTTTTTTTTGGTGGTGAGCCTTGACAGTTTCAGCCTCTTCAGTTTTATCAACATGGTTCGTGGTATTTTTGCAATTTGGTTACAGAAATGTATTCCTAGTAGAATGCATGCAAAGCGTTCAAAAACCTTATGCTTAAATACAAACATTTTTCAAATATTTACATAGTTAACCTAGGAAAAATGATATTTTTGACTATTTTTGGATTTCTACTAAATATGGATATCAATTAACTTATTCGATAAAAAAAAACACACGCCTTTTGGCCAAGAAAGATTGATAGTATTCATATAAATGCCAAAAGATTGATGTTGTTATCTTTAAAACTGTTTTAGGTATACAATGAGGCGTTCATTTTATTATGATAATTGACAATCATAACTAAAAAATATGCTTTTGATCGAACCATATATATGTATTTTAAAAAATATTTTTAAGTAGAAAAATTCAGCTTTACTTGGTATTTTGACTAAAAACTGCTTCCACAAAGAGACTTATTTGATGATCGACAAGATAAACAAGAGTACAATCTATTGGTACCTATGTCAATGTACGTAGAGACAAAAAATGTTGAAAATATTGTTACTCAAACACTGATATTAAATTACTTATCATATAATATCTATCAGGGTTTTGAAATTTTTTATTAATCATACTGAGTAAAATTTAAATTTGAGAATTTTGTACTTTTCTATGAAACATGCAATACCGAACATGTTTTAGAACATATTTCTGTTTGTAAATGAAAATGTTATTGATTTAAATAAAGAAGGTACATTGTGAAGAGCTAAAAATTTTAAAGACGTCAATAAGCCCTTAATCAGTTGCATGCGGTAGACAAGATACTTCCCTCATGTAATATTAGAACCCTCTCGTCCTGTATATTTGTGACGAGCCCGCAAGGCTTGTAGGGTGGCAGGGTTGCGACCGAGATGTAGCGGACATCATTTATCACATTGCCCGCCTAACTTTGCTTCTACTATCACCTCGAGTATTACCAGGTCTTGAAAATTTATTGCAATATGCGAATAAGGCAATCAATAATATATAATTAAAGAAATTTATAAAAAAATGAAATTAAATAGTGTACAAAATGTGTGTGATACGAAATTAAAATTTTAGAAAAATACAAAAATGGTTTTGAATATTATGTAAATTATAGATTCCACTTCTGCCAGTTAAAAATATTAGATGTTATATGCATTTAAAGTGCAAGTGCTTATAATATATTTTTTCTTGAAGTGATTTTAGGTGATTAAATGTAATGCTCCTCTAAGCTTGATGCTGTTATTGTAATGTATTTAAAAATCAGATACGGCTAATTGGTGGTTAATTGTCTTTTAAAGATTTCATAATTAAAAATCTGAATGGTATTTGATTTGTCTATGATGAATTATTTTTACTCTAGATTTAAGAAACGAGTATTCGTTATAACATATCTAAAACAAATATCACTAAGTAATTTTAGATGACCGCTATCGTTACTTAGTAAAATAAGAGTTGAGCAATAGTTAATTTATTGATTTAAAATGAGAAATTTGAGTTTGATTTTTTTTGAGTGACTAAAAGTATGCCCTTTCAAAAAACTTAGTGTTTTGTGACCATTAAATATAAAATAAATTTTAATAGTTTAATTTATCAAAATTCTAAAAACATTTTTAATATAAAACCTCTTACTAATATCCCCACATCTTCAATTTGAAACGCCAGATGTCGCCCATCCTCCCAAATCAACCTGTAACACTTTGCAGAAATTTTCTCGCCTTAGAGAAGAGAAAAGGAAAAACGTCGACCGCAAAGAAAAAAGTGGCGAACAGCTGTTATCTAGTTCACACTGATTCATACCGACCTCTCAACTTTTCACCCCTTACAATCCTCCCCCTTGTACTTGGAATCGCATCTTGCCACCCTGAGCTAATATTGGCTAAAGTCTTTTTTCACTGTTTTCTTAGGAACACTTTCGAAATAGCCGTCGTTGCTGTAGTGAGAATCGATTTAACACGGAAAATTTTACTCAGATAAAGTTCATTTGAACAGCTGTAAATTGGAGCTTTTTAATTCAGACTATATATATACGTAAAATAGTAGCGTTGAAAAACATAATGTAATATTTTTTTTATTTAGCATATTTAAAATTACGATTGTATATAACTCATGTACTCTTGTGGTATACAATCATATTAAAATATAAGTAGTAATATATGTAAATGACCCTAGTGGTAGTGCTACTTGTCAATATTCACTCGATGAAAAAACAACGACGGTTTTTTTGCTGTCTTTTACAGACATATATTTGAATCAGTACAAATATAATATGATAAAATGAGTATGTACATTAAATTGATATTTAGTTCAAGTCAAGAGCGATTTTTTTTACGTAGAAGATGGTAAGGTAAACTCTACATCGATAATATTTTAAGACTATTAAAATAAATATTTTTATTTTAATTACTAAAAAAAACAATAATGGTTGGTATAAATATTGTTTTGTCAATAAAATATCATTATTACTTCATGCTACGACTGCTCAGAAAAATATCTGGTTTTGGATATTAAATACTCATTTTCTATATATATTTTAACGACAATTCTTATTTTAGAAAATAACAGAGAGTGAATAATGTATCTTTAAATAAATAAAGCTTTTCAACACCACAGATATATCACATTATGGAATAATGATAATTTAACAATGTTATTGAATTTAATTTTTACAATTCTTATAATTCTTAAAACACTGATTTATAAAATCATGATCGGTTTTTGTATGTATTAAGTTTTTTTAAAACAATATTTATATCTTTAAAAGGAATAGGCAAATAAAATAACTATAAGTTAAGAAATCGGTTTTCCTACACCACATTTCCAGAAAAGTTTTCATGGATGAAAAAGAATGTAAACATAAATTTAGAAGTCAATATTTCAAAAACTTTTATTCGTGATGAAGTCAAACATCCAAGTCTTATTTTTAGTAATTTTGTTAAAGGAAACCGAGACTCTTTGAAAATTAAACAAATTGAATGCACTCAATATCGATAAGTTAGATAATTAATGTCAGACGTTTTTTTTTGTTTAAATCAAGTTATAAAAACGGACGAAACTCTAATATTACAACAATGTAATTCGCTAAAGTCAATGGTTGTTTAACCCATTACCTGCCAGATTTTTTCCCCCGCTTTTTTTGCAATATATGTGTTCTTTTTTACTGAAAAATAGGTTTGGTAAAATATTTTGACGAAAAAATCACTTTACCCCCATAAAAAGTAAGTTTTTATAAATGTTCCCAAATGGGGATCATGGCATATGGCGTGTAAAAAAACATATACATATTGAATAGTCAAATTTCTTTTTTCATAATTTTGTTATATTTGATTGGACAGTTATTCATTCAACTATGTCGTACTGTGCCCGTAGCAGTAATATTTCTATCACTTAACAGTCTCATTAACTCAAAACTGATAAAAAAAGTTATCGAAATAAAAAAAAATGGTTGGATAGATTATCGATTTTAGAAATATTTCTCATTATGACCGACGTGCCTAGTCCCATTTCTTGGTAATCTCCCTCTTGTATTCCTTGATATAATTCAGCATAGAAGCAATATCCAGTATTGCTAAAACACATTGCTCATTGCTTGAATCCAAAACGTATAGGTTTTCGTCTTATAAATTGTTTGAAATAAAGATGGTCATAATATCGAATTATTTGTTCATCGATACTAATATTTGTAGAAAAAACTCCAAATTTCAGAAACAGTTTGTTCATCATATCAAGTAATGGACCAATTTAAAAAAAATGTCTGTACATTGCTTCTAGATTAATTCGGCATTGTCATTGAAGTGTAAATTTCTTTATATCTCCAAATATCGGTTTCGTGACAAACATTTCCTTACACATTGAATAGATAAACCTCGTCCTCGCACCGGTACATTTGTTCCTGGGGTAAAGAATGATATCCAGTTAGCAATAAAACCCCTAAAAAAATTCTTAGACAGTCTGGTGAAAAAATTGAATACCATGGCGGTTATTTTGGGATGCATACAATGTACTTTGTTTTACTATATGTTCCATTATATTTTCATCAAATAATGTCTCAAATACTTCCACATGAGATTTTCCTTTCAGAATTTGTACTATATTTTTCATATTGCTTAAAATTTCATCATCTTGTCTCATTTTTTTTTGAAAATTCTGGTCTTATATTTTTCCAAAGCGATTAGGATTTTTTAATTTTAGATTTAGATAAGGAGATCTTCTGAATTTATGAAGGTGATGTACTTTCATTATTTTTTCCCAAAGTGGAAGCTTCTATTGGTAGAAAGCTTGAATTAATTTCGACTCTGCCTGGAACATCTTTTGGCTAAGTGTCTTCTGAAATAATGTCACTGATTTCTCTTATATCTGACCGACGGTATAGGGTGGATGTTCAACAAGGTCTATCTCAGGATCTGATTCTTCATCATCCATAAAATTTGGATCATTGACTATTTATTCCAATTCAGAAAGCAAATAAAATTTTCTCGTACGCATATCTAAAAATTAGTAAAAAATAAAATAAAGCACATGTATCAAATATTTTACACGGCATCCGCCATGATCCCCAAATGGGAACATGCGATAAAACAGTAATAAAATTGACTGCGATATTTAATTTATTTATAGCTAAGCATTAACATTTACTATAACCTGTATATTAGTCATGAGCGAAATAACAACTTAAAATTTAAAGAAACAATACAAAAAATATATTATACAAAAGTCACATTTTACCTTTTTGCGATTTACCTTAAAATTTTAACTTTTAGCACTTATAACTCTTATCTTATAATGCTATTGCAAATTATTTTCTGTGAAGATGGTGCTACAGACTCTTCTGAACGTAACTGTGTTACTAGTAAAAATATTCCAGCAAGTACTACCAACTGCAGAGCAATAATAGTCGCGTACCCCAAATGGGGATCATGGCAGGTAACGGGTTAAAAGAAAAACACTATTTTATAACAATCCTTTATTTAATAAAGATTAGGAGCGATTTTACTCGTGATGAGTAAAAACGGTCTGAATCTTTCATAAATACTGTGAAATTTGTACATTTTTTATACAATGCCTTTCAACCAAAAATTAACATTGAACACGTTAAAAATGGTGAATAGTTGTTTTATAAATGTTTACACAAACTTGATTTACTTCATTCAAATTATTTAAAATATTTTTTTCACAGTTCAACAATAAACTGAAATATTATTATTTGCCGAGTCATATTCCATGCAAACTCATTTTGAGTTAAGAAACAAGTTTTTTGGTCGCACACAGTGAATACAGCCACCCCATTCTTGTTTGTAATTTTGCACAAACTCTCGTGTGAGACTCTTCTTATATAAACGTCAGTGTAATGTGGATTCTCTGGGGGTTTACTGGCTTCGCCTAAATTAAACCAGAAGAATTATTGTCTCTTATCGTTTGCAGATTGCAGGAGGAACGTTATTGTCGAAAATGTTAATGAAAGGAAATGTCTTTATTCGGATATTTTGTTTGTACACGACAAAATATTTACCATTATTTTTAATGTCATAATTGCTGAAAAAGAAAATACACAGCTTAAAACAAGTAATAATGTTGATACATATAAACTGTTTTGAGAATATACCGTGATTTGACTGGTGATAGTGACACCCACACGTTTGAATTGATTGATTTGTAAACAAATCTCTCTTTGGCCGCGATCAAGAGTGAGTGGGGTAAGTAAAAAGTAAAAAATATGAAATTCAACAGCTATAGATACAGACGTGAATTAAAAAAGAGTTTAAAAAAACATACACATAATTAGATATTATGTGTATGTTTGATATAAATTAACTAATTAACTATTTATAGCAGGGTGTCAAGTGCGAAGTTAAAACTCTTTTATTAATATGTCCGTGGTTACATGTGATATCTTTTATGTTGCTTTATCTGAATTATTTAATTTTATTCGGTATTATAATATCTATTATTTTTTTTTAGTTTTTTTAAACAGTATTGTATATAATATGTAAAAGGTACGATTGAGAAGTGCGAGTCCAATAAATATTAAGTTTTAATAAAAAAACTTACTACATAGATTAAACATCAACATCATTTTAATGAATAAATAATACTTTTAAGGTGTTCCCTGTCAATACTTGGTTACTTTACTTTTTATTAGAATAAATAATAATGAAAAGTATTTTACAAGTGAGTACTTGAAATTGTAAGAAAAAATAGATGAGCAATCCTAATAATAAGAACTTGTAAAAAGAATAGGTTACATTGCTTCAATTTAATACTTTATTAATTGCTCTGTCAAGCTGAGTCTACTAAATGGATCGGCTTAACAATGTATCAAAAAGTTGGCGTTCAAGTAGATATACTCTTAACACCAGTAATAAAACGCCGTGCTCAGCTTACTTGTTTGTGATTTATCTCATCGGCGCTTTTAAATGTTTCATAAAATGTTTGAAAGTGGTATAAGCTATCTTGCGATCTGGCAGATTCCCTGTTCGCAGACAGTCTTCACGTGGCAGGTTAACAATTCCTCGGTTTTGTTTGCTTTCCGCACACCATTCTGTTCTATACACTGCACCGCTACTGTAGAGTCAGTCTATGGGTTAAAATAAACACGTCGTAAACATTTTCCTCGACTTAAATGATAGCAAAATAATTAAATTGACTGAGACTACGAAACGAACATATTATAAGTATAATAGTTTATGTTAAAAAATGATATTAAACTTAATGAAGTATATTATTTGTAACTGGTTATATTACGATTTTTCCGATATAACAAAGTTTATCTCTTTTTTGTTATTAAAAGTCCAATACTATAATATAAGTCACCATCTCTGTTTCAAGTCCAGGAATATATTATTTTAATGAAATTATGACATTCACATAAGATTTCAGGTCCATGGTGTAGTGGTCAACATCGTTGGCTTCCGTGACGGATGTCATGGGCTCTAATCCCAGTACGAACAGCATTTTTTCAATCGATTTATGTTCGAAAGGATTACACTTTGAAGGTGATTGTTGTCAATTTTCACTGAAGAAGTAATATAATAATACAAATCTTATATAGAGGAGTAGAATATATGACAAGTGAAAAAGCTCCAAATCAATATTTAAAATTATTGAATTGTTACAGAATGTGTGCTTTAAATTTTAAAATTATCAGAGAAGCTGCACATAACTAATAATCTTCAATAATAGTTTACGTAAATATAACAAAAACATTAAATTAATTGCTTTTCGGATACAAATTATTTTTTAAACGTTCATTGTTAACATAACTTATCAAATATTATATGCAGGGGTGGGCTGGAAGGGGTTCGGATGGGCTTGCGCGAGCCCCTTGTTAGATTTTTACTAAAGCCAGCGACCCCCATGCTGATTTTAGAGAAAACATTTTTTTTTTAACCATATATATAGGATATGGACTCCTAATGGAGTTTATCTCAACAGAAATGTTTCTACGAGAACTGCTTGTTACTCAGTTACTCAGCGTCACTTTTTCCAAAGAGAGTAGGAATATAAGGAAAGGTCTAGGACAGGACTAGTGGTTAGCTAATCGCTGTCGATACACCCCGTTTATAGGATAGAATAGGTGAGAGGGGGGAATTCAAGACATCACATACATCCATGCATTTGAGCAGAAATTCATAAATCGATTGAAAAATCAATTTATAAAACTGCTCGTAGTGGGATTCGAGCTCGTGCCCTCCGTAGCGGTAGCCAACGATGTTGACCACTCGACCACACAGGCGTCAAACAATATTCTTAGATCAAATTAGTATATATCTGCAATTTCTGATGTATATTTTATCTATGACGGCTTCAGTATACAGCACACATTTGTACATTTTTAGCCTTTTAGATTGATAAGTTTACGGTAAATTGCATATTGTTACATATTATATGTGTAATAAAAATAATAAAAGATTCTTAGTACTTTTTCCACATAAAATGTATTTAATCAGGACCGGTTTCGCTCATCACAAGCATTATCAAGTGATAAGAAAAATATATAAACGGTGCTATTTATACAAATTAAATTGAAATAAAAGTTGTAAGCAACTACTAAGAATGAAAAGGATTTACAAATTACATTATAATTACATATCCTTTTCATTGCTAGTAGTTGCTTACACCTTTTATTTCAATTTAATTTGTATAAATAGCACTGCTTATATATTTTTCTTATCAGTTGATAATGCTCGCGATGAGCGAAACCAGTCCTGATCAAATAAATTATGTGTGGAAAAAGTACTAAAAATCTTTTATTATTTTTATTATAATGTCATTCCACCAAGTATTGACAGTGAACACCTTAAAAATATTATATGTGTATTAAGTAACAATCGATTGCTTATAAAAGTATTGAATATAATTGTATAGGAGTGATAAAAAAATCACTACTTTCCCAGAACATCGAGAATGGCATATGTGAATATTTGTTTTGATAAAATATTTGCAAACGGTGAACAGCTCAAAATGTATTGTTTTACTATTCAAAATAAGTATTCGCTGTACAAAGCTAATAATATAAAATGAGCTTTAAATTACTTAATACAACTGTTCAGAAAGTTAAAACTGTGCTGAATATTTACTTCGAAAAAGTCATGATCTGGTTTTGTATCCCTGATTTAAATGAAAGAGGCTTTCTCACTCAGTCTCATTCGGAGGCATACCATTCGTAAGCGCTTCTCGCTGTTTATAGCCTTATAATAGTTATTCCATGATATTTCAGGGCGCATTTCACGTTTACTTTGGCGGTTCGTGGATAACTTTCTATTTATATACCAAACCATAACTGAACGCATTTAAAGTTACTGATGTAAAATAGGGATATTAAAATGACGTTTTGTAATTTTCAGATAATTTGATGGCGTATCTTTACCAATATGATCAAAGAGATATATTTTTTTGTACCGTCTTTAGTAAACTCAAAAATAATATTTTATAATGTGTTTCTCTGAAAAATAGCAGCATTTCATAGATTGAAAATGTCTTTTTCGTATTACTGTAATTTTATTTAATTTTTCACTGGTGTTAACACCATGCAATGTTTCCTCTAAGAGGAAAGGTTAGCTGCGCGGGAAAATGCAACAAATGCGCGACATAGTTTGACATATTTGATTAAAAAAAATGTGTTTTTTTCGTGTTGGTTTGTACAATAAAAAATATTTTCATTTGATAATTTATGAATAAGTGTTTACTAATAAGTGTATTAAAAAACAAGCAAAATTACATAACTCAGTCGTTATCAGCGAGTAACCAACATATTTTAGAAATTTATTTAAAATTTCCCAGTTTTTCACATCGTCCATTGCAACGTTTTTTTTTTTATTATATAGTCAAATTTAGATATTTTTTTTGTTCTAATAATATTTATATGTTTTATTTTGAATAAATTATCCAAATGTTCTATTTATTATTTATTTAGCTTAATTAAGGTTATCCCAATTTATAAAATTAATATTTGAATACTTGTGTTGGAGTGCGCGCCAATCCGGAATGAGTGCGCGTAGGGTTTCAAATTGTGCGCGCAGCTTAGATGGAATATTGACGACATGTACAACATTTATTAGTTTTTTTTAATCAAAAGACTTAAAACTAATAATCTACCACTGCCATTTAAAATTGAAAAAATATCTATATACAATCATTATCTATTGCAAGTTTGAGGACAAATCATTTGAAATAACCAAAAAAAAATGCAATATTTTTATGTGTTACAAAAAAGTAGTTTTACTGTAAAATTTAAATATGACGTTCGATTTGAAATGTTAATATTTTTTGCCTACCCTGTGAATGACGCAAGCCAACACACAGCAGTAGTAATAGGTTTACGGACTGGCGAAAGTAATTTTGATGAGTGGATGGCGAGATGCAAGGATTACGTACCTACTTGAGAACTGCACGTTTATATGAACCCATTCATTCATTCTACCTCATAACTCATTTCTTTGCTCAAACGTTAGAGTACCTCCTTTATTCGTGAAATATTACAAAACTATTCAAAAAGAATTTTTTGTACTTACTATTAACCTTTTCCCAAATTGTGAGAATTTTTTGCCGTCGTACAGTATAATGTTTTTTTTTCATGATATTATACATTGAAAAATATTTAAATTTAAATTTTGTAACAAAAACCTATTAAATTAATACAAATTAAATATTTTTTTTATGGTAAAAATGACAATAAATTTACCTATGATAAATAAACTTCTTTTCTAAGCCGTTTTCTAATACAAAAGTTAGTCATTTTATTCAATTTTTGAGAAAGTAATCTTGTGATTATTCATAAAAATAAACAATTATGTTCACGAGATTGTTATTTAATTATTTTGATATATATAAGAAAGTATGTTTGAAAGCATGAAATGTTAAAATTCCCACCAACACAACTCTTCTGAAAAAAGAGCGCTTAAATTTATTACTGATACGTTTTCAGCCTTTGAACATTTCCCAAGAAGACAAGTTGAGCGATTGGCAAACAACCAGCCCTCAAATTTTTTTTTCGTTGAGATTCTCTAGGTGAAGTTAATATGCTGTGCATTGGGAGCGGATAAGACTGAACAAAAGTATTTTAGATTTTTGTCATCATGTTAGAACCAATAATCCTAAGGTGGAACATATGGCCCGTAGTGGAGTTTATCTCGACACTCATGTTTTTTCACGAGGACAGGAATGAAAGACAAGGTCTAAGAAAAAACTAGTGGTTAGCGTATAGCTCTCGCTACGCCAGGTTTCTATGGCTCAATTTCGATGATAGATACAAATGACTATTTTATAAGTGAACAAATGTTATTGATTAAAAAGTATTCTCGTTATACTTTGCTTAATATTTTGTTTTAAAATTTAATTTAATTTGTAGAAAAAACCTAAAAGTAAAGTACCTACAAGTAAATTATTTTTTTACAATACATTGATACCCCATTCGTCGATATCATAAAATGAAAATAACTATTAATGTTTGTTTTTCAAGAAACCATTTAAAATATTATTGTTGACTTAAGTATTTCCGTGCGTCTTGAACTCTGTAAACTTTTGTTAGAAAATTGTACAAGGAAAACCGAAAAAAATATAAATTGAGAAATGATAAAGCATTATTAACGCTAAAGCAGTTCCGCTCGGCAGATTGTTGGGTTTTGGCAAATGACTTGAAAAACAGACAGTGAAAAGTTTGTACCCTACCCGAGGCTTCATTGATTGTTGTTATCTCAGGAAGTACGACAAGTGAGCAAATTGATTTTGCCCCCTAGAATGGAACGGGCGACAGGAACAGGAAGTAATGGGGGAATAGGTGGGCGGACTTAATGTAATACCGAGAAAACTCCACTTTGAAAATGAAATTTGAAAGTGCAAGGAATTAATTCGGAAGGTAAAACATTTTATGATTTTGATTTCAATATCGCAGACTATTAAAACGGGTTGTTTTAAGATGTAAGACTAATTTAAACCGTAAAATCAAAGGGAATGATTGGAGTAGACATATTAGAATAAATCTCTTCTTTTTAATTTCAGATATTAAATTAAATACAGTGTAAAAGAAGATTTATTCACATTATGAATATAAAAATAATATTCTTTTAATGGTTTTTTTTTATAAATTGTTAAATTAGCTACTAGAATATTATTTTTGAAGATTTGAGAACTGTTTAAGACATTTCAAATTTTTACTATTTAAATGAAAAAAAATGAAATTATATTTAACTTCTAATGTCTATAGAATTTTTATTTTGAAATGAAATAGGCAGATCAGATAAATATTAGATTTGCATAATAAACATACTTAATTCGTTTGAAAACTTATATGAACCAAACTTCTTTTCTTTGTTTTTTTTCCTTCAGATATTACTTATAAAACACAATCCCTAATAGCTACAAAAACAATGAGACCAAATGTTCCAACCAGTAGTCGAGCAAGAGTACTTTTTCCTCTCATTGAACATTAAAAAAATTAAGAAGAAAGAATCCGTGTTGTAAGTTTTTTTTATAACTGGTATATCAATCAGTCATTCTGGTAGAGGATGGCAAAGAAACCACTATGCCCATTAATGATAAGCGTAAAAACAAGAACAGAAAAAAAAACAATTACTTCTAACGTAATCCGTAGAACTTAAGAATTGTTGTGTAAATATGACGACGTAATGTACTTACCCACCGTTTGATAAAAGCAAAGCGTTGAGTATCGTAGTTCTACTTCGGTGTATGAAGGCGAGCACTTAGTAATAACTTTCTAGTCTGCCCTAAAACAATGCCCACCACTTGTCATAATTACAGACGAAGGATGTGTTTTGTAATACGAAGGTGTCAACAACTGGTTCTCTCAGCAGGCTCGGCGTCGGTGACGGTGTCAGCGAGAAGTGTCGCGGCGTGGGCGGCCTGTGTGGGCGTGCTGAAACCTTTTACGCCCCGCCCTACGTCCCCGCTCTAGATTTCGCCTTACATCTCTGCCGCCTAAGATACATTCCGCTCAAGACTTTGTTGTTAATCGACGTGGAAGCAGACGAACTCTAAGATAACAATAAAAAATAAATATATTAAGTAACATCAAGCGTTTCAGTAAATAATATTCATAAGACGACAATAAATTTGCTGTCTGTACGCTGAGATATTGATAAATGAAAATTAATATATATTTAAAAATAAATAAATAATATGAGTTGGAAATTTATATACCGACGAACGGTTGATTTAAAAAATATTTTTTAGCTGTATAAAGGTCAATGTTTGGCACGAGTCATACATTATATAAAGCAAACAATAACAAAATATAATATTAATGAGAGATTAATTATAATCGTTAACAATTCTTGTATCACCCATCTTTATAACTGTTGTTGTATAATTATTTTTTCATATTATTTAAAAAATATTTAATAAAGGAAAACTTATACAATATAAAACTATATTACGATTTTAGTTAAAGATTATATGTACATATATTCAGTACATATATAATGTTCTTAATCTTAGAAGTAAGTTTAAATTCAATACAAACTCTTAAAATGTACTCAACTGAAAAAGTCAGAACTGTCGTTGTTGCTAAAAAAGTTTGCTTATTAAGTAGACTTGATGAATTCGAAAGAAGTCGATCGCAAGCAAAAATAGTGTTCCACATGAAAATGTAAGCTTTCGAAAATTTGGGTGATTTTTGTATTCTAGATTCAAGTGATTTACATCTGGAGAGAATGCTGAAAAAGGATTGAGAAAAGTGTTCTTAGTGAACGGGAGGAAAGGAAAAATGGGGAAATAATCGATTGAAACGTTTGCCTTTTCACTTAACTCCGGATGAAATCCGTTTTATGGCGTCTTCTTTATCACCGGCACTTCCTCGAGTTACATTCGAATATGGAGAAAAAGGCTTTATACTTTTCCGTGCACGCGCTGCCAGATCAGGTAAATGGTTTCTGTTACAGTTCGCATACTGAGCGGAGTTGGAATGGGTTTTCACATTAAATTTTTCCTACGACTCAATGCCAACTTGTATACATCCAAAAAAAAAACTTACTTGAACACATTGGATTCTTTAAGTCAGCAACTATGTAGTAAAAGAGATAGATTTTATAATACCGATTCCTAAAAAATATTTTTTCAATTTAATTTTTAATTTTCATTTAACGTTTTTCAAAGATTTTTAAAAATAAAAAAATCTTTTAAGTATATTTAGCATAATTAAAAAAATAAATGGTTTTCTTAGTTGTAAAATAATTGGTATGGTATCTGATGCTGCCAAGCAAGTAAGATGGTGGGCAATGTACACAATATTTAGTTATTTATTTCGTGTGTAAGATTGTTTAATGTATGCATTTGATAAAAAACGCTTAAATTTATTCAAATTCGTTTAAAAAGGTATTGATATAAAAAGTCAATAGATTTTTCTTTTGGATTCGAAGAAAAATATGTCATAATTCCCCCCCCCAAATTAAGAGCTTATTTCAATTAAAGTGATTCATAGAAATTTTATGGATTTCAAAAATTACATTTTTATCATAATTGTATGACCCACAAACCTACATACAGTCCTCTTTTTACGCGATTTTCTCATTCTAACGCGATTTTTACGCTAAAATGTAATAAATACGTTCAAAAAATTGATTATATTTCGCAACCGACAGTAACCAGTAGCAAATAACTTCTATTTTAAAAAGTGAAATACATATGAATCTGTTTCTTGTTGTATTTAAATATAAAACAAAGAAATAAATGGAAAATTTGTGAAAATAGATCTTTTTTAAGTTAAAGAGTAAACTTCAGTTTTTCATACATTTTTGTTACTAAAAACGTGATATTTTGATTTTTGGATCCAATATATCGCGTTAAAAAAAGATTGGGTGTATATAGAGTATTCTTCAACTTTTAATAAATAGAGCAGTCTAAGCGTCGTAGGCCAGAGGTAAGATCCCTACCTAGTGATGAAGATGATGGATGTGTTATTGCTTTGGTGAAAGATCAGATATTAATATTATTTTAAATTCATGATTCTATTCTGGATAGAAATCATCCCGTTTTATCTCAAATTTTTAAATTTATATATATAAATTTATGAAAATATTACAAACAAGAAGAATCTTGGGATTCAAAAGATAATTCATTTAAAAATAGGGTATCCAATCCCGGAGCCTTTTTCCAATCTCGGGATTTTGGGACAGATTAATTTTCAATCCCGGGATTCCAGAATCGCAGGATTGAGATTAGCTCACCGAGGAATTTTAAATCGTCGTTTTGGTATACTTTTTCCCCGGATTATCTCCAAGACTCGTTTTTTTTTTAGCTCACTGAGGAATTTGAAATCCTTGATTTGGTACTTTTTCCAAATCTTATCTCCGAAAGTCAATTTTTTTTTCCAAAATCCTATCAGTTTTCGGGAAAAAATTGGACGGGATCCCGGGATTGGATACCCTATTCAAAAATATGAATGCGTTTAAATCTCGTTATTAGGAGAAACAATATTTTTGGTTTTTTAAACAATTTATGTTTTTTTTTGTCAAATCATTTTAGTAATAGCCTAGATATTCGTGTGTTTTTCCAACAATTTATATATATTAAATGACATTGAATATTTTCAATCATAACAAAAACAGTGTCAAATCGACCATTTGTAACAAACATAATAAATATGCAGTGTTCTTAATATTAGAAAGAAAGATAGTAATAGTGCTCAATATTACGTTAGGATTTCACTAAAATACTTGGTGGTAAGGCATTATTAAAAAAATAAAACACATTTTTTTTCTTATTCTACTTTTTATATGATAAAGAACTGATGATATAAATTGATGATAATGCTCGTCATTAGCGAAATCGGTCCTGATCATATAAAATATAAATGAAATAAGTGAGTCAAATAGTTTGAAAAAAAATCCAATTTACACGGAGATATTTTTCACACGTTTTGAAAAAAATACGGGCCGTCAATAAAAAATAGAACTCTAAACATAAATATTGTCAATGCGAAACATAGCGATAAATAATCTCTATTGAATAATATCGTTTCGAGAACACTACTTGCTTTTTTGTGTGTCTCCTGTGCCCGGGATGTAATAGGCTTGTTCTTGAAAGTTTTTACGTATATCAGGATCCCTTGGTAAACTTTAATAGACATGCAATAGTAAAGTTAAACTATTATACGCTCGTGAGATGGTACTCCGCTTTTTATTAGCTGCTCGTCTGCAACTGACGTGTGGAGGTACAACTTGTATTCACATGCTAACAAGTTCTAAGGAAAGATACGGGTTTTTATCGGTTATATAATAACTTGTAAGATATTCAAAAAAGTGTCCTAAGAATATATAACATATAAACCAAAATACACATAAGTAATACAGTTTGGTTTGACTGATATTTTAAAATTATAAAAAAAAAGTTTTTTTCTTTTTTAATTAAATTATTAAAAATTAGCCGATAATTTTTGCGATGAGTAATACTGTTACGTAAGAAAAAATGTTTAAATTTATAGAATATAAAAATAGCGCCTTTTCAGCAAGAACTGAAACTCCATAAACGTGATAAACGATTTATTAGTTTTAATATGACAATATTAAAAATTATATTTATTTATCGATTGCAAGTTATTTATTATGTATGTATCTTATAATTAAATTTCATATAAGTTTTTATACAACAAGTCATAACAAAATTTGAAGGGAAAACAATTTCAACGCTATGACTGCTTGGTCAAAATTATCGCGTTTGTTTTAATTCAATTCGCGACCAATGTTAGAAGTGTGTGTTTTAACACAAAGGTGCGAAATTTGTGATTTTTTTTATCCCTTTACTCCTACCTCATTATGATAAGCGTAGATTATGAGCTAACAACATATCTTTTACTTAAAAAACCTTTTTTTCTCGATGATTTTCAAACTGCGTCCAAAAACTTACTATAGAATTACCATTTAGGGAGCAGACATTAGAATGAAGATAAATCTTATTAAAATTTGCATAATATTATTGATTACTTAGTAAATACAGTGATCACCCGCTAAATGTGATATGTCCTTATCCGTAAATGCTAATTGACTCCAATGCATTTTATTGTTTGGATTAACAAAACAGAAAGTTTACATGAATTTTGTCATTAACGGCCCGAGCTATTTTTCACACTTCACAAATTAAAGTGCACGAATGAACTTGAACCGAGGATAAAATCGTTTGTATTAAAAAACAATTTGCATATTATTTATTGTACAATTTAAAGTTTTTATTAATACTTTTAATTTTTGTAAATCCATGTCCACTGCCAATGTGCAGCATGTGGCCACTCTAATGGATGTATATCAACAGAAGTTTTTCTACGAGAAATTTTTGTTACTCAACCTCTCTTTTTCAAAGAGAGTAATAGGGATAAAAGGATAAGACTAAGAAAGAACTATTGGTTAACTAATTGCTATTGCTACAGTTATTGAAGGATTGGTAGGATCGGAGGAAATTTTTAGACATTGCAAACACCCATATCTTCAAACAGAAATCGTATTGGGACTCGAACCCGTGAGGTCCAGCACGGAAGCCATCAACACTAACTGCTGCGCCATAGATCCCGAAAAATAAAAATACTGTGTATCTTAATTATGTTTAATGAACGTTCAAATTAAATATACAAGATTTTATAATTTTGATATTAAAAGAATGTATATGTCATGTCAAGTAACAAGCTATTAATAACTATGTTGCCTGTAGAAGTTTCAATGGAATCCACTTTGTCACAATTTATTCCTTGGTTTGTCAGAAAACCCTTCATTTAGAAATTCAAGTCAAACCTACGTCAGCTCTTTAGTCAAATGCACAAAGATCCTACTTGTGCTGAATACGTGTACCCTTCATTCAAATGATTCATAATATGTCAACACATGCAACCTTCCTGACAGTTGTCAAGTATTGTTTTCACGTGACAAATCTCGGAATCATAAGTATTTTAAGTATTTAATGTAACACAGCGAGGGAACAACAAGCTATTTCCTTATAATAATAAAAAGTTTGTCTATATTCAAATAAACTTAATCCCCATTTGATCATGGTGAAGAAAATTAAGCAAAGAAATGTCCACGATTTGATAACTAAAATAATCAAACGATATTATTCAAAATAGTATATGTATATGTATACACAAGAATAATGTTGACAGTTATCATAATTCTGTCAACCCTAGGGAGGTTAGGAGGCATCTGATTATTCATATAGTTATCTTAATTATACTCAGCAATCATTTTTAAAACATTAATGACTTTTTCTCGTTGTGCTGCTTCGTCATCGGGTCGTGCGTTGAAAACGGATAATTTATTTTTGACTTAAAAAAATTCTTATTCAATAAATGTTTTTTTATCTAATGTTGAACAATATTATGGTTTTAATAATATGCAGAAAATGTAGAGTAATGAAAAAGTAGTGAATGAACACGAATACAATTAAAAATAATATTTTATTTTTGTCGGGTTTGTGGTTGAGTTACCAAATATCAGTACGGACAATTTTATAAATTGATTTATCAATCAGTTAACAGACTACTGTTTGAAAGCATGGATGTCTGTGTAGCTTACAACAAACAGTCAATTACACTTTTCCTATCATTAAAATAAAACAAAGCAAAAGTAATAAAACAAGTACTAAAAAACTATTACCTTCATAAAAAAGAAACTAAACAACCGAAAAGAAAAAATCTGTTGAAATAAACTCCACTAGAAATTCAGATACTCTACACTGAGAGTCGACATAGTACCAAACAATCCATAGGTATGTAGGTAATATTATTAGTTAAATCACGATCAGTTGATTCGAGAAAGTCAGTAAATACGGTCAGTAATCACACAAATTTGACACGAGTCCATTTTTTTAATATCATAGTTGCGTATCATGAGTCTTTAATTTAAGGGTAGATTTCTTTTTTCGCTGATCTGTCATTATGTATGACAGGCATAACTAGCTGTTATTTAATCATTTGGCCGTAGCCAGTGTTGGTCACCAGTCATTTAGATTTTCTTTTTTGTGAAATTTCTATTTTGTCCGTTTATTTTGTTAATTGAAAGAGTAAATTGATAATTGGGACACATCACACAAAATATAAAAAGTACTCAGATTGAATGCGTTATTTGAATTAGTGTAACAGTCGTTAGATTCTTTAAAAACTTATTTTCGATTTATTAAAAAAATATGGTCGCCCTAACCGTAATGTATTTTTAGCAACACTATTATTACAAAAAAATCAGCACAATAAATAAAAGCCTACCCCTTTCCCTTGGAGTAAAGTTAAGTTCTAATATTTTGTATAAATATGAAACGTTCCCAAGTTTCTAAGACGGGCTTTCCATAAGAAATAGTGTTTCATTGTTGGGTGTGACGAGTTAATTGAATGTCAAAATGAACTCGACGTTCTTTAGAAGTATTTTTTAGTATCGTAGTAAATTTGATTTATATTGCATACATATAAGATTAAATATTTATTTTCATCATAAAGCACACTCTATTGTGAAAAAACCAGTAAACATTGAAAGTGATTGTATTATTAATGAGTCAATATTAATTGATGAGTTAAAAATATTTATGTGTGGAATGCTGTATTTTGAAACAAAAATTTAGAAAAACAGATCTGAATAATAGATCTATTTTTACAACGTACAGCTGCTGTAAGCGAAAAGTAAATTCAGTGGGCTAGTCTAACTAATCGACAGACCGATTTAAAAGTAGGAATCTATTGATCACACTCCAACAGAATTCTTAAGTGACATGGCTGTCTATGTAAATTGAATGTAAAATTTTCAGATGCGCAATACCTAATATTAAAACTAAAAAAGTCAAAAGAATTATTGAAAATGTGTTTTTCAACACGTCAAAAGGGTTAACAAATCTAATGTTTTTAAGATTTAATAAGAGGGAATAAATTATTATTGAATTTGAATTTTTATTCAAGATTACAAAACTGCGTAAGAAAAATATGTTTAAAAAAAACAACTGGAAAAAATGCTCTCAAAATTAGTATAATTGGCTTAATACTGAAGTTAATTTAAAATATCGTTAAAAGTGAAAATATATCAAATAAACACTTTTATTGACAGTGTTGTAAACAATGCCTTTTGGAAATGTTCCAATCACCTTTAATGTGTATTTTTAAATCTATATGAACTAATAGTTTCAGTATGTGTATCAAAATAAAGAAAAAAACGCAAAATTAAAAAATACAAAAAAAACATTCGTCAAAAAATTCTCTTACCAACAAAAGTGTTTTTTATTTTGAAAAAGGAATAAGAAAAATTGTTAAACAGAAATTTAAACGGCGTTCAGAAATTTATTTTACACGGAGCTTCATTAACTACATGTAAAACATTTGCAGATAATAAAAGGTCTTTGCATTAATGTAAATAACCGTAGAAAGGTTAACTCAAAAATTGTACCTTGAATCAATATTATGACAAATGTAAATATTTAAACTCGCTTTCATAATACCAACCCCAGTTAAAGTGTTGAAATTTCAAAGTAAAACGATATAATATATTTATATATATAAATATATATATATATATATAAAATAAACACACGTTTAATCTACGGATAAACCGATTGATATGGTCGGCGCATATTGTATATTTACTGAAATATTTGAAACAAAAATTTCAACTAAAGAATCTTTACATGCATACTATTAAGTATCTTCTATTTAATTTTAAATCGCCTCGACATTCGAGAAAAAGTAAGCGATAAAAGGATTTTTTATCGACATAAATTTGCACTTCACATTTTCATAAATTATGTATATTCCCCATCCCCTCCCGTGTCAAAATATTTTTCATAAAGGCGTCAAAATACTAACGGTTTTATTTTTTAATGTGATGTGGAAGCTGACAACGTCAAGGTGGTTGTCTCAAACACACTCAAACAATTTAAATGAACCATATCAAAATCACAAGCTTTTACAGTGACAAATTAATATTTTTTCAGGCTTTATTTATACTCCCGGACAAATAATGTGTTTTCGAAGTGTAATTAATTTTGGTGGTGATATTTAATTTGATTTTCTTCTTTAATACAGCGAAAAAAAATATATTTGGGACGCGTTCAGTAATTTATTGTAATTATTTTATTTATTTATTTGTCTTAATGTTCATTGTGTACAAAACAATTTAAGAATTTTTTAATGAGATGAGCGTAATTTTTCATCTATCTTGTATAAGTTGTTTTTGTCATCTTTCATGTAGCCGACTCTCTAACTCTAACTCTTTTGGGAATCCGTCCTACTCGGTGACCATATCAAGAAATTCTGGATTTACAATATCAATGTTCCCATTATTTCTCATCCACCTCATATCATATCTTGCAAATAAATAATAGAGAAAGTAAATAACTTACTGCCCCCTATTTTATAAACGTATCCTTTTATCCGTTCCCCTAATGAAGATAAGGTTAAGCATCTTACTTACAACTTGTTATCGTTGCAATAATCTTTGTCATGTTTTTTTTAAGAAAGGTTTTTTTAAATGTATCAATTAATGTTTTCAGTTTTAATTTTGATATTTTTTTGAAAGTTTAAATTTGAATCATAAGTATAATTTATGTTATTAGTAATTTAAGTATCTAAAACTGTATCATAAAGAAAGCTCATTTTCTTTATATGAAAATGGAACTAGATTTTTTTTATATAAGTGGACAATTTGGGTCTCTCGAAGAAAGAATCATTGTCGCGTCCCAAACAATGTATATACATATCTGCATAGGGTACCTCTCTGAACATAAAAACTAAGGCAAGATATTGGGGGCGCGCTGTTTCCATGAGACATGGAACGATACAGAAATATTGAGAGGAATCTTTCAAAGCCCTTCTGATTTATGATGTATGAATATTTACTGAAATTAATTTACTTTCAAGTCACTATTATTTAGAAAAAAATGATTAAAAGTATCTTGCAAAATCAATATTTTGCAGCCAAGATTTTTTTGTAAATAGTCTTACATTGAAAGTGTTTTTTTATTTGATTTTGTAATCTTTTAAAATGATTCAGAATACATTTGTTCAGTGGTTTATTTGCTTGATAGGAAAATTTTTATCAAACATATTTTTAATTGCTGTTAACAAATATAAAGTTACTATTAAAAGTTATCCAAATTTTTAACCCTTTTTTTGTTTCTTATTTTTTATTATGACTTGTGATTGCCCCGATAACATCACAAGAATGTTTCAAGGTTAAAGAAGATTTTTTTATTCAAAATAATAATCAATGCCAAAGAGAAAGAGAATAATTTGTAATTGTATTGAAATAATTACTACAATTTCAACATAACAGCAAATTGAAACAATGCGCACCTGACTCGGTAACAGTCTCAGGTGCACTAAATAAACCTCTTATTTTGAGCGAATGTAAACGATAGTCGTCAATAGAGCCTCCGCTCCATTCTCTTAGGGCGCTATAATAGTTCACCCCTGGAAGGCGTGGGGTGAAACTTTTGAAGGCTCGAATGCGAAGCGGGGCACTCCGCTGTGGTGAATCGTAAATATCTATTTTATTGGTAGCACAAAGACGTTCAATTGTTTAGTCGGATGAGAATTGCCCACAATGTCATTCGCTATTAAAAGAAACGGAAACGTTAAAGCCTTTACGTCTAGAATAGGTAAGAGTAAGTGTTTATTGGTTTTAGACGTTCCATTTTTAGTATTACAGAGACATATTAAATGAAATACTAAAGATGTTGTAAATCATGTAGAAAATATCAGGCTTAATACTATAGTGATGCGTTGTTATTATTACTAAAATTATCTTAAAATCATTGGAAAAGTGCTCTAGACTAACGTCGTCTCAGAAAAGAAAGCACAATAGCATTTTTTATTAAGTGGGTGTAGATTATTTAACAGGAGAAATGTCTGATATAAATAAGTGTTGGAAAATAAACAATCAACCTAAATGTATCAACAAACTAAATATAAATTTATTTTAAATAAATATTTTTAACGTTGTACGTAATATTACACAAATCTCATGTTTTGTGATTTAACTTTGATTTAGTCTTTTTATGTCTAGAAGAGAAAATGTTCGTCACATAAAATGATACATTTTTAATCACTTTTAAGGTTCACTGTCAATACTAGTGGAAAAGTATTTATACTCTTTTTTTCTACTCTTTCCACATTTATAAATGTAAAATAAGTACAAATACATACGTTGAAAAAGAAAAATCAATAGGCGGTGTATACAATTAATAAAATGACTGTATCAAAGGTAGAATATAATATTTTTCAATTCAGTTCTAGTAAGTTTATTAACTACCCAAGAATAAGAGTTAAATAAACTTTCTTTTAAAAATAAACATCTTTATGTAACTACTTACATAGTTTCCTCCTGCGTGTCTTTTCAAAGTGAGCAACGCGACGCTAAAACTATTTGGCAATTTAGTTAAAGTTACTTTATCCGTGTCATTTTCACAAACAACATTCAACTTTATCACTGAAAAAAGTTTTGACATTTTATGAAACGGAAAGCATCAAATAGCTTATTTGCTGAAAAACCATGTTCAATAAATAAATACTCTAGGGTGCAAATTATTTAATTTTAACTTTGTTTTATTGATAAAAAATGAATGATTGGTATAAAGATGTTTTGAATATTAATTTGAGTACATATGATATATGATAAAACCAGGTTTTTGAAATCCAGCGACGAAAATTCACATTATTTTGAAATTAGTTGTTAGAAAAATTGTTCACAGCTATGAATGAATATTCGTGACATCCAATGGAAAGAATAAGATACAATTTTCAATCGCATAAAAGTACAATTTGAATTATAAAAAAAAATAAGCAGAAATAAAATTTATAAGACAAATTCATAATTAGGAAGCGAAAGTATTGGACAACAAACAATCGTGTGGGACGTGTGGGAGTTTGTCTTTAATTTTTTTTTGTCAATAATTTTGTTAATGCACTAGATTCATAGCAGTTATCAATAAAATAGATACTTTTTTATGTAAAGTAAATTAATGTTCTCTCTCAGAAATCACTAATTTAATCAGTATGTGATTACGTAATTTTGAATTGGTAACACAATTTGTGTTCACTAAGCTTCTAAAAGGTGCAAATAAAAAGAGATTTTTCGTAATGTATGCCAGTACTGGTGACTAAATAAATTATTAAAGTTAATTGAAAACGAAAAGTATATTTAGGTCGTTGATAATTTATGGATGATATAAAAATAATTTTAGGCGAAATATTTAACATGTTTGCAGCTTAATGAAAATTCAATATTCTTCAAGCAGCGAATATTTGGAGGTTTTGATTAAGCTTATGAAGAATTTGCAGTATCCATTACACATTCCGCTTTGAATAAATCTATGTTACGCTTCGTGTAAAGCTTTTTCATGTTATAATTTTTAATAAAGTCCTGTTCTCTCTTAAATCAAAAGAGCAAAACCTATTAACAAAACAGCGAGTGGTATAATACAATAATACTTTTGAATTAAAACGAAACTTTTTTTGCGTCGTTCGAGAAAAAACGCCCGTCAACCTGAAAATTAAATTCAGGCAAAAATCTCATTCTTCTTCAATTAACTTTCGTAAAAGAAAAACAGCTTCAATTTATCACGAGCCTACTTGCATATATCTTCGTTTACTTAAAACGGTATTACCAGACTTAAGTTACCAAAACAGTGTGTTACGGCGTTTCAACATTCGATTCGAGTATCGTATTTCATGTTAGAGAGGGACGCGCTTTCGGAGCCGAATAAAGAAAGAGGGAGAGTCCCGCCTAATTATAATGTGCGAGAAGGCCTTAGACTCCCCTCGCCAACCTCCCGTGGAGTAAAATTAAGTGAAGCCAAGAATTATGAGCAGAACAATATTACTTCACACCGCGACCGGGTGAGAACTCAACGCCATCTCTAGTAATTTATAATCATCATTATTTCATTACATTACATTACATTACAGCCGTTTGTTACGTCACGTTCGCCCAGGTGATGGGAAACTTTGGCTCAGGTGACATTCCTCTGTTCGCTGATGGTGACAGTGACAAACTATTTCTGCTGGCGTACGCCACTTGCTCATTGTTTTGAAGCTTATCGTCTCGCCTTGCGATCGATACACTTTGTTATAAAATTATTTTTAGCTCAGCATGCCCATCAGGTTTCTTTGTTAGTAAATACAGTGCCCAGCTTTTTCTTGTGAGTTTCGACATCTTTTTGGAGAAAATTATTGTACTTATTCAATTTGTAAATTTTTTGTATCCATTTTAAATCTTATGTTATGAATAAATAAATATGTTTCATTTTTGCCACTAACACAATTTTATGTACAACATTGAATCACATCTATATTTGTAGCTCTTAATTCACAACATATTTAAAAGGTTTAACTCTTAAAAGTTGTTTCCTATTATTAACCTAATTTATTGATGCCCAGTATCATATCATACCACTAAATGAAGGAATATTTTGAAAGTAAAAGGTTTTCTTTGGAATTAGAGGCTTTTTTGAATTTTCTGAAGAATAAAATAAAATCTAGCGACAAGGATCGTTCAAAGCTTTATTTAATTGCTGATACTATTTATTTTTTGATTGAAACACATTTAAAATTGTACACTTTATTATTATGAATCATCTAAGTATTTAATCACCTTTCATATATGTGTGTATGATTACTATAAGCTTTCGAAATATTTTTAAAAGTAAGTTTGATTGACGCCATTTTTTGATTAATTGTTTCGACATATGTGTTATAATAAAAATTTTGGACATGTTAAAAAAATAAATCTCTTACTGTAATTAATTCTAATAATGAATTAGGATTGATTTCACTCAATATGAGCAAAATGAACTGGTAATGCTTATCTGATACTCATTATTTGATACTGCTTGCGATGAGAAAAAATAAGTCACGATCTATAAAAAAAAAATGTGAAATTAGTGCAAAAAATGTTTGTTTTTTTTTAAATAATGCATTTACAATAAGAGTTAATAAGTGACACAAAAAAGTTAGTAATTAACATTTGTCGATAAATAATTTTCTGATTGAATTGTAACATTTGCTTTAATATTTAACGGCTTTGTTTTTTTTCATTGTATTTTTTGTTATAAATTAAAAAAAAAAACAGCAAAAAGTACCAGTACTTACTGTAAGTTTGACAAAGGTTTCTAACATCTGTTTTCACTTAAGACTGAATACTAAGTTTGTAACGAGTTACGCTTAACATTTGTTATGTTTCACTTGTCATTGCTTTTGTTCACAGTGTCTACTTTTAGTACGCATAGATATTTAATTATTTACATTAAGAAAAGCCAGCATAATACAACACACTGTACTATACGCGAATAGTTCAAGGACTCAAAAGATATTTGAGAAAATTTACTACATTAAATAATAGCTTTATTTTAATATTATCGTGTACAAATTATTTCAGTTATCATGCATGTTACGTACATGAAAATTAGTTTTGAAATATCTTATTATATATACAGAAAATAGCACAGTAAAACGTTTATAATTTATTTAAAGAATAATCTGACTGGATAAATGAAACAGTTTGAAAATGAAATGTGTAATTCAATTTTTATCAATGTAGCATAGTATAAAAAAAGCACCACGTCACGTAGCAAATACATTTATAATTAAACTTGAAAAAGGTAAGCCAGTTCAGATTAATTTAGATTTGAGTACAATTTTTGAAAATTAAAAACGACATTTAAAAAAGATGCTGAAATTTCGTTGTCGAAAAAAATAAATTATATTTATCTTATTTTATTATTCGTGAGATACATGTAAATATATTTGTTTTTTTTTTATTAAAACTAATATTAATAGTACAGGGGTGTGTGTGATTTACGTTCTATTTAGTACTAATAGCACAATTAAATGACGATTATTTCAGTAAAACTGATTATAAGGTGAAACGCAAAATTTTTAAGAAATTTAATGAAATAATATATTTTATTCTGTCTGGTGTTAAATAATAATGTAGTGTTGGAGTATATCGTGAAAAATATTCGATAAGAATTTTATATTCATATACAAATGTACGAAACATTGCACATTTAGTTACACACAATAGTTTAGTACAGAAAAATAAACCAGTAAAAAAGTATTTTAAAAAATTAAATGTTTTGTCAAACTTGTAACTTTTTGATGATTCAAAGATTCTCTAAATTTTTTCAATTACTAATTATTATTGCGGTTAATATCATATTTTTTAAATAGGCTTAAATTTTTAAATAAACATACGTTTGAAATCCCGTTTTAAACAAAAATAGGCTGAAATTAGATAAACAAAAATTGAAAGACCTTGCCTAGCTAAAATTTATTGAGAATTTTTTATTTTTATTTATAGTGACTTAACATTTAGTTTTGACAGTGGAATACCTAAAAAATGACATTCATATCGACAATTAACTTTTTTGTGAAGACAATTGATTTAATTTAGATTTTATCAAAACAGTATTAACTTCTTTCCAGAAATTCGATTCAAGTGTTTTATTGAATGTAAACATGATCATCGCCCGCATTTTAGTTTGTATACTGCAAAAAAACTCGATCTGTAAGGGAGGCCGATCTAGTATGGAGAGGTGCGTCAAAGCTTTTGGCATGTTAACTGAAAACGTTCCGGACAAGGGAAATATTTAAAATGTTGCGGGAAAAAACCCTTTGATGTTATATTATGCGCTTTTGCAAAAAACGAAGGTACCACGTCACCCACATGTCAACTGTATGTGGAATGTTGATAAACGTTATTGAATAAAAAACGGTTTGTTTTAAATAAATAAATGATATCTAATCCTTAAAAAAGATTAAAACAACAATCATGTGATCTAGTTTTTCTAATAATTTCATAATGTTTTAAGACCATTTTATATAAAAAAAGATTTTACCAGACGGACTAGTGAGTAGTGCATAATACCAGATGCAACATACCAACTAATATTCACCTGTTATCCAATGAAATAATTCATAACACGTTAACTTATTGTATTAAATAAATGTTTCATTATAAAAAAAACAAAATTTATTTGTACTTACTCCGCAATTCCATAAAATATTTAAAAGTGGGTTTGCTCAGAGCAAGCATTTTTTATTGATGATTTTAGTTCATATTATTATATAAAACGTGTTATCGGTACAAAACAAATTTGCTTATTCACCAAAAATAAACAGTTTTTTTTGACGAAATGCAATGATATTCAGGTGATTTATAAACACAAAAAATAATGCCTCCCAATATTAAATATATAAAATGACTGATTATCATAAAGCATTGCAACCGAACAATTATAATTGGTTGTAAGAATATTGCTTCAGGTTCCGATAAGATTGACTTGTAGTTACTTATCCAGTTAAGTTTTTATTTTGAGAATTTTCTAGTACGCAACCGGTTAAAATGTAAGTAAACATATTTTTATTAACAATGTTTTCCCAATTATATTTATTTTGCGTTAATATTGTGTATTTTATTACAATGTTCAACGTAAAACGCAATCGGGTCATGAATGCTGTTTGAAAGTATGTTACGTTACGTGGAATAACAAAAATATACATTATTATTCATAAGAAAGAGACAACGGAGTCTTTCAAAGGATTTAACTAGTCTACTCGCTCTTTGTCTACCTCTGTTTTTATTCGTCCTGTAATTCATCAATTTATTACCAAGCGGCTTATGTGCTCAGGATGTTTGCTTAACAACACAATATTGTTCAGACAAATGAGTTGCCGACACATCCATCACCTTGCTCGACTCAAAGCATAGTATATCTCTATCTGGATTGTCTCCAATTTAACCACTGTCGTCGATTGTTTACAACAGTATTAACAAATTTAATGAAATATGTGATGGATCTCTGTATTGTGTAAGAGATTAAGCAAAGTCTTCTGCTTGTACCTTATGTTAAGTTTATTAAGAAAATTTCAACTAGAAATAACATTTAACAAAACATAAAAGCTTTTATCATCAAATGTACAAATGAATAAAAAGGATAAATTCCAATATCTCCATTTATTTTTCCAAGATTTAATATTCGTCTTATAAACACGATTAATTCATGATAGATAGAAATAAATTTCTAAAAACAGGTCAATGCGAAGTAATTGTATACGTTTATTTTTTTAAATTCAATTGCCGGTTGCGTTCAGCGAGGGATCATTGTTCATAGCTGAATTGAATCGGTCATCATTGCGACCATGGTATGTAAAACCGGTACTGACTATATTAAAAACAACAGTTAACAGCGACAAATCAGATTTACACAAAAACTGAATGGCAAAAAGTTTTTGACTATAAATAACGTAAAGCGAAATAATTGAGTTGGTTTTATTAATATATTCATTAAAATTCACTGTAAAAATTTTCAAGTTCAATATTTTAAGTATGTGTATAATATGTTAATGTGTATATTTGGTTTAAATTTTATGACGATATATGAATATTAAAAAATTAAAATTAATAAAGTTTAATCCTTTTGTTAATACCCATTGAATTATTCTTAAATAGAGAAGTATCTACACAATCTTAAAGAGATTAATAGGTCAGAGAGTAAATAATTTAGACGGAATTGTTGTAGTAAGAGAGACTAGCTGTAAGCCCGTTGACCTCAACGGGGGGATTTTTGTTGCATTTTTAAGAAGTCAGAAAATTACAAACCTATTTATTGAATAAGCCAGAAATTCTAAAAATAAAATAAATATATCTCGGGGCATATATCGACAGCATGCCCTGTAGTATTTAAATTGTAAATTATTTAATTTTTGGAATAATGTTGAGTTTGCTAACAATTATTTTTCCTATTAGCAGAAATATACCTCGTAAATTACCTAATTTTTGGAATAATGTTTAAGTTTGCTAACAACTATTTTTCGTAGTGACAGAAATTTCGTAAAATATTAAATCTTTGGAATAATGTTCACGTTTGCTAACAATCATTTTTCATAGTAGCATAAATCGACCTCGGCACATATATCGACAGCCCTGCAGTTTTAAATTGTAAATTACTTAATTTTTGAAATAATGTTTAAGTTTGCTAATAATCATTTTTTCACATGCAAAATGGTATAAATTAATTGCACATTTTATCAAAACAAAATTATCAAAATGTTGACTGATTCTCCAAACAGAAATTGTTTTTTTAAAATATATATAATGATTTTTACTGAAGTTATTTTATTACACATTATGCTTTCGCCAACAACTAACTATACCACATATGTACCTAGATTAAAAACAAATCTTGAAATAATTGCGTCTTATATTTATTTTTTGAAAAACATATTTCGCTAGTCAATCGGATTTTGTTATTTTGGTAGCATTTATTTTCATACGATCAAGATGTACTGTGATTTAAAAAGAAAGTTTTCAAAAAAAAAAATTGTTATAAACCCAAAAAAAAGCGCTCTAGGCTAGATTCGAACCAGCTTCCTACAGGTTACCAGCCGGGCGCTCTATCAAACTATTTCGCTTACTTTATTTATATTTGTATTTGAGCATAAATTTACCTTGTCCAAAGCATAGACTCGTTTACTCGTTATTTAAAACAAAAGATACAAAACTTTTAAATTATCGGGATAAATTCTAAATACCCTCTGTTAAAAAGTAAAATATTTAATAGCCGTCAGCATATGACACACATGGAATATTTGCATTTAACTGTCGAAACTATATTATGTAAAATATACCACATTCATATTTGACAGACGTCAAAATCTTGAATACAAACAATCGAAGTCAGTTTGTGAATCACAAATATCGTTCCATTTTCAAATGCTTGATTTATATAATGTATTTTTATCGCCTTGATATTTATGACGTTAGCTCAGTTGATAGAGAGCTCGACTGGTAATCCAGAGTTCTGTGTTCGATCCACGGTCGCGGCGTTTTTTTGTATGAAATTTTTTCAGCGATTTGTTTCGTCAAATAATAAACAGTGTATTGGGAAAATATGTCTTTAGTATGAATAAAAATATTGCGTCAGCGGAGCTTTGAGGAGGGAGGGGGAAGGGGCAGGGGGAGGGGAAATCGCGGACTATCATGCAATCATGCAATCATGCAATCATACGGACATTATCGAGTATTAATATATAGACTAGCTGTAAGCCCGTTGACCTCAACGGAGAGATTTTTGTTGCATTTTTAAGTAGTCAGAAAAGTTACTGGCGTGAAAAATAAATTACTAACCTATTTATTGAATAATCCAGAAATTCTGATAGTAAAAGAAATATCTCGGGGCGTATATCGACAGCCCTGCCCTGCAGTATTTAAATTGTAAATTATTTATTTTTGGAATAATGTTCTAGTTTGCTAACAACTATTTTTCGTAATAGCAGAAATTTTGTAAATTATTTAATTTTTGGAATAATGTTTATGTTTGCTAACAACCATTTTTCTTAGAAGCAGAAATTTCGTTAATTATTTTGTTTTTGGTATAATTTTTAAGTTTGCTAACAATTATTTTTCATAGTAGCAAAAATAGTCCTTGTAAATTACTTAATTTTTGGAATAATGTTTAAGTTTGCTAACAATTATTTTTCCTATTAGCAGAAATAGACCTCGTAAATTATTTAATATTTGGAATAATGTTTAAGTTTGCTAACAACCATTTTTCTTAGAAGCAGAAATTTCGTTAATTATTTTATTTTTGGTATAATTTTTATGTTTGCTAACAATTATTTTTCATAGTAGCAAAAATAGTCCTTGTAAATTACTTAATTTTTGGAATAATGTTTAAGTTTGCTAACAATTATTTTTCCTATTAGCAGAAATAGACCTCGTAAATTATTTAATATTTGGAATAATGTTTAAGTTTGCTAACAACCATTTTTCTTAGAAGCAGAAATTTCGTTAATTATTTTGTTTTTGGTATAATTTTTAAGTTTGCTAACAATTATTTTTCATAGTAGCAAAAATAGTCCTTGTAAATTATTTAATTTTTGGAATAATGTTTATGTTTGCTAACAACCATTTTTCTTAGAAGCAGAAATTTCGTTAATTATTTTATTTTTGGTATAATTTTTAAGTTTGCTAACAATTATTTTTCATAGTAGCAGAAATAGACCTCGTAAATTATTTAATATTTGGAATAATGTTTAAGTTTGCTAACAACCATTTTTCTTAGAAGCAGAAATTTCGTTAATTATTTTGTTTTTGGTATAATTTTTAAGTTTGCTAACAATTATTTTTCATAGTAGCAAAAATAGTCCTTGTAAATTACTTAATTTTTGGAATAATGTTTAAGTTTGCTAACAATTATTTTTCCTATTAGCAGAAATAGACCTCGTAAATTATTTAATATTTGGAATAATGTTTAAGTTTGCTAACAACCATTTTTCTTAGAAGCAGAAATTTCGTTAATTATTTTGTTTTTGGTATAATTTTTAAGTTTGCTAACAATTATTTTTCATAGTAGCAAAAATAGTCCTTGTAAATTACTTAATTTTTGGAATAATGTTTAAGTTTGCTAACAATTATTTTTCCTATTAGCAGAAATAGACCTCGTAAATTATTTAATATTTGGAATAATGTTTAAGTTTGCTAACAACCATTTTTCTTAGAAGCAGAAATTTCGTTAATTATTTTGTTTTTGGTATAATGTTTAAGTTTGCTAACAATTATTTTTCCTATTAGCAGAAATAGACCTCGTAAATTATTTAATTTTTGGAATAATGTTTAAGTTTGCTAACAACCATTTTTCATAGTAGCAAAAATAGTCCTTGTAAATTACTTAATTTTTGGAACAATGTTTAAGTTTGCTAACAACCATTTTTCTTAGAAGCAGAAATTTCGTAAATTATTTTATTTTTGGTATAATTTTTAAGTTTGCTAACAATTATTTTTCATAGTAGCAAAAATAGTCCTTGTAAATTACTTAATTTTTGGAATAATGTTTAAGTTTGCTAACAATTATTTTTCCTATTAGCAGAAATAGACCTCGTAAATTATTTAATATTTGGAATAATGTTTAAGTTTGCTAACAACCATTTTTCTTAGAAGCAGAAATTTCGTTAATTATTTTGTTTTTGGTATAATTTTTAAGTTTGCTAACAATTATTTTTCATAGTAGCAAAAATAGTCCTTGTAAATTATTTAATTTTTGGAATAATGATTATGTTTGCTAACAACCATTTTTCTTAGAAGCAGAAATTTCGTTAATTATTTTATTTTTGGTATAATTTTTAAGTTTGCTAACAATTATTTTTCATAGTAGCAAAAATAGTCCTTGTAAATTACTTAATTTTTGGAATTATGTTTAAGTTTGCTAACAATTATTTTTCCTATTAGCAGAAATAGACCTCGTAAATTATTTAATTTTTGGAATAATGTTTAAGTTTGCTAACAACCATTTTTCATAGTAGCAAAAATAGTCCTTGTAAATTACTTAATTTTTGGAATAATGTTTAAGTTTGCTAACAATTATTTTTCCTATTAGCAGAAATAGACCTCGTAAATTATTTAATATTTGGAATAATGTTTAAGTTTGCTAACAACCATTTTTCTTAGAAGCAGAAATTTCGTTAATTATTTTGTTTTTGGTATAATGTTTAAGTTTGCTAACAATTATTTTTCCTATTAGCAGAAATAGACCTCGTAAATTATTTAATTTTTGGAATAATGTTTAAGTTTGCTAACAACCATTTTTCATAGTAGCAAAAATAGTCCTTGTAAATTACTTAATTTTTGGAACAATGTTTAAGTTTGCTAACAACCATTTTTCTTAGAAGCAGAAATTTCGTTAATTATTTTATTTTTGGTATAATTTTTAAGTTTGCTAACAATTATTTTTCATAGTAGCAAAAATAGTCCTTGTAAATTACTTAATTTTTGGAATAATGTTTAAGTTTGCTAACAATTATTTTTCCTATTAGCAGAAATAGACCTCGTAAATTATTTAATATTTGGAATAATGTTTAAGTTTGCTAACAACCATTTTTCGTATATATATAAATAAATAGTTAATTAAATTATTATATATAATTGAGCAGCCCTATATAGCCGTTCACAACCCTGCAGGTGGAAATCTTGGAATTCAAAATCGTTTAGTGCAAGATTTCACCCACAGATGTCATTATTAGTTCACTTAAAACGCGTTCTTTTTTTTTGCTTTGTATTATTTAAATTATATAAAGTTTTTATATCGCTTTTCTCAAGTGGATTCGTAGATCAGTGTGTAAGCCGTCCGAACGTCGCGCATGAAAATTGGGGCATGGTATCGAATCCCACAGCTTGAGAGAATATTTTTTGAAAATTAATTGTTTTTACACATAATAAAATAAAAATGTCATGATTTCAAAAATTCACTCATGACGTCAGAGAAAAATGAAGAAATGAATTAATGACGACAGCGGGGCAGGATGGGGGGGAGGGGGACCGTCTTTCTTGACGTCATCGAATAGGCGAAATCGCGACCATAATATACAAACGAAAAAAGTATCTCTTTAGTATGAATAAAAAAATGTTGACAGCGTGGCTGGGGCGGAGGAGGGGAAGGGGAAATCGGGGACAATTTACAGACAGACGGACAGACAGACGGACGGACGGACATTATCGACTATTAATATATAGATATTTTAGACTTAATGAACGAGGTCAAAGATTTGCCATGACGAAATTTGAGGACCCTCAATTTGAAATTAATGAAATAGAGGGCATTGATCATGTTGTATAAAGTTACGTGACTACGCTCAATATTAATATGATTTTTGATGCCATTAAAATTATTATTTTTAATTGAAACAGCGATGCGGAGTTTCCAAATGATCCGAATCTGGTAAAAAAAAGATTTTTTTATTATCTACTCAAATTGATGATTTTTTGTACTTGATTTTAATTTAAAGAAGGAACCCAAGCTTTCCATTTTTACACTCTACCCAAAACCTCGCAGGCCTGCATTAAGCTCAACAGAAACTGAAATTAAAATTTTAACTAACTTTTATTATTAATTCCTAATTGATCGATTATTGAACCTAACTACTATTAATATTTCAATGTCTTGAATTGAAATAATAATTGTTTTTTTTTATCATACGAAAAGTCATGACAAACTTTTTTCGTATTTAAATAACAAAAAGAGCCTTTTAATTTGATGTTTAACGATCCGAAAAAGCTATTAACACTATATTATCATACCCATAAAAAGCAAATTTATTCTTATAGCCAAATAGTGTGGACCTCTAACATCTTGGGCGTTCATCATACCCAGTTAAAGTGTCCACAGGCTCGAATCTTTGAACAGATTCTTTGATTAACCAATTTTGAAATCGATTTATGTTTTTTTATGTGCGTTTCAATGCATACATTTGTGTAATATTTACATTTTCTATCACCTATTTGTATCTAAAGCAAACATTCAATAGTTGACCGTAATTAAATTCTTCTTGTTATTTTCGTCAAAAAAAGAGATATGGAGAAACATAGAATAGCAATAAGTTATCGTTTCATTCACCTATCCGGAGATAATTCTCTAGTGGACACTAAATTTAGTAATTCAATAAAGTTTTAAAGAACTTAAGAGTGTCATAAAATTATTATTGACCCAATAAAAAATATTTCTTTCGCCGATTCAGTCGAATTGTTTTTTCATTTGAGATATGAAGACATTAAATAATTAAAACGGTGACATTTCTTTAAAATAACCATGAAATGTTTGGATGGATTTGGCACTGAACTAAATTCACTATTGTATGGCAAACTATTAGCGTGAAATTAAATATTGCTTTCGGTCAAACGATCGGTAGTGAAAACGTGTTTTGTAAGGTTCGCTTAGGCCTCAAGTATCTTTGGGTGTAGAGCGGGAAGCCGTCAAGTGAGGATAGACACAGTAAGTTTCAAAATAATTCGTCGCCATAAAACATTTTCATGAAAAGGAAAAAATAATAATAATCAGCTGTTCACAATATACATTTTAATTAAATAAAGCAATATATACAAACCTGAGTATTATAAAACATGATTACATGATTCCATAAAATGGTATGTAATGCAAATTATTCGTATTCTAGGAGGTTAACTGTTAACACAAAACAAGGGTAGGCTTATTTAAAAATAAATACGTCAACCATTTTTCATCCCTTTAATTTGCAGCCCTATTTTTTGATTCAATACCAATATTGGTTTTATTTTTTTATCACGCAAAGGCGGTTTTAAAAATTCACTTTTATAAATTCCATATTAAGCGATATAATAATTTTTTTAATCAAACATTTTGTAATAAACTCTTGGAACTCTAAACGTCAGTTCAAGTTCATTCGTGCACTTAAGCGCCTGAAGATGTCTAAAAGCGAATCGCGGGTCGTTAGTGACAAAACTTGTGTAAATGTACATAATTTGAACGATTCAAATTTAATAAACTCTTGAGTTTTTTTTTGATCATATGTATGATCATTCTCTTCAAAAAATATTATTTATCACCCAATCTCAAACTTTTATTAATTTTCAATTTTGTTTTTTTTTATATAAAATATATAGCTGCTTAGCTGTAATCGTTTTATGTGTCAATTACTCTTGGTGGGGTCATTGTACATATTCATCTTTTATTGGTGGAGCAAAATTTTCTTCAGTAATTACATTTGGCCAAAACATTTTAAGTTGTTTGTTTTATATGTTTAACAGAATCAGAAACAATTTTTCTTGATTCCGAATAAATATTACCTTTTTAAAATCTGTGTTATAAAAACAAATGTCATAATTCAACAACAATCGATATTGAAAACGTTTGTAGAAGTAACATTTTATACGAAGCCAGAATGTAAAGAAATATTATTCATTAGTTTAATCTTCAACATATATATCATTACTCGTGAAGTATTGATACATTTTAAGGTTTTTTAAACAATTTATTATCACTCACATGGAATTACCTTAGCTTTTGGTTGGCTTAGCAATTTTTCGGTAGAAAACTGTTACGAGAAGATTATTAAAAAAATGTGTTTGGTTATACAAAAATTATACCATATTGTTGGAAGCTATTTTGGCATCTCGCCATGTATTATTTATCCCAAGAATACTTTTGAATATCGCGTGAATAGCTATTATTAAAAGGTAATTATTATTGTTGAATTAGATACATGAATATTTTAGAAGGTAAGCCAAATTGCTGTGTACTTGACATATTATTCTCTAGAAAAATAAGCACACAATTATTTTCTATTAGAATCAAAGGGCATGCAGATTGTAAAATAATCCTTTCTTCAATATTATTGTGAAAGTAACTTGTCTGGAAACGAACAATCCGTGAGCCGTCAAGTGAGTGGGTTGGTTCCTCTGGCAGCATGAGCGGGAATATTAAACGTTGTGGTCGACAGTGAGCACCGAATGATGGATACCCTCGTGCTTCGCCTCGGCCGGGCCTTAACCGATTTCGGTGGAACATTGTATGCGGTCGGCTCGAGTGCTCCGAGCTTTTAAGCTCCTGTTAAATGGGCGCTGTAATTATTTTTCTTGAAGGGGTGGAAAGGATTTTCGGGTGATTGTTATTGTTTTGGTGTCAAGTGTTAAAGCTAAGAGAGAGAAGAGAGACTTGACGATTTTGAAATTCCAACAGTACATTTTAATTCTCATCTACCTCACCCAAATTAGATAAAATCTACGGAATGTCTATTAAAGATTTTGTGTATTAAGTGTGCAAATTTATTATTCAAATAATATGAAGCATTCCAACAAATTTATCAACAAAATATTGTTGATAAGACAAAACTGACAAAAACGAGTTAATTTTATTTACAAAGAGTTAACTTTATTTAGTTTTAAGCTTATATTTTTTTCAGATCGGTATTGAAGCATCTATATTTTGATCTTATAATTATCTATGTAACATAAAATATTGTTACATAAAGCTTTATTCTTTGCTGTTTACTCAGAACTGCTACTTTGCAATTTCTGTCAGAAAGTTGACGATATGATTAATGATATGATATTTTCGATTTTTAAGAATACCTTCGACCGTGTTGAAGTGTTGAATTTTAAAAAATGTTATCTGTCAGTACTCTGACAAAAAAATATTTTCTAAATCGTAAATACTACTTTTAATTGGCTTAAAATGTACAAAATTGTATACAATTTAAAGCTTGAGTAACCACCATTACACATAGATAATATAAAAACAACTTTCATATAACGGGTGATTCATTTAGAGGTACTTTTTCTTATTGGGATTTGATAATATTTAGATAACATGTGAGTTGTGCCCAAGAGTTATTTTATTTTTGTTCAGTATTGTTTTACAATTCATAATGGAAAGACTTACGCCGGCACAGCGCCTACAAACTATTCAGCTGTATTACGCAAATCAGCGTAAAAAAATTGACGAAGATCCACTGTTTTCGAACAACGTTTTGTTTAACGATGAGGCCCATTTCTGGCTTAATGGATATGTCAATAAACAAAATTGCCGCGTTTGGTTTGAAGATCAACTCAAAGAGGTTCAAGAGCTGCCACTATATCCACAAAAAAACAACGGTTTGGTGTGGTTTATGGGCTGGTGGAATAATCGGTCCATATTTTTTTTTAAATGAGGCTGGCCAGAACGTAACCATGAATGGCGCCCGTTATCGTTCCATGATAACGGACTATTTGGTGCCTAAAATTCAAGCCCATAATCTCCACGACACTTGGTTTCAACAAGATGGCGCGGCGCTACTTGCCACACAGCCCGTGAAAGCATGGCTTTATTAAGAGAACATTTCGGTGAACAAATAATTTCACGCTTCCGACCAGTGAATTGGCCGTCTAGATCTTGCGATATAACACCTCTAGACTTTTTTCTTTGGGTTTACGTAAAGTCGAAAGTCTATATAATTAAACCGACTACGATTGAGGAATTGGAGGCCAACATTACTCGCATCATTACCCAAATACCAGTCGAAATGCTCGAACGCGTCATCCAAAATTGGAACTTTCAAATGGACCATGTTAGGCGTAGTTACGGCCAACATTTAAAAGAAATAATATTTAAAAATAAATGTAAAAAATGGGTCTATTTATTATATTAAAGACTATGCAATAAATTTTTTTATTAACGTTTTTTTTTCTTTTGAAAAAAGTACCTCTTAATGAATCACCCTTTATAATATAGATATATTAAACATTTTTTTCCACCTGTAAACTTGTCGAAATTAGATTTTGTTAAAAGTGTTAATTTGTTTCAAACATGAAGTTGTGTACGACTTCATGATATATTTATTTGCAATTTTTTTTTAGATATGTCAACTACGTGTTAATTAAAAATTATATTTTGTATAGTTAAATTAAGGTAAAAAATAAGGTATTTTAAAACAAAAATAAATTAAATGAATTCAAAAATTATAAATCTGTTTTTCATTAAAATTATGCATACATTTATTATGAGAAAAAAAAATGTTTTTTTTTCATATTAAGCTAAGAATATGAATGCCTACTTATAATTATACAAGCTTAGAAAAACTATTGAAGCATTTATTTCACACGAAAAATATTTTTTAAGCAATACGTGAAATATGAATTCTATTGAATTGATAAGTTATGAAGTGCGATACGTTTGCTTGAGTGGCTTTTGAATGAACAATTTATCTTGTCACCGATTTTTGACTTAATTCAGGTCAGCGAATTGGAATCGGAAAGATGAATATTTTAGTAAGCGTTCCGTTTTATTGAAGATATTTTATGGAATTTTAATTTAATATAATAATATTTTATTCGTAAATATCGCCGTAACTATTTTTTTTAGCTAAACTTAAATGTCAGTAAGCAGCTTAGAGTGCTAAGTTTATTTATTAAATACCAATTTCAGTGGTTAAAGAGAGTTAAATTTTAACGATTCTAATGTGTATACAAATATTTTGAATCTTCAAAAATATAAAAAAAATAGGAGAAATATGTATTGAAAGTAAGCATAAGTAGATCTAGATTAAATATATAATAATTGGAAGTATAAGATAATTCTAATATATTTTTGTTTGTTTAAGCAAAACAACTTGGACAAGCGTCCAAGTCGAAGAATGATAAAGGTTTCTCGGACTAAGTTACAAAACTCTCATTGTCAAAAACTATTCATATTTAAATTAATTTGGAATCCAATTTGTTTTAATTTATTTTATGGGTACTTGTTGTGTTTTGGTTAAGATCTACAATAAATTTGTTTGCTTCATACAAAACTAAGATACTAATTAAATATATAAGAATAACTAAAATAGAAGAATTTATTATTGTTTTGCACTATTCAAAAGCATTCCATATTTTTTATTTGTTATTTGACCTTAGATTTTACTACAAGTACCCAAGGTTGTGTAGGTACCCATCGTGCAGAGAAAATTTCTATCAAAATTATCTTGGTCGCGTAAATTTTATCTAAAACTTTGTCATGACTGCGTTAAGTATACAAATTGAATTAATCATAATTGTTCATCTGAAGGAATCGAACAGTTGGACTTTGCTTTAACTAAGAGGCAGTTATGATGCCACCATCACAGTCTGATGAGTGCTCTTACATTGGCAGTAAGCGCAAAGGCGGAAGAAGTAGAGTGTGCTCAACGGAGTATGAATCCTAAGATATGGTCCTTACGTCCCCTCGTATTTCCCTGGAGTCTTAAACAATGATGGTTCCACACCATTCTTATTATAGAATGAATAATCTTTATTTTCGAGATATCAAAATTTGTGAATGTTAAGAAGAGTTGGTAGGGTAATTTATTTAAGAGAGTAAGATATAATAACGTCACACGTTTTATAGTAACAATAAAAAAAAAAATCATCGGTCAAGAAAACGACCGGTTCCATGCAACCCTTTAAAATTGACAGCTGACGACTTGTGGAATCAAATTTTATTTTATTACTATTTTGTATTAAAAGTAAAATGACATTTATCAATTTTTCTGATATGCATATGTTTGACAAATCTTTATGTTAATATTTTTTTATAATGTAACATATATTGTAGTAATTTAAAGAACCAATGTTTACTACTAATACAAAAAAAGAAAATTGTTGTGTTAAATATACAAACAAGAGCGATAGACATACACAATTTAGTAAACATAAAAATTAACCACCGGCAATAGTCATGTCATCATCCGATCAAATATTTAACTAAGCATTTGTTCAAAAATATTTTCACAAAATAATTTTATGTTTATTTTTTTTTGTCATAGATTAAATGGTAAACGAGTTTGAATTATGTAAGATATATATAATACTAACATGATTTTTATATTATGAATAAATATTTATTGATAAAATTACACATGTAATCATTAATAAATGTTTATTTAAATATATAAGCAAAAAAACATTTCATCTAATACACCCGGAAAACCATGCGAGCGAATGTTCGACTCATGAAAGTTTTGCCTGCATTTGATGCGAGTTGCATGGCGCAACGACCCGATTCGTACTCGACAAATAAGCAAAGAGCTAAACGAAAAATGTTGCAATATCCATAATGAATAATCGAATGAGTTTTGTTTGGATAATTAAACTTTATAAAACTTTTGCGTTTAAAATTATTATGAAAACAAAAACTGTTGTATTAAAGCAGTATATATAATTTAATAAACATGTTAGAAAATATCTTACGTTGAAAAACAAACTCTATTTCCTTAAACGTATATAGAATAAATAAATTTGAAAAAGACACATAAGATTAGTTATAAGCGTAGATAAAATAGTCATAAAATTAATAAAAAAAAAACAAATATTAAAGTGGAAACAATAAAATCTTAATGGAGCATGTTGAAAAAAGTTGTGTGGCGAAAATATGTTGAAAGTCAGTTGCTCAACAGCTCTCTTTAAAAACGATATAGAAAGATGAGGTTTGTAATGATATATAAGTTAGCAAACTACTATTTCAGCGTTACTTTTTTTAGATTGAAAAAAAGACTGGGTGAAGATCAATGAAACAATTACAGATATTCCATGCCATTGAAAATTATATTAGAAATAATTATTTGTTGTTTCCAACTCTTGTATGAACAGACGACCAGAAAAAGTTTGAAAACATTCTCCACCCAGTAACGGAGTCTAGAAAAAAATGAAAGAGATACAAAATTTAGTTTAATTTATAAGATATAAAACATTTATTACTAGTTAAATTATTAATATCATCAACATCCCCAGTTATCTGAAATTGTATATTGAATAAAGTAATTTTTCAACAGTATAACGTTTATATATCTATAACAATTTAACAACACATAATACAATACAAATGCATTGTCAGAATTTATTTTGTCATCGTCAGTAAGTAAGTCGTAATTAAAAGAACAGTGCAAGTTTTGTTCCCGTTGCTAACCACGAGCTACAATCTCTTCCTTGCAAGAGTTGTAATACAATTTAAGGATGCCATGTATAGTTATAATTCAGCAAGAAAAAAAAAAATGATAGTAAATGAATATTATAGAAAACAATAAATTTCGTTATTAGATGGAAGTACGTACAAACGAAGTGAAATGATTCTGCTTACATTTTAATTATGTTGTATATATGCATGCAAAATGTTGTTGGTATATTTGATTTTACACATCAGACCATCCGTGCGATGAAATATACTGCAGTCAACCACACGTGTTGTTGTTAGTCACTCGTCTAGGTGATTAGCCAACTCATCATTTCTCATGCCAGATAGAAAGGCAATTATCGAATTGTCACTTTAATGAAAATGCATCAGTAGAATTATCACGTATATATTTCAGATATGCCATAAAAGAGCTTTTATAAGTGAGGGGAATTTTTTTAATCCATTTCCTGTAATATCATATAAATCTTTAAATAAATAACTAATTTATACTGAAAAACTTTTTTTTTGGTAAATTATTAGGTCGGCTTCTTATTATTTATGTAGTTAAGAAGACAATGTTGATAAGGGAAAACTCATGGATTTGTAACAAGTTCATTGTGCATTTTAATAAGCCAAATTTGATACCACGCTTAGAAATTATGCAATGTTATGGTGTTTTGGACATCGACATACAATTCACTCAAACGCACTCGGAATGATCTAGCCGTACAAAATTTGATATAGTGCTTACCAGATGGGATGTGCTAGTGTTGTTTTTGTAAACCGGTTCACATGATGACAACGTAAAATAAAATCTATTTCCTGACAATTGTTTTATAAACGTAATTAAATCGAATGATATAATTTATACGTGAATTCCTTGTATTGTGTTCTGTTATAAAATATTTTTTTTTCATTTACCAAAAACTGGCATGTATAATTTATTAAAATATCATAAAAAATATATTTTTAAAATATTTTATATTTTCGTATAAATATTTCTTATGGCCATTTCAATGTGAACTTGGAAAAGTATTTGTGCCAGAAGTTAATTTTATATACGAAAGATTTATGTATGGAGATTAGTGTTTTCTAAATGAAGCACCTTTAATATTTTAATATGATGCGAAGCTAGCAAAAAGGAAAATGCCACTCGATCAAACGACGTTCGTCCAAATCGCTGACAAAGTCATCTGGCGTATAACGGCACCATAACGGATACGTTAACATTACTTCCGAGCAAAGACGTTCATTTATATGGACAACTATTTATAGCAACATAGGCTAATAATTATAGCCCACTTTTGAAATAACCAATGAGTGTTATGTCAAATTTAATAATCATACTTAAACAGTTGAACAAAAGGTAGGTAAACGAAATTGTATGGATTTAAAATATGTATTACTTAAATATAGTTATTTACACAATAATTGAATGTTTGAAAGCATAAACGACATCATTTAATTAAAAAAATCATTACATTATTTTTTTGTTTATAAATTGAATACGCAGAGAAACAACCCAGTAGTTTAAAAGGTAAATTATTTAAATGGAAAACATCAGTTACGATGGTGAAATATATGATGGAAATTCTTTGACTTTGATTTTTTTAAAAACTGCTTATACGTGAGACTTTTGCATTGAAAGAAAGCTCCACAATGACTTGAAGTAGCAAAATACCAGTTTAGAAGCCACGGGAAGATGGATTAACTGATGCTCTATTTTATTTTGAACTACACACATGATGGCAGCCTTTTTAAATTATTACAATTTATAAGAAAATTCGGTCGTTACAACATTATTTTTTAAATAAAGATACGAAGTCATTGAACGGACAAGTAATATTTTCAGTCATGATTGTATCCGATTCAGTATTCTATGCATAATGTATATCAACAGACATTTATTAAAAATAAAAAGATTTATTTTAAAATTAAAAATTGATTGGTTTTAAAAAGAATCATTTTTCTGTTTTAGACCGGAAACAATCTTAATTCCTACTTAACTCAATTGCTACTCAGAATCAATGTTTAAAAGAAACTTGATATAACATTAATTGCCAATATCGACAAACATTATATTTTATTAATTTATTTACTTTTGTAAAATTTGGCTTGATTTTGATATTTTTTTAAAGCCCTGATCCTGATCTTCATAAAAATGTGTTTTATTTTAAAAAATAAATAACTTTGTTATTAAATACATACATTTTTTTGATTATATGACTACAATCATGTAAATGTATAGCACACTTATAAAATGTTGTATGCTCTTTAATGATACAGTTTTTCATAATTCGAATATATCATCAGGTGGTAAATGGTTTTAACGTTATTATATTTTCATTTATCGATTAAACAGTTAAAACTGACCCGTCCGTTCAATGTTGTGTACAAACTCAAAAATTGAGCATATCGAACAAACCACTAGCATATGTAATCTTCACGACCGACTCGTTTACGAGGCTCTGTACGTGCCGTGCCATTTGACGATGGCGAATCCAGCCGATACCCTTTTGCCCTCTGATTCTGGCGCGATCCACTCTGCCTTCTGACGCAGCACTAATCCACTCTAGCCCTTGCAAACAGTTTCCCAGTTTACTTGCCCACCACAGTGGCTTACAATACCACCTGCAATATTGTATAGTGAATACATTATTTCAATATTTCTCAGTGAAATTTCAAATTAGATTTCTTACTTAGTTGACTTCCTTGCCATTTTTTTCTTACTGTTTTTAATATTAAATTGCACATTTTTTTCTTCATTGTAATAGTTTTAAATTTATAATTATACAAATAATCATACAACTACAAAATCAATTTGATTTATATTAAGATAGTTCACAATACTGTTTCAATTATCTTGTCTACAAAAACATCGACTGATATTATATAATATTATATAAAACACTGCTGTATATTTTTACGATTCAAAAATTTTTTTTTTTGTTCTTATGTACTAAATAAATTAAAATAATACAAACTATTGATTATAAGTCTAATAGTGATGGGGTCGTAGCTGGTATACAATTCTTTAAAAAAAATCGTCTGTTAGTTCGTTTAATTAAAATGTATTTAAATGGTAATAAATGTTTGACTTGGTACGTCAATGTTATTTTTCAACATTCTCTTCTGTAGGGCGCTAATGCACCGGGCTTTGTCGAAGAAGCCACCTCACTTTTCAGCCCCCGTGACAGTATTGCACCCCCCTGCTGAAATGGATTTTAGCACCTGTTTGATCGGTTTTATAAGACAAGGGAAGATTTTGTTTTCAAGAACAATAATAAGTGCAACACTGTTACAATATTGAGAATTTAATATTAACAATGTTCAAAAGATTTGAAGTACATATAACAAAATGTGATAGAAACGTCAGACTATAATAGTTATGAATTTTTATTTTCTTTGATGTTATAATGTATGAAGTAGCACACAAAATATTCATTCCAATCGTGAAATAAAAAAGATTTTTCTTGAGAATAGACTAGAAAATGGATAATATGAGTATATTTATATTAAAGATTAATTATTTCCTACATCAAAAATGTTAAATACTACTCTTAATAATTGAAAATATATATTATCCACAGCCGATATATAATCGTGATATATAAATGTCATTAGTATGCGATCATTAATGAAATGTATGACAGAGATCATTATTATAACCATTTGATGTGGTTGTGTCTAATTGATGCACTTCATAAACGAGCCTTACTCTTCCCCATCAAACCATAATGCAAATGTTATTGTCAGTTGGCGTTTTGTCAATAGTAGAGAATGACCGTTGCCATCGCTGCCACAGCGTGACCGTAATCAGATAGCTTGTATGTTAATTGCAACGCTTTCAATTTTGCACCGATAGTATTTATAGAATTATGTTTTGCGTCTATAATAATTTGATTAAATCGGTAAAACTGATTTAATTGCTGTTTGACCGTAATGAATTGGTGGTAAAACTTCAATCATTATTCGTTCATAATATTCAACACTGTCATTAATGTTACTTTCGTTTCATCAAATTTAAATCATTCAAAATGTCTTAAAAATATAGAAAATTGAATCTAATTACCCATAAATTACATACAATTATTACAATAAAATGCATTTTACATTTGACGCGAGGCAGGGTTATTATAGTAGTATAATACCAACTTAAGAAAAATGTGCGGAACTTCTTTTTATTGATAATTGTAAAAAAAAATCTTTATTTACTGAATCATTATGATCAATATCATATCATAAATGATCATTTTTGTATGTAATACATATTTTTTTATATTTTTTAATAATATTTAGTTCAATTTATTTCATATTTTTATAATAGCAAAAAAAAACTTTTGCCGTATGATGAGAAGTCAAAAAACTTTTTTTAAAAAAGGTAAATATTGGATTGGTAAGGAGAGATAAATGTAACATATTGAGGCTGTTTTATTTACATGTTTATGACCAGCTGATTTTATTTCAAAAAAATATACCAAAAAGAATTCTAGAGGATTTCACGTATAATGTACACTAAAATACGTATCGATTTCACTAGAAAGTAAAAAGAGTACCCACATTCAAACTGAAAGTTCGCTACGAAAAGTGAGCGATGCACTTGGACTCTGCTTGTTTACTTAGAGCAGCTGTAACGTTACTTTTGTGGACGTAATGACTAACAAGAGATGATCACAGATTTTTAAAATTCTCATTACACATTGAAAATAAATAGGTAATGAAATTATTTCTAGATAAGTTAAACATGTTTCAGTTCTTGCTTACTTATTTACAAGCCATACATTATACTATGTCATAATAGAAATGTTATTTTTGGATATCAAGCCGATGGGTCTAATGGCAAGTTATCTTCCAAGCTATTCAATTCTCGTTCAACGCTGGTTTTATTGGTAATTTGTATTTCTTTTCCATCATTGCCAACAAACAAACGTGATCGATTCAGAGATGAGTAATCCATAGTGAAGACAGTTCACATGGACAGCATACTATGCTTATGAATATTATATATACCTTCCTATATACCAAAATCATACATACATATCGATTGTGGAAAGTAAAAAGGACGCAACTCACACATATCAAATTTTACAGGAGACACAAAAAACGTTTTTTTGATGATTTTAGTTTAAAAGCAAATTATGAAATATACACAATCCTGAAGTGCACGGTGACTGATAAACTATTTTTTTATTGACTTATCCTAATATTAATTTAATAAATTGTTCAAGAAAAATCTTTTATTAGGTCCATTTTCCTGGTTGCAATTTTCACACGCCTTTCTCTTTTCAACCTTAAAAGCTATACTTAGATACTAATTCGGCATTTTCAGCTTCCATTCTTTTAATAGAACGTGTATCAAGTTGTATACATTGGGGTTAACGAAAAAAAGCTGTTTTGGAAAAACTGAGGGATACGTTATTTTCCTTTTCCAAAGTTGATATACATATGTAGATACAACAAATAAGGTAGAAACTGAGTCATTTTTATAATGCAAGATGTTTGCTTCTCGTATTAAGTTTAAAGTAAAACATTTTTTTTGTATGATTGATTGGCTTAAAGTTTTTAATTGCGTCGTGTTCATTAAAAAGTCTTCTGTCAAAGGTGAGTACAAGATTTTTGACTCTATTGAACCACCTGGTCTTTGCATCGTGAATGTGAATGCATTAAATTGGGTTTTCCGATAAAGCACTAAAAAATACATAACTGTCGTGACCTTTTCAAGATTAATTTTGATAATAGTTGCACGGATAAAATTTATAGAAACAAACAAAAATTTTGGTAACAGGCAGAATTTATCTTTCAAAATCATTAAAAAACGAATGTTTTTAACATTTAATTTAAGTACATGTAATTAAATCATTAAAATAGTCCTATTTTGATAGTAAGTTTCAAAAATCATCACATTGTTATAATGTGCATTGATTTAATTTGTCATTAGATCTTTTATCCTATAATAATTTCAATGAACAAAAAATACTTTCATTTGTTTCTGAATATAATCGGCGCGTTTGCGTCTGGCGAGACGTCACCTAACGAATGCACTGTTTATTGACAAACCTGCTTCTACCTACAAAAAGTTCTATGCACGGTTCGGCTTTGCTTCCTTCTGCATACGAAAAGTTTATTTTATTGAAGCTACTTGCAACGATACCAACGAAATTTGTAAAACGTTTTTAAGCTCACCACGTACGTTTATTGCAACTTCAGTGTAAAATTGATAGTAAAAATATCGTTTACTATATTATTATTACTAAGCTCGTTGAGTAATCAACAAACTTATTATTTCTGTAAAGTGCTTAAATAAGCAATATGACATTACATATGTTCCATATTAAAAACTATTGAAATATTTATGAAACTATGGGGCGCATATTATCACTACAAATATTATTTGCTACATTATTATTAATTTAAGTTTGTACATACATTCAAACCATCGATTATGAGGATTCTTAACGATTATTAAATAAGTATTCTATAATACTCTTTCTTTTAAATAGTATTTGTTTCTATCATGTATCAAAATACAGTTTCATTGTTTGGAAAATAAATGATTTATTGGTTACATCACCGCTAAGTATATTGTATAAATATTAGTAGTGAATAACCGCCTTAAAACCCTCTTCGCTTATTTTTCTTGGGTTTTTATCAAATACTGTGATTAAATATGATAACTAAATTAATTTAACCTGGTGACTACCATCAATTAAAAAAAGTTGGCTTCCCAAAAGAGTATTTATAAATATTTTATCCGTCCAATCTCCAAAGCTTAATAATATTCAGATTTATGTTACAAAATAAAGTCGGTGTATGTATTATAAATGATTTTGTTAAAACATTGTGACGATTCTTGTATTTCATATTGAAAAGCTTTGATAAATGTGGCTCGTAAAGCAAATAACAGTTCAAACATTTTTAATTTTTAATCCACGGATAACTTGTTGCTTGTACGAGAAAGATTTGCACTCCGATACAAATTGTGACTTAAGTGTTGAAACGTGCTATCATAAAACATTCATTGATAAGCTCTCTCGAATCTTCCAGCTCTTTTGCCTTCTTCTGTTCACATTTTCCTGACTTTCTCTCGATCTCCCTATCCCCTCTCAGCCCTCGCAATGTTTCGCTTAATTCGGCACAGTATAGCTAATCGAAATTTAAAGAACGTATTGCCAGTAAATTTCAATCAATCCCGAGGAAGTCAAGAGCTTGAGATTATTTAAACTTTCTAAAGAGAATTGGATTAATATTTAAAGTGCTACAATTTTTTTATAAAAACTTTTTTTGGTATTTATATACGGATTTGATCATTTGGTAATTCTAAAAAATAGTTCAGGGTTGTTTATCAGCGGCGTCAACGGGTGAGATTATTCAAATAAAAATATCATACAATTTTTTTAGATCATAAGACGACGAATAATTTTTCTAGGATTTTATTCTACTCAATTTTGTAGTTAAATGTACATATTTCTGAAGAAACACAATCGAAAAATAGTAATTTTATTTAAAATCAAACATAATAAAGTTAGTGTGTTTCCTTCTTATCGACATTCCAAGCCTTACCGTTTTGTTCAGACCCCATTTAAAGCAAAATTTTGAACGTCTGAAAAACAATCAATTCTCAAAAAAAACATTCTTCAAAATGCTCTATAAAAATTTTCATAGACATCACACTAAAAGTAGACATATAAAATTAAAATATGTAAAAAAATTCTCGTTAAATAGGTAAAAAAATCACAATCATCTATGAAAGGCATTAATTGCTTAAATAAGTCTACAAACATGTTGTTTTAACTCGTATAAAAAACTAGGCTAAATTGAAATTTTCGCTCATGGTAGAGAATTATTTGAGAAGACTGTGTTATTTTACTATAAATTACAATTTATAAATGATTAAAGAGCGTATAAAGATCCCTTTTGGTAGACTGTACGTAGAATATCTACATATACAGTCAACATAATGTGAGTGTACACATTTGATAACAGGTACGCAGCGTAGAGCAAGGGATCTCTTAAAAGGCTTTATATTATTCCGTGCGTAGAATCTGACTCAGCAAATCATTTCATTGTACCAATGATACACCCTTCCTTTTGATATGAGCATAAGGGGTATTAAAGAAAAGCGTAGGAAAACGTTGGGACACAGGTAGCGAACAGAAATTACGCATCGGCTAATGAGATTTTGTCAAAAGAATGTAAAACATATTTTGAATGTAAACTCGTCTGATTGAAACTCAAAGGATGAATAATTTACATTAGACTGTCTCATAATAAACTTGAAATTATGTTATCCCTTAACAACTTTTTGAACCAAAATTATAAATGAAACTGATATTAAGGAAATTGATGTTTTAATAATCCTTTTTTATATATATTGAAATCAATCATGTCTTTCATTTATTTTTCTTAATATTAAATATTTTTCACGAAATTGTTATCAAATCTGGGTGAAAGTTTACGTACTTGCCTTCAAGTATTATCCCTAAATCAAAAGTAAACTTTTTTTGTTCCTAATGACAGTAATAATATACTCTGATATAAGTCAGTAATACTGACACAGTCAGTAATGTATTCGTTAAGGTATTTTCGCAACACAGAAAAATTAACTGATGTATATAAATTATTCATAGTTATGAGAGTAAGCAATATGCATATTAAGATGTAGCCGTTTTTACAATATAAAAAAAATAAGCATTAAGTGGTTGCATAACTCACATCAAGTTCACATCACAGGTATTCCTTACAGATTTTTCTGAACACGATGCTTGTGTACAAAGACACTTGTACAGATTTCGTGCATATAATACTTATTCCACTCACAGTAACATGCACAAATAGAAAACTTCGGATAGAGAATATTTTTAATACATCTCTTATTAACTGGATCACTGCCATAAGTGCGTTAACACGCTCTATGATTCCGTGCCCGCAGGAACGGCTATATAAAATGAGCATGTTTACACGATCGACTTTAAATTCATTATACTAGACCAAGATCGTTTATAAAAAAGACAAATATTTGTCATACAAAAAAAATCTCTTCGAATGATAGTGACATAATAAAAAGATACAAATTATAAAAATTATCAATAAAACATTAATTTCAAAAAGAGGTTCGTCGGGCAACCAAAACGCGCCGTTATTTTGGTTTGGGAAATGCATCACTATTTGTAGACTAAATAATATTTTGGGATACGTTGAAGTCTCCCTTTAGTTCAGTCATGATGTTTTAAAATGTTGTTTTGATTTTATATACATTAAAAGAAAGCTTACGAATGCAATTACGTTTTATACATTATTAAATTTGATAATTTTCCATGATCATGGTAGCACAAACGACACACTATATTTATTTGGTAAGTCTTTATGGTACACTTTCAGTATATTAACAGAAAAAGATGTATGTATTTATTAGTTATTATTATTTGCAGAAGTTTGTGGCCTACAGGGTACCGTCATGCTAATACCTTGTGGCACTTGATTAACATTTGATTTAAATGCTTAATATTAGGTAATTGGTTGTTTGCCAATAACATTTCAACATATAACTGTTAGAAACTAACCAAGAGATAAATTACGTACGACAAGGGTGACAAATATTTTTCATGTTGGGAGCAAAAATATAAAAAAAAACATAAACAATAATTTTTCAAGAACAAGTGTTTTGGATTGGTATATAAAAGGAAATGTAAAAAAAATCTTTTGATAACCGGGTGAACATTTATTTGTATTTTTATATATATTTGCTGTATCGTGTCAAATTATTGGTACGCTACTGACTTGTCCGGAAAAAAAGTGTCTGGCATAAGGCTGTCTGTACGAGAATCGTGTGCAATGTTTTGTTTTCCGTCTAAATTGGATGAGCGACGGCTTTGACAGCCCGCTAGATCGCTTCACTTACAAAGTTCACTTAGTCGGTTTTCATAGACATTAAATATATTTTCTGTAGCTCAAATAACGATTTACGGTATGGTTTATAAAATATTATTCGAAGCAGCAAAAATAGTTTCTTAAATAATTCTAGATAAGTATTATTCCGTATAGTTTGTAGGCAAAGTAATCACATCGAAAAATATTTTATAAAGTAATTGTGGAAGAAAAGGGGCTATGATCTCAATTATTATTGTGTACAATAATAAAAACTCATTTATACTGAATTTCAATATATTTAATCTGTCGTTAAAAGTATGATAGTGAATTCATATCATTGGCTCACTAAACCACGCTACTAAAAATATTGAAGTAAATGATCAATACATGCTCAAGTAATTTATTGGTAATATCAAACAAGGAAAAGTTTTATTGTTTGATGAAATGCATTACTGAAACCAATTCGTAATTGCCATTATTTTGGAGTTTTTTTATGTAATAAAATGATAAAAAATACATTACGTTTATGTAAAAGTAGTTTTTACTAAAAAATCTCGTACAATTTTTATAAAAATAGCAATAAAACAACTTTCATGGATATCAGTTATTTTTCCAGAAGTGACTGTCAAATCCCCACGGTCTATCTCGGATCCACGAATGGCTTTGTGGATTGGGTATTGATGTGCGACTCGCCCCTCACTTCTTTTTCTTTCCCATCAAAAAACACCCTTGCCGTGAAAGCTTCTCGATAAAAACAAACATTCCTAGATGAAAAAAAAATATGTCGGCTTATATGGCGTAGAATACACACTTCTTTTAAGGAATTGTCTAATACTTGAAGAATAAGTGATTCGCAATCCAATTTCAGTGTTAGTGATACAGTAAAGTTATAAGTATCGCATTATCATCAGTTATCTTTGAATGGGGTCAAATTTCTCACAGGTTTCAAAAAGATTTGGCCAGATTTTTTGCGATGGAATATCAATTAATTATTTAAATCGATAACTGAATAATTTCATATGACGAATGTAATTTTCACGAAAAAAATACACATAGCTTATAAAACTTTTCATTATAAAATTTATTGCTAGTAAAGGCTGCCGAACTTAGTTAGAGGCTTACTAACATACCAAATTTAAAATTTGACTGCAGACTACTGAATCATGTTCAAACATATTATACATACATTGTCATTCAAAATTATAGAACCAATGCCTAAAAAAACATTTTAAATGAACGCTTGAAAAGACCTGAATATGAATTTGTTGTTTTATAGTTAAAATAACATTTTGCTCATACTATAATCTGATTTACATTAAAAGTTTTGTTTTTTTCGATAATAAAAGATTTTTTTTGAAAACTAAACGGACAATATTATATACAATCAGAATTGGGAATTTTTGTTATCAAATTAATACGACAAGATTTTTGCTCAATTTACTTTTTAAAAATCTCATAACATCATTGAAACCCAATATTGTAGTGTCTTTAATAGTTATTCCAGCAATAAAAAAATACACAATAATACAATTTACAAGTGATCAATGTCTGTACTTTTTTCTTGTTAAGTATTTCAGCTAAAAAACTTTTCATTGGACGTGTAACCAAAACATCAGGCTATCAATTCAGCGGTCTGTGACATCCAGTCATCCCTTTCAGCTGATCTTAGTCACAGACCCCGTGAAAGTTTTCGTCCCACAACAAATCATCCGACCCCGCCGCTCGGCGCCCGTGTGCGATAAAATGATCAGCCAGTGTCCCAAGACGCATCTTCTTGTCGCAACACTTGTTTACAACAGTCCCGTTTTACCCGTGTATCCCTTTAACCTCTTAGATGGCAAAATTGGACAAATTATTTGTTTTGCAAAAAGTATAATGACAAGAAAAAAATATATTTTAGTGTTTAAAAACAACAGTTGTATAATGTGTATAAGTGCGTTGCTGAGTTTTTCATTGACTAACTTGTGTATAACTTAATATGCGAAAAGTTTTTCAATTAGGTTTTCAGCAAACATATGACTGAGGTGTTGTTTTAAATGATTACTTTTTTAATGACGGAATTTCATGGCAGGTAATTTTTCAATAAATTCACCAAAAAGTCTAATAACGTTATAGAGTACGGACTATTCTTCTTGCAAACATAAACCCTTTTTTTGAATTGTCATTTTGTTTCCATGCGATAGAGATACTTTATGAAATATCAAAAAAAATGAACAGAAGAATGTAAATAAATAATCATCAATAATAATAAGCTCTTTATTGTTTATATTTATAGTCTTTGGTCTATACAAAGTTAACATACGTTTGAAAGTTACGAAATTTGTATATCACAATGGCGAACTGATTTGTAATTTATCTGTGACATGAACATGAATTTAACTGTGACGTGAAAAAATGAATTAAATAATAAACTTTTATCAAATACGATAACAAATAAAAGTAAAGATTAAACTATAATAATATTTAATCCACAATAAGTAGTTACTTTAATTGTCTATTGAAATAAAAATAATGTTTTATTTTGTTTTAGTAAACATTTAAAACAACGGATCTCCTATGTCAGTGTAAGGGTTAATGCTGCCCCAGCGAATTATTTCTAGAGACGTTGACTTTTTTTCATGCGTTCTAAGAGCTGTCATAACTGCTGACTGGGCAGACGATATTTATAAATTATAATAGGATTAACTGAGTTGAGTCTTGCAAAGATGAAAGTTTAAATAGAGAGTAAAATATTTTTATAAATATATCACTGATATCGCCTGCAATACAAATGATTAGCTAACAAGTTGACAAAATAAAACTCCTTGGTACTTGACACAATACAATTAATACATCACGTATTTTGTTATTGTACATAATAAATTACATTTTTTTGACGAATATAACAAAAAAAACTACTATTAAAAATCGATTAATATTTTGGATGAAATGCGATTCAAATGTTATTATACTGGCCTGGTCTCATTGTTTCTGTATTTAAATAAAGAGCTTGAATAACAAGAAAAATTCGTTGCATAGTAATTTTTGAATCGATTTTTATTGTTTTTATCATAAAATATGTCTGTAAATTTGTAAATGTGAACTACGACGTCTGAAAACATGACAAATAGTGATTGATTAGTGAACAGCTAAATGGTTTATAAAGAAATGTTGGAGTTGGAGTCGATTTGTTTTGAGTGGAAGTGAACTCGGGGTGGATTATTAAATATGACTTAAGCGAAGGTACGAAGAGTAGGGTAGGAATAAAAAAGAGCTCATCGTTTTCTCTGTTTTATTTTTGAGATTCCGATAGAATTCAACAAAAAAAAAATAGAAAACATCACTACAATTCTTGGATTTTGATGAACTACCTATTAATCTATGTATTCAAACATAAAAATCTTTGATTAATCATTTTCACACAACATCTATATATTAATACTCGATAATGTCCGTCCGTCTGAATGATTGTCCGCGATTTTCCCTCCCCCTCCTCCGCCCCAGCCCCGCTGTCACCATTTTTTTTATTCATACCAAATACATACTTTTTTCGTTTGTATATGGTCGCGATTTCGCCTTTTCGATGACGTCAAGAAAGACGGTCCTCCTCCCCCCCCCCCCCAATCCTGCTCCGCTGTCGCCATTAATTATTTTTTTTATTCATACTAAAGACATATTTTCCAAATACACTGTTTATTATTTGACGAAACAAATCAAATAGCTGAAAAAATTTCATACAAAAAAACGCCGCGACCGTGGATCGAACACAGAACTCTGGATTACCAGTCGAGCTCTCTATCAACTGAGCTAACGTCATAAATATCAAGGCGATAAAAATAGTGTATTTAAAATAAAAATTTGAAAATGGAACGATATTTGCGATTCCTACTGACTTCGATTGTTTGTATAAAAGATTCAAAAATGGAATATTGTCAAATAATGAATGACAAGGTAAATTTATGCTCAAATAGTAATATAAATAAAGTAAGCGAAATAGTTTGATAGATTGGGGTCAACGAGATTAAAATACGGCAAAGTGAGCCAAGTTAGGATGATGGGAAAAAGTGAACTGAACCCACCCTTTTTATTGCATAATTTCAATATTTTTTTCTCTAAAATACATTGTTTATGCTTTCGATGGATTCGTCGGTAACTTTTTGGAAGTTCATTTGAATATAAAATAAAAAATAACTTAGATTATTCCACGTATTGTGCTACAAACTGTGACACGTGTTTCGCCTCTTTCAGAGGCATCCTCAGACAGACTTACTTTTACTTACTGAAAGTAAGTCTGTCTGAGGATGTCCTGAGCGTTTTTTTTTGGTTTATAACATTTTTTTTTTTTGAAAACTTTCTTTTTAAATCACATTACATCTTGATCGTATGAAAATAAATGCTATCAAAATAACAAAATCCGATTGACTAGCCAAGTAAGTTTTTCAAAAAATAAATATAAGACGCAATTATTTCAAGATTTGTTTTTAATCTAGATACATACGTGGTATAGTTAGTTGTTGGCGAAAGCATAGTTTCAGTATGATTAGTAAAATAACATCAGTAAAAATCATTATATATATTCTAAAAAACAAGTTCTATTTGGAGAATAAGTCAAAATTTTGATAATTTTGTTTTGATAAAATGTCCAATTAATTTATAATATTTTGCATGTGAAAATTGCATTTTTTATATAAATATAATTTAATTCTTTGCCCATTTATTTTCCGACTTTTTTCTCACATTCCATTGAAGTGAAAAAAAAGTTCAATAGATATTAAATTATTCTAAAAATTAGAATATTAGATTATTCTAAAAATTCCAAAATCTATATATTAATAGTCGATAAAATAATCACTTTTCACAAATCACAATTAACAATTCACAATTCACAAATGTGTGCGTACTGATGTCCTCGGGTCTTATTCTTTTTCTACGAAATATTTTTGTTAGCATACTTGAAAATTAGTTGAATAAAATATATATACTACGAAAAATGATTGTTAGCAACCTTGAACATTATTCCAAAAATTTAATAATTTACAATTTAAAAACTGCAGGGCTGTCGATATATGCGCCGAGATCGATTTATGCTACTATGAAAAATGATTGTTAGCAAACTTGAACATTATTCCAAAGATATAATAATTTACGAAATTTCTGCTACTTCGAAAAATAGTTGTTAGCAAACATAAACATTATTCCAAAAATTAGGTAATTTACGAGGTCTATTTCTGCTAATAGGAAAAATAATTGTTAGCAAACTTAACATTATTCCAAAAATTAAATAATTTACAATTTAAATACTACAGGGCAGGGCTGTCGATATACGCCCCGATATATTTATTTTATTTTAAGAATCTCTGGCTTATTCAATAAATAGGTTTGTAATTTTCTGACTACTTAAAAATGCAACAAAAATCCCCCCGTTGAGGTCAACGGGCTTACAGCTAGTACGTGATAATTTTGCAATTAAAATTTCTAAAATTTTAGCATATTTGTATGTATATGGTTCTGTAATATGGCAAACACAGTACTTAATAACACGCTAGTCAGATAATTTCTAAGTATCGAACCATAAATACTAACAACAAACATTTTTACTTTTCTGTAGGATATATCTAAGTATTCACATACCTGAGGGCAAATGTAATCAAGTAAGGGCGGCAAACTAATAAAGATTTCTGATAGCAGTGCAGTTTTATATTTCCCCGGAGAGTATTGTTTATTTTAACATCATATCTTTCGAAATATTATGGTGTCTGGCGTAACTTTACTTAGTCGGATATTTCTGCCATGATTACAAATGAATGCTCAGTGAATGTGTCAACCACAATTATAGTAATCCCTATATATGGCTTATTGGTTTATTTCATTCTATGGCTCTCATTGAACGAAAAAACAATATAGTGATTTCTCTCTCTCATGTCATTGGTTGTATAGATTTGAAATTATTTTTAACTGAATCATTTTTGATTTGAAACTTAATACGTTTAATTTGTATTTTCACAGGTTTTGAAAGTGGAAGATTATGTATTGTGTAGATATTAAAATAGTGAACAATTTGGCATCAAAATTTAAAAAAAATCGTTAGTTAGGTTTTGAAACTAAGGTTTTCGATTTTTAATACTTCACTTCAATAAATGAAACAGCAAAAGTATAATTATAACAATAAACAATGACGTAGGGTGATAATAACACTGTGGTTTTACATTAAAATCATTTAATTAAGTATCTTCATTTGTTTTGCATTTTGATATCAGTCTCAGTGAGTATTTGAAAAACAGATAAAGATAAATTGTTTAACCATTTTCATAAAGGCTCGCAGATGTTGATATACGAAACCCTCGAAGAAATAGCTCGTGTATTCATTATAGTCATCAATAATGTTTCAAAATAAAATTGTAGATGAAATAAGGATGACAATGTTATGCAACGATTGATTCAAAACACATTCTTAGAATGCAATAAAAAATAGCTTTTAAATTTTGATATCTTGCGTACGAATTTAATAAAAAATTACAATACAAAATGAGAATATTATAACAATTTTGGTATTTGAAAAAATACATTTTCAAGAATTCATTTAAACTATTAAATAACTCTATATATGAAATTATATTGTCGTTCTGTTATTAACGTGCAGTTTCACCTTATTCGGATGCTAAGTCAGCAGGATTGGTTAGTGGGAAAGCGACATATAAACCAGCAGAAATAAATTAACATAAATACGATACAAGCGTAGATTCACTGGATTTACAAGGCAAATGGCCAATTAAAGCAACGTAAAAATCGCGCGGAAAACTTTTCCAGCTATCGAAAAAAGTCCGTGAATTTTAAATACCATGATCACATTTGTTTGTTTTGAATTAGATTGACTTATCTATTAGATGGTTATTTTTGAAATTCCAGGCAATAAAATAAAAATAATATTATCGTTTTCGTTATATTCCTGTACGCGGAAATTTATACTTACAGATTCAAGACAATTGATATAAAAATGATGATTAAATAATAATACTTACAATTTAATATTTTGATTACAAGCAAGCACAAATTTTTTAATTAGGAAGCATATTCCACATATATATTTAAAAAAGTAACTTAAACTAAATTTAAATTCTGCTTTAGGGTAAATATGAAACAAGTAGCAATTTTTAATCACAAAAAATAAGATTTCTCTAAAATTATATTCTTTTTAAATATCGTTAATTATTTTTATTTGTTTAATGAAATGATGCCCTAGAAAACAGATGACGCGTTTTTTTTAAAACTAAAACAGAAAGCCATTAGTTTTCATTGTCAGTTACTTGTTACGAGAGGTATAGAGAACGAAAAATATCCTGCCCATTGTATTTCAGTTGAGATGAGAGCATTCAAATTGTGACTGTTTCGATTGCAACGTTTGTGAGGTTAGAAGTATGGGAGTGACAGTGGCGTTCAAAAAGTCTACCAAGATTTTCATTGATAAACTAGTTGATAAACAATTGAAATACTTGAAAAGTGAAGCTATTTTTAAATCGTTATGGTTCATGACATTTTTTTTTTGAGTTAGACTTATCACAATTTATACTGGCTATTTACTTAATTGTTTTTTATGTGAAATTATTTTTATACTATATACATAGAAATTATTCCCAAACGTTGTCAAAAGCACTTTATACCGTGATACTCGCTTTATTAATACGTTTGGAATTATCATTTTGTTAAATTTTAATTAAAAATAACCTACTGTTAAAGTTAAAGTTCTTGAATATTTTTTTTTAATTCCATATAACATGGAGCAGTTATTAATGACATTTATACACAAAATGAAATTTAATATAAACTTTTACTGTATTTTTTTTTATTTAAATCACAAAACACTCTCGGCCAAAAAATTGACAACATAGACGAAACAATGTAATGAATTGATCAAAATCGTAGTGTAATATACAACAGCTTGGATGTCATCTCTTCATGCATGAAGATATGCGGCTTCTATGTTTTGACAATTGATGCATATGGTAAATTCTCAAAATGCGTTTGCAAAGTGGCCACCACTAGAGCATTCAATCCCGGATACTTCTTGTGATCCCAGGATTTTGAGATTGACAATTTTTCATTCTGAGTGATTTTCGTTGTGTGAAATTAATTGATTCCGCTAATATCAAGAAGCGCAACCTTGTCCATGCTCTGTGCTGCTCACTAGAGCAAATATATAAAATAAGAAGATTTTTGTTTACGGAGTAAGTTTTACCTCTTCAAAAAAAAACCCTTTTATTTTTTATATTCATTTAAATAAATTGAAATGATGATCGTCAATCATTAAATAATCTGTCAAAATGAAAGTAGATTTTATTTATTCAATGAATTAGATGACAAAAATCACGTAAATCTGTGTTTGCTGAAATAAAAAAAATCATATTATTAAAGTTTTTGTCTTTTAAATGGATTCGAATCCATTCGTTTTCCAGTATTATTTTTTACTGTTATTATTTTATTGAGCAAAAATAGTTAATATTCAACATTGATCTGCGTAAAGTTTTATTTAACAATTTTTGATTGAAAAGTGACGATAACTTGAATATTATATTTTAGTAATTGACGACTAGATAAAAAATGGTGCAGACTTATTTTAATCAGATTAGTTAAAATTATTATTGAATTAAGTTTTCACACCAAATTCAGAGGACTCCCTTGTAATGTAGCAAACCGTGAAAGTCAAGTTTTACGCGCGCCACAAAAAACACAATCCCCATAAATCGGTAACGACTCGCAGAAAAAAAGAGCCGGGAATTTCCCGAAAGTCATAAAAACGAATCTGGCTTAACAAAAGAGGTTTCGCGCGACCGTAAACGTTAGCTCGACTATCACGGTACTCAGTTTTTTTTATCGGAACCTCGTGGTTTTTAAGTAAATTGGAAAGGTATTTGGGACTCCAATAATGTTTAATATTCCAATATGGAAAACTCTTTAAAAGTCTAAAGATTATAAAATGTTACATTTTCCCAATGCCATGAAATTTTATAGTAAAGACGTATTTTAAAAGTCAGTATTTCAATTTAAAAACTGCGAAATATCAAATTTGATTTTTTTGCTTTATATCGGTATATTATATAAAACAAGCATTATTTTGGTTATAAATATAATTTTGTATTGATCTCTAATTGCTAAGACTTTTTAAATGTAAATATTGGATAATACGGCTTTTATTTAAAAAAGAATTCGTGAAAAAAAATAAAAGTAGCCGTTCCCACGAAATTGAAGTATAATGGAACGTACAAAAGGTTTAGAATAATTGTAGGACACAATGAGTAATTAAATATATTTCTGTTTTGAAAAGACCTTAATAAAAATGTCATTTACATATAAGTTGACACCGCTTATCAATTTCAACGGTAAGTACCTATCTAACGAATCGTCATAAAATGTGAAAACGTAAAATAATTATTATAAGTACAACAGGTACATTGTTGAAGAACTTTATTATTTTACTACTCGATTTGTATTATTTCATTTTCACAAATGAAAATAGTCATTATTAGTTGAGAAAGGCATATTTCAGATTTTTGAAGCATATATATATATTAATCACTGTAGTATACGCTTGAAATTGTAATGTGTTTTATACAACTCTCAATCATTCAGTCTGAGAATTGAAATATTTTATCATGATGATAATAAAAAGCTTTGTCTTGAGCATAGAAGAAGTAGAGGCAATGCGTTTTTGTTATGGCACTACGTGTCTAAGAACTCAAACATGTCCTGTTCAACAATGATTTTGTAAACGAGATTGTTTTTATTTTATACACTGGCTACCCAGTAGCCAGTTTTGGATCTCGTACATTTATTTGAATGTACATACTTATAAATACCGGTGATTTATAAAACTTAGTCTTTAGACCATTCAGGTTTTTATTGACAGGTACCATTTAAATAAAACATTTTATGAAAAGGACAAATTAAAAATAATATTTAGTTTTCAATATTTTTAAATTTCTCTAGCTTTACGCTCTATGCAGAAAATTGAACACTTTACTTTGCATATCGTTAAGTTGTTAGAACCATTAAGTTGTAAGACAATAATGTACACATATATTTTTAGATCAAGAAAAGATTCCTTGCAAACGAGTATGATTGCTTAAAATGACTTTTCAGACTTAGACGATGACGTTAATTTTAATATCCTAATTAATCACTAAGTTGGCTTAGTGACGAATAAATAAAAATTGATTTTTTTAAATATTAAAAGTATGCAATAGTGTCAATAAATTTGATTTTTTTTTCGAATAAATGAATAAACCAAATGGTCTCTAGTTCTCTTATTCTGAATTTAAAAAAGATTTGACCAAATAAATGAAGCCGCCGTTTGCACTTAAAGCAATAAAACCAAGATTAAACTGCTGACTGGATTAGACACTATAATTTTTTTGTTGATGCAATAATCTATTTTTTAAAAATAAATTTTATCTAAAAGATGATTGGAACATAACTTAATTACCAAAAATAGAGCGTACATTTTATCAATCAGTTGCTTCATAAATAAATTTACATAATGTCTTGCAAAACTCAATACTTATGCTATATTAAACGTTTCGCTATTATCAACATTCCATAGACGTGGCAGATAATTTTCAATTTTTCATTACACTTATTGTTTACATTCGCTTAGAGAGTATTATCGATAAGAAAATGAAAAAAAAATCATTTAGCATTACATGCATAGTAGCAATACAACAACAATTTCATGTGCTTAAAATCTTAATAGTTAGTTATTTGACAGGAGCGGGTGCACACTTTGGGCCCCAAAATGGCGTCGCTCAAAAGCACCCTTTCTCGGGCTCAAACGGAAATGTCGAGTGAGCAATTGTAGACAAGTTTTCGAAATTATAATCAAAGTTCGCTCTTGTTAATAGTTTGAATGACGGTTGACCGCTCTTATCCTTCTATTGAAAGCTTTTGAGAGGTGTATTTTTGCACTCTATTTAGACAACTCAAATAACTTGTTAAAATCATTGTTAGTAATTATTTTAATGAGTTTATTTAATACAAAGCGCATAATACTAAGACTATTTACAAATACTAAAATTAAAACTATTTCACAAAATTGCATTAAGTAATACGTATATCGTAGATATAGATTTACGTGACAGCTATACAAGTAAATTAAAGTGATTATGAAAATTTCATTAGTGAATCTGGTTTGGAGTAAAAATACAAAAATCAGCCATTTATCAATTCTAGGCGAGTTCGTCAGAAGAGTCTCCCAATGTGTCAAAACTAGCAATTTTTGTTTACTTCCGTTTTCTATAATCTACTTATGCGAAATAAGATTTTATTATTATGCTGAAACGAAGTCAAAGTGCAGGAAAAGGCTCGACGCCACTTCACATGTAAGAATTCAACTGACAAATAATGTGTCTAATATCAAGAAGATTTGCAATTCAATGATTCAAAATCATTAAGAGCTGTATTTATTTAATTGTCTAAGTGACATATTTTAACAGTAATTACTTAATAAATAATAAGTGTTTATAAAACATTGTTTAAAATTTTTACTATTACAAATTACCAAACCTAAAAAATAAGCGAAATGTTCCTTTGAAATTTCTGAATTTGCGAAGTGTTCCATTTCAAAAAAAGATTAAGAAACCTTGCACCGGTTAATGGTGTATTTTTTTTTCATTTCAAAGTAAATTTGTTAATGTTTTTAACAGCATCAATATTTTTTTATCATTTAATATTAAATTAAAATAAAAAAAACATTATATTAAATTTATTATAAGGTGTTTGTTTAACCGATTAAGACCAGAGGTTACCAGACGGTTTGGACCCTAGAGTGCATTCTAAAATATTGGTAAGGCGGCGGGCACTACATTTTTTCAAGGCTATTTATAACCCAGGAATTTAACAATTTGTCCAAATTATCATCGTGACTTGTTTGTTTTTTTTAGCTCTTCCAAGAATTTTGAAATCCAAGAACCCCGGAATTTACCGATTTGCCCAAACTATCCGTGTGATTATTGTTTTTTTTAGCTGGGCGGGCACACTGAGATCGGTCGGCGGGAGCCATGCCGCACGCGTGCACAGGGTTGGGCATCCCTAAATTAAGAAATTTAATTATTCCTTTTACACTATATTTTATAGTGAAAAATCATTTTTCAAACGTTTAATTATGTTTTGGCATGTTTTTATTGCGTATTCGGTAAACGATTTATGAAGCGGTAATTTCATAAAATTTATTCATTTAATTTATAGCCTTTCAAGTCGAATGCATTGAAAACAAATATATATATATATATAGGTGAATCTGAAAATAAGTAACAGTAGTTAATATAGATAGCTACATAGATATTGATTCCATTGAATGCATTGACGGAACCATCCCATTTTGGTACCAGTGTTTTCGTTCATTCGTTCAGTTTATCGCAGTTTGTATCATTGCATGTCAATGGTTCCTAAAAAACTTTGTAAAAATATTGTGCGCGTAAAAAAGTATTACGAAAAAGTTTCATAAAGAGCTCTACTTAGTAAAAATTAATAAAATATCTGTATTTACCTTTAAATAAAGACATAAATAAGGAGTATAATAAAAAGAAATACTGCAGTAATTTACAATGAAATAAGAACTAAAAGAAATATTGTTTTCTGTACGTCAAAAACTTTCCAGAAAAAAGTCAATATTTGATAAAATACAAGTAATGTCTATCTATCAAAGAGTGCAACTTTCAACATAAAAGTCAATATACATGTATGTAACTATCAGATAAAAAAATACTGATATTTGTAAACAGAAAATATTTTCTATAAATAAAAACAAAGAAAAAATAGTTTTGAGGATTTTGATAACATTTGAATTGAATTTTAGTGTGTTGAAAGCAATCGGTTGTCGATCCTTAGTTTTATATTTTTATTATATACAATAAAACTAAGATTTTGTTTTGGATTTAGTACTGAAAACAATATAAACATTTAAAATTCTTACCAAGGTGTCGAATATGTCCCATGTCGACACTCATTACCCAAAAGAAAAAAAAACTTGATATTGACTTTTGAGGGACTGGAACCCAGACCTGACAAATCCCTAGCGCTAAGATCGTACTGCAAAAGACCAGAAAACAACCAATAGTGTTGATTTAAAGCTTCTTAAGGTTTATGTGGTAAGATATTGTTTATAGTTTATCGGGCAATAATTGTATCCTTTGATAAATATACAAATGATATCGTTTGATATATATATATATATTATAAATTGGTCGTTGCAATATATATAGGTTTTTGAAGTTCAATATTATATTTATTTCAAACACTTTTTGTATTTATATAGAAACAACCATTTTAAAGTTTGAAAACATTTTAAGGTGCAATATAATACATATCAAACCACACCTGTGTGGGTAAAAACAGCTGCTTGTGTTGGTTTGTGCAATATCTATCGCGGACCAAAGAGCAACAGAAATAATAAAGCAAGCAATCCCGCTAATGCATGTACAGCAGCAGTGAAGTACTTGAAAATATTAAAATATAAATCTTGGACTGGTAATGAGTCTTGCTTATACTTCAAACTAAAGCAAAATAGCTCACAAAGAAAAGTAAGACAGACCTGTTAATTGAAAAGAGAAATACAAAGGTAAAACAATATATTTAGCTTTATATTTATTAAAAAATATAATAACACATGCCAGTATTATGACACAAACCTATCATAGATTTCATGAATATAACAATACGAGTTAAATATTCATTTAAAATGGCAAAGATATTATTTGAAATCTCTATACCTAATGAAGTCAAATTGTTCCGGTATAGTAAATTAAAAATCTGAAATAATTGAAACATCTATTACCTACTGTTTTTATGTATATTTTTTTATATGTGAGCCACTGGATGTGAGGCGTATGTAGATAAGCCAACGGGACGCACGCTCTCGCTTCTCGAAGGGATGGACTTCGCGGAAATTTTAACGTTCACGTTAATGCGACCCTTGCTGTTTTACTTTTACACTGATTAAGAGGAAATTCGCAGCAAAATTACTGTTATCGACTGACAATATTACGAAAATTAGTGTCCATGAGCTCACGCAAGAAAATTGAAAAGGAAAGATCGTAGATTAATGCTTCTATTTTACTTACACAAAAATACACAGCGTTGTACTCGTAGTCTTCTTGTACCGTGCGTAGTTTAGTTAATTTCTTGGGGATGCGGCGTAAATAGTATTTTTTTACTTGAAGAATCTTAAGATAAAAAAATCTAAGAGGAATATTTTAAACTTATACACATTAGTAGAAGGTCTTCCAGTAACGCTGAAAAATTAATTACAACCTCTCTTATAAGAGCTCCTTTACTTCTTTTTCCTTTGTGGGAGCTTTGATGATAAAATACGTAAGTTATTTGATTGTCAAATATATATTATACTTATTTGATTTATTGAAAATATTTTAATATTTAGACTTATAATCATCAGTGTTTCAAGGCATTTGCTTAACCGGTCGCAAGATCACGAAAAAAAATATTTTAGGATATCGAAAAATTATTAGTAAATTCATCATATTGATTGATGAATTCTACTATAATATTTTCTAATAAAAAGAGTGATCTGATGGTATACAGATATATAAGTAAAATAATAACATTTTTGATCCCGAAATAAAAACTTTTAGTCGCAACTGCTTTCTTAAATTAATGCGTTTAAAGAACCGGGTTTTTAAATATTTTTTAAACCTTCCCATCTAATTATAAAAAAACAGTTTGTATATAAAATCCACTTAATTTTTTTAGGTTATTTTTTAGAAATGTAGCGGCTGACATATATCATTTTCATAAACATGAATTCTTAAAAAATGTTGAGATCCTTTGTTAAAAATGGATATAGAAGATTTTTGAGAGAATTATCAATGATACACTTTGGTAACTTAAAAAAAAATGCTTTTGGTCAGCAAAACTAATCCTGATAATTTGATACACTTTTTCTAATTAGTAATTTTACTTTTACAAAAAGACTTAATATCGCTGTTTGCTTCTAAATAAAAATCAGTCTATTTCATTACCATTTAAAATAAGTTTTAATGCGGTGCATATTTTATTCGTTTGGAAGCAAAATCAAACACCATTTCTTAATGATCACAAATCAACATACCAAAGTAAATCAATGTTTTGAGTTAAATATTTGTGCTCGTTTACTGTAACAGCTAACGGTCTTTGCAGAATTTTAATGGGCGTTTTAAGCTTAAAATATCTAAGCGCCCGTGAAAGTATCAAAAACTTTTCTCTTTCAGAAGGTTTGCATAAATTTTTTATAGCCGACAGTAACAGAATGAATTCAGCGAATTTTGATGTTTCCACGCAAAGATTTAAAATAAAATTTACAGATTATTTTTGTAAATACTGGAAGTTTTAAAAGTGTTTCTAGTCCACGATCTTTTGACACTGTATGTTGATAAAGTTTAAATCACAAAAAATCTAAATTAGTGCTCTTAAGAATAAGTGATTCAGAAGTAGTTATGATGTCAAAGAATGTTTACCAACATGAATTGATTTATGCTGACGTACTTAAAAGTATGAATTGTCGGTAATATTTTCCTCCCTTTCATTTCATAAAAATGAAGAGTAATTTTGATTACATAATACGAACGTTATTTTTAAATATTTAAATACATAGTCAAACAAAATACCTTAAAATATCAGGCCACTACAAATTATTCACACAGCACAATTAAATTTTATGAATAGTAGTTTTTAAGCAATTGATTCCAAGATTCCAATATTTCATAAAAAAATGATATGGGTAAATAATTTAAGTAAATTATGATTTTTGTGATAAATTTTTAAAATATGTTATTTTAAAATTAAAGAAATCATCGTTTGAATATATTTTTTTTCAATAAGATGGTATAAGAAAATTTGTATTAATACAAAAAATATAAATGCGACCGAATGTTTTTTTTGCTCCAACAATATTTTGTATTTCATACGAATAAAAGTCTCAATTTATTGATGAAATTGATAGGTTATAAGAAAATATATTTAACGGAAATGAGAAAAATTGCGTAGAATTTCATATATTTTTTTTATTGAATGGATAATATTATTTTAACAATGATGATTTTTCAATAGAAATATTTTGCAGAAGTATAAAAATAAAAAAGTATTCTCAATCGTTTACAAAAAAGCATTTTATTTCAATGTAATTTCATGATGATAAAGCTCAATTCAAATAAAAAACTTTAAAATTTCAATGGGAAAAAACGGAAAAAATATTTAACGAAGTTGTTTACACAATCATTGGAAATTCTGTGAAACAACTGCATTCAAAATCACAGTACAAAATATGATCGAAAAATCTGATCAAACGTAAATATTGAACTATGCTATGAATATTACTATGTATGCGAAGTTTATATTACATCTGATCTAGCAAAAGCGAGGAGCGTATGTACAAACTCTATTGTTGAATTTTATATCTATACAGGACAATGTAAATATGCATTTTAAATAAAGAGCGTTTTCTAGTAAGAGTAAAGATTAAAATTTCATTATTTTTAATGAAAAAAATGGTGTTAAAAGTATAAAATTGCGGAAATATTTTTATTTTTTGATAAAACAGAAAAACAATGCCTTTCACGATACAGGCCCGTCTTAAACTGTTCGTATGGGGGTGAATTTTCTTTGTACCAAAATATTTATTTTATTGTATATAACGGAGTTGTGGAGTTGGGTCGGGTTTTTTTACGGAGTCGAAAAAAAATATTTTAGGATATCGAAAAATTATTAGTAAATTCAACATATTGATTGATGAACTATACTATAATCTTATTTAATAAAAAAGTGACCTGATGGTATACAGATATGTAAGGAAAAGAAAAACATTTGAAAAAATCAATTTGGAGTCGGAGTAGGTTTTTATTTGAAGTCGGAGTCAGATTCGTCTCTTTTTTACCCGAACCCACAATCCTGGTATATACTATGCTAAATTCTATCTATGCTAAGCGGATGTATAAATATGAGTCTAAAAAGACAACGGTGCACATGATTTAAGCGGTTAATATAAGATAGGCAAACATAATCTTAAAAATACGTTAAAATTGGGTATTTGAAACATCCAAGAAGATGGTTATATTGCTGATATATTTCACTGAACTCATAAATATGAGTATAATTATTATGCTCATGAGCATAACATACAATTTTCAAATAAAAAGCAATTTTTAATATACTTAAAAATGTAGCTCGTTTACAGCTAATCTGTTTTCCCATTCGAAGATTGATTATATTTGAAACATTTTAGGGTAAGTATTACTTATAAAATTAACAAAAAATAACTTTTACGTCTTACAAGTTTTATCACCACAAATATACATGAATTTGAAGATAATATAGCACTTGTCCCTAAAAATTACTTTATTCTATAAAAAAATAAATTCATATTCAAATAGTGAATCTCCATTGCCAGTGTAGCATGACGCCGTCGTGTTACGCCACTTACTTGTACACAACAGTCAAGCATGGTGTTCGAGAATAGAGTTTCGTGAGCTTGGTCTTGATAGGCCTGTCACTGGCACACTTCACTTTGCATCCTACCTGCGGCACCGCAAAGCCTCCGAGAGTGATTTTCCAACTTGCTGATGCGGAGCGCCCTCTGGCTATTTTCATTTTCCGGCGGTGTGCGATGAAAGTATCGCAAATTAAATATGTCAACGATAAAGATTGCATGCCGTGTATACTCAAAAATACTTTTAATATATTGAATCTATCAAATTGACTTTATAATTGATTTTGCATAACCTAAAAATATTGCACCAACTAAGTGAGCGATTTTGCTTCATTTTATCAGTCCTTTGTATAACATACATAATTAGTATTAAATTATGAATATTTTTTGCATCGGGTACAACTTTTTCTTTCTTTAAATTATTATTTTATTGAAACGATGAAAACGTTTTGATTTTGTTAAAATAATTACAGTATTTTATTTTGTTGCAAACAATTTAACTGCGATGAACTGTTGAAATATATTTTTAATTACGGCATTATTAGTTAAGTTATTTTTTTGTAGTAGAAAATTAATATAAAATTGTTTTTATCTCAGTAAAATAAGAAAAAAAACTGACAAGACGAAACAATGGTAATATACTAGGACATTGTTTTTTTATTGCAATCAAAAGAGTTGTTATTAATATATTACAACATTATGACGTTATTCGTTGCAAAAGTATGTGTTTATGAAGGTTGTTGATCTTGTCTGAATTATCATATCTTGTCATAGTAGTATAAAATTACAGGGAGGTACAGAGTGTAAAGTTGAGACGCGGCTGCCCTCCCTCAGATTGTCAACCGCCCTGATCTTGACACTTGCGGACTTTTCGTGTACTTGTTTGCATATTAATACTCTCCAACACAAGATCTCTTCAAAATTATTGCAGGAGCGGAGATAAAACTTTCATGTTAAATTTAACAGCAGGTTTAATTTAAAATACTATGTTAATGAATGTTCACATTTATTGTTTAATGATATTGAGTAAATATATACGAAGTTTTTTAATGAGAGTAAAAAAATCTGCTCGTCATATAACAATAATTATTCAAACTTTAAGCCCGTAGAACGGCTGTGAACAGCCATATATTCATTGTATACTTTCAATGTGAAAAAATAATTATTAAAGTAAACTACAATTAAATTAATAGAAAAAAAGATGTTTAACCTATTCCGTGCTTATAAAATTGACTTTCAGAGCTAATACAAACATTTCAGATGAAAGCCCTAGTAAATGTAAAAATATGGTAGAGATTAACGTTAGTCTTTGTTAAATATTTTTTGACGCCCACGTGCTGAAAATGCAGATTCTACGAACAACATCCAGCTTTATTTGTATCTGCTTATTAAAAAGATTTTTTCTATCAACAGTATGTATTGCCTTTTTTGTGACTAATATATAAAAAAATGATGAAGAAAATAAGTAGTTTTATAATCTTTTCATAAATGAGAAGCTATACATGCGTAATTCAAGAAAACATGAATTAGATTAAAATTTAAAACAATTGGTTTCGCTGATATTTGCTTTGAATTTCAAAAAAATCGCTACTGGTAGAAAATTATAGGATATAACATACGTATACCAGACTTAACCTACTTTGATTTTCCTAAAAAAACTCTGGGCCTTCCACCGAGCTGAATCGGCTGACACAAGAATTTTTTCATTTAATTACTTAATTTTTTTAAAATTTTATTCGATATTTAGAAAATTTTTGTAGTTTGTTAATGAAATAGAAAAAGTCTTCCTAAAATATATTATTAGCATACAAAATTATTTTCATATATTTAACTGCAGACATTAATGTTTTCTTCTTTCACTAGACAGCGGAGGCTATATTTTCATTGCAGTGTTTTTCTTTTTTGTCGGTTGTTTCCATTGTTCCCAGTGGAATAAGAATAAATCGACTGGAATTTACACATACTGCGGTCCACAAAAGTATCGGGCACATATGCAAAGAGAGTGTTTGCCAATTCTGCATCCCTATCAGAAAATTTACTAATCGGTTTTTTTAAAATCTTTCTGCCGTGTGCCTGTATCATTATTTAATATTATTCGTTGGGTAAGATATAAAACTTTTTTGAAAAAAAATGGTTATTTGGATTCAGTCTTTATTGAATGAACTATTTACTAGATGGATATATTAAAATCAAGAGACTATAGTGGGTACAAGTAAAACAAAGTAAATTTAACATCGATGCATTTATTGATATTATGAGCAGTACACAAATATAAAAAAACAAAATTCGTTGATTGGAAAAGAAAAAAAAATATGACATATACGAAAAAAAGATCGATTTTATTTCAAGACATTTCTTAACTGCAACAAGGTAATATATTATATTGCGCCCATTAGAGGTGAAGTGAGCTGCGTTGTAATATTCTAAACGTCTTAGTATTGTAAACGTGAAGTAACGTCAGTCAATAAACATTGCAATAGTTGTTATCTCCATAAACAAAAATATGCAATTCACCAAAATACCACGTAAAGACGTGATTGTAATTAAAATTCTAAGAAATAAGTTTTAACACTTTATTAGTTGGCTCACTTCACATTTCAACGGCTCATATAGTCATTCATATCGGTAACAAATTACGAATTTTCGCCATAGATTTGAATATAAAACGGCAGTTAACAATGAATTTTTTGACAGTATTTTCCGTTATGTGAATATTATAATATTTTATATTCTTAAAGATACAATATTTATTTACATACAGTTGTATAAACTTACGACTATTTTATGTTATTTCCCATTATAAATACAGTAAGCCATATGAAACATCGATTAGATCTTTGTTGAATATCTATTAATATATTAAACGATAATAAATCTACGAAATTTAACAATTTGCTTCATAGCATTTTTACATTTGAAATTAAAATATTATCTAAGGCAACGATTTATAAATCCTTACATTTCAATATCGCAATAAACATCTTTTCAAGGTTTTTAAAGAATATAACATATGAGAAATTAATGCGTTTTATCGAATTGTATGTGAGTGGTTATTTATTTAAAAAAATAAAGCAGCAAATCATTATTTGGCACACAAAAATACTTTAAAAATAAACAGATCAAATAAAAATTTAAATATTATTAATTAATTAAATTTCTTAACAATATTTTCTTTATATTTATTTCTATTTTTAACGTATTTAAGTTACTAAATTCATTATTAACTTAACATTTTATTTACAACGTTTGGCACAGCTTTTGATTAAAATATTCATTAGAATTAATTTATTTAGCTCATTCATTTCAAAGTAAACTTATTTATATGAAGTTTTTACGATTTTAACCGCAATGGAATATTTGGTCTGATTGTTTTTATTCATATGGAAAAAATGCATTTATTTTATTGTTTTATAAGTTCATTCAAATATAATTTAAAATGTGCTACTAAAATTTCTTATCTTTCATAAAAAAAAGAAAATATTATGTACAATATAACATGTAATGGGTAATACTTAATATGAATGCTATAATATAATATCATTTTGCTTAAATGCAAACTCTCCAAATTAATGGTTATTTTATAGGTACGTATATAATAATTCACCTATATACATATATTAGTATATACAATTTGTCTAATAATATCTAATATTTAAAATTAACGCTTAGCATAAACGTTGGATTAAAATTTATTGAATAAAAAAAAACAAAAACTTATACAGTTTTAATTAACTTTTGAAAACAATAGTTGTTTTTTATTAATGTATCATTATCTGCTAATGCATTTTTGATAATATCCATTGCGTTTATTCATAAGTCGTCGCAAAAACTTACATGGTACATATGTAGGTATATTTATTTGATAAATAATTTAAGACTATTCATCATTCATGATTACCACGATTCTAGTAAAGGAAAAAAACAAAACAAATAATGGCAAGCCAAACACGATATTCATTCAAACAATTGCCTAACAAATTGATACCTGTACCTACAGACTGAAACAAGCACCTCATTAATATAAATCCTGATAAATATTTATATCGTTCACTATTTAATTTATTAAAGTGCATAAAATTTACACTGGCGCTGCTAGATGACTCCAAAAATGTTGTCTTCTTACTGATCGAATTGGCGGAGTCTGCTCTGTTATCAGTTTCACGGAGAGATCCTTGGGAGCCATTCAGATCATTATCAGTCTCAGAAGTATGGTCGGCAGATGAATCTTCGGAATCCAAGTCTTCTCGATCCAGTGCTGATTTAACGCGATAAGGAATATCCATTTCTATTATAATCGAGAAAGGGTATTTAAATCATAAGAATTCAAGCTGTTTGATCAATCGCGGTGATTTTATTTAATTGTTTTTATAAAACAACACTTTTTTAAAAATGCATTTAAAAAAAATGAATGACAATGTATAAAAACACTTGGTATCCCGGCATTTTCAATTTATTCAAAAAAATATTTTTGTATATATCAACTTTTTACATACATCAGACAACGAAGAAATAAATCTGAATATTCTATTTTATTTTACAACGCGTACATCGGCAAAATTTGTATTGATAAAAGAAACGAAAGTATGTTAGCTTTTTTTAGTCGTAAATGTTATTAAGACATCAAAAACTGTATTTACAGCTGGTTTTTAGACATTACCATCAAAAACAAATACGGTTTTGCCATGCAACATAAAACGCATTGTTTTTATGACACAAAAACATGAAAAATTCTCCAACATCATAAAAAGTAGCATAAATAAAAATAATATTAGAATTCTTGTAGGGGAATTGTATTGAAAATTTTACTCATACGATTGCGAGAAATAGATAATGTCTAAAATTGCCTCTAAAATAAACTTATCTAGATTTTTTTACACTTATAAATATGTATATGTAATGCGATTAGAACTTCCAGAAAGTGAACGAGAAAAATCAGTTTTAATGATGATAAATATTTCTCGTTAAAAAAAATATTTTTTTCATTGAACTGGCATTTACTTGGTAGAACTCCATTGTAATACGGTAAAAAATAGCAAAATATTTAGTTCTACGTTTTTATTTTTTTTAGTTGATAGCTAGTTTGGCGTATGCCTTCATCATAACTAGGGTATCCAATCCCAGGGTCCCGTCAAATTTTCTGATCCCGAAATCCTGGGACTGACATGGTTGCGATCCCGAGATTTCGGGATTGAGAAATCTTGAGCAAATCCCGAAAAGTGAAAAGTTGGAAAAAAAATGACTCTCGGAGATAAGCTTTGGAAAAAGTATACCAAATCAAGGATTTAAAATTCCTCGGTGAGCTTACCCCAATTCCGGGATTGAAAATGAATCAATCTCAAAATACCGAGATTGGATACCCTAATCATAACTATTCTATAATAATAGTTATGATGAAGGCATACGCCGAAATAGCTATCAACTGAAATTTAAAAAAATTTGGAACTAAATACTTTGCTATTTTTTACCGTATAAAATTTCATGTTGTATAAAATATAAATAAACACCTAATACTCTTTTTACACTGTTTATTTTTTACCCGTTTTCGGAATTGTACGGTCAAAGTAGCAAATGTTTTCGTAACTTCTTTTCACTTCAACTTTCTAACACGGTTATTTTTTTGCACGGCTGCTAAGCATGGACAGTATTTTCCGTGTAAAAAAGTATTAGGTGTATTCAAAAAAATAAAATTTATACACACCATAAAGTCTGATATTCCCTTCAGCATCTCCTATAGAGTTCTTAGAGATGCATTTGTAGCCCCCCATATCGTGTTTTTGAATGCGTTTTATAACCAGCTTCATCTGTACACTGTAGTATGAGCTGCTTATCTCGTTCATTTTGTATTTGTCGTTTGAGATAATCATTTCCCCTAAAGAAAAACATGATAAAAATAATAATAAGTGCATTTCGAATGTCAAGTGAGAAACAAAAAATATAAACTTAAAATATATATATATTTTCGTATTACGAGTGGTATCTAGCCTAAAGCCATAAAATATAAATTTTGATGTAAGTTAAAATGCGAACTATCACAAAACGTATAAAACAATGCTTTAAAGAAAATTTTTGCTAGCTCGTAATAACTACTGTTAGGTTTTCATCCACTCGCTTACCGGGCAACGCGTAATGGGCTCAAATTCCGGAATATATTTATATTGGAACAAATTTCTGACTGTACTCCTTTTATAGCCTCTAATTCGCCTTATATATGTATGATCCCAAATATTTGGCACAGAAAGAAAGACGAAAAATAGCTTAATCTTGGTGTTACAACCATTTCATTGCATTTTAATTTAGAGCTGAAGCGATTGAATTACTGCTGGTTTTGTATAATTCAACTTTATTGAAATAATCCACCAGAGGTCCAAATAACAGATTATTTAAGCTTTTTTAAAATTAGAGCCATAAGGTATAATAAAACATGTTATAAACTATTCACTCTATCTGCACCTGTACCGGAATAAGATAAGTTTGAAAAGAATACAACCGTCAAAAACACAAATTTATTCAGATTTCAGACACATATATATTTAAAAATTGATTGTAGTCAGGTCCGAAGGTTACTCCATTTGGCCATCATGACTAATAATCACAGCTCTATTGGTTGAAAAATAAAAATAAAGGTCGATCACATAAATTTATCATTTATTTTGTTGAATTTTTCAAAAAAAAAATTGTAATTTTTAAAATAATTATTAAATTGAAAAAGATTTTAAAAAAAATAAACCAAAGATTTAACAAGCACATTTAAAAGATACGATTGGTTTTGCTTGAACAAAGATCCTCTCAGACTATTTCAAGCTTGTAACAAATATCAATCATTTGGAAACTGAATCAGACTAAAAAAAAAAACGGATGAGGATAGTGAATCATGAGATTATTCACTTTTAGAGTGTTTACACCTTTTATTTCATTTTATTTTTGTATAAATAGCACTGTTTATATATTTTTCTTATCAGTTGAAAATGCTTGCAATGAGCGAAACCGGTCCTGAGCTTTTATATAAAGTGGAATAAAGTACAAAGGAATATTGTACTTTTATTAGAATAATAAGATTATATTTAAGTTTTCAAGGATCGGTTTTCAATATATATGTTTTAATAGAGTTATTTATTTTATTTTTATCATACCATGGTTCATTGCTTTTCTATGAAAATTGAATTCTTAAATGAATGAAAAATATAACAACTTTGATGCACAAAGACCTTGAATTTTTTTATGCTTTACCAAAAGCGGGCATAAAGAAACCTCAACATGTGTTTTTAGCACGTTTTATTCGCACCCAGTGATATCTGACGCAGTCGAGTCATAAAAAGTCTGCTGTAAAAACCACTAAAACGTAAATAAATAAACAGAGGGCAGAAAAATTGCAAGGAATTTTCCCGAACAACAAATAAAGTGAATTTTGAAATTGCCCTGCATACCAGAGGGAATCAAGGCTATGCGAGAAAGCCGCATAAATGTTTTTATTGCTCTTGTCTGCACTATGGATATTCAAAATTGAATTAAAATATTTCTATAATAAATCTAAACTATGGATATCGATAGAACATATCAAACAAATTATTAATATTCCAGTAAAAAATATATAATTTCTTTTTTCACAAATGTGAAGAAAAAAATACAGAAGATTTATAAAATACTTTTTACTCACTGAATTCCATTTTTCGAATACGCCAATTACGCTCCGTCAATTCAGATTTTCTATTTTTTAAAGAGATACATAACATTGTCTCAAAAAATTATAAAGGTTGAAAGCATTTGTATGATTAGACAGAATTTTACTGCACATTTTAATTCTTTAAATTGTCCAAAATAATAATAATGTTTAAAATAAGGATAAAAGTTTTTTGTCAGTGCTTGGGCATCTAATCCCGGTTATTTTTTATAATTCCGGGATTTACCATTTTTCCAATCCTGAGATTGATCATTCAGCACAAAATCGTGTAGAAATTCAGGATTCGGGATTGAGAAATTGAAGGTCGCTGGCAGATTTAAAAAAAATTTGCTCGCCGATTTTAAAATCCTGGGAATTTACGGATCTCCTAAGATGAAAAAAAATGTGACACCCTTTTTTTTAGCTTTTTCGCAGATTTCAAAACGAATTGTCACCGCCCGTTTTCAAAATCCCAGGAATTTACGTATTTTCATATCTTCAATGACAAAGGCCTCAGGCGGATTTTTAAAATATTGACTAGTTGCTTATTTTCAAAAACCTTTCGGGAATTTTGCACTTCTGATACTCAATTCAAAAATAAAAAAAACACGTATTATAAAGATTATATTTTGTTAGTTCAGTGTGTGTAAGCCTCGTACTATTATGATCAAATTAAGAATCCATCAACAAATAAATCCCAAAAGTCATCCTCTTTATTATTATCCATTTTTCAAAAACAAAATTTCAATATTAGCCGTCTCATTGCTAGGTCCACCATCACATACGGAATGGAAAAAATGCAGCCTTTGCAAGTTGGCTTAAAACAATTTAGTCCGACGTCTGAAAAGTGGGTTACCTCCCCTTAACGGCCAGTGGCGGGCTAGATATTAAATTTAAAAAAGGCGAGCGCGTTCCATGCTTCGGACATAGGTACTGAACTTTGCCAAATTATATCCGCTTCAGCAATGGAAAACATGATTTGAATATGCTCAAAGCTAATCCAGCTTCACTTGGACGATTTAAAAAATAAAATTTTCTGTGAATTTTGCTTCCATCAGTATATTTAATTAAAATAGTCAATTTTAAAGGAGTAATATATTTTTATGTCTCACTTAGCTAAGAAAAAAACTAACTGAAGCTCAGGTATATACGCTTGCTTAAAATGCACTGTATTTGATAGCTTACTTTAAATTTATTTTGTTTGATTAAATAAGTATTTACCCTTTAAATAACATCTAAATTGTAAATAAATCTAAATGCCTAAATTTACTTCAGTTATATATTATATCTTAAATCTTACAGCAAAAGTCCGAATACTATTACATTGGTAAATTATTCTGTTGAACGTTTTATAATAAGCACAGATAAAAAATAGTACACAAAGTTTCGTTCGTAGTAAAATGTATGTATTTACAATTTTAGTGATATTAAATGACAGTTATCTTAAATTAAATTTATACAAACAGTGCTTTAAATAAGATTTCTCATATATTTTTGTGTTTAAGCATACATTTTTTAAAAAACCATGAAATACAAAATTACACCAATCCAAAAAGTTGATAAAAATAAGTTTAAGAAGTTAATAATATTGAAAAATAAAACAGTATTCTAGATGATACTAAAATAAGAAACAATTTTATTATAGTAACAAGTGTTATTAAAATTCTACTGATTGATTGATTTATTTATAGTTTTAAAACTCGGAAACATCAAATTAAATTTGAATCGTTCAAATTTAATATTGAAATTCCACCAAGCACCTTCAGTCAAAGTCTTAAATTATTCGGAAACATCATTTAAATTAATAATGAATATGTGTTTGCATGTTTTTTGAAATAAAATTAAAACACAATAGATATAAGCGAGTTTTCACCATAGTGATATTATTTCAAGGATACACGTTGTTGGTGAGAAAACAATTTCCGCGTTGAATGCATATTATGATGCTGAAAAAATTCAAAATAAAATAAGTTATTGTGATGTTATGAAAATTGTTGGCAATTACTGTTGTAGAGTGTACCGGGCATACTTTAATTTGAACTGTGAAAACCGCGTGGCACAACAAAGGCTTTTGGTTGGAGGCGGGAACACGTGAGCTCTGCAGCAATGGAGGTATTTTTTTCATTTTATAATTTAAAAAGTCTGGCACTGGTATTCGAAGCATTTACGCAATGTTATGAATCAGCTGTTTTTGAATGGTTGTAGTAAGTTTGCTTAGATAATAATTAATTTAGATGTAATTTATTTTTTGTTTTTCAAACATACAGCACTGCCTAGGTACAAACATTAAAATATACTGCAGTAATGAAATTAATTAACTTTTGGGGCTGTCGTATTTATTACTCGCAATCCACAACCATTCGTCATTTAAAAATAAATATTCATCGCTCATAGAAGAACATAAATATTTGTTTTTTTACGTAAGTAAGAAATATGTATTCAAAATTTGTAAATATTGTTGTAACGATGAAAATTCACCAAAGCAATTATAATGAAAAAAAGAATACCATCCATACTATACAATTGAGTTCGAAAATATTTTATAACGTTTTGGGTTTATTGATAAAATATGCAAAGTAAATAAAACGTATCATATACGCGTACACGACATATAAATTCCATTAGATATTATTTTCTTTCATTTTCTCAATGGCAAGCGCAGTCGTTTATACATACACACATATGTAGTGTAGCTAGGCTTTTGTAATAAATAAAAATATATGGCATCCCTATAAACAGATATTACAGGAAGACAGTCACTGGGTAAAAAATGCGTATTCCTTGAAAATAAATACTTACTACAAACACACGCCATGTAACTGAAATATTAAGTAGACATATAAAACGCTACGCTTTAAACACGTTTTAAATTTTAATTTAGTTGATTTATTTGATCATAAATTTAACTGTTAATGCAAAAAAGTATCAAAGAATGAAATCATAACAAAAAAATAATATCTGTAGCTGCAGTGGCTCTTGATTGTAAAATATGGTACCTATTTAATAAAATATTTAAAATAAATGACTACCTCAAAGTTTTACTGTCTAAAAAAAGTAAAAAAAAAACTATAATGAAAAAGACGGAATATATAGTACGAAAATCAACCAAGCACTAGAAGAATAATGAATAACTGTAACCTTTTTAGATTGTAATGACCAAAAAACTGCGAATGTATGTAAATATATCAGATGACAGAATTCCTGTACATATTCTCAAGGTCACTTCTTCAATAGAAGTGAGCCAAGAATGGGGAAAATAAGAAATGGATTAATTGCGTGGAAGGCAGTTCATTTCATATGACAATATTTGTGTTCTAGAAAAGTGTAAAAATAGATGAAATCAACGTAATATTACGACAGATATCGCAAAAATCATACCATGTTTATGGTTTTTCAATGCAAATGCAGATTAAATATGCGTTGGAAGACCAATTGTAAAACTCGAAACATCAAATCTAATAACAATCATGAAAAATAACATTGTATTACATGTAGTAAAAAACGACTCATTTACCCGAATTAAACATATTTATTTTAATTATTTACTTTCTGATAATATATTCAGGTAATTGTGGTTGGGAGTTTATCAATGTGAAAATACTCAAATACATACTATTTATCATATTGTTTTAATACATTTTATATTAATTTCGGGTCTATGGCACAGTGGTCAACAATGTTGGCTTCCATGCCCGACCTCGCGAGTTAGAATCCCAGTACGAACAGCAATTTTCAATCGATTTCTGTTCGAAGGCATGGATGTTTGTGGTCTTTTAAAAAATCCCCACCAATATTCCAATCCTAAAATAACAGAGTGTAGCGAAAATGCCACTACTCGTCCTGTTCTAGCCCTATTCTTTCTATCCTTACTCTCTTCGAAAAAGAGGAGTCGAGCTACTGAGTAACAAACAGTTCTAATAGAAAAACTTCTGTTGAGATACCTAAATTAAGATACCATGTGCTCCACATTGAAAGCGGACATGGATTAAAAAAACTTTATATTCATTGTGCTATATTTGTTTCCCTCATGGTTTGTCTTTACTGCATTTTTCATATTATTACGAAGATTGGGTAAAATATACTGTTACGATAATGGAATGAAAGCCAAATGATAAACATTCAACAAAATCACACACGTCCAATAAGGTATTTTCTATATTATTCATTGTAAACATTTCATATCACTTAAATTTTATTCATGATCAATTTTGGATGTTATCTACGTGCTAATTAGATCAAAATATTAATAAAATGTAGATCTTTATGAGATTGAAAAATATAAAATTATCGATATAAAATTTAAAAATGTCACGGTAATATTATCAATGATTTTCGTGAGAGACGGCCATACTTATCTTATATCAGGAAAATATTAATTTATTGTTAAAACACTCTGAAACCATGCAATAGTTGCCCGAATTATAAATACTTATTACATTGCATTTAGAGACAATTGATGAGAATATCATGACTACATAAAAGCATAATCTATAAATGCTCTTTCAATACTTATATGTCCAATATTATCCATGCAAACAAGTGAATGAGCCATATTCATGGTAAATGTCTGGTAAAACATTGACTCTTTCCCTTGGCACGCTGTGGAATCAACGCCAAAAAAAATTTTTGGAGTGTATGGTGGTATAAAGAAAATATGAAACATTAAATTCAATTTTAGTATTGAAAAAAGAATTTTCGTAATTTTAAACATTAAAAAATATAATTATTTAACATTATCACTCAAATTTTTCATTTTTTATTAAAAAATAATATGTTACACATCAGGCGAAAATTGTGAGAGTGAATTTATACTGTTCTTGCATGGAGTCGTAAATCGTTCCACTCCAAAATTATGTTGAGTAAAGCGTATACTTTGTGTATAGATGAATAAATTTTGTTTGCAAATGTTTGGTTTGTTGGTTCAAATACAGTAACTTTGTAAATGAAATATCAGTTTATTTTATTTACAGTGTTGTATATTTTTTCAATAACTTTAAATGTATTTTCGTTTTGCTTAAGTAGAATTGGTTGAGTTTAACCGACAATTTGAATTGTATTCAATGATTTAGTACTTCAGGCTAGTTATTTTAGTCTCAAAATATTGAATTTAGATTGTTAATTCACATTGCCGCCTGTGTGGTCAAGTGGTCTACGTCGTTGGCTACTGCTACGGAGGTCACGGGTTCGAATCCCAGTACGGGCAGTTCTATAAATTGATTTTTCAATCGATTTATGAATTTCTGTCCAAAGGCATGGATGTATGTGATGTCTTGAGTTTCCCCTCCCACCCATCATATCCTATGTACGGGGCGTATCGAGAGCGATTAGTTAACCACTAGTCCTGTCCTAGCCCTTTCCTTCTATTCCTACTCTCTTAGGAAAAAGAGAGGTTGAGCAACTGAGTAACAAGCAGTTCTCGTAGAAACACTTCTGTTGAGATAAACTCCGACAGGAGTCCATATGCTTCACATTGGGAGCGGACATGGTAAAATCACATGTTTGCCTTATATGAGTTTGTTTAAATAAATTTAAAATAAGATTTATGATGCAATATAGTCAAATATCAAAATACGGCATTCAATTTAAATTTGATAAATTCTCCGCAGTTGATTTTGTAAAAAAAATATATTTTTAAATACGAAATCTATGCTGATAAGATTAATTTTTTGTCGTATAACTAATGTTTCACAAAATGTATAATATTTTCAACAGCAGCGTCAAATAATGTTTTGAATACGAACAATGTCTCTCTTTTCTTATTAATGAATTTTGAAAAACTCTTTTCCACAATTTAACAAAGATGAACATGTAGGAAACTAATATCTTGGAGATATGTAAATGAATTTACACTAGCAATTAAAGATTATTTTTTCAGTTAGATAATATTTCTCAATGAAACAAAACGTGTTTAGTTGTCATAATATCACAAAGAGATCAAATCCAAAAGTTTTGTTTCCAATTTTTACCGAAAACAGTATAAAGTGATAATTAACATTAAAATACTTGTTGAATGATTTTGGACTAGAGCGTAAAAATATCATTTTTTTCGATTGCCCGAAGCTAACCTTGCTATCGTGACGAATCAATTATAAAAAAAACACAAGCTGTCACAAGCAGTGAGGTGTCAGTTTTAAATTTAGTTTTTTTTACGACATAGTTAATAATATAATAAGTATGTTAAAAAATAGTAACTTTTATTCATTTTATGATTAATTTAACACCATTTCAACACTTATAAAAGTGAAATCTGATTAAACATTCGAATAAAATTCTTTTTCTGTCTTTCATATATTATATAAAACAATTGTAGCAGTTATTTCCAATAACTTTCCCCAAGAATTAAATAAAAGTAATATATCACATAATATTTTCAAGTTTATACTTCGAAATGTAAACGATATCGTATGTGGCCTAGTGATGCTTGTAGTATTATTTATATTCGAAATATGGTAAGGCTCTATTGAAAGTGGTATTGTGCCCCTCTTGGCCTTTGCCTGTTTTTTGTCCCCTTTTTTACATAAATTCTCGGCAAACGATTCGCATGTGTCATATTCAGGTGACATTACACGCTAGTACCTATATGACCCTAATGGCCTCTTACTTTCCCAAGGGCCGGAAAATTTATTGAATTACAAAAACGAAACGAGATTTGAACAATAGCTTTCATATAATTCAATTATATTATACATAACAATTTGAAGTTTTATTCAACGGTTAGATAAGTAGTTTTAAAACCATATACGTTTAAGATTTATTATAGCGCAAAACTTGACATTGTATTTAAATGAATTAATAATGTGTAGCTAACATATAACCGAATCATTTTCTTCTATTAGTCATGATAATGCATGAACAGTTACAGCGTCATAAGATTTTTTTAAAAAAGCTTACGCGATTGATACGAATGCTGAAAAAGAGATATAGCACTCATTAAAAATCGTGCCAATAACAGGAAAATATATCCTGTATAAGAGCAATTTAACAAATGTTTTCTTTGCCTTTTATTTAGACAAAAAAAGATAAAACTGCTGTGATGTATAAATAAAAAAAGATAGACGATACAAATATAACAATATCTATATCGACTGTGGAAAGGAAAAAGGACGTAACTCACAAATTTTACAGGAGGCGCTAAAAACGTGTTTTGATGATTTTGTAACATATGCAAATTATGAATTATACACAACCTTGAAGTGCACGGAGACTTCTAAACTGGTGTTTAATTGACATAATTTAATATTTATTATAGAAATTGTCTAGGAAAAACCTTAATTCAGCCTTTTTCCTTGGTTTTAATTTTTTACAAGGTTATCTTTTTCAAACTTAAAAGCTAAATTTAAATACTAATTCGGCATTTGCAGCTTGCATCCTTTTGATAGAACGTGTATCAAGTTTGATACATTGTGATTATCGAAAAAAACCTGTTTTGAAAAACTGTGGGTTACGTCCTTTTTCCTTTCCAAAGTCGATATGTATGTTAAGTAACGGTGTGTTTTCTCGTATTGTAATCATTTTTTAAATTTAGATTTAAATTTATCTCATTTTCATTTTAATTCAAACGATTTAATATTATTAAGACTATTCTTTCAAGTGAAACATAAATTTATTTTATTAATACTGGTACTTTATAACTTTTCATTTAATAATTAAATAAACGTGAAAAATATTGACAAACTGCAATACCATTTTATGGTGAAGAATGATCTGTACCTTTCATTGCATAATTGAGGCTGTTAAAACTACCTGCTATTTGCAGAACCTCTCCATTAGGCTTTGTGTAACGTTGCATTACAGTAATAATGCATTGAACAACCACCCACAAGATTTGGCTTACGATTAGAAATAGAATAATGCAATCTAACAGGCAGATACATTAACTCCGAGTAAATACTTTAGTATATTATATTAGGGAATTTGTAACAAAGCAAATACTAATTTTGCTGAAGTTCATTAAAAAAAGTTTTAGCTAAAATAGATTAAACATTTACAATTTGATTATACAAACTTTTATATGAAGAACTTTAATAGGGTAAAAGTGATTATTCATGAAGTTTATTTTTTATTAAATACATTTTCATCACAAGTAGTATTTTTATCTATAGTATTATGTATGTGGAAAGATAACAAGTGTATTCTTCTTCATTTTGGAAGATCAGCTTATTTTCAATATCTATTATGTTCCCATTATTATCAAACTATTAATGGTTTGAGTTAATTATTTAGCATTTAATTTGATAAACTATATTATAACATTTGCGATTAAAACGAAATATGTATCTTTAAATAATTGTATATAATAACATTTCAAGATATTTATATTACAAGCATATTTATATTATCATTTAATTTGGAACTATATTCAATAATATGGTTTGTGACCAAATTAAAAAACGCCTAGTCACTATAAAAAGATAAAAATGTGTTTGACGTTTCTATTATTTATAAAAAACACTGTGAATGTAAAGATTTTAACATGTTTAGCTATGAAAATGCAATCAAAGGAGGTTTTCTTTTTTGCGTTTGTATTAATATTAAAAAATGGAATCAGAAAAAAAAAATCTGGAAGAAAAATACACGATATAAAATAATCTTTTTTATATTTTTTTATATGTATCCTAAAGCGAAGGGTGGAATTTGTTTAAAATGTTGAAATGGTTCTGATAATTGTATTCATGTGCAGATCATTTTGGGAATGTTATAATTTTGCATATGTGATCGCTAAATCGTGATTTTTTCGCCAAAGTCAAGCTGAAATTAAACATTTTCACTTTTAAAATTTGAGTGTGAATATCACTATACATAAATATCGCAAAATATTTACTGTAGTAACTGGTCTATTTTTCTCGCATTCATCGTTTCTAAGTTAATTTACTCAATCTGTTGTTTCAATGTTTGATGTTCAACTTCTTGTTTTTGTTCAAATTTGTCAAGCCGCTCAGAATCATATGCGAGCCCACTAAGCCGTTATAGCTATTGTGTTCTCACACACAAACTGAGAATTCAAAAATTGTTTTTTTCTCATGAAATTTGTATCTTTACTTCCCTGACCCACTTATCGAGAACATTATTGACTATTACTCATATCGTGAATTTATTAGTTTGACTCGCTACACAAACAATATTCGATTTAAAAATCAAGTGATTTTTTTAATCGATAATCGATGGAAATTTACATATTCACGATAATAAATGAAATTTGAGATTTAATCCTTTTTTCAATTCGATCAAAGTATACATAAAATCAAACAAAAGATTTTCTAGAAGTAAATGTCTTTGTGTCGTAAAAATTCTAATCTAAACCATTTTTGAAGATTGGCAAACAATATTAAAATTAATATTTTACTAGCACGTAAGAAATTTGATTGTATTTTTTTATTTGTGTAAATTTTAAAATATCTCATATCTTGTTTGTGTTGATGGTGGGCATTTTTTTGTACTGGTTGTTTTGTACCGGTGGTTTTGGTACGGCAGTTTTAAGTTTTATCGGGACCTCCCTCTTAATAATACCTGCGATTCTATTATTAATAATTATACGCAAATAATGTCATGCGAGGAGTCTTGTTTCAACTAACTTGAGCATTTTTAACATATGTTTATATATAATATAATGATACAAGCAAGTGTGGGCTTTTAATATTGATGGATTTCAATATTAATTGTAAAACAATGAACTTTATTTATTTTGGTCTAATATTAAAGTTGTTGAATAATAATCCATTTATTTTCAATTAATATTTTTTTCTCCTTCAAATAACTAAAAGTGAGTTACTGCTTTTTTGTTGGAAGTGTCGATATAGGCTTTGAGACTTTTCTTCATTGAACGTTTTTTCAAAGGCACATAAAAAAGACAAATTGGTTTTTTACTGTACAGCAGTTTGTATGATTTAAAAAGTATGGTACTCAGCTCAACAAATTTGATGAACGTATTTAGTTGTGTGCGGCTTGACGGCCCTTGGGAGTGTATGCGTAAAGCCACAGAGTATAAATTTCCGCTAAGTGTTTTAACGTCACTGAAAAGCTATAATAGCAGTGAAGAATTAACTGTTTCATGAAATTGACAAAATTCCGACTTGAATAAATGAGTTTTTGTTATTAAATTTGTCAAAAAATGTTACTTGATTTAAAGCATTCCATATTGATTTTTTTCTTAAATTTAATAAATTACTCAATTATCATTTTAAATATTTGAATACGCGTAAAGTAAATTTTTAACTGTCGTGAAAAATCGTGTGAAAAAACCGTATTGATGAAAAAATATTTCATTTATTTTATGAAATTATTAGGACCACATGTTCACAGTGAATAAAACTGCTCATCATTATTTCATAAAATTTTGAAAATAATACAAAAATAACGTTTAATTTGCTTACAACTCATGAAAAAAGAACTTTCGATTTCAAAAGGATAATCACATAAAAAGTCTTCTCGAAACATACGTATACAAAGATTCCATGAATTGATGTTATTATAATTGGCAACTCAACAAAAAAATGCATTCATCCTCAGTAATTAATTAGTTCAAAATAATTACTAATTATTTAAATTAGCGGCCAGTAGAAAGTAGTCTCCGGTCAGTGTTTTAATTGTCTTATTAGAGTTAGGGTGTGTAATTAAAGGTTAATTGTTCATTGATGTATGTACTTTAGAATAAAAACTATAATTGAAAAATCATCACCAGTTCTGTATATATTTTAGTGTAAAATTATACACGTATCTTAATTGCCAAGAAATGTACCATTTCACATAATTACTGTGGACGGTTCAACGAAGCAGGGGTTTATTGAGTGTGTACTAATAAAAACCCTGTCCCACAGAATAAGTGAATGCAGTAAGTGTTATTCCATTTGACATTTATGTGATAAATGGATCGTATGCAAATTTAAGCGATTCACGAGACTAGCACGCCATGCCAGAGCGGTCCGGGGGCGACATATCAAATATACGCGGTCCGTTTCAACAGTCCACGAAGGGCGGATTCGTAATTATTATTTGCATATTTCCGGAGCGGAGAGCGCGACCCGCCCTTCTCCCCTATGGGTAGGTGGAATTGTCGGCTGGGCGGGGATGGGTTTTGTCCTCGCAAGTGGCTTGGGAAATCGACGATGAAACACTGCGGTATACTGTATTAGATACAATTGATTGGAGCTTTTGTGCTATTTGCTGAGAGTTAAGGATATTAACTCTTATTCTATCGCATACCAAACGGTTAGTAGCTTTGAATTATTGCATATTTTATGGGTGTATATTTTTCCATATATAATAATACTTCGTTTTTATATTTTTTCCATATATAATAATACGAGTTTTCGTGTTTATGTATAAAACTACTTTAAAGAATATTATTAGAAACATTTTGGTTTTATTTATCTTTTTGAACACATATGTCAATACTCATTTTTTACTTTTTGTATTTTTATCGTAGTATAATATAATGACTATTTGTAGAGTATGTCCAACAAAAGGCGAGAAGTAGGGATTCCAATCCGGATATTCGAATATTTGATATCCGGATATATTCGGCCCTTTTCAACTATTCGATATTCGGATATTTAGGGAAATATCCGAATAGTATACACATTTTAAGAATAATTATGAAATCTCCAGGTAGTGGTGTTTTTGCATTCACCCAACTCAGGTGTTATCAATATCTTATCATAATACTTGAGTTTGACGAATCGTCTCAAATTTGGGGCTATAAAAAACCTTCAATGCCGTAATTTTATTCATTAAAGAAATACCGCTGGAGTAATCCGATGCAGCTGCAAATTTTAAATATTGTAATACAATGGAAAGATATTGGAATGTGTATTTATATGTTTTGTCTTTATCTAAAACATAAATGTGAAAATACAAGACCACTGTCTACTTACAAAAACAGCCGGTTATTCCTTGTTTATTAAAGTATGTTTTTTTAAATCATAGTTTTAAAAATATTTTGTATATGATATATTTGGATCAATAAAAAAAATAACAGAAAAGTTAGACGTGTTGTTTAAAACACTTCTAACAATAAAGCCAATGTCAACCGCTACTAAACGAGCATTTTTAACTGCAGGAACAATCAAAAACTAAGTTAACAAATTTAAAATATGAAGCATTATTTTTAAAATATGCATTTTTGAAATTTGAATAAAGGAGTTTTATTACAAATGAGCTCGTTTTTAATGTAGATAATATTTAATGTAATATCTTAGTATAAACATATAATGTATGGATATAGTAAAAACTATACGGATATCCGAATATATCCGGATAGTCTCAATTTTACTTTTCGATATTAGAATAGTTGGAATCCCTAGCGAGAAGTGACATCAAATCATTTAATCTCTTATTCAAGATAATGTAAAATTACAAAGATGGTGCTCAGAAAAGATTAGGTTCCAGGCAATGACTTTATCTAAGATTAATCTTCAGAGTTAAGTTAGTTTTTATCCAAATTAAAAAAAAACATTCGCCAATTTTGACTTGAGCAATAAAAAAAATATTTTCAATTGTAATTTAGATAATGAGACAATTAAAGACATTTATGGGCTTTAATCAAATGTTCCAAAACCATAAAATCTTTTTGTTGATTTTGACTACTTCTTAGTCCTATCTATTTTGAAAGTAAATTTTTAGCAATCAACTTAAAACTCGTTTTAATTTTTTTTTATTGTGTTCGTTTATTTAAAATGCGGAAGAGACTTGTTAAAAAAATGTCTGTAACTCACAAGTTGACAACATATTTTGTATGTCATTCCCAGATTAATGTACCAATCATATATACTAAATGAGTACTAACTTGCGCAGCATATTAAAAAAAACATATTGAATGCAATCTGCCTATGTAGAATATTTATTTTCAAAAAGGTCAATAAACCGATTCCAGCATAATGCGATTACACTTACACCAAGCACAAATTGCAATTCGTGAAACTGTATACTGGGATAAGTTTCATAAATTGAATTATTGTGTGTGCGAGTAGACGATTTGAATAGAACGGGGGTTGGACCCGTCAATACTATTGAATAATAAGCCTTTATCGCAATTAACTTATTTATTCATACTATATATTAATAACGAATTAAATTATTTAAAAAGTAAAAGTAAAACTAAGCAGTGTTTAAGTGAAATGAGTTTTAGGCTTCATGGGTTTGTTTATTTCTAGTTATTAATTCTGTAACACATCGTGAAACGATCGGTGGCCATTATCCGATTTTAGGAAACTGTTGCAAATTTCAATTAGATAATAATTAAGTTATTTGTTTTTTCTTAAAAAAGAAAATTTAGTGTAGAAGAGAAAAATAGGCAACTGCTCTTAACAATGTCCAATGTTCACTTTTAAGGTGTTCACTGTCAATACTTGGTGGAATGGCATAATAATAAAAATAATAATAGATTTTTAGTATTTTTTCCACAAAAAAATATTTGAGAAGTGGTTTCGCTCATGGCGAGTATCAGTTGATAATGCTTGCGATGAGCGAAACCGGTCCTGATCTATTTTTTTTTTTTTTTTTGTAGAAAAAGTACTAAAAGTCTTTTATTATTTTTATTATAATGTCCAATGTATTGGTCATTGAATTGACTTTCCTAACAAATATAATGTATATATAAACAATTAATAATTTTAAAGTATTGTATAAAACTATAATGTTCTCTCACTAAAATTTGTAAATTGGATTTTTATTGAATTTGAATCTGGATTTTTATTATTGTATGTGATGCTTTTTAGAATGAGGTAGCAACGGTAACGTGACCTCGTGGACTTAAAATTAAAGGAGAAAACAAGAGACTGGAACGTTCCAACTAAATGTGGAGTAAGCTCATTTATGTATAACCCGTTAATTATCTACTGCCTTTGAAAGGTATGCCAGGTGGACTTAATTTTAGCGAAAAATCTATGAAAATTAATAATGAATATTTTAAATTCAAATTTTGATTATAATTAAATAAAATAAACATATATAAAATATTGTAATATTTTCAATAGATTCGGACGGAAGGGTAAAGGAGGAAATTTATTTTGAATTTAAAATAACATTTGTTTTTCCACCGATTGCACTACAAATTTATTATTACTTGTTTTTTTCCTTATGAAGAACCATCTTCAGACTGGCAACGAAAACGACACAATAGATAGAATAAAATAGTTGTCATTTTTAACGATATACATAATAAACCTACAATTTGAACAACAATAGTTATAATATGATTGTGCCATCACTGATATGTGTGCCATCGTAAGTAAATTGGAAATATGGTTTTATGTGGTCTGGAGATTTGATCCTGAGAAACATTTGCATCAAATACAAAATAAATTCGTCGATCAATAAGCCTTAAAATGATACAAGAAGGTTTTTATAGAGTTTTTGTTCACAGTAAGAGTTACTAATAGCGATAGGAAAAATCTTTATTCAGTTTCTTACAAACATAAAGTAAAAATGCTTTTGTTTCAATTTATAATTCTAATTTCAGGCAATGGTGTTTTAATATGTAAATTTGATCTTGAGTGATAATATTGAAACTTTCCTTGATTTTATTTTTAGTAATTTTATGGTTAAACAATACTTTGTGCAGTGGCAAAAAATTCTTACAAAGTAATTCTAAAAAAGTAAAAATAAAAAATGCAAATTATAGATCAAGGATGAACAAGTACTGTTGGTGAACTAAAAACCATTGCTGGTAATGGTATCAAAATAATATCAAAATGTGTATTGTGATTTTTCGTATTTTGAAAAAATATGACGAAATCTTTGATACATGTTTTTTATTATAAATATATAGCTTAACTTAACTGTTTTGAATAAAATAATATGAATTAGAGTGCGGAGTATAATTCGAAATACGCTGAACCAAAACTAGGCAAATCATAAAATGATATTATCTTACCCGACTCTCTAGTCCAGTAGTTGATGGCTTTTGGCGAAGCTTCCACATGACACTGCAGTGTGACGTCAGTTCCGGGTGGTGCTCCAACCAACTGGTTCGGAACTTGGATAAGGGGGTGAACTGAAACAAACGATCTTTTTAGATAGAAATATAAAGTTTGTTTGAAAAATATGTATGTAATTCAATCAGTACTTAAAAATAACATGTATACACAATTGTCTACTTGTATTTATAAAATAATAGTATACTCTGTACATTTCATGTGAACATATGGAGCTCAAGTTAAGGTATTAAATAAGTCTTCGAGTACAGAATTTTTTAAAATATTTAATAGTGAATTGAATGGTTTTAATTACACAGCTATTTGAAATGTTAGGTTATAAAATAATAAAAAAAATTCGCACTTTTCACAAACAGCGTGCTTGTGACAGTATCAAATGGAAACTATCATTCTTATCTGACATTGTCACTATTGACAAAAATCATCATTAAAAAAAAACTTCTTCATGTTTCAAAATGGTTTTGCATATTTATTTATATTCTAGTAAAGCTTATTATATGAGTGAACTGTTGATTAAAATAGCGAAAATTCGAAACAAAGAATAATGTTAATTTTTTATAAATTCCAAAATTATAAAAGCATATCACACATTTTAAATTTAAAAAAATCTTTGCTAAAAATTAAATTTAAAAGAGTCTCGTTCTAACAAATGAAAACAAACTTTTCCTATTTATTTAATTCCATTACCGATCTTGTGATTTGTCAGACGATAAGGAATTTCCTTATCTGGCTTTTCAAAATTTAATTGACACGGTAATGAGGACGCAAATTAGAAAAGTTTTTTGAGACCGACGTTATCGCATCTGTATATTGACAGTTTGATTTCGTAAGTAAAACACTGGGAATGCTTATCGAAAATCATATTAAATATTGAAATTTTTGTTTTAATTGCTTTTATGACGCGTTTTTAATATATTTTTTTATTTTCTGGGCCCAGTAAAGAGTACTTCAGTACTATAAATTATTTTCCCTTTTAACATATTTTTTTTTGTTTTATCAAAAAAAATGTTTAGTACCTACCTATATTTATAATAAATAAAAATATTAATTTTGTAATTTATGTAATACAAATTACGTTTTAGGATTTAAAAAAATAATTATAGTTCAATATTCTTTTTGCCGTGTGATCAACATCATTAGAATCGGTTGCGGTGTTAACACGATCAAATTCCAATACGGATTATTATATTAACTGATTTTTATATAAAATTATTGAATTTAGTTTCAAGGTACGTATGTCTTTGGTGTACAAATTGACTCCCACCTACCTGACTCTTAAAGCAGGCGCAGAAAGAACGATACATATTTTGCCTGCCGTGTCCAAAAAATAAAAGTTGAACAAACGAGTAATAAACAAATCTAGAAGTACAGTATATATTAATTAGTCTTAATACTTCACGCAGAAATCGAAGATAAATAGTTATTTTATATATTAACTATTTGGAAATAAGTTGAAAAATAACAAAGTATTTTAGTACAAACTACAAATATTATTTTATATAAAATTGATAGCTGTTTCAGGGTATGCTTTCTTCAGAACTATTTTGTTAGAGATAGTCCAGATGAAGACATACGCCGAAATATATATACACTGTATATGAAATTATATTTGTAGAATTAAAATACTTTGTGATTATTTTGCAATGAAGTTTTACCAAGTACATGCCAATTTGGTAAATATATATTTAAAATAATATTTTGAGATTGTCAACTTATTTTTTGAGTTTATTCATACATTTAAAAAAGCGATTTTTAAGCACAGCATAAAATTGTGAAACAATAATTAGCTTCCATTGAAGGTTGAACGTAATTAAAATATTTTTACTTCATACTTACAGTGCACGTGCAACATCATGCGTTTGCTAACAGAAGGAGGCACTCCATTGGCTGCTATGCATAAATAAGCTCCCATTTCAGATCTTGTTACCTTTGTGAGTGAGAGCATTTCACCTTCTATTGATGGTACTTAAAAGGAAAATTAATAACAAAATAAATACATGATACTTGATAGAAGCTTAAGTATTTTAATTAAAACTATTTGAATGTACTTACAACATATTGTAAATAAAAAAATATTGAAGTATATGATAAATAGATCACTCAGATTAAAGAGCATTGGAAAGAATTTCAAGTTTTCGTTTTTTGATAAGGTAAGCTGCGAACAATTGAGTTAAATATAATAAAAAATCTACAATTCGTGTTAGATATACATAACAGGATATCTATTGTATTTTTAAATAAAAAGTAATGGTGGTAACGATTATTTTTTGAAGATAATGTTCAATTATTGTAACCCAGCGGATAGCAATTAGAAGTGCATTCAATCTTTCATTTTACTTTGGAGATTAAAGGCGAGATTTTCCTATTCTCTCGTGTTGGTGTCAACGACTCTCTTTAAAAAATCAATAGGTATTAAAATTTAAATCGTTCAAATTATGTTCATTCACACAAGCGTTGTCACTAATTTCCCGGGTTTCGCCTTTCGGCATCTTCAGGCGTTCAAGTGCACGGATGAAATTGAAATAACGCTTAATAAATGAATGTATCGTGTTCATAAAAGAAATAAATGTATCACTAAGTTTAAAGCCATTGGTGGTGAAACGGATTAACCAATTAATCAATGCCTATAGATTTGAATGGTAAGTAATTTTAAGAATTATATTTATTTTCGTTTGTTCGAAAAAATATATTCACTTAAATATAGGGTATAAGAGTGGGGAATTTACCAGATTTAATTGCTCATTTAAAATCTATAAACTACTCAATTGTACTATTTTTATTTATAAAATTTCCTGGAAAAACAATTTATGGCCGTCTGTATGCCTGTCTTTACAAGAGGTATTTAAGTTTTTTTTTTAATTGTAACATTAGTAATGAGTAATGGAAACAGTATTTTACATAATAAAAAATATGAAAACACTCTTTAAAATATTGTTAACACTTTTTGTATCAGACTTTTACCAGTACATGTACGCTTTTGTAAAACGAAACTGCGAACGTGTTTATTTTACTTTTTTAAACAAATAAAATGAGAAAATCTGCTTCGCCACGAGAATAAAATAACATTGAAAAGAGGCAAGAGTGCTTGTCTATTTTAAAAGTTACTTTTAATGGAAGGTTGAATTTTTAAGTAACTGTTTTAATTTTACATTAACTCTAAAAGTCACCCCCTTCCTGATTTAAGTTGAAGGAAGAGCAATTTTTATAAGTGTCAAAAGTAAACTGTTGCTTATTAATAAGATATAAGCCTTAAAATAAACAAGGTAAAAATAGTATTCGTTGAGACACGTTCCAGCATTCCAAGGGCAAACACCCACTGACTGTCATTCAGTCAGTAATCTGAATTATATGTATTTTATATTTTAATGTTGTTGTCGGGTATGTGGTGCAGTGGCCAATATCTGTAGCTTCCGTGATGGATCGGACGTATTTAAGTCCTAGCCCAAACAGCATTTTTCAATCGACTTCTGTTTGAATGCATAGATGATTGTGATTCTTAAAATTCTTTTTAATCCTAAAATAACAAGACGTGTAATCTATTTTCGTTAGAATTTCCCCATTCACCTCTACGCAATTTACTGCAAATTTGTGAGGTGAGTAATCTCGTGATCTGCTAGTCGGTGAAATTTCCTTTAACTTTCGAGTGTATTCAATAAATAGTACGATTTTTAAAATCTACACCCACAATATATATTTCTTACGATAAATATTATTAGAGAATATGTAAATTTAAAAGAATTTTAACAATTTATTACTTTATTAAAAAAATAGAAAAAATCCGTATAGATTGTATAAAATGATTAAAATTTTAAACTTTTAAGCAAAACCTTGTTCTATAATATCAGCCTGAATGTGACACCTTTAACACATAGTTGGACGCCACTGACTAAGAGTAATCCTTTCGCTTGGGCGCACTTTCCCGGTCGAAACGTTAGCAAGAGACAATGCCTTCTGGGGGAAATGTTGAATTAATTGATAAATTCATTTGAAGTGGCAGTGGCGTGCGGCCCGAGAGCGAATAAATTTTGTTGATTGACTTTACAGCGAAGAGAGGAGAGAAACAAGGAGGTCGGTTCAGAGAAACGTACGAGAGGCGTGTTTAATCATCCTTTCTCTCGGTGTCAGCCCGTCGATCGGAAAGTTTGGGATGAAGTTACCGCAGTCTTTGTGATACTGGAATGGGGACTACGACGCTCCGCAGTTAATTATTCCCGGCTTTAATCCTGCAGGATTACGCGGGAAGTGGAATTCGTCGTTCGCAGCCTGTCGCTTGAAACGTGTTAGAAGAATCCTTTCTAAGAAATTAATCGTCTTTCTTGTCTCCCCCCCCCCCTCCACTTCGATGCTTGAGCAACAGTCTTATCACCCTATTGAATGAATTTCACAGAAATTGATTCTTTCATATCCTCAAACGGATCATACTACAAATCCAAAATAAGGTAAGGTCAACTAAATTGTTTTTTTTTTCCAAATACTTGCTATAGTTTTAAAGTATGAATGGAATCTAGTCACAGCATCATTGTAAATGTGATATTTAATACATTTTCATTACAAACGTAATACAGAGTGTTCTTCAGGAAGGTATAGAACTTTTTTTTTGTAAAACTTTATGTAAAATCGTTAAATGTTGATAAATGTTTAATTAAATGTTGGGAATTACGCATGGAAAACAATATCAGCTAAATGTCTGCCTCTGTTAATTTCACAAATGCGGACTCTTTAAACGACATTTTTCATCAGATGTCAACCGGTGTTTCATTAATGTCGTCACAAATGTTTTGTTTTAGTTGGTTTAATGGAAACAAAATGCAAGCCTCGTGCATAATTTTCCATAAAGTTGTTGTCCAATTTCTCGAGGACGGTGTCGAATTTAGCCACTTTCTTAGACAGCATCAATGTTTTCAGTCAACCTTTTTTCACGCTGTGGCCTAGGTTTTTTTTTATCTTCTACAAAGCCTCTTTCTTCAAAATCATTTAGTAAACGATAAAAAGTAACTTTAGTTCTACCCAAAATTTCACGTAATTTTCTTATCGTTACGATAATTATTGATGATTGATAAAATGTTTTTACCATTAAAACATGTTGGCTTATCGAATATTTTTCCATACTTAAACTGCAGCAAACTAATGTTTTCTGGGTGACTGTATCAACGTTGATATTTTACCTTTTTAAAGAACACGTATGTATAAGTATGCTGTTTTTATATCGCTTTCGAAGTCTAATAGTAACTTTAAAAATTTTCCAACCCACGGTTGTTCATTCAGAGGCTTTAATTTTTAAACGGGTATTCTCATATTTATGTTTATTTTTATGTCAGTTGGTAACTGGGTTTGTATTCAGATACATGTATGTATGTCTTTAACGTTTTCATACTTAATGACCGACACAAAAGTTTTTGCAAACAAGATTCAAAGAGCGATCGATTAAGAAAAGATTTGACTAAGCTGTAGTTCGACAAACATATTGATTTATATTTTTTAATCAAGATGATTTTTTCGATATTTAGTTAATCAATTACTATTTCATGGCCAGTGCATGGTAATGACTTCAAAAGATGTTTCTTAAGAAATCGTCAATACTTATTTGAATTAATTTATTAAATAAAAAAAATAAAATGTATTTTTTACGTGTATCCTAAAAACGATTTATTTGAACAAATATAACTCTATTGTAAATAATAATTAATTAGTTTATTATTTCGTTATATTTATTAAAATTGATTGACTATGATAAAATTTCGGATTTTTTCGTCTTCACTTTAATTCTAAAACAAAAGATTTTTTAAAGTATTTAATATAATTTGATAACTACCTCTCGTTTTTCCTTGTGGCCCACCTCTGGCTATGATTTCACCTCCGTCTTCCCTCCTCCAAACCACTTTGGGCTTTGGATGTCCTCGAGCTTTACATACCAACTTTGCTGATCCTCCTTCAGGAACCATCATATCTCCAGAAGTTTCTTCGTATATAATATCAGGAGGTATAACTACTTCGAGATATGCAGTCTGTGGAGTGCAAATCAAATTGAGTTTTGTACAAAATATGTAATGGCTTTAAATAACTAACTTTAACGTAGCTTTTATTAGTAATTTAATTTATTTAACTAAAACCGTTGATGCAAGAAGCCATTAATAGAGAAAATTTTAAATTAAAATATTAATGTACTACTTTGTAATGAATCTTTTTTTTTTATTGAAATGTTTCAAACATTTAATTCAATAGTATTTACAAATAAAATGAAAGTACTACGTTGACGTTGTAGATAATTGTACAGTACAGTACTGTTTTCAACTTTATTTAACTACTGCATGCTTGTTTAATATAATAGTCGGTTAAAAAGATTAACGATAAAAGTAAAAAGTTTTAAACCATTCAGGTTTGTTGACACACAGAGTAGAATCATTTTTGATAGTCAATAAAAGTTTTTCAAGTTTTACCTTAGTTTCTTTGATCAATAAAATTTAAGACAATAACATAGCCCACCAACAACAAATTGAATAAAAAAATAATTTATGTCAATTAGTCAACAATATCTACTCGTAATATTTGATATTTTTGTAATCAATCCCAATGTGAAGTTTCTATCACATATATATTGCGTCTTAAGTAATCTATTTTTAATCTTTTATTTAAACTGAAAATCGCATCGAATTTACAACGACAATTTAAGAAATCGTACGCACTACTGTTATATTATCATAAAATGAAATATATCTCCATAAAAGCATAGTTTGCTTCCTAATAAAAATAACAATGCTTTATTTTTTAATGTGGAATTGATTCATTAATTAAATTCATAGAGATAATCAATACAATGAATAAAAGATGATATACAATAAAGTAAATACTGTTGTGAAAATTGTTCTGTTGTATTTTATTATAAGATATTTGTCTCTTTGCATGTACAACGTTTAGATAAGTCTATGATGTATAATTTATAGGTTTACGATAAAAAAATAAATATTTTAAGATTTCAATCACGCTCTTGCATTGGGTGACTGGTTCAACTCACTGTCTACGCTCCCTGTTACGACCAGAACTAAATTCTACGCTGGACAATATTTATCGCAGAAGTATCCATACTTTATAAGTTTACACCTTTCTCATTTTTGTCAAATTTCGTCAACAGTTTCCGTCAGCATGAGTTTAATTATCCTAGTTTCTATTGAGTAATAGATTCCAGTTCTCATGATTAACAACTTTACATCCACATGTAGAATTTCAATGCTAAGACTTATTTTGAGTGACACTTTCACACTGTAACAACATATAAACATTTCGTTTATTCTCGCAACCACTGATAGTTTCACTCGCAAATGTTGCATTTTTTCCACATTGTAAATTAAAATTAAAATTTACGATGCCGGGTACTTTAATTTCTTCTTGAAATATTCGTATTTCTTACACGTATACATATACCATAAGTAACATTTTTGGGCATTAAATTTGAAGAAAATAATCCCATAACAATGGCATTAATATATTTGTGTATTTATAATTTCCTGTTAAAATTTGTTTAAGGTGTAAGTTATTATTAAATGGTCTTAAAAGCAATATCCCCATAAAAATTCTTGTGTAGTTTCCTAAAAAGTTTTGTATTGTACTGAATTCACTCATTAACCTCTTTTTTATATTTAGGCACATTGTATAAATTGGCAATATCACCAAGCAATTGCAATTTATTCCATCGAGGTATTCTGCGATGCCTCTTTTATTTAGTACTGATATAAAATACATTTTAAATCGTGTTGTGTAAAATGAAATTAATTATTTATTTGAGTTAACGTTTGCATATAAAATGCTGTAATTTTATAAATATAATTTGTATTGACTATTGTTTTTGTTGAAAAAGTGTTTATTTTTTATTATTGACACAAATCAAACAGTATTGGAGTATGTCATTAAATTATTGATTAATGAAATACGTTAGAATATTTAAAAAAATGATGTTTGACTTCAAAGCTACCGCACTTAGACGCTCGTAATTGGTGAACGATAGTTTGTTTTAATTTCATATCTGTTCCTGCAGTATAATCATTATTTTTTTTTATAATTCGGCTTTCATTCTAATATCACTGAATATCACAAAATTTTAAAGAATTTCTTTTCTACGATAATTTGATGTCGAAAAAGAAGGTGAAAGTAATTATGATAATAATATTGTATAACGTACAATACGCTTAAGTGTAGCCACTTATAATGGTAGTGGATTACACCAACATAAGAAGATGTTTCAAATGTTGAGGATATGGAAAACATTTTTTCGTACCTGCATTTTCATAGGGTCAGTATTGACTTGACACATATACTGCCCGCGGTCTTCTCTCTTCACCCCTCGAATATTCAGCGTCCACGTGTTGTAATCGTTGTGCGTTACGGACAATCTTGCGTTATTCGTTATCACATGTTCGTGGATCGCTAGAATAGCCTTCGTATCTGCTTTAATCCATGCTACCTGCTCCGCCAATCAGGATCCAGACGTATGGAGTCGAAGTATGTGTAGATGTTTTCAAAATCAGACATACTTTAGAAAGGCCATTATGCAATAATCTCAAATAATAAAATAAAACACACAGAAAATATAAGAAGATGGGAATACTTTTTCCTTTGTGCGGGCTAAAAAATAACATATCTCTAAAAATCATATAAAATATTTGAAAACCTAACAAGTATTAAAAACCTACCTTAGTCCGATAGTCTGTAATAAAAATTCTCATTATCAAAACAAAAAAATTATAATTAAGTACCATATATTGTTCTATTTGGTAAAACAATATTTTTTTATGATACTCTCTGCCTGCTTTCATTCTGTGTCAAAATTTTTGAAAAAAACCAAACAAACATAGTATTATGATTCCTGCACAAATATGTAAAATATCATCAAATATTATAAAAATAGTCCATTGCTGCATGACATGAAAAAATAATTAATCCTCAATAAATTCTATTTATGGTGGATAGATTCTTCGAACAGATACATCGTGTCTATGCAACTATAATAAAAAGATATTTTTTTGCATAAATATCAAATAGCATTCCATTAAAAATCTCTTATTTTTCACAATTTTTATTTTAACGTGAATAAGAATAGCATATGGAGAGCTTTGTCATTTTTGCAAATATCATTCTATGTTACATTTTTAAAGAATCGATTTTTAAAGTTTTAATATAACTGCCAATTTTAAATCTTTTGTGTTTGTTGTCATCTTGTGTAATAGGAAATCCACTTAAATATTGTTTTTTACATTTCTTGTCTGATAAGAAATCTTTTTTCATTCATGTATTTTTTGTGTTAAAAACATTTAATGTGCTGTACGTTGTAGGCCAGATCACTGTGTGATTTTTCCATAAACACATTTTTTTAGAAGATTTTTTTGCGTTAATTTTAGTATTTAAAAAATACGTTTAGAAGTTCTCTGGCATTAATAATTAATTTTGTACAAAAAATGAACCTAAAGATGATATTTGTGTGTTGTCTTCATAATATGTATATTATTAATTTAACATACAACTAAAATTATTCTTAATAAAAGGGTCTTAGTGGGTAACACAGTTAATATCATCGATCAATATTTGTAAAATATTTACAATTTAATTGGGGTCAAATGAGTATGTTTTAGATGGTACCATGGTAAAATTTTATAAAATTTAAATTCTTATTCCAAACTGACCATTTATTAAATATTTCAAATATTTACACTTAAACAAATACAAACATTTACATTGGAAACCTTTAAGTCTTAAAATTTACACAATAATTTACAATACTTAAAAATAGGTGATACTATTATAATTATTTATACTTAAAATGTGCTCAAGAAGGACAACCTGTGACTATTGCATTACCATTATATATGTATAAGATAATTGGATCATTCAAAAAATATTGTTAATACATTTGATAAATGAACCATTAGTTTAAAAACATCAAAACATTTATTTTATGAATGACATCAAACATAATTTTGACACGTATGCTTTGAATAAAATTAGTTGCAATAGTGTCAAAAGAAATTTAGTAAATGTTATTGCATCTCATTCAAAAGAGGTATAAAAATAAATTTGAAAGTAATATTACCAAATCAAACCAGTAATCTAAATTTATAAATAACCATTTTTTTTGACTTCTCTTGATGAGAAACTATTATTTTTCATAAAATATTATTTGGATAAAAAAAACAAATATTGCAGTTATTTATGAAAATTCATATATAAACTGTTTGAATGTTTTTTTTTTTATATTATAAGACAGCAACACGTGAAAGGTTATATAGATATATTCATACCATTGTCATCGCAAACCAGTGTGTGCATAAAGGTGCGGGTGCTAGAAAGAGATAGGGTGCCAACTCTTCAAGTGCAACTTGGTGCGTTTTGTAGCATTTTCGTGCAAAGGAAATGGATTAAATTTTCCAAAGGATGGAAGATTTTGTTATGAAGTTTGGAAGAAATGGATAAATAATGATATTTCTTCAGTTATTAGGATATCTTAAAAGGATTTTCAAGGATCAGGGCAGACCAAAACGTTTCTCTTATCAGTAAGGTGTGTTTTCGTATTTAAATAATAATAATAATAAAAAAAGTTGGCAATAGTTTGTAAGTAATCATATTTTTACTTTGAATAGTAACCAATATGAAACTTAAAAAGTTTGGTAAAAGATATGGGTAAAATTAGATACTTCATTGGTTGGGTAATTTGTACAAATTTTGGTTGGTGTAATAGGATTTTCATATTTGTGCCACTAAATTAATATTACAGGTGCTAAAGTGTTTGGTTTATTTTACTCAAGCAGGTGTTTGTGGATAATATAATCATACAATGTGCAATGGTGTTTATAATCTGACAAGCTTAAGGTGCGAAAACATATGTTTCTCAGTTGTATTTCGCAACTTTGAAATCCTTTGATTTATAAAGAGAAATTAATTTAATTAAACAATGACGGTGCTTCAATTGCTTTTAATTTATTTAATCAACCAATAAATTTAAAAACAAAACGATTATTTTAATAAATAACGTGTACAAAAGAATAATTTTCAAAAAGTAATCGAAATTAGCGTTTTTGATTCATAAATTATCAAAATATCCATGAAAAACATATGTTAGATATTGTTAGATAGTAATTCAGTGTAATCTAAGAAGAAAGCTTCCTCTAAAGTGCATTTTCAAGAAAGACAGTGGGTAGTGGTAGTATAGTGAAAGTTGAGATGATGAAACTGTCCAAAAGTTAAGAAAAACTTTTAGACTTGCTTCAGAGGATTAAAGTAAAAGTGCCGAGAGTAGTACTGTATTACTTTCTTATAAAACATCTTGTAATGGCAAAAAACGAGTAAATTAAAATATGCCTAACAATATTTAAATTCATTACATATATATATATATATATGTTTATGAAATGTTGAAATTTTAATTGCAAAAATGAACGAAAAACATTATTTTAAAGTATGTTAAACATTAAATGAAAATATTTATAATTTTGTTTTAAAAAATTGACCATTGTGTCACAGTTAAAAATTTTGATATGTTGGACGAAAATAAGATTTTTTTATTAGAAAGCACATACAGTAAGTACCAGGATGACATTGTGATATTTTCCTAAGTGCTCTGTGCTCTAAAAGAAGAGAGTGGATGCATAGACAGACAGAAAGACAGAGTTCAGTGGTGAACGGAAGTGAGAATCACAGAGACAGAGATAAATAGTGTGAGATAGAGAAACCGAATGGTGCAAGGGGTCTTAGGCAGGCGGGTACTTGTAAAGAATTGAATAGGATACACACCCTGGCTGTGGCGGACTCGCCACTCACCCTGTATCCACCGAGGTTGTTCACCACGCACGTGAAGGTTGCGTCGCGGCCTTGGGCTATCGTCACGTTCTCCAGTGGGTACAGGAAATCCGGCTCGAAACCCAACGCTGAAACAAATGAGATTATCGATATTTATTACTTCAACTTATCTGTCTTCAAATTTAAAATTTGTCTACTAATAACTGTTCAGTCAGTTAAAAAGTATTGCGTATTTTTGTAATTGATAAAGGCATTTTTATCGTATCAACCAACTCACAAGAACATTTTATTATTTTATACCGTGATCAATAAACTTATTACTATAAATATATATATATATTATACTTTCACTGTGTTCACTGCTAAGTCTAAGTGAAAAATTAGTATTTAAAAAAAATAATCTTTAATAATAATTCAACATAATTTATTAAGTCAACGATTTTAAGTCTTTCTGAAGATATACTTCCCTTACAAATTCTAATACGGTGCCTAACGTTTCAACTGCATATTATTGTAAATATGAAATACTACTGATATAATGTTTAGGAGACAAGCATGGATGTTTCTGACTACCACTAGGTAGCCCCTTTCTAGTATTGATTGAAATAAAAGGAATATTATTTGTATGCTATTAAATACCCATATTATTTTAGTAATTTAATTGTGTCATGTTCAGAAAAATTATTTACTATTTTTCCGTATTCATTATTAAATGACGAGCAAAAAACGATGTTATATCAATAAAACAAATTCGATAAATTATGCTTCAAATATCTAAAACGTATCAAAACACATCTTGTTTGAATCTATTTGAATGAGATCGCAAAAGTTTGAAGATGCAAGTTGCAAGCCACTTAAAATCGGTTGCATTGACACCACGTCACACACACTCGTTCTACGCCGCATTGCTAATGGCTCAAGCTATAGCAACCGCGAACTTGTAAACCTCGTAACTCCCAAAAGTTGTTTCCTGGTAGACACAATAAAACTAACGTATGGATTGTAATAATTTCCATAATATTTTTTTACTATTTTAATAACATCATTTTCAGTTGCGTGAACTATGGCTGAGTGGGATAGTGAAATAATTTTCTACCTAAAAAAATAATAAAATTATTTGTGAGTAATATTTTTGAAAATATCATGTCTGTTTCTTAATAATATAATATGTGAAAATATCGTGCGTTAAAAACTTCGAAAATTTTTACCAATATTATAAATTTAATACCACTCTTAAACTCATCTTCGCAAACTTCGCAAAGCCTTATAAAATGAATGATGGCAATCGATATCCATCGCAACTGAGAACATATATTATTATTACAGATTCAAAGTTAACGTTTTAAAGGTTTCACGGTGGGATTGCTTGATATATCTAAATAAAATAAATATATCGATAACTTTTTTCAGTATCACGTGTTTTTTTTGTTAATGCTGTCTGCGATTTAAATTTATTTATATCATACCTAATACATATTTTACAAAACCAATATTTCTTTATTTAACAGCATTCTTTTAAGAAGAAAACCTTATTGCAATCCATCCAGTCGATTTTATATAATTTTGTTGACATTTTTTTTTCTATTTTTGTGCAAAAGAGAAAAAAGGTAGATTAACAAAAACATTTTCGGCTTATTTTTAAATTTTCCAATGATTTTTTTTTCATACAAAAACTTTTGATTCGCAACCGATCCTGATATAGATGTGCAAACTGAGATAATTTACTTTAGATGAATATAGATAAAAAAAAAATTAACCTTCTATTTTCTCCTGCTAGCGTCATGTATAAAGAATTTCTACATGTACCTATAGTTACAATGGTCATTATGGTCACTTACGGCTGCAAATATGTGTGTAGATTAAAAATTGCTGATTAATAAAAACAATTATCAATTTTATTAGTCTATTATATTTTTGTATTGTAACGATGAGTCATGGCTTAACAGTGAAAATTGAAATTTTGGAGCTTAGTTTAAGCAATAAGCTTACTGAAAATTGAGCACAATAAGTTATAATTTAAAATGTTGGGTGATGGTGTTCGATGGAATTTCAACGTCAAATCATATTCGTTCATTTTTTGCATTTTCATAACTTTTTTTCACTTACGACCCAGAATTCACCATTCAGCATCTTTAGACATTCAAGTCTACGGGCAAGTTTTAACTGTTAGTTCCCGGGTCTTGGAAATAAACAAGATTGAACGATTCAAATAAAAAATAAATGCTGTTGTTAATTTTATATTTTTTTCTTTCATTTACACTTTTAAATTCACTGAGGCGTCCAATAAAATTGCCCATAGTTAACTATGTATCTTTATCCACTGTGCATATTGTGTAGCTTAGTATGGGCCTTGTTCTCAATTTGCTGTACGTTTATTTTAAATTGTCACTTGAACTACTCAAATTGAGTTTGCACTCTCGAATTCACTGTTCGTAACATCTTTAATGTTTCGAGTTTTACCATACAGGGTACGATTATGATGATTTTTTTAAGAGAGGAGAAAAAAATCTATTCAGTGTTGAAAATTAAACGAAACCGATACTAAATGTAAAGAAACCATCATTCAAAAAAATAACACTTGAATTGATAAATTGAAATAATATTTTAAATCTTTAAGAGTTTTATCAGTATCGACGTAATGACAGGTTTAAGAATTGATGACCCTTTTTAATGGTTTATTTTTTTGTTTGTGAAAATCACGCATTAATGATTATGTATATGTTTTAATGACGGTATTTATATAAGATATATCGCAATACAATTTTTTATTTTCTTGCCCGGTATTGGTTCCCAATTGGTTTTTTATTGATGCTTGCAATACCAAAATACTGATATTAATATATACGTCTGGTATTGCAATACTTATCTGTGTTGCAGTGCAGACTTTCACCAAATCTTCTGTTTTGCATAACACTGGGTTGAAAAAGCTACTTAGATAACTTTCTGTAATACAATGTTAGGTGGATATTTGTTTTCGTAATTATCTAACACTTAAATAAAACCACGCTGATTGAAATTCGACAAATGTATAAAAATATAGTTGCTAGTAATCAACCGGCTTGTCAAAATATCAGTAAATTTAATTGTTTGATTGAAAGTATGTCTGATTTAAAAAATATAATACAAACGCTTCATTGAGACTATAAATATCACACTATTTAGCGCTGTGGTAAGTGATTCTCTTATATTTAGGCACAGCTAAGAGAAATAGTTATTTTATCGCACTCTATTTTTTCTTTACGAAAAACCCTCTTAAAAATAGTAGTATGTATGATTTTTGCTTCTCGTTGAGTATTTCTGCTGGTATTTAACCCGTAACATATCATCCTAACAAATCACGTTCCCTGCCATGATAGCATCTCAGTTTCACTGTTTATTGATAGTATTTAAACCTAAGTTAGCAGCTAAAAAATAATTTTAAAAATGTATTTATGCTAGAATACCTAAAATGATAAATACTTATTGACAATATTAAGAGAAATATTGAATTATTTAATGGCTCAACTATTTACGATTGCATCATGGGCATGGAGGTGTTAACAAGTAAATAGCATATTTTTTTTTAATAAAGCATTTTTATTTGACTTTCTTCTGAGTAGTCTTACCTTTTTAATATGCAATATTAATGCTTAAGTAATATTAAACAATAAAAAATATAGAAATATTAATCAAGATGATGTAATTTTTACGATATATTTTTTTTAATATGAACATTCCTTGGAAACATTTTTTACATAATATTGCATTATTCGAAAAGAAATATGCAGTGGTTGAAGTTAATATTAGCATTACGTCCATGGAAATTTCCTGTATCACGCTCTTTCATTCAAAATTCCTTGCGGTTCTACGCAAAATCCACTTAAAATAGTTTAAGAAGCCAGAAGCTTTTAATGCACATATTTTAAACCGTCAAAATGAAAATTTTCTTCATTTATTAAAAATACATTTAATTGTACTGACTCCACTATTTTACCAATGTATTATGATAACAATTGATAATTTTATACGTTAAATATAAATTATTTTTATTGTTAAATACCTAATTATAATATTTAAGAGTAAAGAAGAATGAAAGAATCTATATTTTTGTCGGTTTTTGTATGTTCAATAAATAAATAATTACAAAATCATTTAAAACTATTTTTTTCGAAAACTGATAAATGTTGATGTAATTTTAAAGAAACCACTTCGGTCTGTCCGAATTAGTACGAGTTATTATAAAAAGTATATGCATACATATTTTTGTAGGCTATAATTTATTTGAAAGTGAAGAAAAATAATATCTTACGCTGAAAAAAATACAGCTGAATATTGAAAACTCCTGTTTTTCCAAAGTTGCTGCTAGGGGCACCAATTCGTAACCTAGAAACTGATAACATATTTTATCAACGTATAAAAGCGAGTTATGAAATTTTGAAAACAGATTCCATATAATATAAAACCACTTTGAAAATTTTAATATTCCTTTGACAATTCCAGGGAGATATATGTTATTGGAAGAGACAATATATCATACAAAGAAGATAATTCTTATAGAACATTTATATTACCATACCAACTATAAAGACCTACTTATAGATTAAAAAAAAGCCAACACAATACACGGAATATATTGAAAATATATGATTTTAATCTTCTTTAGAAAATAATTATGTTTTTTTCTGGTATTGCAAATGTTTACGTCACAACGATACTGCATGAATATTTTTACTGTCGTAGAATATAGATTTTTTTTGTTTTTTTTTATTTATATTAAAGCATGACGCACTTTCCATAAGAAGGTTCTCGAAAGAAAGACGTCAGTCTCCATGTTTTGTCGAAATTTAATTAGATTAACTGAGTAGAGCTGACAATTTCACATATTGTATAAAGAAGAATGAAGATTTTTAAATAATTAAAATCGAGTTTGTTGCAAAAATGGCAGTTCACATAAACATTTTTTTTATTAACAATCTATTATTTCATTTCATCGTTCATAGATATTTATTTCTTGAAATTATTCATCAATAAATTGTATGAATAATCCTTCATTTCTGTTTTTTCTTCAAAACAAACAATTTTCAGTATTATTTTGGTATTTGATGACAAAAAATTTAATTGTTTGCTGGTTTCAAGGTTCATTAAACTTTTTAACCCTATACGAACAGTTCAAAGTTAAATGAAAGAAAACGAGTTACAGTACAGTTACAGTACTTGAAAATAATGCCGTAGGTTGTTAAAAAAATAATATGTTGCGCAATGAGCAGTGGTGCAGTTAAATTGAAACGGTGAGAAATTTGGTTTGAGATATTTTATTCTGGGAATTTTAATGTTAAATAGTTACCTAGAAGTAGTTAGCCGCAAGTGACAAAAGTGAAGATGCTAGTGTTATGAACGATACCGATTTATATAACGATTCAAAAGATTGATTAAAAACGCTGTAGATTTCTTTTAAGGTACTCGCAAAATACGCAAATACTTAAAATTATCATAAAAATTGTGAAATAAATATCATATATTTTGTTTTTTTATTTATTCAAATTAAAAATGGTTTTTAATATAACATTAGTCAACATTCAAGTTTTTATTATTTAATCATTAAATATTAAATAACTGCCATATAATCCAATGATGAATGTTCCGATTAAACTATAGCGCTTGCAATAACACCCACGTATTCAGAACGAAGAGTTACTTCCTGAAATATTTATACTGCTCTGAGGCTGATAATCAACTGGGAATGGTCACGTTTTAGGGCGATAACGGAAATCAATCGGGAATGTGAGGTGAATTTAAAATGAGTCAGACTCTCGGAAATACACGTCTTGTTTGCGAGACGCCATCACTTTTGTTCGTCTCACCTAGACTATTGTATGTATCACTAGATCTGTGAGATCACTGATAATAGGATGGAGTTCAAAACATTTACAAAACTATTTTTACTAATTTAATAAACGAAATTATGCTTTCATTTTACAATACAAAATACAAATTGGTAAGAAATATACAATTTTACCTATTTTAAAAATGGTATTTATGTGAAAGAAAGAAAGGGTTTTTAAAATTTAGTTACTTTTAGTAAATATGATAATTACTTCGTATAATAAAATTAAAATTGATACTTTGATCTTTTCACTTATTGTATAATGGAATAAGTTAAAATCAGTGTATTACCATATCAACTTATTATTAAAAAAGGTATGGTTACAAATATTTATAATGTGTGTGACTATAGATTCAAGTCCATTAATTTTAGATCGTACTTGATATTGAAGGTGGTGGGAGTAATGTGTTTAACCGTGACCTGGCGCGGTGACAAGGATTCACCGAGGAAGGGAATCGTTAAATATATATACTTAAGTGGTGGGAGACTGGAAGCTACCTGTTTCAAATGTTCTTTCATTAAAATTATTTGATTTTGTCAAATTAACCTTTAACAAGGTCACATCAACTTAAAAATAATAAAGTTATTCCATGTAAAGATTTGTATTTCCACAAAAGATTAGATACAAAACAAAGAGCAAGTTTTCCATAAATTGTATAATTTTAATTTAAAGAAATCAAATGGGAATATTTTTGTTTTTAAAACCACTAATCTGATGAAATAAGCCAAAATTCGAATGGGAAGAATATATCCTCAGCCTAGCCTAGCTAAGGATTTTTTTTTTAAGATTCTACATTATTATTTATTTTTCATATTTTTGTGGTACAATGATTATGATGAAAATTATGAAGTCTAGTAGAGCTATATCCGCATGCATAGCACTTATTTTGAATATTCTTTTTTACTTAACACAATCAAATTTTTAGTATACAGACCGTCCAACACAATCACGCGCTAAGTATTACAGGCCGTCCAAAATAATCTCTTTGGGTAGTTATTTATTCATTTTTCTATTATTAATCATGAGACCATAGTCTTGAAACTTTGATTGCTGAATGGATTGAAGTTTCCATAAAATATATTTATTCTCGGCAGTTTATTACACATTTTTTTCATTTGGCATTATGTCTGTCTTTTCTGCCCACATGAATTTTTTTAATAATCAACTCTTTTCAAATAATTAAGGATACTTTTATGAAGGTTTTTGTTTATTAAAACTGTATATCAAATTCATTACTGAAACAAGCATGAATGTTTTTATTTGGCTTAAAGAAAATTATGCGAGGTAAGAAGTTCAGAAACAAAATGTTTCGTCATTTGAGCTGCTTTAAAAACTGTTTTAATTAACATTATACGCGATATTTACATTAACAGTGCAAAATTTAAATTTATCCTTTATGATAAATTTACTATTTTTTGATCTCCTGTAAAAATAAAAAGAAAATAATACACTGGCATCATTTACAAATAAATTGTCGACTTAAAATATCAAGTAATTAAAATAAAAATAATAAAAGATTTTTAGTACTTTTTCCACTTAAAATTTTATTTGATCAGGACCGGTTTCGCTCCTCACGAGCATTATCAACTGATAAGGAAAATAGATTAAACAGTGCTATTTATACAAGTTGAATTGAAATAAAAGGTGTAAGCAATTACTAACAATTAAAAGGATTTACAAATTACATAATTACACAAAATTAAAATAAAATTCTTAACACCTATAACATACATGGTGGAAGCGGGAAAAACACTAAATCATCATTAATTTATTCACTTTAGTAATGTAGTTTCATTTTGTCTAAAATTTCCCAAATTTTAATTGTGTTTATAATTGATATCATTTGCCACTTATTATTAATGATTTTTTTTATTGTATGTCCTTATCAGTTGATAATGCTCGTGAGGAGCGAAACCGGTCCTGATCAAATAAAAATTTTAAGTGAAAAAAGTATTAAAAATCTTTTATTATTTTTATTATAATGCCATTCCACCAAGTATTGACAGTGAACACCTTAAAAGTAATTAAAATAATTAAAAACTTTCGACTAATTTTATGAACTACACCCTCCTTATCATAAACGAATATACTTTTTCGAAGACTTTAAGTGTACGAAAAAGACGTGAGAGTTGCTTGAATTCCTCCGTAGTTTCTCGTTGTGAATTTTAATATTAGCAACGTATGTATGTTTTTATCCGACAGATATAAAAAAAAAACACCACAAAAACTATTTGCTTAGCTTATAATACCTTAATTTTGAAAACATTTTAGGTCTTTTTTTTGGAATGTTTTATATTGAATTTGTCGAAAAATCATTACATTAACAAAAATAGCCGACATATTTCATTCATAGGAAAAAAGAGAATGTTCCATTGAAAACACATCAATAACAAAAAGGCAAATCCAGCAAGCTGACTGTCAATAAAGTAAATTTACACAGCAATATAATACAATTTTGATTGAAAACAAATTGAAAAAGAGGCATTCATTCATTAAGAGACCGCAATACAACCTTTCAACAGAATCATTTAGATGGCGATTTCACGCTTCGGTGTCAATCGTCTTTACGGTTTTCCTCGAAGCCTCTAGCGGGGGTAAGATTGTGGCAAGGGGGTTCTCTCGTCAAGGGAAGAAGACGAGACGAGAATAGTACCAGAGACTTAACGGTTAATCGGCTTAGCGGGAAAGGGTGAAATTTCGTTGCGCTATGCGACGTCACTCCCCGCAGTTTAATAGCGCGCCGTTGGATGGAGTCGTGGCGGTACATTATTATACACTTGTAAATTTGTGTACGTGGAAATCTTTCGCGAATTTTTGGGGTGCGGTCTCAGTTATGGTTTTTAAACAGTTGTTTAACTTATTCATTCAAGCGTTATGATCGTTTTAATGGTTTTATTACTCGTTTGCACTGCCATTGTAAAATACTCACCCAACTGAGTACTGTTTACAAATTTAATAACATTCAAAGCACTGCTCTGATGTAATGACGGTAAACTTTTTATAAGCATCTCTTTTTAATAATGTTAGTTCGGTACACTTTATTAAAGTTAAATTGTTTTAATTTTCTGTCTACTCATAAAGTATACAGTTTTGCGTACATACGTAATGAAATGAATTTTGTTTTATTTTTAGATTATAGCAAGAAAACTTTATACCTCGGGTGTGAAAATATTTTGGGTGTCGGGACACATTAAAGATAAAAAATTTACCACAGCTAACATTAAAAAATCGCAAAATACATTTTTTTTAAATTAGGAGGGCCGGGTCATAAAACTCACTGCCCTTCTCCGAATCAATGATTTACCCTCCGAATAGTCATTCAATTTGGAAATAATTTTTAAAAGCAACTTAGAATGTTTTTTTAATTAACTATTTTTAATTTATACAATTTTTAAAATACTTCACGGGCCGGATGGAGCTTCATCACGGGCCGCCATTAACCCAGACCTAGTAAATCTTATTAATAACCCACAGCACATATTAATGAAGAGTATTGGAAAAATCCATTAAATAAAAATATTTAATTAAAATTTAATTTATTGACAAAGTAACTATTTCTTCTTTTTTGTAGATTTTGATATATCGTTACCTTACTTTGAAAGGGTTATATTTGGACTTTAACATGTTTTGAGGTACGAGCGTTTGAATATTTGACTGATCATACGAATGTTGTTTATAAATCAATTATAAAATGTCCTATTGTTTCTTAGAAGCTTTTAAAATGACTGTCTGAAAGAAAGTGTGTAGATAGACTTCTTGAATTCTGCTAACTTCTTAATTTAAAAATGCATGACTCTGAAATTAATACATATGTAGAACCTTAGAATTCTACTTACTTCTTTATTTAAAAATTTATGACTCTGAAATTAATATATATGTTAGATTGTGGCAAATACAACATTTTCCGACCAAATGTCAGTTAAAACCTTTTCAAAGTAAGGTAACAATATTATACAATTTAGAATATTATAATATATCATTTGAGCGCAACATAAAATGAGATAGCAAAGTTAATTATTAAGTAATATGTTTGTTTTATTTGTAAGAAATATTAACTAATATATTCTATTGTTCCCTTTTACTAGATGATAAAGTGGAGTATATGTTTTGAATAATACGTATTCATAAACAATTACTAAGAGTGAGTTCTTAATAACTAAATATTCACAACACATGAAAACTTACGTAAATAATTTTATTGAGTCACAATAAATCGTACACAGCATCATAAAAGTAGTGTTAACATACATTCAAAGAACAAGAGATGCGTTGCTGTTACTTATAACAAGACCAGCAATAAAACCTCACAACCAAAAATCGTATTATTCGACACCTACATACATATTTAATAAAATAATGTGCTAGGTTAGTAAGATTAAATATATTGTTCGTACAAGACATTTATTTATTTTTTCAAATGCAGTAATAGAAACTTATGTAAAATCAGGCATTCGGAAATTATATAAAAAACAATTCTGCACGAGACCTTTTCTTGTGCATTATTTATCAACGTGTAATAATAACTGTTCTCCGTAATTTAATTTTAATAACACACTACGCACAATTGTGAAAGAGGGGTTACGGCATTACACATTTTGAGACGAGTTGGTGACATTCTACCTCTACAGATTCAGCACGGTCTGTTTTTCACCAAGGGGACTAGAATATCATCGTTGGTGATTTATTTTATTTTGTAACTTTTATTCACAAAAGAAAAATAAAGAAAAAATCAAACAGGAGTTTTTGTTAGATCGGTATGATTACATTAACTTATTAAAAAAACCAATATTGAATTTTTAACCTTTGAAACCTTGCGTGAATGATAACATTCACTGTAAGCTATTTCTGTGACTGAAAAGTTAACCCTCTTTGTGCGATTGTCTTGTTCGGTTGTTGAAAAATTTCTTAAAATTAATTTTTAATTAATTCATAGATTTACTTTTAAGTGAATGACATTATCATACCTATCCCTACCTGATATTTAAAACGGAACGCAGCGAGAGTAATTTACTAAGCTTTAGCATTTTCGAAGCTACATTCATTATATTCTTACTCGAACTCTCTCCAAAAATGTTCGATTGAAGGTTCATAAAATTTTAATCACGATTTTGGATTTAAAGATCCAAAATCTTTCATTTTTATACTGTGAATTTTCAGTATGATGCATGACAGTTTATAATAAAATTTATTTGACTATTAGTGATGAAAAATAAATAAAGCATTGACGACCGCGTACGTTTGTCTACATTTTTCCTCATATGATGATTGCAGTGTTGAATTGGTAGCGTCGAATTGTCCCATCCCGTTTTGCGACTGCTTTCCTCCCTTGTAGACACTTAAGCAGTAGGGTGAGTAGAGCGGGAATTTCAATTTAAGATAAGAATGTGTCGAACTGGGGAGCAGGGTAGCTCAATGGGGGTAGAATGGGACATAAGCGGGTGCTGAAACTCGGTTGAGAAAGAGGGAGTCGGACACTGGGATGGCTGGCTGTTCAGAATGTGAGTCAAAGTGAACGGATAAGGATGGGTGGTGTGTGAACGTTATTATGAAACTATTTAATGAGTCAAATCATCATATTGTTACTGAAGTTTTTTTTTTTTTTAGCAGCTACAAATCCACTAACTGTACTTTAATTGACCTTCATTAATGCTGCTGTTATTTTTTGACATTTAAACTATTATCGATTACCTGCTATTCAACACTTATATAGCGAGTGAAAATACCACATTTATATTACTACTTGTTCTATTCTATCCACACATTACTGTTCCATTTTTATGATGTACCTGTCTCCAAAGCAAAGCACATGTCATCCTTAGAAAATACTAACAGAAAATTTGCTACGACAACTGCTTGGTTTTTGGTTATGCAACATATCTTTTTTCGGAGAGATTTAAAATATATGGTAGAACTAGAACTGGAAAAGCGGTAAAGCAATCGCTTTCTTCAAATTCCGTTTTTTTTTGTATATAGTGGACGACAAAAAAATAGAGGCCAAGGACATCTATGTCTTCGAAATTAATACTGGGATTCGAAAGTGTGACTATTGCAACCGAGAGATACGACGTGGACCGTTCAAATACCATCCTTCTCTCAAAAAGCCTTACAACCAGTTTTGGTAAAAACTTTGCCCTGATACACCTCTGGTCATTAAAAATACAACACTTTTATTTGACAATATAAATTTACAAACGCAAATCTTATCCAAAGTTATGACAATTCTTAAAACTATAATTTGAAAGAAGATTGAGAATAATTGATAATGATAAGCGCGTAAGGAAGTTATGTGCTTTCTGATAATCCCGTAAGTGTGCAGGTACCCTCCTTTGGCCATTTCTGGTATATGAAAACTCCACTACAAGTAGGCGGGTATATCTGGTAAACTTATGCACGCCAGAAAAGATACGGTGGCGCTATTTGAGGTTGCACGGGGTGGCACAAAAGTGCGCTGATTAATTTTGTTGCGCTTCTGTGATTACTGAGCTTATGGCTTTTAGAAAATTGATAATGGGTGAGTTTTTACTTGCTTTATTTATTTTATGGTATACTCATATACCGCAGATTTGTGATTTTGCCTAAAGAATATGAAATTATAATAACAATAGCTGGAAATGGAATAAAAATGTTTGATTTAAAATGATGGAATAATAACAATTATGGGCAATTGAATGAGTTGAATCCACCATCGTTCGTTATTAATTAGTCTTGTGTAAAGGACTAACAATTTTATACATCTTCTTTTTGCGAGCAACGCACTTTCAAAACTCACGAAGAATTGGCTGCATATTTAAAGGGCTAAGTTTCATAATCTCTACAAATCTTGTATTGAGAAAATTGCGAAAAAACAACAATTGCCGCATTGTCAAGCGAAACTGGTAAAAGCGCCATACGTATTATAAACAATCATACATACCTATGGCGCGAGGAGTAAAATATACAGACGCTTAGCCTGTTGGCTGCCGTAGAAAAATGTACATTTGTATCTAGCACGCCGGCTATAATTTGCAATTATTAATTCAATGAGTTATTGACGAGGTAACTCATCTCTGGCGAGTTGAGCACGAAAAATTTGACGAGATATCTCGTCTGTGGCAGCCATCCAATTAAAGGTTGCTAGACGAAAATTAAAGAAATGATGTAATAATAAAAAACAGCAATCATTAAAGTATTTTTTATTCGAAAGGGTAGTAACGCTTGTTTAATTATAATAAATTATTTTTTGCGATATTTATTGCTGCATTAATTAAGCTTGTATTGTAGATTCTCAGCTTGAATGACGCTACTGCGATAATTCCATGTATCACCAAAAATATTTCACGGACCACCTGTTGGTGATAATTTTATTAAATAACCTTAATTAATTATTCGAATGATTATTATTCTAAGCACGTTGTCATAAGTTTTGATATTAAATACCCACGTTAAGAGTTTAAACCAAGTTTGCATTTATCACTGCTCCAGAGAACTCTAACAATAAAATCGCTTCGTAAATAAAACTTTATAATTTTGGGATTGTAAATAATATTATACTGAAGGAATTAAAAACATTTTGTAATAGAAAAAAAATATGTTTATAAAAAAATACCATTTTCAAAGTTTTTTTTTTGTTTTTAATATGTATAACGTTATTTTTTTAATCATGTTTATTGTCAAAAACATATTAAAATTCTAGAATATAACAAATCAGTGTTTGGAAATGTTCGGCAGGTAGCTACTCTAAAACAGAATGGCGTGAGCTAGGTGGCAAATTCTGTTTAAATCAACCTACAACTGCGGAAATAATCCTTTAAAAAGCGTGCTCCTTGTCTGATGTTCTATAAAGTATAACATTGATTAATATTCTGAGTCGAAAATAATTATTACTCAAAATGTGAAGAATATAAGATTTCACGTTATCATAATCCTATAATATATTTTATGATTTTAAGTATTTTTTTTAAATACATGCTTTGAAGAAAAATATTTAAATAAATATAATTGTATTTTCTTAAGTGACATATTGCAACAAAATAAATGTATTTTAATTATATAGTATGTACATATATGTCAAAAGGTATAAATTGAATTCATATTTTCAAAATCATTTGCTAAAAATCTTTAATTTTTAATTTCGTGTAGTAAGATTACATAAATAGTATTTATTTGATTTCTATATTTAAGATATTAAAACAAAATAAAAATAATAATTTTCAATTTATAAAGGTAAAATATTTGAAAAAATCTAAAATAAAATAAAATAGTCAACTTTTGATAAAAAAAATAGTAACAACAATGGTTATTTCTTATATTTTATGATAATAATAAATATCGTGCTATTATCGTGTAATTTTATTACTAACATAAAGTATTTTTTATTTACGTATCAATAAGTGAAATACTTCCGGTACATGATGTCACTCCGCAATTCAGTTGTCGCTCAGTCCTCGTAAGCGCAACACGTTTTACATCTGGCCTTTTAATAGCGTGTGCCCGGGCTATCATACAAGTATCATAAAATATTTCAAATTATGGTATAAATATTTAAAAAATAATAACTGAACCAAAAAACGAAAACCGGTAGATATTTTTTTACATAAACCCCAGCAAAATCCGAACCAAAAAATATAACGATTCGAAACCCTGGTTTTGACCATTTCATTTGAGGCTGCTGGTATATTAGGTATATGTGTTGCTAGAACCGAGATGCACCGCTCTAAAATTTTAGTGTAGAAATTTCCAACTGAAGGCATAAAGTTGTATGGTATAATGGTATAAATGGTATGCATACGAGAACTTGAATGTGTGTAATAATTTTAACCGTTCCCACTCTACTAATTCTTGAAGAAAGTTGTTTTTATGAGGTTATGCTAGAAAACTGGAACCCTCCTGACCGTATTCATCTATTCTTACTATAAAATCAAAAGAAGCGGAGCTATTGACTTACATTGAATCGTTGCTTCACTATTAATTTATAAATTACTTCTTTAAGCATCACGTTGCAAAGAAATATCATTATATTTAAAAATCACACAGTAAGTGAATCTAAAATATTCAGTACTTGAAGATAAAAAATATTTTGATTAAATAGTTCATAAATAAATCTTTTTATTAAAAAGGACCAATATTGGAACAAAACTTGAAAGTATATTTTTTCGGTTTGATTTGCTTCGAACGAGTAACATACATCAAAACAACATTATCCGTATACTGGAAAACTGATGTGAAAAATTTGTAAAGCATCAGATGAGGCGTGTATTTTTAAGGTAGGGAGAAAATTCATTTCCACCATAATTGAAGTTTTTCTTTTAAGAATTTCCGTTTTCCAAGCGTCATTAAACACTTTATGAGATTTTTGTATTATTTTTGACAGCGATTAACAAACTTCAATAAAAAAAAAAAGTTTTTTTCGTTTTTCTTATTTTAGTTATTTAAATTTTTTACACATGAATACCATTTCATGTAGTCATATTAAATACACTCAAATCTGAATGAAAATTTTTGCCGCTATGAAACGAACTTCATAAATTTCTCGATGGCTCTAGCTTAGCTTTTTTGCGAAGAGCATTGATAGTGAATACTATTAATTTAATTACTGTTTTTATTCAATGGCTTATTTTTTTTACAATGAAGAGATTTAATTTGTATATCTTTGTGATTCCACTTGTAGTGATATGACATGTGACACGTGTTTCGCTAAATTGATTCTTATTACTAAGTTATAAAAAACCAAATAATAGTCGAGGTTTGTCCTATTCCAATCGACGCAGGGAGTAAATACACAATATTTGCTGTTTTTAATATTATATTTGCAGGCCATTCTTGATCTGTAATCTTTTGAAAATATCCTCTTTCATTCGAAATATTTTTTATAATTAATTAAATGCAATATAACACATATAAGTTGTTTTCAATATTGTTTAGGTTACAAACAAATATAGGTTACTAATACTTCTGGTTTTGACTATATTTAACAACTTTTATTATGTTTAAAGTCAATTTATTTGACTGTTTTTTTTATTAATTTGCGTTATGATCATTTATAAGTTTCCAAGTGAATAAACAAAAACGTTTTCATTTTAAAAACTTAATTTTTTCTAAATGGTAAATTGAAGAAAATTATTAGTTAGTGTTGGAGGTTTAATAATATCTTATTTTAAAACAAAATAATGAAATTGGTCAGATATCGGCGTAAGAGTTGGTTTTAGCAACACTGATTAGCCTTAAGCGCTTTCTCATTACAAAGGTCCCGACTGATAAATAGGCTCCCTTTGATGGCTTACAAACTGTTGACATATTATTATTAGGAGAAGCCGTGTGTATTGGCGCGCGGGACAATGATTTATAGCGTAGAAGAAACGATTTAACCCCCAGGAATCAACCCCCAGGCCTCCCGATGTAGCCCACCCTCGAAACAATAAGGAGAGACCTTTTCATGACTTTTAGTTTCAACCTCACCTACTTACTATCCAAAGGAATTATTAGGCCCGAACGATGCGTGAAAAGATTAAACATACAATCAATACAATGGAAAATAGTTTATATAACATGTTAACCTTTAATGGTGTCATAAAATACAAAAGCACTCTACAAGTGCGTTTGTACTAGTATTCATTAAATAAGTTTAACGTGGACGGTAGGAGACCTTTAGTAATCTAAATGTGTTTGTTACCGAAGTGTCTAGAAAAATATAGGAAAAAAAAAATACATATATTCCGACAAATCTAAATACGTGCTATATACTGCTAAGTTTTGGTTATTAACGTAAGAGTCTCGAATAAAATAAGATTATAAAATGTACAGTTGATATAATCATTGAAATATGTATATATCAAACCTATTGATGAATCTTGAAGACACAATGGCTTGAGATAAAAAAATATGCTTTTGTGGAAATTTCTCAAATAATTTATTTAAAAATCTTTCAGTTTTTCAAAAAACGTACTGGAATAATATGTCAAAATAGCCGATATCTTAAGTAATTATCTAATATACACGTTATTGGTATGTCCAGACATACAATTTCGAATGATTTAAGGTTTTTGGCCTTATTTAACAGAATGTTGTATCATAATTTCGATATTATTAGGTACAGAGTAGTTAATCGCCCATCTATGATAGGTTAAATCTCATTTACGTAGAGCAGACTTTAAATCTCAATCTTAATAACGATTCCGAGAAAAAACGTGTTTATTTCCTGCTTTTATAATATGTTAATATTACATTACAACGATGTGATTTGTTTGTATGTATAATGAAAAAGAAGAAATTTAAAGCAGAATATGATTTTAAATAAATTTAATAATAGTAAAAACGAGAGTTAATGCTAGTGAAATATATTTGGTAAAATATTTCACAAATAAAAAAAACCCTCTACTCTTGACATTGCAAGAAAATATATTGAAAAAATTGCGCAAAAAATATTTCTGACATCTTGCGGGTATCACAATATCCTTTCACTGAAGTATTTCTTTGTCAGCAAAACGGCATTTGTAAACAAAAAAAGTTCATTGTGTGTATATCGTGAAAGAGCGTTGCTCGTAAAATTATAATCGGCCATGTTTATCAGGGCAAAGAAATTCACAGCGCCCTACTCACCGGTTAAAGTCAGAGTTGTTTCTTCGATGCTTCATTAACCTTTGGGGAGCGGGAAATTCTTTTAGTATGAGAAATATTTTTTATAAATAGTGTTCACAAAATATTTTTGACAGTGTATTCATATTATTAGGAAAGAAATTTGTGGAGTTTTATACTTAAATAGAAATATGTAACAAACTTAAACAAAACAAAAAAATAGATTTTTGTTGATATTCAGCCGAAAACAGAACGGCAAGATTAAAAGCTGAAAATCATTTTCTAGAAGAAAGTTTTGTATAAAGAAGCAATTCAAGCTATATTTCCTTCGCATGTTTTTTTTGTTTTATTTGTGGCATGTGACTAGCTGATAATATAAACCTTTTTGTAGAATTTGTTTTAGGTCGGCAAAACCTCATGTTACGCCACTGACTGATAAAAGCATCACACAGTCGCTGAAAGCTGTTTTAATTCTGTATTTTGTATTGGTATCACTTAAACGTTCACACTATTATATTTTACAGCTCATGTACTAAATTTCAAAACAAGAATGAAACTCTTTTTCTTGAATAAATTCGTCACAGGCAGGTTAAAAAAGCCTCCATCACACCTCTCATTCGACTGCCTTGTCTTTCGCAAAGCTGTTGTAAGATCACTTTTTCAACATCGCCAACCGTTGCTTCGTAATTAATACCTGTAATCTGATGTTTCCTTGTAAATCTAACTGTCTTATCTTCAATGGACATTATCTCTTTCTTGGCTATTTTCGTTACTTTCTTTTCATACGGAAACCTTACAGTAGGGTTATCCAAAAATAAGGCACTGGTATTTATGTTAGGTTAGCTTTCATCTCATTATTTTTTTCTGTTTTTGTAGGTTTGCAAAAGTGCTTTGCTAAATTTTCAAACTAAAGTCAATTTTGTAATTGAGCCTTCGAGAAGTAAAGTGAGCCAAAGAGTGAATAATATGATGCATTGTGTATCTCTTCTTAGCCAGTATATATAGCTGAGCAAACTTACGTTTATAGAATATTTCTGACGATGGCGAAAGCCGAAATAGCTATCAACGTATAAAATATAAATAAATAAAAAAAAGCTGTAGAACTGAAATACTTTGATATTTTTACCCTATTAAAGTGAGCCAACTGGCTAGTCATTTGTGGTCGAGTGGTCAACGTTGTTGGCTTCGGCTACGGAGGACCCGGGTTCAAATCCCGGTACGGACAGTTTTATAAATTGATTTTTCAATCGATTTATGAATTTCTGTTCAAAGGCATGGGGATGTATGTGATGTATTGAATTCCCCCCTCTCACCCATTCTAACTTATGAACGGGGGCGTATCGAGAGCGATTAGTTTACCACTAATCCTTTCCTAGCCCTATCCTTCTATCCCTACTCTCTTTGGAAAAAGAGAGGTTGAGCAACTGAGTAACAAGCAGTTCTCGTAGAAACACTTCTGTTGAGATAAACTCCATTAGGAGTCCATATGCTCTACATTGGGAGCAGACATGGTTTAAAAAAAAAAAGTGAGCCAACTAATAAAATTACATTTTTTTTTCATGAACTTTTATGTACAATAACGTCTTTAATTGGTGTTTTGGTGGAATGCATATTTTTATTTTTCAGAGAATACTATTGTTATGTGTATTAACTGAGGTTACTTCACTTTTACGATGCTTTAAGACGTGTAGAACATTACAACGCTAATAACTTAATTATTCCTAAAATACCACTTGGCTCATTTCACATAATTAGCCCAATTATTCGATACTTACAAAGCTAAGTTTTTAACAAATAAGAATATTACTTGTTTTATGAATTCGGGACAGTTAGAATGATAGAAAATATCTCACAAACCCATTTTAATTAGTATATATATTTTTTTAATTCTCAATTAAATGACGTTTACTCAACCATTAGATCAATATTTTCAATAAACAAATTGAAATTTTTGTGGGATTATAACATTTAGCTCGTGAAAAGTTTCAAGTAGTTTCCGCACGAATGTAAAAATTTCCATATTCCTATTGTTAGAGTGAGCGTTAAAATGCCTCACTTTAAATTCTACGCAAAGATTATTCGGGAAATGCAAATAATGCAATGTAACGTTTACACGTTCTATTGTTTCATATGAATTATAAATATTTTTTACTGAATGCAGATTCTCTTTCACAAAACTCTCTGGTGGATATTTACTCAGTATCTGTTAATCTATTAAGTAAACGTGTAAATGCCAAAGATGCAATTTTTTGAAGTTACAATCATTAACAAACATTGTGAAATGTAAAATACAGGGGTACTAAATTAATTAAAATCGGTACCGAACTGGGCTTAAATATAATACATGAAAATACCAAAAAATATAACAAATGCACATCTACTGAGAATAATTTACACGCAAGGTAATGTCAGTCAGATTAATATTCCAACTAAATTCTCTTTTTCTCTTCGCACAATCGAAGAATCGAAACCAAATAGCGTTAAGATACTCTGATATTAAAATTGGAATCGAGTTAGGCAGGCTTAAATACAATATTCCTTTCCATACGCGAAAACAACAACAAAGAAAACAAACGCAAATCTAATCAAACTTATATGATATGATGATACGAATTTTTGTAGTTTCCTCTTCTTTATGCATTGAATTTCAAATTTATTAACTTTTTTGTTCAAAAACTATTTTTTTTTATTGTTTTGCTTATTAGAAGGTGTTTTTTTTTGTTGTTTAATCGATTTTGATTCTTACGTATACTAGACAGTAGACATGCATGACTTCTAATAAGTCCATATAAGTCTTTTGGGAATTGACGTCACTAAAATCTAATTAAAAAAATTATCGCAATACCTCCTCCATGCATATGGTTTTCCATTTAAATAAAATAATGAGTAACAAACTTGACTAAAATGTAGAAGGCAGGCAAGCACAGCCTATTTCATCAGCGAGCTAGATAAAAAATATTATGGGTTCGGGTTGTAAGAAAAAACAAATTTAAAGGTACCTGTTTTCAAAAATGTCTTTAGTGCGAAGTATTCATAATAATATAATCAAAAATGTATAGAAGGCTAAACATTTTAAGGCTAAGCCTTTTCGAAAAAAAATTAGCCTCTCTTAAAAGTTTATAAATAGCTCGGTACTCATGCAATAAATTTAAACTTACAAAAAGTCGATCCGTGCTTTTATAAATACATATGTATAATATATGAACATATAAGTTAATTCTCATTCCTTGTGAATAAAATGTTGAAATTTTAACGGTCATAATGTTCTTTAAAACATTTATAACAAAGTCTTTGTCCTCAGTATGAGTATGGGTTAAATAAAAAAAATGTGTTAAGCACTATGATAAGTGATTTTTAAACGATAATTTCTCTTTTCATGAAATGTGTTAGTTACCCTTGCATGAATTTTTTTGGGATCTGTTATTTTATGACTGTAAGAAAGTTGATCTTATATCGTCTCATTAATTTTCCAAACGGTTTGCTCATCGTATGATTTTTTCATAAAATAGAATAATACACATAAGTTAAAGTTTTTTTTAAATTGTTGAATTTATTTTGATGGCATTTTTAGTTTAATTATTTTTCCTTACAAATTGGACATGTAAAAAAAGTGAAATGAATAACTTACCGACAAATTTCATGGCGAGAATTGCGAATACTAGCAGCCTGGTCCATAGCAGGTGTCCTGCACCGCTCGGCAAAACCATGACTTACAGCTCATCCGCCAAATCTGACACCATTGAACTCGTTCACTCTCCTTTTTCAACACAAGGCGATTGGACTATGTTACCATATCTGCAATAAAAATTCGAGGATCATAATAATACTCTCCATTTGCATAATACGGTTGAAATTCATAGCATGTTTGGGTTGAAATGAAATTTCCTGCAGTTCAAGTTGCGAAATGAATACAGTATGTGAAAAAAACTGTTAACGAATACATTTAAAACCTTTATTGTTTGTTCTAGGATTGCAATTTACATAAAAGTTTTTTACTATATACAGAATAATGTGCGCCGATAAATATATTTAAAATCAAATTTTTTGAGGATTAAATAATATTATTTTTTAATTATTTTGCAACTGTGGAACTTCCAATAGTAAAGGTAATGTTAAGTAAAATCAATCAAAATAATTAATGATTCAAGAACAGTTAAATCAAAAATGAAGAAAAGATTATTTATTTTTCATAAAAATAACACTGTATTTATAATGAATTATTTATATACATACACTGATTTTAAAAAATATGAAATTTTATGAAATTATAGAGTACATACTATTTCAAAGTGAAGTGCTACAATTGGAAAAAGTATTACGAAATTTTAATGCCCTAAATTTAAAATTTGTATAATTTAACCCTTTAAATCAATACATATATTCCTTTATACTAACCCATTTATTACAAAACTTTACTAAAATTAGTAAAAGTAAACTAAATATTATAATAAGTTATGTCCAATCTTGTTTGTTTCATTTTTATTGGTAAGTTATTTTGATAAGAATCCCTTTAAGCCAAGGAACTTACAACTGGTACATATGTTTTAAAGAAAAAAATGACTATATAAAAATATTACACTTTTCAAAATTTGTTTAATAATTTTTATTTATACATTTTCCGGCAAGAAGCGTACGCAATAATTTGAAAAGAATTTAATAGCTTTAAGCTTAATGTTTTTTTCCCAAAAAAAAAAACATTTTATCTGGCGAGAAAAATAAGATTTTTCTTGCCCTACATTGAAAAATAATTAGTAATTTGTGTTTTTGCCGGCATTTCCATGTAAATTTTCCTATGTTTGTATCATTGGGAGCACGTCCATTCAGTTGGTATCTCTTTTTGATATAAAATTCTTTCTGTGAAATACCGCAGAGCAAGTCTGCACGTTATATTTATTTTAGTACGTCTGTTTCAATGTGGAAAACCTTTATGGGCATGCACGCTTTGGTGTCTCTTTTTAACATACAGAAAATATTATACGAATATACTCAACGTTTCTCTCATTCCCTCTCATTTTCAATCAAGTCAAACAATTTACGTCCGAAACCTGAAAATATTTCTGTTTATTTCAATTAAAAAAAATATATAATTATTTTAATATTACAAAATCATATGGGCTGATTTTTAATTAATATACTTGATAATTCTGTGTGTAATCTGAAATTTGGTTATGCTTATCGTTAAATCGTGTTTGTGATACCAAAAAAACAGCTGAAAACTTGCCTCAGATTCTAATATACAAATTTATTGGTATTCGGCACCAACTATGAGTTTTTATTACAGTTTTGTTAAAGAAAAGCTTTAAGATACGTTCAATTCAATCGTGCAATAAACTAAAAATGTAAGTATTGTACAATATCCTAACTTTTCTCCAGTAGATTTGAAAAAGTAACCTTCTGATCGTCACTTATGATTTCACATATACACACTGTCAGGCTACGTAAGTCGATATTCGTTATCGGTACAAAAGTGTAAGTGATTACAACATATTTAGGTGTGAAAATCTTCCACTCAATGTTGATATTGATTGATTCTAGTACGAATTGTTTAGGACTAATTTTGGTTGGTTCATCTTTTTAGCGGAGCGTTTTTTCATTTGATATCTGTTCGTGGCCTTTCAGTGCTTTGGAAGCAATGAAGGCACGTTTCTCCATACTCGCGCGGGGAAAGTAAAGCAGGAGGGGGCAAATGAAGCTGTTTTTAAATTACGTTTTCTTTTCAGATGCAAATATTTGCAATAGCTCTGCTTCTATAATTAAATGAGTAACATTGGAACCATTCACTGATATAAGATCATTAACTTATTGCAGTCTTTGATACAGGTAGTTATAATGTTATATTTAGATATATACTTACGTATCGATATACGATATCACACAGAGAATGTTAACCTATGTTAATATTGTAATATAATTAAAATGATTAAAAAAACTAAATTAAAGACAATGCATAAGTAAGTGAATATGAATAGTCCAAGATTTAAAAAAATAAATATTCGCCTCAACCAATTTTCTATGATAACTTTTAGGGTGATCACTGTCAATATTTGGTAGAAAGTCATTGTATTTGAAAAATTCGAACCTCTTTTGTATTAATTATACATTTAGTTATTTGGATCAGAACCAGTTCTGCTCATCACAAGCATTCTTAATTGATGACATAAATTATGTGATGAGCTGATTTTCACTATTAGGAACTGATTTTATGAATTACGGAGATACAGATCTAATTTGTCAATTACGACACGTTTTTATATTTAGATAACTAAATGACAATTTACATATCATTCACCAAAGAATAAGAATACAGTAAATTAGATATTCTTATGCTTAAAAAAAACTGACTACAAATACTACTCTTAAAATAATTTGTTTTGTCGTATGAATATTGTATTGATGAATGAATGTTTTTTTTATTAATTATGATTTATTTTCGTTTTGCAATATTTAAAATTCAAATTTTCTAAAGTTATAACAAACTTTAGTTTATAAAAAACGAGACCTTGCGTATATGTCAAATTATTTTTTAACAAAAAAACCATAGTTTTGAGTTTTCTTAACATTTCGTAACCTGTACACCGTTGGAAAGCAAAGCTAACGAGAATTTTTTAATAAACAGGTTTTCTTACGTTGATTTTAGTCAATTTATTATCTATTGGAATCAATTCAAAATTTCCATATCGGGTGTCGATACGGCGTATGATTTTAGCATTCCAATAGACAAAGCAGCTTTTATCCTTTACATAACTTATCTCAAAAAATCGATGGATTTGCACGCACGTAGATTGTCTGGTCCATTTCGGAATTGTAGAAAAAAACATCAGCTCTGCTACATTCCCGTGAATATTCACGTTGAAAGTTGTTTGATGTGAGCACCCCCTAGTGGACAATTTAAATAAAAGTATCGCGTCTCGTTTCTCCCCAGACTCCCCACTGAGGGGCTATGTCAATGGATATAGGACAATTTTCATCACGTGAATGATTCATGAATCATTTATTGAAAATAAACTCACTCTTATTTAATAATCATTTCTCAAATATTTAGTGATTCCAAAAACGTATATTTAAAATTCAGTAATCATTTGTTTTTTTATGGATTTTTCGGAACAAAATATTTTATCAGTCATCTCATCATGATAAAGATATATAAACACTCGTTAAATCCACACCATTGACATACTCAATTTTAAATTTGATTTAGATTTATAAAATAAGTTTGCTGTTTTGCCAGAAGTCCACGAAAAGATTTCGTGGAATTGATACATGCAAATTTGTTATTTATATAGAACTCACGCTCATAAATAAAAAAAATATCTTTATTTACAGCACTCACTCGGCAAAATTCAAATGTACTGACTGTCTGACTGCTGGTGGCCCTAAATTTGTAAAACCCAACATACATTCGTGGATTTATTTTGGGCAAAAAACCTAACTACATGTTTACAATTTTATGTCTTAAGTATTAAGAGTTGCCAATTATATTTGTTTCTAATTATTTACTATTTAAAAAAAAATATACCATCACTATTTTATTTAAGAAATCAAAAAAGTCGTATTTTTTTGTGGTATCATGTCCTTAGAAATTCGTTGAGTGTATGTTTTCTGTGGCAAGCAGACTCTTCAATCCAGACTAAAGCGAAATAATTGTCAATATTTACAGAATTTAAGTGGTACTGGTGGTTCCAATTTGAAAATGCGATGAATCGAATTTGGGTTTCGGGATCATATGATTTTTCAATGTGAATTTTAAGCAAATTTAAATTTTGAATATTGACAAATTGACATTGGTTTAGCTTTTCATATTTATTTGACATAAACCGAAATTATATTTGATGTTTTGAGACAAATTTATTATGCTAATGTTACAAAGAACGTTGATAGATCAATACTATTAGTAGGTTGGTGGGTACTCAGAAACTCGGTTTACAAGATTTAAAGAAAGTAGTTACATTAGTATTAAACACACAAAAAGATTATTGATGAGATTATTTTTAATTTAAGCATAGAGCTCAGTAAAAAAATGATATGCTCTCTATGAGATATTGTGGTAAGTTAGTTTTGTCATACATACGCCGTAGCACAATTGATACTGGATAAATTTTTTATTTTGGTGCTAATGTCAAAACATCAAGGATTATATTATTATATATAAATGCATACGCTTATTAAATTACCGTCTGTCCACATCCTAAATTTTAAGATCTAAAGTTTTGGATTCATTAATTTATTTAACTTGCGGATATGATTAAGTTAAAAAATGTATCTTATACTACATTTAAGTATTAACATACAAATATTGCATTATAATTTATGCATTATAATATAATTTAAAAACACTTTTTTATACAATTTTTACATTTTTTTATAAAATGTCAGAACCAAGCAAATCCACTGATTTTTCTAAGTAAGTTGTTAATGTTTATAATGAGTGAAACCGGTAACAATCTTCAAAAAAAAAAATTTGAAAAAAATACAAAATTTTATAAATCCTTAATTGTAGCATATAATGTATATTTTTTTAATAAGAGAAATATGATGGAACGCTTTTAAAAGAATCGCAGATGTAATCTAAGATAAGTCAATTATTACGTAAACTTATAAAGATAAAAAATACATTATCACCGATTTAAAGCATTACATCAAATAGTGGTAAAGGAGAATTTCATTTAACCTAACGTGCTTACACATTTCATTAGAACTGGTTTTAGAACTTAACCTATTTTTTTTTGGAAATACGTTAAGCATAGAATGATGAGATTTGAAAAATAAAATAAAAATATTAGATATCTTCGCAATAGTGCTTTAATATAGAATTTATATATTTTTATTTCATCATCACCAAGTATCAATCACAAAATAACTGGTTTTAACCCAAAATCAAACGATTGTTTTACATGTAAGATCGCCATGGAAAAGTTTTGAATTGCTTCGCTATGAAGTTATAACATCAAAAATGTGTCCCCTAAGACAGTCTTAGAAGTAAACTTCTTTGCGTTTTACAAAAAAATATGAGCGTAGGTACGTTGTTCGATTGAATGAATAATAATATAAAAAATAAATCTGTTTATCCATTGGTAAAATATAAAGCTGTTAGTTTTATAAAAAAATATGGCACAGTTTTCTGTAGTAATTCCACAACGAATTTCTTAATGCTGAAATAAGAAAAAAAAGTCTTTTTACTTTTATAAATATAATGCTTTTCTACTAATAATTGACAGTTAACAAAACCGTCAGAGAAATGGTGACGGGACTGGTTTCAATTCCTGGTAATTTAATGTAGCTTTTAGAAATTTTCCATTTAATTTGTGATCTACGTTAAGACTTAAGTGTCTATAACGTAAATTCCTCCACTTTTCCAAATTTTTATTCAATTCACTTACGTTGAAATGATTAGTCAGACAATCAAAGTAAAGTACATGATCACAACAAGTGCACTATGTAGTTGGTATGAGCTTAGTTCTACCAACCAGGCATGTCCGGATTGAATTCCTGGAATGTCAAATTACGATTTTTTCTATTAAAATTTATGACTTGAATTTGGTTTCTGTAACGACAATATATTCCTTTAGAGTTGATCTCGAGTAATTTACAAAGTATTCTTATCGAGTTAATCTCGTATGATCTATCAACATAAAAAATATTTGGCAAATTAGCATTAGTAATTATGTATGTTTTTTAAAACAACCCAATTATTTTCAAATGAATGTTAGCAAATGGCGAAATCGGTTTTTATTAGTAGGTGCATACAATTACTTTTTTTAAATACTTTTCCACCTAGAATCGCCAGTTACCAATTTTACAAATTATTATGGCTGTAAGTCGTTTGTTCTTCTTATTACTTTTTATCTTGTTAGCTGTTATCAAAATAAATAACTCGGCCAACTGAATCTTTAGTGGTCAGAATATTTTGTAATCATATCGTATTACTATCGATTTCAGTCTCAATAAAATCTTTTGGTCATTTAATCTTTATACTTTATTATTATAAAATAGTAAAATTATGTTTCAAATTGTGCATATATAAAATAATAGGGAGATTATTTTAGATATTTTTACGGTGTTCGCTGTTAATACTTGGTGGAATAACATGGATATTGTATTGAAAAAAAAATACATATTCCACATTATTTGTTATAGATCTGGAATGGAGTCGGTCACCGAAAGACCTTGATAATTGATAAAATCACATGATATCGGACAAAAAGACAACTTTCATTTCAACAAAGTCTTAAATATTTGTGCTCTGATAAGAAATCGTTAAGTATTTACGTGCACAATAATTATGTGATTTTGTTCACGTTTTATTTGGTACCACTCTTTTTCCAGAACTAAGAGTGATTTATCAATTAGATGCCACTTTTGAAAACGCATTTCTCTGAATTTTCAACAAATCCAAAGGTGGCAGTTTTTATATAATGAAAATGTTGGCAAAACAATTAAAACGTTTTTTTTTGTTATTTATCAATTTATTTTAAATATTATAATTTTGTTATTTGAATAAATTTTGCATTTTTTCTAAAATTACTGCCGTGTTAACTATACAAGACTATGTAAACTGCCACTTTTGTTACGGATTCGTTTTTTATTTTGAAACTTTAAAAAAACTAAACATGTTGTCTTTGTTTCGAGAGCTTGAAGGATCGTTTTTATCATTATTATTTTCAACACATTTATATTTCATTATCAATTGCAAAGCCAAAAATTTCATGACTCAAATGTTATGTTTTAATTTATATAATATTTGAAATGAAAATTCAGGGAAATTTGTTGAATGAAATTGCAGTATTATTAACCGCTACTGAATAAAATGAACCGCCGGAATTAACTTGGTCTTCCCTTTAAAGTGGTGTTAGGTGGTGATCGAGTAAGTCGCTTTGTTGAACACCCCTAACCCTTAATGAACAAAGGTTATGTTCTTCAAATATTTGTTGCACCAAGTATTGTTTAATTGACAAATTTCTCATAAATTTCAAAATCAAATATCAAAAAAAAATCCTACTACCAAAAGTGTAGTTTTTGTCAATTAACATAAATGTATGCTTTAAAATGACCGTATGGATAATATAAGCCGGCTAGACTGAATAAAAAATAATAATTGTGAATAGTATAAATTCATTAGATTATATATATATATATATTTTTTATATACATACATTATATATTTTAATATTTGACATTACAGCTAATGCCAATGCGCCAAATATTTTAAAGTTGAAAGATCATACGAGAAAAATTCGATGAGAATTTTAGTAATGTAATTCACTCATGATAAACTCGAGGTAAATTGACATCACAAACACCAATGTCCTAGATCTCAAATTTAAATTGAAAAAATCTAAATTTGACATTGAACTTACCGGGAATCGAACCCAGACCCACTTGGCTGACTAGACCATGAATTTTGAATGGCTTTATTGCTTAAACAAGGACTGTACAATCAGACGTTTATAAATTTATTTTCACTCCTTCGCTAATACTATAGAAAAAAAAATTAAAAAGATAATAGACTTTGCGTTGTGAAAAACGATGTATATATATAAAAGATTAAAACTTAGACCAGGTTGGAATAATGAGTAAACTATATAAGTATCTCATTGTTATGCGTGTAAATACAGTAAAAAGCTTATAATTTTAAGATAGATACAATTTACTATTAAAACAACGTTTTGAAAACTTAATCTTTTTCTGTAAGAATTTTAGTATGAAAGCTAGTTAACATTATTTGTTTAAGGGTGAGTGTAGTGGTCTATTGCAGTGATGCAAATTATTAAATAGCTCATTTACAAACATTTTTTAAGATTTCGACTGAAGGTGCTTGGTGGAATTTCAATATTAAATTTGAATCATTCAAATTATGTACACTCCCACAGATTTTGTCACTAACGACCCGGGTTTCGCCTTTCGGCATCTTCAGGCGTTCAAGCGCACGGATGTATAATGTGATAATTTCATTTAAAAACATTTGTTTAATTGATAAAATTAAGTTTATTTGAATTTTCAAAACATCTCAGTTGATTTAAAAATTCTTTATAACTATATTCTAACAAAAGTTAAATGTAAACAATTAACGGAGTCAGTGGTGTGCTTAAAAAGTTAAAGCTTCTATTTTTTTCCAATGAAAATTGCATTCCAACTAAATCACACTATATATTTTTGAAAAAAAAAAATAAACGTTTATAAAACCAAATACATCAATAATAGCAATAACTTTTTTAAAATTCTCCATTTAACGGTTACTATTTCACCTTTTAATTAGCTATAGATACCCAATAAAATATGGAATAAAAAATAAATATTAATATCAATTTTCACATCAAACATTAGGTAATTCATTAAAATTTATATCTATTATATTATATAAAAAAACTTTGTAATTGGCCAATATTTAAAATCAGGTGTTCAAATGGAAATATGCTATCGTATGAAAAGTAGAAACAAAATATAAACTGACCCCAGAGTAATTAAAATTGTCTAGCTGAAGCCTTAAAACGTTTGGGAATTAAAGAGTTAAGACACCCTTTAACTCGACGCCCCACAAAGCCATCCGCTACGAGATAGTATCTGTTTCCGGGATAGACGCGTCCGGAACACAACGGCCCCGGAACGGATAATTAATAAACGGATAAAAATAAAACACCCGGCCAGTGATTATTCTGACTTGCAAGCTTTTTTTATTGCACATCTGTGATAAGCGGAATAAATGTCTGCGATATTATTTCGAAATAATCTACAAATAGATAAATGATGCACACGAATGGCTGTAAACGCAATTAATTAGTTAGGATATAAAAGTCCTTTCGTAGTTTTCTTAAATAATCGTCCGCCCTTATAGTTGCCATACTAAAAAAACACTTCATATGGATATCGTAATGGCTTTGATTTTTTCAAGATATTTGTAATATATAAGGACTGTAATTTCTAATGTTTTGTAAAAGAAGCTAAAATATTTTGTTTATTTTAATCATCCGTCACATTGATTACATCACATTTTTTTTGAAATGGTATTATTCCTGACAATTGTGAATAAAATGAGTTTATGAAATTTCAACTACTGTAATTCTTAAAAAAAATAGACAAAATTTACTTAAATTCAATGAAGTTCATATAAGAAATGTTGGTTCATATTACCGCAAAGAGTGTAGGAAAAATAATTATTTTTTATAATAAAAACCGAGTGTATATAATATGAAAATAAATATATTATGCATTTCAATACTTTTGTTTACGAAAAGATAATTATTTCATCTGTTTTTAGGTGTAAAAAATTGCCGACTTAAAAAGAAAATATTTTTTTCCATTTAAAAAAAAATCTTTTTTCCAAGCATGAGATAATGATCAATTCAAGTTCTTTGATAAAATGAACGTTTCATAATATTAAACATATGTTGTTTGTTTATTTACTGATTCCGAAACACAATTTCTTGTTTTTCGAATGCATGCATCAATCTAACGAATAAACAACATTCGATCAAATGTTGAATAAATAGTTCCGGAAATATTATTTTGATTAAAAACACATTGCCTATGTCTTTCAAACATGTGGCTTGGAATACCTATTGATTTGATTGAAATTTTTTAACATTCAAGTACATTTTGAATACAAGATTCTGTATAATTTTTAAATTATCATAAAATTTGCATATTTTTATTATTCATATTTCCATATTTCCATAGAGACATTTCTATTCTTAGTAGAGTGTGTATAATAAACGTAAAAAAATAAAAAATAAAGACGATTTCCTTGCTATTGTGTAATTAAATTATTTAAAAATCGAAACATATGTCACAATTCGTAAATCAACCATTCGATTAACAAAATTATCAATTTTATAATTTTCCACAAAGTAACCGTTGAATCCACCAAAAATATTAGTGTCTTACCCACATGAGAAGCGTCTTTAGACATAATAATAAATTATGTGACACAAATATACTGCCAAAATTAGGATATCCGTTATCACATATGTTAAATATATATTGAGAAAATTTAAATACAATATTTTATATCTAAATCGTTGCAACTTGTGAGATATGTTCAACCACCTCTAAAATTGATTGAAAATTTGATTAAAATAGTCGGGTCATACGGCGCAGCGGTTAGCGTTGTTGGCTACGTGCCGGATCTCACGGGTTCGAGTCCCAGTACAAACAGCATTTTTTCGATCGCTTTATCGATTTTTGTTCATAAAAATTGTTGTTTGTTTTGTCTGAAAATTCTCTCCCGCCCTTCCGATCCTTCAATAACTAGGCGTAGCGAGAACGATTAGTTAATCACTGATGTTGTCCTGGCTGTATCCTTCAATCCCTACTAGTCTCTTTGAAAAGAGAGGTTGAGTGACTGAGTAACAAACAGTTATCGTAGAAAAACTTCTGTTAAAATACATTCATTAGGAAGCCATATGCTCCATATTGGGAGCGGACATCGATAAAAAAAAGTTTATAAACATTTAAACTTTGTCATATTCTCGTGTCAGAGATTTTAAAGCTATTAGAGTAGTCTATGCAATAACAGTCAAACAATTGCAAAACATTAAAACTTGCATCACTCCCTTGTCATTTTATCATGCCAGCACATGAAATAAAATTGTTTTTAAAATCTCACCCCATGTTTATACATTTCCGAAATGCACATTAAGATAAATTAAAATCATGAAACTGGAAACACAAAATCCTTCTACGCTTTTTAATTTAACCAAAAGCTTTTGCATCAACGTTGCTTTAATCGAGGCTTGATAATTAATGTGACATTGCTTTTCCGTTTTGAGATACCTATTTTAGGTATAGTTGTCGAGAATGGCTTCCCTTTGAATAGTCAAAGCATGCTATATAAGTTAATATGACATTAAACTTCCATATCGAAACACATAATGTTTTCAATTTGCATCTATAGACTATTATAGAGGGAGAATATTCTCTGACGGAATTTAAAATATAATATTTACAAACCTTTACAACATAGTCACTTTAACGAAATACATTCATGCAAAAATAATGTATATTTTTTAATTGAAGTTCTTTTTTAAAAACCACAGGCCTAAATGACAAAAAAACACTAAAATCGTATTACTATTTTCACATGTATTTATTATCCAGCAGTCATTTTCATTGAAGAAAAAATCACTGCTTATTTTCAATCAATTGACTGACATTCAAAAATATTCACTGGCGATTTACTTAAAACAAGTATTTTAGATGTATTCTACAGAACCACGACGATGTAAAAGGAAAACTATACAATATACGCCTAAATTATTTTTTTTGGAAATAGTTGAAGCTTTATTTAATTTTGTCATTGCTCTAGTCAAAATAAATATGTATCATACTCATAAAGATATTGATAGGAAATGAGATAAACTTATTTCTGAATATTTTTTAATTTTTTATTTAATAATTTTATTAGTTTTCTTAACGTGAGCATTTAGCTTAACGTATTATATTATTATTTTTATTACATGTTTTCCAAACATGTCAATTTAACATTAAAAATACGCGGACTTTTATTTGAAAAATCTTGATAGAAACTGTTAACTAACGAGAATTTATTGTCAGTGGTCAACGTCGTTGGCTTCCATAAAAGGCCTCACGGACTCAATTCCCAGTACGAACAGCATTTTTCCATCAACTTATCGTTTCTGTTTGAAAGTATAAATACTTTTGATGGCTAAATTTTTTTCTCATCCTTCATGCTTTAAAATAACGAAGCGTAGCGAGAACGATTAGCTTACAACTACTACAGTACAGTGATATTTATTCTACCTTTTTAACTCTACTCTCTTCGAAAAAAGGAGAGGTTGAGCAACTGAGTATCAAGCAAAACTCATGTTGTGACACCTCCATTATGAGGTCATATGCTCTACATTGGGAGCAGACATGGATAAAAAAAAATGCCATTTATTTATTTATTTTATTTTTTGAAATAGCTTAGAATATTTACATGGTGATGGGAATGGTCTAATACTAGCTGGTTAATCGCTGTCTTTAGGTCCCCGTTTTTGTGTTATGCAAAGATCAAATAGAGGTTTATAAAGATAATGTTATTTTTTCGTATCGACACTTGTTTCAGCTGTTTGTTGAATATAAATTGAATTAAAAAAAACGAATGATGCATATAAGAAAAAAAGCAACAGTTGATTTCAGGCAACATTTAATGCTACATGATTGAAAAAACATGTTTCGTATAATATCCAAAAACGATGCATACTGATATGTTCTCAGCATTATCGATTGTATTGGCGCGGTGATATGGCAGCCAATTGAACCTTTAGGCAATAAATACTGAAAAAGGTTTAAAAAAGAATAAAATTCGACCAAATCGTAGCGGAAACTGAAAACACTGCGAAGCTTCAAACAACGAGATAAAGGATATAACATTTAATTGACGACAATAAAAGCTGAATGCTAAGTGGATAAAGAAAGGGTGAATCACATTGGCGTATCGCATTAAATTAATTTACAATCAATAATAAAAATTGAAAATTGTTTCGATGTTTAATATTATATATTCGAGAAAGATTTATGATAAAATATGGTCAAAACAAGAACGTTTTTTGTTCAATAAAAATGAAGTTGATAGCCTTTTCAGTATTACAATATTTTCAGTAAAAGAAACAATACAGTTCGAACAACGTGTGACGTACAGATAATTATCAAATTTCATTGAAGTCATCATAAATACTTAACGGTTTTCTACTCTTTTATAATGTACATAGTTCTAAGTAATAAGTGCAAAAATCAATCGATAAAATTTAAGATTATACACAGTGTATTAACAGAAATCGTAAGATTTTTGCTTCACACCGTCATTGTAAAAAAAATGTTGATTTATAAGTCAAAAAAAAGTAATTACTAATGGTGTGGTCCTATCTGCCAGTTCTGATTCTATCAAATCTTACTGACTTAAAAAATCCTTATTATATTAACGCAAATAAATATGAAATAAAGTATGACATATTAGTTATAAGTACAAATTAGAATTGAATGTTGTAAAAGTGTCTGACTATATTTTACTCACAATGAATGAATAACCGGGGCTTACTTAATACGAGTCCAAAGAATCAACTGGTTTGTGAATTTATATTTTAATAACTAATTGTGTATTAATATGAAAAAATATTTTTATAAACGCATAGAATATCAATCCTATCTTTCTAGTGTATTTTTTTAAAAGTGTTTTACATTAAAAAGTAAACTGTGGTTTATAATGTAACAGAGTTAAAAGAGTACAAAAATATGTTTGCAGAGCTACTTTTTGTGTTTTAAAACACATTTTGCTGGCGTAAAAACATATTTGAGTTCACTTATAAATTACTTGAACGCCAATGCTTTAAAAGATAGAGACAAACTGAGAATAATAAATGAAAACAACAGAGACAGAAAATGATGAACATTACCACAATTTTACTTGGTTTGTGCTTAAGATAATATTACAGTCTCTTAATATAACTATAGCTAAGAGTTGAACTTTTTCCCTTTTTGCATCTCTAGGGATTATGGGCTTCATCTTGTTATAATATTTTAAAACCATATCGCGTATTATATTTAATCAAATAAGCTGACAATTTTTACGCCATATACGTGTTAATCAACATGTAACATATTTTGATTTATAAGATGATCGTTTTTTATTTATACGACATACAATTTACGTAAACAATGAAACTGGCAATACCTTATTTTTAACTTTTAGGGAGTTCACTGTCAATACTTGGTGGAAATGCATTATATTACTCATTTGATGTTATTGCTCGTCATGAGCGATCTATCCTGACCTTATTAAATAAAAGTGGGAATTAGTGAAAATTGGTATTTTATTTCTTATACGTTATTTTTATAATTTGATTTAAAACTATTCATTTACTTGTATGATGTCAATTTGGTGCCACTTATTCATATTTTGTTTATTGATCTGTAAATTCTTTCAATATTTTCATTGATCACATTTAAGGTGTTCACTGTCAATACTTGGTGGAATGGCATTATAATAAAAATAATAAAAGATTTTTAGTGCTTTTTCCACATAAAATTTATTTGATCAGGACCGGCTTCTTCTTTTGTGGAGAAAGTTAATAAAGGCAGAAATCTGTTCACCTCGATTCCATCTGAGTTTCAATACACAACGACATACAGGCATCAAAGAATTGTACAACTTTATTTTTTTATACTAATTTAACGGTATATTTTGTTGTGAAATCAATTTTTGTAACTGAAAAAACAGTTAAAATGCAGATTTCGGTTTTGGTAAAATCAGTAGGTATTGCAATCCTGAATTGTTTCATTAAATATTTACATTTTAACTTTTATATCATATGTAAAAAACTTGATTACTGCATAACCTTATTTTATGAATAACAATGAGAAGTTTCGGAATTATACATAGCCAGACAAACGAAAGGAGTGATTGTTATTTTATAAAATCAAACAAATAATATTTATTTTATTCGCAATATGTGCTAAAAATTTTTTTTTACTACAAAATACAAAATTAAAAAAATGTATTGTCTGAAAAATAATCTATACTTAAACTATATTAAAACAAATATTGAAAATTAACACTTTAAAATTAACTATTTTTCCAAAAGAGTGATTAAAAAAAAATAAGAATTTTGTTTTACAAAAATTTCAATTTCAGTTGACAGCTATTCTAATCGTTCTATAAAGATTACTTATATATGGATTTATATTACTGATGAAGGCATACGCCAAAATAGCTATCAACTGAAATTAAATTTTGTATATAGCTAAATACTTTGCTAGTTTTTACCGTATTAGAGTGATTTATAAATAAGTTATTTACGATCGATGCAAAAACGGCATAGTCATGTAAAAAAATCATAATTACTTTTATGCTTTCTATTGTAGGCAAACAGAATCTTTAAGTAAATTTTTCACCAAGCTCGAGTATTCCTCACTTAATCGACGATTTCTTTTATTTCTTATAAATCACAGAAAAGGGAAAACCTAGCCATGTAATTGGTAACTAACGCGCTGTACGCTGCTGCTTAGATACAATCTCACATAATTTATTGTTTCCCATAGTAAAACTCGACTTTGTTTTACAAGATTCTACGAGTAGTTTAGTATATAAGACTGTCTTTTTAGATTACCGGAGTGTTTTACAACTCCGTCTTAGTAATGGAAAGCTAAAACGTAAACACACAGAAAAAAACTTCATTTTACCACCCGAGCAAGTCAATATTAAAACGTTGTAGATCATTACAAAAACTCAACAGAATTGAAGAGAATCAACCTTGAAAACGTTGAAAGTTATAAATAAAAATATTCTAAAATACACCTATTGCATATAATATTTATATTGTTGAATTTATATCTATTTTCATTAACTTTGTAAAAAAATGAATTTGTTTTATTTTGTTTACTAAAAACGAAATGTTCGTTCGTTGAAATATTTTAAAAGTAAAACTTCTCTTTAAGTGGCACCAAAGATACTTTCAATTCAAATGGTAAAAATAATATTTTTTTGCTTGCTAATAAATTGTTGAAATCAATCCAAGGTTTATCAGTAATAGCCAAAGAATTAAATACAGTGTTGTCAAGATAATCACTTTAATCGAGTATAACAAGCACTAAGTCATAAAAATATACGAAGCATCAATACAAATTGGACTAAAGATGTTTTAATTATATTATCGATAAAAAACTGCACTCAAAATAGTTAAAAATACTAATATCTCTATCTTTTTACACTGAACACAAATAAAAATGATTACGGTAAATGTTAAACTTCGGTACGAAGAAAAATCACTTTATCCTCGCAGTACTTATCGATGATTTCTGCTCTCAAAAGTTTTCTATATATATAATTCATATATACATATATTTTTGTAAAATGTCTACAATAATATATTCAATATCAAGCAAAAAGCAAAATAATCGGCCTGTTGATTATCGATTGTTAAGAATATTGGATATTAGTTCTCATTTAAAATTTTTATCTCTAAATGTCGATAATTGTTAAAAAAATGTTAGTCCTTAAAAAAATATTGCATTTTAATTGACGCACAGTATTAAAAAATAGATAAAAAAAAACACACATAGCTTAGAGTTTGATAGTTGCTGATGGCATTCTACTTCTTCTTGTCAAGTTTTATTAGTAATTGCAGTTCTCTCTCCACTAGAATAGATAATTTAGAAGTATGGCATCTCCTTGTACATCTATCTACCTACTTGTTAATGTTTCTCGTCAAAAAGTTTTACTGCTAACGGGAGTCCGTCTGCGACAGATACCTGCCAACAATAGCTCGTTGCCATCACTTCAACTCAAGTTTTATGTTTAAAATTTTGTTCTGCTTAGATGTCGATAGTACCAAATTTTCATTTGGAATAGAAGTTATTTTAGTGGCTAGATCATAGATTGAAAAAAAAATCATATATAGTTAAAAAAAAGATATGTTTATAATTTTTTCACAAGCAAAATTAAAATTGGCCAATTCACAAAACAATATCTCAATCAATTTTGATAATAAGTGTTTTTATATTGTAAATAAGTATTTTTTTAAAAATAAAGTTTTTACGATATTAAATTTAAAAAATTAGACCACGGACAAATTTAATGTCGTTATTGTAGTAATCAAAATTGTATATAGGAAACAAAACAATTATTTTGATTTGAGAAGGCTAAAGCTTTAAAGTTGATGGCATAAAAGTATCATATCTGTGTAAGCTGTAAATATTGAATCCAATAAAATCAAAGGTTAAATTGGATTCAAAAATAAAAATAATTTCATGAAAAACTTTTAATAAAAATTAAAATAATAATCTACATACACGTGTAACTGCAAATCAATACATTTAAAGAATTGGGACGGCAACAATTTAAATATTTCTGATAAATTACGAATTTGTATTTAAATTTCAATTTAGTTGTGTATTTATTTGCTGATTTTTTTACGTGGGTTTTACTACTTCTAAAACCAAATTTCAGCTCATAGTTATCTCTAATGATTTCATACAGATTAATGTATGTTTTTTTAATTTTTTTTTCTAACTATAAGCACTTACCTTTTCTTAATAAAGTTGACCACTTCTTATATCGTATTATTAATTTTATAATATAATATAATGTATGAATGAATATCTTTTGAAGAAAACTGAATTTTATTTATTGAAGTTTCGATGGAATTTTTATTGCTGGTGTCAACATATTCAACCAATAAAACTAATTAGACGTTTATTAATTATTAGGTTGCGTGCATAATGTATACAATACTCGAAAAACAGAAAAATCTAGCGTTGTGGAGTTATTTATTTGGTTATATTTTTTTTGCTGTTGTTGAGCATCCCACCACCACCCGTTATATGTATGCAGCCAAATTTTCACGGCCGCCTTTCATAACGCAATACAATCAAGGAAAATAATAAAAAAATTCCTCATATAATTGGCCCGATACAGAGCTCCACGGGACTTTTTTTAACCATGCACTGCTGTGCTTAAAAGATAAAGATAGAATAAAAAAAACGAGAATGTGAGTTGTTCAGTCATTTAGTTTAAGTGATATTAAGAATCCTGTGTATCCGTATACTGAGAATCCACCGTGGTGGAAGAGTTACTACTTAAGAAGAGTTCTACTCCGCGTTGAATTTAAAGAGTAATCAAGAATATCCTCCATATGATGTTGCACATTTATTGAATGCCACAAAATTGGCCTTGGTTGAGATCAGGTCAGCGTGGCCTATTGGGCCCGTATGAGGACGGACTATAGCAAACAGCCAGTTTAATACGTTGCCCACTCAGAAAGGTCCTCTTAACAAATCCAATTTTTGCTCTAGAATACCATACGCTAGCTGCCATATAATAGCTATCCTGCTTTTCTCATAAAATTTGCACCATATGCTATTTTAAGCGCGCGAGTTTCGAAACCTCAGTTCTTACCAGCCAATCTCAACAAACAGAGATAGGCAATGTTAGCCTTTTCTACGAATCTTAACGTGTTGCTGAAATGACAATTTGTCATCGAAAATGACATTCTAAAAAATTCAAGTACCTAGACTTGACTTGCTTAGAGACACATACAGAGAAATCGTCCATACAGATATTTGGTGACTTCTTAGAAATGTCATGCTTAGGCCCTACTTTTAAAAGATGGAATTCTATCATGGACGGAGCAAATGAAAGTTTGTTCAGTTTTCCCCAATTGAGAATATTTGAAAATGTAGCGCTAGCAGCTCACTCTATGCCAACGCGACTTTTGACAATAAATGATTTTGAATTTGGATAGATATAACCTGGGTATGAGTACGTGTTCAAAGTCAATGCCAACTGCGAGAAGAACTGTTTTTCTTCGATACCAGGTAGTGATTGCTCTGCGTCGCATCACACTTCTAGAATTTTCTTGTTGTTGCAGACTCTCAATTCAGTAATTTCATATATTTATCTTCAATTGCACTAATTCACTGATCCCGCGATGCCACAAGATTTCTCTAAAGAAATATACCTAGCAGGAGAACAGCTTATTCAGCATAGTTAGTTATATGCGTAAAAACAAAGAAATATTAGCACGTTAAGCGAATTAACCAGAGAGAATTTAAGCACGACTATACACTACGAGAGTGTAAAAGCAAGTTCGGTTATAAAACTTACAAGATATGAAATAAGTTCGGTGTCACCATTCGTTTGGTATAGATGTCGTTATTAATCTAATAATTGGTACGGTTATTATATATATTACGGCCATGAAATAGTTTTATGAAAAATAAAAGAAATACGATAATAATCGATTTTTAAAAATCAAACGTGAATTAATATGCAAATGTATAAAAAAATAAATAGTCACACGGTCAGTTTTCAATCACACCATAAATACTCATTTTAAATGCCTTGCTCGATAACTCGAATTGATATTATTTTAAAATATTTCCACTCGATAGCTCATAGATATTTGTATACGTACCTTTAACCATTTGATAATTTATGTATAAAAAATGTGATATCGTTATTAATTTTACTAAAATTGTTATATTTGGTCTTCGAAATATTCTGACTTGATAAGATTTTATATGAAAAAAATATATATGTTACGTATGAAACACTTGTTTCACATTTATTTAAACAATGATATCAATTTAATTATGTAGAATCTGATACTTCCCAATTAAGGAAAACTTGTCTTGATGTATAACATTTACGTAGTATACATTTTAATAAAAAAACAAGATTACTACTTTGTTAAACAAAAATAGGCTTCTAACCACTTTTTAAGGTATGTTAAAAGTTTTATTTAGTATTTTTGAATGCACTTTTAATATTGTAAAAGTGAGTAATGATTTTATTTACGGTTCTGAGTATCATAAACGTGTAAAAACCGAGTGTCTTAAAAAGAGAATCCATTAAATGTCTGCTAGTAAATGAAATCATATTGATACATCAATTTAAATTATTTATTTTATTTATCTCTTTAATTAAAAATCATTTTGAACTCTCAGGGAGAATTAATTTTTAGCTAAGAATATAAGTTATTTTTTTAAAAATACGTATAAATGAACCGTTTTCTTTTATGCTGTATATTGACACTATTGGTGGAATCGAGTAAAATAAAGTTATTCAATTATTGGACTGAAAAAATTTGGTTGATGTTTATTTCGTTTTAGAAGCATAATGGTTTGTGTTTTGCTGTTCGTGTTTTTTGTATGGAAACTATCAAAAAATAGTTCGCTTTACAGGAAAATTTCATGCAATGTGCTCTTGTATGTGTGTTTATATAACAGTCCGTGCATAGATGGCGAGAGATAACACCGGTGGATTTACGACGTGTGCGGGAGGCCGTTAATTATTTTCAACTGTTTCCCAGTCGCGACTATTAACTAACGCGGGGTTATCATGAAAACCATTACACGGGTAGGTGGTGAGCCTCATCTACCACCCCTTTTCCTCGTAAAACTTGGAGCAGTGCAATAATTATGAGAATTTTCATTCTGACAGTTTATTTTGAAACTATCGGCAACCATGTTAATGGGTTAGGTTTTGGTTCAATTTATACTCACACTCGTATAGTTTATGCTCGTAAAAAATGAATAATTTATTTGATGATTCACCAGTCGACAATAATGTACTTTTCCGTGATATGAAAATTACATATTAACAAGAATTATTATACAAAAACCACATTAGAGACTCACAAACTGTTAGTTGCATTAATATGCAATAATAAGCCAAAATAAAGACATTACGTGTTATATTTGAAAAACATAATTTGCTTATACTTTTGGTGTTAAGTTTGAAAGGATAAAATTATTAATACAGCAATAGTTTATCAGTTATAAAACAAATCAAAGCAAAGAAAACCTTCCATTTAAAACAGTATTGAATAAAAATTGCTATTTATCTTCAGCATGATAAAAATGCATTTCCAACTATGAAAGTTCCTTCATGAATACAAATTTTGAAAACCAAAAGCATAACGATTTAAAAATCTTAGCTTCATTTTGCCATAAAAATCTTATGAAAGGACATTTTCTCCCAAAAACGGCCATTTACCTACTTATTTGAGTTATGAGGATAGAACCTTTTCCAATATCATGTTATATTTTTTATCGTTTTGCAGAGACATTTTTTTAAAAAGGGTCCACACATTATCTCTTTTATATCACTTTTTACATTATCATGAATCTAAAAGTTTTGAATGGTTGATATTAACTACGTTAATATAAAAATCTCAAAAGTTTTGTGAGTGTTCTTTCATTTAGAGTCAGAATAAATTTTAAGATAGAAAACAATGCCCAAATTTATAAAATACAGATTTAACTTCTTACAAACTATAAAAATAAGTTGTGTTTATATATAAAAAAAATCTTTACTTTTCTATATAAATAAAATGAAATTAAAACAAATCTAAAAATATTAATTAGTCTGGTGAGTAGTAAACCCATATATATATATATATATATATTTAAACTTCTTGTATTGATGAATGATCTTCTGCATCGATAGGATATAAAAAACATAATATTTAATGTTATATTATTTAAATAAGGTTGTACGAAAGAAAAACTTACATTTTATGAAAATATTTAAAAAATATTAAAACTTGTGTCTTATAATCAATATTTGAGGATTGTTATATCAAACTTAATTGAAATATGTGCATTGAAATTTTTTGGTAGTAATGCAGCCGGCGGAAAATTATCCTTTTTATTATTCGAAAATTGTTACAAGTATCTTACCAAGTAGATAATTATTGAAGGCAGTTCGAGTATTGAACAACAGAATTAGACATGTGCATTGCAAATTGAATGTAATGTTTGATTATTTAGTTATCCAATAAAAAAAAAATTGTAGACGGTATTTTCGTTTGTGTTTATCTCAATATGTTTTTTTTTGTATTACATTAAAGATTTTTGAAAACAAGTCGATTCGAATTTCTTAAATTGTATGTATTATAATTTCGTGATGTCACGAGATTTTTTTAAAATTTTCTTTTAATGTTCAACTGCATATATTAATTAATCATTATAATAATATTATTAAAGCGACACAGTTGTATAATTAATTAAATCAGAAGAGTTTTAATGATGCTATATTATTTAAACATATTTTTCTCGTTCAATACTTTTCGATATATTCCGTTATATTAAAATTTCGTATTTTTTGTGTGTCATATTTCTTAAAATATTTATTTTATTTGTGTTTTGTTACGTGAAACAAATTAGGATAATTAAAACTTTTCAATTATTTTTGAGTTTTTCTCTTTCAGATTTTTTTACCTTAATTAATAATTGATTGTAAAAAAAAGTGTATCTGGTGTGGGTTACTAAGACTTTAGAAAAAGTTATCTTCAAATTTATTTTGTCTTTTAAATAGTATAAATGCCATTTGAAAATGTGCTTAGTATTAGATGTTTAATCGAAATATTATAGTTTCACCTAGTATATAAAAATAAATATGAAAAAAAAGTTGTTCTGCAATTAATTAGCATTTTCCTTACCTTCGTGAGTGATAAAAATACTCTGCTTGATAAAAAATGTACGTAGTTCACATTTTTAATTACTGCCACTAAATGTTCGATGTAGTATTTATTGTATAGAAGGTTTGAATGATATAACACTTAAGTTATTTTTAGTTACCCATGAAATAGTTTTACTCAACTTTTGCTTGTTATTCAAATCTTATATCTTTAAAGCGAAAACTCTTTATAACTAAAACTTCACATTTTAACCAATATGATTTGGTCTAAAAACTATCAAAAAATTTTTAGATCATAAAAGTAATTAAGTATTGATGAATTATTTAAGGTTATCCGTTATACTACGATCGTCGTAGACGATCTACGAAAAAAATAGCGAGCGCTCCCACACTTCTCGGCATATGCCCGCATGCAACTGATGATTTTCCGTGAGTTTTCCAAAGCAAAGCCTCATCCGATGTTGCCCGATGTCTTCCGGACTATTCCGAAGTTAATATCGGCTCGGTAGGCGGAGCTTGAGAATTTTAAGACACGCCTACCTCGGAAGCTGTCTTAGCAGTTTTGTTTGGTGAATGGTTTTTCGTCTTTGATTCTATATGTTTGTGGCGGCTTATATACCAAATGTGCGGTCGGATATTACGGTACGTGTCGGAAAAACTCGTCTTGCGTATGTGGGACCAGCAATCTATCACAAAGCGTCACTACAATATACATCGGGCGATGTTGATTTAGTATGTGTCACGTGACACATTGGATTTTTTCCTGTGTAAAAGATACCATATTGAAGATAAAATCTTACAATTTTCATACCAGAGAGAGATTTGAGACGCGTTTAAGAATATTTTTAAAATCATTTTAACATCTAACAAACAGCATACTTTTTGGGTAAAATTTTATGTCAGAAGCATTACTACTTTACGGTTTCGACCAAAAATACTTTTAATCGAAACCATTTCCATAGGTTAATCATGTAGATACATAAATTTTTACGGGTTTTGAAAAGATTTGTTTAACATCATAAAAAAGAATAAGTAAATTTACCTATGTATTGAGAATATTGCTAGAAAAAACAAAGATACAAAATCATTTTCAAAAATACACAGTGCTTCTTGTACGTTCTTTACGGTTCATGGCATGGTTGAATATTTGCACGGATCTTATTGTTGAGCGAACATTTTATTTCTAAGAACATGAGTACAAGATTTTTAATATTTTTTTTAAAACCTTTCCCTCAAAGTTCAAGTGTGAAACGATTGATTTCAAGTAAGGCATACTCACCATTTTCTAGCAGCGAATAAGCAAATTTACTAAAAAAATACAGTTTTTATAGATATAACTGTTAAAACTACTTTGAGAGATATTGATTTATTTATTGATTTGGCATTTACTTGGTAGAACTCCATTATAATAGGGTAAAAATAGCAACGTATTTAGCCGCCTGTGTGGTCGAGTGGTCAACATCGTTGGCTACCGCTACGGAGGGCACGGGTTCGAATCCCGGTACGGGCAGTTTTATAAATTGATTTATGAATTTCTGTTCAAAGGCATGGATGTATGTGATGTCTTGAATTCCCCCCTCCCACCCATCCTATCCTATGAACGGGGCGTATAGAGAGCGATTAGCTAACCACTAGTCCTGTCCTTGCCCTTTTCTTCTATTCCTACTCTCTTTGGAAAAAGAGAGGTTGAGCAACTGAGTAACAAGCAGTTATCGTAGAAACATTTCTGTTGAGATAAACTCCATTAGGAGTCCATATGCTCCATATTGGGAGCGGACATGGAATAATAATAAAAAAAAGCAACGTATTTAGTTCTATATTTTTTTATATTTATGAGTTGATAGCTATTTCGACTTCCGCCATCGTTAGTACTATGTTGATATAATGTATATGAAAATAGTTCTGAAGATGGCGGAAGCCGAAATAGCTATCAAGTCATAAATATAAAAAAACTGTACAACTAAATACGTTGCTATTTTTACCCTATTATTTTATTATGATGTTTAAAATTTTAATTATTTATTTTGATAATAATCTTTCAAAGATTATTTCATATTTTATATAAATGATATATATGATGTAAAGTAATGTGTTAATTCCCATGAACTTGTGTCTAGAGAATTTCAAATAATTCCGTATTCATCATCTTACGTACGAAATCAAATGGCTAAGCATCTCCAGCATAAATTATTCCACAATTGCGTGACGGAAACTGCAAACAATGGACAAAACAATGACACACCATACCGAAATTTCCCCACTCGGTAGACTTAGAATAAACTTTGACATTTTGAGTAAGATATAATTTTAGTTTTTGTAAAATTGTAACACATTACGGGTATACTGTTTTATATCATATTATTTAATCCATTTTTTTCATAAATAGGTACACAAGATAAAAAAAACTATTTTCATTTGACACACAAAAGTTTACTTCTTTTATAATGTAAGAGTAGTCATTTTTTTTCAGACAGATACAAAGTCTCTAGCGTCTCTAGTTTTTTAGTATTATTGGATATTTTATAAGATAACTTTTTCTCAAATATCATTGCTTATAAGTTTTTTAAATATAGTTAAGTGTCCACTGATAACATATATATATTTATTTTTATATATATATGTATAACTGTTTAAGTATTAATCTATTTTAAGAACTATATAAATTGTAATGCTTACATAGTACTTTGTACTCAAAGACATATATGTATGTGATGCTTGCATTTCTTTTTAAGACATTGCAATAGCGATAAATTAACAAGATTAATAACATGACCTAGACCCTCCGTTCTATCCACGGTCTCCATCCAAAGAAAACAAAGATTATGCAAATAAATTAAAAAGCTCTTCAATACTAACTTCTATTGAACGGCCATCAATGGAAATCTACATTTTCCACATTTAGAGCTTTTGATTTTTAAGTAAATAACATTCTTTTATGATACAATTGATACAATTCCAAAATTAAAAAAGTATTTTTATTTTTAATTGAAATTTGAGAGTAATTATTTTAAATTATTTCGTTAGCTTAAATTTGACAGTTTTGTGACATTGTTGTATTATTGTGTTGAGTTTGAATGTATGTCGACATTTAAATGCCGTATCCCTTGGGGCAGAGAGTCAGGGGTTGGGTTAGACTGCTTCAACGGGGCGGAAAGGAGTTTCTCGAAAGAGCGGCGTGCCAACTTTGCACATACAATTAACGCTAAATATTTCTGCAGAGAAAACGATTCTTTGGAAATATAGCATTATTAATTCTAGTTGCATATTTTTTTAAATAACCCAATATATAAACATCCCTTATATTCAATAATATATATGAAATTGAATAATTTATAATAGTTTTCGCAGATTTTTCTATCATATTTGGAGAACATTTTCTACTGGAGAAAAAAATTCAATTAAACATCACGATTTATGTCTCGTGATAAAAAAAAATCTTTTAAAAATATATCAAAACGTTATTTATGTTACTGTAATTGAGAAAAAAAAATAGTTTATAAGTAAATAAAGTAAAAAGCTGCTTATTATCCGTTATGTGAATATTTTTAGTACCTAGATAAATTTATAATAGTAACAGTAATCGTGATACAAAAAAACTTATTAATAATATGTTATGAGTAGAGGCCGTATTTTGGGCATTTTGCCATGAATGCTAAATAGATGCTAAAATTTGGAATAGATGCTAAATTCGTAAAATATGCGAATAGATGCTAAAACAACATAATATTAATGCTAAAAACACAGTTTTGTTTTTTTAGAAACCTTCCATTGCTTAATGTATCGACGGAGGCTCAATGTTTGGAAGGATATCAGCACTTTTTTAGACAATTAATAGATAATATAAAAAGTCAATCCACCCCGGATATTTTGCTTTTATTGGTGGCAATAAAAATTAAATATGAAGAGTTTGGTTTGTGCAGCTCTAAAATCAATTTGGTATCCCGATAGTTTAGTAAATATTATATAATTGTTACCGATTGTCGCACGAATCTCAAAAAATAATCTGTAGAAATATGCTCCATGCTGAGTTTTAATAAATTTTAGTTGATGTTGTATTTTTATACTTTTTTGTTTGTGTTTTTTTGTATTCATGTATTTTAATTAAAAAATATTTTTGTTTTTTTTTATATTATTTCTTTATTGTTGTGTTGCCTTTAATGTGTATGTGAATTTTATTAAAATTCATCGAAATTAATCATTATTTGAAATTCAACTCTTAATAAAAATAAATGCTAAAATTGAACATTTTTAATGCCCTAAAACGCTAAAACGCTAAAATGCTAAATGAAAATGCTAAAATTGACAAAAATAGATGCACACAGTACATGTCTCTACTTATGAACAGCCTTTCCAAAATAATACTATTATACTATTTCTTATTTGAACATTTTAATTATCGTTCTAAAAACACAACAGATAAAACAACATGGTACAGTATTATGGAAATCAGTTTTGCCACTTTTATTATTAGATTATAACAGTCTTAATATTTTAAAACAAGAAAAATAAAAAAGATTTTTACGCAAAACAACATTTAATATATCTATCAGTGCAAATGAAACATGCATAATAAGAAAACTAAAATCTAGTAAATGTGTATTATAAAAAAAATATTTTCTAACTTCAAATACGGTTTTGTACAAACTTTTGATTCCTAAATGATTACATATTTCTTGTAAGCAGATTACAACTGTGAGCCACTGAGCTTCGAGGGTGGATAGGTCGGAAGGCTGTGGAAGCAGTCCCGGATGCCGTTAGGGTCGAGAAGTCACATACAACCGGCACAATGATACAGTCGGAGGTCAATTGCGTGCCGGCCGATAAGTGAACGGGAAACAATGTAGTTTATACTCTACAATCGAGCAAGGTATTAAGTTAACAATTGAATTGGGTTTTATTTATTGTGCCGTGAGAGTTTTTGCCGGCAAATGTCATTGTTTGTTAACGGCTTTGGTATCCTGCCGTTTCTGCAGGTCGCTGTTAGTCCAAATTTACTGCAAATATATTACCATTTCGTTACGATGAGTGGATTCACTCTTTAGCCATTAGAATACTAAGAATACAGTTACATAATAAAAATGTTAAATAATTTAGATAAAGCTTTATAAAACAAATCAAAATATTAATTCTTTAAAAAATATTATGTTAATTCTACACAATTTTTAGTAAAAAGTTTTTTATTAATTTTGTACTTTGACTATTTATGATCTAGTTTTATAGTAATATGATTTTTTGAACTTATGTATGTATGTTTTGACTCCAATATAATTATTTTCTATCTACACTTCTAACATACTCTGGGTATGTAACAAAACGATTTATTTGAAGACATTATCGTAATAAAATATCTTTTTTAAACGCTAAAACAGACATATCCAAAAAACTTTAGTCTTTAGCTCCCTTTTATTATGTAACAATTTATCACCGGACACGGTGCGTTTAATGCCAAGCTACATAAATTTAAAATCAAACCTAACCCACACTGTCCTTGTGGTGACAGTAATCAAGATTCAGAGCATATTCTCTGGAATTGTTCGATTATGTCTGTTGAAAGAGGTATATTGTTTTCGTTATGTAGAAATAACCGTGATGGTCCTATCGGGCATCCAGATCTAGTTTCATCTCCAGAAAATTTCGCTCACTTCAAGAAATTTGCTACTTCTTTTGGAGAAAAAGTTTACCTTCCCTGCCCCTCACCATTCAATCCTTAATCATATTATATCTGTTTCAAAATTAAAAGTTGTCTCATTAGTGCCATTAACTATCATTCTTGCTTATTATTATTTAATTATTTTTTTTTTCCGTGTTTATTATTTAATTATTTAATTAACCTTTATTAGTATCTCTTTATATTTCTAATTATTATTGTTACCTATAAAATTGCCTTTATCTTAACATGTATCTTAACTGTATCATTGAGGAGACATCGTCTTCGGAGTGATGCAGACAGGAAAAAAGTTTATCGAATAAAAATAAAAAAAAAAAGTCTTTAGCTCCCAGACATAGACGACAATTTATTATTCTTTCTAATAGAATAACATACGAAAACCAAATATTTCTTTGAACGAAGAAATACAGAATCTTTGTGGGGGGGGGGGATTTTCGTTGCACATAAGACATGTTACTGAAAAAAGGGTAATCTTTGAAAAAAAGCTGCTTGATAAAATCAAATAAAAAAGAAAACCCCACCTTAAACGATGCACTATAGATGACTATTAATCAGAAAAAATTAGAAGACTCATGATCAGTAAAGTTGACAACCGGAAGGCTATGACAAGTGTGATTGACTGAGAAGAGTAGTTTTGTATTAAATTACGTGCAACTAGGGATTGAAATACTAGACAAATGTGTCAATGTGGTATTACAAAAAAAATTAAAATTAAGCCAAAAAATAAAACCAAATGGAATCTCAATACTGGGAAGTAAATGAAAATCAATACTAAGATATTTCATATGAAATAACGCCATACACCATTTATTAAAAATATTTGATATTAGTGAACCTGCAGCTGATTTATCATTATTGTTTTCTTCGGGTACATTTTTTACTTTGAACTGTTTTAAAAATTATATTTTAATCACGTGTATGATATTTAAATTCATTTTAACCTGATATTAAAAACATGGAGTAACTGCAACTTTACCATCTTATCTTTTTATCCTTACTGTCTTCACAAAAAGTGGGATTGAGCAATTGAGTAACAGGCAGTTCTTGTAGAAAAAATTGTAGTCGGATAAATTCTATCAAGACAGTCCAGTCCATAGACTCATTATTGCGATCAAAAGATTTTTTTATACATTTTTACTTATATTATATATAAAAATTAATGAACAGTGTCAAATATTATGTAATAATAATTTGTCGTGCCGATTATATATATTTTAAGAATTTGTCTTGGAACAAAAAATTGCTCTGGTAACTAGATTGTCGTTGGTATATTTTCTTTTGCTCTTGCCGATGGAATGTTTCTCTTCGATTACGGCGCGCTGTTTGCTCATCTCTTTTCAATTCACCTAATCGACTTTACATGTTGACAACACGCGGCTCAGCAAATATATATCCAACAATTTTGTTCACTCTAGAATACCATTTTTATTGTAAATACACGCATCCGAGATAAGAGGAAATAGTCGAATGGTCATAAAAAGTTGGTCACTTATTTAAGTATACTTAGAATGTTTATGTATATTTTTTAAAAGTAATATTTTTGCGCTCTGACAATACTAGCTAGATATGTCAAAAAAAATTTTTTTTCAACCTTACGTATATAGTTAGGGTAAGTATTGGCCATTTTATATAAACTTCTATTCGTTTAACTTATTATACGATACAATTCATACTTACGAGTAGATATTAAAAACTAATTTTATAATCCCAGAAATGAAAATATATGGATTGTACTTACTTTTTACTAAAAATAAATAATTACGCGTTCACGCCAATTTCTCACCAATAAGTTAATTGAAAACCGTTTTATATTAAGTTATTTCAAGTATTATTCTTTATATTATTGAAATCGTCTGAAAGTTTCAAGCGCTTAAACATTTGAACGATGTCTTTTTTCCTATTTTTATGATATTATTTTGGAGCTAAGAAAAAAATGTAGGGAAACATTATAAATTTAATGAATTTCAAAAGAAATATTCTGTTCGTATCGTGAAAATATTTTTATTAATTTAATAAAATTTAATCTAGTCAACACCTACTGCTATCACGTGTTATTGTGTGTTTTATGGGTCAAAATAATATTTTTCACTTTCCGCTTGAACCGGTGATTGAAATGGTGACTTATTCTTAACAAATAATCATACGATTTGGAAAAAATCACTAACTATTACGCTTATTATACGCACGTTGAGACCTTTCAGAGCCTGAACAAAATCCATATGTTACGGTAAATCATTTTGCATTAAATGGTTTGAGTGTATACCATGTGCGTCGAAAATATTCAGTTTATTGATTGCAGTCATAAAAATCTAAAACATTAATATAGCTTATTTCGCTATTTAGTCGAATAGAATTGCTGAAATGATTCAATGTTGGTTTTGAATGTAGCAGAAGATTTTTGTAAATATATCTGAGTTATATTTTAAATACATGGCTCCCACGCTTTTCTTCCATCATTCCTAAATGCTTAGTTTTCTTCAAAAGTATGTTCGAATCTTTTAGATAATTTATTTATATGGTCGTCCAGAACGCTGGTAATCCACAATTTAAGAAGATGGGCAATCAGGTTAAGGCTAAATAGTAATTTTAGGATGCAATTAATTAATACATAAATTTGCGATTCCCAGTAAATTAATTCGCAACAGCTTTTATTTCCAATGTTGTTTTAGCTATTGATAAAAGAATAACATGCTTTATCTTTTTTGTCATCTTCTTTGATTTTTTTATAACTATCAACCTCATTTGCATCAGTTCTAAAAAATCTTGTAGTAAAACATTACATAGGTTTTATTTGAAATGATGTTTAGACTTATACTACTTAAATTGTTTTGTTTGTTGATGGCTTAAATAAATGTTCCTAAGTAACTATATTATTCAGTGCATGCAAAGAAAATTAAGCATTGACGGCTTATTAATAAATTTATCAAATTTTGTCAATATTTGTGTAATTGCTTGACTGTTTCATGAAGTTAAATATAATAATTATTAGTCTCATATGTTAAAGCTACTTCACCATCGAACTGCTGCCTATCTTAATCAGGTGCGTCAAAACTTGAGTATGAGGGATGCAAAAAATATACAAATGTTTCCGTAGTTTTGATGAAGTACTTACAAAGAATGTGTAATAAATCTTAGAGGACAGTCTACGCCAATGGCCCATTGTGTATGTTTTGAGCACCGCAACAAGGGCGGCGCTGTATTTTATTTTTATTTTTTTAAATTTAACGCGCGTCACTCCGAGTGAGAATACGTGTTGGGTGTGTTACTGTGTGACTGCGGTACATGATTTACTTCGCGCGGGAAGCAGATTCGTGTCACGTCCTCAGCAAACACGAATTGTATTAACTTTCCTCTATGTATTTTTCTTTATTCGCGTCTTTTTTTACCTGTGCGAACACCCTTAGTTCGAAAGTATTAGATGGTAGAGCTTTGAAATATGTCGTTTTTTCTTAACGACTCAACAAGCTTAAACTTAAACGTACATACCGTTATCCAGTTTGATTCTCATATAATACTTAAATACCTTTTAAACAAATGACATTTGGCTTTAGTTTAAATGCAAAATTATTTTTACCATGCTTAGTGAGATGAGTCATTTATTAAAAATATGACTTTTGAATTGTACAGAATGGTAAAATAACCATGATGATAGATGAATATTTAAATCAATATGTTTTAAATCATTGAAGCATTGTTCAAAACAATATATATATATAATAACGTTCTTTGCGCTTAAATGATTATTTACTTTCTTTTAAGTTTGTTTGAATTTGAATTTGAATCGTTCAATTTGTGTACATTCACACAAATTTTGTCACTAACGACCCGGGTTTTAAATTAAATTAAATTTTAAGTTTGTATTTTTTTCATTGAAAAAAGCTTTTACGAAAAATGTTAGCTATGATGGTAGTTACACAGAAAATGTTCGGTCAGGACAAATCGATAAAAATCGTTATTAAACAAAAACTTTCTAAAACGAATCACTTCTCTCGGAGCAATATTATATTATATATTTAAAAAGGTAGTTAAACATCTATATCGTAAGAATTTATACCAATTTTCAATAATGACATTTTCGTAATCCATAAAATGGATGTTTTTGATATTTTTATTTGTGAAAAATACAAGAAAAGTTGATAATATATAAATAAATAAATGGCTGAAGTCTTGAAGATATTGTTGTAATAGCTTTTAAAGTGTTTGATAACAAACAACACCCTTGAAAAACATACAAATTTTGATGATGTTCATTTTTTTACTTATATATTTCTTAAATAATCAATTTCCAATATATTACTGATCGAACACATGGAATGATTCCAATTCTTCGTTGAATATCCCTTCTTTATTCGTAGCAAGCAGAAAGAAAATTTACTTATCCTACCCAAACATTTTTTTTATCAAATTGACATTGTTCCCTCGTCGTTCTACACATTCTTCATGAAGTATTACATCCACTTGTCTCTCTCGTAGTATGATTTCCGTAGGTGCTCTACAAAGCGACGGGTAGATAGTGATGACCGGCGTAGAGGCGCTCAACCCCGCGGCGTAGAGTCCCGCGGGTGTCCTACACATCTAACGCAAACGATTGGATCTCTACGAGGCAGATATTTTCAAGACTTCTGTATCACACAAATAATTGCTATAGAGTTTTATTGACATTTTTTTTATAAATCTGAAATAAAACCATTTCGCCAAACAGCTGTAATATTTATTATAAACAATATTTTATTCAGAAAAAACAATGTTAAATTTTCCATCAAATTACCGAGTTTAAAAATTATTTTAATTGATTTTTTTCTAATTTTTACTTCATGTCATAATTTTCATTTTTTTATAAAACAAATAAGTGTAGGTGTGAGTTTAACTATTTTAATAATGTTTTTAGGAAAGTCACAGGCCTGTTTTTGCATCAATATAAAAAAAAACTTAACAAAGTATTTCGAAACAGGTCAAAAATTATTCCACCAACTATGACTTTTATATAATTAGTACATCCAGATATATGCATATCTTAGTTTCAAAGCCTACCTAGAAGACCATTTAAAAAAAAAAAATGATGCCAACTTGTCTTCTATTTCAATATCTACACAATCAATAAATTTTCAATTTCAAAACCTCTAAATACAGATAAAAATCTCCAGGAACTACCAATTAACTGATACTTTATTTTGTGTAATGATTTTTTTTATATATAACACTCAACTAAACGAAATACAATCAAAAAAGTATCACAATGCAAACCAGAAATAACAAACCCGTACCACGTCAGACGATAAATCGATTGGAGTAAAAGGATTATGTGTAACTATATATTTTTAGTAAAAATATCTTGTATTTGTTTTCCAATCAATTTATTGAATGGATCATCTCAACAGAACTTGTTAATTATAAGTGTATGTTAGTCATTCACTCACTATTTCTCTTTGAAAAGAGAAAGAGTGGAAAAGTTATGTTGGCAGAAAGCTTTATGTAATTGAAAATTCAATGTTTAAATACTCTACGAGCCTCAAAAGCATATAAGCGTATTTTGGAAAGGGACAATTTTAAAAAATTCAGCGGACACTATTTGACACATAAAATTATTAAAGATTGTTTTTACTGATAAAAAATTTCATATTTGAAAAATAAAAATGCGACTTCAACATTGAGATGCCTGTGATTCAGAAGTTACAATTGCGACATCACGTTTTACCTTCCCCTGTGATGTGAGACTAGATATTACTCTATCCCGAATAACGGTAAGGCAAATCCCATTTTTCACGAATCAAACGATCAAAGTTTGACTACAATCACTGACATGTCATGCATGAATTGAATAAAGTACGGAATCATTTTGCTAAAAATTGGATGATCAAAAAATACTTTTTGGGGTACAGACACATTCATTAAAATTTATTGTATGTGAAAATTAATCGTTAAAATTAAAATAATATTTTTTCATGACGAAAAATAAAAATCATCATTGGCCATGAAATAAAGTAAATTTGGTATTATTATTAAAGTAGATATTGAAATGAAAAAATCATCAACAATGATTGCAATATAAAAATGACAACCATCTAAACTTTTAACAAAAAAGCATAGTATTTTTTATGGATAACAGCATAGAATTTTCAAAACTATCGTATTTGGAACGATTATTTTTTCTTTTTTTTTGAATTTATTGTTTGCCAATTTTGTAGTGCTTTTACGGTTTTTTTAAGTGAACTATTATTTAAAAGATTATTTTTTAATATTTAATTATATTGTTCGAGTGATCTGTGATGTGAAATATTAAAATACATATAATGTTAGTTTTGATAACTTTATTATGATATGGAAATGATGTAGTAAGTAATTTTTTTGGATGTTTTAAATATATTTTCTTCGTCATGTGTTTTTATGTTTAAGAAAATTTTAAAACAAATTTGGTCAAGTATCGCAATTTTTTCTGGGAAATTTTTACACCATTTTTATATTCGTTTTTGTCCCTACTGTCAAAAGAGTAGCAAAAATATATTTTTAAATTTAAGATTAACTTTTCTTAAAGCATTTTACCACTGGTTGAACAAAATATTATGCTAAGTAAATAATAAAAAAAAATCTATACACATCTAATACTTTTAATTTTCGTTTATTTCCGTAAAATTTTAAGGTCGTTCTTAATTAGGAAATAAAAGTTTATGCTTTGAAATTTAAATCAAAACTGATTTTGCATTACTGTCTTTAAAACTGAAATACTAACAGTGACATCTATAAATATCCTTTGGTAACAATTATAAGCGAATATATTTTTATGCCTTTAAATGCTGCCCACCAATATCAGTTTGACTTCTTCATACTTAATTTATATTTTATAGGTGTTGTAAAATAATTAAAATTAAGTGATGTGTATTAAATTATAATTTGACGATATGTATACTGTACTAAATAGGCACCCTTTGCGAGCCAACTGGGTTGGAAAACTTACGAAGGAAAAGTACTCACACGCTCCAACATTATTGGAAAAGACGGCCCATAAACTATCAGACTTGAAAAACTTTTACATATTAAACTTTTGTATAAGGAAATTTTTGAATACACCCATCTCTCTCTCACGTATTGCGCCCTGCGCGACACGAGAACAATGAAAAGTTGCAAGCCTGCGAAGAAAAACATAACTTTTAAATTATTTTATTACTTAAGAATGGAAGAAAAGTGCTGGCAAATTTTGTTTAGAATACAAGTTGTTGGTGCACATGAAATTTATTTTCAGATTTTTTACCTGTGTTATGCTTTTAGATAACATATTATATATTCTCAATACCATATAACTGAGAAAACTTTTCACCGTCAGCAGAAAAGTATAATTAATTTTGGTATTCATATAATATATATTTAGCAAACGAAACACAAATATGGAATCAAATACAATTGAAATTGTACAAAAACTTGTATGTTTAGAATGTAACTACGTAATTGCTCAGTAAAATAGTTGATATGTTCAAAATATTCATTAATCATCAACATTTGATGACAAAACGGTATTTTATTTATGGTGTATACAAATCGCTATTGAAATCGACAATTTGCTGTAGATTAAAAATTCTTCTATCAACTTTTCTATAAATTTTTCTTTTATGATAATAATTTATTATATTTTCATGTGTCAAATGCATAAAAAAATGATTCAATTAAACAACGATGCTTCATCGAGTTTTGTCAACTGGCTCGTTTGAAAAATGGATAATGAAGTAAAAAAACAACTCCAGTTGGAGTGGTCATACCAGTTTCATTGCGTTGTATTTAATGACTTTTCGGCTTCATACAGAAATTTCGTAGATCTCAAGAAATAAAAAGTTATCAGTAATATTATATTATCAGTAATACTGGCTGCCTGGTCGAGAAGTCAACGTTGTTGGGTTAGAACACGGAAGTTACGGGCTTGAATCCCAGTACGTTTTTCTCGTATGATCTTTCAACTGAAAAATATTTGGCGCATTGGCATTAGATGAAATGCTCAATATTTGTTTTTAATATATAACAAAATCTATCAGAAGTCCGCATGTTGCACATTGAGAGCGGACATGGCTAGAAAATTTATAATACTTTTTCAAGCAAGCTTTTTTCAAAGTTACAAAGTTTTTGGTTATTAACATTAGTAATCATTCAAAACCGCTTAATGCTGATGGATTTCCAGTTGCATCCAATATGATGGGGTTTAAAAATCAGAATGTTGAACTTATTATAAATTAATAATTTAATGCATCTAGAAAAAGCTGATAAGTTAATCAATTTTTCAAATCATTAACGATATTATTTCTGTATTATGATATGCATATAAGGTTTTTTATTTTTACAACGAATCATGATGACTTTTAATAAAAAATCTTACCAGCTAATATAAAAACGAAAACTAAATATCAACTAAGCAGTCATTATGGTATTGCTACTTACCAACGAGTACATAAGGAAATAAATTAATAGCGATGTTTAAATAAATAATCATCTCAATATTATCGATGTTCAAAAGATATAAATTTTTCTTTTAAGCTAAGCCAAAGTGCTAGATAATGGAAGTAGATAAGCCATTGAAATAAATCTCTTGTTCTTTCTATGTTTTTCTTAACTACCCCAAGATTTTGCCCTTTTAAGACCTATGCGTCTTCTGTTTACAAAGATTTCAAAAAGCAGCAACCCTTTTTCTTGCAGTTTCTGTATTAAAATTGAAGATATACAGATAAAAGAGTTCAAAGACGTATAATTGAAAAACAGAATAAGAAATAACAAATGTTTTTAAATAATATTATAATAATATTTTATATTATTTATAAATTCTGTAAATTAAAAAAAAACAGATTTCAAATTTTGTTAAATAATAACATTTGATGGAATAGAAACTTAAACTTTTATCAAGAAAATTAGAAAAAAACAAAACTTAAATAGTGAATAAAGTATTCCAAAGGTCATTCCGTTCTTAACAAAACCCAAGTTCAACAGAGAATGTGTAAATTGCATGCATTTATTCTATTTTTTGATTGATTCTATAATTTTATCAAATACTCAGAACCAATTTCACTCATCACTTGAACTTTCAAAATAATGCTAATAGTAAACGCTATTCAAGTAATAAGTTTATATCTATAGGAGACCATCAATAGATTTTTTTTATTTCGATATCATAAGTAACATGTTGTCAATTTAATTACTAACATATTAGGACAATGAACGGAAGTCGTGTGAGTGCTGAACTAAAGAAAACTATAAATAATTCCCTTTTAATACTAAACTTTGTTTTTACTTAGTAATGTGTTAAAATTAATTTGAATAAATAATTATATATTTATTTTGAAAATTTTATCATTGGTATAGTTTACATTTCAGAATTTTACGATATCAACGATAAAATATTTAATATTTATCATATCAGTCTATGAAATCTTTGCGACCAGCCACCATAACAATCTACCATCTTTACATGGCTTAAATTTCCGAGAAATTAACCCCTGATAAAATTTATTTCTAAATAATATGTCTGAATAAATTTTCACAATCGACTCAATAGAAATTTTAAGCGAGTCGGTGGCACAAAGCATGCTAAAAATAATTCAAAATATTTTAATAAAAAAAATATTTAAATCGAAAAAAATAATTTCAACGTTATTACTAACCTTTGATTTTTTATATTATATTACAATAAAAAAAAAATAAGAAAATTAAAGATTTTTTATACTGCTGCAAATATTCTTCTCTCAATTTTAATGGAAGTTACTTTTCAAAGATTGAAAATGGTTTTAAATACAAAATGAACGAATTTTTCAAATGACTTTAAATATTCGATTATTGACTATAACCTTGATGTACAGAGGATGAAAATAAATTTGAATAATAATTTGTATGAATTATATCACCCATATTGATTGTTTTTTCACAATAATGGCGAAAATATTTACATTTTTAATATATACTGTGATGAAAAAAAAAACAATATACATAAATTTTGTCAACATATATTTTTTCTTAGCCCAGTGTAAGTGTAAGTCAAAACTATGATTTTATTAATATATTCGAATAATTAATTAAGTTTTTGAATATCTGAGTATCAAAAAGAGCTATATTCTATTGGAATCGACTCAAATATGCGTAGCTATCTAAATTATATGGAATGCAAAACGTAAATTCATAAAGTAATCTTGATACGAAATGCGCTCAATAGACTTTCAAAGTCAAAGCATTGGTTAGATAAGGGTCTCAAAGTAAATCTTTTTCCCAACTGCTAAGAATATATTTAGCTTATTGCAAGAAACTTGAATGAACCATCGTGATATTGGTTGCTGTACTAAGAAAAATAATTCTTTTCTCTTTGGAAACTTTTATGTTATTTTTTTAGGAATATACACAATATCATGCAGATCTACAATATAATAAAAAATGGAACCAATAAAAAAACTATGATTTTTTAAAATTCAAATATCATTTATCATTCGTTGAATAAGCAAATTTTATTATCAGTACTTATAGGTCAAACATAACACAAAATTTATGAATGGTCATACTGGTTTAAAGCATAGTTTTTCAACCTTTTTGCTCCTATGATTTTATTTATACAAGCATATAAGTTTTTCAAGACAAAGTCAAAAGTTAGAAAATTTAAATTCTTTGAAAATTTTGCTCGCTGGCAGATTTTATCCAGGAATTTACGGACCGCCCAAAATGAAAAGACGCAAGACCTTTTTTTAGATCTTCCAAGATTTTCCGTGCCCCACAAGCTGTGCTGTGGCTCCCACGAAACATGCTATAGCCCCCAGAGAGGGGCACCTGGCTGCCTGTTGAGAAACCCTGGTTCAAAGTATTACAATTATCACTTTTATTTTCAACTATATGACAACCTCTAAAGAGGTTTTTTCTCATGTATTTATGTTAAATTATTACCTACATGAATATTTTCAACAGCAGTCATTAATCTCTTCTAAGCTATACATTGTAGTGTAGTTAAAGTAAACTACGAATGTTGAATTCATTATTTAGGTTTGAATAATTATTTGTGATCTTTTCAGAATAAATAAATAATATACGAATTTTGTTTATAAGTGTTTTATGTAGAAGTCAAATATAATGCGCATAAAGAAACTTTCAAAGTCAGTTTTAATTTTTGAATTCTTCTCTGATTTGTTGTTGAAAGTTGTCATGTCATAAAATTATCAACAGTTTTCAAATAAGATGTTTAGACTGTTGGTTTGACTGGCATGATTTTCTAGGACTTAATCTAAAGACGCAGAGGTTTTATTTTTACGCCTATTTGAAAAACTTTTAGATTGGTGACTACGCACTGCTTGCGTGTGCCTAAAACTCCGGGTTATTTACAAAATAACACGCGTAATATAGTAAAGAATGAAAGAGTTAAATGAAATTGTTGGCAACTTATCATCGCAGGCTTAATATTTATATGGTACGAAGTATGATTTTTATGTAAAGAGAAATAGATGGTAAAGTTAGATAAAGTACGCATGGGGTAAAAAGAAACAAATAAACTATTGTGTCATTGAATTATTTGTATAAAATTAGTTGTTAATCAAATTTATTAAAAAAATAATACATCAAAAATATAAAAAACAACTTAAAAATATTTAAAAACAAAATTTAAAAATACATTGAAAATTGTGGTTTGTATTATATATTTAATATAAAGTATCAAATTAACTGTAAATTTATAACAATTTGATAAAAAAAATCTATACGTTTTTAAAATGGATAGGCATTCTTGTATTTTAGATCATACAATAAGTATTCATTTTTTAGGAATTTCAAATGTCAATATATTTAGAAAAAAATATTTTTCACATTAAAAAGTACAACACAGTATGAAAGAGAAACTTACTTTGTTTTAATTTTAAAAACTAGCTCGTTTCGACCGTAGCTGACTCAGTGATTCTATATCGGCTAAAATTTCTTGATTGATGAGTAATGAATATAATAAATCTTCAGTTTGCGAATCCAGAGGATCGATGCTTCTTGCACTTTTCTTCTTATGAGTATTATTATTTCGATTATAAGGAAAATGATAACTGACAGGCACCTTATATTCTCTAATTTCATATTCTAAGTTATTAAATTCATTGTCACTTTTCAGTCTTGCCGTTACATCAGTTGAACATGGGCAATCAGAAAATTTATCAACTAAATTATTTGGATTCACTACTTTTTGACATGGTGGTATCCATTTTCCACTAACAACCTGAAACAGTAAATAAAATAATAACTGCTAATGTGTTATTTCAATGAAACACATAATTTTAAATATCACCCTATTTTAAATAGCGTAGTTATTATATAAAATATATTATATCGATGGCCTAGCACACACACGTGTCAACTGCGATTTAAGGAATAAATGATTAGAGGTATTGAAAGTACATTTTCAATACCTCTCAAGATTTTTCTGACTGTGGTTATAATTTCTAATAAGCAGTATTGATGCAAGTACATCCATGTTTTTTTTTCTTAAAAAAAAGCTTATAAACAAAAATAAACTCAGAGTTTGTAAATTTACATTACGTGTTTAATTAATATTTTTTATTTTGTAGTAAACATTAAAATTACATTTAAACTAATTGAACAATCGTGCACTAACCACGTTTGTGCGCTAGGACTTCGAAATAAAAATACATATGTTTTGAAAATAATTGTAACATTAAATCGTAGGTGGATCAGAAATATCTTGGAAAATAAGAGTTTTTTTGGTAGAAAAAAATGAATATCTACGCATATATTGTATTAGTTTTGATCTGCGATGCTTCTTAAAAATCTGTTTTAAAAAAAATGAAAACTGGTGATAATGATCCTAGTCAGATATCAGTCCTAGATATCACAGAATGTTCAATTTTGTAAAAACACTTATATGTACATATTTTTAAAAATTCTTTACCAACTTGGAGTAAAAAAAGTCATGAGTAAATAATAAATAAGTAAAGCAAATTTGTTTGAAATAGTAGATATCAAATGACTTTATTATCACTATGATCAAATTACGAGCTTAATAAAACATATATAGAACATCCAAAGATTAAGGTTGCTATATTGCATTATTGTATTGCTTTATAACACAATAATTCATTTTTTTAGTTTATAATCTTTAAGATTTTTTATTTTTAGATAATCTTTAATCTTAGATCCAATATTTCTAACTAAATACAAATACTTCGATATTACATAAATTTATTTTCAATTGTAATTAATTACAATAATATTATGAAAATATACTGAAAATAGACAACTTATATAATTCAGAACGTAATCCATGTAATTGTGTATTAAATAATTTAAACTTACCGGTAAAATATCCAACACCATTGTTAAAACTATTAAACAGCTTAAAAAAATTGTAGTTTTATCCATGTCACATTACATCCAAAAGAGTTATCTGAGAGAAATCCAATAATGATTTGGTCAATTGAACATTTTCAGTTGACCTTATATAATTTTTGTTTAAAATAGTTTACGATAAAAGCACGTTTGAGCAATAAAAAAAAAACAGTTACGTGTTTCTTTGTGTGATGCATCACTTAATATAATGCAACAATAGCATTAGGATAAGATTTTACCTAAGCCTTTCCTATCTGGCCCACATTTAATTTTCTTCGAGTAGTATAAAAACCTCACGTAACGATATTGTAGCATAAATAAATAATTTTGGATGGTGATTCGAAGCATTTAATAATTAAGCCGTGGTTCTTATAAACTATGTGTCATACAACTATGTTGAATTTTATAAATGAATCATTTTTTAACAATGATAAATAGATTTGTTGTAAACAATAATATATTAATCAAAATCTTTATAAACAAACATATTATGATTTTTTTTATAAATAAAAATGTAATACAATATTATAAAACAGAAACGTTTAGTTTTAAAAGCCTCTAAACATTTACTTCGATAGGGTCAAAAAAACATGGAAAAAGTGATATTAAATTTGTCGAATTAGTGAATAATTGTGTGGTTGATACATTTTAACGATTATCTAAGTGAATTATTTATCATAATATGTATTACTAATTTGAAAACGCGTGAGCCAATTGGTTGATTCATTAAAAGATAAAATTAAATTCAAAACTTTCCAAGGATTTAAAAAAAAACCTTAATCTGAGATCATCAATATTGAGGGTTTTTGGTATATTTGAATATTTTAACGTTTGCCACAGCATTAAAAAGAAAATATTTCTCTACTCTTAATCATATTATATAACTCAATATTGTATGAAATTATTTTAGTTGAGTTTACTGGGCGCTATGTGTCACTGACTGGGTGTATTTTCAGCTTTGAAGTGAGATACCACAATATTTAATATAATCTACAGATACTAAATTTTTAAGATGATGCATCAAGTGAATGTATTTTTTTGATACCATAAAATATATAGCAATAAAATTATACGAGTAATAAAGATATAAGTAAGATGGGTCGTGTCAAAGATTTTTAAACATTATTATCATTATTTTAATAAAAATATAAGTGGTCACCGTTAGGCTTGGTGCCAGTGTTAATAGTTAAAGGTGTATTATTTTTCATAAGAAATATAGCTTACATCCATTGACTGCAAGTATCAAAATGTGAGCAGAACAATTATTCATAAACTTAGAATCTTCTTTTGTGAATGTTTTTGTTGTTTTATTGATTTTTTTGCCCGTTTATTTGAATTTCAATATATTTTATGTTGAAAATATATCTAAGAATCAATCGCAATCATATCATAAACATTATTATAAGTTTCAATTAACATGATAAAACGTCTGAACACAGTGTCTGAAAGACTGTGTAGTGGCCACTTTGAGATAGAGTCTATTACATAAAGCCATTTGAATAATGGTACGGTGCATCATAAATAACATCGATGGATATTTCAATATTGCAGTTATCAGTTCATGATTTATTGATTATATACACAGTTAGTAGGTAACTATCTTGCGCTTGCAATTCAGTTATTGTTATATCAACTGTCTCAGTAATATTATTACAGCATACATGTTACAAATTGCCAATTGAAATGATCAATCCGTTATCAGAATAAAATTAATTAAATGGTAACAAAAAAACCTTTTCGGTAATATTAACGTCAGATTGATTACATTATTTAAAAGGAAGAACATTTAAACATTTGTTAGTCGATCTACAGTAAAATCCTTAACATAATTATATGTATCCAAACTTGTATTTTATGAAACTATTATTTAATACAATAAGAAAGGTTTTAGTGATATTAATAAAAACTCATTTTGGAAATGCTTAACAATAACAGTTGGTAGTGAAATATTTAAAAAAATCGTTCGTGGTTATAAAACATTTTTTTTGTAATCATTGCACAATAATTCATTAGAATCAAAACCGGTTTCGCTCACCACGAAGATTTTCAACTAAATATAAACATTTTATTGCATGAGCAGTTGAAAATATTAGTGATAAACACAACAGATAAAAATAAATAAATTCGGAATTTGTACAAAATAGTGTTATATTTGTTCTTGTAATGCCTTTCCACCAAGCATTTTCGTGATCCAATCGCTTTGAAAAAAAAACGATTTTAGTATAACTAACTCGTAGCCATGAATGCCTTTATCAGAGATATGAAAAATTATTTGAAAATATATTTGACTTAGTGCAAGAAGTTACTAACCGTTAAACGACAAATTTCAAAAAGATTTCAAACGACAGTAAAAAAAAAATTTTTAGTGATCTTTGGGAAAAAAAATCTGAAAATCTTTAAAAAATGTATTTGCTTTTGTTAATTGAAATACAATACATTGATAAGTGGTTAAATAATAAGTAATAACAATCATAGCGCTTTTATTTTAGATGGCTTGGTCAACATTATATGTCATTTCAATGATAATACGCAGGTCAGATATTCACACGTGCGGTGGATTATACAACGCATACATCTGACCAAATCTGACAACAAGGGTTTTGTTGTGTAAATTCAGTTTGCACCCTTCGCCAATGGACTCCTCAGTGCGGTGTGAGGCATTCCAAGTAAGGCTAGTAGTGTCGCACAAAAGCACATGTGGGCACTGTTCTCTATCACTGCCCGCTGGTTGTATCTAAAGCGATTTCAGACAAAAGACATCACGTGGTAATAATCGAAACCCCAATAACTTTTAAAACGTAACACAAATTACCACCAAGTCCAAAGTCAAACTACAATATGTATCTTAATTAATTGCCAAAAATTCAATTAGTATTTTAAATTAAAGAATACACTTAAAACGATGAACACTGTGTATTTAAACAATGAATGTGTCAGCCGCTAACTTCCAAAGAATGGAAAACGAACACAATATGTTACCTGCGACACTGATTTTGATTCCTAGCAAAGTGTTTCAATTTGTTCGTGGATTTTGTGTCAGAGTCATGTGATGGATGGGTAGGACGTTTTATATAATTCTTTTATTGTCCCTATAAAATGTATAACAAGCAATTCTTGTTGAAAAATTAATACTTTTTAACATGAATTACACAAAGTAAAAAAATGAATGTGGGTTAAGTAACGCCGAAAAGAATTTAGTAATATTTATTTTGGCATCATTATATAATTTTGTTAGGGTAAAAATATCAAGGTATTTCAGTTCTACAATTATCTCTACAGTTCTACAGTTCTACATAATTGTAGAACTGAAATACCTTGATATTTTTACCCTATTAAAATGAAGTTCTACCAAGTAAATGCCAAATCAATAAATATATAATTTTGTGGTTAATAAAAAATGCATTTGTTTGAAAAAATTCTTTTCGGATTAAGTAAATAATTATTTTTAAATTTATCATTGTTACAAATATTTATATATAACTAGGGTAAAGCTGTATTTTTATTTATTTACCCAAGAAATTAACAGTTTCTATTGCTGGACAAAAGTGTAACGCACAAATATAAATAGGCGAAATTTTTATGTTTGAAAATATTTTAAATATACATTTTGTGTGTGATTTAAATTCAGACATATTTTCTTATCTCGTAAATTTCAATTTATAACCAAACAATGTGGTTGATGTGCTTGTAAAAAATATGATTCATACGAATTATAGCGTCAGCTTAAGTGAAATGTTTAAAAAGAGTAACATATGAGTTAAAAATACACACATAAAAATGTCCCATTTCATCACACGATTTATCAAACTTCAACGATAAAAATAAATCGCTTAATCTACGGCACTGTTTGCCCGTGTGCGTGTATTATGGGTAGTCAGGTAAATGATACAAACAGGACGATGATAATGGGACAGGGTGATTTATGAAATCATGACGTCGGTATATTACAGATCTAGTCTGTATGCTCTGGTTTACGCCACATTGCTTCTCAAACACTTAAAATCGATTGAAGCTTTGGCTTGTGTAAAAAGGTAATTTTTCTGCGTGGAGAATGAGAAAATTGTCATAGTTTAATGTGATATACATATTACAGATTCTAACCTGAGCATATGATTTGTTTTCAAACTATATTACAATAACCAATTTTACATTGTAAATAAATACTTGTAGTAATGAAGAAACTTTTGGTAAGTGGCTTAGAATTGACCATCTTTTCATTATATGGATTTGTATCAAAACGTTAATTAACGAATTTCAATTCGTTATATATAATAAACACTTTTTAAAACGTAGCAAAGCTCTTTCATTTCTTTCACGTGATAATTTTAAACCTACATATGTACATATGATTTATATTATTTTTTGATTGTTTATTTGAGTAACTTTTAGACTTACAAAGATATTAAGAAAACGAAAATAAAAATATATAAATCTGTTGTTCGTCAAAATCAAAATATTTGTTAAAACAATTTGGTGAAGGTTTTGTGTTTTTTCTATAATTTTTAGGTATGAACGACTGAAAAAGTTTGAATAACATCTTATAAAAGCCAATACATGAAATGTTAAAACAAATCATGTATGTATTAGCTCATTCCGATATAAATTTGAAAAGTCACCTTAGTTCAGTGATGCACAACTTTTACCTTCTAGCGGGCCGCATAAAACAATTTTTCGTGCGCTAAGGCCGCAAAGAAAAAAAAATATTGAAATTACGCTCAGTCATTTTTACACGGAGCGTACGTTCTATGTAAAACAGCATTACAAAAAACCGTGTAAAAAAGATTAAGTGAATTTAGATAAATGATTGATAGGTTCCATTACATTATTTTGACCGTGTTATTTCGAAAACGTGAAAATAAATAAGCCATGCAAAAAAGTATTATGAGTACATGCTCATTAAAAATCGTTTCATTGTGAAATATTTATGTTTCATTTATTTTTAATTCAAAAGTTAATGCGATCTTGGTCTTTTTTTAATTTTTTACTATTTTCTTTTAATCTGACATAATATTTGAGGGCCTGTTTCTATGAACCGATTTATTCTCCTTCATTGAAGAAAAAGTTTGCTTATATTTATTTAATACACGTTTTACGTGAAAAAAATATGTAGAGAAAAAGATTGATGGGCCGCCACAAAATTCAAAAAGGGCCGCATGCGGCCCGTGGGCCACGGTTTGTGAATCACTGCCTTAGATCAATCAACTCAAATAAAAGAAATTTCTATGTTACTTAAAATCTGAACGTAATTTTAATCTTACCCAGACGAATTAAAATCTTGATATAATATGGTTCCCGGTAAATTGCTCGAATGGAAATTGCTCGAATAACAAGATAATCAATTTGTTTCCGTTTGTACTGTCTTAGCCCTAGTCTTCTATGTGTTCTGGAAATATATAGAAACAGTTTGAGTAACTAATTAATAAGCAGTTCTCGTAGAAACACTTCTGTTGAGATAAACTCCATTAAAAGATCATATGTTCCGCATTTGGAGCGAACACGGTTAAAATAAATACTTACAAAAAATATTTTTATATTTCACTCTCTAAACAAGTGTCGCACAAGATAAAAATGAAATTCGTAGAAAAAGTCGTTAAAAATCGTTTAAATAACCAAACAATTCGAATAATTTGTAATTCGAGCAATTTCCATTCGAGCAATTTACCGGCTACCATATAATATATATTATATATAAATACATATACATTTAATTGCAAGAGAATAACTCTTGAAGCCTAAAGCAAACGTCTTGGTGACTTTATTGTAGATATAACCATGTATAAAATAGGTTTTAAAATGCCATTTATCCGAAATATCTTGTAATGGCTATTGGATAAGTTTTTTTGGTCTATTTATAAACATTTGATTATTTATATTCATTTTTGTTTGCGTATCAAGTGCAGTTCCGCGTAAAATGGAATATTTTAAATACGTTTTTTAGTCAACATAACCAAGTTAATGTCACATTTTTTTGTATGGATAAAGTGATGTGTATGTATGGATAAAATAAGCCATACAATTATGGATATCTCAAAATTACTAATTAATTGCCAAATAGCAGTTTTTTTTAATATTCCGATTACATCTTGTGAATATAAAAACAAAACGTCAGAATAAAGCACCATTTGCGACGTTGTTTCTAATGTTGTGATGCGCCAAAAGTGATTTCAAAACAAAACAATATTTTTATATATTTGATTGAATTAGTCTACTAGGGAGTAATACGAACAAACATCAATGTATCCTTTCTTTCTAATATCGTGACGAAAAACAATATGTTAAAATATAAATCATTTTGTAACAATTTAAAAAAATATATATTTTCCTCTTAAGTTTGATGATGCGTGTAAATTGTAATCGTTTTGGCTTGTGCGTGAATCAATTAATAAAAAGGTGCATCATTTTACTACATTATTATTTGTTTCCATTTAAGCAATTGTTTTTTACGGAGTTTTTAAATTTACATGAATATGTGTTTCAAATGATATCAACAGTTTGATATATATGACAATAATAATTTTATCTATGGTCTTACAAAACGAAGACGAACTTAAATGTTTTGATGTAATGTTAAAATAATAGAAAAATTTTCAATTGGAATGAAGTAGAATTTTTAAAACACTGAAGATGACATTATTTACCGTTAATTTATTAAATCTTTTTCATAAAAATACTAAAACAACCAATTGAAAGAAATGCATTGTATGTTTTTTTTGCATGTGTATCTTTATATTTCAATGTGTTAGTTGGGAAATGAGAATAACGCTTTCCCGCGTTATTTATTGAGGAAGCTGAGCTCGTTTTCGAATAAACGCATCGGTGGAATGTTGTAACGCTCTCAATAATGGCGTAATATGAAGATGATGAATGGATTTTGTTCACAATTGATATTCATCAGAGCGCGTAAAGATGAATCGATCAAAAATATTACATAACAAAACACCGATAGTTGGACATAGCGTTACGGTAGAACATAATTTCTTCTGTCTACATAATAATTCCGGTAAGCGTAGAAACATCATTATCTTATGGTAAATATTTCGTAAAAATGAATAACGACTGGCGAAATTTCGAATTTGGTTTTGGTTTCTTGGTGAGACTTGCATGGAAACACATTTTCACTTAAAATATATAATATTGAGTTACTCAAACATTAAGCTGTTTTATAAGTATATATGTTAAAGATATAATGATTTCCTCTTTTCGTGAACCAGTAAAACTGTAATGACAAATAAAGTAATAAAAAATGTATTTAGTACATTAAAAATTGATTTGCATATTAAAAGGCAAATATTATAATAAAGTTAATGAAAATAAATTTATTTAAAGACCGAAAATAAGAAAAATAAAATAAAACAAATAACGAATTGGCTTAGAGGCATACATATATATATATATATAACAATGTAATGACCAGATTGCGCTGGTGTTAAAAAAATATTATAAAATATTGGTTTTGTCTTCCCTGGCTTGATTAACTTTGTTCACGTAGCTTAAAAATTGAATCTTATGAAATGTGTTATGAATAGTCTGCGTAATATTCAGTAGAAATCATCTCATATCTCGTACGCTTTTAAGAAGCGAGCAAACTCATATATATAGTGATTCGCTCGTGTTATTTCGGGTAATCTTCATAAGTAGAATATAAAACGTTTAATTAAGCAATAATAAGCTGTATGCGGTGGGGAATAACGCTATATCGCATGTCCTACTCGGGTGAAAAACCTGCGTAAATATTTTTTTCCATTAAATTTTAAATATAACAAATAAATTAACTCGTATTCATAATATTTATGTTTCTAAAGCTATTGACGAGTACAGACTCTGTATATTTTTTTACGCATTGTTTAGTGTATAAGATCGCAAGAGCCAAGATTCTGAATTTGTTTTGTCATATTTTGGTTTCAATTAAGCATTTTTAGCACGAAGCCTAGAATATTCTTTACTTTGAGTATAAGGCTTTAAGCTTTATTTTAATTTTTCAACAACAAACTTTTCACTTATTTAATCATTAAGTACTCGTGTGTTATGAATAATTTTTTTTATTATATGCAAACATTTGAGAGCGCTGTTTTGTTACAAAAAATCCAATTTGTTCGTATATTAAAGTTGTTTGATAAAAAAAGGTTACCTAATAATGTACTATTTGTACGTAATAGCTAGAAAAACATATGATTGCACGTATTTCTTTTGAAACTCTTGTTTGGTTAATTGTATAATATCACATTACAATTCCTGATTATAAAATGTTATGTTTTTTAAACATTACTAAAATATCAAAATCTCGATATTTTAAAATTAAAAAATAATGAATTTATGTTGTGGAGTTAAGTTTAAATTAATATATTTTTATAAGAATATTTAATTATATAAGATTACTTTTTATATATTCTTCATGATGTTGACGATACTGTAGGTGAATAAAAAAGATTCTTCTAAAACGTTTCCGTGAAACAAATTTTTTATTTAAATATTTGAGCACTCTGGACATGATCTCTAACGTTGAAAAAGTTGCAGCCCTTCCATCAGTACCTACTGCCATAAATACAAGTTTTAATTGGCATTCAAGCGATGAAAACTGAGGCAATGGATATAGTGGTATGCGGGTAGAGGGTCATGGTGTGAGGGCGAGGAGTTGAATCTGGGTACACGCCGAGTTCACTTTTCATAGGATTTGCAAACAAACAGGCCGTGGCATTATGTGGATAATGAAGTCACCGTTGTTCTGTACGCGCCTCTTTTGTGGTTACATCAGTGTAAATGCCTTTGAAACTCGCTACGTTCGAGACGTTGCGTAAATCCACATTTCTTCTGAGGCATGCTCGGGTGAGCATTAACAAATAAAAATATATGCATTATTATTATGATTCTTTTTTGGTAAAAGCTAAATAATACATGTTTTTAAAGAATCAACTTACATTTATATCTATGATGAAAAGATTCACGATAAACGCTTCTATAGTGAATAGCAAGCTTCAGTTTAACAGCAAATATATCTCTGAATGACCAACAAAAAATTATGAAAAATAAAATAAATTATATTATTATTAACTTAAAATATTGCAATGTGAATAATGTTACGCACTACTAGTAGAGCAAGTCAAAAGATGTTATTATTATGAGATATGTCTCTTAGGTCAATCGCTATGTAAGGATGGGGCAATAAATGTATTAGAAGTTTGCTGAATAGCTAATAACTGTCGCTACGCCACGTTTTTTGGATAGGCTAAGAGGAAATGTTTTTATCACATAAATATATACAAATTTTTGAGGTCAAATTAATCTTTAAAAGAAGACCGAGGCAGTGAAGACCTCAACTTAACAAAATAATATAAAATTACAAATTGGATAAGTGAAGCAAGCCTGTTTTCTGTACTTCCAAAAGCTATTATTATATAAAATATTTGCTAAAAATGCTAAGCACAAATAATTATGTAAAAAATAATTTTCGAATACAAAAAGCATTGAAAAATATTTTGTTTCTATAAATTTTTAGTAAAACTGGAACTCAGTCGCAGGATATAATTAGTGATAGAATATAATTAATGGTCAGCTAATTGTCGTTGTTCGGTTACGTTTTCGAATCAGGTCTGGAAAAAGAATAAAAAGATCACAGATATCCAGGACTTCAAACACAAATACGTATATCTATTGAAGAATTAATTTATTAAACTGTCCATACTGGAATTCCAACATGCAAACACCACAACCAAAGACGTAAAATAAGAAAGCCACTCGACACAAAACCCGGTAATAATATTCAAAACGGCGGTGATGATACAATTGCTTAACCTTTCCCTTACTATGCAAAAAAAGCACAAGCTCCTAAACTGTGTATCCGTTACACATCAGGCAAACGGGAAAGAATCATGACAATTATATAACACTACTACAGCAGTACTACATATAATTCTCATGATTCACTCCTGTTTGCCTGACGTGTAACGGATACACAGCTCAGGAGCTTGTGCTTTTTTTGCATAGTAAGGGAAGGGTTAAAATATTTTTAATGATTTTGAATGATGCACTAATTAAAGCGATCACTTATTAAACTGGTCATATTAAAAAAATAAATAAAGCATAGATAGAGAGCAAAATTAAATTTATCAAAAAGTCTTGCTCGGGGCATAGTTTATTTATTTACCAAGGTTGTCGATGCAGTGCTCCTTGTATTTCTGTATTAAAGCCATATTAAAGTATCCAGCCAAGTAAATTGCTACCGAGTATAAGAGAACTTAGGACCTAATGTGTTGAGTAAATCATTTACTCGCTTATTCTTACAAGGAATGTGAGTGTATGTATGTACGTATCATATTATTGTTTACGGAACGTAATAGAGTAAGAACACTTTGTGTTTCTATATTGTGTAATTTTCTTAAATGATAAATCGCTATCTTAATATTTTATGACAATATAAATTTTCCTGTTGTGTATTCAAATGAGTATAAAGATATTAATCATAATTTTCTCAGTTGTAAGTGATAATAATTTTGCTAAGGTTATACGAAAATAAATGCGTTAATAATTTTGAAATTTCAGTCATGCTTTTTATCATTGAATATTATGCTATCCAGGAGATTATCGACGGGATAGTAATTAACTAAGGTCAAATTGGTAAAAATAAATACTAGTAAGACCAATGTGACGTGTTACTCAGCATGTCATAAATCTGAAAATGTAATTCTGCTGATCCGTTTATTTTTTTATTTTTTTTTAATGATGTCCGCTCCTAATGTAGAGCATAAGGACTCCTAATGGAGTTTATCTCAACAGAAGTGTTTCTACGAGAACTGCTTGTTACTCAGTTTTTCAACCTCTCTTTTTCCAAAGAGAGTAGGGATAGAAGGATAGAGCTAGGACAGGACTAGTGGTAAGCTAATCGCTCTCGACTCGCCCCGTTCATAGGATAGTATGGATGGGAGATGGGGAATTCAAGACATCACATACATCCTATCTTCGAACAGAAATTCATAAATCGATTGAAAAATCTATTTATAAAACTGTCCGTACCGGCATTTGAACCCGTGCCCTCCGTAACCGAAGCCAACAACGCGAACCACTCGACCACACAGGCGGCTCCATTTATTGTCTATTATGAATATTTTAGAACATTTTATTTTATTTTATTTTTTAGAGAATAAAAACCTGAAGAATTTAAGATGGGTGAATGGTATAGATGTTATGTTTAAATATTATTTCATGAAATATTGATCTAATACCTCATTGACCGGCCGCCACTGTGTACAAGTAATACTTAAAATCAGTTTCCATAAAAAAAATGGTTGAGGTACCATAAATAATAAGTTTAGTCTTCAAATATATTATAATTCTTAATTTAATGTCCATAAAATTTTTGTTCTACAAAGTTTTTTTTCGTTAAATTAATACGTCTAGTACAGATATTTCGATTTAACGAATGCTTTGGGCTTTTACTAGGTATTATAATATATTTCATATATTTTTTATTTATTACTAGTGATAAGCGACACATACTACATGTACTACAATTCAAATTAACCTGTTTTACTGCAAATTGAGTATGACAAAAACTGCAATTGTACAAATTTAGTAGTAATGAGAAGCGATGCAAGAACGGCAAAATGCGGACATATGATCACAGTTTTGTGGGGCGAAAAACACGTCGCGGGACGGAATGTGCATCGGTGAGCGGAAACACTTTTGTTTTTGTACACCAAAGCGTGTTTACGAATGCAATAAAACAGATCCAGCGGTATATTATACTGTCACGATAAATTATTTTAGCGCACTCCACTTGGGCGGCGTGGTATTTGGGCGCAGTTTTGGTGCATTGTATCTACTTATTCGTACGTATTAAAACAGGGCAAATAAATCTTGAGTATGGCTTTACGATACCATAAAACATGAAGGTACCGTAAGAAAAGCTAATATTATTGTTTCGTTCTATCATAATAGTTTTTAGCGAATGTCTTTTTATCAAATAAAAAATTGAGTGAATGAAGATATTATGTTACAATTTATCAAACGGTCTGCTCTTTCGTAAAACAAAGTAATAAATGCCCGTATTAAATAAGGGTAAATCAGACATCTGAAGAAAATTGTCATTGCACGACTATAAACGACAAGGCTTTGTTAAAATATGTTTTATTTTAAAATTGACGACGTTAGCAAAGCTTTCACTCATTTTAATCAAAGTGATATTTTTACATATAAATTAATTACACATTTTTTTTTGAAGCTACTCGATTCATCAATTTGCTACGTAAAAATACCGTGTGCTGGTTGGTAATAATCACTGTATGTTTTAAAACTGTTGCAGTATTCATTTTAAGTGCTTCCAGAACTCTGACGTATATTTCATATTATGCTTAAATTTTATTTTATAAATAGTGTTATTGATGAGTGGTTTTTCTTTAAAACTGCTGCCTAAAAAATAATTATATAAATATGTTGCAGCCATTTAAGAAGTAAGAGAATATCACAACCAGGGGAAAATATTTGCTTTTTTTAAATTATTTTAGCACAAAAAAAACATACTTTTACTAGGATGTTACGAATGATCAACTTATTTTATTGTTATGATTATCAATTTTAAGGTTTTCACTGTTAAAACTCTGAGGAAATGCATTACATTTAAAAAATAATAATCATTCCAAAATTATTGATAAAGGTCTGAACTGAAACTGGTCCTGATCCTAATAAGTAATTATTTTATTATAAAATAAAAATAACTTTGATTATTCCACGTATTGTGTTACAAAATGTGACACGTGTTTCGCCTCTTTCAGAGGCATCCTCAGACAACTACTTTCGCAAATGTTTGCTTAAGTACGAATGATTTTAATTTTACTATTCTGATATATTATAATAAAGATCAAAATAAAATGGGAGGGGATGATAGAAAAACAAACAAACGATAATGGTAATACAATTTATTTTGATCTTTATTATAATATATCAGAATAGTAAAATTAAAATCATTCGTACTTAAGCAAACATTTGCGAAAGTAGTTGTCTGAGGATGCCTCTGAAAGAGGCGAAACACGTGTCACATTTTGTAACACAATACGTGGAATAATCAAAGTTATTTTTATTTTATATTAAAATGAACTTCCACAAAGTTACCGCTGAATCCATCGAAATTATTTAATCACTACAAAAAAGTGTTGTATTTATTTATTTTTTAAAATAAAACGGTATGTTTATTGTAAAAAATATATTTAAATCATTGCACACTTTTTTTTACGAAAAATATTTGTATTTAAAATCTTGCTTCATTAGAGTACAGCAAGTATCTGAGTAAGATATTCAATAGTGGTAGTAAAAGAAGGCATAACAAATTTAGCATTAAGAACATTTGTTTATTGCTGAAATAATATCTTCATACCAGTGCCAAGGTTCAACGTTTATATTTGCAATTTTAAACTATAAGCTTTACCGAAATAAACAGTTTATAAAAGATTTAAAAATTATGAAATGCTTACTTGAAGTTTAAATTTACTTGGAAAAAATGATTTTTGAAAATTGTTTCTTTCGCAATTGTTTAAAGAATTGAACCAGTTATTTTAAGACCAATATATTCAATAATACGGCAAATCCATATTTCTATATCGTATTATTGTATCATAATTGTAAATTAGAGAATATTTTTGGCTGATGATAATATTTATAACAAAAGAATAGTTTTAGTCGTAAAATTTAAACCTAAAGTGTTATTTAATGGAATGAAACAGAAAACCTTATCAAATAAATAATTGAATGTAGTATCAGTTTTAATATACATTTTTAAATTAGAGTGTCGAATTAGCAGTATTTTAAACAATTATAAAACAACTATCGTTGATTTAATTTTTTGAAATAATGTTGTTCATTGAAGTAAAATATCTAAGAATAATAAACTATTATTTTGGTTGTATACACAAAATGTAATACATTTTATAGAGAAAGGTTTATAAACGTAAGCTTTTTTGTAGTGAAATAATTTCGATTGTAGTGGTTCGTCTTACAAATGTACCCCCTTATAAGTACTTTTGAGCACATCTGTAAACGTAGACAAAACTTCAACAGTGGTATTTTGTCAGGCTTAGATAGTACAGAGCTTTATTTCACAGTTTATGCAATTCCTTGGCTCAAATTTTCCCAAAAGAGAATATAAACTTTGCAAACTATTACATTGGTGTAAGAGAAAATTAAATTCCGGTTATGACAACCGACTGAATCGTAAGTAATTTTGTTAATTGTGAATAATGAATTTAATTGATAGCTGCTTTCACATTTTATTTGATTGTACATACAGTTTTACGGTAAAAAACGGCACACGGTAAATGTAAACAATTTAGGAAGTATGTAATAAAAAAAATGTCCTAGATAAATTTTAGTTTTTACCAAAAATTGCAAAATAATACATCTTTAAAAGTGAATATTTGTATCAAGCGATTATATAATTATTTTTGTATGAAAGTTTCAAATATTATTTTTTCATCCAGACAAACATCCATTTAGATCAGTGATTCCCAAACTTATTATGTTCATAGACCCCTTTTAAAGCAAAAACCTGACCGTTGACCCCCAAGTGAAATATTAAAGTTTATGCCTTGAATGGTATTTTTTTATTCATGTCTGCTTTCAATGTGGAGCATATGGCCTTCTAATGGAGGTATATTAGCAGATGTTTTTCTGCGAGAACTGTTTGTAAGTCAGTCGCTCAAACTCTCTTTTCTAAAAATATTTATTCTTCCGCGGACCCCCTGAGGTTGTCCACGCACCCCCAAATGATTTTTAATTTGTCGCGGACCCCCTCAGGAGTCTTACAGACCCTTGGAGGTCCACAGGAACCACTTTGAGAACCACTGATTTAGATTGCAATAGATTTTTGACCTGCACTTATTTATAAGCCGTTTTATTTTATTTATTATTATTTTTTTTACAATAAAGTGCTATTTTACTCTAACAGAATTTCAATGTAGAAAAATTATATGACTTAATATCAAATAACAATAGAGTTCTACCAATTAAATGCCAATTCAATTAATAACTTGATAACTGTCACTAACAAGTAAAAAAAATATACTTGATTAATTAAAAAATATTTTTCAAAAGTCACTTTCATTGATCGCTTATTTTATTTTGAATGTACGTACAAGAGATTGAACTTTTTATTAAGATTTATATACCATCGGTTTCTGGTATACTGACAATCATTGTTTTTCCAGATGAATTAAAAATAGAAAATTATTGCAAACCCAAAATAATAATTAAAAAACAAACAACAAATTATTCATTTAACGATCATTTTTAATTTATACAAAACAAAAATGTCATTTAAATATCATAAAAATACATACTATGTATGAATTAATTCAAAAAAATTGTGCATTGTTGATATTAATCATCGACGTAATACTATCATGCGACCACATATTACGGTTAAGAAGCCCCGGATTTTAAGTGACCGGATGATATTTCACGGATCGAAGTTAAAATGGAGAGTTCTCAAGACAAACGGCTTCCCACAGGCTTTTACCGGTTAGTCTGAGAGCTTTCGGCATGGAAACGGAAGCTTTAAAAGAGTGCTTTTAACTTATGCATGCAAGCACGGACATTTTAAATAAAAAATATTTGATTTATTTCATGACTTCTTAACGGAAAGCGATTACTTAAAATAAATCAATGAAGTTTGCAAACCTCTAATAACTAAACGTGAGAATACATTTATTCAAACGAATCGCGTTATATCTTATAACTAATTTTTGAATGTATGTATAACTTACGTATTTTCATATCGTTCTTAAGTACTAGAGAAAATGGTGTTCATAAACAAAAATCCGAAATTTATGAGTAAGACACATTATTTTGTTTTTTTAGTCGTATTTGTTTAATATTATCAAAAAAATGAAATACAAGTGATTTTGAATTTTTCGTAGGAGATAGCCATCGATGCGTTTAATTATTCAAGTCTTACCACTCTTATCCACATTTAGTTTCAAAACATTTTTTTGAAATTACACAAAAAATAAAGCTGACATATTTTTTTTAAGAAACCATCGATTACTTCAAAATAGATTTTTATCTGTGAGGTATATGCTTAGCTCATTGGTACTTGAAAGAGATTGTAATAATTATTGCAGTCAAGATAGGCGACAAGAAGTATCCGAAGTTCTGCACTTCGAAATAGTTTGGCGTAAGAATTCGAAAAAGCAGCGAAATGAAATCCGAATCTGATGTCATCCCCTTTCTTTGGAATTCCGACTTCGTTTCTCGTGTCATTCCCCTCAAATAACTTTGCTGCCCTTATGTGACCCTGGAACGATCTCCCTTGTTACGTTCATGGTGATTTTGATATTCCATGAATAAGGCATTATTTCGGAAGAGCTTGGGGAATTTTAATTATAAAAATATGTCAATAAGTCGAGTATTTTATTGTAGAATACGTTAAATACCATGTTTTGGAAGTAATAAAATACGAAACGATACAAATCGACAAACCGTAATCAATTTTTATCAAAAAATGTTACATGCATATATACATTTTTTTTTTTGAATATACATATTTTATTTGTAGCAAACAATTTTTTTAGATTCAGAAATTATGCGACGGATTCAAACAAAATAATAAAACATAATTTTCATATTCTTCAATTTTAAAGTGCTGGAATATTGATAATGAGCACACAGAATTAAGCGTTATTTTCCAACCGATACAACATCCAAAACCTTACGCTTTTATTTTTAGAAGAATTTCAATAGAATCAATGAAATGTTTGTTGTTTAAAAGATGGAATCACTTCTGTTTGCACTATGCATCGATGCATTTTCAATACTGTAAAAAGAAAATTTCATTTTCAACCCTTATTCCATCAATTAAATACTCTTTTTGTTACATATAATATCCAGTATTAAATAATTCAGAGTACACAATAAAATATTAATGTTTTATGGAACAAGTATACAAATTGTTAACAAAACCTTGCGATAAGCTTTCCTTACGTTACAATCTTTGACGCAAGGACGTGAGAGCTTTGCGAGGACATACACATGCCTAATATCAATTTACCTGGAAATTTATTAGAATGCTCGGTATTAAGGAGCAGAGGATTTTACAAAATAAGTTTTGAATTTCAAACACAAGAATACAGCAGTCGACTTAAGAAAGGACACGAGAAAAATAACTAATAACTATTATTTTACAAAACCTATCGAAAACTTAACTCTCTTTGACTAGGAAGGTTAAACAACTCAGAGACTTTAAAACAATATATCGTAAGATGCTCTAATTTGAGTCGATGCATATTCAATTGTAAGTGTAAATTAATGAAAACTAATGCAATATACATATAACAATCAACTACGCTGATCCTTCATATGGTTTAAGTATAAATGTATCATCCCACAAGTCCTTTGGCTCGAACTTGTGCTTTAACCCGACCTTGCTTTATTATTGTTTAACTTTTAAGCGTGGCATTGTTCAATCGTTATGTAGTTGAAAGTACAATTGGTGAAGGCTTAGGCACCTTTTCCGGACACTTAGACAGACGCATGCGGCCGCCTCTGATTGATGCATGACCTGTCATCCACCCACCCCATATCACCCTACACAGCCCATCCGGCGTATTATGCAATATATAGGGTTGATAATATGGTGTGAAATGAATTTTCACCGAAAAATTCCAAATTTTTTATGAATTTATTTATCCTAAGGTTTAGTGAAACTTTTTCATTGTAACATAAAAAGTGTAAGTCAATATCACATATTTTCAGTGTTTTTTTTTTCAAATGTGCCGAAACTCTCTTCTAGTCAAGTTTTGTTTTCTAATCCATCTCCGTTCCCAATGTAGAGAAAATAGTTTCCTAATGGATGTATTTCAACAGACGTTTTTTTAAGAGAACTGTTTGTTACTCAGTTACTCAACCCCTCTCTTTTTTCGAAGAGAGTAAGGATAGAAAGACATGGCAAGAACAGAACTAGTGATCAATTGATCGCTCTCGCTTTTCTCAATTTATTTTAAGATTGGAAAGGTAGAAAGAATTTGTTGATATATTACAGACACCCTATGCTTTCGAACAGAAATCGATTGAAAAAAATCTGTTCGTACTGGGACTCAAATCCGTCACGGAAGCCTCGTCTTCCTAATAAAAGAGAAATAAACAAAATCGAATATTAATTTGAAACATTAAAAGTGCCAATACGCCGTTCCACCGCATTATATGGAAAAAGGCACTGCATATTTTTGTATAGCCCATATACAAAAATATTAATATAATTGGCTTCATGTGAACGTAAAGTAAACTGAGTAATTTTGTGAAACTTATGTCGTCAAAAAAATTAAATCTATTACACAGCAATATTTATATATATCAAACGATAAATACTGATGAGCAAATAGTTCCTTAGATCCCCCATAGGCATTAGACCCATCCATATTTCTTTGAAAACTATTTTACTCTATTAAAGCAGAAAAGTTGCTTTTTTCAGAGCCAAGTTAATAATTCTAACATCGTCAAGACTACAAATTTAAATGCTACTAATTTTTATTCTTCGCTTCAGAATAGTAATATTAGTTGCCAGTAGGAAAGGCCATTCGACTGATCAGTGCGTTGCCTAAGGAGGGGGAAGTTTTCGGCAACGTACATAAATTAGTAGTTAAAAAATATGTAATGTATTTATTTATGTTATAATATTTTGCACACATGCGTGGTGTATTGATGTAAGCTGTAATACCATGTATTGTCCTTTTACTTTTTAAACAATAAACAGTTATAACAAACTCTTTATTGCGAGGTTGAAATACACGTCGGCCACTTCAAGCAAAGTTTTTCGCCATTGTCCACGATCTTGCTTACTATTTACATGTATTTGTGATTATTTTTATTTTGTATTACAAATTACACACGGTATGAATATTATTAACGCTACTAATATTATCAATCGAACACTGTAACACACTAATAAAAAGATGCAAATATTTGTACGAGATTGTTTAATAATATAAGTTCGGGTAAAGTACAAAACATTTGGAATTCAATTTAACGTTTTCTTTATTGGCGTACACAGTTTTCAAAAGGAATAAAAAACTATCGTTAACTTGTAAATAATAATTTAAATTTTATACTCATTGATCTTTATCATTCACAATTATTGTTTTGCTAGCCCTGTTAGTACAAGGTATGATTCGGGTTCCAGGGCACGTTCTGTGTACATCACACCCAGTACACTAATAAATACCCCAACAGGGCTGTATTGTTCCATCAAGGGTTAACGGATTTGCAATGCTATCTTTTGGTTTCAGTTTAAGAAAAAAACTTACTCATATTATTACATCGTGTCATTATTTTCAAGAACTTACTTCAATAGTTTATACGTAAAATAAGTTGTTGGTAAAAAATACATTGCTTACTCTAAGCTATTTTTATAAATAAACGATTTTTAAATATTTTGTATTATATTTTTAAAAATTCAATAAAAAATAAATTACATTTTGTTGGCGCGTATTATGTGCATAATAACTTCACCCTCTCATTCGTGTTAAGTGTTATGATTGTGTAAGAGCAGGCTGTATTAAAGTTTTGTATTGTGAGAGGGTTAAGATGACATTTTACTGCAGATATACACAACCAGTTCTCTTCTTTTCGTCAACGAAAACATTAAGTAGGTAACACAAATAATTTAACTAGGAAGCTAAAAGAAAAGGAAGGTTTGGTTGGGAATAAATGATTAAATTTAAATGATATAATTTATGAAAAATAATATAAATGATAGGCTTACATATTTTTGATAAATTTTATTAAAGTATTTTAATGCCAAATGCAAAAATTCTATAAAGATCTTTTAATGAAAACTGGCTTGTAGTCAGTAACACATGGTTTGATTATGTCTTTGGATAAATAAATCATTTGGAAAATCTGTGTATGAAAGTTTCCATGTGTAGATTGAACCCCTCTAGTAACTAAAATTAACAAACTCTAATAACAAACTCTAAAACGTTATCATTCAACCCTGGTAGTTGAGTAAAATATCTTTAAATACATGAAGCATTTTAATATTTTAAATGATATAGGTAAGTGTTGTAAAACAAATTATTTATTCTAAGGTCTGAATACAGTCTAAGCAAATAAAATATATCGTCGATGCACATCAAATATGGTCTATGTGACTATGTGTACCCATAGTCACATAGACCATATTTGATGTGCATCGACGATATTAAGTATTATGAACGCAAATATTTAAATTTTTGAATGTTACAAAAAATGTTTTCTATACTACATCTATATTTTTTAAGCGTATTACAATTTGACGCAATATTAACATTTCATTATATTTTAAATCACAAAAATATATAAAACCATTAAAGGTTGATCAGACACGATAAAAAGGATGCGCCATCTATGACACAAGCTTTTATTCATTTCTCAAGAAAGTGTAGTCATAAACTTCTTATACCAGTGTCATAAGAAGTGATTAATATTAAAAGGGGTGAATCTAAACGACAGTATTATTTATTACAGTAATTAAATATTAAACTTAAACATTTAGCTTCCATAAAGTGTTTATCTACAATCTGAAGAATGATTTTTTTAAGAATATACTTGGATATTTTAATAGTAAAAATAAAGAGATTAAGAGAGAGAGAAGAAAAAAACAGAGAGAAATATTGAACAATGCCAAACAGTTACAAGTGACCAAATCACATTTTTGTATATTTTCATTTAAATGAATTGCCATACATTACATATACATAGTTTTGTAAAGTGGTGTTTTATTGAGAGTACTAATTTTCTGATTACAATTCACATAATATTAAGTGTCATGTGAGTTGATTTTAGTTTTAGTTTGATTAGTTTTCTTTTTTGCTTTACTTCACGTAACAATATCGTAACATATATTGCATCTAAAATTTATTATCTTCACCAGTAAATATCACCGTTGCTATTTTTCTGAATTATTATATTTGATATAAAATATTATGTAAAAATAAAACGAAATATTCTTCTCTTTTTATATTTAATGAGCAATAAATGAAATAAATTACTCAGCATTGTACTAAATAAAAAACTCTCCAAATATTTTTTAGCTAACAAATTGACATCCCTATTTCTACATTAGTGGTTAGTTCAGGGGCATGCTATCCGGATATGTAGTGGAATTCTAATTTCCTTCCTGCCTGCCAGCAAAAAGTAAAGGGTGTTCAAGTGAAAGTTCTAAAGTTACTGAAGGAGGACAATAAACAATATATACATACTGAAAATATCTGCTAGACAGTTTGGACGACAGGATAAACAATAGTTTAATTCTAAGATTATACCTATTACGTTATACACCGTAAAAAAATCCCAATACATTTGTTGTTTTATATAAGTACAAAAGATTAATATTTTCGAAACCGCGTTCTCTCCAAATTTGATGTACATGGACTCTTGATAGAGCTAATCTCAATGATTTTATTTTCAGATTACATCTCGTTACTCAGTTGCTCAAACTCTCGAATTGATTGGGTAGAGAAGGATGGAGCTAGGACAAGATAAGACTGGAAAAACAATTGATGGAAGTGCCCGTACAGGAATTAGGCCTGATGAGCACTACAACTGAAGGCAAATATGTTTTTCACTCAACCATGTACCCGTTAATTGCTATCAAAGTAAAAACAGTCTATAACAGTTTACGTATCAAATTATCTTATATCCCATTGGTAATCAAAGTTATAAACTCCACCGTTCTTCATACTAGGTGTATTCCGCAGTGTAACAAATCGTATTTTAAAATACTTGGAATAAAATGTAAAAAAATAAAAAATAATGTGTTGCAAATTATCAATAAAGTGTAAATTTGATTCGTTCGAATTATGTACATTCTCACAGATTTTGTCACTAACGATCCGGGTTTTGCCTTTCGGCATCTTCAGGCGTTCAAGTGCACGGATGACTTTGAACTGACATTTAGTAAATGAATGTTTCGTGTTTATATAACACATAAATGTATCATTGAGTTTAAGGCCATTGCTGGCGAAAAGGATAAGCTCATGAGAATGCCCACAGATTTGAGTAGTAAGCAGTTTTAAGAATTATATTTATTTGTTTGTCGGCAAAGGTTTTATGATTATATTTATATAGTGTATAGAATTGGATTCAAAATTAATATTGAAATTCCACCAAGCACCTTCAGTCGAAATCTTAAAAAAGTGTAAATTTTATATTTACTCGCTCTACGTGTGACACCGTAGTATTTTTAGTAAAACAAGCTGATGTGTCTAACAAACTCATTGTTTTTTCCCATGAGAGAATTTTACCTATAGTAATTCACATTTGAATTTTCAAAGAAGACGCTACTATTATTTTCCAAAATTAACAATACTTTATATATCGTCACCACACTGGCAGTTGTTTATAAGTAAAATATTAATAGTTCCGAGGGAATAGCACACGAAGCTTCTAGGATAAAGCCTCTAGACTCGATATTTTATGTGACACAGATAAATATCGTCACAAAAGATAGATATACTACACAAATGATGTTAACAATTAATATGCTTGGGCAATCAACTACCTTAAAATCTGCATTAATGATATTAAGCTATGTTGAAATATTTCCTGTTTTTGTCAAACTGGTACAATAAATGCACCAATATATCCAAGAAAATCATTGTGTACGTATACAAAATTGACAACTTTGTAGCATACCAACATCTACTAGAAACTTAATTGACATACAAGACCTTACATTCACATAACCAAATCCTGGTGCAAAACCACATTTTTTTACTAGTCAAGAGTGTTTTTTCAATAAAATCTGAATTAAGTTGTAGATAACAAAATTTTACCAGAAAAGCACAATCTGTAAATTGATTGATAAATGGTTGTGTATTTATTAAGTGTAATATATCTCTTGGCTAAGAGATTTTATTGGTTTTATTATCTTTATTTATAGAATGTCTTCTACAAATACTGAATACCGTTTTTGCTGTTAAACATTCCTTGAAAGTTTGGGAAAGTTTCAGTTTCACAGCAGCACAAGGTGGATGGACGCGGTCTAGAATGTATTTACACAGATTTTTTGTGCTTGTTTCATCAAAGCATACTCTGGATAATTAAATTTCACGATGATAGTATTACAAGGAAAAAGAGTTATTTTTAAATAAAATTTAACTGGCGTCAACACTTATTTCCCAAAACTAAACTGAAATCATTTCCTAAAATTAAAATGTTGTATTATGCTATAATTTACACGCGTAATCTGCAAAAAAACACAAAGGTAAGCTGTTAAAGATCAAAATTTAAGCATGTGTCAGGTTAATATATAAAAAAATACTGTTGTCAAATGCATATTGTTTACTTGAATGACTAGATATATTTTCTGCAAAAAAAAATGATGGTGATGAGAGTAAAAAAAATACTTTTAAGTTGTTCACTTTTGATACTAGTTTGGAAAGGCATTATATATAAAAAAACACTTTTATACAAATTCTAAATTTATTCAAATATTTCAAGGATGGTTTCGATCATCATGAGCATTTTCAATTCGTAATGAATGAAACCGGTTCTGACCCTATTCAATAAATATGAAGTTAGTACAAAAAGTGTTTTATTTATTATGTAAAAAAGATTGTAAAAAATAATTGACGATATAACGGTAATTTAAAACAACACTTTATTAAAAATATTGCTTTGCAAAAGAAAATAACTGGTTCTATTCAAGGTTTATTCAGTTTTGTAATTTACTATAACTCATCTGGAATTCTTCTCAGTATCACTTACACTAACCAACTTTGTCTTGGAAACTTTGAAGATAGATTTCATGTATATAGTAATGATAATGTTAGACATGCCTCAGTTTCATTTTAAATTTGCCTTCATAAACTTAATTACTAAAGTGTAATTTAAGACTTGTTTCAATTATTATTACTGCAGAAGAAAAAGACGAGGAAAGTTTGCCTAAGAGAATGCATAGAAAGAAAAACTTCAGTTGCTGGCTGAGAAAAATATGTTAGCGTCATGTTTGTTTTTCAAAAGTTAGTGCTTGTTTTGAAACTTTCAAGAAATGCGCTTGAATTAAATCGAAAGTTTAGCCAATGAACGGCTGCGGGAACAGTTTTTCAGCTACAGTGTAAATTCCATGACTAAAAGAATTTATAAGATACTTTTAAGTTGCGTCTTTGAAGTGCTACAATATCTATATAATTTAATAATCTTGTGAAAAAAAACTTTTTTACAATCCGGTGATAAAATAATAACTAACTGAGATTTTTTACGTCACAATATTGTTTGTTGAGAGTATTTTTCTCCGCAATTTTTTTAGCGCATAAGAAAAGTTTACTCTACTAAAAATTAAAAGAAAGATTATGCTTGGTAAATAAAAATAGAATAATGTATCTTATAGGAATTTTGTAAAACAATTTTTAAGGTTGAACTTTGTTAAGAAGTAAAAAAATATATATTTATCAAAGCTAAGGCTGTCGGACAAATATCTGTTTGTTCTCACACAACGTTGCAGGTCTTTGCCAGAGCGATACATTTAACACAATTGACAATAGAATACGTACACTGTCAAAATTTTGCCAAATATCCTTCAATTAAGTCTTCCGAAAACTCAGTCAGTTAATTAATTCAGCCATGGGCTCGAGTGCAGAGTGGGCGGTGTTTTTAAATTTGCAAAATGGCGGGAATAGTTTCCGTTACGCCCAGTAGTGCAAGGTAGACGAGAATGCAATCAACTTGATTTATATTCAACATTTACCCACCGGTAAGCTCACGCAATTCTATCGTTATTTCAAGCAAACCTAGTGAATTGTAATATAGAAGATATGCTAGAGCACCATAATAATAAAAAAACTAATTTCAATTGTTCATTTCACATCTCATATTCCATCATCTTAATTTCCCAACATCTTGATTTTATAGATAGACTACGTTGTATAGTAAACTTTACATTTTCATTCCCAGTCTATTGCCGATCTCTTGTTTTCAGCATGATAAATTTATTAAAATCATGTATCCGTCAATCGAAAATGTAGTATTCACCATTTATTTGGATTTGTAATTTTCTTCACACATTCTGATTCTTAGTGTTTGTATTAAATTTGGAATAAAGAATCATTGTTGACTATGTTCGATAAATTTCAGTATATTTATAGCACTCGCTTGTATCAAATGTAGATTACCTTGTTGTCGGTATGTGGATTTATTTACTTGCATGGGGTAAACGTAAATAGCGAAAGCCCGAAAGCAATTACGATGCTACTCCCTAAGCACATACATTGACAGTATATCTAGAATAGCTAATCGCTTACCCACTGATTGGTCTATCACTAAACAGTAAATTGAATGTGAAATATTCAAGTTTTTTTCTATGAGTAAAATAAAAAAGTAGTTGATTCCTAAAAAAATCATTATACATCGTTATAGTTATGATGCAGATTTGCAAAATTTTCTTTATAAGGATAATTATTTTGTGTTTTCTATTTCGCTGTCAAATACGTCAGAGTTATGGACGTTCTGTCTATTTTAAATTACTTGTAAATTTTGTTTTCAAAGAGCAATGCAATTTGATTATTGTGCTGTCTATGCAACGAGATTCAAAATATTTTTTGCCGGTTAATGTTTAGCATACCGTGAAAAATTTTCCGTACATAATTCATTTACATAATTTGTATTGAAGCTTGCGTGTTGTCAAATAAACCGTAACACATTGTGTCATTGTTTAACTTTTGTTATTTATTGCTCGTACTTTCATTCTTAATTTCACCCGTTATCACATCAGACAAATATCATATTATTACCGTAAAACTAAAAAAGTATGATTCTATGTAAATCGAAAAATGACCTAAAATGTCACCTTGTGACTGTCGTTAATATATCCATGTTGCAAATTGTAAATCTAAAAAATCATAGATAACACAAATGATACTTTATAGTTTTAGATTTGTACGTGAAAATTGTTAATCTTCATTTTCCAGTATTGTCATAGCAGTGACGTGCGCTAATAACAATGAATATTTTATATTCATTTACGTAATTATAATAAAAATTGTATTTTCGATTTATCTTGAGTATGTGTACTATTTTCAAAACAAAATATTTTTCTCTCTTCTCTGAAGTGAAACATTAAGAATTCTTTGCCAGACCTGAAATATTAAGATATATTGTAAGCTGATAAAAAAATTCAACCATGGGAATTAAATATTTTTTTGCTCCAAATTTCCAAAAGTTATTATTTATTCCATAATCAAAAATTTTGACATAAGCATTATAGTTCACCTGAATAAAAAAATATGAAGAAAATTCGATGAATATGTTTGATTATGATATTTAAGGCATTGTCAACTATGTCTAACCAACATTTTAAAACCACAAAGTCCTAGTGTATGCGTCTACCATGATGTACATTTAAACCCCATTATACTACCTGATTCAATTAGGTTTATATTATACCTGCAGTCGTAATCCCTCGATAGAGTGGCGAATCAGACAAGATCACGACAACGCCCGTGTCGTACCGCGCTTTTAATAAAAAAATATCACAAATACACAAAATTTCTGTTAGTTCTCAAATATTTTTTTTGTTTTTTAATATTTTATTTATTTCAAACTTACAATGATTCTTGCAAATTATATAGTATCTTAATGGGAGTATATTATAATGTGCCATATACAACTTAAAATCAAAAGATATTTGAGTTAAGTTCTTATTTTACCATTCTGATAAGCTGATTTTTTTCCATTTGAAACTGTAAAAATGGTTGCATAATTTCCTTTCAATAAAAAGCCTGTTTTTATGACTTCCATAATACTATTTTCAATTTATGGTAATTTTGCAATGAAATGAATGCATGAGCAACAATTTTCTACAACGATTTAAAATAAAATGAATGTTTCATAAAATTGATAATTACTTGACAGAACTCCATTTTGTCAAGTAACACATGGAATTGCTTTCCCCCCCAAAAAAATACTATTTCGGTATCGAACTATCATTACAATAGTTTAAGTGTAACATTAATCCTGTGAAATGTTATCTAAATTTTGTTTTATTTTGTTTTTACTCAATAAAGTAATTGTCATCCCAATATTTAATTATAAAGTCTATATTAATCTATTAAGGTGTTGAAAAAATAGTTCTTTGGAATTCAACTTGGTTTAAAAAAAACAATATTTACACCATTGAAGTTTTAGTCTTTGGCTTATAATCGTGCTTGATTTTAGGTTTTACCATCTATCGTGGTATGCAGATCTATTTTTTTTAATAAGTGTAGCCATTACTAATGTCCCTTCTGTTACCCGTCAAAATACACTCATGAACTGAATAACTACGAAAGATTAAACAAATGATCTTAAGAAATTCCCATTTAAAATTAATATTTATTTAAGATTAAACAATATCTAGTCTCGAGTATACACGACGCAACGATAGCGCCTCCCTCGAGTCGCAATGTCCTTAGGCTGTAGAGATGTAAGCGGATACAATCAGGTGCAAATTGGCACCGAGAGGACTTGAAAAGGATAGACGCAGACGAAGATATGCCTGATCATGTCTGTATTCTTGTTTGTAACTTTTGTGAAGCCACTGATGCATTTTCATTCAATATTTTTTACAGACATCTGTAAAAATAATGTTTATGATATTTTAAATATACAATAAGAGATTCATAAAACAGAAGTGTGAAGAAGTCATTATCATTTAATATGTGTATGTAGATAGACTTCATTAATTGTATGATGTTACATCGTATTAGGTTTTGTATTTTTTAAATATTAATTTATATGTTTTAAAACTGTATTCAAAATACTAAATGGCCATAGTCTAAAAGATCACCCATCACAAATTCGCGAGAAAGTGTTTTTTTAACAGATTGAGGATTATTTTCTAAAGGTTTGGTTGTCTGCAATTTTCAAATCATTTCATCCACTCCTATCGATTAATTTACAACATTTAAAGAGTCTTTGTTTTTAATTTGAACCTCATATGGGAGAGGAATTACCCATAAAAAATGATTTATTGCAATAAGCGGTACATATATGTATTTTACGTATATAATACATATATATAGCGGTACATGTAGGTGTAGTTATATACAATATAGCAGAAATTATTAATCACAAAAGCGTGTTAAAAATATAATTTAAAAATATATATTTGTTAGTATTCAGATACGTATTATTTTTATGGGTTCACTTGCATGACTATTAATTAATAAGGCCATAAAATCATGTTATTAAAATTTTCATTTAATGTTTGTTAACTCCTTGAATCAAGCACTTTTTACAGGCCTGGAATATGATCTTAAATGGGGCCCTAAATCTTACTTAGCTTAACCTTTAGCTTACCAACTATTTCCCTAATGATTTGATTACAGATTGTCTGCTATTTAATCCACAGCATGGTTTCTGTTGTCCCTTTGGTCAAGGTGAAACTAAATACGTATTGTATTTTAATTCCAATAGAAATGCGGTCAGTTTTAAGTGCTACCATTGCTTCGTTAAGGTCAAAGTAAAATCAAAGTTCATTTCAAGACTGTATTGATTATAGAATAATATCGATTTCCCATGAAATTTATTTTCATAAGGACCTTTTCATACCTGAAGGAGGTTAAAAGGCATCTCTGTTTATCTGTGGTATCAATAACAATATGATAAAATCCTTATTTTATATTATGTGATAAAATTACTTTTAAAAATGTACTTTTTTCTGAATACTACATATAACATAACAACATTTTTAATGATGTCAATTTTCACTTTATCAATATATATTTAAAAAAAAACAATTCATTACAACGTTGTGTATAGTAATGTCGATAAACATAAATTAATATTACTAGTACTATCGATCAATACAATTTTAGTATACATAATACCAAACATTAAAACTAACTGTCATAGAAAAAGATGTTTAATAAATGTCTTCTTATCGGACAGCATTCGTAGAATGGTAAATCTCACCGATACGTTTGACATAGAAATTGTCGTGTAAAAGATATGTCCATCATTTTAATATTTGTTCATGTCATAGTTAAAACATTCTTAGACTTAGCAGCCATGTCAGCATGATATTATTTTATAAAACCAATCAAGCACTGTGATTGACTATTTTTCAATATAATCACACCGGTTGAAACTGAATCAAGCACTCATATAAAACATTAATCTGTACAGTTATGTCGTAATATATTTTTAACGATATTAATTAATGGATTCAAAAGTTGAACATTGAAAATCTTCGCAGGATATTGTAGAAGGCAGGACAGGGTGGAGATGTCGGCGAGGCAGAGTTTGCCAAGAGATTTTAATGTGGTGTGGCGTGGGTGGCAAAAGAGAGTAGACTTACTTCATTTAGCTTCACGCACGCGGAATCCTAATGGTTTTCCTTCCGCGATAGGGTATCCTGTTTATCCTCGACTCCTCTTTTGAACGCTGTAATTTTAATTTTAAACAACAGCAATTCTTTCCATATAAAGTTGCGATTTTGATGCAAGCGGTATATTCTTAAACATTTTTTCATAGAAAATATCACTTCAGGCAATGCTATTTTTTACATTTTACATGTATATTAACTCTACTTATTTTATTATTTAAAAAAGCATGTTAAGCTATTTTAAAAATAAACTATTGTAAAGTGGCTTTTCACATTAGTTGAATCATTGTAGGAATATAGGAAAGCCACAGAATAATACTTATTTATTGTTTACACGTGACAAAAATATTGTATTTTTTTTACAATATACATAATAGCATTAGTCAAAAGATTAAATAAAAACGTTTGGGCATGACGGTCTGTTTTCATATAATTATTATTTTAGATAACTCTTGAGAATGAAGTCTGCGTTGGTTGATTTTTTAAATATATGTATATAAAATTTATGGAGTTTAAATTCATATGGAGCGTTAGCGTCAAAGTTCTTCGAGTATTCTTCATTGCTTATGTTTTGGTCATTTGCATACCCTTACTATCGCTGCTAACGAAAGGGCGTGATAGTAACAGAGGTAAACAATCCTCAGTGAATCCAATTCACGTGAACACCATATGCATTCAAATGCAAATCATATTATATATAAATCTCCAAATGCTATACCCATACATATACACACATGCGATACACAAAGAGGTAAATTGAAGAGTCATTTTTATGATGCTAAAGGTCGTGTTTGTACGCTGTATTCAATTTTAGAAGAACAGTCAAATCTGTGGAGGATCGTGGAGCAGAACTGCTTTCGTTCTCAAACGATTCTTAGTCATTGCTTTGTCATAGTTATGAAGATAAGAAATCGTTGGATTATAATGTTTTTCTATCTCGCTGTGAAATTTTTGAGAGATTTCGCGAACAAATTCGCGGATGGTAAGTATTTTCATGTATCTATGAAGCAGCGAGTTGCGCACGTACAAACGATACGTTTAATCATGCCGCGATGTTTACTTAAAATAATAACCATATCAGTTAGAAATTTGAAACTGGGAGTATGATATCTATGATACAACAGGATGGAAATTTAACAATTATTAATCATCAAATATTTAGATCCTCATTTTGTTGATTGATTGGTTTGGTATGTATTTGGTAGAACTACGTTATAAAACGAATAAAAAAAAATCATCGCTTATTATTGTTTTTCATTAGGGAGGAAAAAATATTCATTTTTGTCATTCATTATAAAAAAGATTGATTTGTTAAAAAAGCTTTTTTAAATAGTAATATATTCCATTTATTGCAGAATTGCTTACACATCCCCTAGCTAGCAGAAAAGATAGATGGCTGTAACGATAAGACTTTTTCACGCCCGGAGACCAAGTCTCGTTCTGCACTCTACATTGACTTTCCAAACTGAAAGATACAAATAGAATTTCCGTACAAGAATAGAAGCAAGTAAACTTTGTCGTTCTACACTCACTACGATTTTCCTGAAGTAAGTTCCATAATACGTATGTGGAAATAAAATTAAAGTACATTTTATAGTGAACCGTCTGTATTATAAAATCATTATTTGTCAATTGATAGATTATTTAATTTAATATAAACAAAAATCGCTTGTTTCTTGTTTTAAAGTAAAACAATAAACATTTAAAATGCTCATGTTTTTTTTATATATATGTATAAGTTCTGACAGTAGTTTCCTAGTCCTTATTTTTAAAATATCTACACAAATAAAAGTTTCATATAAACATCCAGTCTTTTATGATATTATAGATTTATTAAATTTCAAGATATATCGCGTACATGGGAGATTGAGTTTATAGAAAAAGAGTCACAAAATGCTTTCTTGATCGATGTATATAAATTTTGCGTCTATGCTTTAATAATGCGGTCGTGCTGTTTGTTCTTCGCTTTGACCTTCTTTTCAAGGAATTCAATTTATGATGTGCAAAAGTGTTTATAGAAAGTCAAATTTTATTTCATTGAAATTTTATTTTTAATGTTGTAGTAAATAAACGTCTATTAAAATTATTTGATATTTTTCCTAAATTATATCAAGGTTCCTGGTATGTAGGAAAGCTGGAATGGTTTAATATTTTAACGCAGCTCTTTTTTTAGTCAAAGAAGTCTTAATCAAATAAAATTCTTTTAATTTATCGCTATAGGGCTGTGTTTAAGCCGGAAAAACATTAACGCACTAATAATAAATCCGTTATATTAAATAAAGGGGTGAGTACAAAGCTAAAGTATCCGGGAGTAAGTCAACTTAAAGAAACTCTCGAAATTAGGGGAGAAAATTACCCCATCTAACAGTAGATTCTGTACCACGCTGAGAAATTCATCCCAGACTCCTTTGATAGTCTAATGCAATAAAACTTGTACGAATTTAATAATGCAGTAATGAGAGAATTCCTTATTCCTTATGTATGTGTTCTTATGGGCGTCTACAATGTAATAGTGCTCTCCGTGTCTCTAGTGATATGCATAAATTTGAACATAAACTATGCGAGTTTGTACCATTACCGAAATAATTTTCACCTTCACGTTTCCATAACTTTCCACAAACATAATATTCTGATTATCATAAGAAGTGTCGCTACGATAAACAAAGTTTGGCCCGATTAACAAAACTGAATTTTAACATAATGTGTTTCACCATTGTACTTATGAAAACCGTTGCTTATGCTATAATATTTAATGACGAACGAATACGTATGCGAGCTGCACATAAATAAGATTACTTTTAGGGTTTTCACTTTCAATACTTTTGGTTGAAAAGCATTATAAAAAAAAAGAACACAATATTCCATTGTCCTACTTTCACTTTTTAACAAGATCACGACCGGTTTCGTGATAATGCTCGTCATGAGCGAAACCAGTCCTGATCGTGCTAAATAAAAGTGGAAGTAGCACAATGGAATATATATTTATATTTTAAAATTAATAAGATATTTCGTTCATTGTGTAGAATATAACATACATATATCTCCATGTGATGCATTTAGAAAAAGAATGCTTTAAGAGTACTGGTTAGTAAGTCACTCAAACACACTGTTTCTGAAAGATGAGAAAAATGAATAATAAATTTGTAAGCTAATCAATTGTTCTCCATCCCAATTATATAAAAAAAAATGTCTACATCTTTTCACACAAATTCAGTAATAGTATCTCATTATAAAAACAACGTGTGAAATGGATTGCTCGAAGAGGTACCAACACTGCCAACCGAGAATGACAATTTTCCAGATTACAACCTAAATTATTGAGATACTATTCAAAATAAGATTATTTAATTATATACAAATAATATGTGAACATTTTATTATATACACAATTTATTAGAAATTTTATTGATTTATGTGAAATGTAAAACAAAAATTAAGCACAATTATAGATACCGAATTATTTTGCAATTATCCAATGCCTTAACAGTTATCAATCATCAAATGAATATTTTCAATTTTAAAAGATTATTTTGACTGTCTAAAATGCTCTCCGTATCATATAATTCGAACTATATATTATATTATGTTTAACTTTTAAAAATAAAATGAGTTTTCACTGTTTTTTTTACGTCCGCAATATTCAAACGCAAGTGTATAAGAGTGAGGTAAAGTTTCAAATGTTATGACAGTGACATTTTTAATGCGAAAATATGTTAACTGAACATTTTACCAATCTATTTCAGTAGAAATTTAAAATCCTCCTCCCAGTTGATAAAGATGTTTCTTATTCCCATAACCGTATTCTGTAAAGGGTGGATAAGACACTAGTAACGTCCTTAAAAAGTGATACATTATTTCATTAAATAATAATACATTCACACAACTACTAGGTAATATTTAATTTAAAAAAATATATCGAAACATACATCATAACAATAGAGGATATTGGGTTGAACCCATCCAGCACACCTAAATCAAGTTTTGAATGTATTGAAGTATTGATGCAAAATAACATAATTTAATGTTAAACATAGCTTAAAACGTCATAGTTTCCATGCAATTAAGAGTTAACTTTATAATCAAATTTGGGTAAATATGCTTTACAAAATGATACTCTCTGAGTCCCGCAAAAAACAATACTCTATCATGCTTAATTACACGCTTGCTTAATTACACGCATGCTTAATTACACGGATATATCGAAAAAATCAACGTTAGAAAATAATTCATGCGAATTACGAAATATTTTTACAAAAATTCGACGTCCATATTTCAAATTTAATCTGTGGTTTGTTCTAAAAAGTTGTATCCTGTTATGTTGATGTTTTCATACTGATATTCTTATTTCACATAAATTAACGTTTTGCCTGATTTGACTGGACTGACTGGTGTCTTTCATATTTTACAGAGAGAAGAGCTCTTGCTATATTTTTCTTCTCTTGTATTTTGATATTGTTTTTTAATCGTTTTTTTCCTCTTCTTTCCTTGTTCCCCCTTGTTCGGTGCCTGTTTGATTCTTATAATTAGTGGTAAGTGTCCAAGCTTATCGGGGTTTGACGTCGTCAACAAGGCAGGTGAGATAGGGAGTGGTGGAAGTAAAGGGGGTTTAAGGAGGTTTGAGCAAAAGAACCTCTGTTTTTTTCACTGAACATTTTTTTTCCAATTTGAAGCTCACGAAACGATAAAAAGTGTTTTAAATATAAATACTCCTTTTTCTATGTACGGTTTTTTTCGTGTTTGGTTATGTTAGTGTACGGCTTTTTCCTGTCCGCTTTTTCCTGTTCTGCTTAACCCTCTAACCGTTGTTAGTAAGTGTGTCGTGCCTATAGCACATCGGTGTCACGGTAGTTTTATCAATTATTACAACCAACATTTAGCATTGAACATTTATGATTGTAAATCAATAAAAAGGTAAATCTTCAAACCATTTTTTTATAAATATTTAGCTTATAATACATTTTCATATAACACATATTAATTATCTTATCACATTTTTGATGGTTACAAATATTTCTAGACTATTTTGTAATACATATTTTTTTGGGTTTAATTATTAGGTTTATTTATTTTTCATTTAGCAAAATACCAAAGTACACTGTGAAAATTATTTAAATATAGGTGAAATGATTTACTATGAAGCATCTGTTGGAAGAATATGAAATTTTTTACAACGTTAGCTTATTTGCTTAATTCAAAGAGTGTATCGTTCAAAAATAAACAAACAACTTTTCTGTTACAGACACAGAAAAACAACTATTTAAAAAAAATGATTTTTAAAGTGTGTTAATAATTATGGACACGTTTGATTTAAGTTATCACAACAATTGTTATAATAACCAGAGCAAGGTATAAAAACACATAGCTAAAAATTTCATAGTGGGCTCTATGAATTATTGTTTAAAGCTTTTTACAGCGATAAACTCAATTTGTATTCATATTTGCGTCTAGACTAGGAGGGTGGAAAATAAGATTATACTTTATCTTCAAAGATGGTACTTTTTTTTATTTATTTTTATAATTGAATGATTCTAATGAAGGCCCATTTCACGCATCCATTAATTATTAATGACACACCAAAGAATGTAAGAGAAGAAAATTGAAAAAAATAAATTCATTATTATCATTTATACAATTATTATTTGTTAAATTCTCTTTATGCAAAGGAAATATATTAAACTATTAATTAAAAAAAAAACAAAACCTGAAATAAATCGTGTAATAAAAAATCGAAAACTTTTTTTAAACAAAAACTAAGACTGGCGTTTAAGGCAATACTGTGAAAAACTGATTTTACCATTTTCATTAACATCTTTCCGATAGAAGATATTATATTTTTGATATAAAAAATATGAATCACTTATTAATCTTGTGTTTAAGAATTCTAAGAATATCTCGGCAAGATGAAATTCAATATTTGAAACCTTGGAAAGTCCGTTAGATAGTCAAAGTTAATATTCTTAAAAAAATCTTATTTTGAGCTCACTCATTAAAGACGAATAATATTATTTAATGAAAATATTTTAAGAAGTTTGTTTATTGGGAAAAATAGAATAACGATCAAATCTTTAAGAGTTTGATAATAAACACTTTTAATGAAGTGTCACGATCTACAGCGACACCTATAATTAAGTTCCGTTATAGTTAGTTCCGGTTTTCGTTTCGGCAAAATTAACGGTTTTCGGTTTTCGGTTCAGCTCGAATCCAAAAGCCCAGGAATTTACCGATTTGCCCAAACTATCTCCGTGAATATTTCGTTTCGTTCCGGTTTTTGTTCCGGCAAAAATAACGGTTTTAACGGTTTTTGGTTTTCGATTCCGTTCCGGTTCGAAGCCCTGATTGGAATTTTCGCTAAAAATGATTGAGGAAAATTTATGTACCATAAACTATTTTTTTAAAACATAATAATATATATGATTTGAAAATATTTCATTTAGACATCTTAATACAATTTTATTCTTAAAGATTTTTAAGGATACGCGAAAAAACTTTTTATATTCGTAGATTTTAAAGTGAAGATACTGAATGTAAAATAGAAAGAATTGTTTGAAAACTCGAAACTGTGTCAGCGAAGACCGTAGTAAAGTTTTTTAATTCTCACCAGTAATATGACAAAAAGCTCTCATCATTTCCCGGAAATGAATAAAAAAACGTAAAACTCGAATAAAAAAGTTTCTTCCCAAACCATCAACGTTTGGTAAAACAGATGAAGTGTAAAAACAAAATAAGATTTCATGCCGCTACGTAAGAAGACATTGTACTTAAATGGAAGTTCTGTGTCAGATGAAAATTACAATAAAGAAAGCCCACATTATTGCGAGAGAATTAAAACCTGTAATTTATACCTAAATCAAATGGAAGTTATTCGGCTATGGATAACTTAAAAATATTTGAAAATAAAAAAATATTCCAGAAACGGCTTTAGTGTGGAACGTGTTTACCTCTAGTGTCTAGTTATTACAACTCATTACACAACTCTTATAATAAGTTATCAATTATACCATAAAAAAATAATTTCCTCTTAGTGGTTTATGTTGAAACGTAATTGATTGAATCTGTATTTACTTGGTAGAACTCCATTACAATAAGGTAAAAAAATATCGAAGTATTTTAGCTCTATAAATATTAATGTCTTTCCACTTATTGATAGTTCACATTATAACAGTAGTAAATAGTAGTCATAAGTAATCAATTGATTGGATCAATATTTACTTGGTTAAACTCAGTTATAACAGAGTGAAAAAAATATCGAAATATTTTAGTTCTACAAATATTATTTTATATATAGGTCATCAGAACTATGTTTAAACTTACATTAACTTAGCTATAAATACATTTAAAATAATCTTATTGATTTATTTCAATTAATTTATTTGATCGAAACAAATGAATAAAATTTTGTTTACAAACGGTTCTTCTTTTAATAAAGATATATTTATTTCGCTAAGTTGTTCTTAAAATTTTAATAAAACTCTTTCATATGTGGAGTGTCTGAAATCATAAAGTCATGAAGTCATGAAAGTGGCATACAAATTAAAAATGTTCCCTTAATGTTGTAAATTCACAAAAATACGACATATTCGTGAGTATTAAGAATGTGAGAAGACGCTAAAAATCAGGGATAAACATTTAATTATTCTATAAAGCCTTCTTTTTTAAGACAAAAGACTGTGCTAATCTATCGTTTTACATGTCGATATAAAAGTAATTCTAATTAAAATACACATAAAGCTTAAAAAACTGATTACTAATGCAATCGTTTCATTGAAGATAAAATTGCAATTTATTTGTAATTAAACGTTGCAACCTTATTGCGAATAGGATACATAACCCACCATTCCCTGCTATCAGCAAAGCACAGTGGTCAAACATCTCTATGGCCGGATGTCAAGAGAGGGTAGAATGGGGTGATTTGGACAGGGCCTCTCCGTTTCTCTGTAATTGGAGACCGGACATCTTTGACGTATCACTCTATTATCGGATCGGCTAACATTATTTGTACTTCGTTGATTGGATATACTCGTAACGCTTTTACCTAGATATAGTTTGAGTACTTTGATATAAGTTTGCAAGCCTGAGAGATCAAAATTCCAAAACACATATTTTATTCAATCGGTAGACTATACAAATTATTATTAAGCTACCTAGGCTTAATATTTACAGGACTATGTATCGCCCAAAATAGATACACACAACTTTGATTTTTTAATCTTCAAAGATTATTGAATTATAGTTTATATATAATAAATACTCCAGCGTTTTTTGATAGAAAATCAAAACATTTTTTTGTTCTAGTTTCACAATTTTATTCAATGATCAATACAGGGCATTTAAAAACACAAGCTTTTTTAATTAAAAAAATAATATCTTTCCAAAAACAATAATTGATAGTTCACATTAAAACAGTTGTCAATCGTTTATTTAAAATATTATTAGAAAAAAATGTATTTTGATAAGAACGATTCAGATAATATTTGTAAGATACTTAAATGAGTAAGTTGAAAATAATTGTTTTAACATGTGTTAAGCAATCGACCAAACACAATATTTTTATTAAAAGAAACTGTGTTATGATAATAATAGAGGAAATGACTCGATTAAAAAGATTCCTTTGCCGCCTTCTCTTTAATTATAACTGTACTGTATAGGCTTCAACAAAAAATATTCAAATTGAGCTGTAATAACTTACTGTAAATATTGGATCGAAACAAATAAAACACTTTTTTGTATTAATTCCATATTTTTTAAATAAAACTTCTTATTTATGTAAGACAGACAAGTAGGCATTTTTATTTTAGAATTAAATAGTATAAATTTATTAAAAATAATACATAATGTACAATAGAAATACTCCAAATATTTTTTTATATCACGGCTAAGCAAAGATAGATGTTTTTATGGATAACATGAACCCTAAAAACATAATGGCAATTTTTGTGTGAATAAAGAACAGATTTTCCTGAAATCCAACGTTAAGCCGAGATTAGTTGTGCTGATTGCATTTAAATAAGATAAATTTTCGTATGGTGAGAATAGTTAAATTGTATTGCAGTATGCGATATAAGTTCACAATAGTTTTATTTTTCACTTAATATTACCTGCAATGGTAAAATCTCAACAATCGGTTGACACAAATAGTTTGTCTTTCCAAAATAATAATCCAATCTAATTTTTAAACAACTTTCTATCTAGAATATATTTCTTAAAATGAAAACTGTTACTTGATATGTCTCAAACGTAGCTCATCTTTCAATTAAATGCGATTGTTGTATTTGTTATTTCATTAGAAGAAATGTCGTTTGCAGTTTTTCCTGCTATCTATGATATTGTGAAGCTATCATGATGAGTTAATGACACATCGTGAGGTCGCCTACTTCCGATGTCGGAGCTCAGTGATCGATCACGCGCTCGACAAAAATGATAGAGCGGTGTACAACTTCAGAATTATACTTACCGGAAATGGTGCTGACTGAAAACAAACGTATACCGTCGTAATTGAATGGTGCTTTGAGGTAAATGAGCAGGAGGTTTTTATCGAAGCCTTGTTTACACTGTAGGAGTCATTATCGATGGCGGTAGCAGTAGGGGTGCGCCAAGAAACATTATGTAAGCGAGAAAGGCTATTTATTATTTGCTGTGACCACGTAAGCAAAACAACATTGAAAAATATTTCGAATATGCATACAACCTTAGACTTGTGTTAATAATATGTATTTGCTAAATAATAATAACTCTTCTTAGAGGGAATATTGCCGGTTCGCGTTAGTTATGACTCTGTTTTTTTATATATAAAATAATAAGTTTGAATTGTCAAAATGTTGAAAAAAGTTATTAACACATATTTATCCTTTCATAATTTTCAGACATTAAAGTGTGAAACTGCTAATGACAACAATCATGGAAGTATAAGAAAGTTGAACGATTCAAATTCAGAATTGAAATTTTTTCAAGCACCCTCTGTCGATATCATAAAATAAAAAATGTAAAAGATGGACAATTGATTTAATAAAATGTTTCACGAATTTAAGTATTATTACAATATTTATTATTTAACTCGTTATATAATTTATCATTATTTATCTTTTTTTTAGAAAAAAATATGTGTTTTACTTGGAGAATTCATTGATTGATCACATAGATTCGTTATAATATATTATTTAAAATAACTTTGATTATTCCACGTATTGATCAATACGTGGAATAATCAAATTTATATTAAAATGAACTTCCACCGACACCATCGAAAACATTGATTTGTATTTTATACCAACAGTTTTTTGTAAAAAATATCTTATTACTTGTCTGTTATGTTAATGTTAGATTATAGTTACTAATAATTTTGATATAATAATCTAAATAAAATGGTACTTACGAAAAAACAAAATTTTTCTTTGAATGGTAATATTTGAAAATGGTGGATCTGCGTTGAATCTTAAAAAGGAATACGGAGTTTGTTGCTAAGCTGTTCACAATATAACTTTATTAATAACAAAAATAAAAGTAGAGATATTTTAAAAGATATTATAACAGTAATGTAGATTTTTCTGAGGACTATAACGAAGTTGACAACTTGAATTAAATTTTAGTAGACATGACAACACTGGATGTCAAACATGAACATTGAAAAGTGGTTAGAATACAATTCATGTGATCCGGGTTGTCAAAGTATGGGTGATGCGGATATAAAAGAACAAAGAAGCAAGAGAAAAAGAAGAAATTATTAATCGAATTAGTCCAAACTCGACATATTTTGTTGGGGTACATCGACTTTTGTATGCTCGAATATATACATAGTTTTAATAGCTCGTAGAAAAAATCTAACTGATTAGAAAATATTTTAAAGATTTCTGTCAACAAACCAAAATCTTACTTGTAACAAATTGTAAGTATTTAAACATGGAAAAAATTATGTTCTGGTCTGCTAATGTATAATCAGTTTTAAAATAAGATACAAGTGAACGGTTTGGATTTTCTGTGCTTATTCGATTGTTAGTGTGTCCTCTGTTGAAATTGTCTGTAAATCTTTTTATTCGTCTAGTAAATATTTGTACATTTAGGAATTTGGAATTTTTTCATTTAGGAATTTGTACATTCAGGAATCAGGATACTCCAACAATATTTTTAACTACTTTTCACATTTTTTTATCAATTACAATAATAAAAATGTTTTTTATATTGCTTGCAAAATGGCGCAGAATTTGATTTCGATGATCTGGCCATCAAAAATAAACACTACGTGTATTAAATTGAATTTTCTTTTTAAAAAAGGGCTGTGTAAAAAAAGGTGTAAGAAAAAAATAAAATAGATTTTAATGCATTGCGTAAACAATGTAAAACATATTCATCCAACAAGATAATTGGCGTAGTTCATTTATGAATGCAGTGAATTTAAATTACTTATATGAACTTTTAATGACTTAATCTATATCATTCGATGCATTGTTAGTATAGAAAAAGATACTGATACTCCTGTTTTCGAATAATAAAACAATGGAAAAGAATTATTTTAATCTGATAAAACACACATTTCCCAGAAGCTGAAAATCTCCCACTTCACGAGTAATTACTCCCGTAAAAAGTTAGAAATATTTCATTCAAAACGGAAACTTTTTTATAAGCTCGGTCCATGTTAGGGGAAACGAAAACTAAATCGGAGCGTATTTCAGCAAAATTTAATGAGAGAAGGGCAAAGGTTTCGTGGCGACAATACATGAAAGCTCTCTAAAGCTCGATCCGTTCTAATCAATTATACAGATGGGATCGCTTGAGATCAGAGGCAGGTTTGAAGGGTGATTTCGAAACAGGTAAATAAAACTTCAATAAAGTTATATTAACCAATAGCGAAAATGATCGTTTACAAACGGGTACCGATCACACAGAAAGGGATGTTTAAACTATGGAAGCTTATTTGCATATAATAATTGAACAATTTATATTCATATTATGTACACTCAATCAGTTGATCTTTTTCTTTGTCACGGTGGCTCAAGTATGATTTTTTCTCACTACATATGATAAGTGTATAATAAACATTTTAACATTTGATAACAACACAGTCCAGTTTGTTTGAAAAATAAATACATTAAAGCTGTGCTATGTTGAAGAATCCACATTGAGTGCCCTAACCATATTATAAGATCGTAGCCTGTTCCCTTATCTCGGAATTTATTAGTAAAGGTAGATGTTTACCAAAATTATATTTTGTGTAGTCAAACATTTGTTACCATGAGTCTTAAAAATGTGACACGACTAGTTAATATACAGTAGCACAGTAACGACCAAGTCAAGTTTGTGGAGAAAAGGTCTAAGATACTTGAATTTTGTGAGCATTTTATGCCTTTGGATTGTTATATTATAGTACTTAATTATATTATATATTGTGTTCTACCAGGCTTGTATCTCATACTTAACAGAAAAAAATATGGTATATATACGTAACACGTATAGCCTTTTCATAGCCCAACCGTTGTATAACTCTTCAAAAAAAAAGGTTGAGTAGCAATTAGTTACTGTAGAAACATTACAGATAAATTATATTTCTAGTCCACACTGGGAGCGAACATGATTTAGAAAAATGCAAAAGGTATGATACAGAATATCATTCGTTATGGCTAAGAAAAGTCTAATGAATATTATTGATATATTTTTTAAATAGATTTACGCAGCATGCTTACACAAAACACATTTTTATTGTATTAGAATATTTATTATACATTATATGAAACGCAGCGCTTTTTGTTAAACAAGGAGTTTGCACACGAGATTGTTATAACGTATATTATATTAAGCTCAGTGAGGAAAACAACAGTTATCCTTTACATCTTTTTAGTCGTATGTTCAAGAAATACGCATGGAAATGACGTAACTTTTAAGCTGAAAATTTTTCATTTGTCAAGTGTTTATTTTAATTTGAAAATGCTGCCATAAAGCTTTATAGGTAAAGCGAGATTTAGTAACGTTTTTTTTAACATGAAAAAAAGTATTTAACCAAAAAGCATACAAATATTATACAGTTAGATAATATCTACTGTTTTCTATAATGTTACTCCACAGAATGGGTAATTACTTAATTTGTAAAATTCTTGTAACTTTTCATTAAAAATGAATCCAGATTATTTACGCGTCTTAAACTGAATTCAATTTTAAGTGAATGCCCTAAATACTTGATTTGGTGATATTCCAAATGCGTAATAATAAGTGATTAAGATGGATGTTACACTTCAAAATTCATTTCCCTTAATTTTTTAGTGTGTTTCTTGCAGCGGTAGTCTTGTGTTGTCATATTAGAGTTGATGTGATACCGAAGGTTTTTGACTTTTTTACTTTTAATTTTTGTTTTTTTTTTACTTTTCCAAGAACAACCAAGAAGGTGGTTTTACGACGATAAGACTCCACAAATGAATTCAATGTAGCATAGAGGTGTTTTGCCTTTAATACCTTTTGAAAAAAACAGCGTAAACTACCGTTAATTTGTCTATTAAATCTCCTGTCTTGAAATTTTTTCTAAGCGTCAAAAATATTGTTATTAAAAAAACAATAGGATAAAAATATAGCTTCGAAACGTTGTCAAACTCTACGTGTTTATTTGATAGCATTCGGTGGTAAGCCGACCTCAAAGCCTCGAAACAAAAAAAGCAGGGCTGTGGAGTCGTGTAAAAAAAGACGACTCCGACTCCGAGAATTTTTTAAAATAATTCAATTTTAACTTATATATTATATATGTACTCCATCAGATCATCTTTAGTCAGCCAAGCATGAAATGTCAACACTTTAGACTTTTTTCTTTGAATACACATCATTAAATATATTTTTCAAAAAAAAATCGAGCTGCTATGATTTTTTGCGACTCCGACTCCGACTCCAACTCCGGTTTCACAGCCCTGAAAAAAAGCATCAAAACTTTTCGCTTTACGTAATATTATGTTGCATTTCAATACAATTTAAAAAAAATGTTAATTTGCTTAAAACCAAATGCATTATATTAAATTCAGTTATTTTGTTTTTCTTTGTGAATTTATTCAATTTGTCCAAAAAATATAAAAGGAATATAAAATTATTACAAAACACATTTTTCTACTGGTTTTGACCAAATAGTAATCGGTCTGTCGACAAAACACATGCAATAAAACTAGTATACAAACTTTTGTCATATTATTATAATATCATATATTAAATTAAATATTTTGATGACAATTCAAATTAAAAATTGCAAAAGAATGTAAACAAACACCGCCATTTAATGTTTTGGTAGAAAAAATAGAAAAAGAAAATACCTACATAATAATTTAGAACTCGTCGACAATCGAATTTTTAAGCAGATATGAGTTTTGATAAATGGATAATTATGATATGCTCTCTATGCAACTAATAGTAACATACCAAATGCGTACTTTTATTTATTTACTAAGGAGAATCAGATTGATGTTTCATTCCCTTAATGTTATAATTGTATATGTCATTGTATTTATAATGTATATACCCATGAGTAGTTGCAATGAAAGTTTAAGTTCGGATCCCATTTCCTGAATCCAATAAAAAAAAATTGTCTCTCACCCTCTTTTCGTTTATCACTGCAGTGTAGCGTTAGATTTCCATAATTTATTTTTCAATATCGTATTGAGACATACAAACAAATGTTAATATCACATTTTAATTAATCAAATATTTGCTGCTTGTAATATTTACTGAAATTAATCAACAAGCTCTAATGAAATTGAATTTTCAATTGTTTATGTGTACGTATTATGCAAACCAACTGTATCGCACGTCATTTCACAAGTTTTACAAATTTATATTCTGTTGAAAAATTTTAATTCAAATATTCCAGGGGTGAAGTAATTTAGATAGTATTAAAAGCAAACATGAATATATTCTTTTCTTGATGAATTTATGTTAGTATAAATAAATAACCAGGTTGCAAAAACGGTGATCTTAGACGAGTTTTTATAAGTACATAATCGTTATTGATACTTAAAATTGTTGGGTGTTGACCCGTCAAGAATTTCCAACTGTGTTATACTACTTTTATTTCACGATAAAATAATTAAGAATATAAGATTCACTTACGAAATTCACTCTGTACGAAGATTGACTCCATACCATACGGGAATAATTTAAAATGGTATTGACCAATGGTAGAGTTTCATTCATGAAGCCACTGTTCTGACGCTATAAAAATAAAACTTATAATTTGGTACATAATGTATATTGTTACAATATATACTGACATTACTCGTAATTTATTTTTGAGCGAGTTTACTTTAATATGAGAAATTTCTACTTTTGTTCACGATGTTATACCCCAAGAATAAATCCCCACCAATAAAAGCCATTAAGACCAATAACAGCTTGAATGAACTTGACGTAAAACAGGTAGGTAGGAATAAAAAAAAACCCATCGCTCAACTGTTACGAAAACGTTTAATTAAGAATTTACAATTACCAAATTTTAATCACATACAATATTTAACAAACAAAATTTTGAATTAACCCAATACACAATATCTATTATTGAACATAGCTTGCTCACACGACTTTATAAATGTTAGGAAAATTGATGTTAAACTCTGCGCGCTTTTAATTTTCGTCGAAATGGAAAAATATCAGTTCTTTCATCCGGACGAAAAACCACAAAATAAAAAAAACTGCAAGTGAATTTACAAATGAAGATCTCTGGAAGCAAGTCCAGGACCGGAAAGTGTCCCCCACACACGTTGTGTTCGGTTCGTGTCCCAAAGAGCAAGAAAGAAAAAAACAAAATCGCATCGGGTATCGAAAAACAATGTTGCCATTTAAGGCCATAAACAATAAAACAATTGATTAATATCAAATAATCAATGGATTACATGATAACAAAATTTAAACACAATTAGTTTAGATACAAATTTTAAATGTCTACCAGTTTTCATCACAAAAGTGGTAGTAGGAGTGGGTGACAATAAACCATACTGTATCAATACATTGTCCATTTTTGCCAGTCACAGTATACACGAGAGAATAAATGGATACTTTAACTATGCAATTACCTCCACCATCCACCACGGGTGTGCATATGTGTTCAACAGACGTTTCCCGTTGCATAACAAAAGGTATGCGTTATTCAGTTGTGTGTTCGGTAACGATTGACCGAAAATTTGGCGGTTGTCAATTAATTGTGTCGAAAATTTTCCAAAAACATTTCCTGAGTTTCTATTGTTGTATCTCGATTTTTTCTCCGTATGTCGCTGTAAATTAAATAAAAGCTCAGAAGTTTTCTCTATTAGCTAACAATCCAACCTGTAGGTCCGACCACTGATCGGGCTGATTATTTAAGATAAGACAATACAAAAGAATTGGATCAGCATGTGAATGTTGAACACAATATAAGTACAATAAATAAAACAAAAGAAAAATTGTTCAATAATCAACTGAACAATAATCACGCTTGCACTCATAGTGTTGCCAACCGCAGTTATTGTGCTAAACCAGCGATTTTCAACCTAGGAGGCGCGCCTCCCTGGAGGGAGTGGGATATTGCAAAGGGTGGCGCGAATAGTCCAAAATATTTATTTAACCTTTATAAAGTGTCTTTATTACTATATGAAATAAAGGATGGGGAGGCGCGAAGATATTTTTTCTTCAAAGGAAGGCGCAGTAACATAAAAGTTGGAAACCACTGTGCTAAACTATCATCTGACATTTCACACAATCTCAAAATTTCAACGTCTTGTTTTCATTTTTGCCTTCTTTCCATTAAACCTAACCTAAAGAGTTTTGTCATTTATAATTTTACTAGTCTTCACCAGTACGTTTATACACTTACCAGTTGATTTGTGTATAAACTGTGACTTATCAACATAAAAAATTACCCTAGTTACTTGAATCATCAAAAAAAACAACAGTGTATTTTACGTGGTAAGGCATCTTAATTTTGTATATGATATAATATGTTATCATTTTAATATTTGAGTAAAACCACTCTTCATACGTTGAATTATAAAATAATACAATATTTATTATGTTGATAAATGTATTTGCATATGTGTAACTATGCACCTGTAAATATTTCTTCCCATAATACAGAGTAAGAAATGTTAATAACTTTTCTTCATATATTGTATACCCAAGTGTGACATCTTTAGACTGAATGATTTATTCATTCATGAAGATTTATAAGTAGAGGGAAAATCACAATAGCACATTATACTGATGGCAGGAAAAACGTAACAGGCTTTAACACTTTGTAGACTGGACAGGAATTGCAAACAAAAATTAGTAATAAAAATGTATCTTAAAATTCGTTTTCATTCCTAAATGTATTAATTAGTTTACACCAGTGCTTCTTAATCATGCGAAAGAATCGCCCTCTTTAGCAGAAATAAATTATCTACCTTCCCCCGAAATGCCATTTATTGTCATGTAAGTCATATTAACATTTTAATAATAGCATCCCCAAATTCTGAAAAATTAAAAACGCCCACCATGGGGGCGGTACCGCCCCCGTTAAGAACCACTGGTTTACACATAAAAAAATATTTTGCTAATAAAAATAAAATTAAAGGTGTACTATGAGTTTTGGGAAATATTAAAAAATATATATGTTTATAAAGAGTGTAAAGAGTGTAACTGAATATTTCAGATTATAAAAATAACAAATATTCAATAAAAACATTTTGTGAAATTGGAAGATGGATTTTCGGGTTGGTTTGTGGTTTAAAAAATGGATTCAGATTGAAGCCCAACACTTGGATTTTGCAATCTCGGAAAATTCTCTTCTACTCTTCTAATCCTAAAATAATGGTGCATAGCTATAGCGATTAGTCAGCTACTAGTCATGTCTTACCTTATCCTTGATATTACTACACTTTTCAAAAAAAAAGTGAGGCTGAGCAACTGAGTAACAAGCAGTTCTCGTTGAAATGTTTCCGTTGAGATACCTCCATGATAGGCCATACCTATAATATATTGATTTTATCAACAAAAAAACGTATTGTAAAAAAATAAACGACTTTATAAGCAGTTCGAACATTATCCGTTAAATACTTGATTATTATATTGTGGAGCACATTGTATTTTATAATTAAAGCTTTATTGATGATTGAGTACGATGACCATTTTCTTTCAAATAAAAATTAAAACAAATAAATTATCTACTGCTACTGACGTTGTGTCGTGGTACAATATCTAAAAACACTTTTTAAGTTTGATTATTTTTGTTTATCTTTTTCGCACACTTTAATATATTTGAGCTCATATTTTTTCTCAACTTCAGTCGGCATGGGGTTAAACATATATTTCATATTCAAACGAAAAAAATGAGTTTCTCTTATAAATACCATACATTTTAAATTTTGAAAAAGGATTATAATATTTTAGCACCAAAAACCAGTTAAGATTTTAAAAAGTTGTGTTTATTAATAAATTATGTTTTTTACCTTTATGTTGATGATATAATACAACAACTATTTTTCTGTTCAAGAAAAAAATAAACACCTATTAAATAATATGATAGCCTGTTATTATAAGAATATTTTTACTTCAAATTGAAAAAGAAAAATTAAAATAGTTTTCACTTTTAATTTATGTAAGCTTTTAAATATTGGAATAATCTACGATTAAAAAATACGCTCACTATTTGTATTGTACTTTTAAAAATGAGTCCCTTGTGAACAACATAAAATTCACTTTTAATATGTTAACTGGTAAAACTTGTGAAGACTTTGTACCTACTAAAAAATAAAACTTTTTTTGTACTTATATCATATTTACAATAATCTCATCGGTTGAAAATGGTTGTGATGAGCAATGCCGGCTCTGATTTTAATATATATGTGTGGAATCAGTACAAAATAGTGTTTTTATTTTTTAATTAAATAATATACTATTGAATAGATAATATTTTTTTAGTAAAATTAAACTTAGTAAAACAATAAGCACAATCATTTGTAGATAGCAATGTTAAAAAAATATAAAAATAAACGTTTGAAATATACCTGTTAAATTTGTTCGTTGGAAGAGTGCCTATTGCTTGCAAGCTTAAGCTCACGTATGCTGAGAAAGTTTTTGCAACCGCGAAATCGTTATAAATATAAAATTCTAATACTCACCTCAGAAAATTGTCACACAAAGGCTGTGTACGTGCTTTCATAAGGTAGTTGCATGAAATGCGTTATACGAATAAACTCAAAACGAAACAAAGTAAAATGACATTACATTTATTATTTTTATCAACTCATATTAATATAATTCATTTTTCATATTTGAAAGTTATAAAAGTAAGAACTGATTTGAATATAATGCTGGGAAGACATCAGCTTAAATGGTATGATATGACGTTGGATAAATTTTGAAAATATTATTCTTAATTAGTTGTTATCAAACAACTAAACTGTAAACTATATTTATAGTGAATTATGCAACGGCTGTTTTTATTATCTGACTAACTGGCATCAGTATCAGAAGTTTTAACTCATTTATTCTTGACATTTAAGAGTTCACATTAAAAAAAGCCTTAATACAAGCATAATGTAAACAAAATAAATAAATACTCTCACTTCTATGTTTACAGAATATGAACCATGTTAGAATTTTATTTGAGAATACCAGCGAATAAAACCATTTAGAGTAAAAATGCTTTTCACGTCAAATTTGCTTGAAATTTTGAAAATTGAGAACGTGCTTTTATTTTATATTGATTTTTAAACACAACGGTATCACGTGACGCTTATCAATCTGATGTTTAACTCACGAAAAAAACTGTATATTTTACATCTAAAATTACCTAAAATTAATTTCTTAAATAGCATTTATGAAACAGTATTTATATATAATAAAATAACATTTATAGACTTGGCATTTACTTGGTAGAACTCCATTAGAGAACCATCGTCAGAACTAGTAAGTTCTGACGATGGTGAAAGCCGTTTACCCTATAATAATAGTGTACTTTATTATTTTCATATTTTATAAATATTTTCCAGACAATTTTTGGATTCGCGTTCGAACACATAAATATCGCGATGTTTCAAATGTTATTTACACCCATCACAAATAACAAAAATGATGCAATTAGCTTAATCATTGTTTTGTTCTAACCCATTTTTTACCTTGATCTTTTCGAAAAAAATGAGAGACTAGCAAGTTTTCGTAAAAGAACATAAAGAGTTTATATGCTCCACATTGAGAGTGGACATGACTTGGAAAACATTCTGTCGGTTTTACTAGAAAATAAATTATTGATAGATGCATCATTATTATAGAGGAGCTCGCCATTCATCAACGAAGGGCTGGAGCCACATTTAACTATACAAACTAGGCTTTCCAATCCAGGGATCCCGGAAATCGTCAAATTTTGTGATCCCGGGGTAAATTTATATGATTTTGGATTTGGAAGAGCTAAAAACAACCTTTCATGATGACATTTTGAGTAAATCGTCAAATCCCAGAGTTTTAAGATATAGAAATTCTTAAAAGAACTAAAAAAAACGAGTCACGCTGACATTTTCGGCAAATCAGCAAATTCCTGGGCTTTGAGATTCTGATGCCCAATCCCGAAAATCACAAAAGGGCTCCGGGATTGGATACCCTAATACGGACTGTTTAAGACACAGCTGTTCACGATTAAAACCAAATGCCATTTGTTCAACTCTTGCATTCTAACATTACTGATTTACATGAGCGAATCATGGCACCTGACGAATACTCATAAAATCGTCGCTTCGATAATAGATGCTTGCGTCTGATAATGAGGGGGAGGTGGTTTGATTTTGTGAGGAATTTGGAGATTAGAGATCGTACAAGACAGAGCCCCGTCACGTCAGTGATTATGGAGAGACATTGGAACTGACTGGGTCGAGTGCTGCAGATGTCTCCGGAAAGCCTTAATTCTGCGTGACTTTTCTTTCGACCAGTGGGCTTACGACGTTCTGAACGATTGTCGCGTACTATCCACAGGATGTACTCGGTGGAACGGAGGGATACTGGCGTGTCACGGGAGGAAGCAAAGAAATTGGTGAGAGATATGACAACATAGACGTGTCGCGTGGCGGTCATATGTTCCACGTAGGAAGCGAATATAGTTAAATTATATATAGTAGAATTATTAAAAATATCACACCTTTCTCTTAACTTTTTACAAATAAATAATTATGTATGTCTAACTTATGATTCAAACCAAACCTATTGTAATCTTTAATTGAATTGGCATAAATACATATATGTGCATATATATTTTTACACCATTGCCATGATATTATAATATTGTTTTTTTTCTTTTTTTCTATTATTTTAACGTCTTTATTTTTAAAATAATCATTATTTTAACATTCTTAGTAGCAAAAATATATTTGTAAGGGAATGAAACTTTACAAAATACTTAAATCTCACTAAGAAAGTATTAAGAGCACTCTTTTTTATTATGAATACATTTGTGTAATGTACACTGCAAACATCACTTGATTTATGGTCTGATAATTAAACAAAATCATGCGCTTACAATTTTGTTTGTTAATTTTTACGTATTTATCAAAACAAGAATTGGCTTATCTAATTATTTTTGTATTTTATAGGAAAATAGTCTCGAGTCTGAGCTTACTAGATTATTCAATTAAAATTAAAAAATTAGTATTTGAAAAAGATGTTCGAGAAATTCAACAAAATCGGCAAAATTACATTGTGTCTACGTGTATATAAATGTTATTGTAGCCAGATGCAATATTTTATATCGGCGCTAAAATTACGGAATATTCAGGTTCCAATGAATTTACTGGCTTGGCGTCAGGTGGCACCACATTTCTATGCGGCAGTTACCGAACTGCTTTGTATTCGACAATAGAAAATATTCTATTTAAACTGGAAGATTTATTTCGCGGAAGATTATTTTTACTGATACATTCAAAAATATTTGAAATACAAGAATAGTATATTGCTGTTTTAAATACATAAAAGCAACACTTTTTCAAAATAAATGGAAAGCTTTTTTTAATTAGGACGTTCAATGGAATATTTCAATAAACATAATAATATTTGTAGGCAGTGAGTTTTTTCTATTCATGAAGAAACTACAAACATTTTTAAAATATATGTACATTATATGGCAGTTATTTGATACAACGCATTCTTTTTAGCCTATAAGATAATTTACATGGTGTGAAAAATTTAATTTTTGTAATGATACTTTATCATATGCTTTGATAGTATGTACATATATATCACAATTTTTTTTTTATAAATGATACAATTCAAACTGTTTTAAATGAAAGCTTTCAATAAAATTTCAAAAGCAATACTTGTGAATAAGCAAAATATTAAATTAGCTCACTTAGAAATGAAGTAAAGTTTGTTTACTTAATTATGTAAATTTGTTGAGGAATGTAAGTAACTTTGTAAGAAATTTATTTTAGTGGACTTGTCATGAAAATTAAGTAAATTCGTTTTACCCAAAAAGTGTTTTTACTAATTGCTAATTTATTCATCTTAGATTATTCTGTTTTCAAAAAAAATATCATTACTCTTAGAATAGTATTTTTTTGACAGAACTTTTATATGGTTATGAAATAGTCTAAACGTAGTCTGCTAATTTGTAAAATGATAATTGTATATTTCTTTTCCGAAGTCAGTAACTGTCACGTAAGAATACATAAACTCTTGAGTTACTCCTAATACTCTCATTTAAAAAAAGTGTATCTTTACCAACTTCTGGCATGTTTCATACACAACATAATCAAAATTAAATAGTCCGACGAAGGTTACTTAAAACATTAGTAATTTGCTTATTACTAATAAGTTAAATCCAAGTTTGCTAGAGTAGGAAAAGATAAGGATAAAGACAGACTTAAATACATATGAGTGATTGATAACCACTTGAACTTTACGTATTCGTTTTTGGGGATAAGGTAAGAAAAAAAGGAATAAAATCATCACTGGGATCCAAAATTGTATTAAAAATTCTCTAATTACTAGGCTTAGGCAATCGTTTTAAAAAACATGATAATTATTAAACATTCAAAGTTTACTTTAGTTTTTAATTATGGATGGTAGTGGCAGTGCCGGTTTTTCTATTATTGCATTACTGCGATTTACGTTTTTATTCTTGACATTTTAATATGAGAGGGCGAATTTTCTTTTCAAAACACGACGAGTTTTTTTTATCAGATAATAATTTCATAGTGGTAGATTTTGTCTATAAAATCCACAAATCTAGTCAATTTATGGATTTTGCTACCTTTCGCAGAACATTTTTGCAGACGATATCTACGTGGGCTTATTTTATTACGGTCTACGCAGGTAAAAAAATCCTTAAAGTCTAAAATTGAAACCGCGATAAATTTAACAGAAAAAGAAAGGGAAATAAAAATAATGCCGTGATATATTTGAATCTGTAGCCGTCAATCAAATTTCATGTACCACAATGCGAATTTTTTAAGACACTTTTTTAAATTTCTGAAAACGGATGTTTTTCAAGAAAGATGACATTGATAACTTGCGGTTACATTAGGAAAGATGTTAAACATAGCTACCAGGTAATGCATATTATATTATTAATTTATTTTAAATGGTTACAGATTGGACCGATAGTCTTATTTTCTTGACAAATTTTTCTTTTTCCTTGTTCGTTTCGGAACATTTACAGATATGAATATCATCATGTTTATATCAACAATAATAACGTTGTACCTAACAATTAGCAACAACAATTAACTTTGTATATGTTAACTTTCCATCCTCCTTTTTAAGAAAAAAAAATGTGATTGATCTATCAAAAATGACTTGATATAATATTAATAAAAACACAATAATCCTTTGTACTTCATTCCACTTTATTTAATATGTCAGGACCGGTTTCGCTCATTACGAGCATCAGAATTTATTAATCTGAGATGACTTTTTAATTATATGTTAGATGTGTTAAACATTTTAATTTTGTGCTATTTTAGAATCACTTTTAATGTAATTGGTATTTTCTTTTCAATGCCAATTGTTGTTTATAACTTTTCATTTTTGTATAAATAGCACTGTTAAATTATATTTCTTATCAGTTGACGATGCTCGTAATGAGCGAAACCGGTCCTGACATATTAAATAAAGTGGAATGAAGTACAAAGGATTATTGTGTTTTTATTAATATAATGCCTTTCCACCAAGTATTGACAGTGAACACCCTAAAAGTGACTTGATATAAGGTTGAAGTTTGTCTAATATTTTTTTTTCAAATTCATTTTATAATTTTATATTTAGATTTATTATCAAAAAATATCATATTTAATGAATAAGAAAATTGTATGCAAAAAAGAAAGGTTTTTAAAATCATAAATTTAAATATATGTGCATCGAATTAAAAAATCATAAGCAATTTATCCTGAATTTTGATCATTAAAAAGAGTTAAATATTAGATATTAAAAAAATGTAATAACTGGAAAGTTTTAATGAATACTCATAATGCAATGGCAAAATGAATCTATCGATTTTATATATTTCGTATAAAATTGAATGTTCTATGAACCATCATTGTCCAACTTGGCTAAAGTAAATAATAATATAATAAAATTAACGAAAACTTAAACAATAACATTAAACTTTTATGATAAAATTACGAATATGGGTAAATGTTAACTGAGAAACGATATGTGGATTATTATCACTTTTTATTATTTGAGTTTGATGTTGCCATATTTTCTTCATTTTTGTATACTATTTTGTGGATATGAGTCTCAAATGATTAGCATCATGTCGCATTAATACAATATTTGCTGAAGTTAGCGCGAGATTCATATTGACTTTAATACATGGAATAATAATAATTTACATATTAAGCATGAAGCAAATGATATATAATTCATATTTTAGGCTACACGCCTACGCTGATTTTAATATTAATTAACGCTAGTAGGCGCATCATTTTAATATAATTATCTTATTTGCATATACATACAAATATAGGTAATGTATTTTAATAATTTGTGAATAGTTGCACATTTTCACTTTTGATGCTATTTTTATATGTAATTGTATTAACAACAAGATTCATAAAATTAACAAATAATATTAGTATTCATATTTCTATAAAGAAAAGTTGTCAAAATTAAAGTTTATTTCATATGGATAACGGTGAGAATAAATGAAAAGGGAGCTATAATAACACACATATCAACTATAGTTCTATTGCAGCAAACAATTTTAAAAAGAAAAACCTTATACTAGTTAATTTTATTACATATGATTCATAATCATTGTAATCTGGATTATTATAGTGGCTATTTAGCTGACAAAATACATTTCAGATCTGAGTAAAATGGTTTGAAGTGGAAATCAACAAATTTGATAAATAATATTCAAATTTCATATTTGATTGTATTTTTCCTGTTAAATTCATAAAAATGCACGACGCAATTTGATTTTAAAGTAATTTTCCTATAATCGACACACATCTCTCGCGATTAACTTATAAATTGCAATTATGATTGTTTCGCTTCTAAGCTCTGGTGGCTTGGCAGGCTTAATTGAAAATTACAGTGTTTGATTAATATTACAAGAAACCTCAAAAATACTTTACGATAGCTAAATCACTGAGAGTTTTAACTGATTGATTACTTTTTGTATTTGCATACCAACTGTAGTAATTTACGGTTGAAACAACAACCACTTATTATTGAAACACGCAAATCACAGCTAATATTGCAAATCAGTATCGTTAAAAACTGTTGGGTAATGAATTATGGAATGTGATATTAGAAATGGTTTGACTTTAAAAATTTGAAAAGAATTATACGTTACAATTTTTTTAAAATTAATTTGATGTTTTTAATGGCACATTTAATTGTTTTTTTAAGTAGTGGTGCGTTTTGATCAAAGGACCGAAATCTATTTTCAGGCTGCGTCTTTCCATTTGAAAACCTCCGATTAGCAGTTGTCTCAGCAGACGGATTCGGTACAGTCGTTGTTCAGCGAATACATGACGGCGGCACCATTGCTGAATTAGTTGGCAAATTGTTACGTGACAGCATTTCGTAACTAGTTGCGCAACTCATGCAGACGTCGTCCTCTTTATTTACATATATTTGCAGAGTAATCACGGGCGGTTGTTGTGCGCCACCGCAAGTAACCCACTTTTGACTGGCGCTTTATTAATTGGTTTCACTATTTACTGATCGCGTTAATACTTTCCCTCATACAATTTAACAAAGTATTTCTTTCAAGTGATATTTTAATAAGAAAATCAATCCGTTCGAGTATGAAACTTAAAAGTACCAAAGAATTAAGAAAGGGAAGTAAATTATAAAAGAAAAAAAAATGTCTCCATTCTAATTTAAATTTAGACATTTTTTTTTACAATTTAAACTTGTCACTTATACTTTTATATTATTATTAAAAAGCTGAAACCAAATTTATCCCTTGAAAACGTATTTAAAATCTTTATAGCTTTAAGTAGCGATTTCAACGAGACTTCGATACGAGGTTGTTAAGCAGTGAACTCAAAAAAAAAAATATAATATATGAGTAACACTAAAAACTTCAGTAAATCAATATTTATTTTTTAAAATACTTGAATTATACTCCTTATGACGACACAGAATTATTTGGAGAAAAGTAAGTTCTTACAACTACAACAATTTAAAAATCAGTAATTTCAAAAAAAATTCAAAAATATTAAATAATATTTTACAGAGAATTGTAAGATATGGGTTAAATGTGTTTTTGCAAGTGTCACCGTAGTAAAGTGACAAAACTTGATTTGACGACGCGATGTCAGCTTATGGCACTTCAAATACTTAATTCGTTGCTTAATTCACCGGTTTCCTTATTGAATAATGAAATACAATCCAAAAGTAGATTCTTGTTGATATTAAATCATAATTAATTGTTATACTGGTACAAAAATCTTCAAATTTTATAAAAGGGTAAGCATACAAGTAAAAAAGTCTTTTGTCCCCAATTTTAAAAGTTTTTTTTATGAATCTTAAATTTGTAATTTAGATCTTTCATAATGTTTCATCCAACGGAAGACAATATATATGTATTAGGTAAAGACACAGAAATACATGTTAATTAATCGTTTATTAAATATCATCAATCAAGTTATTAAGTCTATTCTTCTGATTTATTTTTCATCAGTTGACAATGGTGGGTTTCAACAGTTCTAATATATTGAAAAAAAAAGTGAAAGAAGTGTAGAAAGCTGTTTTTTTAATAATTTAGAATTGTAAGTTGTCACATTAAAAGTAATTACTAATGAGTTTATGTTATTAACTAATTAAGTTTCAATAAAAAAGCAATGCTGGATAGAACAGTTAGTATTATTCAAAAACTTAAAAAAAGATACTGGAATATAAAGCATTTTATAATATGCGATTTGTATATTTTCGTTTTGGGAATAACTTACAAAATAATAATTTGAAAAAATATTTCTATTGCCAAGTTGTTTTCTATTGAGAAAAAAAGAAACGCTTCGTTTCAGGAAAAAATCCAAAAGCTTTTATTTCAATAACTCAGTGAAAGCTACCAGTGCAGCGATAATCATCTTTTGTTGCAATCACCATACAGCCAGTTGCAATAACGTATTTCAGTTACGATGCACGTTGATTATCGTTAATTGATAACAAATAGTCAACATGTGGCGGCCATTATTCAAATCAAATACGAACGTAAATACTCTATTTGTATAATGGGTTTGGAATAGCTATCGGTTAAGCTTACTGCAATCGCCTGCTTCTGCGCTCCGACAAAAAGGTTGAGTAAATTGAATAAGCGAAGTATTACAAAAGCTAGATGGGAATGATGACAATTTTGGCTGACTTTAATTTATAATGGGTTTTTTATTGATGTCATAAAAGATATATTTAAAAAACAAAATATGTGTAATTATATCGCTTCTTCCGAAGAACAATGACGAAATTGACGAATGTATAGTTTTTCAGCAATCACAATTGATTTTTTTATACATATAACTTACAAATCAATCGGTATGGAATATCTTCAAAATAATGGATGTGGATTTTAATACGAAAAATTTACTCTACCACGGTGTCATTATTTTTTTAATTTACAAAAAACTAAAGAAATAAAACCCATTATAGTAAACAACCTCCCGGTTGAGTCTATGTTCCGCTATGAACTATTATAAATGTTTCAACACGAAAATTTTTAAACAACTCAATGAAAAATGACTCATCGTAATATATTTGGGAATAATTTTGGATATTGGTAATGTTTGTAATTATTTTCAGCCCTTTTTATCATAGAACTATATGCAAATTTTATGATAAAATCAAAGGTCTTTGTTTTTGAAGACCGACTAGTTCAAAGTGTTCTTCTTTGAGTTTTTCCCCAGGTCGTATATTTGTAGCTGACTTTGTAAAAATATTAATCGCTTCCTTATACAAATGGTAAAATTTTCAAATTTGTCAATTTAATATTTTCTGGCAGTTATAAGAGATTTTGATGGTTTTCGTATAGATAACTATATGTACTTATGGATGGATAAAAGTGAAATGAGTACAAATGAGCATTTTATTTTTTAAATATAATGTCTTTCCACAAATGTATTGGTAGTGATTATATTTTTCAACCCACAGTGAATGCAGCGAATACCTATTTGGTGCGTAATACATGTGTTTATGTTTCTTATTGTATTTTTATGTTAAATAAAGAAATTAAGGGTAAATATGAAGAAAAGAAATCTTTTTTACGCGAATTTGAAGAGCAAATTTTAGTTTTTCATATATCTTTGATACTTTTTTACACGATATTTTGATTTTTTCGCAACCATTTTAACAAGTTATATGAAAATATGGCTTTTTTACGCGATTTTTTTATACACGTTAATTTCTTGAACCAATATATCACGCTAAAAAAGAAAAAGTTTATTTAAAAACGCAAACGCACAAATGCTGAAATAATCAACTTCATGCATTTATTTGAAGAAAAAAAAAAATAACTACTTATAAACAAATAATAATATTATTTTTGTACATATTTAGTACGATTTAAATATAATACTTGTTAAACACTTTAAAAGTTTTAGCGAAATTCATTTCGAATATCGTTACACATCGAGTAATATATTTTTTACAAACTGATTTCTGCATTATGGTTCAAATCACCTCATATTCAAGCGCAGTTTCAACGAATGATATAGCAAAGCGATAATCTAGAAAAACCGACACTTTCAAATTTCATCAGAGTTGACACGGCTTTTGGCAGTTTCTAGCGATAGATTCCCTTTTGCGGCCATAAAATCCTTCGATATTCTTTGCTCTCAATCAGTTTGCAACAAATCCGTGTTAACTTTGGCCCGAGGCATCGGAACTTACCTCCATAGCAGTTACGTACCCAATTTTCAGGCAGTTACATAACAGTTGGAAAGAGACTCAACATTTAGGTAATGTTTCATCAGAAAAGTAGTTAAATTTAAACGAATTTTTGGGGAGTTTATTGGTTAAAAAAGGATTTTTTTATATGGTAACGTTATTTTATTATTTGCCAATCAAACAGTTTATACCAATGTATTTTACTACTTGAATGCAATGTGTATTTACTTTATTTGGGATTCTTAAATAAATAAAAAACAGTGTTTTCTTTAAAACAAGATATAATACTTAGTACAACTTTGATTGTACAATTCGATAACGGAGGGTTAAAATTTGATTTCTTATCTGGGCATAAAATTGTTTTCTCTAACTTAAAAATATTTGTTAAAATTAATGTTATTATAGACAGCTAAATTTAATAATGGCGATTCTTTGGCAAAAATATGTATTACTTTGTTTGAATGCTTGAATTTTGCCCAACGTTAAATTAATACATCTCATAATGATTTTTCTTCATATGTCATATCAAGAAATTATTCTTGACTTAATCATTGCTCGTTTCATATAAAGGAAAAATGCCAGCCAGTTTGTGTGAAAATGTTTTATGACAATTGACTATTATTATATATTTCACACCCCGATTTTGAGTATGTTGACTTCTTATTGATCGATTTTATTATGCATATTAAGCAAGGACTGCTTTTTAATCTGTCACAAAAACTCATTTTTATGAAAGGGTTAGTACACATTGTATTTCTCTCTACAAAATATTGATATTTTTGACTATTATAATATAATGTACATATATGCATAGAAAATATATATTTAGTCAGATTTCTATTTAATATAAGATAATTAAAATAACGAAGTATTTTAGCTCTACAAATATATTTTTTTTAAATTTGATAGCTATTTCGGCGTATGCCCTCGTCAGAACTAAAAAAAATATATTGGTAGAACTAAAATACTGTGTTTTTGTCTGACCTTATAACAATGGAGTTCTACCAAGCAAATGCCAATTAAATCAAGTAATATTATTATTTAGGTTATAAAAATTTACGAGATTTAAAAATAGTTTTCAATGTCATATGGTCGCCTGCCACTGCATTTCACATTGTAGATGTGTACATATGATCCGGGCAGATGTTACACTAGACACTTACTGTTCAACTATGTGAGAAGAATACTAAAGATCATCTTCCGTGGTCCAGCTTACAGTGCCAAGAAACCAATGGCAGGAAGTAACACATGTTTGTGTCCAAATAGTTGGAAAATGATTTCAGTTTGTGGTGTTCTTGTCGTTGGACAAAATATAAACAAACTTTGAAATATATTTTTTTTAAACCTGTTTACCTTTTTCGTTGATTGACAAAGACTGTATAAATGTGTAATATGTTAAATTTATCGACAAGTAAGTTGAAGTATTTAAATGGCGAGATAGTAATTTAATTTAATATTTTATGTTTTTTGTGTTTAATTCGTTTAAGTCGGTTTAATTAGGTTCATTAAATACTTTTGACTCTAGTCAAATTTATAAATGTGGACTTTGGTTTCAAGTATTGTAGAACAAGACATATTTTCCAATTGGTTAAATTTTAAACATTTAATGAAAATGATTTCATAGCGTTAAATTTAATTAAATAATCTATACTTATACTTTTAAGCAAATCGTATAATATAATTTGCCAACTATTTTCTCTTTTCTACTTGCTATTTAACTAATGGAAAATGCGATGGTAAATTTTTAAAAAATATGTGGATCTTTTTCATTTTCTTTACTATCTTTTGTTTTCACTTAATATTGTCATTTTTTATAATGTCTAGAATTGAACCATTTTATAAATTCAGTACCTACTGAATTTATAAAATGGTTCAATATAATAGAAATATTACTATTGGCAAAATAGCAATCATTTATTCTATTTCGACATTGTAGAACAATATGCCTAAATGGTGTAATCATTATAAAAATGATCATGATTTTAAGCAATTTAACGAAATATTTTTATTTTTTTAAATCCGTATGAACTAAGAAAAATTTCAGAAGAAAATAAAGTCTTTTTGAAATATTGTAAGTCATTTTACTCTATTTCACATTCCTAATTTTTTAGTCGCCGAAACAGAAAAAAATAATTTTAACAGACAAAAAAGAGCCAAAATAATATTTTTTCCGTTTATTTCTGCGACAAATCGATTTTATACGATTTTAACTCTTATATAGCCAACCTTCCTTATAGCACCCACCCTCGGCAGAGTCGTCGCATGTGCGGCAGGTGCAATTTACAGTCCTAGCGAGACGCCTGACTCACCTACCAAAAGGCCGTCTTCCATTTCTGACTGTAGAAAAATGAAAGAACACAACGATGTTTAACTTTGATTGTTGCAAAATGTTTTTCTTCGCGCTTTTTGGCCTGCTTTCTTTTGTACATCAGTGGAAAAACAACGCGGTTAAATTTAGATTTATATAACTATTTACGAAAACGGAGGTTGAGCGATTAGGTAATTACTAACAATGTAAACAAACATATTTACAAGAATATAATTTGAATGACTCTTCTTTAAAAACATCTAAAACTAAGCTAGTCATTTTTTTGCGCAAAATGGTTTAAATCAAATGTTAAATTGTATTAAAATAACGGGATTTTAATGAATAATAGCATTTTAATGAAACGCATATAGCATTTTTAAAATTTCTAACACGAAACAAAAAACGAAAAGTGTGGTACTTGTAACAAGAAAATCGAATGGTCAAATCTCTTGAGTATCGTATCTCAGCGATGAAAATAAATACATTCATACACTATGTCGAGTTTTTCTAGTGTTGCTACAAAACCTTATTTATGGATAGTTTTATTTTATTGGTATTGATTTATAGTTGAAAATGGTACTTTTCCATCGAATTTTATTTGTCAATCAGTAATGTAGAACGTATTCAAAACACGACTTATATTATTTGTAAGACTAGTAAAAAATCCTAAGACCCTTTAAAAAGCCACTTTTATTTGAACGTTACATATTTAAATAAGTAAAAGGTAGCATGTTTTCAAGCATTAAAAAAACCAAAAAGATTTTAAATGCAGCTTTCATTTTAATATAAGTAAAATATTAAACCTTAAATATTTTAGTTTGAAAAATCTTTGGTTGGTAGATAATTCTAACAATTTTCAGTGATTCTTACGAATATTTTCACACGAATTATATTATATCAAAAAACTTTATGGTAAAAAATATAAATAGAATACAAAAAAAATATGTGTTTCCTATGTTTCTTCCATTAGATAAAACCAAGTAATACAAATAAGAAATATCTTCAAGGGAAATGAATTATTATAAATAATAACAATTTATGTATAATGCGATTCATTTAAATTTATTGATCAAAATAATACGTATTTAAACAAAAAAGTAGTGTCATTTATTTCGAAAACAAATATAATTACAGAGACAGAAAGAATAAATAATATTTTTTAATGCAATGCCATCTTACATCAGCAATATGCAAATAAGTATATATGTATATGTTTTTTAGTAAATATAGTTATTATTAATATTTTACATTAAAATATTAATACATTTTACCAAATAATACCTAAAATCAATGCAAAGAAAATAATTATTCTAAAAAAGTTATAGGTGTATTTATCTTTTATATTAACCGTTACGTATACAAAAATAAAAATGCTTTGAACGGTCATCTATAAAACTAAACGGTCAATGTACTAAATTATTGAACATTTCAGAAACAAAACTGACATTATACAAATTTTCAACAAAATATTATATATTTTTTCAAATAAAATAGATTTTCACAGTGGAAATTTAAAATTTCTCGACCATAATCTGTTTTATACTATAGATACAATTAGTTATTGTCAATGGAATATTTTTTATAATGTATTGTTATATTTTATTGAATTATTTTATATTATCTAAGAATTCAAACAAGCATATAAAATAAAATATAATATTCATAATAATCAATTTGAATGAACATATCTTATGTAAATTAAAAAAAGTAATTAATGAATAAATGATGATATAAAAACCATTTTAAATGAAAATATAAATTTAAATCCATATTAACAACAAAATAAGATTTACATAAAACAGATTTCTCTTTTTTATAAATTTGATGTTCAAATAATTTTAATGGTTTATTTGTTTAAGAAAATATAGTATTAAAAATATGATTTAAATGGAAGATACCAATTTAACCCAGTGGTAAAGCTTAGGCTAATGTTAACAAATATTTTTACTTTTATAACAACAAAAATATATTTGATTTAAATGAATGTAACCTTTTCAGTGATATTTTATCAATGAATTAACAGTAAAACGATATTTTTGTTTATTATAATGTACTATTTAAATAATATGCTTTGATATTAATTTGATATTAAGATATTGACAATAAATGCTTTTAACAGCCTGAAATAATAAGTTCTGTTTTTTTTAAATAAAATAGGCGGAATATGTATACAATATTATTGTTTCATTATATCATAATATTAAGACATGTTTATAAAGTTGTTTTGAAATATTAGATTATTTTATAATAAATATCGTTATAAATAACAGTTTTAAAACAAGACTATTTATTTAATTTTTATATTCTTGAATGATTATTAAAATATTTACGCAAAACTTTTTGAAAATCGCCGAACCAGGGACGAGTTGTCCGTTGAAAAATTGTCCGTTAACCAAAAAGTGCGCATTTCAAAAGCGCTACGGAAACTTAAAGTCGTAAGCTATCGCTCGCTTTGGTATCGTAAAGCTATAAACACACCATTTTCCTCACCCTTCGTGTGTGTTTTTCTTATGTACATAAGGGTAGAGACTTCAATATTAACTGCTATTGCCAAGCTATGATGTTTTATGTATCGACCTCACTACAGAGTACCGCTTGTTACTTGTGAACTGTTTTCAAGATAAGAATATTTACATCATGCCATCGAAATGATATGATAGTGCGATAAAATTTAATGTCGATATTTGGAAAGGCTGAATATCAATACGGTGTAAAATTAAACACAGCAAAGTAAATAACGCTTAGTGTTTACTATTATAAATAAATTATTGCTTTTCATCGATTGGATTGACGTCTCTTTTACTAAAGTCTGAATCATAAAAATATTTTTACGACTTTAGCGTATGTACAAATTGATTTCGTTAGTATACTTTAACACACGCCTTAATATGTTTGTAAACCTCGGCTTTATTAGGTTTAGGTTATATTATATATATATTGCTTAAAACTAACAACTTACAGATAAAGAGCACAAATTAAATCTTCTAATCAATTTTAATCAGTTCAACTTTATATTTATCATTATTATAGAAAATTCGATTAATATCGTATTTATTTGTCAAAAGCTATCGATAATTGTAATGAATGTAGTTTATTTAGTTAAATTAATTGGATAATAATTGAAATAGAATTTATGTTTTATGTGAAAAACAATATTATACAATGGATTATGTTTTCAATACAGTTTTTGAAGTTATTCAGATATTTGATTCTCAGTTCTAAAGTATAAAAAATATATAAAAAAAATAGTTTGGTGTGACGAAATTCTAAGAATAGATATATCTACCGGTTTCAAAATGTAACAAGTTTGAATCTTTAGTTATTTTAGAGCAAATGTCGTTAGTATTCTTTTGATCCAAAATGTTACAACTACGCAAATCTTGTAAAAATCGCTGACAACTTCTTTTATAAATACTTGAAATCAAATTATGTTTATATTATTATAAATATATATTTTTTAAATAATTCTACTCTTTGAGTTTAACAAAAAATAAATGCTTAATAGAATATTCAACCTGACCAAATTTCATAATATTTCGAAATTATTTGAGTTGTTAAACTTTGAAATCAAGATATCGAATTGAATCTTTTGATTCAGCCTGCTTAATAGTATTATTCTGAATTCTGATTCAAGTACATCTTAGGTATTGCAAATAATTATAAATATACATTATTTGTTCAAATTTATTCTTTAAAATACATTATGTGTAACAGTTGGACTTATCATTGTATTGATTCAATCCACAAATATCTATGACTTCAATACATGGTAAAATAGACTCGCGCTTCTCCAAGAAAGTAAGAAGTGCGTAATTTTATGACGTCTGCTGGCAACTTAATCAAGTGTTCTTAACTCAAGTGTACTTAAATAAATAAAAAATATGTTTTATAGAATACTGATGATCAAAAAGACAAACCGACACATCGATGAACGAGTTCCATAGAACGATAAGTCAAAAATTTGATGTTTTGAGTTATGTTACTCATTATATTTGACTACATCGCTTCACAAAAATATAACTAGAAAAAAATACTAGTTTTCTTTAGGTAGGCAGATATTGGCGAATATAAATGAAAAAATCATCATTAGATCATTTTATGGTTTTGTCAACATTGTAATGAATTTTATTTGAATTGCGATAAATGACTATACTATATATTAAAAAGATTAGAAAAGTAACAATTATAACTTTTATGCCAATCAATTTAGAGGACATATTTAATAAATCAGTGTGTACATACTTAAAATATGAAAAATATGACTTTAACTTTTTTATTAACAATATCAATTTTTAAAACCAGTCTGATTGAATTTTAATTGCAAATCATTGTCCTAAAATTATTTTTTAATATAAAGTCAAGCAATGTAATATTTATGACTTGTTTTGCAAACGCAAAAAATGCAAAAAATAGCTGACTCTAGCTGAAAACAATAAGTATTATAATTAGAATCTTTAAAACTAGGGGGCCACAATAAATTAAGCACAATGTTGCTCAATATTATTTTACGTTCCATTTTTGTCAAGATATTTAGATAAGTTACAAATTTATTTGTTATGATTAAATGCACCTGAAGATATACTAGGTTTTAAGTTGTTTTATTTTGTTTTAATAAAGGACAAAACATTATAAATTAACACATATCCATACCAAATGGAAATGTTGATTTTACTTATCACAGTTTTTATAGCCAAAATCACTCATGCGACTTGAAACACATAATAGCAATATATACCTTTATTTGGTCCTTATTTGACTGTCTATAAGCATACTTTTACATATCGAATACGAAAAATTGGTACCTATGCTGCCAATATTAATAATACTATTTATTTCGTAAAACAAATAGCAGCAATTCAACTGTCAAAATCATATTTAACTCTTCATATTTCTCTCACTTCACTACTAACAATGGTAAACATGTCAATTTATTTTAATAATCACGATTCTATTGATTGAAAAAAGCGTAAAAACACACAACACAATATTATGATGAGGGCTAAATTACACTGAACACCCACTAAAGCTGTGTTATTAACGTCATTTTTAAGCCCGATTTCATGTTTATTATTATGTTTTCCTTTTCCAGTTGAAGACGGCGAATTGAGAGACGCAGAATCTTTTCCGATCGATTTCGACGATTGCTGATTCTGTCGCGGTCTTCCGCTGATAACGCTGTTTTTCTCGTCATCATCAATCCCTTCATCATCATTCTCGGCAGAACCAAATTGATTATTTGGACCTCCGTCTAAATCTATCAGGTCTTCATCTTCGTTATCTTCAAACCGGGATACGGGAGCCTTGCGAGTCGGTCCAGGAATTTCTAAGATCAAATTAAATTAAATTTGTAATTAACACGCATAAAATACAGTTATACACAAAATTTTAGAAATAACAAGCAATTTATGTCATAAAATGATTATAAATTTCACTTGCCATAAAGTCTGATGTTACTTTCCACTTCACCGAGAGAGTTTTTGGCAACACAACGATAACCCCCTGCATCGCCGGTCTGTAATCGGAGAATAGTCAACGTCATCTTTGTCTCGAACAATGACCTTACAACCATGCTTACCACATACTTGTAAGAGTTTATAACCATTTCGTCTGTGGAAAAACAACATATGTATTAATATTTTTAAAAATACACAATATTAGGTAAAATTATAAAGTTTTTTAGTTGCGTAAAAGAATTTGTATTTTTAAAAGGTTTGAGCAGGATATTTTAATATTATACACAGTTCACCGAATTATTTTTTCATATCATCTATGAAAACGGACGAAATTTTATCTGTCCCACTCGTTTTTCTTAAGCTAATATTTTTTATTCACTGTCAGAATAAAGCATAATAAACATTTTCTATACAAACTAATAAAATTCAAACCATTATATTTTATACTACGGTTCAATATGACTAATTTAAAAAAAGGTTTTCCTTTCCTTATTGACAGTTTTTTGTTCAGTAAAAAAAAATCGGCTTACTTTGTTAAAAAATACTTACTCGCAATATACGATGAGTATACAATAAATATGTTATATGGAAAATCATGTTATTATTTAGGTTTTTTATTGAAGATTTCAACTATGAAAAATTCTTTATTGGGTTAAAAAAATCTTTGGAAATAATAAAAAAAACTGTATGTTATATACATCTTCGATAAAGATATTTTAACCCAAATCCATCATACGCGTACAACGTTGATAAAGAAAACATTCTTCATCTTCGATTTTCTATACATCTATTACTGTTTCGGAACAGTCGCAACAACTATAATTCGATATTGTGCTATTTCAATGAGTTTGAAAGCATAAAATATGAACCCTCGTTCAAGCGAGCAATCTGTTTATGCATGATACATTACATGTAGTATTTTATTAAGAAAATCTCCTTTGACGGGCGGATGATTTATAATGTAAATAGTGTTTCCCATTTTCCATTCTGTGTTTTATACCCGCTTTGCATTTGCTTGCGGTAATAACTTCAGATATTTTTATTTTTCCGCCAGCGTGATGTTTGTATTTCAAAGAAAATATAGAGTAAAAGCATCGTTCCATAAATAGCATTAAAGCTTAGATGAGCACATACTGTTTGATACAAACTTTGCACAATATTTGTTAGATTTAAGCGACTGTTTAGTCTTTGTGATAGGAAACAGAAATAATAATGTTACATTTCCCTTAGGGTTTTAATCTGTTTATGGCGGTTCATTCAAAATAACTAAATTTGGTTATTAATTATAATAATAAAATATCGTTCTAAGTTTTCCTTGACACAGACACTGAGATAAAAAAATACTGAATTTTTTATAATAGTTCCGCTGGAATAATGATATTAAGATGATAGCTATTTCGACATCTTAAAAATAGTTCTAGCGATGGTGTGATGTTAAAATCGCTATCAACTTTAAAACATGTATTTTGTTAAACTAGTTCCATTCTAGATACAAGTTTTAATTTTGAGGTGTTCACTGTCAGTTCTTGGAATTTTAGGCATTGATTTTTAAAAATAAAACACTTTTTGAATAAATTCCACAAACGTAACAGCTTTTTTTTTATGACGAACATTTTATTATCAGTTAAATATGTTTTTCACGAGCGAAACCAGTCCTGATCATATGAAATAAAAGTGGAAATTAGTACAAAAAAGAATATTTTTTTTACAAAACGAGTGTTTGCGCAACGATATTCAAACTCAATTATTTATTTATAATCAACAAATTATTTAGGTCTTCAAAACAACGAAACGATGTTAGGTTTTTTATTTTATTATTTTGAGATTGAAAAGTTGTGAAACATTTAATTCAACAAGTATTATGTAAATCACTTTTTCGGCATCAGGCCATCATTAAGCTAAATAAAGCTATTTAGAATGTCAGAGGTAGAAGTAAGCTTGAGCGCCAATATAAAAATTAGCTGACTTCGTGGATGTATACAGAATAAGAAGACTCGAAAGCAATATAAAAATGCTTTGGCAATATTTGGTAAATATCAATCATGGAAGTGATTAAATCTAGCCCTAAATGTTGACATCGAGGAAAAAATATGCTTGCAGTTAATTTAATCCCATGGAATATGCGTGAAAATTGTGATAGTTTTAATGCTTTTACTTGTGATCACATAGAGATTCATATAAATACTATATAAGTTTCCTGAAATCAATCTGTTCTTAAGTATTCATTGTTTTAGATTCCGGGTAAATTTCAAGCTTACTAAATTTCCATAAGCATGGTGTTTTTGTACTACTTGTAATTAATTCCCCGTGAACAGTGCATTAGAATTAATAATTTTGCACCAAGTTCATTTTGCCTGCAGCAAAGTTCCAACCTTTGCATAGCGTAATATATTTACCAGTAGTAAGATAACATATGCGATAAGCTCGAGCGAAGAGAACTTTACAATTCGCAGTGTGGTTGTATGAAATTTTAATTGAATATAATTTTTGGATTATCTTAAAAATACGTATTTCGATCGAATTTAACGCTTTTATAATATGTTCAATAATATGTTTTTTAATATCGTTTTTTACTTCAATCTATCATGTGATCGAAAGTCGAATGCTTTAGACATTGATTATATTCGTTTTCTTGTCGGAAGTTTGTAATTCTGGAATATGTTTCTAGTAGAAATCTTTCTTCACATATTGATTTTTAAATTGATTTATGTTCTTGTGTTCAAATGCACACATGCATGTGATGCTTCAATTCTTTCCCTTTCATCTCTTATCGTAAAAGATTGTAGATAGTTGATCCCTTATTAAGTGTTATCATTATATATTTAATTTAACCAAAATAAAGAAGAAGAGAAGAGAAGTGACTAAATAAAAAAAGTCTAACTAATAAGTAACTTCTGTTTATTTTCTGAAACAAGCCATATAAGTACTCCATGAGCTCAATATTGAAAGTCGACATACAGCAAAAATATTGAAATATTATTTGTCACCACATTCAACGATGGATACATAAATGTGTGTACACTTTTTTCATACGCTTAGGCTGCTTATATAAATTCTTATTTATTTTTAAAATTACAATTATGGACAAATGAACAGTAAACTTCAAAACTAGTATATTTATAGATATAGGTGTACTCTAATAAACAAATCAAACACAAACACATTTTTACAGTCGTAATCAAATAAAAACATTTAGAATTATAAAATTACTTTTTTAAGACGGCATTTAAAACCATCTTACACAATTATTTCCGTGACATAAATAAAGTTAAAAATTCAAGCAAAAGAATAAAGATACTTTGAGTAATACCACAACATATTCACTCAACTACCTGAAACACAATCCAGGCAATGAAAACTTCTGAATTAATATGTATGACAAAAGTTTGACGATTCAATTGAGCCATTAAGACTGATGCCACGGGTATCCGTCGTAAGTTCCCGTAAGAAAGAACAAGGTTTATATCAGATGTTGACAACAATATAGGGAAAAATAAAAGCTAAGGTTTACGTTTTGAAATCATATGCCAGGATTTAAAATCAAACGAAAGTTAAATTTTAGAAACGGGATACGTCGAATGATCACAAAAAAGAGAAACATTAAAATCCACTCGTATTTTTTCTTAATTATTTATATATTATTAAATGCTTTGCATACATTGCATACAAACATTAAAACATTTTATTAAATTAAACTTACATAAATTGTATCTTTTACTAATGTGAATGTAGTGTTTATAATTTTAAACAGAAAGCAAACTTATTAAACAAAATTATAACTAAAGTAATACTGCTTGTTAATGATAAACTATTTATTATAGTTTTTTGTCAAAACTAGTTCTACAGCTTTACAAATTATATAATATTTGACAAGATTAATATTATAACAGATTAGCTGTAAGCCAGTTTTCCCCAACGGGAGGATCTTTTTTTGCATCACTAATTTACTGGCTTGAACAATGAAACATAGTTATTTAATAACCAAAGTTTCTACACTCACTTAATTTACTAAATGGATTTTTTTCAGAAATTTCCAAATAATAAAAAATCAGATTTATAAATAATATTGTTCAAAATCTGCCGATTTCCATTAATTTTCATAAATAATCGATAAAGCAATCTGACAAATATGGAAAATACTATAACTTTAATCTAACAGTGTGAAGCCTAGCTCTTATAAGACTTTATTAAAAACTATATGTTGAGTCTTCGCCCTACATTATTTTTTCCCTGTTATGATCTTTAAATCGCCTATATTTTTAGAGAATTTTTACACCTCACTCTTGAGCAGCTACATACAATTTGCCACGAGTGAACACCCGTTGTGGAAGAAAAATACCAACTGTTTAAAACGTTTGACCCTGTGACTTATTAATATATTATTATTGTCATCCCATAAGCCAACTTAACCGGGAACTGTCGCCTACGAATATTAAAAAAAATCAGTAACATCCGACGACGTATTCAAAGTGACCCTAGACAAAAAATCAAAAGTACCCAACGCTTATACAAAAAGTATAAAAAATGTTTTGGGATCGGGATTAAAACCCGCGACTTTTGCGAACGTGACGCGTTATAACACATATTCTTTCAAAAATAAGTAGTGTTGGTAATCAAAATTTACGTTAAATCCTAATTTAATAAAAGTAAATCAATACTCAAAGGGTAAAAAGATAATCATCCCATAACCAAAAATAAATGTTTTATATAATTATTTGTAGTAAAAACAGTCAAAATTTATAACAATAAATCAACACTCATATGATTAATGTCTTAAATTTCCTCACACAGCCATAGGAAAAATATCACGAAAAAGTAAAAATGACACTCGACAAAGTATAAATTATCTCAAAATTTTCGAAAAAGAATGTTTAAATAAAAAAACAACTCGCTACTCAAAGGGCTAATTTATTAAATTTCTACACACAGTCACTAAAAAAATATCCTTATATGTAATTAAAATCGTGATGATATTATTTTCTGTTCATTTAGTTATAGTATTGCGTTGTCAAATAGTTCATTATTATAGTAATATAATATTATAATTATAGGCGTTGATAGAATCATTTGAGAAGAAAATATGTCTATGTTGAAACGTTTTTCAGATCTGTATGAGTCAGTTTTATGTGTTGGCTCTTTACTCTAATAAAACTAAACAAAATATTTTCTCGAAACCATCAACATTCAATACTTGTATGTCAAAATAGTCAAAAAATATTCCAAAAACAAATTAAAATATAATGAATGCTGATGTCTACACAGAGAATTTCTTTATGTAATTTTTTAGAGCAAGATGATAGCAGATTAAATGGTGAATAATTAGGAATTTGGTTTTGTAATTGTGGTTTACTCAAAGCAAAAACAGCTATTTTATATTTATGTAAACCAAAAACCATAAAATTACGTCCAAAATATAAAAAATTTGGTTTACCTTATGATGTTTGAATAAAAATGAGCTTATTTTTTATGATGTTTTAGTTGTTATTTTTTCGATAACGATCATTTGACAATATGAATCGAAATAACTATATAAAAGTTATTTTACGTCATTTTATAATGGCAGAGTTACAATGGACATGATTTTAAAAAAGTGTGGATAAGTTTTTTTTAGATTTGATAAGACTAAAAGGTTCAAATTCAGACGCTTTGTATGGTTCTTGAGCAATTGATAAATGTTTAAGTAAGAACAGTTCAAACACTGTGTCTCGCTTGAATATAATACAGTTTTAATTTTGAGCATCTTTGTTAATGGATAAGAATGCAACAAACGTTTTAAAGTTTATGTTATTCATACATTCAATTCAGTTTTATAATAGTGAAATAAAGTAATCTTTATTAAACATATTAATGGTATGATAGTTTACAAATGACTTTTTATACCTTGCACATTCTCAACCTCAAAAGAATAGTAATTTTAGATGTTTAAAAAAAGTTCAACTGTTTTAAAATGTGATAATAAAAACCATATTTTATCTAACTTAGCCTAACTGTATTTTTTATTTTATTTCAAAATAGTTTTTCAATAAAATCAATCGTTAGATTTTGCATTCGATATTTCAAAGTAACAATAAAACGCGCTCAAATTCAAATATTTTTATAATTAAAATTTAAATACCTAGCGTAGATTTATTCAACCGAGTTTTGATGCTCTTTACATATAACGATACGCCCATTCAACTTCGATACATTCGGATTCGAGACAAAGGGCCAAAAGCAAACTTGGCTTAATATTCCATATTGTGTGTAATAACAGGGCTGAACAATAACAACCTTGTGCAAACTGAATTACCTTCCGCTAGCAGCAATAACAGTAAAGTTAATGATTTTACTAAATAATGATCGCCGAAAGGGGATCTGCTGGATCAAATGATTTTATACAATAACGATGTCAAGGTACAATGAAAATTGGCGGTTGATATTTTCAGTCATTATTCTGAAATTCTTGGTTATCTAAAAATACTCTGTCATTTTACTTAGCATGTGAAACATAATATTTTACCACAGACATCTCAAAATAAAAAAAAGTCTTTGGATCGGTTAAACATTATAGCGTTTATTTGAACAATCTAAAGCAATTTACTCCGTCGGAGAGAAAATATTTAAAACAAATTACAGTTTTTGAGAAAGTGATAATTTATTGTTTGATGAATAAAATACCCACTTGAATAACTTATGAAATATGTTTAGGATGTGTTAAAGTTAACATACAATTATATATCACTTATTGTGACACACTTAGTAACATGAAATGTGAAGTAACGAAATTTTCAATTTTGTATTTCAAATAAATTTCAACAAAAGTATTCACTTTATTATTCATTCAAACAATGTTGGCTCTATGTGAAGAGTCAATACGCTTCATACAGAGAGACGATGTGGTAAAAAAATGATTATTATTAAAATAAAAAAATGAAATTATTAAATAATATAATATAGTGATCGAGCTACAAAAGCTATACTCCTTTGTTACAATTTATTGTGCATAGTTCAATTAAATATATGCTATATTCGAAATAATAAACAATATTTTCATTATTTAATTTAAAAAAAAGTAATGAACGAGCATATTTGAAAATATTTAATGTCGTTTTTTTAACTCTGTGCCTCTTGCTGAAAATGTATTCAATAGTTGGTAAATAATAGTGGGGATGTTCTCTTACTGTTTTCATTATTGAACCAATAGCCCACACCATATCGCTGTATATCTGTCTGATAACAATGTAATTCTTCGAATGTTTGCGCTAAAGTAATACACCTAATATCAATTGTCAATTTGCTCAATAATTCCGGGTGAATTTAAGTGTATTAAATAAGTTTCCGGCAAGGACATTATGTTATTTAGATCAATTAAATGTTGAATAATATATAGTCTTCCTCAAAATTGTTTTGTGATACTAAATTACATTTATCCGTTGTGTGCTTTTTGTTTAGTTTTAAAAATAGTCTATTGATTTAAGTCGATACATGTTTATATTGAAAAAGTCTTACTTGAGTCTCTTAACCAATAATTGATACTCTTTGGAGATGCTTCAACGTAGCATTCGAGAATGACATCTGTACCAAGTGGCGCCCCAACGAGTTGGTTTGGAACTTGAATCACTGGATGAACTGCAAAAGTATTTTTATATTTAATCACCGCATAAATAATATATATTATTGAGACTAAGTTTTATTAGACGTTACAAAAAATCTTATCAAAGAAAATAAACAATTGATACAAATATTTCATTGATTCATATAAATAATAATAAAACCATTACAATTATAAACAAAAAAGCAGACTATTATTAAATTAATATTTAATAAATTAAAATACAAATACAGTTAAAATTACGTTTATTTAGTATGGTCATTTTATCTCAAATTATGAAAATGTATCTACTATTATTATGTAACTGTTTACCATCTTTAATTAATACTTTTTTACCTGTGTAATAAAAAAAATAGTTTATTATCAAAGCATAAAATACTCACAGTGTACGTTGACCATAATCCTCTTACTGACAGACGGCGGAACTCCATTGCTAGCGATACACAAATAAGCTCCCATCTCCGACCTCGTAACTTTACTCAGCTTTAGCACTTCGCCTTGGTATGTGGTTACTGGATAAAAAAATCGTAATAAATAATATTTATTTTGTATTTTCATTAAAAAACTATTTAAAAAGTCATAAACTGAAATAAGATAACATATTGAAATTGAAAATGTATTATATTTTGTAGAGCAGCAGTTAGCAAAGTGTGGTTCGCGAGAAAATTTTGGTGGTCTGCAGAGAAATCTGACACTATTTCAATTTTCTAATCCTTCTGATAAACATTCTAATTCAATTATCCACAAGATATTTATGCGAAAAGGCCTTTTCATATGTCACAGCAATCAAAACACGGTATCGATTTTGGCTTGATATACATTCAGTTCTCCGTCTTGTAGTTACATCATTGGAACCAAATATAAATTTTACCTTTTCAATTATCCAGGAACATTCATCACATTAAAAATTAATAAAGCTTTTATAATTTAATTATTAGTTTTGTTTTATGAACTAGGTGCATTTTTAGACGCATTTGATCACTTTTATTACAATATATAATATCTAACACAAAAGTCCAGTTAGTGGTCCGCTGGATAAAAATTGTGAATTTAGTGGTCCGTGAGCCCAAAAAGTTTGCCGAACGCTGGTGTAGAGCACATACATGGAGACAGTTACCATAGAGTTGTACGCAATAATTTCTTAATAAAAGTAATATAATGAGAAATTTGAATCGTTCAAATTATGTACATTCACACAAATTTTGTCACTAGCGACCCGGGTTTTGCCTTTCGGCATCTTCAGGCGTTCAAGTACGCGGATGAACTTGAACTTTAGTGACAAAATTTGTGTGAATGTACATAATTTGAATGATTCAAATATAATATTGAAATTTCACCAAGCACCTTCAGTCGAAATTTTAAATTAATATAATGAGATTATTTTTTTACAAACGAAATCATCAAATGTTACTTGGCCGTTATATTTCAAACACCAAGGTTTTTATTAATTGATAAAATCTGAGGTAGAAATATAAAATCGTTATACTTAGGGATGAAAAAATATTTAAAAATCAGTCGACACGAAATTACTTTTTGCATTCGCAATCGTAAAAAAATACATTTTATCACATGTCTGCTTAGAGAAATTTATTTTATAAAATTTATAAATACAAATAAAATGTCGGTATACCTTTAGATTTAAGCCCTGCTGGCTCTTTAATAATAATATCGTTGCCATCTTCACGTCGCCAGACTACCCGTGGTTCTGGGGAGCCACGAGCTCTACAAGCCAAACGCGAAGATCCACCTTCTGGTATCATTAAATCTCCAGAGGTATCTTCAGTTATAAAATCTGGCGGAATTACAACTTCCAGTGTCCCCATCTATTTAAAATTTACACAACAGTTTATTTATTTGGGAAACTATGGATATTTAAATTAAATATGACGGTCAACAGCGAGTGTTGTCTGTAATATGAAATATTAAATTAAATCGATTATGAATCATATTATATATTTTATTTTACAGTTATTTCGATTGTAACCCATAAATTTACAATAGAGAAAACATGAGTAGTAATTTTGTGACTCTTGAAGTAAATATTTAATTTTCTATGTTTACATGAATGTGAATACTATACAATCGTTTAATGATCGTTTTCGATAAAATGTAGAACAATATGATGCTTTGTTTGCGCGTTAAACGATACTGTACTTTAATGGTAAATACCACTTATTTGTTTTCCTTTGTGTACAGTAGTATTATTAGGAATACTTCTTATAACTTTCATACTGTTTGTCATGCTATTTAAATGCGTCCGTTTATATTACATTGAACTGTGTAAATTTTGTTTATTTTTTCAGCTTTAAAAGTCATAGCGACAAGCATGTTTTTTTAAATTTTGTAAAAATGAATCCGAAATATTTCAAGGCTTTGGGCGTAGAGTATGTAAAAGGAAGTGTATTGTCGTCATAAAGGAAAAACATGGACTCTTTTATGCCGGAAGTTATAACAAGAGTTCCTGCTGTGACAGGAACGTTAGAAAGAGATGCACTAAGAGTTATAGAATTTGATGTCTGCTTACATTCAAGGAAAAAAAACATTGTAAAAATAATTATATAGAAAATTCCTTGAAAATCTATATGACTATGAATCATTTTGATTATTATATGATTTGTGATTTTTAGATTTAATTATTATATGTATATATGTTCAGTTTTTTTTGAATCGTTCAAATTATGTACACTCCCACAGATTTTGTCACTAACGACCCGGGTTTCGCCTTTCGGCATCTTCAGGCGTTCAAGTGCATGGATGAACTTGAACTGACGCTTAGTAAATGAGTGTTTCGTGTTTATATATAAAATAGACTCAGTGATACATTTAATATATAAACACGAAACACTCATTTACTAAGCGTCAGTTCAAGTTCATACGTGCACTTGAACGCCTGAAGATGCCGAAAGGCGAAACCCGGGTCGTTAGTGACAAAATCTGTGGGAGTGTACATAATTTGAACGATTCAAATTTAATATTGAAATTCCCCCGAGCACCTTCAGTCGAAATCTTAAATTATAAATGTACAGTTTTAAAAAAATATAAAATAGGATTTGATATCTTTATTATTTCACGCATTGTGTTATAAACTGTGATAAGTGTAAGATAAAAACATTGATAGTAATAATAACGGATAAATTATTTTTATTAAGGACGGTAAATCCAAAGAAAAAAAATCAACAATGGTGAGCCACCTGACTTATTTGAAACACGTATCATTTTTTTACACAATAAATGAACTATCAAATTAAGTAATGATCTTTTACAAAGTTTCCACCGAATCCATCGAAAAGAGAAAATCATTAAGTTATAATCAACGCGTCAGTGTTTCAATAATACGTCAGTAATTTCCAGCGACATTTGAATGAATTGAAAAAATACAAAGTGTTCTGTAATTGTTTACTTGTAAGAGTATCATAACATACAATATAGTATTGTTTATAATCAATAACGTCTAGTGTGTAATGACACTATTGAGACGTTCGTATATTAGTGGATCAAAGACAAAATACAAAATAGTTTGACCCTTAGTCGAGTGGTTATTTATAGACTAAGACTCAAATTAATAGCATCAGTATGTCTTAAACAGCTTCATAAATGTTTTTATATTGGCTCTCTACAATATGTACGAATATTGTTGAGAAATTATTTGAATAAAAAATCCATTTGGCTTCAAATCTAATATAAATAACTAACACTTTACGTTTTCAAAATAATATCTTAATGTGTAAGCATAAGAAATATTGAATACAAAGAAAAGAAGGGTGAATTTTAATACCAACTCGTTTGAACCAACTAAAGGCCGTTTGTTTGCTAAAAAGGCTATGTTGATATAATTAAACCCGTGTTCAAAGATTACAGAGACTCGTTCAGTATTTGGCGTGTATGGAGACAACGTTTTAACACCTGTATCGTAAAGTCATCATGGCTTGCTGTGTTCAAATTATAAAGTACGTATTTTGCACAAATTAGGTTATATAAGAAGCCCCCGTTTGTTTCGGATTTAACAAAGGAAATTGTAGGGATGCGACATTTAAAGTAAGGAATTAAATTGAAATGTTTGTTTTCTTATTTCATTTCTGCGCTTATTTTCATGAAATGTAATTATTTATCGTAACATTATTGCTGCTATTACGGACATTCATTTTCTTTTGTAAAGCAAAATAATTGATTTCAAGGTAAACAAAATAACATCTTGCCAACCTAAGAATTTGAATTTTTGGATAAGATATGTAAGGTTTTTTTTAGCCGCTTGATTGGTTAAATAAAATAACTGTTATATGTTTAACAACATTTTGACATATATGTCATTTTCACAGTAGTAAAGAGATAAGAGAAAAGAGAAATGTAAAATCAAGTCTGTTGATGTGAGTAAACTGCTTTTAACTTTAAAAAATCATATTTTATTCCTAACAATGTAAATTATAAACAGAAAAAAACATGATTAAAAGTTTCAACGGAAAGGGTACAATTGAGAGACCTTTTATTTATGAGCCAAAAGCATGAATGACTTGTAAAAATACTATAACTTTATATTTTACCATATTTTTTTTATTCATAAAATAAATATTAATCCACCTGGCTTTTCATCGGGTCTGTATTAATTTGGCACATATATTGTCCTTGATCATCCTCCACTACAGCTCGTATGTGAAGACTCCAAGTCGAATGGTCAGTATGACTAACAGAAACACGTGGATTGTGCGTTATTACGTGATCATGTATAGCTTGGATGGCCTTTGTGTCAGCTTTCACCCAACCAACCTACAAAAACACCTGTTTTACTGAAAAAATCAATATATTTCGTTGTAAGTGACTTAAAAGTTTTACCCGACAGATACACCAGTTTTAAACTGTTTACGCTATCCGTAAAATGTAAGCGTAACCCGTTAGTCCATCAGTTTAATTATATAATATTTCTAGCATTTGTAAGTTTTAGTATCTTCTTTGAATTGCAATTTAAAAAACGAAAACGCGAAACCGATCATAAAAAAATATTTGATTCAACTACACAATAAAAGAGCATTAAAAGTAATTTTTACATACAGTGGTTATTTTTATTCGTCTTTTATGAACAAAAAATGATAGGTGTATTTAAAAAAACACTTTATATTTATATTAAATTGCCGATAAAATCTTACCCTATATCCACCAAGATGTACAACAAGACACCTGAATGTAGCGTCTCGTCCTAATGGAATCGTTAAATTTATTATTGGTTCCGCAAACTCCGGTTGAAAACTTGTCACTTGAAAACAAATAACAAACATACTTTCATCCATATACGTAATTCATCTGATTATCTGTTCCATCAATTCATGGGAACAGAAACTATACAGTTATATTGTTTTAACAGGATTTTTTTATTATTTTTTATTTTATTTACTCTTTATAGCGTCTATAACGCAATACATACAGTTATTGGTACATATACTTTAGTTTTCAGAGTTGAAGTATTTAATTTATGTATTTCTTTAACATGAGATGTGTTCAAAAAACTGAAAAAATCGAGTTAATGTGACAAATAAAAAACCGTATAATTAAAATTTAACTATACACACTTTTCGGTATACTTTAATCATTATTTTTTTATAAACTTATGTTAAATGGATAATTATTGAGAAGTAAATATTTATTTAGAAGAAGACAATCAAACGATATATTTTAATTGGATCAATTAAATTTTATAAGCCCGTCTAATTGGTTTGTATTTAAATGGATCAAAGAATTTTTCTTACTCACCAACGCTAATAAAGAAAAGAAGCCCGAAGGCTACCCAGCGCCCTCTTAAAGTCTGTTTCATATTAAAAAAGGCTCTTCTTGCTAGCCCCATCCACAAATCCTTGAATCACCTGTCAAGGGAAAATGTTTTTTTTTAAATATGTTGAAATTTTACCGCATGCATGCGTTTTGGTGATCAATTATCAGGGGTTCGATTTTTTGTCAAAATTGTTAATCAGAGACAACTGTATTATAATTTGAAAACTTTTGAAATTTCTGTGTATGTATCCTCAAAAAAATTAATTCATATTTATAAAAATTAAGCAAAAAAGTTTTTTTCCAATTCCACAATATTATCAAATAAACGCAAAGAGCAAAACCAGCCCACTCAAAAGGTCAATTTCAATCATAAATATCTTTAAACAAAATTGATTTGCTAATCATCTAAATTTGTAAAACATAGGTAGTATAATGTATCAAAAAAATTGGATACAAACCTTTTTAAGGATGGTGGAATGTACGATTAACATACGTAAAAGCGAACAGAATTTGTTTCGATTTTCTCATTTAATTATAAAAAAGAAAATGAAACGTAATTAAAAATAAAAAAAAGTATCGCTTTGAATGAACGTTTCATAGACAGACTTAGCTTTTCTTATAATTTGATATACTTAAATGAACAGAACATTTAAAATCCAGCCGTGTATTTAAACAGTCTTTATTTTTAAGATAAGGATTTTTGGCAGATAAAAAATTCACTTCTCATTTAAAAAAATCTCTTTGACGTAAGAACTTCTAACAAAGCAAATACTTTTACAGAAGCCAGATGTTAAGTTGCCCAGAGGGAAAATTTCGCGTTGACTCCTTAATAAGATGAAAATAACATTTAAGACTGATAGCCAGTAAAGTTGTTTGGCGAAAGGAAAACTTCTGAAAGTAAATTTGTTTTAAAATTATGAAATAAGATGAAATTCAGCTCATTGTTTGGTTGGTAATTAAGGAAAATTAAGGTGGAGGTTTTTCCTTTTGAAGTATTTTTAAGGTATGAATTAGTAATGATGTTCATAATTCATTAGCAACTGAAATAATTTATTTTTATCTCTTTTTATTCGAACAAAATAAAAAGTTTTAAAACGTGTTCAATAATCTGCATGCGTTGATTATAACTGTAGTAAACATTAGCAAATCGCAAAAAAATAAAATAAAATAATTAAAAATACCAATAAATACGTTTTGTTACTAATAAAATTAATTGTAGGCGATTGATATAGAAGAATTGCGAATAAGTAAAGAAAAAATAGTTTTTTTTATATTGCTGAATTATTTTTATGCCAATAAAGTGCTTAACATTTATTTGAAGTCAAACCAAATATTGATTTGATATAAATTCAAACTTACGTCGATTTTTATTACTTTATACGTTTAATGAGCCAGTCAAAAAAATAAATATTGTAATTTGAATAGTTTTGATAAATTAAGGATATTAAGGATTAAAGGTAAATTAAGGATAACCCTAAAGATATTTGGACATAAAATATAACGTCTCTTTTAATTGTCATTTTTTGCTTTTCGTGTTAAATAAAATAAAATAGAAATCATTTTATTTTATCATAACATATAAACGGTTGTTTCAAACGTATCAGAATTAACATGCACTTATTAAAAAATACTTACGAAACTCCCCTAAATGAATACAAATAACCATCTTTTTGACGAGATGAAAACTTTTGACACTTTGAATGAACTGAAAAAGTTTGTTCGTATCAATTAACTTTGTAAAAATGTAATTAGTATTGTAAAACGACACACCAACGACACTCTTGGCCGGCGGTAGCCAGTAGACTGAAGTAAATGACGAGAAGATATGGACGTTGCTACCCCAAGAAAGATCTCACAGACCACCCCTTCCGGCATAAGCTCCGCCTTACTCAAATGCATCCCTTTCACACTTTACTAAATTAGCTGCATTTTCCTCCTGATGTCCTTTTCTTGAGTCAATTGTGCAGTTTGATAAATTCCAATCATTTGAATGTGTTTTACATGCATGGTATTTCAAGATAAATATTTTCACGCATCTCTTGTATTCACACAACTTTTTTGGATTTCAATTGAATATAAATTAATTATTTTGTGTTTTATAATAAACTTTAACGGCCTTTTAAATAGAATGTGATAAATGTCGAATGCAACCAACGTTTAAATACAGCAGTAATGTAAGTTTCATAAAAATCAATTGTTTAAAAATAGTACATGCTTACTCAAAACTCGACTAGTAGAGCACTTATAGCAATATTATGATATTATTATCGTATGAGAAATGATTACTGTAAATTTCGTATAATCTGATAAGATTAAAAGTGCTAAATAATCGTATGAATTAAAAACACCAACATCGTTATTGATAAACAATTTAATTGTGACTTTTTTAAAAAATAATTACTGTAATTGTCACTAACTATTTTTTTTATATTTCATGTTTTGTTGGGTATTTTTTTGTATTGGAAAATTATCACTTTTAAAAGGATTGTATAAGTATAGTATACAAAATATATTATATTTCAATTTATTTTCACAATCAAAATTCACGAAAGTTTTTGTCTATACGTTAATGAAGAATAAATACACATTATTAGAATATAATTTCATCTATATTGCCTCGGAAAATAATTAAATTTTTGATACAGAATTAATATTTGATATTGTTTTTTTTAATCCATCTTCACTTTCAATGAGTAGCACATGGCTTCTTAACAGAGATATTTAAACCGATTGTTTCTACGAGAACTGTTGGTTACTCAGTTGCTCAACCTCTATTTTTCATACAGATTAGAGATAGAGGTATGGGTTGGAGAGAATTCAAGACATCACATACATCCTTACCTTTGGATGGAAATCTATAAAACATTTTTTAGAAACTTTCCTGAGTGGGATTCAAGCCCGTGACCTCTTTTACCAAATCCAAAGAAGTTGACTGCTTGATCACGTTGCCAGCAAATCTAAAATTTCTGAAAACCTAATACATACGTATAAATATGACAATAATAAATATTCGCTAATTATATTCATTTCTTTATAATGACTATTTGTAATTTAACAATAATTTTCAAAGCCGTTTCCCAATGAAAACGTTTTTTTTTATTCGCTCTCTTGTAATATAATATGTCAAATATTTTTGCTTTTACTGTTTTCTTTTAGAGTTTTAATTTTCCAAAAGAACGCCTTGCGTAATATGACACGACTCCATTTAAAAAATGGAGCGTTTGTGTAACACGTGACAAGCACGTGACTACACGTTTACGACACTCCATTTTTCAAAATAATTGTCACTTTCATAACCTTTCCTATTTCGTCTTTTTCTGTTGTGAAAATTGTGATTTATAAGGTTATACGATTCTTCTGTAAATCGTAATATATATTTAATATTTCAGTATCTGGAATATGAATATTATAATGCTTTCTTTGCTTACAATAATTTTAATACTTTCATATTCATATATACTAATGTAGTATTATACAATATAATAATTTATTAAGCCATGTCTGCTTCTAATGAGAAAGTATTTACCCAAATAGAGTAATCTCAACTTAACTCATTTAACTAATACATTTTGCTTAATGTGAATAACTCTTTAAATAAGTTGTATTATATATTTTGTTGAGAAAGGGTTAGTATTTAGCTAATTTCTCTGGCTATAACATATTTTACTCAATATTCATAAAAAAATATTGGGAAATCAATTCGAAAACATCCCAGAAATCCATTTCGTTAAACACTAGTGGATAAAAAAATCATTCTTTGAATTTTTGTTGTTCAAGATTTGAGCTCTTGGTCACAAAATCAAATAGAATTCTTAAATACGATTATTGCATTGATCATTCAGCTAAAAGAGCGTATTAGTGAAATAAATATATTTACTTTCGAGACTTAAATGAAAATGAATTGTTTGTTAATGGCTTCGTAAACTTTTTGTTTTAATTGTATCTAATTATAATCATAAAAAGGTTTTACACATATAACAATATACAATGAATAGATGGCTTCACAATGTCAACGATCCAAAAACTTTGAGAACTTTACACTTCGTCAGTGTATACAACAGGGTGTCCCTCCCACAATGGGTTGTCGCTGGGAAAATAATATTAATGCAGAAACAATGTTCGGTCACACACGACTGCCTGTTTTGAACATTAATACCGTACTTTATTATGCAGACTCATGTACGCTTAAACATTAAAAAAATGCCTTGAATCATTAACGAGGCTCCATAGATCAAACTCACAAATTATTAGAAATTAAATCAAAAATACGTTTTATACAGAAAAAAGCTGCTCGATATTGTATTCAGTCTAGATTAATGGGGTCAGCTCAGAATATTTTATATACTTTTCAGAATAATTTTGAGAATATTTTTTTAATTTCATTTTGCTAATAATTTTAAATGCGAACCGAGAAAAGTTATTTAACTCAATGTTGATACATGTCAATTTTGAACGATTGAAAATGTAACATTGCTTTTTTTAAGAAATAACTCTTTTAATACAGCTTAGTGAAAATCTTAAGAAATAAATGTTAAAACTTCACAACTCTTAAGATCTGATTGGTCAGGTTCAATGCATATATTAATAGAGTACACGCAGCGCAGAGCAAAAAAATCGTGTTATTTTAGGTTAATTTTATAGAAATATCTAATTTTTAATCAAAACCATTTAAACAGGAAAATTAAGCAAAGTACTGATTGAAATCACATAAAGCTTATGCTCTAGTGAGATATTAATTGAAATATTTACATTTTTTGGACAATAAAAGATTTTTTTGTACTTTTTTAACAATTGTATGTAATGATAAATACTAACTTCGCTGATTTTGAGCATTTTATATCAAAATGCCTTTTCACTAACAAAAAAAACTCCTGACCGTTTGTACTCAAAAATGACCAAACTATCGTTATAATTTTGTGTTAATTTAACAATATCTTTTCTCGTATTGAATAACATAATCAAATTTTCTCTGAATATCACCTCACATAAATTTAAGTAAATTTTGAAGCAAGTATAAACCAAATAAAGTTTTATTTTACTATCAATATAATCTGGTTTAGGGCAGCTCAGGGGGTATTCAAACTTTTGCAGTATACAAACATGTAGCCGAAAGGGTGGGACGAGACATGTTTAAACATAGTCGATTTCTCATAAAACAACTACTACCCCATACTTCGAAGCAAGTGGAGCAAGGAAAGTCCATTATAAACAATACCTATGTTACTATCTCTGTCATATTTTAGAGACAAGATTTTCCAGGAAAACTAATTCACTCACAATCTTTAAACGTAAAATATTGATTTTGTTTTTTAGCTTAAAATATTGATGAAGTTTATTCGATCTTTTAAAAAACAGGTTTTATATTTTCTCAATTTTAAATATCATTAGATAAAACTTTTAGAATTTTAACAAGTGATGGCTGTGCTAAGATTATAAAAGTTTTATATCGTAAGCCTAAATAGATGGGGATATATATAGTTATTTTTTGTAAAACTTAAATACTTTAATAAGTTTTCAGCTTATTACAATGAAGTTCTACCAAGTAAAAGTAACTCAACTATTACATTTATATGAGTACATACATCTATCATGTCTAGTTTCATTTATATTATAAAAGAAACGTTCACATGAGTATATTAAAATCGAAAAAATCAATAATATTTCAATAATATGAATCAATAATATTTTGCGTTATGATGTAATTATAAACATTCTTAAATCAGTCACATTTATTGCAGTTCATTTAGTATACATATTTTTTAGATGGTATATCTTTAATTTTATACAATTTTTAAAAACATGATACAGTCATCATTTTCCAACCACGTGTCCCGGTCTATCATGAAAAGCTCCGAGAAACAGAAAATTTTGACAGATATTAACGCCATTCCTGATGTATAACCATATGAATATTGTAATCCTCATCACACCGTGAACTATTAACCTTGATATGATAATACTCGGAGACATCTCAGAAAAATCGTGTGGCGTTCTTGATCTTTGCTTACCAGGATCTCGGTATATCCTTTTCATACATACAATTTGACCGGATACAAAAAAAAAACAGTCTGCCGTTTTCTCTGCGGGATATCAAGCCAACCAACTGGTGCGTATGGCGTAGGCAGACCATGAAAACTCCAATGTAGCCTCAAAGGGTAAATTTATTATTGAGTTAGAAATCTTTTGAAATAATGAAATATTTAGACAAATATTAATTACATGAAAAATGATTTATTTAAACTATATATTTTTTTTCTATTTATTTATTCATTATGGAAGAAGTGCCTAAAAGGTATTTGATCTAATATACACATTTTATGACCGACAAACCGAGCGACTGTCGGATATTACCCACAGAAGGTACTAGACAGATCTTAAGAATACTATCATGTCAAGAAATAAAGCGAACCGATTGGTTGGCGCGGCATTGTGGCCATATATTCCACATATGCAGCGAAAATGACACATGAAGAATATGAGGAAAACGTTTAAACAATAGGTAGTTTTTTGTGGTTTATCATCAAGCAATTTAATAAAAATAGTATCTTAATTTTGATGCACGTAGTGAATCAAATTATATTAAAATATTTTTTAAAACAGAAAAATTCTAAATTTACTTCCTATATACATTTAATATCACAAAAGAATGTCTACCTATTTTGTCGGTTGTGCCATTACAGCTTTGGCAAAAAATTGCACCGTAACCAAAGTCTTATCGTTTTGATGAGAAATAAAATGCGGGGTGAAACGTGGCAGAAAAAAGTAACGCGACTCGTCGATCGTAAAACAGCGTCCGGAGCGACCCCGGCCCCGTCTCAACTTTCAACGGTCCTAGCAAATGATGGACCCCGGGGCTCTTTCTCTGATGGCCTTTGGTCCTTTGGGCAGGGGGATCGCATTATTGGAGAAACATTTCGCATTTCATTTGCCGCAAGTTATAGTTAGTATTACATCTGTATTATCAGCTCTGACCGTAATACTATCTTGCAAATCACTGAAAATATTCTCAGATATATTTATCAATTCTTGTGATATGTTTTTTTTTTTAAAAATGACAATGTGAAATATTTAAACTTGTATAAAAGTCGTTAATATCTTAATAAACTGTACTGATTTATTGAATGAAGATTATTATTTTTTGATCCCGTCATAATATTAATAATAAAACAAAATTTTGGGCTTAAATGGAAAATAAATTTGTGAACATATTAAAAATAAACAATGAAAATTATTTTTAAATGAACTTTTCGTTTTTTAGTGCAAAACTAGTAAAATAAATAATTCATTCAAACTAACAATATATTTAGAATCTTTTCATAAATCTAATAATCTGTTTATTTCGTATGAAATACACAGTGTAACTTTAGTGCTAAATACAATCGTACAAAGTAAAAGAAAAATCTAGTCAAATCTTACGGGTCATTCTTTCCTCTTAATCTTTCTTATGGGTAACTAATGTCAGATCTATGAACACTGATCTCTACAAAATATTTCTCTTCTATATAAATTGATGATTATAATTGAAAACAATAAATGACATTTAATTTGATACCATATTAGCGTTATATGTCAAAAACGAATACATAAAAATACATTTTATTTAAAAAATAAACATTGTTTTACATTATTGTAACAACTTTATCTTTAGATCATAAATTTCATGGTTCAAGCCTTGGAAATGTCAATACTAATTTTATATTGCATTCTAAATCTGATGATAAACTTATTTCAGTTAGTTTTGATTGATTGAATTAGCATAAAATATTTTCCATTTATGAATTTATAAATTATCTGCCGCTGTGACTGCAACGTTAGATGTAAAATAATTAAACAAAACCAATAGTTTTTGCTTTAAAAATATAAAAATGTTTTTACTATATTCGTTTCCAATATAGCACATATGAACTCATGATAGAACAAGCCTCAAAATCATGTTTTTTTGTACTGCGAGAACTTTTTAATTTATATTTTTTAAGGAGAGTAAAAATAGCCGGATAGAGCTAGGACAGTAACCGTGGTTAGTCAATTGCTGTCACTACGCTTTTCAGATCAAGTGAGTGGGAAGGTATTTTAGACATCACAAAATTCAATGACATCCAATAAAAATCACTCGATCACTCGCTTACAAACCCGACTATTTTTTTATAATCTAAGTATAATTAATTTTGATATAATGGAATGTTAATCTAGCGGTGAACCTATTTGAGAATTTTGAGTTAACATTTATAAATCACAGCCTTTATGAAAACAAACAAATTAAGCAACTTTAATTTGTATAGAAGATTTAATTATTTTGGAATCAAATAAACAGTTTCAAACGAACATTTATTCACTTTTGAAAATTGCGCTACAAAAATCTTTCCAGTTATGTTTATAAAAGCAAAATAAAAGAGTTGAGTTCATCCGGCTGGGTAGGTGGCATCCTATCATAAAATAAAAAGAACATCTAACAGTTTTACAGTTCAACGCAGGGGGTAAAAGAACTACTTAAGTTATATGAAAACTTTCATACACTGCAGTTGGATATATGTAGAAATTTAATTTGGATTAATAGCTTTCTTGAAGTTTTTTTGATTTTTTAGACTTATTAGAAATTTAAAATTATATTCGTTATTGTCAAATGGACCTTTTTTTTGGTTGCTCAATGAAATTGTCAAATATCTATAATACGTTATCTTTTTAATATCTATAAGAAAATTATTAACTTTCTATGACCAATTTTATACTTTTTTCTGATGAAAATAAAGGTTGAATCAATTACTAAAAACCAATAATATCCGTTATCAGCCATTAAAATCCACGTCAGTAGATAACCAAATTAATTAAACAGAGAGGCGGTAGCTCATCAATTACATATTATCTATTTTTGAACGATGAACAATTTTAGAGTTTAAAAACAAAGGTATGAATGAGAACTTTTTTAAAATACTTGATGATAAATTTATGTCGTTTGGTTTTCTTATATTTCGTAGTGCGCTAATAATCTTTTATATTTGTTTACGACCAGTTAGAATAATTACGCAAAATATCACTTCTGGTATAAAAGGGAATATTTCAACAAAATAATATCTTAAACAGCTTGTCATATTTTTAATAATTTTTGACTGCACAATAAATTTATGAATATTAAAAGTATTGTTATTATAAAAACTTTTGTGTAACTTTTCTATTGTTATGAAAACCTTGACATTGAATTTAACAAACGTATTTATGTTTAATAAAATGTTTAAATAACATCAAAATAACTTTGCTATCTTCATATTAATTGCGCTTTTGGACAATGCGGTAAAGATAAGCATTGTCAGACAGTCAACCCACACATAGTAGAGTTATATTCTTCAAATAACCTGGTAGGATATTCAACAAAACCGTAAAATTAACGACGCCCCGTAAGTCGGTACTTCATTTCACAATCCTCCAGTTAGTTTGGCTGGTGTGTTTTTATAGCGTCTACTTGCCGTGATATAGATAGACGTGCAATTCGACTTCAGAAACTTTCAACCTTGTTTTCTAAAAACGATAAGGAAAAATACGTGAAAAATAATTATTTGATTAAAAATCAAGTTGTCATTATTTAATATGTAGTTTCAAACATACTTAAATCATGCGTTTGACTTTGAAAAATGAATAAGTTCAATCAAACCTCAAAAAATCTAAGATTTTCGTTTCTCAATAAATTGAAACATGTTTCAATGAAAATTATAGTTTTCTAACGAACGTTATTACGTACGTTTGACAATAGCTTTTTTCGCCAGATTTTTATTTAGTTATAAGACTGTTAAGGAGCTATTGATCTTATTCCTACTTTGATAATTTACATTTGTTCAAAATCATTGTAAATAGGTGCAAACCTTCGGCCAAATAAAACATTGTATGGCTATTCATTATTTTAGAAAAATAATTTGAATGAAGATTTAGTAAACTAAATTTTTACAATAATGTTAGCCAATTTATGATTGTGAAATTTCTAAATTCATTCGGATGGTTGGAATGTCTGTCTCTCGTAGAATGATTCTGACATTAAAACAAAATAAAATATATTTTTAATAAAAAACATAATAATACGAAGGAAGGGCATTTACATTAGAAATTGGCAATTTTCTATATTGACTGTGGAAAGGAAAATGGACGTAACTCACAGTTTTTTTAAGACAGCTTTTTTTCGATAATCACAATGGATCTTGATACACGTTCTAACAAAAGGATGAAAACAATAAATGCCAATTTATTATCAAAATTTAGCTTTTAAGTTTGAAAAAATGTGAGCTTGTGAAAATTGAAAAAAGAAAAAAGCATGAAAAAACGGTTTTTCCTTGACAATTTCTTAAATAAATATTAGATTATGTCAATTTGACACCAGTTTAGAAGTCTCCGTGCACTTCAAGGTTGTGTATTTTTCATAATTTGCATATAGCCCAAAATCAACAAAACGCGTTATTCGTGCCTCCTATAAAATTTGCTATGTGTGGGTTACGTTCTTTTTCCTTTCCACAGTCGATATGTTTTTGGGTTGTTTATTGTAATTTATCTGTTATTTGAAACATCTTATAGATGTAACGCAAATGAATTCAAATGAATATCCTAAACCAATGACATCAACTGGTGGTGTGTCTTGAAACCTTTGTTATCGAAAACAATTAATATTTACGATCAGTTAACAAGTGTAAAAAATAAATTTCGCAAGGCACTACAAAGTTTAAGCCAAAGTTCAAGCCTTATGTACAAATTTCACATTATTTATTATAGATCAGAGCTGGTTCTGCTAAACGCAGTTATTATTAACCAATACATTTTTAAAAAATACACGGTTATTAAACAATCTGTAATAAGTGCGGAAATATGTAATCTTTTCAAAATAATGTCTTTTCTCCAAGTATTGACAGTAAACACTTTCAAAGTGATAGATTGCTTACATTCAACTAATTAGGATTTTGTTTCATGTAAAAACGTACTATCCCTGTCGTTGCATGTTGGTTAATATTGAGCGTATGTATTATAGTTACTGACTTCGATTACTGACTGTGCCAAATAAATCTCAACTTGAAGACAATAAATAGTCATTACTGCATTCCCATATGATTTTCCATTGCAAGAGAACACAGGCGTGTTGTCTAATGGTAGAATTATCTTTTTATTTTTATTTCATATATCTTTCACTAATTTCTATGACAACAATAAATGTATATTGAATAATATTGACAGGCCAAATGTTCTACGCCTTAGTAAGCCCTGTTTAATAACGTGTTATTAAAGTCATTAACCGCATACTGTTAGTTTATGGAAACGTTTATGAATAGTGCAATAAATAATTACGAGACACTTGTTTAACTTATAATAAAGCTCTTCATGTTATACTCACGTAAGTATAAAATACGAGACCTTTGCACTAGGATGGTATCCCTTTATCGGATTTACTTTTTGTTATTAACTTTTGATATTTTAACAAATAATGATTTTATTTTGTTGTTTAGACAACAGTTAGCTAGATTTAAATAATTAAGTACAGATGTTTGGTTCGTTTCCGAGAAGTGACGCTCTAGCATTTTTAGATAAAAGTTATTAATTTCTTAAAGAAGAAGTACGACTTCATATTTTTTCTATTAATTGATACATATTTAAAGATATCGACGGAAGCTTTTTTTAAAAATCATTTTTTTGTATCACAAATATCCATGTCTTAGGTCTTAAATTTAAATTGATTTTTTTAAATTTAACAATGACCTTACCGGGAATTGAACTCAGACCCACCTGGTCGGTAGAGCAAGCTCTAACCAACTAGATAGACTACAGCGGGCGACAAAATCTTTTATCACTTTCTATACGTGATATCTAAACCTGATTTTTTTTAATTACATAAGTGACTGACGCTTATATTATATTTGAAGTTATACACTTTTAAATAATTGTGCGTATTATTTTTATTAAAATTCCTTACCCAATATGTGATACTATTAATCGTTAAGACTTGGTGAAGAATCAACAATATTTGTCTTGTTTAATCTAGTTATAGGATCATACTTAAAACCATCGTTTTTCATTGGTCAGGTTTCAAAGATTAAGGTCATTAAAAATCATTTACTATAAGTTTATCATTATAGCATTCAGAATATTGGAAATTATTAATTACTAATAAATCATTTAATAAAATCTTTTTTTAAATGAAAGTAATTAATATAAATGAGTCACAAAACTTTTCAAAATAAAATCTTTTTAAACTATTTGTAGCATCAAAAATGTGTAGTTGCACCCCAAATAAAAGAATTTTCTGATAGTCACTTATTTTCTAGTACGCCAATAAAATGTGTCGAAAACGATCCGCGCACGAACTGTTTAAACGTTGAGATTTATGGTGACATTTCGTTTAACTGTGAACCGATACGCATATTACAATGCACTGTGGCACTATGCTATTCAACTCTTTGCTATACACAGAAGCATATTTTTTCAGTTGCGGTACGCAAAAAATTCAACGTACACTTGTGTACTTTTCACAATTATACCGACAATGGTGGAACAACAAGGACTTCTGTGACCGGCTTTAATAAATCGTGATACAGCATGCTGCCGTGAGACCCACAAAATTGTACTGTCCTGAAATATGTTTGGCAGTCTGTTCTGTTAATTGCAAAATTTTATATCTATAAGCCTGCAATATTTATTCTTTTTCATTTACTATTCATAATTTTCAATGGCGAGCTATATTTGAATTTCGTCAATTTAACACAATATTTATGAGTTTCTACGTGAAAAGTTGACGAATAAATTGTTTCAACCATTATTTGTTTACAATCAAACTGGCTTCACTAAATCATCAGTAAAATTATATCAATCTTTAATCCACAATAAAAATATTAGCGACACCCAGGTATCGTATAGTAATATATAACTTTATTTTATTTCATGCTCTGTTGACTCAACACACTGTGGAATAATACAAACGATACATATTCTTAGTGATACGTATAATCATATTCAGATTTATATTAAGACCATAGATAAATTACATTTCCTTGGCTATCGACCAGAGTAATTCCGATCAATAAAAAAGCAGGTAAATGGAAACCATTATCATTTAAAAAATTCAGTGCAACTATGAGACTAACTAAAATACGGCTACCCAATCTTCTATAGAAGACAAAACGAAAACAAAAAGATACACTGATTTTATTTCTTATTTTTTTCGCTTTGGAAGATTTGTTTTATAATTAATATCTGATGGACAAAAACCTGATTTATAAATAGCCCCAAAACTGCTTTAAATACAACACTTTCTTTAAACTGATAATCAATTTGTATTTTTGTGGTTAAAATGTATACAATATTATTTCTCATTTATATTTAAAAAGTTTTTTATAGAACTATGGAAAAAATGGTATAGTAAGCGAAGTAATCTCATTATTTTACGAAACCTATTACTTTGGTGTATCCAAAATTGCAACTTCTGTTTCAAGATAACAACAGTCGAATAATGTTCAATTAACTTCTCGACTAAGTAGTCACTATTCCTCCGGGGGCGTGGACTTCAGTTTAGAACTAATGACTTGGCATGAAATCAAATACTGCAAACCGATATCTCCACGTGGCTATTGAATCGAATGAATGGTACCATATTTATAGTTTCCCACTGATTTTATTACGACCGATATATTTCGAGCGGAAGTTGTTTCATTTTTATTTTAAAATGGAAACACTCGTAAACATTGCTGAAAAAAAAACTCACTGAAATAAAATAGGATGCATTCACAGACTTATTACAAAACAAGAACTTTTTTTAAATTGTCTTTCAATAATCATCAGTTTGCAGTTTTGGATTTTATCGTGTTTAGTTTAAGCGACAAAATAAATATGTATTTTACATTTCGCAAATCAATTGTCAAAATTTTTGGACTATTGACATTGTGTTTTATGTGCATTATATTGAAAGATATGAACTTCAAATACATTTAAAAAAAAAAACTTTATAACTGTTAACGGAAAAGTCATTGGCTATGATAACATTATTCACTAATTTTAACATTAGCACGGACAGTTTCAAAGATTGTTTTACCAATCGATTTATGAACTGATGTTCGAATACATGGATGTTTGTGATGTCTAAATAAACCCTCACCTAACCAATCCAACCTAAAAATAGGGCATAGCGGGAGTGATAAACCAAATACAAGGACTTTCCTGGCCCTACTCTTCTATACTTCAGTTCCAGTCACGATCCAGATGTGAGGGTTCTTTGCTACGTCTGACATGGAAATAATTTGTGAAAATATTCTTCAAAGGGCAGGCAGACTTTACTCGATGGCTGCCACGGACGAGATATCTCGTCGATAAATAATTAAAATAATAGTTGAAAATTATAGCCAGCGTGCTAGGTAATTACTATTATTTATCTAAGGAAGCTAAAAGGTTAAAGAATATTTCTGAAAATAAAGTAGCAAATGAATATGATTTAAGTTTTGACTCTTGATTTCTGAATCAAACAATTTGCTCTTTCAGCTTAACTGATTGGTGAAAACCCCAACATTTAAATGCGGAAATATGATTCAGGATGCTGATCACATCATTTTAAAATGTCTTGACATGAAAAATGATCGAGGAAATCGCAAAAAAACGATACTACTATTAATAGGATCTGTTGGCTCCGATGGTCTTATTGACTCGATTACAGTTATAATAATTAATAAAGCATTCAATGAGTTAACGATATTTTATGAAAAAAAAATCAAATAATAGAAACTTTTTTTAAAACAATTGGTATATTATTTAAATTTCTGCACACTACAGTCCATCCAACCAAAATTTGTCGAATGGTATTTTTAATCACGAGTAACGTTGTTACGCAGCGGAATACACTGCGAAAAGAGTGTGAAGCCATTTTGGGTGGCGATGGGTACAACGAGAAGTAAAACCAAAACAAATACTTAAATTTGGGAGCAGACATGGTTATAGAAAATGAAAGATTGTATGGTTTTCAATATATGATATTTATTAGAAGATACAAAGTATTTTTAGTGAAATGAATTCATTCATATTTTTGATGGATTTCAGAAAGATTGGCTTAGTTATACAGCGCATTTAAATAAAGCAAAATAAATATTGCACTTGGATGTGTGTTTCTATGTTTTACAATAATTTATTTTTTACAAAAATAGCCCATAAAGAGGTCATTCGCTGAATACTAAGTATGATTTTTGCAAAAAGGATGGCGTCACAAATCACCAAACACTTAGATGGGACGCAAAGATTGCAGTTGGAAGTAATCGGCGAACACAAGAGCTATTTAACCTAATTACCCGGGCAGACGTCCTCTAATGTATGGCGGTATCTCGGCTAGTCCATTAAGCGACATTACTTGAGGAGATGGGTCTTTCAACGAAGCTATCTAAACTCTTTGACCGTGCTTTAAGGAAGAGCAGTCCAGTTCAGAGTCTAATAATTTTCACTGGGCAATAAAACCAACTGCCTATTGCCGAAAACTTTAATTTTATTCGTTCATCGTATTTGAAAAGAAACAATTATTCCCCCAAAGTGGTTAACGAAGCATCCAGAGCTTGTGTTTTCATATTTTTTAGTATAAAACAATGAATTTTCCGGCAAATAGATTAATTCTTTTGTATTCAATGAAAATCAGAAGAACCTAGAGTTTCGCTGTCGTAAATATTTATTTGAATAAGGGTGGAGCATTTTTCAAGACATCTAAATAGCAGTTTATTTGAAATAATATTTTTTTGTAGAAAATTCTATCGTCTAAATCAGTGCTTCCCAACCTGGGTTCCGCAGATTTTTCGCGGGGGTCCGCGAAAATTTTCATTCGTTGTGATAAAATATGAACATGTAAAATAAAAAAATTCGGGGGTCCGCAGATTATTGTTTTCAGATTAAGGGATCCGTGGCATGAAAAGGTTGGGTCTGGTCTAAATAATTTGTTATTCTTTTCTTGGAAAATCTTCCATTCATTTTCTACTCAATTAGCAAAAAAAGTATCACTTGAAGTATTTATTAAACGTCCTTTTGTGTCCAAAATAAATATTATTATTACTTTTCTTCATTTAATTAATATAAAAATGCGCAGCTTACAACATCGTAAATAATATTAGAAAATATTATAATCACATTCAATAATAATAAGATTGATACCCGAACATATTTACCACCACAAGGAATTACATGCACTTTAATAATCAATAAATTACTAAAAACTCGATAGGTACTTGGGTTACCCTGGAGTAAAAATGATAGTGTTCATAACAGTGCAACTTTTCCATAGGAAAATATCTGACTTTATAAACTTTACGCTGGAATGATGCACAGCGGAACGGTAAATTTTTCTTTCATCGGTGTGCGATTGAAGTTTATAAACAAACATTGCATCTTTTTAGTTTCACTGACGAATAATAATACCTAGGGAACAAAGCATTCATTCTTTTGCAGCACCAATATGTCGCATCCGACTTTTCCTGTTGCCCCCTCCCCACACACAAGTTAAGCGTCCTCCCTTATTCCCGGCCGAGCTTAATATCCTTCAGACCATTTAACGATGAATATGAAGTAAGCGTCGCTGCATATTCACAATAAAGTTCCGGATATTTGCATACGGACGTGTGCATGTATGGGTACGTAGAACGTTCATAAAACGATAGGACATAGACGTCACATAAAGACGAGCGGCCCAATAAATTTCGCATTCAGAAAAGAAAGGCTCTACTGCAGAAGCTGGAGTAAGACTTGTGTTCGATTTTCCCAGGCATTAATGATACGAACCAAAAACTGTGATTTCACCACAAAACATCATGTTTAAAATACCGTTGGTATATTTAAAATTCTATCAAAATACTTGTTTTCTATACGAATTTTTAGAAACGTGACGTAGTATATATTGGTAATAATATTATAAAAAAAATGTAAAAGTATTATCTTTTCTTTCAATGAACGGTTATTGTTATTTGATTTTAATTTTGATTGAGATAAAATTTGCAACACAAAACTTCATTAAACAATGTTTTAATTCAAAGACTTGCATATCTGTGTTTATATGGGCCTTCGCAATTCAATTTCACGGGAGATTTGCTCGGACACTGCGCCACCTTTTAAGATGTAAGCTTATAAACCAATAATATAACTGTATATAGAACTTTCTGGAAAACCCCACAGGAAACAAAGCGATTGGAGGTGACAAGGATACCTATAAACGAAATGTGCTTTCTGTTTGCTAAGCATGAGAAACATACGGTACAAGAATAAAAAGTAGAAAAAAATAGGGTTTTTACAACGTGACCTGTATTTTGATGAAAAATTGATAATTGCTTACATTATCAGGCAATGTGCATAAATTTTCAAATATTAGAAAAAGAAAACGATGGAATATTTTGGATATTAAACTCTTATGTAATAAATTGAATGTGATTTGAGACCAAAGTTAAAAAAAAAAAAATCTAATGTAATTAATAACGACAATAACTTTGCAATTTCATAGTTTTTTTGAAATTTTTGAATTGTATATATTTAACACAATTTTTAAAATGTAGAAGAAGTATGCAATGAACTAAAATAACGACAATAAAAAAGTTACTTAACGCTTCCTTTTGCGACTTAATTAATGCAAACACCCTAACTGTCATTCAAAACGTCAAATTCCTAACTGAAAGGGTAGAAATTTGCGGTTTGCCAGCACAACCCGCAACTCTCAGTACTGAGTCGTCCCCTATTATATTCATATCGTCACTGAAAGAACCTATTGATCATTAGACGACAATAGAACTCGGAGACATTATAATATATCGTGTTAGATACTAAAGCCTACGTCCTCGTAGATCCTCTTTCCTATTCTCGTCCTTTGTGGTTTCCGTAAGTCCGTCTCTCTCACTTAATACTCGGAGAGAGATTATCGTTAGATTTTGAAACTGAAACGATGCACGGTCCGTTTACTTATGTGTTTTCATGTACATTCTGCAAATAGATGCTAAAAAAATTGATATAACTTCATGCGATTTACACATTAGACATATCAAATAATAATCGATTTCAGATTTTAAAAAACATTGTATTCATTGAATACAAAGTTTTACCTTTACAGCTGTATTACATATTAAATGAGAGTTTTAGTCTTAAATATAACCAGTTTTATTATTTCATTTTTATTTATCAGACGTTAGGAATTTCTTGATCTTTTTTCCAATTCCCGTTTTATGGTCGAATCATATGGAGACACGCTGGTTCCTCTAATGTGGTTTCTCCTTCGTTAGTCTATCTGGTTCTTATCAAATCAGCTGGGCATCTTTAGTAACACTGAGTTTATATGGTCATCAGAGGCCTTTGGGCGACGGAATTCATCTGATTGAACAGGTGAATTAAGGTTCATCCGAAGCATCATAATTATTTTTATTTTTCCAGTGAACTCAGGTAATTCATGCAACATGTAGAGCATATTAATCGAAATAGTTCTTAATTAAAATGTATTTATATCTTAATCGCTAGCAAAAAGTATTAATATTTATTTTTAAAGTAATAACATCCGCGTTAAAAACTATTTGTCTTATGTTTTCTGAGATTCATTTAACTTTGCACTGATAGAGGTTTTACTGTGCCATATCTTTTGTATAATTTATTAAGGCTCAAATACTCCTTGTAGTGGTCAGCGGACAAGGTTTTTAGAACAAACAGACTCCGTTTCTGAGGTTTACACAACCCATATCAAAATATCAAAATAATTCGTGAATTTTTAATGCTTGGTCAAATACGCAAGCAAAAGTCATGAATATACATTTACTTCATTCGATTTAAAAAAAAACTATTTCTATACTTAACCGTTATCATAAATCAAATATTATTTGATGTACAAAAAATAGATTTTCTTAAGTGAAAGATTATAAAATTATTATTCGCTTACTTATCGTGTTTTAGTATTTAATAGTTTATACTAAAATATTTATCGTCAAGGAGTTTTTACAAATTATATACTAGAAAAGCCAAACCAATCACATACTTAAAAATTGATATTCATTCAAATATATTTTATTTTAAAACTATAGATTATGGAGCTTTTGGGAAGTGTTGCTTAAATTTTTTATTTTTCAAACTAACATGATTTTATTTTATCGACATTTTTAAAATATATGTAAGAAAAAATATTGGCCTTCATATCGTAAAGGTAAATGGGCAATTAGCTTACCACTCAATCACATATTCAAGCTCACATGTTCAATATGAGTTTATGATTTTTTAAATATTATATTTGAGATAATGGGTGTAGGTATTCATCAGTCGAGTAAAAACATCTACAACATTGACTATTATGTGTATAATGCTAAGAATTATCTCTATAACAAAGTATATTTTTATAACTTTTAAATTTAGGATTTACTTGAGGTGACTGATGAAATTCCAATATCATATTTTAATCGGTGAAAAAACAATATTTGTTTTAGTTTTTTTTAAAAAATTCATCAGCTTATTCTTGAATGTATTTAATGCCTGAATATGCCAAATTGCAAAACAGTAAGGGCAAAATTTGAAATTTATATAATGTATGTATATTTCGATGGTTTCGGCGGTAACTTTGTGGAAGTTCATTTTAATATAAAATTAAAAATAACTTTGATTATTCCACGTATTATGTAACTAACTGTGACACGTGTTTCGCTTCTTTCAGAGGCATCTTCAGACTTACTATCGCAAATTTTGCTTATGTAATGAGGCAAGATTGATTCTAAAATTTTTAAATTATGAAATTACAAAATGGAATTTGGGTTTTTTTTCCTTTTAAGGGAAACAAAGAGGGGGGTGATTGAATCGAAAAAAAGCAAACAAATAATGATACTAATAAGCTGCAATCAATCAGATAGGGATTTTTCCTTTTAAATGGAAGCAAAGAGGGGGTCGAAACAAAGCAAACAAATATAATCATACTACTTATGACGTTAAACATTACAAACTATTGAACTAATGAGCTGCAATCGTTAGAATTATGATTGATTAAAATTATTTGATTACATTGATTTAAATTATGATTATGTTCTATTCAATGATTGGCAAACTCAGATTTTTTTTTACTTTTTAGACATTTTATGTGTTCTTTTATTCTAATATTAAAGTTTCAACCTGTCTGTCCAACATATGAAGCTTGACAGTCTCCACAATAGAGTCGATAGATACCACTCTGTGACGATGAACAGTAAAGATCGCGTTGATTCATAGTAAGACTGAAGATGCCTCTGAAAGAGGCGAAACACGTGTCACAGTTAGTTACACAATACGTGGAATAATCAAAGTTATTTTTAATTTTGTATTATGTATGTATATTTTTATTTCATTCATAACTTGTCAATGACAAGATGACAAACCGAATGAAATAAAAAGTTAAATACTCTTTATAACGTTCTTAATATTTGTATAAAAAGAAAATGTAAAATACCATTTACTGGATTTCGTATGATAAAAATGTATTGATTGCTCTCACAGGACAAATATTAAAAAAAAATATATATTTAAATAATTTAAAATGCTGAAATATGTTTATGAAATAAGCGTGCGCACACTTGATTGCGTATTGTTCCCGCAGTTTCCGGAGATCTGAAACGGCAAATTTCAAGCGGTGAACTATTAGTAGAGAGAAGGCTTTCAGGGAAGCGGCGTCAGATGTGCGGCACTTCCGGTTGGCGCCGCATGCGACATAGTCCACGCCTGTTGCTAACCAAAATCTATTATTTCGTCAATTTTGATTTTGGTTTCAATTCAAGCGACTGAAGGAATGATTTGATATACATATATATATATAATACAAATATTAAAATAAATTAATATTCTCATCAAAATAATTTCTGTACTATTTTTATATATTATCATTATTTAAAAATATCAATAAATCTGATAAAAAGTTTGACAAAATATTATTTTTTTCAATATAATGTTTTTAAAATAAGAATAAGACTTATCAGGTATCTCTCTATGTAAAATATTTACTTCTGAACTGGTCGTCTATTTTGAAAATCAATGTCATAAAAATTTGTTCAAAGTCTCGGTTTTTGCAAGAAAATTGTGACTAAGTTATTAAAAAGAACAATGGTTGTTATAAATAATAAAAGGTTTAATTTTCAATGAAAGACAATCGGTAGTTCTTAAAAGGTTTAAACCTCTTTTTTCTTGTATGAAAATATACATACATGTTATCTCTAATAACTCAAATATCGATAATACTATTTGGTTAAATCTACGGCTCAACAATAAAAACCACTTTATTATTTTTTTGCAAAGGATAATGGGAAAATGTGGTGCTAGTCTTTTATTTGTGTTTCTATAAAAGAATCAAAGCTAAATAAAAGAGAACTATTTATATAAAAATCACGACTGTCATAAACTTGAAACATAAACAGATCCTTTGTTCTCTCCGCGGAGGCCAATTAAATGAGTTTGAATAATTCAACACATATGGCGCATATCGCGAGATGTGAATAACAAACGCGTATTTTCCATATGGAAACAACAAAAACCTATTTTTGATCTATGCGTGGAATCATCTATTGGAAAGTTTCCCAGAGTTTTTACTCTGGAAGTAGTGTCGTTAGTCGTGCCCTTTCTCCCCGTGGACCGTTCTTACCACAGCCAATCAGTGTCGGCTGAGCGATCGCCCGGAAAAATGAAAAACCAGAACAATAGTGGCTTCTGGAAACCAATACCCATAATTAGCAAGCGAATAGGACGGCTATATCTATTGTCCAAACGTTTAAATGTGATTGTAATTGCTCTTTCATTGAGTTTAATCAATGATATCTGAAAATTAATGGATCTTTTAGCTAATAGATAACCATTATAAAACATTTTTTTCAATCTGTCGAGTCTTTTTGAAATATCTTCGAAAACTTGAATTGTATACAATGCTATCAATGATAAAAAAATCATAAAATTAATACATTAGTTTAGATTTAAAATTCATCAGTTCTTATTCAAAAGGTGATATGGTAGGTAATTAATTGTTTATAAAGTTTACCCACGTATATGAGAAGATTAAGCAAAGTATTTTTGTTTCATACAATTCCAATCAGAAGACGACGTGATAATTTGACAAACTTTCAAAAACACACAAAAGTACTTAAAATTTCAGCACAGCTTTCAAAAGACGTCTTTGTATGCATCACGTATATTGAAACAAAAACATTATACGCTGTCATTGTGTATTGTAAATTGTGCAAGTTATAATGAATAAATAGCTGATATTTCTAGCAAATGCACTCTTTACAAAGGCTTGCGAAAAACAAAGTTTCTCAATGGGTATCCCGAGGTTCCATTCCAACTTATCATTATTCAGCTAACAAAACGACATTTCCCTTTGTGGTAAAAATATTTGTTTTACGTTCACTTGTTTTTTTCTTTCTTCCACACAACAAAAGAGAATCGTCTTTTATAGCCCGACAAAGACTTTCAAAGAACAACGCCTAATTATTCTCTAAATAGAAAAATGTTAAGCGTGATTTTTTCGGAAATCAAGAAGATGGAAAGAAATTTTCATCTGGAGGTATTTGAAAATATTTTTACGTTCGGTTTATTTCGTCAGAAATTAAACAAGTAAGTTAAAACATAATTCTCTTGTTATTTCAAAAATGAATGATTTCGTAATCTCTTTGAAATAAATAAAGACAACAGATTTTTTAAATTAGGTAAATTTAAATTTACTTGTAATAACCCTTTAAGTTAATTTCATTAGTACTCAATTATGTTTTACTAACACAAACTTTTAATATTGATTATTTTTTAATAAAATAACTTATTAAATAATTTTCACACTCCAATTACTTATCAACTCCAATGTATGGTATATGATGACTGGTAGTCGTATATATAAATGCTACATAGTCACCAGGTATAATTTCATTTAGTCCATATTTAACAGATGAAAATAATTGAAACCGTTTGAATGAATTCAAAAGAGTTATTGGGAATTTTATATTGTAATTTAAACCAAAATAATTTATACTATTATTACTGAAATTGTTTTATTATTCAATAAAATTGAATATTGAATTGTTTGATCATCATCGCTATTTTCAAAATACATAGCACTAAACAATACCATTTGCGATTGAAACATTTTGTCAAATTATCCTAAAAAAATAGATTCTGTGTGAAAAAAGCAAAATGGCTTTTTGCTTGAGGGGACTCCATAGCATGAAGAGACAACAAAGGATCCCGTGTAAATAATAACGAGCGCTCTCTTTTGATTATTTGTATATTCCTTATTATTTAGTTAGATATTACTCAATTTGTATCTTTTGAATATTGAATAAAACAAACAAACCGAGAATACCCACCTACACACGATTTTTTATTACTCCTGTAAGATACCTATCTCATATTACTTATAATAATTACATATTTTGCGAAAATGCAATTTCGTAGTTTTTATTGTAAATAATGTAAGATTGAAATCATTTTTCGCACTTAAATTAACACCAAATAACCAAATAGTAACTGATTTTTTATCAATTTATAGATGACCAAATTACCAGTTTGAAAATTGATTTATTATAAAAGTTATTAAAGTATAAACGATAGAAATCAATTGTACATCAGTCATCATTTTTTTCTTCATTTTGTTGCTTATTTAAGTGTATTAATATCGTCAAAATATTCATATTTTGTAATACAAAGAAAATATTACATCTTAAGAGAGTACATAATCATGTGAACTAAATGTGTACAAGATTGTGTTTTTTTTTTTGGTGTACTTCTGTAATACAGTATCCGATACTCAATTTTAGTCGTTTTTAATTATTAGTTCATACAAATTATCATATACTTTCGTCAGTACGGTATAAATATTTCTATAATCTGGTGAAATTATTTTTAAAATGTTCATATGTAAAAGTAAATAAATATCATTGATGAACCTTTAAAAACAGTGTAGTAATTCATTACACAAGATTCGTATTGATATTAATGATTTTTATGTAATGGGGTTTTGATTTTAAAAAGTTTAATGTTTTTTTATGCTAAAGCACAAGTTAAGCAAACTAATTTTGTTTGAGCAGTTATTAAAAGTTCAGAGTCAAAAAATAAAGTACACTCATAATTATTTTCCTGAAAGATCTTAAGAATTGTGTACGACTAAGAATGCTGTAAATCGTCATTTAATAAAAATACATATAATAATATACTATGAACACCTCAATCTCATTACATATTGATATTGAAATTAAATTATCTTTTGTTATTCAAATTCAAGAGTATTAATTCCACGTGACAACCCATTAAAACATGTTATATTTTGTGCTTTGAATGTCTTAAGACATTCGTTGAATTTAAACCGATGATAGTTTTTACAGCGGCGCCCAAAAAAATTAATAACATTTTCATAATATTTTATGATGTATAAATTTGTCCACAAAATTTTTCGATTCCTGTAGAGTGAAAAAAAACTACTTTTTTTATCAATTAACTTTTTTTATATACATATGTTGACTGTATATAGGAAAAGGGACGTAACCCAAAAACAACAAATTTTGCAGGAGACACAAAAAACGCTTTTTGTTTATTTTGGGCTAAATGCACATTATGTAATACACAAAATCTTGAAGAGCACGTAGACTCATAAACTAGTGTTATATAGACTTGATCAAATATTAATTTATAAAATCGTTTAAAATAAAAAAATCGGCATTTTAGCTGGCATCATTTTGATAGAACGTATCATTGTGATTATCGAAAAAAAGATGTTTTGAAAAAACTGTGGGTTACGTCTTTTCTCCTTTCAACAGTCGATATGTATATATATACATAAAAATAATAAAGTATAGTTTTACAGTCACTTTAATTATGTAAGCAATAATAATTGGTAATATACTCATATATGATCGATTCACAAAAAAACGCGTAGATTGTGCAATTTTTTTCGAATTGTTCTATGCAATGCAACAACACTTGATTTCCTACACAAAAGTCTTATGAATACTCAACAACCTTAACACTCGAGGAAATATATACCTGGACACACATTTATTTTGGTTTATATAGTATTTATATTTTGAATAAAAATCCTATAATTCTTTAGATCAGTGTTTCTTAACCGTATTGAAAGAATCGCCCTCTTTTGCAGAAATAAAATATCCAAAATTATCTAACGCCCCCCCCCCTTCACCGAGGAATTTTAAATCCTCAATTTCCTTTACTTTTTCCCCAAAATATCTCCGAAATTTTTTTTTTAGCTCATGAATTTGAAATCCTCAATCGCCCCTCTTGCAATCCTACAGCCTCCCCCCAAATTCTGAAAAATTAAAAACGCCCCCCCCCCCCTCAGACTTCTAAGCGCCACCCAGGGGGCGATACCACTCCCGTTAAGAACCACTGCTTTAGATTGTCATACTTTGTGTCACTGTGTATCTGATAAATCGTCAAAAGTGCTCGTCACAATTTGCGGATTCAACCTTCCCATGGGATGCCACATGTAAGATCTAAAACATTATTCAATGATATTGTTACCTTTTTTTAATGTGCTTACTGTCAAAACTTAGGAGAAAAGTATTATATTTAAAAAAAAAACGGTTTTACTCATGATAAGCATTATCAACTAATCCTGGTCATATGAAATAAAAATTTAAGTAGTACAAATAAGTTTTTTTATTTGAATTATTTATTTTCAACTGATAATCTGTTGAAAGTTGAAACTAATCCTGATCATATAAAATTAAAGTGAAGAAGGTAAAAATAAGTGTTATATTTATTAAATGATATTGCTACGTTATGTAATTAAGATACTTGCGTAGTTGTCAGTGAGTGACGCTAACATTTTTGTTTAGACTAAAAGTAAAGTTTTTTTAAACATAAGTACAATATGAAATAGCTTGTTAAGTTTATTTACCAAGATTTAAACGCTGTACAATAAGCTGTACTGTTTTTTATGACATTAGACAAAATTCAACTGATATTGATTTATTCTATTGCGTTTTTAGAACAGTATTTAATATAATTGTATACAGTTTATTTTTTTACAATTGTACGCGTAGATATTACATATTTTTAAGAAATTATAGATGCATTTAAATATAACTTAGCGTAACTTAAAGTTTTCAACAACTATAAATCAAAATTCACCATATTTTGTGGTTTTATCTAAATTGCACCATATTGGTGGCATTGAAAAATTCTGTTACATCAAAACTGTTTTGAACGTAGATAAAATCATACGAACGCTTTTGGGGGTATTGTAAAATCATTATTGCATTTGTAAATTCCAAATCGTAAACACCACTGGTATGAAAGCATTACTTGCTTGCTTAATTACTCAACATAAGCAGAGCATTAGACCCTCAGTATCCGGTGTCCGCCTATATCGTGTAACCCGTAGCGTTGGAATATCGAATCCAAGATTTCGTAGATCTCTACGACTTTGTAGGGAGTGACCACAAGGGATTTATGGTGCCTTAAATTAAACAATATACTTTTAAGGTATATCTCTTAACCCTGCTTGTTTTATGCGAATTTGAGCTATATAACTAACCACAATATTTAATAACCGTTTGTTATTTTGAAGTGGTAATCCTTTATCTTATTTCATAGTTTGTGTAAATAATTATAACCTAGTTCAAAACCGACACATATTTCGTCACTGGGGACACAAAAATAGTTTTTAATGATTTCTAATGGAGGTAACTCAACAGAAGCTTTTCTACGAGAAATGATTGTTGTCAGTCGCTCAACCTCTCTTATTCAAAAAGAGTAGTAGTGATGGAAGGATAAGGCTAGGACAGGACTAGTGGTTAACTAATCACTCTCACTACAACCCAGTGGCGGCCGGTCAATGTGGCATTCGATCAATGCACCCCTTGTATATGCAGGGGCAGTTATATTTTATGAAATAATGTTCAAACATAACATTTATACCATTCACTCATTTTAAATTATTCATGTATTTATTGTCTATAATAAATAGTTTAGAAAAAATATTTAATTTTATTTAAAATTTTGTTTTATTTTATTGAATTTAAAATGAGGGAATGGTATAAATGTTATTTTTGATTATTATTACTTAAAATATAGCCGCCCCTACATATTCAAGGGGTGCATTGGTCAAATGCCACACTGACCGGCCGCTACTGCTACAACCAGTTATTGAATGATTGGAAAGTGTTTGAGGGAATTTTTAGACACAATCACAAACACCCATGCTTTCAACAAAAATCGATCGAAAAAAGTGCTGCTCGTACTGAGACTCCGGCACGGAAGTCCACAAAGCTAACCGCTGCGCCATAGGACCCGACAAAGCTTAAAGGAGCAAGAAGATTTGCTGCTGTTTACTTTACTCAATATTAAATTATTTTTTGTAGTTTTATAAGAAAAAAAGATGTGTAAGTCTTTTTTCTTGTAGGAAATTTCACAGTCCCTTTTTTTTACACTTATAAACTAAATTTTAATAATTATTCGACATTTTCAGCTTACACTCATTTGATACAACATAAATTAAGGTTTTTTTTTATTTTTACAACTTGTGCTCCCGATGTCAAGCATATAAACTCTAATGGAGTTTATCTCAACGTAAGAGTTTCTATGAGAACTGTTTTTTTACACAGACGCTCAACCTCTCTTAGAGAGTTGGGATAGAAAAATAGGGCAAGGACAGGACTAGTGGTTAGCTAATCACTCTCGCTAAGCCTCGTTTTTGGAATAGGATTAGTGGGAGGGGAAAATTTAAGATATTACATACATCCATGTCTTTGAACAGAAATCTACAAATTGATTGAAAATTCAATCAATAAAAACTGTCCGTACTAGGTTTTCGAACCCGTGATCTTCGTGTTCTAAGTCAAAAACGTTTACACTTGACCACGCAGCTGGCATTAATTATGTTATTGTGTTAATTGAGTCGTCTGGTATCAAAAGCAGAACTGTTCCATACATGATGTATGGAACAGTTCTGCTTTTGATACCACACGACTCAATTGTAATTATCGAAAAAAGTTTTTTTTATAAAAAAAACAGAGAATAACTTCTGTTAGCCTTTTTACGTTCAATGTATAATAATTTTGACGTATAATGAATACAAAAAATATTTAATAGATTGAAAAGAAGTTGTTTACGTAATACTGTAAAATAATGTACATTGCTTACTGGTCTGACCACCGTAATTAAACTGGTATATGAAGTTATTCATTTCAGAATCACCGTTATGCGAATTTGTTTTCCGACCCATTTCCATAGCATATTTTGATATCACAGTTATGAAATATTCGTTTGCAGACGATCAGACATTTTCTCGCTCATTTATAGCGTCTTGGGGTTGGTATTATGAGACGTTGACGTTCACCGCCAACACCAGTCAATACTTTAAATAATGTACCACACAAAAAAAGATTTTTATCACCACTAAAAAAACAAAAACACGAAAAATCTCTTAAATTATACAATAATAATTTATGAAATACATGGTTGTCTTTTTAAATGTTCAAGATTGTCAGTAGTAAAAAAGATGTTTCCATTTCATATCAATTTATTCTGTCCTATATCATAATTACAAGGTAAATGAAAGTATTTAGTTCTGCTTTCTTCTTTTTTCAGACATATGATAAAATGTGTTTTTGCTTACTTACACGTAGTGCATAAAGTTTAATCACACGTCAATTGTAGGAAATATAAGCCTAAACGTCTGTATTAAAGTAACTTAAATGAAAGCAAACTGCAAATATTGTATGTAAATTTGAGGAAACGCATGTAACGAGTACGTTAAATTAGTTTTCTCTTCTAGTATCGTATTGTTTTCCAAGTGGAATGAAGATGACCATTTTTTTTGTTTAAAGTAAAGTTACTATTTTAGTAATAACCTTATTTCATTGTAACTGAAAGGTATGATTTTTTTTTGATCAAATGTGATTTATCTCACGTGAAAACTATTGTTTATTTTTTAAGATGCAAAAGCATAGATGGGTAGATTTTCAAATGGTTGATTTAACGTAAACAGATTTTTTTTTAAAATATTATCATGAATACGAGAAATGTTTTCGTTTTTTTTAATGTTATTCTCACAATGCAAACAAAAGAATACTGATTAAAACTACTGTTTTTTGTTGATAAATCTTTAATTCTCTGTCTAGATTTCATATGTGACATATGTAAAGCTTTTAAATTTGTAACGCTTTTTTTCCCCTAATTACAAAGGTTTCGTGAAGTAATGTACCAAAACACCAAAAAGATTTTTCATGTATGTTGAGGTTTAAGAAAACATGACACAAAATGTTACTGCTAACGAGACTTGTATTTGAGAACGGCACCATTTTGTAAATGTCAATTGATTATTGTTTTTAAGATTATGATTACTAACCAACGTCGAGACACTACCAGACAGAAATATTTTAATTCAGAGAATACAAAATAGGTAAAATATAGCATAGACTTATAAAATCTCATTGTTAAATATTATCAAAGCTAAAACTATAAGAAAAACACTTAATTTTACACATAATAAAATATACTCCGTTACGAGAATTCTTTCCAACAAAACCCTTTTCAATTTATTTAAAGTACTGGTTTAGAAGTCTCATTGTTTTCGCATTTGGGATAAGAAAACTTTAAGTTGTAGTGATTCTCAATTTAATATAAAAAAGAGTTTTAAAAATTCCCATCAGAAATATATAAGGGTGAAAACTTTTCCTCTTGCCTTCTTATTTAATAAAATAATGTAAAATTAAGAATTCAAAGTTACGACAAAAACTTTTAGTATTATTTAATATATGTTTTTTATGTATAAGCATTTTTATTATTCATATATGTATAATCTAACCAGTTATATGCAATCAATTTAACTGTAAAATAAATATTTTTTATGTTAAAAAATAAGTGTGGCATGGTTGTTATTAGTGTCAAAGACGGTAATTGAAAGATTTGATTTTTTTTCACAAAAGAAGCATAAAAGAGTCATAAATTACATTTATGGTATTTGAAAGATTTTGTAGGAAAGATCTTTGCACTCTTGGTCGACAAAAGTAAATTGTATGTAATTATTCGAAATACATAATTATATTGCAAGATATTCACTTTTTATACTCAATACTGAAATCCCAGGACTAGCTCTATCACAATCCCGGGATTTTGGTATCACAAAATAGAACGGAATCCCAGAATTGGAGAATCAAATCAATACCAATGTTTCATAATAAATACCAGTATTCCAAATATCAATATTGTTTTAATTAAGATCGTAATACTGGGAAACTAAATCGAAACCGATATTTCATATAAATTATCGCCATTAAATAATATCATAACCTTAAAACGAATTAATTTCGAACAACTTTTTTAAGATACATATGTGGTGGTTTCAATAGATTTAAAATTCGTTCGTTTATGAATACGTCTACTTTTTTATATTATACCCGGTATTTCGGTATTTAAAAAAACGCGATGTGTAATACCGGTATTAAAAAACTCTTTGTAATTGTAACTTACAAGTTGTAACACACAGTGTACAAACTGTAAACTAATTGTAACACCATTAAACTGAAAGTTGTGTGAAATATTGAAGTGAGCGTTACTCATCGTAACTTAGGTTTAAAATATTTAACATTCACAGTCAAAACATATTTTTTATCAGTAGTTTTCTATAATAAATGCTAGCTACTCATTGTCTTAACATACTTTTTCACATATATGATTCAGAATCATAAGGATAGCGCGTGGACAAGACTAGTGTTTAGCTAATCGATCTAACTTTGTCCTGTTTTCAAAATCGGATTTGTAGGACGTAATTTTAGAAAATCAATTTTCGTAACTGTCCATATTGTGGTTTGATTTCGTGAGTCACGCAACCACAACCAACGACTTTCACCTTTTTATCGTGGACTCGTCAATACATATGTACATATATTCTTAAAAATAATAATAAGAGAAATATGATTTTTAATAATACTAAACACTAGAACAAAATTAATGGTAGTCCTATGGGTTAATTAATAGTTCAATTTATTTGTATTTATAATTATGTGTTTGTAGTTTGAGAAGCATTAATATAAGACACGAACGAGGGTGCATTAGTCTCCTAGATTAAGCGGATAGCTTCAACAAGGCGATAGATAAATAACTGGCGAGTACTTTGAGCTTGGACGGAGATTCCTCAGTAGAACCTTCCTTGCTATGATATTATAGTTACCAATGCTGAATAATCTAAGAAAGTAAAGCGATGAAAATATTTATTTTAACAAACTCACCCCATAAAGGATAATTGTCAAAAAATATCTTGAGCTTGTCTTATATAATTCATTTTGACATTAATCAACGGATTGGCTTTATTTGTTCTATGAATGAGGTATTCAAACTACAAATGTGGTTCACGATTCGAAAACAGAAAAATTTAAATTTCGGCCAAGCACATACATAATTATGTAATAGATAGCAATACATATGTAAGCCTCAAACCTTGAAAAAAAAGTCATGAATGTTGATTTAAAATGGCAGTTCCAACTTTAATACTGTAACTTTAGTCGAAACTATCTCAGAATAAAAACTGAATAACGTTTCACGTTGTTACGCCACTGGAATATTATGCCACGGCGGGTGGTTGCGAATATTATATATAAATTATAATATAAAAACTTTTATTCTATTTAACAAATATATAAGTCTCACATAATACTTTTATGTGTGAGTTCTATTTTATTTTGGAAGATCATTTATAAATGCGGTTTATTACTAAAAACAAACAACATTCAGAGCCAGTTGAATACTTCATTAATTATGTATATCATTTAATTATATATAAATAAAAAATAAGGCCAAAATGCATGAATGTAAATTGAAAGGTTAATGATTATATAGAATAAATGAATATGTAAATCAAAAAGCATTGGAGCTAAATAATAGCCGAGGCGCCAGATACTTTTAAATTTTTTTGTCAGTCGACATCAACTTGAAGACAAAAAACTTCACATAAATCTTTGCTTAGGATCTCAAAAATTAGATTAAAATAATCTAAATATATATATTTAGATATGTTTCCATGATTCCAACGACGACTTATGTGATTGCTAGAGATCATATTTTCCCACTAACGTTATGGCTCTTTGACTAATGCGTATTTGCTAACAAAGAACCCTTTTTTTGGATATCAAATTTATGGAGCTTTAAGTACCAAGACGCGCTAGTGCCAAGGTTCTTCTAGTCTCCTTCGTCGGTAAAGTTTTACAAAGAACTCTTAAATGAATACCAAAAGCAAGCTATCGTCATGGTAAAATATAAAATCTTATTTTACTTTAAAAAAAATAGTTGCCGAACGATTTAAGTGATTGTTATTTATTATTTTATTGTAAAAAATATAATATTTTAAAGGTAGATTAAAATCATTTTATCATAAATTTAAATTGCATTTATTGTGTGAACAAAACAAAAAACGTAAAGTGGCATAGGTACGTAGATAATATTTATTATTATTTTACGTAGTTTGACAATTACATTTTAACTGGTTTATGCTAATTTTTGTTATTTAGTTTTCAATGCTTTTCACGCAATTGAAAGAAGTTGTGTTTTTTGTAGCGAGTTTTTCTACATCAGCTTTATAAATTTTAATGAAATTGTTTAATAATCGTCAAACGCTCGTCAATTATCCTATTTTAACCAAAAATGCACGATGGAAGTGTTAAAGTTCCAACAGAAACTCTTAATAGTGCGGTGATAACTTCCTGCGTTTCTCGCATTACTTTTAAAAGTTTACTCTAGTTTTCGTGGAAATACTTTAAAAAAGAAAGTTTAAGTTAATGCGAAAATACTGACAAAAAGAACATTTTTTAGAAATCTAATGACAATATAACACGATGCGTGATTAAATTATAACATATAAGTAAATGTTACTTGGTTGAATCCAAATAAAGCGTCAATATGTTTTAATTGTATCCAGCTTAGTGTTACTTATTATAGGTACTTTGAATCATTATCTATAAATTCTTTTCATATTTCTATTTAAAACTGTTTTATACACCCTTACTTACGTTATATGGGTTTATATAAATAACTCAGTAACACTTTTTATTGTAATTGATTGAAAATGTTTGTTATGAGTGAAACTGGTCCTGAACTTAATAAAAAAAAATACTAAATTAGTAAAAAAAGTTTTTTTACTTTTAAAATAATAAATCAAATAAAATTAAGAAATAAATCACATACATCAAAAGATGATGGAAATTTGTTGAAATAATTTTTATTTGTATAAAATATTCATCAATAAAAAGAATAAGTAATCTTGTAAATATGAAGAATACACTTTTGGCAAGGGTTTTTCAATGTTTCTTCTATATTAATTCACCAGTTCCACTTAATATTTTTCTTTATATAAAAAAAATACATTGGTTTTATACGATTTAAATATAGTTTTTTTTAGTTTCGCTTAACTTTTATTAAATAAATAAACTTTCTTTACTCGCTCTTGTTTTACACTGGTGTCTTAATATTGCATTTATAGGACGGCTATCTTAGAACGAAGGGATTGGGAAGGCGGATTTACCGCCCCAGTGGCCAGAGACGACGCTCTAAGTTGTTAAGGATCTTTCTTGTTTGCGCTCATCTCATGGGCGGACATGCTCTTGTGATACTGAATATAGCAAACAATGTAAGCCGAGAGGGTTTACTTTACTTAATTTTTTAAATAAAATAAATAAAAAGTGAAACGTTTCTTAACTTTTCTTTACCAAATCTGTAATGTAATCTTCTACAGTATTCTTGAACAGTAATTGTGTAATATTATAAAAAAATACTAAGCCAGCAAAACTCAAGTCAGAGTAATTTTGAAAAATTGCAAGGATTAAATATTTTCCGAGGTTATTATAATTATGTGTATTGACATATCATCCAGCGTTCTGTCAAAGAAAATTTAACGTATAATCTGCATAAAATTTGTTTTATCTGTATTTTAAATTTTCTATCTGTCAAACTTCTTTGAAAATTTCTAGCTCATTTTTATTTGATTGAAATAATATTTGAAAGAATATTTTAAGTCTATTAATTTTATTCTATTCACAGTATAATCTATTCTAAAAAACATTTGATCCATTCAATAATCTGTAATGTACATAATATTGTCTCATTTAATTGTATATAGTAAAGTTTAAATAATTCTCAAGTTGCTAAAGACTACTAATTTAAAGCAATTACATTGGATAGGAAATAAAAACTTTATAATCTCTACGTATATTATTTCCCGAAACACTCTACAAAATTGAGATTCAAGTTCATGCGAGTTTTTGTTAAGACTCGAGGACGGATATGTGTTGTGACAGAGTATTAAATAGATGAAGTGGCGGAGACCCTTTCTAGAACGTCTCCTTTCTACGCAGTAGCGTTTCCCCTTTTTTATTACTATTGATTTTGTTATTATTTTTCATTCATTAAATAAAAATAAAAAGCCCAAAAGCAAATAATTATGCTGGTATAGAAGTGTCAAGCGCTCGGTTGATTGGTACAAATTACGAATTCTGGAAAAGATATCCATCAATTGTTTTTTCAATTAGTTTATGGATGTTTTTCTGAAAGCAAGTATATAGCTAGTGTATGTTGATGTAGGGAATTACGCACTAACCTTTATATTCACATCCTTGTGTCTTTAAGCCTATCTGAAAAGAGAGGTTAAGTGTCATACTCATAACGATTCCCCGCCTAACGCCTATTGTATTTTCCAATTTTCAACATTTCCAATCCAAATTATACTGAAAATTAACACGTTTGAAAAACGTGTCTTTCTTTAATGAAATTTTTTAAAAATAAGCATTTTTTATACGTTTTAAATTAAATTCAAAACTCTGTTCTTTGACACCATTGGATAAAATATTTTTTTAATTTAACTATTTTGTTTTCACCAAAAAACTTTTATTTCTTTACATTATTTTATAAAAAATATTTTTTGAATAACCTTCTATTATAAAATCAAAATCATTCAAATATTTTCATTGAAAAATGTTTTCATGAAAAATCAACACCATAGAACTATTTTTCACAGAATCTTCGCGATGATTTTAGTGTTAAATATGCATGGGACTATGCCACTGTCCAAATATATTTCTTGAAAACGGATAGGGTCTCGGTTAAGCCATCTTGATAAATGGTCTGTCAATCATTGGCTATTTTGCATACTGAAAGGTGACATGATCTACAAATTCAGTGATTTGTATTCAGTTTACATATTTATGTAAGTAAGTTTGAGAAACTAAGTGTCTGAGAACTATTACTCCAAAAGGAAATGTCTTTCGTTACATAATATGATTTTTTAGGTAAAATATTTTTTATCATATCATTTGGTAAATATTCGAAATTTATCAATGGTTATGACGATTGTTTTAGATAATGCTCCTCTAAGTGATAATATAATTAAACTAATTTGTCAAAGATCACAAATTATTTAATAATGTCAATCATACAATTTTTGTAAGTCTACTTCGTATTTCTGTTATTGGTATTATTATAAGTAATACGAAAACACGCACACATCTATAAATTAAAATTGGATACCGTCAATTCACGAAACAATTCTTGCACGAATTCTCTCAACCACAGACAATAAACAGTTAATAGTTACAATATTGTAAACTCCAAATAAGAATGACACTATAATGATATATTGATTTTAAACTTCTGTCTTTATAAAGTCACTCTGTTTCTGCTTGGCATCGTATGCATTAAGTAAAAGATGACCGGTGATACTGCCAATTTTTTGTTTTGATGCATCACTCACTACATGTATCAAACAATATGGGCCACTATCGGTGTCTTAGCTCCCATTTTTAAATGAATAATATGATGTTTGTAAGGAACCAATCGGCGATCAGTATTTTTAATGGTGTAATATTACATCTCGCATTATAAGAAATGTCTTCTTTCACTTAAGATAAAAATTTATGGTAATTTTAAACATTTAATAATCATTAAAAATTGTGCTCCTGTGGTTTTTAGAGATTTTCGCAAAACTTGATTTTTGAACAATGTGAGTTGTGATACTAACCCCCCATATTTACATGGAAACCTATTCTTCAGGCAAGATTTACCTGGTTTGTATTTATTATTATATGAGTTACGGGAATCAGATCTGGTGTAGTAGTAATTACTTAAAAGCTCTCAAAATGTTTATGTTACAATACTTGCTAAAAAAAATGTACTAGAAAATTGTGTGACGTATACATTACATTTGACGTTTATATTTAAAAACAGTATTCACTTGTTACTAACGACTTTTTTAAACTATGTTATAATCTTTTAAAATAAAATATTTTCATTTCAAAAGATTTGAAAAACGATTTAGTATTATATGTCATATCTTCCAGTTCACACAATATTATCACATTAACAATATCTTGATAATCAGTACATTTAAAAAAAATGCTTTTTGGTCTTCGATTTTTTCAAACAAAGGTTACGTAGCCGTTTATTTTTTAATTGATAAATAATGACTACATACTACCCCTTTTGTATGTAATGGATAAAATATAACATTTCTTATGTTTTTTAAAACGAATCTTTAAATAATTTCCATATAAAACATTACACAGTTCACAAGAAACATCCTCTTTCATTCAAAACAGAAATATTACGTCACATAATACGTGAAAAGTATACAAAAGATTTTTTTAGAAATTACGCAATTCATATAAAATGTACTGAAATATAAATTAATTTTGCTACTTTTATGAAACTGATCTGATCCCCTAGCCAAGATATTATTCCTAATAAATTGCGTTGACAAGAGTTTTAATCTACAAATAAATTGGCGCACAATTATTTTTTTATTCTGTATGAAATGCGTTATACGAATAAACTCAAAATGAAACAAAGTAAAATGACATTACATTTATTATTTTTATCAACTCATATTAATATAATTCATTTTACACATTTGAAAGTTATAAAAGTAAGAACTGATTTGAATATTACATATGTTTGGAAGACATCAAGTTATGATTAATGCTATGATATAGCGTAACTATGGAAAATTGACTTCTTATGTTGGGTCTAGGGCTTCCAATTAACCGGACATCTAAACTAACCGGTTTTCGGTTTTTTTCAAATAAATAAACCGGGTAACCGGTTTAAACCGGATTTATTTTCAAAAAACCAATTTTAGTACCACACTAACCAATGTTTCAAAAAAAAAAAGTTTTTTTATTACTTTAAAAACAGTCAATAAGTGCATAAAATTATAACTACCAATTTTCACTATGCGCAAACATGCATTCGGGTCCTTACAATTGTATGCCTAACATTGTCACATTTTTAAATACTTGTTTAAAATAAATGTAACGCAGTGTTCAATTGTATAACACTTCGAATACCTTTTTCTCGTCTTTATTTTTAAATTTTTTTTTTGAATTTTTAAATTTTAAAAAAATATTTGACATTACAGCTTACGCCAATGCGTCAAATATTTTGAAGTTGAAAGATCATACGAGATATACTCGATGAGAATTTTTGAAAGTTACATGAGATTAACTCAAGGAGAATTGACTTCACAAACACCCGGGTCTTAGATCTCAAATCAAAATTGAAAAAATCCAATTTGACATTGACCTTACCGGGAATCGAACCCGTACCCACCTGATCAACTAGACCAAAGCGGGCGACAAATTTCGGTCTTTATTATTATTTTTGTTTACCACATGTGCATATTGGAAAGACACCGACTCCTTAAAGTAGCCGATGATTTATGGCACCGATTGTTAGAAAATAAAAATAAAACGTATGAAAATTGAATTGTTTTATAACTTGAAAGATATAATAAAACATGGGCTTGGTCACTTAACCTTTTTATGTATGAATGCCGCAAAAAAAGTGAATATATATTGCCATCTTTTAAGTTCAGGTACTTACTACTTTCTCGGAATAATAGCAATCTATATTATACAATATTTAAGTTCCATATCCAATATTATATTGTTAATAATTATAAATAATCCGACTAATAAAGATCAAATGAATACGTGAAAAAAATGTAGATAATAAATTTTTGTTTACTAATATTTAAATTGCTTTGTAACAGTACAAGTTTTCGGTTCGTATATTTTTTTCATTTAAAAGATATAATGATGAACCTATTTTTGGTTGAATAAGGTTCACTTGTTTTATTATCATTGATATTTTGAGAATCCTTTCGTATTACAGATATTTGATTGAAAGCAGTATAGTTGTCCATGATTTCGACTACACACTTGCCACAATAATTAGACAATTGAACAGTAAAATACTTTATTATATTGTACTAATTATAATACTATTATTATATACAACATTTTTAAATATTTATACTCTACATATGAATAGTTAAATAAAATCTCATGGTGTTCAAAGCGGAAAAAGATTTTTTTATTAACCCGGTTAACCGCCCAAAATAAACCGGTTTTCGGTTTTTTTCAAAACACCCGAAAAACCGGTTAACCGGTTTCGGTTTAAACCGGTTTGGAAGCCCTAGTTGGGTCCTATGGCGCAGCAGTTAGCGTTGTTGGCTTCCGTGCCGGAACTCACGGGCTTGAGCCCAGTACAAACAGCATTTTTTAGATCGATTTATCGATATCTGTTCCTAAGCAAGGGTGTTTGTGATGTCTAAAAATTCCTTCCCACAGTTCCGATCCTTCCAATGACTGGGCGTAGCGAGAGCGATTAGTCAATTACTAGCTCTGTCTTAGCCCTGTCATTCTATCCCTTCTACCCTATTTGGAGAAGAGGGGTTGAGCGACTGAGTAACAAACAGTTCTTGTAAAAAAACTTGTGTTAATATACCTCCATTAGGAGGCCAAATACTCCACATTGGGAGCGGACATGGATAAAAATAGTATATTTATGAAAATAAATTATGTGTCTAATTCGTTTTCTTAGTTTTCGTTTCGCCCTAACCAGCACCTTGAAAATATTGAAAAGAGGCGTAGACTGGCTGATACTACGTAGCTTACTATATGTTTTATATCATTGCTTTATCCATAATTGAATCCATTAGAATTAAACATATGAAATGAAAAGTTGAATAGAAAAGGTGAACAATGCTATAAATGCTATAAAAGCTATAAAATGAGTGTCTTTCACAATTTTTCTGTTGTTGGTTACTTATTAATTTGAATACAATTTGTCTACGCATCGAAAGGCTCCCTTCGTAACCCTGGCATTAGGCGACCGCCAACTAACTATCGAAACGCCTCTACATTTACAAATTCGAGCAATTAATCACGATGGAATTCCTCACCACTCAGTTTATGTCTCGAAATTAACTATTGATGTTTTGGTATTTCGCTAGAGCTCTAATAACAGTAAATCATCAGATGCCTAAAACAAACCGATCTAAAAATGTCTACCTATTTTAATATTTTCGCGTCAAAACCAGATCGATAATCGAAATTTCGCTACAGCTCCCGGTATATTTAAGTACGTTTTAATTATTAACAGGAAATACTTGTTAAGATAATCCTACTTCAAAAACGGTAATGAGTTGTTTTAATAACATAAATAGCGGATGATAAAAACATTTCTAAAAGTGCCAAGGGGATGCCAGCTTTATACTCTCGCATTATAATTAATATTATAAATATTCAGGAAAATTGTTTCATATCCCAAAATTATGTATTGATGTTACTTTTGTTTTCATTTCGTATATCAAAAATTAAAATTCTGTTTCTTTCATAAATAAAAATAAGTCAATAGCATTATTATGGAATGAAACGTCGGACTGTTTGATGTAATATACAAATTATCAATATAGTATATTATTCTCATATAACATTTTAATTTTTTAATTTTTTTTTTAAATATTTAGCATTACAGCTAATGCCAATGCGCCAAATATTTTAAAGTTGAAAGATCATACAAGAAAAACTCGATGAGAATTTCAGTAATGTAAGTCACTCGAGATAAACTCAAGGTTAATTGACATCACAAACACCCATGTCTTAGGTCTCAATTTTAAATTGAAAAATCTAAAGTTGATATTGACCGGGAATCGAACTCAGACCCACCTGGTCGGTAGAGCAAGCTCTAATCAACTAGACTACAGCGGGCGACTTGCTGAATATATGTTGCTTAATTATAATTTTATATTTATAGTAAAGAATTCTTAAGCATGGCCGTCTTTCAGCAGTCAATCAAATTCTTATAATATAATAAAAATAAAGTGTATATATGCCTGACAAATTTACGTATGTTCAAACAAACATAAAATATTTGGAAAAGGAAAGAAACGTTCAACGGTAAGTTCAATGATACTGAAAAAATGAAAGCTTTTAATTTAGTTAAATATTAAAAACAAAATAATCAAAATCTTATTTACGTCGATTTTATTTTTCAACAATATTTGTTTGATCACCAGTTATTAATATATTTTTTTTATATTTTATTAAGTGTGTTAATGATCAGAGACCTGCTATCACGATTAAAATTGACGCAAAAATCCGTAAATAGCTTAATTTATAATGAATTCGGAGAATTTATTTTTTTATAACATATTATAGGTATACTCGTTTCTTCGCCGTCGATTGAAGCCATTTTCCTTAAGTCAATATTTGCGCAATTAGCTCCTTGGTTTATATTCAAATATTGGCGTTTGAAATCAATATCCCAAGCTATATTGCTTTAATTACTCACTTTAATCAATACAAGTATGCTTATCAAATTAACCACAGTCTACAATATTTCAATAATCACGGAGCTGTTGTGAAATTAAATTCTCGCAATTTGGTGTTCATCGCAATGTACCAAAACGAAATTAATATTAATTATTTTAATTATCATGGCAAACTGCACGAAACGGAAAAATAAATAAACAGAATTAGTTATTGTAAAAAAAATACTAATACTTATTTTGTATACGTTCATTCTTACCTCAATCGATTTATTGTAAATAAAAACACTGCATTTTAAAACTGCCATATTTAGCACAGTTATAATATCTGACAAATGTAGATGTTTAATCGAGAATTTGTATGTATTTAATAAATTTTTGTAATCATGCTTTTTTGTCAAGTGAAATTTTCTTTACACAATCGGAAATACCCAACTTTCATCATACTCATTAATTCATCGACAGAACAAATATTACAATTTTATACAAAAAAGTATCACCAACAATCTTCATCTTCTATGCAGTTAGAAACGAGTTATATCAACCGTTAAAAAAATTAAATTTACGGATGAAAATTTTAATGCATTTATGGATTCGAATTCAAAGGAATGGATGTCATTTATCATGTGTGAAGCTCTCTCCATGCACCCCTATCTAATCATTTAAATGGAATTTAGTTTACCACTGGTCCTTTCTTAGCTTTATCTTTCCGTCATTGCAGTTTCAGTAGTCTCAGAGTGATTGAGCGACGGACATATGGCTGAAAAAATTATCATATTCCCATAAAATAATCTACTTACTTAATTAATAAACAGTTCTCGTTTAATATTTTCTGGACTAAAGACTAAAAAAAATTGCATTTACAAATTTATTAAGCTTTTATTGCTTAATAGAAATATAGTACTTTCAGTACGTGTGTATACATATTGTATAAAAGTTTTCGGTGCATCATAGAAATACAATTAGACACTTACCGTCTTAGCGTGTGCATCGTAGCATCCTGTTTGCTCCCGTTGTCCGATCACCGCTGGCTCGGGCAATAGTTAATTAATGACGTCACCCGGAGGGTCAACATAATAGCTGGTCAACTAACTGTTATGTCGCCGCATTCAACCTCCGATAGGACAACGTAGTAGAGAGTAGAATCCGGGAGGTCAGACTACCCAATCCCATTCCACGGGTCGAACCGACTTGCAACGTAATGGCAATCGAAGCTACGAATAGGAATCGTTTATCGACCTTCTAATAGATATGATAGACGTACATATCTCTCTTACAAATAATCACTTTCAAAATAAATGCGACATTTAAAATAATAATATTTTTCTCATCTAAACTGTAATAATAATAATATAATATACAATATATCGATATAATAATAAAGACAAATGTTGAGTCATATTTGCTTAGTATTTTTATATAAATGAAGCTCTACGCATTATTATCGAATATTTTTTTCAAAATAATTATCTATTACATTGAACAATCTATTGGTAAACAATGCTAAATCATATTTCTAGTCATAAAGCTGTCTAGTTATAAAACTAAAAATATAATGTATAATAAAGTATAATTAGGTAAAAAATAAAAAAAAATATTTGGTGATAAATGACAAAATGATAACTGGGATGACAACTGGATGATAAAAAAAGACAGATCATGACACTGATAATTAGATAGGATGAAAGCATGCGCAAAAAGTAATACAAGACTAAACAAAATAATTCAAAAATTCAGTCAATCCGAGTCAAGTCAATGATAAAATAGTTAATTACATTAATTTGAATAAAAATGTACTTATTGAAATCGTATCATTAGATTAAAATCAAATATCGATTTATTATAAGCTGGTATTCTCGCCGTAATGGCTATTTTTAATAAACATAAAAGTACGCTTTAAAATTGATGCAAAAATCGTATTGCACCAAATAACATTTTATGGTATGTACAGGCAATATTCGATTCAAAATTAGACGACAGGGCAAATGCTGACAATGCACTTAACAGTAAATGCAGCTTATATAATTTGTCAGTATGAACTGATTGGCACGGTTCCTCATTTTGAATTGCATATTTGCATATTGTGATATTATTACTACTTGCCAACCTGAATAATTCAAGCCGGGCAGAATAATGCAATCGCGGTCCAGTGCGTTTTATCGCATCCCAACAAAAGGTTTGCCGTTGGCACTTAATTGTTCATTACAAATCAAATTTTACCAACAATTTAGTTACGTGGTTTGTAAGTTAATTGCACAAAACATTTTAAAACAAATTCGGTTCGTTTGATTATCATGAACGCTCGATTGTATCATCGATAGCAAAATAATTCAATTTTCATTTGGTATTTAAATTATTTTGTTTCAATACACTTTCAATAAAAATAAAACATTGAATATTTTTATATCATATCAGTTAGTTCTAACATCAGCGGTGATGTCGAAAGCATTTTTTTTTAAATTATGTTTTTTTTGTTTTAATCCAAGTTTATATCCATAACCAAGTGCCACTGATTAAATTTTGTCAAAATGAAATATTATAATAATCAAAATATAGTTTTTCTTATTTAAAAAGATTCAGTTTGTTACGACACAGCTACTCTAATGGGGAACATGTTTGTGAACGACGGTGAAATACATACAAAATAGCACTTCTTTTTCAATTGATAAAGTCTACCATTATATATTTTCTAAGAATTACTTCGTGGAAATTCATTCTCAATATAAAAGTAAAATTGAAAACCTTATAAAAATAGCATAAAAAAATATTCAATGTTAAAGTTTCTTTTTAATGGTGCCTTCTTACTATTCTGAATGAAATTCCATAACAGAGGTACAAAAATATTATTATTTAATACAAATTTAACATTATTCTTGGAGTTTATACAACTTATAATGGTATGAAAGTAATCTAAAAAGTGAACCTATCCAGATAGCGTATTTTTTTAAATAATTAAATACTTTACTTTAGAAACATGTTTTATTCTATTAATCAGTGTTTTAAAAACAAACTGCAAACATATTTTAAAAGACTACGACTCAAATAATTCAAAAGCAAATCACGTAAAGGTATTGCCAGTGGTCTCATGTACAGTTTGTATGATATCATAATAATACCAAGAAAAGTCAACGACGGTAGAGCGCAGTGTTAAGAATGCAAAGGAAATACTTTCAAGTCGGCGGTAAAAAGATAAGGGTATTTTGTGCTCCTGTGCTCGCAGGCTATGGAGCTATATTATATAGAAACTGAAGCAAAGAGGCCAAAACGTTTTGAATTTCATGGATCGTAAGCATCTTATCACAGTTGAAAATTTTTGCGACCCTTAATTTTGGGGGAATTTAATTAAAAATACAAGTCTATTGACTAAGTTTTAGATTGCTAAAAATTAATGTGGGTATAGCAACTTTTCAAAAATAATATTTTTCTCTCTAATCTTCAAAACGTAATGAATACAATTTATTTTTATTTTTTGAAACACATATAAATAAACACTATAAATAAAATATCAATACATTTTATATTGGTATTATCATAAAAATTAGCGAATGTACCCAAAGTAGTATGATAATATAATCCGCATTCCAGTGACACTACCTCTTTGCAATAATATGCAAAGCATTAAAGCTTAACCGGATGAAGGATCGTAAATCTTATTTGGCAACATATATAAATGTTACTCCCTTTCTTACATTTTATTTTAAAGAAATGTCTTAGGAAACATTCAGAAAAACAATATTGTTTAAAGATCACAAGCTGGGAAAAACATAACACTATTTAGTTTTAACTTATATTAGAAAGATTTTAAAAAATTGTATTTGGTTTGTTTTAAAACTTCATTACTCAAAATAAAACAACTGTCCTTACTTAAATGAAATACCCATTTTGAATGCATAGTCTCCTTACTTCTGTTACAAATAAAACAATCAATATCTAATGTTTTAAAGTCTAGCGAATCAACTGTAAAGATAAAACTTCGGTCAAATTGAGAAAGGTCTGTCGCTAAATATTGAATTTTAATATGTTCTTTGCTATTTTCATTTTACTCATTTCATTCAAAATAATCTATATTTTGAGTAGATTTAATATAAAATACATTCCTTAATAGTTAAAAAGTATACTGAAATAGTATATATTATATCAATTATTTAACAGTGCTAATCAAAGCTCAATCATCTTCTAATACATACCCAATAAACTTGTAGAGCCTTACCGCCATTCGTCGATTGATTAACGTGACTTATCATGACTAATTCCATTTGCGAAAATGTATTAGAGCCGTCGCGATAGATGGGACAGGCCGATCTGATTAAAAGACCAATTGTTCCTTTATCGACCTTCCTCACATTTCAAACTTTAACTTGCCCAAAGCAACCCGCATCTAGAGTGTAAAACATATTTAGAAGGGTGGTTCGGCGTAGCTCTGAGATCAAGGAGGTCGGTTACAACCCACCCTTTTGAGGAACCGCAACTAATGTCTTAGAAACTACCAACGCTGCTTGTTCCATCGCTGTCGGCAGAGGCCGCTAGTGGCTTCTCTACTATACTGCTAGCATTTACTTCTTACCCACGATATTACCCACCACTCTACCTTATAGGCATTTATACAAGACAGAATTCAGGGTTACACGAGTGTTACAATATTGAAACAGTTAACATTAAAAAAATATCTTTGATATTTCAACGAAAATAATCGTGACACCTTAACATTGATACTGTTAAAAGGTGTTTTACATTTTGCTTCAGTACTGATAAACTATATTTTGTTTTATTTCAGCAAAAACTTTGTAGACGTTTGAAGTAAAACATAAAGAGCAAGTGTACTTTTAATATCATCAACGGTCTATCACAAGGCTTCGGCATATTAACTAGTTATCAATAGTCTCAAAGTTGAAACGAGATTTAAATGCTATCGTTTATATAAATATCCTTGCCACGTAAAAAAGAATGTATACAAAATTTGATTATATAGTATTAAACTGATTCAAAATATTTAGCACTCACCAATCAAAAAGCACTTCGAATTGAGTACGAAGTATAGTCATTAAATGCATTTGCTATCTTTATAGGTTTTATTTCAAGACCGAGGTTTTTGTGATCATTTTTTCTCTGATTGCTATTATTGATGGCATGTTTAGTCTTCAATATCATTCTCACGTTATACGTCGTAAATGCACTCCCTAACTAATACACGTCATTGAAAAGACTGGCAATCTTTTCGATACATATGTGTTGTAGAACTTTTAATTTAAAGTATTGAATCGCGAGGTGTGGTAAGACGATACTCATTACCTATATTAATTTCACATATATAACAAAAGTAATCGACCAAGATTTTTTTGATTCTGGTCATACATTTAAAATAATTAAAATATCTATAAAAACAATGTGTCAAAATTTGATTCTACGCTAAATAAGCAAAATTTTATTAAAACTTTTGTAAAACATTGTTATATACCTGGTATTATATTTAGTTAAATCAATTTTAACAAAAAAATGAATTTTTGGTTTTTTATTAGCTTCAAAATAAAATACTTTTGTTTGCATAGCATGTGTTTTGATATATGTAGATTTTATAAGACATTGATAAACACAAATAAAAAAAAATGTTATCCAAATCAATTAGCTGGATCAAGCTATTTTACTTGTCGCATTTTACATGTTTCATATTTCTTAGAATATCTTATAAATGTCTTTGAAACTGTTTTAAAACCATTTTAAGTTACAAGGGTTAAAACAAGTTGAAAATAAACAGTCAAGTTTAGTAAAACTATTAAATTCGTTTATAATTCCATCAGAAGTTGCTCATTTATAAGGAACGTAGGATTGAAAATAAAATTCAATAAAAATATCAAACTAGAAAAGTTTTCAATTTGATAAAATTAAATTGACATCTGAAATTGTAAAACAAGTTTACTTAAAAGTTTTTCAGATAGTTATGCTATATTAAGATTTGTTTTTATTTTTCAAAAACCGGTAAAAGATAATTATTGAATTATAAACTGTGTCATAGATCGAACTAATACCATTGCGTTTTTAATGGTTTTTAATAGTGAAGCCAACCATAAAAACGTTAATAATAAAAAAAAAACTATCAAAGTTTTATCAATCTGAGTATGGGCCATTGATTTTCAATCGATTTAACAATTTCTGTTCGAAGGCATGGAGGTTCGGTTTGTCTTTAAATTCCCTCTTTTCTATAAAATCATTAAAACAGGGCAAAGCGAGAGCGATTAGTTAACTACTAGTACTGTCTTATTCCTATCGTTATATCCTTATTCTCATCGATAAAGTGAGGAATTAAGAAACAAAAAGTTATCATAGAAGAAAACTTCAGCTGAGATATCACCATTAAAAGTTTATATGCTACAAATTGGGAACAGGGGTGGATTGAAAAAACTAGTTGTCATATTTGAAATTAAAATTCATAGGCAGAGACTCTATTTAAAATTTTGAAAAGAATAATTTCATTGAAATTGATACCTAATAAATTTTTTGAATAGATAATACATGAATCTACAAATTGAAAGTTTTTCGTGTTTATCTAGATATTGCAAAAGTTTTTTTATACTCAAGGAGAAAAATAAATATTGAAACGAATAAAAAATCTAGACACACTTAAGGTAAATGTTTTAGGACCGCCATGCAAGTGGTAGAATATCAGAACTTTTTATTTCGCCAGATTTATTAGCAATAAAATGTAATATGTTTGTCCGTAGATCCCAATGAGAGTGGCTAGTTAAACAAGTTCCATGCAAGTTTCAGCAGTGATGACCGATTCACTTTATGAGTATGGTAGCACCATAAAATGTCTACCCAAAAACTTATATGCTATTTCAGTTTGTCTGGGAACAGTTTATGTTAAATATTAATTAAGTTTCATGAATTTTGGTACAACAATTAACATTTACAAAAATCATTGTAAAATAATCTTAATTCCAACTATAATCGGTATATTTTCAACATAATAACTATTCAACATTTTGGTTATTTTACAAATTTATGAAGCCGGAGTGTCAATTTTTTTTTTATTTGGATTTCCTCTCATTTCTTTTGTATTAATTATATTATCTATGAAAATAGTATATTTCAATGAACAGATGAAGTGATTTCTCGATCTGACGCATGAACTCGAATATTATCTCGAAAATCTGTCTACGGAACAGTAAAGTTTATCAAATGAATGTAAAATAAGAACGTATAACGCTTTTAAGACTTCATTAAACTTTATTTCATCCTGCATACAAACTGCACATTGTAAACAGAATTTATATCCTTTAAAAATATTTAGACTTTAGATATTGAATTTTTTTATCATTGATTTTTTAAATATTTCAAAGAAGTTCATTTTTATCAATCTTTTAGGAATTAAAACATAAGCTTTTTACTCAATTTGATTTTCACACTGTAAATTGAGCAATACTATTATTTCTGCTTCAATTATTTCAGTAAACTATATACGTTTATATATAATATACGTTTGAATAATTTCATTCTTCCATACCTCTGGCGCCAGTCCAACTATTGTACCTACCAACTCATAGTCCATAAAACCCCTTCGGTGGCTATTCGTTTTACTAGCCTACGTCAAACTGTTACTCAGCGTATGAGACGTGTAAAAATACAATGTGTTGCCACTCACCACTCACGGCCTGGGAAACTTTTCGTTACATAAAGCTATATTCATAAAAAAACATTTCAAAAATAAAATAATAATACATATTATTTCTTATTAATCTATTTCAGAAATCATTCCGATAAACCCACTAATAAACAAATATCAACGCAGTGTGAGATGTATATTAAAATAATATTATCATAGTAGTATGTCAAACTTACTTTATACACCACACAATGATGTATATTAGTGGCTAAAATCCAATGGCAACACATTACTCCACGTAAAAATTGTAATTTTATCTATCATAGATTATTAATCTTATACTTTGTAAGTAATAAGTTAAAAGAACACAGTGAACATCATCCAAAATAATTAGACACCTGCTAATAAAAGGAAACATAAATATAAGTAAACTGAAGCACTTACAAAATTCAGTTAGGTTTTGAAAAGAAGTAAATCATTGCAAAGTATAACAGAGAAAATAATTCACTTACCAATTATGTGGTCCTATGAAAACAGATCATAATATAAAGCTAGCTTTCTTGTAAATAAATATCAGACGTCACAAAAGACCTATTTATTGAACAAGCAAATATGAAAACAGTCTGGCTTATTGAATCCAGAGTGGTCAATCAACTGGTCAGTAGCCATGAGCTCAGGATAGAAACAATGGATTGTACTGAGTCTCATACCCATTCTAGGTTGTCAGGCCAGCAACGATTATAAGTGGCTGCCTCTACTATCAAATTTCATCAAATTGGGATTGAAAGAGCGAGAAATAGAAAACAAACTGAGTGATATATTGCAGAAATATAATTTCTTTAAAATAAAATTAAATCGGAAAAATACGAAAATGGTTAAATATATTTTGACAGTTTATTTTTTTCTGATTCTATTTCCATGTTTCACCCTATGAATGACCATGAATAATAGACTAAATGATAAAATATATCACTTGAACATAATAACGTCTGACAATGTGGATCGCCGCGATGCCCTGGCTGAAGTACCCCGAGGCGTCCTTGTATCACCCGGCACAGGAACAGTTGTCGGAGTCCAAAACGTCGTGAGCATGGAAACTCCATTACTGCATTGGTTCTATTCTGTTGGACCATAGTAAGCCAGTGGTTTTGAATCTTGATATGTTAGGTAACCGTACAACTATTTTTTACTTCCTAAAAAATCATTAGTTGGTGGTTAATCATTTTTTAATTAGAAAAATAAGCAAATTAAAAATTTCTTGTATATTTTCTAATATTTTAGTGGATATCATTGCTAGATACACATTTTCGCTAGATTTAAAATGAAATAGAATTAATATTTTTTTTATTATAAAATGATTATGTGGAAAAAAATGAATGAGAAAGGTGTCTTAAACTGTAATAATGTAGACAAATTAATTAAAAATATCATTTAAACGTGTAACTGTATAGTTGGAAATCGTTATTTAGTAAAATAAATAATCAGTCAATAATTCAACAATACTCTGAATGAATTAACATGTGTAAACGACTCTAAAAATGTTAATGGAATAAGATGAGTCTTAATTATCACATAAAAGTGTTAATGGGTTGTTTTTCTGCACTTTCTGTACAGCAAAAAGAAATGGTTAAATTAAAAACCTTCCCTTTAATAATATGTGCGTAATGAAGTAATCAAAATTGAAGTGATTCAGTAAAAAACAATAGTTTGCTTGCTATCCGTTTAATAATATTATGAATGTAGTCAAATTTATTTCAGAAAAAATACTCAAATAGTACTACGGCAAAACCTAAGATTTTCTGTTAAATAATTTAATCTAAGCAATCCTACAACGTAAAAATGAATAACTTGTAATTTATTATTAATTGATTTAAAGTTGAAAATATCTATTGAGAAGAAAACAATCATTTCTTGCCCGGTAGATTGCTTTCTGGTATTTGTGAAGTACTCACTAGAGGGAATCTTTTATAGGCATGAATTATTAGGCAAACAAAATAAGTTATTAGCTTTATATGTATTACCCACAATCGTTTGAAACTCATTTATATATTTATAAATATCATTATATATTAAGTTTATGTTGATTTAGTAGAAGCTAGAAGCGTTTTATTTGTATTGTATTTATTTACTTTTCTCATATTATTAAATTGTACATTTTAAGTATAACAAAACAAAAACTTAAATCTTCTTCATTATTTAATAAAAATCGTCTAATGGATTACTTATAATAAATTTATATTAATAGAATTGGTTCCACGAGAAGTACTTTTTACTTTGTATTACCTCTCTAAATTGGATATGAGAAGAAAGATGGGTTTAAGTCAGAAATAGTAATTAATCGTTATTGGTAATATAATTTTTAACCGCTTTTGCTTCATTCCTGTATATAGAATCTGATAGGTATGAAGAAATGTATTAATATTCTATAAAATAATAAATATTAAATTGAATGCATTGTTATACAGAAATAAAATATGCAATGTATGTAATCAATATTAAATGAAGATCGGAGAAATTAATGATTACGTCAGAAAAAAAAGCCATCACTTTCTATACTATAAACCGATATATTTTATCAAATATTAAAATATATATGTACTTACTTTTGGATTAATTATTTGAGTAAATTTACTCAGAAATCATTTTATGTTCAAAATAGTGGAAGTGCTCTTTCTGCGTCAATTTACTCTCATTCCCAATATAAATAATCATCCATCACTCGGGAATTTTCATTTGTTCGTAAAAACCGTCTGAATTGTTGACGTACTGTCTAACGAAATATGCCAAAATAATGTGTTCGCGCTATTCATAATCGTGTTAAGGCCATTAATATGTTTGACGCTTCATATTAAGGGCTTAACTTTTGATATGGAAGCTTATAATTATACCTTTTTATTATTATTTTAAACGAAAACATACAAAAAAATCGTTTCATTATTTTTTAATTAAACTGAAAAATATTATACGCATTGAAAAAGCAATACATTTTCAAATATTTTATAAAACATGTTCAATTGATAAAAAACAAACTGGCGGCTTATACAGCCCACTGGTAAGATATTAACCCTCGCGTTTATATGGTTCCGTGCTCAAAATCTGCTTAGTTCAATACCAAATTTACTATTTGAGATCTGGTTTTCGAATGTCTTTCAAAATCTCAAATTGATTTTCTTTTGTGAATGATTTGTTTTCAGATATTTGACGCATTGACAATTATAACCTGTAATTCCAGATATTTTTAATATTACAATTGTTACAAGTTATGAAAAAACAAAGAAAAAAAATTATCGCGCAGCTCAGTAAACAAGTGAAATATCCAAGGAGTATTAAATCTTTTATATAATTCATTATTTTTTAAAAGCTTTTACCCAATAATTACTATTATTTCTCCCAGGTCGAAAAAAAACATTGATTGTATCTTATACTGTACCGAGCACAAAATCAGTGTTTTTTGCAATATAATTTTAACTAGTTTTTTCATCAATTAAAGTAAAGAAGTTTCAGATCTAAAACATAAGTTTTCTCAATTTATTTACCATTGTTTGATAATGCAAATGGTTTTTTAAGTATAATCTGGTTGTTTGAAATCGATATTTCGGTATTCCCGTGGGTGTCGCGCGGTGGCGCCAAATTGAGGTGGTTGATATAAACCGATTTGAAATTACACATTCGCGCATGATCGCGCGTAAAAGTAATCAAAATGTGTTTGGATTGAATCACTCATCACAAAGCTCACAAGGGACTCGACTTCCTGTCTCCTATAAAGCACAAACCGCGCTTGTTATTACTGCACCGACTCACTGAAAAACAGTGTAACAACACGAAATTTTGACCACAAGGGTAATGTCAAATGTTATGTTCATCCAAACATAGATGTTTTTCTATTTTATTCGATTACGATTTCCGAGTTGATCGAGTCATTTAATAAGAAGGTTATAATGATTTTTTTATTGTATGTCCGCTCCGAATGTAGAGCATATGATCGTCTCATGAAGGTGTCTCGACAGAATTTTCCTACAAGAACTGTTTGTTACTCAGTCACTCAACCTCTTTTTTTTCAAAAAGAGTAGTAGGGAAAGATGGATTAGGCCCTAGCCTAACAAGACTAGTGGCTTACTAATCGCTCTTGCTACGCCCAGTCATTAAAGGATCGAAGGAGTGAGATGAGGAGGACATCTAAGACATAACAAACACCCATGTTTTCGAACAGAAATAAATAAATCGACCGAAAAAGTTCTGTTCATACTGGGACTCGAACCCGTGAGATCCGGCTTGGAAGTCAGCAACGCTAACTGCTGCGCCAAAGAAACCGACATAATGAAATAAATAAACAAATTTCTAACAAAAATATTACGAATACCTTAAACACAAATAATTTTAAAAAAAAGAACGCAATCGAGAGAAGAGGCCATTATTTGGTGATAACTAAAACAACTAGCATAATATAAAGAGCTGTACTGCGAATTCGGCTAGAAGTAAAAAAACATTTTATTAATCAAAGAGCATGCGTTTGGTTTATAAAATGCATACCGTCAATTTTGAGCAGTCATTTTTTATCTTGGTAGCTCAATTTCTAGTCAGATTAAGGATTTATGATGTTGACATGTAGTTCCCATGATTAGTTTTTTTTTTATTTTTATATATCCTCATTATCGATAAGTATGCCTATACAAACATAAGCAGATAAATCACCCATTTCATTTTTTTAGGCTGTAAGATTTCTTAAAAAAATAGTATCATCAAAACATCGAAAGCAATGTTAGTTACGAACGAGATTTTTGCTGTTATTTTTTATATAATTAATGTGTAATTTCACATATAAAATATACATATAACTCTACATTAACTTTTTTTTTAACCATGTCATTAAGTTCAGCAGCAACTATTCAGTACAGTTTTACATAATTACATTATATATAGGTATAATAATCGCCATAACAAGTTAGGACGTTAACGTTTGGTTTAAAATAGCTTATATAACTTTTCTTTGTTGTTCAAATAACGTGTTTTTACTAATATTTACATTACATACCATTTCATATTTTTTTTAAATTTACGGATATAATAAAAATAATTATCTCATTACATTTTAATCGAATACGTCACTGTTTCGAAGCTTCGTGTTCGTTATATTTGTTATACAAGAAGAGAACACACAATGCTACACTGGCAGGGAATGTAATCACGGCATTAGCGTTTATTTGAGATGGCGACTTGTGTTATGTTATTGTGTAGGTATGACTGACGAGATGTTACTTCAATGTTGGATGTAGCATGGCATAGCGAATGTTCTGGAAATCATATCAAATCTGTTTTAATGACGAAACAAGCATATTATTGAACAATTATTATGTATTCTAGTTGATTGTTAAGGTGCATATTATATACAAGTACATAATCAAGTAGTTAATGAATAAAAGAACAATTATAGTACTGTTGAGTTTTGTGAGTAAATTTTCAGTAAAAAAAACATCTATAGCTTTATACTATTCAAGCAAAAATTATAATGTTTGATCACATAAAAAATAAATTACTTTGGCGTTTATTTCTTTCGGTGTATATACGATCGAAATAATAAAATGAAATTCCTTATTAGGTATTTGAAATAACGTATATATGATTTTTTCTTATATCAAAGCACAAAACCAGACAGGAAATGATGATGACACTCGGAAGAGTTTTTTTTATACATTTCGTTTATCGACAAACCCTGAATTAATGTGAACTTAGAAAAGGATTAATTTATTACTATTTTTTACTGTGAATATAATATATAAAACTCTTTCGGGTGAATTTATGTATTTTTATTCACTCACAAACCAAATTTCAACAACACATTTTGTAAAAACAAAGTACATATTTATTATTTATTAAATATACTTTTTTCTTGGATTCTATTGTTGCTTTTAGTTGATATAATATATGAGTCGAAGTGATTGGCGAGGGATTAATTCACTACATTCATTTTCCCACTTCTGATTTATGTGCTACGAAATGTTTCAAATAACATATATCATATTCAAAGAAAAAGTACCACCGCAATAGTTTTTTAAGCATAACTTAAAATATTACTACGAGAGAAATAAAGTTATTAGAATACTTGCATTTTTGTCAATCATTTGTACTCTACCAATCCTTAAAGTATAATCTTATGCAATGTTAAGGAATAATTTTTCTGTATTTTTGACTGAAAAGTATGTTTCGTAATAAAATACATTTCACGTCTTGTAAAAGTATTTCTAAAACTGAAATATAATTTTGTATATTTACAAATATTTTTTTATTTCTTAACCTATGCCTACTCCTAATGTGGAGCATTTTGCCTATTCGTGTATATATTTCAAGATAAGTTTTTTCTCCGAGAAGTGTTTTTTCCTCAGTTACTCAACCTTCCTCATTTTGAAGAGAGTAGTAGAAGTTGAAGAATAGGGCTAGGACAGTTGTTAACTAAACGCTGTCACTACAACCAGTTATATAAGGATTTTAAGTAGGGTTTTTTTAAACATCACAAAAATTATAAATTGATTTGAAAACTGTCCGTACTGAGACTCGAACTTGTGAGATCTGCGACGGAAGCCACTGCACTGCGCCACATACCCTACAAAACATAAATATACGAAGTATTTTTTTCTCTTTTAAATAAACATTTTTTTAATCATTTATAATATCACAAGTTTGTCGATGATATCAACACATTTAGCACTTTACATGTAGTTTTCTTAATTAACAAAATTAAGAAAAGTTAACTTTTCATACCCCTCCCTAAGCAGTGGCTGCGTTAACTGCTATATTATTACTTACTAAGTCAACAGTCTGATAATTTCGATCGGCTTTGTAAAAGCTTTTCTGTTTTTAAGCCAGTCAAATAAAATAAAATTTCCAAGTGAAACAATTGGCAGAAATTTTAAATGCGTGGGGATTATAAAAACAATTTTCAAAGAAATTTATCGAATTATTTTTTAGAGATAATAAATAGAAGGCCAGTTAATTAAAGCGCTTGATTATTTCAAATGGTATTAACAGAATTTAAAAGCTAATCAATTTCATATAAATAATAAAATCAATCAATAGTTACTTTGGTTTTATGCAATTGAATCATTGTTTTAGTTTATTATTTCTCTCTACGTTTTGAATTTTTCAGCAAATGCATTATTGTTTAATAATGCTCAAATACGAAAGATATTAATAATTTATATTTATAAATTCATGTTTAGCTAAATTGTACCTACGAAGCTTCCTTTTAATTAAATATTATTTTAAAAATAATAGATATTACTCATTTTTTATAGATTTGCTTCAAACATACAATTTATATTCACAATAAAGGAAAAACTAAAACGTTTATAAAACAAACAGATTATATAAAATAAAAGAAATTAAAAGTTTTTCTCTATAGAACACACATTTGGTGGATGTCATAGGTTCAAATATTGAGTAGGTAGTTGTGCATATATTGTTGGTATATTTCATCACTAAAAAGAAGATACGTTAAAAAGTAAGCTTTGAAATCTATCGACATAAAATAAAAACAGATAAAAAGGTCTTTCCCAGACCAAAAAAAATATTTTAATTAAAAAAATCATAACGTCAAACTATAGTACATTAATTTGTTTACAATTTTTTATAATATTATATAACTAATATATATATATCTTTTCCTATATTCTTTTGGTCACAAATCTAAATTAAAACCTTTGATGCGAAGGACAAATTTAATATCACTGGGTTCGGTTGCGGTATTCCCTGGCTCAAATTCCAGTAAGGCTAGTTGAAAAATATATTTTTTAGTCAGTAAATAGACTTTTGTTCAAAGGGTGTCTCATTTATCCGATGCAAATAAACGGACCGTTGATTGAGCGATTGGCTAACCACCGATTCTGTCATAGCCTAATACTTATGTCTCTTATCAGTCCAAAAATGTTTGATCGACTAAATAAGAAGCAGTTCTCGTAAAACAAAAGTATTTTGAGGTAATCTCAAATATGCTTTACAATTAGGATCGGACATGGTAACAAAACAAAATGCTTGGTAGTTTACTTAGAGGTTCTAGGAAGTCTTTTGCCAGAAATCGTCACTTTTAGTTCAAATCCTTGAAGCAGTTTGTATAACGGTGGTTAATAGTTTACATACTTATATAATGATTGTTTGATTTTGATTAAGAAATATTTTTACTGTCACAGCATTGGTAAATATAAGTTCTCAAAAAAAAATATGATTCTTAAAATCGATTCTTAGATGTGAAGCCAGTTCATGTATAAAATGTATAGGTAAATCGAAAAGTGTGCTCCTAGAGAATCGTCTTCAAAAGATGCTACGCACTTGCATTCAAATGTTTTTCTTTCTTATTTTTTCATAACTTATTTCCTTTTTTTCCAAAATGATTTTTATTCAAATAATATTGTGTAATCTTAAACGTACTTACTGCATGTAAATTTGTATTTCAAAGTATTTATTGTGTGCATCTTCTAGTAATACAGCTAGTGCCTTATTGCGAATGTTTTATACATGAATAGTTTTTTGACAAAAGATTCGTAAAAAGCTCGTGGTATTTCTAGGAGGCAGCGTGTGATACTAGAGACTGTGTGCCGGAAATAAATCATACAGAAGTCACGTGCACAAAATGGTATTGAAAACTTTCAAAATTGAATAACAAAATGTTCCCAACGCCATGCGCTATATTGTGACCAGCAGCTTTTTATAAGTATTAAATCAAGTATTGTATTCTACATGTTATGGGATTTATTTAATTGTTTCACGCTAATGGTAAAAAATTGTTCGTATTATATGATAAAATTCACATTAATTGTGTACCAAGTTTTAATTTTAAAAAGACTGATTTTCATGTTTGTATGCTTAGAATAAAAATATTGAAAAAACAATTATATATCTACCTCTGACTTTTGCATTTTTTATATGACGTAAAATAAAATTATAAACGATGAATACAACAAAAAAAAATTGAATAAAAATCTGATCATATTTGTTAATATGAAAATCTCTTCATTTCATTCCACTTCAAAATACAATATAAATAGTGAATTCCTGAAGTGGAGCTGTATGATCAATCAATCGTTGAACATGTAACAATCTATGTAACATATTAGACGCGGCATTACGAAGTTGTTCTGTAACTACAACAATCTACCTTATATATAACTCTATCGTTGTACTGACTAGGGCATCCAATCTCGGAACTTATTTGTCATCCCGGAATCCTGGAACCTCGGTATTGATCATTCACCATAAATTTATGCCAAAATTTTTTGAGAATTTAAGACATTAAGAGATTCTGAAACAGTTTTTAACTTAAACACATTTTTTTAGCTCGATGACTTAAAAAACCAAGAAACTTACAGATTTCACAATTATTGAAAAATATAAGACCTTTTTTTTTAAGGTCCTTCTTCAGAAAATTTGCAAATCGAGAGATTATACAATTATTCAGAAGTGTGAAAGTTTTTTTTAGCTCCATCCTTTCAAAAAGTTACGAGCCAGTGACTCCAGCCAAAGCCCCCTATAGTGAAAGCCATGCTATTGAGTTGAAAACAGGTACTTTTTTCAGATGAGCGGGCCGGCGTCATAATTTTCAAAGTAATATCACATCATTATGAAACCATTTATTACTGTTATTTTGAAGCAAATACATATATATATTGTAATTATATATCTTTTCAATTCAAGAAAAACACATTTTCTAAGGTTTTTTAATAAAAATCTCTGAGAACAAAAGCAAACAAAGATGCCAAATCATTTTTTTTTTTTTTTTTACAATATTTCAATACAGAATATGAGGTTGGATAGTTCATTAAAAAAACCAACGTCATTATTGGGATTTTAATCAATTAATATTAATCTCGAAATTTATTTGTGCACACTGGTTCGTCACTCAATCTTTCCATAAGATTTCTCAAGTCATATCAGTAATCAAAAATCAGTAAGTCAAACTAGGATAGCACAATTCACTTCATTATTTTTTAAATATTGTTATTGATTAAATCATCATTTACTTGGTATATTGCCATTATTATATGATAAAAGACGCAGCATGTATTTCATAATATCACAATAGGCGTCAAAATCTTATATAATATTATATGAATTCCGCTTGTTACCGTCGTTTATGTAATTTATAATTTATATTTTATATAATTGTGATACTTAATAGTGGGAAGTTAATTTTTATTGGTTTTTACCACACGTCGCATATCTTTCCATTCGCTATATTTCTTACAATCATTACTTAATTTGCATATATGGCCTTTCCGATGTATCGTAAATTGTAAATTAATAACACCAACGAATCGCAGAATATCCATACGAGAAATCTTTCAAACATACATGTTACATTTAACGAAAAATAATCTCATAAATTGGAGTTTAGAGTTGATCTACGTATAACCGCCATACAATTTGTTAGTAAAGGCAGGGATTCAACGGCCCGCTCAGAATTTTCTGATTTTCTCCAGCACTGCTTGGAACTTAAGACTGCTATGCTCCAGCGCAAAATATTTTATTTGCGGATTAAACAGATTTTTCTCTTGTTTATAGTGAATCCCGAAATCTCGGAATTAGTAGTAATACAATACCGGGATTACAGGATTACGGGATCGAAAATTTGGTCGGAATTACGGGATTGGAAGTTTTTCTAGTACTTACGTGAGTGATTACAAAAGTGAGGTGATTTTGTGCTTTCCTTAAACTCGGCATTGTAGTGGGTAGAATTATAATAAAATTATGAGCCTCCTTGGTCACAGTAAAAATATTGTTTTAGGCATACTTTCATTTCATAAAAAAATTATATTTAGTTTTTTTACTATTGCCTGTTAAAGTTTTCAAATCCTTAATCGAAGACTTCCACATCTTGATTTTACAATCATTTTTTATCCAATGTTACAAATGTAATGTTTTTAGCCTTTATGATCACTCTATTCTATCCGGAAAACAGAGCTTTGAGAGACTTTTAAATTAACTACTAAAAATAAACTTCATAAAAGCGGAATGGGAGCCGGTAAGTTGCTCGAATTACAAATTATTCGAATTGCTTGGTTATTTAAACGATTTTTCACAACTTTTTCTACGAATTTCATTTTTATCTTGTGCGACACTTGTTTAGAGAGTGAAATATAAAAATAATTTTCGTAAGTATTTATTTTAACCGTGTTCGCTCCAAATGCGAAACATATGATCTTTTAATGGAGTTTATCTCAACAGAAGTGTTTCTACGAGAACTGTTTATTAATTAGTTACTCAAACTGTTTCTATGTATTTCCAGAACACATAAAAGACTAGGGCTAAGACAGAACAAACGGACAGAACAAACGGAAACAAATTGATTATCTTGTTATTCGAGCAATTTCCATTCGAGCAATTTACCGGGAACCAAGCGGAATATGTTTTTACTATTACTTCAAAGTTACGCAATGATTGTAATCAAATAAAATTATCGAAAAAATCATTGTTTTTATTTTAATTAAATGATATAATCTCTTTCTGATAAGTATAATCATCAGTCACAGCTTAAAAGTAAGTATGTAATACTAGTTTAGTTATTTGATCCATAAGAAATGCATTTTCACTACATTGGTAACGCACATGGTTCTAATAGAATTTTTATATTTTATCATAGCAAATACTACTGTTACTTTTTTTTATCTATGTCCGCTCCCAATGTGGAACATATGGACTCCCAATGGAGGTATCTCAACAGAAGTGTTTTTCTACGAGAACTGCTTGTTACTCAGTCGCTCAACTTTACTTTTTTCAAAGTGAGTAGTAGGGAAAGAAGGATAAGGTTAAAACAAGACTAGTGGTTAACTAATCGCTATTGCTACACCCAGTTATTAAAAGATCAGAAGGATGGGAGGAGAGAAAATAATGTGAATTGATATCACAGACACCCAGTCTTCGATCACAACTGTGAATTGAATAATTCTCAAATTCACTGTGATCTTACCGGGAGGAGATCCTAGACCTGCGTGATCGGTAGAGCAAGCTCTAACCAACTGGGCCACAAAAGGTACTACTACCACAGCAGCCTGTTACTAATGGTACAAAATACGATTGATACAGAGAGATAAATTTTGTGAGATGAGATGACTAGCAGACAAGCTGTGTGGTATTTTAGCGCTAATTAATAAACTTTAGATACGGTTTCTAACTTTAGTTTGAAATGCAATGTCGGTATTTGCTTCAATCTCTAAGAGCTACATATACACGAAATATTGCTTAATGCAATGTTCTGAGAATACGTCATGAAGATGGCCCATATTATTTAACGTTTCTGAGAAAAGAAGACATTGTTTCGTAATAATCTAGATGTCTCAATAATTGAAATTCATTTGGAAACCGTCAGAAGTATAAAAGGGTAAAAATAGACTAAGATAAGTTATCTTAGATAAAGTCTGTTTACAAATTATACATTTATGAATATCTTAAAGCTATAATTGTAATAAGGTTCTGATATATGAAATAATACATGTTCTTGTGTACATAATTGTTTTTCAAATATGTTGAATCGCTGCACACAATTCAATTATTATGTTAAAATGAAACAGTTGTGTTATAATAAAACATTTATATTACTTTTCCCACATAAAATTTATTGGATCAGGACCGGTTTCGCTAATTGTGAGCATTGTCAACTGATAACGTGGTTGACAAACATTAAGATTTATTTATTTATTACATACACTCATTTTTGGATTTTACTTTTTTAATGATAATTCATACTAAATTGATTTTTGATGTAAAAGTTTGCATTGCTTAGAGGTCTTCAACTTTTTATTTTTATTTTATTTTTCTTGTATTTTGCTACAATTAATTTTCTTAGTTGTAATACCAATTGTTTGTCAAACCTTGTTTTTCTTACTTAACTTTTGTATAAATATCACTGTTTCATTGTATTTCTTTTATATTTTATGTGAGAAAAAGTATTAAAAATGTTTTATTATTTTTATTATTGAAATATCCTTTTGTATCGGCAAGTGGCGTTTGATGAATAATATGTGTGTTTCAAACGTTATAATGTAGAAATCAAAATTTTGAAGGCTAGTGTAGAAATACCAATATTCTATATGTTTAAATTTACAGTTATTAAAACTCCATCATGTAATGTCATAAAAAAATCGTATCATGAATAGTTTTAATCATCACGGGCATTATAAACATTATATTAATTAAGTTGTATTTTATTTTTCATATAGTCTCTATCCACCAAGAATTGACATTTTAAAAAGATTTTGCAATATTATAAACATCTGCTTTATTGCCATCGATTATACTGCTGATGAGCCATTGCAGTTATTTAACTTATTATACTTTTTCTCTGAGTTGGAATTGCAATATCATTTTATGACATTTCAGAAAAACATTGTTATATTATTTTTTAAAAAGCAACTCCATCCATATTCATTTGATTTTTCTTCCTACATGGACACAATGTGATACTTTTTAAACATAGAGCCGTAATTTGCGCGCCTGTCAGAATGTATCGCGCTTCACAGGATGTTCCGGTTGTAATGCAGAAGGTGAGAAAAAATAAAAATAACGAAGCGTCATGAACAGAGAGCGCACTTCACTGCAGAATATACGTGTTGGAATAGGTACATAAAATTAATGCTTTAGGGCCAGCTGTAAATGAGGATGCTCACAGAGGCTTGTTGAAAAACTTCAATGCTTATTTAATATTTTTTTAAACATTCCTATCCCTAATTTGAATCATTTGGATTCTTAATAAAGCTTTAATATTACATAATAGTTTTAAAAAGACTTAACAATAAATAATCTTTGTAAAGTTGGTTAATAGGCTCATTTTCTCAAAATACATTTTTTTAAGAAGCTGGAAATATGAATTTAAAAAAACTAATAAATTGTCAAAACAATCAATAAATGACATTTAGGAAAGACCATTGTAAATTTATTTTATTGTTCCAATATTTTTAATAGGATAGATCAATTTATTTTGAATGGTAAAAATGTTCTACCAGAACTGTCAGTTAATGGTTTGCTCAATATTTCTTGATACGCAGAGAATAAAGATATAGAGATAAGGCCAAGGCATTATAAATTGTTAGCTAATTGTTACCGTTATCTAATTGTATCCGCATCTTCAGACTTACTATCGCCTATCTTTAAAAGAAAAAAAAACTCAAACTCCATTTTGTAATTTCATAATTTAAAATTTTAGAATCAATCTTGCTTCATTACTTAAGCAAACTTTGCGATAGTAAGTCTGAAGATGCCTCTGAAAGAGGCGAAACACGTGTTACAGTTAGTTACACAATACGTGGAATAATCAAAGTTATTTTAAACTTTATTTCAATTTATTGTTGATTGAATTGGCATTTACTGAGTAGAACTCCATTGCAATTAGGTACAAAATATCAACGTATTTATTTCTACATATTTTTACAAAATGAGTTGATAGCTATTGCGTCGTGCGCCATCGTCAGAACTATCAATGTATTGTCTCTACTGGAATTCAAGCCCGAGAGTAATGTAACGGAAGAGTTACTTTGCCCACTCGGCTAAAAAGCCTAATTATATATATTCAATCATGTCCTTTATTGTATTGAAATATATGTAATTGATGGTCATTAGTGTAATTGAATAATAATTGAAGTACATATAAATATTAAATTTATACAATAATAGTTTTACTGCACAGCTTGAATATTGATTCTGATCTTTACTTCTTCAACTCATAACACACATCTGAATATAACAGTGAAGTGAGGAAATTTAAGAGGAAGAATGTTTTCTTTCATATACGACATACTTACTAAGAAAGAAGTTGTAAAATTAAATTTAGCTATTTCTCACGTGACTGGTGATTTCTAATTATTATTGCGTTAACTTGTTTTTTGTATTAACTGAGGTTACTTCATTTTTACGATACTTTAAGAAGTGTAGAATATTACAACACGTCTAATTTATTTTTTTCTAAAATACCACATGGCTCACTTTATCTCTAATGGGCCCAATTTTAACTTTTCACTGAAACGAATAATGTGTTAATAAAAACATAACTTAAAACTACCAGGAAAGTTTCAATAATATTATTTAAAACCGATTCGATTTCATAAGTCTTCGCAATATAATTTTATTTTATTAATTTTTCTATAAATTTTCGAGTTAATGTGGCCATTAAACTTTTGCACATAGTTCAAATTTATTACACTGTCATAAAATTATTCCCTTATTTGTTTCAAACATACAACTACCTATGATAAAAACGTCGAGAAACGATTGTAATCTTGTCTTCGGACTAGTAAAAAATATGTCTGAACTGAAAACACCCATCCATTTGCTGAGTTGGTTTCTCTTTTAAGTCCGAGACTGTTCAGCATTCATAGCTTTTTTACGACTCGGACGATCACCTCAACAAAAACTGGTTGAGTATATTTTCCAATACTGAAACACAAAACCAGTATTTATTATAAAAAATAATAATAAATAATACGAACGTTTCATGTGCAATTCATAAAATGAATACAATCAAAAAATATTTATTGTTATCATAATATTTTGCAGAAGTTTTTTTAGAATTCATGTAAATTTTATGCTTATCTTATGCTGAAAGTACTGCGGTACGTTTTTTTTTATTATATTCATGTATTAAAACAACATGCTCAATCAAAATTCAACATTATCTTACTGACGTAAAACCTATTTATCGTGCATTTATTATGAAAAAAATGTTTGTGTTTCTTTTAATTACAGTAAATTAAAACTTTACAAAGAATATTTTATATTCATTTTCAATTATTGTATTTATTATTTATCAATATCGACTCAATATGAGCAACGGTTTTAAGAAAAATTCTTTATAACCATTTCCCAAACCGCTAGATGTCACCGTACGGTAGGTTTTGACTGTAACAAATAAAAAACATAATAAAACGTTTTTCATAACGTTCCAAATTTATATTTATAGTAAAAAAAATTATTATGATTAATTGTAGTTTAATTAAATCATAAAAATCGGCAAAATTTACAATAACTTAATTGAGTGATTGAATAGAAAAAAGATATCACCTTGACAAACTGACACTTCTTATAGTATCTCTGATGGTTGCTATCTAGATAATAGCTTTTTATATTCAAATGTAGAATAAAAAACATATAATTGTCTAAATAAGTTTTCTGCGTGAGAATAATAAACTACAACAAACAAAAAATGTATTTTATATAGAATTATAAAATAGCATATAATCAATATTTTTAAAATGTTTTTTTATAGCAGGTGATTGCGTTCATAGTCAAAATCTAACAGAGTGTAACAGAAAAGAATATAAGAGTAAGGAAATGGAGTAATCTCAACCAAACTCATATGAAGTTTATTTGGAAACTTCCATTTGGAGATCCCATCAAAGTCTTACCTTTTTTAAAAGTATTGTATGTTACTGTACACATGGAAAGCTAACTAACTACACCTTATTAAAAATGATACTTTTTAAATATGGCTGTTCAAAGCTTCTTTATAAAGTTTATGTAATAAAATTACTGATTTTCTTTATTTATTTTTTAAGATCATTGATGTGGTCATATTGTCGTGTTTTTTTACAATATGGAAAAGGGTCGTGGGTAGACTACATACTGTGTCGATATCTCAATTTGGTCGAAATCCCATGTACAAACTACAAAAGTTCTGCCTCACATTGACATCATGGTATTAGAATCATCGTTAAAGTCGAAAAACTATTTTAAGTTTAAAAAAACTGCACATACGTAATTAAAATCAAATTATCTTTGTTCAACGCTTGTATTATACCAGTTCTGCCTTAACAATGCCGCCTGGTGAACTCTTGACTGAAAATTGATGAATGCGTCGCAATATTGATGATGCGGTGATTTTATTTCGTGAGGAACATTGGGATTAGGAAACGTACAAGACAGCGCCCTATTTCGTCAGTAGTCATGGAGAGACGTTGGAACTGGCTGGGTCACGTGCTCCGAATTCCACCAGAGATCCTTAAACATACTGGCTTATTCTTCCGAACGGTTGGATTCCAGCATCCTACATATCCATAAGATGTACTTGACAGAATGCTGTGTCATTGGGAGGAAGCAAAATGATTGGCAGGAGACAGGGAATCATAGAGGTGCCGCGTGGCAGTCAGATGCTCTACAAAAGAAGCAAATATGGTAAAAGAAAAGAATAAATCAACTATCTTTCAATTTATTGCCAAAAACGTCACGACAATTTTAGACTGACCCACGATAGTTCGTTAAATTTGACCATAAGAAATATTATTTTTACCGGTTAGAAAATCTATGTATAATACAAGTCTATTTTATTTAATCATTAATATGACGTTCTTGGCTAAAATTCAAATTTAAACGTTATACATATGTTTAAATAACATTATTAATTCATTTTAAAATAAGTTGCCATTTCCACTTTTAATGTTAGACAGGTGGACTTCTAATGTTGGTGTATCACAGAAATTCGGAAAAAAAAATATTTATTTATTAAATTTTATGATTAGTGACTATTTTAATTGTTATGCGACTTGCAAAATAAAACCGCATAACAAACTCATGCATAAAATCTCAATTTCACATATTTATCCGTCTAACAAAAATGATTGCATAAAAATATTTATTTTTTCGTTCTTTGTAAGTCAGTCCAAAATGTGAGTAAAAATATACCATATCAGCTACGATGGGCTGTCTAACAGATCTCTGACAGCAAGTCACCCTGGACATCGCATGCCCCTTGACTCCATACACACACCTTTTTACAGTAAAATAATATTTACAAAAAAAGTGTACACATTTCGTTGAAAAAACCGATGATTAAAATTTTACATTTAATTGACAATATTTTTTTTTTTATTAGATCAAAATAATGACAACTTGTAAATTTATGAACGCGGCTAACAATATAATTACATTTCGACAATGTTTAAATGTACCTGAAGACCAATAAAACTTTTTATTTAAATTATTTAAATACTATTAATCGTATACGGTAGATGGGTGTGCCACCCGTCAATATTTAATCTTCACCCACGCTCACATACATACTCTTTAAGCATGAGCAGGTAAATAAAACATGACTAATATGTATTGCAATTAAGTTTCGTAAATAGCATTGCGCTCTGTAAAAAATAAACAGATATATATTAATAAAATCACAATAGATAGAGTTATAGAATATTCCACTGATGCATAGTTTTTGTATGATACTTTTAAAAATTACTTTTTGACATAAATCTTTTAAATTTAGATGTATACACTTGACAAATAATACGAGTAACATATAAATGAGATCTTGTAACGCATTTTGGTTTTAACTTTTTATATGTTATTGAATATTCAAAAAGTTATTTATTTAGTTAATCTTGTGCATATATTTACATCATAAGAAATAAAAATAATAAAAAAAGATAAAATAATATATTAAATTAAATGTGAAATGAATTACAGATGATATAATTGAATAGACTATACCTACAGCGAACGTTACTGAAACATAGAAAATACATTAAACATACATATGGCATGTGGACATACAGGAACCAACGCCATACAGCACGGTGACTCGTATAATATGTCAAAATGGTTAATACGCAAAACCAATTAAAATTAACATCAGAGTACATACTATAGATAACGTATTTCGGTTTCAAGTAAATTCATCGGTGGACATTTGTAACTACAATAAATGTTCATATGAATGTTAAGAGTATGTCTATTGAGTATTGTCAAAAACCGTACTCTTTTCTTAGTTGAGAAAATATCAATTTGGTTTTTTCGATTTCATATATATTCATACAATATTTGAAGTATCCATCCATGTGATTTAATTATAATTTTATGATTCTTAAATACGACTTGAATGTCTCATTCCCGATCATACGTATCATATAAGATTATTTTTTTAAAAGGGTTTTTATAAACAAACGCAAATTAAATTAAATTATTGAATATGTTAAATCCATTAGTAATAGTGTTAGTTATTTCAATAATAAGCATGCATACCATAGTAGAAAAAAAATTCGACTCACCACATCTATTTGAATCTAATTACTTTGTGAATAGTATATTTAAAGTTCAAAGGAAGAATCTGTTATTTATTGTTTGACTAAGTTTAAAAAATTCATCTCACTTTTGAAAAGATTTTTTGCATGTTTGTTTTCACACTTTGTTTTACCACGCTGAATCCTTTTCAAAGGATTAAAAAACCAGCCCATGAATAAATTATTTACGCCCAGATAATTAAAATATCCAAATTATCCCTTTTTGTGGTGTTCAAAAAGTCCAGCAGGATTATTTCATTTAAATTCCTTTGTAACAAATAACATGTAAACAAAAAGACTGGTTTCTTTTTCATTTTATTGAAAAATGCTAATGCCAATTGGTGAAAATCTGGCTATAACAAAATTTTCAGAAATAAAAATATACATTAAATATTTGTATCGTAATAGTATCAAAACAACTTTACTTTAAAGAAAAGTTTTAAAATTCCGAATATCTTTTGTCCGAGAGATGTTTTTAATATAATACATACGTAACAAGACAATATTGACTAATTTTTATGATTATTAAAAATTCAGGATTTATTAGATTATATAGGGGGGTTGAAAACAAAAAACGGCATTTTTCACCCTGGTAAAGAAATCGACAATATTTTTCCAATTATACAAAGATAAATTATAAGGGGATTAAGAGAATGATTTAGATTATGTAATACTTAAGACGTTCTTAGCACTGCGACTCGCTATCATAAAAAAAAATATTTTTTTTACACAATATTGTTAACAAAATAGAATATTCTGTTCCACGTTTTTTGTTTTCTTTTTTTGTTATAGGATTTTTTCATATAAATTTACTATGAAAAATACGTAATCTGATGATTTCATTAATTTGGAAAATACTTTTATTGGTAAAGGAAATGGTAATTTTGCTTTATTTAAACTTTTTGTGATACCAGTATTTAACATGAAATACCAAAATTCCGATATACAAATAATCGCTCGGTTTTGCAATACCAGCAAGAACTCAAACATAAAGTATTTAATAGAGAGGTAGACTATAAAAAACGAATCAAAATGTTTGCCCAAAAAGTATATTTGTAGTTACTTTTTGTATTGTAAATTAACATTTTGCAGGTACAAGACAGTTTATTATAAGTTTAATAATACCATAACCTTGTCTGGATCGAGTGTATGTTTTTGTCTTTTTTCACATTTGGATTAACTTCTTAACAAATAAAAAATCTTACATAATGTTATAATACTGCATCCGATTTTTTTCCTAAACTATTTAAAAAAAATTAACGTTTATTATCGAAACGTAACATTTTATTTACTATTTTTAATTAATTTTAAATTATAAAAAGCTGTCATATAAAAACATTTTTTTTCCTACTTAAAACATATAAAACCAATATTTTTCGTCATCTGTTCGGTGAAAAATATCTCTTGTATACAAACTCGGGAGTCCACATTATCACAACAAGCATAAGTAAGGAATTTTGTGCGTGAATACAAATGACATAACTTCCGGTAACATCCCGAATCCATCCTAAAAATTGTCCAAGGGATATAATCACAATTCCTTTCATCACCATATTAAGACCCAGCGCTGCTGGAAGCTTTTTTTCGTCTGAATCAATGTATTCAGACACTATCAAGTTTTGGTTTATGACGATAGATGATCTGAAAAAACCACAAAGTGCCGAAGTCATCAGTAATCCGACGTAGTCTGTTTGATACACCATAACTATAATCAGAAAAATATTTGATTTCGCAGTGTCAATTAGCAATTTAGAAGAAATATACAATTTTATATTATCTGAGTTGTAGAAACAATTTTATGTATATGAAAAAAGTAGCCGTTAAAAATAGCATATAGAAAATTCTTTTTAGTATTTTAACACATTGTCTACGGGACGAATATACCCAAACTACATGATACAAATGCGATCATCATAACTTTTACCCTAGCGGAAAATAATTTTTCAAAACTTGTGAATATATTAAACTATCCTTTTTATTATAGTATAAAAAAAATATAGATTTTTTTTTTTTGATCAGTACTTTGAGATTTATTGCCGCATGTTTTACGATTTCTGATTTTTTGTTAAAATTACTTTAATGTGTGAAACAACGTATTTGCGTATCGGCAGACATTGATCGTTTCAAACATTGATCAGTTGAATCTTTTGCAAACAGAAGTTGGTCCTGTAAATAAAGTTATAAATATGGTCATACATAATAAATAAATATGATAACATCAACGAATCTACCGAAACAACTGTTTTTTACTCCATCAATTACTCTATCCAGAGATGGCATAGATAAAAAAATCATTTTTAAAAGAAAATAAGTTAAATAACTCACCGAGTAATCTTAGCCATATTTAGGAATTGATTTTTAAATTGATAAGCTATGACAGACTGGCTAACAATTACACGAAAATAAGTTTGGATGCTTTCTTAACGGCCTTTGGTAATAAGCTTATCAACTTTTTTAATAATATTATTAATTAAACTATGGCCACTAATCGATTTTGGAATGTTTCAATGAATATTCAACAGTTGCACAATATTATTTTTCGACTTTTGTAGTTGTACTTAATTATTATAATTTATATCAAATCCCAAATGTTTGAAATCTTTGGTTTAAACGCTCGACATAACTGCACTATTTTTATTAATAACAACATACCATTGTGGTGTGCTTTGTTATCATTCATGTTTGGAAAGGGTAATAAAATATTGCATATGTTAAATGGCTTTAATTCATAATGGCTGACATTGCCAAGGATAAAAAATTACGATTATATTAACACATAGCTTGTTAACAATAAGTCTAAAGAAAATATATATATTTTTTAATATATTCAAAGAGTTATGAGCTATTAACATCGACTACATCGAATGACCCGTATTCCACATCCCCCGGTAAGTTTTTATTCTTCAAATTATAATGGTTATGTATTCATTTTTATTTATAATTAAAATTAAATATGATTTTCAATTTTTGTACAATTTACTTAGCTCGACACGGTGTCGATTTTTTTTAGAAGTATCTTCAAACTACAAAGCTAGTAATTCTATATTTATTTTAAATATGTTTTAATTAAAATAAATATTTTACCGTTAGCAAATAATGACTTAATACTTGCATCATAGGGTACTTGTATTATATAAGGTAAATCACAAAAGCAGTAAATTTTAAATAAGAGATCTAACTAAATTATTGAATCTTTATTTATTTTTAAATTAACCACTATTAAAATGCTAGGCCGTTACAATCGATACAATTAAATAAATTATATAAATTAAAGAGTCATTGAAAAAAAAACCTAATACTACCAATAAACGTTTTATCGATGTGGTATATTTGATATTTTGAAGGAATTTAAACAAAATTACTATGAAACATTTTATCGTTTTAATTACTTTATTGCGTTGTCAAATAATATTGTCATTTCGTCGTTTTAATTAAAGTCGTCGTTAAGTCTTAAACCAATCATCGAAATATAGTTTACAATCTAACCAACCTGCACGCATTTGCATCAATTACTTACGTGTTCTGGCTAGCGTCAAAGTGATACACCCGGTAAAGTAAGATGCCCTGCTGGTTATTCTGTAGTGGTCGGTAAAGAAGGGTACTGATAACCTGGCTAAAGTATCCATGGCTGCAATCAGTGACATGCACATCGCAGTCTCTGGACGCGTGAAAGTTAATTCTTGCTGTAATTTTTTTATAAAAAATAACAAAGGTATAGTTTAGGTTCTGCCATCATTTCATAAGTTAAATATGCTCGCTGATATAAATATTTTGGTACCGAGAATAATAATATTAAATGCCATTTAGTAATAGTAAAATTTGATGTTTTTATTAACCTTATTTCAGAATATTTTAAATGAAAATATCTCACTCGCTTAATTTAGTTGTCATTAATTATTTTTTTCGTGTGTTGCAAGAAGATTTTAAAAAACAATACACACACCACGGATTCTAATGTGTAATATTTTATATTTATATTACTTCTAATCAATATTTACTTTTCTTAAACGTATTTCACTATTTGAAGTATATAAAATATATTTTAGTTATTGTTTAGAGAAAAATAGTGTCAATCTATGGCTTAGACTACAGTGATGCACAAACCGTGGCCCGCGGGCCGCATGCGGCCTTTTTTGAATTGTGTGGCGGCCCTTAAATCTTTTTCTCAAACATATTTTTTTCACGAAAACATTTATTTAATAAATGTAAGCAAGCTTTTTCTTCAATGAAGGAGAATAAATCGGTTCATAGAAACAGGCTTACGAATATTATGTCAAATTAAAAAAAAAAAAAAGATTAACAAAGACCAAGAATGCATTAACTTATGAATTGCATATAAATGAAACATAAATATTTTACAATGAAACGATTTTTAATAAGCAAGTACTCATAATCCTTTTTTTTGCATGGCTTATTTATGTTCACGTTTTCGAAATAACACGGCCAAAATAATATAATGAAACCTATTACTCATTTATCTAAATTCACTTAATCTTTTTTACATGGTGTTAAGGCTGTTTTACATGGAACGTACATATGTTCTGTATAAAAAAGGATTGAGCGTACTTTAAATCGTTTTTTTCTTTGCGGCCCGAACCCACGATAATTTGTTTTATGCGGCCCGTTAGAAGGTAAAGGTTGTGCATCACTGGCTTAGAGCTTCAATATTTAAAAGTTAAGAACGGAAATGTAATAAAAGTAGCCTACATGCATCTTCAGACCTACTGTTTTGAATAATGAATATTTTAAATCCTCCATGCAATATTTTTATGAACACAAATAGTTTATGTATTTATCTTTATACTAAATGACTTTTTTTGATACAGTTCAGAATGTTCGCTTATTTTTTACTATAAATATTAATGTTTAGTAAGCTAACTATTATATAAAACGAAACGCTCATTTTTATGACACAAAATCTGATTTGCAAATTTTCAATATCAGTTTTCTCTATATTATGATTTATGCAGATAAAATATTTGAGCTTTAACACTTCTCCTACGGTACTAAAAATACTTCAGATATGTTGCTTAGGAACCAAGTGAAGAACATGTTGTTTTTTAAATATATGTCCTGAGTTTTTACCGTCCATCAAAGTGTGTTAAGTGTAAAAATACGTTTTTTTACATGGTCATTAAAATCCCAGCAACAAATGGGATTTTTTCAGCGCCGTAATGGAAGTATGATGTTAACAACTATGAAAATCGATGAACCAAATTATTATTTGCAAACAGTTTTAATCGTAACTGGTTTGTTTACCTGCAAAAAGAACGGGAACAACATATTGAAGTTCTGATTTGAAGTAAATCCTAGACCGCAAGCAAAAATAATACTTAAAAAAGTAAAATCTAAAAGGAGATTCAAATCTAAGAGATCTTTTAATTTGTTCCAAACTCCTGTAGACTGCTTCTCCTCAACAGCAGCGGATTCATTACATGTATCTGCAAATAGAATTACAATGTCAATATCTACATTTACACTCAAAAAGTTCACAAACCCTCAAAAAAATAATGTGTTTTTTCTATGTAAAATAACAAAAAAAATATCGTCAGATATGTCAGTCTTTAAATACTTTGTTCTGAGTGCTAATTATGTATTAACTATATTGCTTCCAGAGATATTTAATAAATCTATTAACTCCATACTTATTGTTTTATTAATATTGGCTGTCATTCGGCCTATCAGGGGTTACTAGTAAGATTAAGCGTGTGAGTCAAAAAACAACAAAAATATGTGTTTAAAAGTCGTTTTCAAATCAGAGTACAATTCTTTGTATCTCCCCATCATCAGTTGATAGCATGCGTGTTTCTTTTAATGCTGACAGTATTTCATCTTTCAAAATCTATGTTCTTTCGGGTAGGTAAAGTAATATAAGCCACCGAACATATAAACCAAACTAACTTAAATCCATATCTTTTCCAGTGTAGAATAATCCCTATCTCTGATATCGATAATTAATGTAAATGCTTTTTTATCTTTAAAGAATGTTACTGTACATTTGTTTACGGGAGCGACACATATAGACTTCGTTCTTCTTTTATCCAATCGTTTATTTTCGATATATGGTAGAGAACTGGATAAGGCTCCACAAGACAAACTTGACTCTTTTTTAAATGAAATCCATCTATTCTCAGGATGCACTTCAGTCGCTTTATACTCCGTTTCATTCGAAGACTTATCTATCAATAAAGGAATTATAACATCGTTTTCTGGAACTAAATGCCATTTCACTGGTTGAAAGAGAGCTGAACCGACAACCTGGAAAAAAATGAAACAATAAAATTATAATGCACGTAATAAAATTTCTATAGTATTTTTTTTTAAATAATGAAAAAAAAATATGACGGGGGTTGAGTAATAGTGGCAGTGAAATATTTAAAAAACTGTGAAGCATAAAATAATAAGAAATATTTAAGAATATTTGCGTTTGGTCATAAATATCTTTTTTTATAAATAGTAAAGTTATCAGTCTTATCATATCACGTATAAATATTATCGACACGTGAATGTTGTTACTAAAAAACGACACTAATAATTCTTGTTGACACAATAATGTGATAAAACAACACGTGATTTTGTAAACATGCATAAGCATTGTGTTGATGTATTATTTGCGAGTAACAGATGAGGTTATTGTTTCAAATAATAGATAATAATTTAGGTGTCCTTGTTCTTAAAAAGGTATATCAACGTGACAGATCTACGAAAATCGAAAAAAAATACTAAAATCATTTATCAATGAGATACTTTATACTATGAATAATACTAACCAAATATTTTGAATCAGTATGCTATAACATTTAAAAGGTCCAAAACAGATGTTATATTCACGTAACAATATTATTTTACGTCGATACGACAAAATATATTTTAAAAATATAGCACCGCTTTGTACTAATTCCACTTTGACAGTAAACATATATTTTTTTTTAATTTATCTATACAATACTTTAACATTCTGTAAAAATAAACATGTATCCTTCAACTTATAAAACTATTAAAAACATTAACAAATATTTTAATTTTTTTGAGATTTAAAATAAAAAAAATCATCATTGGTTATCATCACAATAAACACAAGGCAAACATTTTTTTTTATTATTTTACGAACATCTATGAAGATTTAGTTTGTGGGTTACAAGTTTTGCTCTATATATAATGACATTTTATTTTGACGTTGGTCAAATAAATTTTAAATAAGATAAAGCAAGTGTGTGAATCATTTGTTTAATTTTTTTTTTCTTTTGCTATAGTGGAAACAGAATTTAATAATATAATGTGGATTACATTGCCACAAAATCACAAATACTTACTACTAAAAAACTAATCAGGCAACAGTAATGTATTTTTATATTGTTGCAATGAAAGCATTTACCTAACTTATTCTCAGTGAATAATATAATTGTAAAAGTATAGCATAAACGAGTTTTGTTTTCAATAACTCATAACGATAGCAAATTTTTGCAATTATCGCCATGAAGTTAATTAAGCAGGAGCACTTCTACGGAAACGATTATACGATGCAGTTTGGTGCATTTGTTTGAAACTGAATATTTAAGCGTTAAAGCAGATTCAGGATTAATGAGTAAATGCAACTGAGTAAAAGTTCTCTTTTAGAACGCTCCCAAGAGAATTACAAAAACAAATTCTGCTTTAATCCTCGTATTTCTTTTTAAATCCGACGTCATTTATTCAAATACGTTTGAAAATATTAAGTGAACTCACGCAAAAAGAAAAACTTCTTTTTTGTGAATTGCGCTTTTTCTGTGTTTCATTTTTAAAAGGTCAATAACTGAAATGCAAATAAAAACATCTTTTTATCACTGTTGAAACTTTAACTAACGTTATAAAGAATCCATTATGTCTGATTTCAATACTTGATGCCTTTATCAAGTTAATTGAATAAATGAAAAACATATTTAAAAGCATATTAAATTTATGAACTATGAATATGCTTATGTAAGAAACTTTAATAACATATAATTTTTCATAATGTTAAGTTTTATTCAGCAGTTGTTTAAATTGCGAACAAAGTATGTATATTCATTCTCAGAATTTTGTTCAAAGGTAATGCTGGAAAAAAATTTAAAAAGCAGTGTAAAATACTGCAATAAAGAAGTTTTGTTTCTTTTATGTTTATCTATCTGTTTATCGACAGGAAAATTTAATTAACATATGTTTTTGACTATGAACACAATTCATTATAATTTTTAATTTATTTAAGTGTATATAATATAAGTTGTCGTTTAACCTACGATTGTGTTCGATATTTTAACCATTGTATTCTTATTTTAACTGTCAACACCTTCTAAATTTTGATATATATTATCCTTCTCAACTCTTTTATAATGCATTTTTGTTAAAAACTCTAAAAGAACTTACAGTTTTAACTTTGAGCGCCACAAAAAGACAATAATTATCCATTCTGATAAAAAAAAAGTTAAAATTATTTATAAATCTGAACCATATTATAACCACCCTTCGGCTCTTTCGTTAATTAAACCGTCTGCTCTCCGGGAGAAAAGGACGGAATAGTTTAAGCGCTAATGGATTAGAGTGAGACAGGTATGTCGAAATCGTTGGGGGTAGGAGCTTAAGAGTAGGGGGCAATTTTACAGATTCAATTTCACCAAGTGGCTGTTGCATATTTTTGCGTAAATTAACGCCGCTTGTTACCAATGGCGTTTCGTGCCGACAGTATGACGGATTTATTTTTCACCTATTTTTACCTTTCTGTTTTCTTTTTAACTACTTAGCAGCCGGTGCTACAAAAATATTAGTTTTTATTTTTTTAAATTCAGGATTCAAATAAACATTAATGTAATTTCAGCTTTTTTATACAATCATCGGATGGATATTGGATAAACCACACATAAATTGTTAAAATGATAAAAATCAACAAGAGCATCTTGAGAATATGACTAATCTCAACATATCGAATCTTTCTCACAGCATTCATGTTATTTAGAGACACCGTATTGTTCCTAAAAACTGATTTAATATGGTTTTGCCGTTATTAACTAATATGCTGATATGCACGTCAAACAAATCTAGCGAATTAGAGATTACAGAGAGAGAAAAATGGATAGTTTATGTGTGGTACGTTCAATCTATATAAATTAATAAAAAATGTATTATTTTGTTGTGAATATAATTTGTGACTCATATTTCATTTGTTCAGTATTTAAAACATACCCTCATAATTAAGATATTTTCAATGAAAGAGATTAGTTTCAAAAATATTTGTTTGACAAAATTGATAAATCGATACGTTTTAATTTACTTATTCAAGACGTTTAAATCCGTAAAAAAAAATTACAACAGATTATGAATGCTTTATTAAAATATAAATTATATTTTTTCAACAAAAATTTGGGAAGACTGACGAAAGTGAGAAAAACTAAAAAGTGTTGAATAATTTCGATTGGCAACAACTCTAATAGAGTAATATCAAGTAATTTTTCAATAAATTTTACGAACCGCTTTTAACAATAATACAAAGTTCAACTTTAAATTTGCATAAGTTGTAATATCCGTACCCACTTGAAAAGTTTCACGATCTACAAAACTGTGGATATCTTTTGCTTCGAATCACATACGTGTCATACGTTTTACATATAATATATATTACAAACAATTCAACCAACAAATATGTATAGTTTCAAATTCTATACAAGTTTTGTTTTAATTGACTGAGTGGGTCATTTTGATTCGGCAATGTTTTGATTGAATATTATTTTATAATAAAAGATCTTAAATAAAAATATTTTTTAAAACTGTTTATTGAGTGATAAAAACTTATTTCATGTATAATACTTTTTTCTAAGACCCGAGAGAGGTAATATTATAAAATATATTTTTACTGAGATATCGCAGAAAATACTATTCAATTCAAAATTATGAATGAAAAGAAGTGTCAAGTGTCAACTAACTATCGTCAAGATAATAAAAATATTAAATTTCGTATTTCTAAAATGATTTTAAGTATAGAATAAACGTTTTTCTATGTGTTAACATGGCATAACGTTAGCGGAAATTCGATCTGGAATTTATCGGAACAGCAAAGTTAAGCGCGAAAGATCAAACGATACTGAAAAAGTTTTTAAGGTTTTGGGCATTAAATCTGGGCAAACTTTACTTCCGTAACTTGCAACTGTTTTATCAAGATATCAATAATTGCGTTAAGTTTAACACGTGAACGATAAAATAAAACTTTATATTGAGTTACCGCAACCAGCGCGTTGATGATTATAAAAAGACGTGTACATCAGGTGAAAACATTATTATCGGATCGGCGTCAAAAATCTCGATCACGATTTAAGTACTATCAGTAAGTTAATTGATTTGACACATGCGATTAAATTTTCGTTACTTATCTTTAATCTCAATTGTTATCGTATCGTTAAGTAAATATTACTCCAGACTGTTTACGGAATGAATCATTTCGTCGACTTCCTCTGTTTGTCTGTAAATTTTGGGTAAAATTTTTGATGTTAATATTGTATTAACTATCAAATTATTATAAAACGTCTCTTTAATGATGTTACTGTTTTGTTTCATTAAAACCCCGTATTCTTCAGCGAGGTTCTCATCATTACAAACAATTGTATATGTACAATTATTACTTTGTCTTATATTTATTTATTAGTAAAATGCATATTAGCCCAGAATCGAAAGTTGACGCCTTAACTTTTCCGGTTCTAAGCTCAAGAAATGCGACCCCAATACCCACATTTTCTTAAATATCTATTTTAATATGGGTGATACAATGTTTATAATATAGGTATTCTTATATCATAGTTTTTTGGACCTTTTGTAGTTTATATAAATACGATAAGATAAGAGATAAGCGCCCGCTTATCAGCGATCGTTTGTAAGATAATAGGCTGAACGCCGCTAAGCAAAGCGCGCCAGTCGCACATTGATATTTGCACTGAAACCACGTATATTTTACGCGCAACTTAAAATATGATTATTTATTAAAAAACCACGGATTTTTATAAAAAAAATGTATGAGGAATGATGCAGAGAGATATTTTAAAGCCCTTAGACTATTTTTTTTTTTTTAAATTCATAAGAATAAGGCCAATAATGAGGAAACCACTGGGGTCCCTAAAAGACCCCCATCGGCCGAGAAGTATTTTTCTAGTCTCCGAGCCGCGAGAGTTAAAAGTAAAGTGTAATTCAGCTCAGTTTCATAAATTGTGCATATTAAACTTGTTGCTGCTAAATGCGAAAATTTGTAGAAAATAATTTAATTTTATAAATAAATAAATAAAATAGCTTAAGAGGATAAAAAGGCTTATACGAAATAAAGATTATTATTTTGTAATTAGTTGATTTAAAAAAAGCCCACCAGTTATTAAAACATTTTTTTAATATTTTACAAAAGTTTCGTTATAAGCCAAACCGGTCCTGATCCTTATAAATAAATGTGGAATAAGCAAAGTACGAAAGATTTTTTTTAAATATAGTCTCTCTCACCAAGTATGTATTGACACCCTTAATCGAATTAAATAAATGTATTATAGGTTGAAAATTTTAGCACGCTGAATTAAATTGGTGTTGATTGCTTAAATTTTATTCTACGTTATTTCCGTATATATTTTACTAATAGTCTTTCTTCACAAAAAATATTGTATAGACCAGTGGAGGGAAACCTGTGGCCTTTTGGCTTCTCTGGTGTGGCCTTTTGACTTGATCAAAATATTCACTTTGATCAAAAAACTATATCCAAGCTCATGGAAAAAGAGCGCAATCAACTCATTATATTTTCGACAGTAGAACAAAAAAATGAGGGGGTGTCAATGGGGCCTTATGTTGAATCAGATAAATGAATGTGGCTTTCAGAAATGAAAAGGTTCCCCACCCTTGGTGTATACCAATAATATTATTATTAAAAACAAAATCACGTGACAAGGTGATACGGATATCATAGTAAATGAAAGCTGTCAATTTTAATATTTCTATATGATAAAAAAAAACTTACCCCATTTAATGCCAACGCCCCTACTATACAAGCAGCTCCTTGAAACCCGTACTGGTCTAGTAAGTAGCGAACCAAATGTGGCATAAGCATTTGACCAACTCCTGTTCCGGCCATAGAGATTCCTATCGCCCTGCCTCGTTTAGCTTTAAAGTATGAATTTACAGCGATAAAGGTAGCCGGCTGAATTATTCCAAAACCAAAACCTACAAAAGTATTTAACATTACATATAAATAAAACTATCTTCAATCTCCTATACTTTTGTAATGATCCATAAGATAAAACAGTCAAAATATGAATAAAATACTACTTTATAATAGTCAGTTTGAAGACTTGGCAGTTTCTTAAATTATTATACAACAATTTTCATTAAAATAAAAAAATATTTTCACTGTGCATCCAATTAAACGTGTGATTGCACATACGCCTACAAACAAGGTTAAAATATGTGCTCAAATTAACCAAAGTAATTTATTTTTGTAATAAAATGTTTTAAAACTGTTTTGTGATGAATAATTCGAAATTAAGACCTATGTTTAAGATTTTTTTGTTTGTAAGGATTAATAATCAGTTGGTTTTATTTATTTTTATTTTTTATTATAAAGCATTGTATTTTCAAATAATCATTTTATTAGATTAACAAATTATTTAAATCTTGCGAGCAAGTCTTTTAAATTTTTAGATAAGATATTTAGTGAATCGAAATTTTAAATAGATTTACAATACCACGCTAAAAATCTTATTTTGATAACAATATTAGTGTTAAGGTCAATAATTGATTACTGAAAATTTTTCATGACTTATTATTATTATTGAACGTTAAATTTTCAACAAAAGTATTCGCCAACTATATTTTATATTTAACCCGTCTCGGCATTTATTGTTTAAGTGTTGTTTTTTAAAACGATGTTTCATACCTGTAAATAAACTGTATGTTATAATTAAATGCCACACTTCTGTGGAAAATGACGCTGCAATCATTCCAAATCCAGCACAAATACTTCCAGCGATAGAAACCTTCCTTGCTGAAAAGTTCTTTAGAGCCGGCCCAACAACGAATCCGGAGAAACACGTTACCAGTAACATTATATTGGCTACTAAAGCTGCTCCAAATGTTCCTTGGGACATCTCGTTTAATTTATCTCCAAATATCAATCCAAATACAGAGAGCAGTGACTGGTTAAAACTCTGGAAACATTACATTTAACTAATATGTAAATACACTACAATTTGATCCTCTAAATTCTAGAAACATTTTATTATTCAACCGAAATTTTATTAGGTATAAATAAGTATTTCAACAGAATGTTGTCAAAATTAAAACATATATAAATAATCAGTTAATATTACTTGTCATGAGCAAAGCCGGTCTTGATCATGAAAAATATTGATGAAATTAGGACAAATTAGACTTTTTTGGATATAAAAATATAATCTATTAAATTTACTAAATATTCAGTTAAGATTTCAAAAAAGACTTTTATTTTAAAGACATGTTTATTAATATTAGAATTAATATTATTGGGCGTTGGGTGTAACTTTTGGAAATTGAATGATAAGTGAATAATTATTTATTTCAGTCCGTACAACCCGTTGAATTCGTCAGCCCCATAGAAAGTTGATTAATTTAGTAATTTTCTGTTGTGTGAAGATATAAAAATATTTTTAACATGGTTTTATTAAACCTATAAATAAACTAGGTATATGTATATTGTAGCGTCATTGATAGAGTAATGTACGTCGGCTTAAATTGAGGTGCTTATGGGTACAAATCCCAAGAGGCACAGATTCATAAATTGATTGATTGCCGCTCGAAGCCATGAATGTTGGGTTGGATGTCTGTGATGTTTAAAATTCCCTGTTATTCATCTTTTTCTAAAAACGCTCATTATCAATAGCGATTAGCTAACCACTTGTTTTTTACTTATACATTAAAACCCCCATTTACACAATAATCGGAACCTTGTTATTCGGGGTAGTGTAATTGGAGGTGTGAATCTCATACAAAATTAGGGATTTGGCCTTTTCCGCAAAACATGCAAAACTAAGATTTCCCTCGGTTTTGCAAAAAAAAAATATTGACGAAATATTTAATTACCAAGTGATAAAATGCAAAGGGCGCCAAAATCCCACACATAGACAGTTGTCCGCTATACGTGTATAGCCTGGCACGTGTTAAATACACAGACGCTAGCCAACAATTGACTGTTTGCGCGGCACAGCGACCGTCTCGTAGTAACGACAATGGAATGCGACCGTGCAGTAGTTTTTGTAAAAATAACTTCCGTTAAAACTCTATTTGCAATCCATATTTCCCTTCACATCAGGAACAGACATGGTTAAAAAAAACATATTCACATAAACATAAAATGATAATTGATTACAAAAAGCACGGCCTTTTTTGCTTTAGACTTACTCCAGTGGTATTACAAAATCAGAAAACTTGAAATCTATTGAAAATAACGACAACTATACAAAATCAATCAATACAAATTTTAAAAAATGAAGATTAAGATAAATTTTAGTAAGCTTACATTTGTAAGGGCGCATCCAAAAACAACCATCCACCCCCATCCACCATCCGGTGGTACCATCGCCGGTCTTCTAGGAGGAACCATGTTTTCTGTTAAGAGAATAATCAACACTATTATGAATTCAAAGCTTACGTTATCACAGGAATTATTGTATCATGGTGATCAAGTTATGTTATTTGAAAGAAATTTGAAATACTACGCATATACAAACACTTTTTATTATTAATTGACATTGCTTTACACAGAAAAATGATAGACGTTTGTACAGTTCAAAATTTCCTAACAGTTTAATATCGCTCTATTTATTTCATCATTAAATGTTATTAAAGTAAGATAACATTTTTATCGCATGATAATATTATCAGTATCACATACTTTTAAGTAAAATAAAATATAATACACTTCATAGTTAATCAGTCCCGGCAGCCGTCAGGTCACTACAAATGTATTCATTATTATCATGTTTTGAATAACATCAATATTTTATTCGAACTGTACCTTTCACGTGCCTATCAGGCTTCAAACCGATTGATCACTATTATAGTAATGACACGATGCAGCTCATACTTATCATTGATGATTGCTTACCGTTAGTATAATTGATGACATTTCCAATTAACAATAATTATAATATCATTGAATTTTGTTCGGTCTTTTTAATGTACCTGTAACATTTTTGTTAGAACGTTTAAAAATGGTTACAGCCCGGTCAACAAAAAAATGATATAATTGAAATATATATTATATCACAGATCAGTTGGTTTTATTGCAGATCAGAAAATGCTTTTTATATATAACAAAAAAAGAACTTATCTGCTCCGGATCAATGTGTTTTACAAGAATTCCACTGATGTGACTGAATCAAAAAAAAACTATTTTTATTAAAAACAGATAAAAAATATAGAAAATTACTTAACTAAAAAATTGATTAACTTTACTGAGGTCACAACTAGAGTGAGACAGGGCTGCGTTCTCGCACCGTTCCCGTGTATTGTTATCATTGACTTCATACTTCGCAGGGCAATTTTGCCTGATCGAGTTATAGCTGTTGGTCTCGGTCTGATGCTGTGTGACCTTGAATATGCCGATGATGCTGTCATGTTCTACAAATTCTTTCAATTCATCTAGAAGGTTATCGACAGGTCAGGAATTAGCTCAGATCGCATTGGTATAAAAATTAATATAAGTAAGACCAATGTGATGTGTACTCAAGCCTGTCATGACTCTGATAGGACCCTGGCCAGCGTGGGACAGATAATCTAGCGGATTGGCAGCTTCAGATTACCTTGGCGTACATATCCCGAAATACGGTAGCACAAAAAAAGAGCTCGCCATTCAAATAAAAATGGCTGGAGCTACATTGAACTAAATGCGAACTGTATGGTACACTGCACAGCTGTACACGATTAAAACCAAATACCATTTGTTTAATGTTGGCATTTAACTAGCGCTTTCTTACGGTAGCAAATCATGGCACATGACAAAAACTCAAGAAAAATGTATAATCAACTTCGAGAATAGATGCTTCCGTCAAATAATGGGGGTGAAGTGGTTAGAATTCGTGAAGAATTCGGAAATCAGTGAACGTACGAGACAGTGCTCCGTCACTTTAGCGGTTATTAAGAGACGCTGTAACTGGCTGGGTCACATGCTACGGATGTCTCCGAAAAACCTTAATCTTGCCTGCTTATTTTTTCGACCGATGGGTTTCCGGCGACCGAAGAAGAACAATAACTCTTTGATTTCCGTCATGTGTATTTCAAATATAAAAGGTGGAAACGGATAAAAACGTCACTTAAAGTTATTCATGTCGTCATATATAAATATATATTTTAATTAAAATTTGTTAAGACATCTAATAATATACTTATTAATTTGTTATTAACTAATTGATTATTTTACTTGAACAAATAATATTCCTAACGAGTAAAAAACATATTATTCACGATTTTCTATCTGCCCTTTTTACACCTAACATAGATTGAAAATAAAATAAAACTTATATAAAATTTATAAATACTAATCTTACCTTATTATTGAAAATACCTGTTTAGCAAGACTCGTTAATAAAGAGTCATATATTGTTTTTATTTGTGCTTGTTTGATAGCACTGACTTGTTTGTTGTGTAAGTTACATTAGCACTATATTCAAGCAGTAAGTACACTTGGACGAGGAGTTTTCCAACACCACATGATTGATGAGGATGGTCGCTGCTGAGTAAAGCAAGCCAGGGTCAAGCGAGCGCAAGAGACGCAGTCTTGCCCGACAGCTATTAACGTAGCATTTGTCTTGCAGTTGTTAATGTGTGCCAGGAACTTTCAACAGAATCGAACTTGCTGCTCCAGATAATTTGTATTACAGATGAAGCACATAAACATTTACATGAAAAGTGCAACAGTAAAATTGTTATACACATTGTATCATACAATGAAAAATATGAGTTTAAACTCATTTAGACGCACTACATAAATATTACGATAACCTTATACCAATAATAAACTGTTTTAAAACTTAACTTAAAGTATTTATTTTTTTGTTTTAGTATTTTATTTCGTAGTTTTGTTGGTAACATTGAGTGCATAAAATTTTTCATTCGAGTTTACTTACAAAAATGATTAAACCGTTTTCCATTATTAGACTATTAAATACAATTAGCCATGACGGCTTCTTCCTGATAAACATATGATTCCTTTATACATTACCTTAAAACAAACTTAAATAGAATCAATTGTACGCCAGTTGCTCACACAAAGTTTTCGTAAAAGATAAGGACAGAAAGACGAGGTCGTCGTAGAACCCATTGTTATTTTTCTCTTTGTTCCAAATAGTTTATTAAAAAAATACCAAAGCCCGTTATTTTTATAAATCAATTTGAATTTAAGTCGATAATTGCAAAATAGTACAATTTGGAGAAATATCTCGATTTTAAAATATTGGTAAAACATTACAGTATTTTAAAATCGTATTTTTTTTTTAATTGTTTATATTTAATATAATAAAATGGAATGAAATACAATATAATGTATCAATAAAACTGTTTCTATTATTTTCCAACCTAAAAAGCCACTGAACTTTTCACTGTAGTATCATGCACAATAAATTACAATGGCAAAAATGGAACCGCATACTCGTTTCAAGTTACGACTATTAATGGACAAGTTACGGTATTCTTTGCCGGACGATAAACAAATTAAATGGGACGATTTATTGCAAATGTCATGCTGCGGAATGAATTTTCCAACTAAGTACATAGTATCTTTCCATGACAAATAATGAATGCTTTTAAGTGTCAAACACTTGTTTCCGTTTTTATGAATATTACATAGTTTCATATTATATTTAATTATAATATAACACGTTTCTATAACATTGAGAAAGTATGTCATCAAATGTTGGACCAAAATGTAAATTTATTTACATATTCAGCTAATTTTGTTCATACAACTTAAAACATAATATAAAAATCTTTGCACAATGGAATAGAAAGTTTTTTTTTCATTTGGCATAATATATTTCAACGGTAATATTGACAGAAATAAAACACATAAGACAACCATTTCAGATTAAATTGATATCGACAAGGCGTATTCCCATGTCAGACTTAACGAATCATTCTGATGTGTGGCCACGTATTTAAAAATATCCTAACCACATTGTATGACTCCATATTATGTTCCGTCATCTGCAATTCTCAGTATTTACAGGGTGTCATGGGGAAGTTTAAATCAGAATAGTTCTTTAATCTTTCTCTTCTTCTCTGATTCAAAAAATATCCCAATCACATATTTCTCCGTTTCTTACAAAAATTACAGACCATTCCTGCAGTCAGGTATTGACGTCTTTTAAGTAGCTCATAAATTGTAACTCTTAATATTAAAACATGGCGATTATCTAGCGGTCTCATTATTTTTCCATGCTTTGGTAGTGTCTCACAACTAAACGCTTTCGTTGACACCGTTACCATGGCTGCCAATCCTGACGACATTACTGCCAGTATATACGGTGAGAGGTGTCAACTAGAAACTCTGAGGGAGTGCAAAATAGCTCGCATATAATAAATATATGCGACGTGACCGATGCAATTGCTCAATTTTATTTAGTATTTTGAAAGTGCTGTGAAATAAATTTATGTAAAATATTTAAACTTAAAAAAATTGAAAAGCTGTTATTTCTTAAATGTATTTCCATGACGTTATCAATTATGTATTAATATATTGTTAGTAGCTACTTATATTTACCAACATATTTATAATTATTACCGTATATATTATTATATATTAAACAAGCATTTTATAAGTTCATCAGAGTATCACACAAAATAAAGCAAACGAGTTATATTTATTTTTAGGAAGCGTGTTTTTTTGTAAAGAAAAGTTTTTGAATTTAATAAAATTGTACATACAAGCATTTCCCTAAAGTAAGATTAATTAAACAAAATATGGAGCAAATGTAATCCGCTGTTCCTTTTTGATGTAAAAAATGTGCTTTAAAATATAATGGAAATCATCAAGTATAATATTAAACCGTTTTACCTTTTTGAATAATTGCATGAGTGACATGTTTCTTCCAAAATACAAGTTAAGTTTGAGAAATTAATTTAAAAACATGTATAATTCAATAGTAACAGTTTCGTAATATTTAAAGGTATGCCTTTGTTTTGAGCCATACTAAAATAAAAAGGCATGGATGTATGTGATGTCTTCAATTAACCCACTCCCACCCATCCTATCCTATGAACGGACGTATCGAGAGCGATAAGCTTACCACTAGTCTTGTCCTAGCTCTATCTTTTTATCCCTACTCTCTTTGGAAAAAAAAATGTTGAGCAACTGAGTAACAAACTTTTTCTATTAGAAACACTTCTGTTGAGATAAACTCCATTAGCAGCCCATATGCTCCACATTGGGAGCGGACATGGTTTAAAAAAACTAAACATTAATTCAAAAATTTAAATTTTCGAAAATGCTGAAATGTACTTAATTATATTTGTATAATAAATACAGCCAAGATAATTCAATATAATTAAATAAAAAGTGGCACAAATATATAATTTAACTTAGTCCGCAACCGTATGTACCCACTTATTTTACTGATTACTTACTTAAACTAACAAAAAATCTGCTTTTAAGTAGTAATATTGTTCATTTAAATAGCTATTGTTTCCTTAAGAAATTATATATAATATTAAAATAATTAAGTTGCATAAAAAGAAAATTGAAATATGCAAGCCATCGTGAATTTTGAGTAAAAGTTATCGAAGTATTTTTAAGAAGCAGAAACCAGAATATTTTTGTTTAGGTACGTAAAAATGTGTAATATATCAAGATATGTAGAAGAATAAAATCACACTGCAATTTCATCCCAAAAAAGTTTCAAAAATGGGAATTTAAATATCTTTATAAACAGTGCAGTTCATTAGTAAAGCGATGTTTTAATCGAAATAACTAAAAACTATTTATGGAAAGGTGTCTGCTGAAAGTCCAAAACTCACGGCGAGGCGTTGAAATTAAATATTCTAAAGCGCAATTGAATCTTTGCATAAGTTTTCCCAGTGGAGTTTTCCGGGTACCACCACGCGGCGTCGGCAGGATAGACGTCGCCAGCGTCGCTAGTAGAAGTGTATCTAGTTGGAGGACGAGAGAACGGGACGTTTCGTAGGAGTTGGTCGCTATAAATTCAGACGACAGGCGGCGCGCGACAGTCTCATCCCAAACGTGCGTTAGTCGTGCGGTGACCAGTTTATATTTGTATTATGATACACTTTTCATCACGCAAAATAGTGGAAGAAAACAAATTACTTTATCTTTTAAAAGTTACAATCTCTGAAAAGCCAAACATAAATAGTGTACATAAAATGTCTCAAATTATAATTAATCCAAGTAATGAAAATTAATAAGTAATGAGTGGCTTGTTAATAATATGTTTTCAAAGACTCATATAATTCAACTAGACGTAGAGTGTAATCTCATAATTCATACTACAGCCTGAATTTTTTCTGAGTTGTCTCAGACACACGTATGTTATATGTGAATACAAAGCATTTTATCAAATCAAAATATGGATATTTCTAATTTGGCATAAATATGATTACAGTATTTGTGCGGTTGAAAGATTAAATGATTCCAGTGGATTAGTTTTGTATTAATTTTTACTTGACTTATTCATTTCAATAATAACCTATTAATTGAAATTATTATGCATCGAAAATGTTGATGATAATTTTAAATATTAAAACTGATACTCACTTTAAAGCAATGTGATATTAAAAGTCAATGTTATATCATATCGAGTATTAAATTTTAAAAAAATGCTTTTAGCGGTAAACATGAATAATATACACACTTTGCAATCTTTTCTTTTAATTTGTTTATTAACTATGTGACTTAAATAAAATAAAAAAATACTCGATTATCTAATTGAATAAAGTGAAATTCAGGCATGATTTGTTTAATATTAAATGTTCTTAGAAGAATTCATTTCCGTACAGTTTTATTTGTTTTGCAGATGAATGCATTGATTTATTTCATTACATAATATTTCTTGTTCATGTATGGTTTTAAGATATGATAATTCACTATTCTCAAAGAAAGTTCTTTTTAATTATCATTGTGTCATGATTAATACTTTCCTAGTAATTTAATGCTTGTATTTTAAATTACATGAAAATTAATTCGTGGCAATAGTCAATAACAAAAAAATCAGCGTTCTTAACTGATAAATTGAAAAAAATATGTTTTCTAATTATTACGTTTAATTTAGAATTTTGACTGAAGGTGCTTGATGGAATTTTAATTCCAAATTTGAATTGTCTGAATTCGGCATCTTGAAGATGAACATGCCTAAAGGTGAAACCCGGGTCATTAACGACAAGATTAATGGAAGAGTACAGCATTCAGACAATTCAAATTTATTACGTTTGATTTAATTCAACATGTCTTCATTTACAAGAAATGTTGGTTTAGAGATACAAACAAAAAAATAAAAATTAATTAGGAATGTCAAATATTATTTTCAATATTATATTTCAACACATTTTACATAGAAAGTGAATCCATTTTTTTTTTAGATTTACTTCCCATCGTTTTAAGAAATCACGGTGACCTCAGTCAGGGGCGCCGCCGCGGGCTCTTCCAAAAGAATTATTCGGAAAACTTGCTTCACCCTAGAGAGGTGAAGAGGAAATGGCAGGGGTTGTTTCGGTGCCACCCACAAGAGCATTACACTACCACCGTTTTCGCGATATGCGCGCGCTACTTTATCCCCTGCGGTGAACAGAGTGACAACTTTGTCGCTCTTGCATAGTTTTGTAGATTACGCCATGAAGATTGATAATGCTACTTTGCCACAAAATATTTCAAATTAAAGAAAACATAAAATACTCACAATTTTGATTTTCTTTGAGACCAATATATATTACACAACACTTTTTTAGTAGAATGAGATCGAAAACCACTGAATAAATATATTTTTGCCAATATTGACAACATTGATTTTATGTAGAAGTGACAGGCAAGGTTCAGACTCTCTTGAGTCATTCGTAGCACATGTTTAAGTCAGGCCCATCGTGGCTTTTTTATTTTGGACGTGATAAGAGGCTGGTTAGACCGCTCTCTATCTCCGTGTTCCTGACAAAGTCAGACCACTGTACTCCTAGTATTAGCCGCAGACATTTGTTTTCAAAGCACAGTATACGGTTACTCTGTGCTTTCTTAAAGTGCCATGACTCGCAACCGTAAAGCATCACTGTCAAGGTGAACACGTTGAAAAGGAGGCACTTTATTCTGATTCTTATTAATTAGAATATTAATTATTATAACGTTGCACGAAAGCACAAGATAAATTATAGGTTTTTATACTATTTTAAAAATTCATAGATAAACTGTCCAAATTCCATCAAATATGTTTCCTTCTTACAAATATAATGTACGGTTTTCGAATATAACAAAAACAATACCGATATAAAAAGACAAAACTCGCTCGTCATTTAATATGCCACTATATATATTCTTTATAAGATAGAAATTTGGCAAAAGCGTTCATAATCAGATGTCGATTAAAGACGAACTATTTTATCAACCAATATGTTTAGCAACATTTTACCACAATTTAGTTATAAAAGTGTATTTCACTTTCACAAAACAAATATAACTAAGCGATGGTTTTTTTTATTTAGAAGTGTTTGCTTTAAAGGAATGTGGAATTTTATTCCAATTCTAATAAGCTTAGCTCAGTTCAAAAAATGTTAAAAACACAGAAATTACGGTGACTCTAAGCTTAGCAACAACTCATTTATATTAATCGATTTTTTTCGGCAATGCATACTTTCCTTTATTCATTATGGTTCGTAATTAAAATGTAGTTATAAACGTGGAAATATTACAATTTTTATACAAAGAACATTATGACTAATAATCTAGACATTTTCTATTAAGCTACATCATTTCCTTTTTCTGCTTATTCGCATTGCTGTTGTATTCAGCAATTATTACTGTTTTCCGGGTTTTTTGTTGAGTTTATAAGTATAAAAAATGTATCTGGGTCGAGATCAAAATGAACAAACATAGAAAAAACACGTTTTAAATGAATAACTCGATGAACAAGTATTGGAGCGTGCCATTACGAGGCGAAAACTTTGTTTTTATATCCAAGAGACAATAAAATCTTCATATTTGTCCGAAAATTTTTTATTGTTGTATTAAAAACCATTATTTTTTTTTAGCGTAAACATTTATGTTTTAATTTTCCAAAATTTGAAATTTTTGAAAGAAAAATATTTTTTAACAATAATTATAAAGTCAATAAAAGCAACACACAATACAAATAATACCTGTTATAATATAATATGCGTGATACAGTTTTTCAATAATTTTATATGATGGTTATTAATTTTTATTTTATTTCAACTAAAAGGTATTTTTAGTAAAACATATACAGTATTTTTTATTTAAATTATATAATATGACAATAAATACTGTGTTGATTTTTAACATATTATAAGTTGCTAACAACACAAAACTATACATAATATGCATTTAAGGTTGAGCCAATTTTTCACCGGTGACTATAATTGTATTTTTATACATATTTAATCAAACTAATTCAATCGGACAGTGAACTAATCATCACTTCAACCTAAAACTGATTCTAGACCAGAAAATATTTTTCCCAGATATTTTGTAAGCTTGAAACCTTCGACATATTACTCTCATTTTCAAGATACCATGTATTTCACAAATTTATTTAATATTAAACGCAATAAATAATAGTTAAATACCAAATTTATAAAAACTCAATAAAAGGTCGTATTTAGTTTAATTGTATAAACACCATTATCAGTTTAAATTGGTATGTTTAATATTAAATTAAATTTCGTATAAAATATTTGGCAAACCAATGCAATTTTCCGTCGCTCAGAATTTATATTAAATATTTTTTTTTTCATATGTATTGTGACCGATATTATATCAGTTAAAAATTTAAATTTTAACCAGGGCTGTGAAGTCGGAGTCAGAGTCATGGAATCTTGTTGTTTTTGGTGGAGTCGGATTCCTAGACGGAGTTTCCGACTTTTTAAAATTAAATTAAAAACAAGAAGTTGTGTATTTTATTTACATATTAATTTATAAAATTTCCGATTTTTTTAAAAAAATATTAGGAGACGACGGTTTGTAAATGCTGGAGTTGGAATCAGAGCTGCTGTATTTTTCACGACTACAAAGGACTAATCAGTTTAAACTGTATCCATGAGACTGCAATACCTAAGCGAAAAAAAGTAGCCTTAGATCTCATATAACGTTAGTAGCATAATTAATAATAGTAAAAAAATGTACAATGTAAACTTTAAGGAAGAATTATTGGCAATTTTATGAAAAAAAAATGCAGCGCAGATGTGCGTGTAGCGGCGGGCTTTGTCTTTTACCGCCATGATTTTATATTAAGATTTTTATTTTATCAAGAACGTACAGTAGATTTAAATGACTTTAGTAGACCTTCAGAAGAAATATTAAAACAACTGTAATAGATGCTATACGCAAAACTCATAAAATGAATATATAAACAAGAAAAAAAATATAATTACTCATTAGACTTAACTAATGAGTAATTATATTTTTTTAGCGACTTCGTTGTTTTTATTTAATTCGACATATTTAAAATAAAGTTTATTTGTAACGATGGAAAATATTGCTTTTTTTGTGCATTTTTTTATATTGTTCGATACGTCATATTTTTTTGAATGAATATTTTAAATCAGCAATTTTAAATAATAAAACATTAATCATCATATTATAAAATTATGTCAACATCGCCGTTTTTTCATCAAATTGCCAATGATTCATACAATAATTATATAATATTTTTTATGTAGTATTTTTCTGAATCATGTCTTTTTATGCGACATTCTTACAGTGTTTTCAAACGTTTTATAATTTATTATAGAATATAATATTCAATATGTACATAAAAAAAAAGTTCAATTTTTCACTAAGGTTTTATTTAAGGTCGGCCAACATCTTTTCATCAACATCAAGAAATCTTTTCAAAAAATCTTTAAGTATATACGAAGGAACCTTAAAAGAATAAGCACTTAAATGTGAAAAATCTAATATTACATATTATGATACAAAGTCAATAATATATTTTGTTTTTTGACAATCAATCATGTCGCAGGAAGCAATTATTTATCGTGTAACACAATAAAATTCTTCAATTTTTTAAAGTGATGAATTGAATTGACCACAGATTAAATTCAAATTGCTGAAGACTACCACCCTACGTTGAATGCTTTTTGTAAATGGAGAATAAAAAGTACGAGACGCTCTTAATTTAATAATGCGGATTTAAAATGTATCTAAGAATTTCTCGTATTAAACATTATAAGGACATTTTCAGTAAACAAAAACGCTATTGCTTGAAAATAAATTTCGTTATATCAATTATATTATGAGAAATAAATTAAAATAATGCACATAACCTTCGACTTCTGTGGTCGAGTTGGTAAGAACTTTGCCAACATCGGGATCAGGCGGGAATTGGTTTTGAGTTGAAGTCAGTCAAAAATTGTTATTTTTTCAATTTAAATTCGAGATTTAAAAAATGGATTTTATATATGCTATAGCAACTAGAAAGATTCTTGATTTTGTCTCTAAAAATCTACAAATTTAAAAATATTTGACGCGTTTGTATTTATTAGCTATTATACGAAATCGTTATTTAAAATTTTCTTTTCATGAGAATTCATGATAAATTCATGAGAAAATCTATCGTTTATGTTATAAAATTCATTTGTTAGTCTATATTGCTACTAGTAAAATAGAAAAAATATTTTGCATATTTTAATCATGTAGTAATTGGGTAATACACTTCCAACATTTCTACTGTAGATTGAATAGTCATGAAAATCTCATGTAGGCCCTAAATATTCTAAGAGTATTTATTTTTGTTTTGTTAGAGCGTACGCGAAATTTTCGCGACTCAACAACCAGTAAGTAATCCATTTTGAAGAGATGTGCGTTGACTTTATTTTAAAAATATAAAGTAAACCATTTATTTAAATTCATATTTGGAATGTGCGTCGTTTATAAAAAAAATGTTTTTGTAACTGTTTCAGCAGCAACACAATTCACAAAAAAGGGCAATATTTAAATTGATTTTTTAAAAAAATGTTGGATAATCCATTAAAAAACGATAAAAAAATCCACTTGCATAATCCACAATAATTGAAAATGCCAACTTTACAACTATGTATAATATATTTAGCTATGTCCGCTCCCAGCGAATATCATATGTGCTTCTTGTGGAGTTTATCTCAATCAAAGTTTTTTATGAGAACTGCTTGCTCAAGTTTTATTTTCGAATTTTGTCTTCTGTGGTCAAACTTTGGTCTAGCTGCCAGGTGGGTCAGCGTTTAAATCCTGATAAAGTCAATATCAAATTAAGATGTATGCAATTTAATCTAATACAATGGTTTTTTGATGTTTTTTTCTTCTAGAGTTTATCTCAAATTAAAGTTTTCATGTACTTGATATCGTATGATCGTACAATTTTAATATATTTGGTGCATTGGCATTATCTACATAATTTTAAATGATACAGCTGAGACAAGGTTAGTGGTTGGCAGTTAATATTTAAATCAATGATTGTAGTTTGAGTTTTATCATTATTCATTTTAAAAAACTTATGAATACAATAAGAAGGGTTTATAAAATAAGTTTTTTTGAACTTCAATTCTTTACTCAACATCGACGCAGAATAATGAAGTCAAGTTTCTCCTTTCTACAGAAGCACGTAAATCTAAATACTAATTAATGAAGTATGTACTTCCCTCTGTGTTATCTCATTTCGCTAATTACTGTCTTGTCTAAATCTGGGCAACGTCAAGGGAAGTACGGTACTGAACGACAAAAACGATTATGTCTTTGTCGACAGCATTTCCATATTAATCAGACGAAAAAGATCCAAATAAAGCGTCAATATAATTTCCGATTGATAAATAACATGGAAAATTTATTTAGAATATTTTAGTTAGATTCATTAAAGATTATATCAAAATAAATATGAAAATAAAATGAACAAATAAATTTGTTAACAACTTTAATGATTTCACTGATAACTATAGTAAAACTCGAGCATGTTATTTTCTGATTTTATATTTTTTCGTATTTGTTTCGCTCAACAAGGGCATTATGAACTTACGAAAATTTAAATTGTTGCAGCTTTATTTATTATAAATTTAGTAACAACGTGTAACCAGCAAATAGTAAAAGGAATACTTCAATAATTTATCAATAATCATACAAATTAAAAAATTATGAAACCATATTACATATAATTAAAATTTGAATGACTGTTACCAAATAATAACATCATGTTTCATTAAATTATGCAATATTAAAAAATATGTATGTTGTAAAGATAAAATGACAGATATTATATAAATTGGTAATCACTAACAAAATGAGCAAATGGGAGTTTGTTTACAATATAATTAATCTCCTAAGTGATTATGTTTTATTTTTTAATACATGTTTTATAATTGACTCCTGTCACATTATCTTTTATACTCTTAAGTTGCGTTTTCCTTCTTTGTCTTTTTATAGAGTGAAATTTTTTATCACAAAGCAATAACAACATAATTTGCACAAATGCCACAAGACCATTCATCATTGCTCTTGATTGTGGCGTAAATAAATTTTAGAGAAAACACTTTCAATTTATAATTATTATTTATTAATTGATATTAGTCGATAAAAGAGCACTTTTTCAATATTGATAGTAAATGATCACCACAGTGAACGCATCTAGAAGGTTGTCTCATGATGAAACCTTCTCTGAAAGCATATGTTATACACGCCATAGTCTATTGTCATTTTTCAAATCGTACTTGGATTTTTTGTGAAATAAGGTAAATGATTCTAATTTTCCAACTGTTTTTGTGTAAAATAGCAATTTTAACGCTCCTGATTAAAACAGGAAAGAAAAAAAATATTCAATCATTTTAAGGATATCAAAATTAGACCACAATTGATTAAGCTTGGGCATATAAAACAATACAAACATCACATTACTATATTTACTGAAATTTTCTTATTAAACAGAATTTAAAAACTCATACACTTTTTTTCATTAAAAAAACTCATATATTTTGAGTAAATAACCATTCTACATAAATAAATATTATCGATCTACAAAGCAATCTGAAGAGTTATATTATACGAGACAGAAAGATAAACAATATTTTATGAGACAGTAAAAAATAGTGTCGTAGTAAAGAAGAAACGGTGATTCATTTTTTGTATACCTACAGCACTATTCTAAAGCCACAAAACAAACTTATGACACCTTAATTCCAGCAAACGTGAAATGGCAAACGCTCTCGAAAAAATCATTTCCCCAGAGGTGATACGTCGTATATGTTTATTGCCACGAAGGAAGACACGCTTCAATAATAAATAAAAAAGATATACAAAACACGAAATAGGCCATTTTCACCATATACAATTGTTTAATTAAGTATCGATACACCATTTGTGAGGCAAGTAGACCATTGGATATAAAGTTTTGATACTGGGTATTATTGGTTTATAATCATTTACAATATACTATGATTTTAAGTTTTAAAACGTTACTGTGTGTTTTTGTCATAAAGTTATGATGGGAACATGGAAATATCTTTCTGCCATGTTAGTGAACACTTTCCAAATAAATTACTAAAAATCAAAATAAATGGTTTTAATCATCTCTAAAATCATATCGCCTTGTCTGTATTGCTTGCTTAAAATTAATCATGAACTTTAACTTTAACGTAAAAAATATTTTTTCACCACCGTAAATGTGCGAATATTGCTTTCATTATTCATTAAGCTTGCCATAAATAATAAAGCTGTCTTTAAATCCTGACAAAAAATAAATAAAATTAGAAAAACTGTTGCAGAAATATCTTTTTTACTTTTACCATAAACAATGAAACTTTTATTATACATCATCGTAAGTTTGAGGTTAATAATAATCCTTGGGTATGATAATAAATTCCCAAAAATGTTTATAATTATTTATCTCAGAAATGTAGTATTGGACAAATATTTAAGTATCATTTGTATTTTTATGAATGGATAAATTTTAAAATATTTCAAAGTAGGGCGAATTGCCTTTTCCCATGAGTAAATTTGTTATGAAACTATAAATATATAACAGTGTTTCGTATTATTTGAAGGTAAGAAGCGTGGTTCTAGTAATCGGCTTTGGTTTTGGACAGGGATTTAACAACACGGTTTGCGGCCAACCAATTCACAATGCGAATAAATTTTCCTGCGAAATTTCATGAATATACCAGTGATTTGGACTTTTGAAAAAAAAATATTTTCAAGTACTATGATGTTTAACAATAATTATGTAATTATAATCAACATTAATTTAAAGTATTGGCAATGGCATCTTGATCAAAAGGTCAAAAATTTGTTTTTTTTTAATTATTTATGAATGCAATAAATCTATTTTTATATTTAACAGTATCTACAAAGACGAGATTAGAACTTTTTTTTTTTTTAATTCAAACTATTTAATTACTTACAACTATTTTATATCCAGAACCCTAGATAAATATCGAGAGTAAAAATATATGTCATGAATAATCAATATAAGCGATGTAATTTGACAAATACCTTATTCAGTAATTAGTTTAGATTTTATTTTTATTTAAGTGCATCTTTTCCTTTAATATTAATTTTATGAATTCAAAATATTATAAAACGCTCTCTACTTTCTAGAGACTAAAGATTATATTGGTGCACAATTCGGAAAGCTTAATATTTTTCCTTAACAAACAATGGCTTGACGACCATTGGTTTAGGCATATCTAAATAAGAATGAAAATAAAATATGAGTATTATGTAAGCAAAAAGAATTTACTTATAAATTAAAATAATTATTTCTAAGACATTACTCATATATATTTAATTAATGAGTATGTGTAAGTTTTTAAAGATTTTTTAATGTACATCCAAATAAAAATGTACCACTCGTTCTTAATATCCGGATAAAATTTGGTTTTAATATAACGTAACCATCGAACAAATAACTTAATCTCGGCGGGGTAACTGATAAGAATAACTCTGTCGTCCCATTTATTACTGCTGCCGTTAAAAATACGCTGTTTTTAGGAGATAATATTGAACCCGTCTAAACGAGTAATAATCTAAAATTAACCTTTAAATAAAATAACTCTTATCGTTTTTGAATAAATCTTTTCATTTTAAAATCATTTTCATAATTGAACAAATTGTACATATTAGTTATTTTATAACTCTTACAGCCACCGAATAGTTTGAAGCTGTTTGCGCTCGAATATGCCGGTGACACTTTTATATTTGACTAACCTGTTAAGGGCATCCTTAAAATATATTATGGGTTACAAACTAACTCAGATCGTACTGGTCTGAAAATAAATCCGAGATGGACCAATGTAATGTGTACTAATATCGCCTTGGCTCCAGTATAACTCTGACCAGTGTGGCATCGATATTCATAAAAAAACAGAAAGCTTCTTACACCGCAGTGTACACATCGTGGTAGCATAAATCAAAACATCGATTTTTATCAAGAAATCAAGCATCATGGTTGACAAATCTTTGAAATGAGCAAATATTCAAATGAGAATGTAAGGTTATTCTCTTTTTTTTGAAATTGACAATTAAAGTAAATGTTATTAATAATAACGTTGTATTTTGTTCCCTGCTGTTACGCTACATTTTGTTCTTGAATGGTATTTTACTCTCATTTACCGGAGTAAAGTATAACTTCAATATGAATGCAATCATCTATTCAAGAATTACAGTTTTTATTTTTTCTGATATAGTAAAACTGTTTAAGAAAACTATAACAACATTAAAAACTTTTAAAAACAGCATGACAAGTAAATCACTAAATTTTGCATTGTTTTATAAATGCATTAGAAATGTTTGCAGCTCAGCAATTTTTTGTCTGCATCAAATCTCGTGCGGTCATTGCGCGTTTGAATTAATCATGAAATGCATTTTCGCGTCTGCGTCAATAAATCAGTACAATATAAGCTGGTAATTAATAATGGCTCACTTGGGAGTGCTGAGGGAGTGCAATCCAAATTAATATATTTAGACTTTAATACATATCCCAATGACAAATAACTTAGATTACACTATGGCCATTTACCAAATGCCAATTTCAATAAAATTATATCAACTTATGTCTGTGCAATAAATGTTGTAACTAATATTTTTTTTTAAGAAGCACTTAATACTATGATTGTTTTAACTGACAAAAGGTATAAAACTTACAATATTTTAAAAAATTATAATATGGAAATAAATAAATTAGCTATAAACAAATAAATGCTTCTGAAAATAATATAAAATTTAAATTGATAATATATTTATTCGACAGGTTGTGCTACAAATTGTAATACGTGTTCGTAAAAAGCATTACGATAATTTGTCTGAAGATGCTTCTCAAAGAGATAAGGCATGTGTCATTATTTGTTACACAACCTGTGGTATAACTTATTTATTAATTTCAATATTATATCAATAAAGAACTCCCACCAAGTTACCATCGAAAAAAAAGAAAATATTCTGAAAATGTTTTAAAACCTTTTCCCAGCACGATTTTTAAAATAATGAAATAATTAAGATTTTTTTTACGTAACTGATACAAAAAATGTACCGGACATAATAGCATTGTTATAAAGCTTTCTGTTTTTTTTTTATTTAATAAAATATATATTTTTATGAAAATAACATAATTATAATCACACGTTTATACCGTGTATTAGATACACAGGAAAAGAAGAGTTGAGGAACAAGTAATAGTTACAGTAAAATTATTCACTCATTTAACGTACCTACCTTTGTTAGCGGATAGCTATCCGGTCTCTTTGATATACGCTTTAACCACTTGAATACCAAGCGGACACCGGTGTCCGGAACATATGCAAGCGAACACGGATGTCCAAGACATTTAAATAATCAAATACTTGGTATTATAAAAGAATATAAACAATATGTTGATGAATATGTGTAGTGCTATTCATACTGAGTCAATATAGATTTTTAAAATATCGAATTCGAGTGTATATTAGGCAAAATTATTTTTCTTAAAAACACGCAGTATCTCTGGGACATATTAATGATTTATTTGCGCAATATTCAAGCGGTTTTAATATATCTCTTAAAAAATCCAAACCAAATGTTTGATAAAAATAGATAGAGATACTTTTAATTAATACTCATATGTTTCAATAGATTAATTTATAAGAGTGTAACTTAGATGAGTTGAGCCCCAGTGTTTTAATATATTTACTTATTATTCGTAATACCTATTTTTTTTGTTAAGGTTAAAAAATGTCTGATATCTAACTAATATAAGTTCATATTTCAGTTTTAAGGTATTAAACGTCAACATATTAAATGGCTCTCAAGCACAATTTACAAATTTAACTAAAGCTTGTCCCACATTTAACTGATTTTAGTGATACCCACTTTTTCTAAATTAAAACTATATTAAGCATTGTGTTTGTTGAAAAGTGTCTTAATTTTGTATTTTTATGAACACAAATAGTCGTAGATACATGAATTTACATTATTAACAAAATAAGTTTATGTTTATGCAGCAAAACATATGCACACAATATCTGTCCATTAGCTAATGAAATTAACTGGACCTATCTCGTGAGATTGAGATTCCCTTTATTGTTGTGATATAATCTACATCTGTTATATTAAGCTGTAGTTACACCTGCTACAAGCAATATAGACTTATGCAATTTAGTGTTTCTCATATAGGCCATTGATTTTCCAATTTCACTAGCAGATTAACTGTATTAAGCCATGCTTTATTCAAATGTAATAAAAGAGCTTACAAACACTCACTTGATTAATATATTGAAATCATTAACCGCTTTTTCTAGTAACTTTATTTTTAAAATAAATCATTTTGAAAGTGTCAATTCTTGTTAGAAAGGCATTATAATTATTAAGTAAAGCAAATTATTATGTACAAATCTCACAATTTAATACAATTAAAACTGAACTTGTTCGTCACAAGAATTTTTGACTGATTTAAAAAAATCGTGACAAAATCAGTCAAATGAAGTTTCATTGTCAATTTCACTGATATGTTCGCTCTAACTGAAACAATTAAAAACTGAATAAAATCCATCTACGGTCAACTTATTTTAATATCGTACATCAGAGTGAATATGTTGAATAGTCTACAGTGATGAGAGGTAAATATTATTTTAGTCAACATTTTTTTAACAAACGCATTAATTATACAAAGTGGTAAGAAGCAGTTCCCCTTCCCCTTTAAGTTAGTGGTAAGAAGAACGTTTTTTTGCTTTGATGTCTTTGATCTGATTTTTTGAGTAACCATTCATATTATTTATACAGTTACTGTGCTGTGATTTAGAAACCTCTTGTGAATTATCAATAAGCGTTTATGTCAACTTTGTTTATATGACATCAAAATAATGTCTTTTTTGGAAATCAAGTTGAACTGAAAATAAATCTATCCGTGTTTTGCATCTTAAATATAGAGCAACTGTACGGTAAATGATCAGCTTACTAGTCCTGAATAGTTGTACTTTTTATGGAAAGTTAGGTTATAGTTTGAAATATTTTTTTGTACAGCACTCTTCTTTCAACATTTAATTTCATATTCATATATCTTGTTTATAAATAAAGGCGAAGACATGACGTATTCTATCATTTTCATGATAAAATACGTCAAAGTATTTGTGTTGTAATGTTTTAAAATATCCTTTATAGCAATGACGTAATGTTTTTTACTATTTATTAATTACGTCAGAATTATCAAATATTTTTAATGCCAGATTTTTTTTTTTACTTTTTCACTAAATTACTCCGGTGCAGTACAATATCGTCGACACAAAAAAGTGACCAAATGCGTTTAACACATATATGGATAAAAAAAAATATATTTATGGTTTCCACAAATGTCAAAAACCAAATCAGAAATGTGAATAGAACGTGACGGTTTTTTATATTGATGACAAATTATCAAACTGTTATCATGAATATTTTATTATTGTACAAATAGTCAATTTCTTCTGTAAAATAGTGATATGCATTATGCATGTGCTATGGCAACTACGATTTCATTGTTGTTTTTTTTATCAAATTAATTTTAATTCGTTTTAAAAACAAAATATCTTGAAACAATACACAATGCTAAGTATTGAAAGAGTGTATTATAGTGACATCATGTATCAACTTTACAACAGATTATAAAATAAGTGCTCAATATATCAGCCGTCATTATTGTTTCATTTAGTTAACATACATAAGCTATCCGTGCTATTTCAAAAAGTATTAATTAAAGATTATAAATTATTTATTTACTTACTAAAAAAAATACAGGGTGAAAGTTTTGCCCTCGACCCATAAAATAATTTTATTTTTGCAGAAAAAATCACTGGCATGTCGCCAACTGTTATAAAATTCTACCTATTTGAGTGTTATTTATAGCTTTATATAAATAGTAAAATATTACCAATAAAGCAAGGTGATTTCATAAAATAAATTTTCTTCACGATTTATATTAAAATATTATATTTGTGAGTAAATCAGGTTTACGATGCTAAAAATTTGTTTTGGTTTCTATTCGTTAAATATTTGATAAAAACACATTTTCCTATTTCAACTTCGAACCATTTTTATTATATACGTTTTTATATTTATGCCTTGGATTTTGACTAAAAATAACTTTAGGAAACTTAGTATTCGAATAAAGTCAAATGTGACTTGCAGCGTTTTTAAACGCTTTGTGTGTAAGATAATTAGAAGCACTTTTTACAAAATTACATTGAAACAATTAATTGTATAAAAAATCCTTTTACCTCTTACCTTGCACCGAATTTGAAGTTCGTCAATCTTTTTAACATTGCCGTTTTCTATTAAAAAAAACATTGTGTTCTGAACATCAGTCGTTCAATTTTTATGTAGTTTTTAGTTGATACAAAATCCATCGGTTCCTTTTCAAAATACGTCCCGAAATAACACTCCTTCATAAAATATTATTAATAATAGATCTAGTATAGCTGCTGCAAATAAAATGAAAATATAAAACAGTCTAATTAGGCAGAGAGCCCATGATAGAAGAAACATAAAAAAGTGAGTTCAAAAATGACTTAATAAAACAGTAAATTTTCTCCTCTTGACCAGTGTTTCTCAACCTTTTTGGGAGCGTGGCCCCTTTTGAGTGTCTTTATTTTTCTGTGGCCCCCAAACTATTGTTTTTTCTTCGCATGAAAATTATAATTTCAAAAATCCACCTTTTTTTATAGCTTTTCCGAGATTTTCGAATTAAGAATGCCAGTAATTTATTTTCGCGGAATACCTGCGCGACGTCCGCCATTATGCTCTTCCCTGTATCGTTTTATCAATACCCGTGCCCCCCTAATCTATTTTGTGGCTCCCCAAAACAAAATAAATCTCTGTGCCCCCCTGTGGGGCTACATGGCCTACCGTTGAGAAACCCTGCTCTAGAAAACCTAGTAAAATATAAAATCGATTTTTAATGAAAGCAAGAATTCTAGCTGTATTATTTTTAATTAAATCACAATAACGAATCCTTTTTTTTCAGTAATAGAGTCTTGATAATTCAAATTGTTATGTTAGAGTAAATTGTAGCAATAAACCAATTCTAAGGCCAACTTAAAAAAAACATAGGGGCTTTAAAGTAAAATTTACTCCCAGTCCTTCGCTTGAAGACAAATCTATGCAAATTGCGGTCTTGATCCACACTGTCGTATGAATAGCTCTGATTGCGGACAAGGGAGGTTGCGGTATGTTTCTAATAATTTATATTCACTGGGTCAGATGAAGCCAAAGGGCACGACCTCAGCTTCAGCCATTAGCGTCGACAATTTAAATAGCATCCGCTTTGTGGGCGGATCCCTCTTTTGTCAAAGACCTTGTTGAACATTTACCCATCGGACATTTACAAGCCAATAAACGAACGATTAGCTTTGTAAATCGCCAGATACATATAAAGAATAAATTTCCATTAGAAGTGAGTCAAACTTGAACGTGCTTCATACGGACAAAGTAACACCTACAAAAAACAAAAATCACCAGCGGTAAAAATCTTCAATTCAATACTTGATGAAAGCTTACTTACACTTCTATGACAAAAAATATATACTTTTTTATACTAATCGTCTTCGAAGAGGTAAACGAATATTTTTATTAAAATTGATTGTTTTTACAATTTGTTATTTATGGATTTGCCTTTTTTGTTGAATTATAAACTGTTAGCTCTAAGCGAATTAAAGACTTTGGCTGAGCGCTATTTAACGTAGAAAATACATCCTACTCTAAAAATATTGATTTTAGCAAACTTTGACATAAAATATGCTTTTTAATATTACAGTCAAGTAATAAACGGTTTTGGAAAATTGCCAAAATAATTATTACAAAATTATGACTCTAACTTTTCACATCCGCTCGATTTTAATCGAGCATTTTTTTACTAAAACAAATTATTTGAAAATAATTATACGTGTTTTTTATTTATTCAGTACACAAAAGTTGATTGACAAAATCAATACAATTATCTTCTGAGACTGAAATTATATATTATATCTTTTTTGATGTTTAATGATTTTGTCTTTTAAAACGTTTTCTGATTACATAATTGCTATAAAACCACATCATCTTTCGTCAAATGTCAAACAACGCACAACATTTCCCGCAAATGAAAATATCCGACTATAAACATTTATGGTGTCATAATTCATCCCTAAAGAGTAATTCCACAAATATTATTGAGTGTCGAAAGTTTCAGAAACTAAATTCATCTCATTTGAAGGCCAAACTTAACTCCGACAGACAGTTTATTGACTACTTTTCCAGCGAGAAAATATTTCAGGTCAGGCGTTGCCGAAGCACTTTACTTTTAGCCATATAACATGTCGAATAAAGTGATCTTATTTTTATCAGCGACACTAGACTGGTCACGGATTCTTTTTTTTTTTACAGAAGGTCACCAACTTTATCATCTTCTCGAAGAATAACATTATCATGGTATTGATTTTTTTGTAAACAACTCATAGTGTTTCTATAAGGATTTAATAAAAATAGTAACATATTTATTAGACAAGTCACAAATAGCTTTAACAATGAATATCGTGGATAAAGTAAGTAGTATTCCCAAAAGAACAACACATGTTCATTTTGAAAACTTAAGTGTTGTTGTCAATTTTTATCAAATTGATTGAGCTGCTCTCACGGGAAACGAGTAAACTATTAAAAACTTGATATTAACGAAACGCTGTTTTCTACGGATTTTTTTTTTTAATTCAAAATATTAAGTGACATGGTGCAAATGAAAAAAAAATAAGCAATTTAATGTATTTATTCTTATAAAATTTGATTTAAAGGTTTTGCTTAAAAAGGTTTTTAATTAAAATTGTATTATTTTCTGTTTTTTTTATTCGATGCTACTTTGACTGTATTGCATAATCTTTGCCAATTTTTGATCACCAAACACATCTATAGTTCAATGCAGCTTGATGGCAAGGTGATTGAAATTAATCTCAAATTTACATCAATTATGACATTGAAATTTATGTTTTCGTTCGATTATAAGTTTATTTGAGATGAAAAAATGTATAATTAGTAATAAGTTTTAAAAAAATATATGATACCAATCCCCGTTCCATGTCATATCTGCTCCCTAAGAGCATACCGGGAAACCTGTTGTAAAATTAATAGCTGTTTTTAATATGCTTTCTATCAATAAATTATTGGTGGAAAGGCACTATTTTTATATTATTAAAACACAATTTGTATGTTATTATTCGACAATTAAATTATATAAAGTAATCAGAACTGGTTGATGGGTTAGAATTAGTACAATTAAATCGTTTTTTATTCGTATGTGTAAAACTGAAATGAGAAATAGCTAGAATACAAATTATTTTGCCATTTTTAGTAGAATAAAATGGTGGATCGTTACAATTTTAATCGCAATAGCATTCTAAAAGACATATACTATGAAGTAGGGGAAAAAATAATTTAAATAAATAATGCAAATCATGTCGGAACAAAAAAATCAATCAAACTGGAATAAATATTTCCAATCAATGTAATTACAAATATAATATTACATAATTCGTAAAAGTGAGTAAAATACATAGTTATCATGTATTTTACAGGAAAGTCTGAATTTGAAAATTCAATTGGTGCGCGTTTGAGAGATGAAAATGCTAAAGAACAAAAGCATCATTTGGTTTTTTTACAAAATGCCTCCATGAAAATATCAAATGAAAAAGACAGTAAGTACCAAAACCAACCCCAAACAGCCACAGCCATAATGTATGGAGATGAAGGAACATAAAACTTTGTACGTACGTAGATTCTTATTTGATGTGGAGACGCATCTTCCTGTAATGATTTCGGCATCGCGAGTCAGAATTTATAGATAAGTCCATATAAAACAGTTCTTCTAAACATTTTTTTCTGCCAACATTTTAAATGATATCTATTCGTACTTTATTTCTGGCACATATATATTTTTGTTTTATTCATCAACTCTTTACAACCACATCAAATTCTAAAAACAATAATGTCCTCAATTTTTATTTTTTACCAAAATGTTATAACTATAATATGTTTAGGTAACAATGATAAATTGTAATAAAATCAGTTTATAAATGCTTTTTAATAATTAATTCTAAGCCAAAAAAAAAATGTCTGTTCTTATTGAAAAGGTCTTATTTCAATATTTAATATTCAATCGACTAAATTTAGTTAAATCATTTAAAAAAAAAAAGGATTTTTTTCTTGCGTGGTTGAGTTGGCAACGTACTTGGCGTCAGCTGAAGACTCACGGGATCGAATCTTTATATGGACAGGTTAATAAACCGATTTATGGATTTCTATTCGACTTTCTACTTTTCATATGTGCGTTTCTTGATTTTTTTAGCTAAATGATAGCCTTGATACGTTAAAAAGGGATGTGGCGCATTTAAAAAAAAAATCTAATTTTTTCATTGCGCGACAATGTTCCAGGAACAAATTGGTGCTCTGATTGACTGAGTCTATTTCACCATTTTTATTATACCATGTGTTGTGACTATTTTTAATATGCTTTAGAATAAATAAAACATATATGCATTATTCAAGTCATGAAATAGATTCAAATACATAAATTGCAAATTTAAAAGTAGAAATTATTTTTATTATTCAAAAATTGGCAGCTCAAATTGTACATGAAAAAAATTTCCAACCACTGACGTAAAGTATAGAGTGAGGAGAAGTACTTTTCTCTTGCTTTTCTGCTAATGACCGCTGATTACGATGAAAGAAAAGGGGAGCTTTGATGCATGGAGAGGGGGTTAAATTTTCCGAGATCGTTAAACTTTGTGTGCTATTATTTGGGTTCGTTGCATAACAGACAATTCGACATAAAGCTACATTTAAACATTTTTTTACTTTTATACATAAAATTGCTTTTATTACTATATTTAGTACTAAATATAAATATTAACACGTATACATATTCAAAAAGAATTTGTTCACTTTTCTCAACATTTAAGATGTTAACACTTGTAAATATCGTGAGAAATAATTAATTAATCATTTTTTACTGTTGCATTATCAACATTAAACAGTTTCAATAAAAAAATCATCATTTTATTTCCACATTATTTTAGGCTTCGTTCAGCTAGTTAGCATATTCAACTAAACATTTGCTTGAACAAATATTTTGAATATAAACAAAATTTACGTTTTTAACCAAAATGCAATAAAAACATAACAACTTGATTTGCCAGTTTTGAATCGTCAAACGATTAATATTTTTTAATATTGTTTCTTTCAATTGACTATTACTCTGGACCTTTCGGATAAACATTTACCAGTATAAGTTTGAGTAGCTTCATTTTTTTATGATATTGCATTATTTTAGAAAAAGACTTTTATAAAGAAAATTATTAAAAACTCGTTCTATAAAACCACAAGTAGTCTGGTTAGACGTATTACAAAACATTATATTTATACCTTCAAATTGCAACATAAAAAAATAATAAATATTCATTCTTTGATCTACCATGATTAATACATTTTCTGTTCGGTTAACGTTTTTTAATGCAAAAATTTAATATAATATCATAAAAGAAAAACAAAGCTTCTGAAATTCATACTGACAATTTTAAAGGTCCAGAGTAAACTAAAACGGGAAGCATTTTTTAAATGTCAATATAAATTCACAGTTCAAATGATTGATATCAAAGGCAAAAAAAAAGTGTATGAGAATTTTATTTTTCTTTGTAAAGTAATCATCAATGTACAGAACCTAATGATAATATTACAAATAAAAATAATTGACTTTGTTTTTTATGACCCATGTAAACATGTGGTAACTTAATTTGCTTTGCTACACTTCTGTTACCTGAAGTTTTTAGTTTTGCAAATTTAAATACTGATTCTTGATTTACTTACAAAATTTAAGCGATGGAATAGGTATTGCATATATTTTTAATCATTTCTAAAATGTCAAATAAAATTGACTGACTTACATGCGATCTCATTTAACATTCTTTTAAGAGCCAATATGCTCATCACTGATAAGAGTGAAATTATAGTATATTTAAAAAAAATATTGTTTTATAACAAAATTCTATTTCTTCGGTATTCATTCCTCAGTTTGAACAATGGAATCGAAATTCTATTGAACGATATTATCACTAGAAGAATTTTAAATGAAGATTTCAATTAATATCCTAAATAAATGAAATTTATTATGTTCTTTAACAGTAGACAAAGCCATTATTCTCCAAACGACTAAAAGATCTCCCTTGGCGTCAGATATTATAATTTTAATCACCATAATGGTCCTGTCATAGTTCAAAGATTTTTGATAAATTTTCTACGCTGAAGGAAGCGAATATTTTCATAATTATAGAAAGAGGGGATCGTAACTGTTCATACGGATTGATGAATTATGTTAATGAAACAAGCTGACTTTTTTACTTTTGGTAATTTTGACATATTTGTTTATATCTAGATGTTTTTTAAAATTATTTTTTACTATTTGTTCAACATTTTTCTAATCAATATGCACATTTTTAATATATTGTAATTGTAAACTATTATATTAAACTATTATATAAATATTACTTTCCATCACAGAAATCTTCTCAAACTGTAAAACTTGGCGTCATGAAATCTTGAACGATTATTTTTTTTGACAAATCAGGATAAACTAAACATTTTATTAACTTTAAATTTATGAAGATAATCTCACTTTTGAAATTTTGGTTAGTGTTGATATAAAATGGATCAGAATTAAATATATGGATTTTACAACCACCATGATTACTCTCTTTATATTGAAGATAGTAAATTAGAAAATAAAACGTACTTGAGAGTTTTAGAAAATTGATGCTTTTATGTGAAAACCACGTGGAAACCATATGGATCCTCATTTCCGACGAAATTTGATAAAAAAAATCGTATAAAAAAGTACACATTATATAGTATATAATAAAAATTACCTAAATGCAACTAGGGTGGGCGAAGCAGTATTTCACACTCTTGTCCTCGCACAGACGTCTCGGGCGAGCCCAGCCGACCGGACCATGCTGCGGGTTAAATGGCCCGGCAAATATCTGATTACGGCGTCAGCAACCACCGCCGACGACTTATGCGCTCTGGCACTAGCTTTCTCGTTGCTTCCTTCTTTGTGTAACTGTGAAAATGTAAAATTTTATGGGCATTTCTCTAGCTTACTTGTAATTTCCCGAGAACGTTCTGATTTTAAATCTGCATCTATAAATAAAAGCAACTTATTATTTGCTTATCTACTGAGCATTTAAACAATCAGATATAACACTAGAAATAGTTTATAAACGCGATGAGAAAAAATCACTATCGGTTATTTTTAAATTATTTTATTTTGCCGGTATTGTTTGGTAAACGACAGTATTAGTTTGATTTAGTAACTGACCTGATAAACGTCAACCAATGGATTTATAGCACCTACCTTTTGTTTGGTTTATTGAAAAGATATTGATTAAAGTCCGTTATTCCATTTTCAAGTCAAAAGAACGTATCTCTTCTTAATAAGTATGATTTAAACACTAACTAATCTAATTGTTTTCATTTGTCATAAAAAAAATAAGTTTCAGAACGTTTTAGAGACATCTTTTAAAAACAAATACATATGACGAAATAGATACATCCTATGAAACTATATTAAATTCATGAAAACAAGCTTTTATATCAACATATTATCGTAGGCATATTGTGCATTTTAAAACATTTTGTAAACTTTCGGTTAGCTTTCATAAATTAAAAAAAAACGTTAATAACGTCAGATTTGATAAATTCTTAGAAATAGCTTTATCAAGTAATTCACATACCCGACTACTATAAAAATCTTCAATATTAAAATATTTTTTGTTGTTTAATAAGTCTCTTAGAATCGTTTTTTTAAGATTTTTTAAAATTAATTTTAACATAACTTGAACATAACAATAGTGAAAAAGTACTCATTAATAAATGACCATGCTTTAAATCCTAAACCGCAGAGGTAGCTCTTGCCTCCCCCAAGGCAGGTAGATTATTTTTAATACAACCTCGTGCACAATAAAACCAAAACCCGAAACCCATTTCATACAAAACAATATCCCCACGGATATCGGGATGCACCGTGTACACAATACGTGTGTCGTGAATGGCACGGGTGCAATGGTGCGCTGACTGTGAATTGCACCGCAGAGCACCGCACCGCACTACTATTGCATATATTCATGTAGATATCTCCACTAAATGACAGCGTTGACGTATTTATTATGTTTGTTATATTATTTACAGTAGTTACAAACGGATATTTTAATAAATAAAATAATATTGTATCGTATCAAGTAACATGCACAAGATTGGTAAAAATTAAAATAACTTTTCAAATTTTGACGAAGCTTACCGCCGAATCTTTTGGAAATAATGAGTTTATCTATTTATCAGCATTTTTTTATAGTCTAAAACACGTAAATGTGTTTTTTTATTCATTCGTTACTATAAATCTTCCTATAATCGGAGCTATCAATTTAACATGTTTACAACCTTGCGATGTAATAAATTCTACTGAGAATGAAATGACAGTGAGTGGGATATGTATATGTTAGCTTGAATAATGAACAATCGCTGCATGTTCAGTCATGGTAACTATACTAAAAACATGAAATGACTTATATACTGGATTGATGACATTACCACATTTGCTGGAAAAAGTTGGCAGCGGAAGACTTAAAACCTTTTATCGAAATGAACTAAACACGATAATCTTCAACGAACCACGATTTTTTAAATAACTCTTTTGATTTCGTTCGATTTATTCAGTGCAGTAATCTGGTAGTTTTATAAATATCATAGCAATTACACAAAACAGTTTATAGATTATTTAAAAAAAAAATCTGTTCATACATGTAGTGAAAATACTTTACTACATTTTGACAAAAGTAGAAGGACTTTGTGATTTTCTTTTATTATTAAATCAGCTATAATGTTAATAAAAATACAATATTTTACACATTTATCGAAATAAGTACAAAGGAATATTGTTTCTTTCTTAATATAATGACTTTCTTTGAAGTATAAAAAGTGAACATCCTAAAAGTGATCAGCCATTAATGACTGATTTTTTTAAGACTGTAAATATTACGATTATAACATTAATCTCAAGAAAAGTTGTTCTACAAGGATTGCGTATCACTCAATTGCTCAACTTCTCTTTTTCAAATGGGAAATAACTCAAAGGAGCCTGATTCAAAGTACAAGGCTAATGTTCACCTATTCGCTCCCGCAATGCCAAATTCTTAGAATCTAATTTAGGTAATTTTGATACTCAATCTATGAAACCATCTGTTCTGGGATTCAATTCTGTGAACACCGCAACCGAACATATTGGCGTTGACTACTCGGTTACAGGAAATAAATATTGCACGATATTAAGTTTTTTTATTGATTCAGTGGTTATATGTGTACAACATTTACTTATGAAGTAATTCAAATAATAAATCAAGTTATTATTTTTGACATTATATATTATTAATCTTGCCATAGATCATTGCTCTTTGAGAAAGGTATTTAATACTACAGGCCTTTACGATTCATTATCAGCGGAAAACATACCCCTCACTGCTACCGCTGTTGTTGCCGGGTGGACTCGCATGGGAGATGTTGCTTTTTATACATACAAGCTACCCACAATGCAAATAAATTTTAAAGTGACAATCTGAATCCTTATAAGGTTTAATTTATTGTTGTTACTTAAAGAAGCTAATGACACTCGTTTGTTTATTTATCGACTTTATTAAAGAAATAGTTTTAAAAAAATTACATAGCATTTCAGATTAATGTAATATTAATCAAAATCAGTTTCAGTTTTAATTCACTGTTTTGTTTTTGTTGAAATATGACCATTAAAAATCGTAAAACATAATATCCATAAGATAGACAAAATAATTTTTTTTTACCAAAACATTTTACCTCGATAATAAATGTTAATTATTTTACTTTTTCACTGAATGATATTTAAAAAAATGTTGCTAAAATTATCAATAATGTCACGATAAATGAAAATTTAACGACTAGCTTCCCTTTTGATATGAGCATAAATGAATGTCATAAGGTATTTTTATATCAAGCATATTTTATTACAAAATAAAGTTACTATAAAATATACGTTTTACGGGTAGTATTTTACACAAAGAGTTTACGTACACTAGGTAGTTCAAAAGAACATAACAATAATAGTATTAAAATTTTGAAATCGACTACAAATAAAAATTCATTGAATTATAATTAATATATGTCATCTTTCATAGGTTCGTAGGTAATTAATTGGTTTATTCGTATATTGTTTCAAACAACAGTAAGATATGTGTATAGTATTAATATGAACTATTAATTATTTATAACGTTACTTACTTGCAGAAAATAATTTATTCAAATAACAAAACGAGACAAGGTTATTGAATATGAGAAACTTATCAGACGATAAATTCATTTTATTTATCTTTTTTAGTAAATATAATCCACGGAGGTCTACGGTTATTTATGTTTTATTTTATATACTTTAATAATCTTACGTAGATCACGGAACACCGTTTTTTTAAGTTTCCAAAATTTATTTATTATTTATCGTCAACCGATTGCAAAGACAAAGGTAAATAAAAATAATTTGATAATATACTAGTTATGATAAAAAAAAATGCGTAGTAAAAAATTTTAGGTTAATTTTAAATCTCCCTACGTAATATTCATTTCTAGGATGCGATGGTAGAACTTTACGCCACTGGAAAATGACCATGATGAAAACACGGCGCTGCATATTGGTTATTATCAAAGCGCGGGAAATTAAAATGAACTTCTCTGACACGGTTCTTTGTTATCCGAGATAGACCGGGACTTTGACGGCTAGTTCCCACTTACCTTGTGTTTTCAAATAATTAGTACTACGCCATATGAGAAGCGTGTAATATTATTTTCCTTATTTGACAGGGTTTTAACATATGGTATTTTTTTTTCTAAATATCCATAGGTGTGTAAAAAAAATAATCTCCCAATTTATTTGTCGTCGATCAGAGATGTATATATCTAGTGAAGTTCTTAGAGGTAATTAAATAATTAACGGTAATAAATAGCAATACTTTTGTGTGAAAATTCTTAAGAAAAGACATCGGTTTGGAATGTTATAGTGTCAACTATCTCTTTGTTTGGATACATTAATTTAAGAAATTTCAGCTAGTATAAGGCAAAAACGGTTGATTTTAAGATAGTTTTTTAAAAATGTTTTTGTACTAAATGAATAATTATTTTATTTTTGCTAACTAACAATAAAACAATTTATATTTACTACCTATTAATAATTTATAAAAATATCAACTTTCAATTATATCGTTCTTAAAATACTTAAAAATTAAATACTTTAAAAATGTATTACAAAAATATACCTAAATCTCCCATATACAATCACATTGTATTAATGTTTTTACAAAAATTTACTTAAATTTAGCTGATTGTAATATCAATATATTTTTTTCAATATCTGAATTTGAAAATATTTAAATAAAATTTTAAATTTGGAAAAAAGTCGATATACAAATAAAATTTTCGCCAAGATTTTTTTCAGTGCACAGTAAAATTACAAGCGTCTATTTATAATGCGAGGAAAACTAACGAAACAAAGGAATATTAAATACATGCCAGAGTTGTACAACACCGCTATAGGTGGCCAGATGCCGCTTGCATATTTTTGTGAAGCGCATTTGCCGCATAACTTTGATGACAATAAGTGAGATTGGAATTGTAGTTTCTAAGCACGCTCGCTTCATACAACCAGCGGTGAATTTACATTTCACTATCTACTGTTGAAATATTATAATTGAAACTCTCACTCAGCGAAGTTTATTAGAAGGATACCTTCGGATTATACTTGCTACAGACTCAAGATTAATGATTTGTAGTATGAGTTATTTATGAAAATAGTACCCACTATTTGACTAGATAAATTAAATATTTGTTTGGTTAGTTGATTAAGTCTTCATGTATTTGAAAGTAGTATATTGCTATTAGGTATTTTGGCATGTCGCGTTCACTGTGTTTCTATTTTATTCTACTACTGTATTGTACAATTATTCTTGAATATATAAACCATATCCGCTACCAAATTGAAGCACATAGACTTCATAGTTCTTATGCAGTTTTTTTTTCCACAGAAATTTTCTACAAGAACTGATTGTTACTCAGATACATAACCCCTTTTTTGAAGAAAGTAGGGATGTGATTTAAGGATATATTTATTGTACTATTGACTAACAAACCGTTCTTGCTAAACTTCGTTTTTAAGGATCGGGCGGGAGGGAATTTTAGAAATAACAAGCAACCATGCTTTTGAACAAAATTTCATTGATCGATTGCAAAATGAAGCTGCCAATACTGAGATTCGAATCCGTGACCGAAGCCAACGGTAATTAACATAAAATTAATTAAAGCGAAAACTGAAATTAATTTTAAATATTTAATTTAGAAGCGATTTATTATTTTATTTTATTTAAAAATTGCAGTGGTAAAATTATATTATACATTATTACATTTGTTAAAGATATATAATATGAAATTTTGTATAGAAAAATTGATAATCTGGAAAAAAATTCAGCAACAAAGAAACCATCAATCATATTTAATTTATTGGCAAAATTTTACCAACTGATAATGTATCAAATTAATTAACTACTTGTCAGCTGAGTGAAACCGTTCCTGTATTTAAACAAAAAAATATATGAAATGTGCAGCATTTATAGTTCTTTTCAGTGTGACATTTTAAAAGTTATTTCACGGTAAGTTCATTTAATGTACAGCAATAAAAAATGTATTTATTAGAACATTTTGCTATTAAAACTGCTTTTACGCAACAAATAAATAAAAAACATTTTTCTGTGTTTACTAAATAATTTTCTTTATAATTGGAAACACGTTGTAAAGTTATACGTAATATTTATTTATAAAAAACAGAATCGGGTTTGGCCAACTATTTCTACAATTTTACACTAGAAAACTTATCTCCCGTTTCTCCTCATATCTGTACAATTCATCCATCGTTTAATTTCCAATCAATTCCGAATAGATAAGTACAAAAATCCCCGTTGCAAATAGCTCTCGAAAGGGTCGAGGCGTTCAAACATTGGCCTCATTAATTTTTACCAAATCCATTATCCAAATTCATCCATCATACAGTCCATCGAGCGGTGCCTTTATCGGCGTTTTAACATCCCCAATACAAGCGAAATAATTATCTCGGTACAAACACTACATCAATCACGATTACTTACAATACCGATCAATTTGTGTTAGAGGAGTGCTTAGCAGGTACATTGGGGCTCGGATTGAAAAACGCCCTCGGACTATTTACGCCATACGAACAAGGCACTTGAGCTAAATATTTTTGTCTATGGGTTGGCATTTATTGTCATGATAATAATTTGATTTTTCAATGGGATAAGGCATGTTTTGAAAACCAATTCAAAATAATTGTATTTATCAAGGTAAGTCTTTTTTTTCTTCTATTATCATTGTTTTTTTAAAACATTTGTTTATGTATCAAAGAATGTTTATATTTTGGCAGTATATTAACTTAAAAATGTAATTGTAAATTTTTAATATTTTCTAATTTTGAGCTTAACGAATTGGCCAATCATTTTTTTTAACTTTTTAATTAATTGAAATGTCTTTAATATAATTTTTTAAAATTATAATATCTACATCTTATACTTATTCAATTCTCAACTCAAAATTCAACTCAAACTTAACACCTAAGTAATGAAACGTTGAAAATAGGATTGAGGAGCGACGGGGTAAAAAGTGACTCCAGACAAATTTGAAGAATACGTGCATTACGTTTATTGAGGTATCATTTAAGATTACAATAAATATCAGCTAGATATTATTGGTATTTAGAAAATAATTGATATAAATGTGAATTAACTTTTTAGAAACACTTATGTTAAGCCTAGTAGGTTAAACATAAGTGAAACAAAAAAAGCCTAACCCAATCATACGTATTCGAGATCATTGTGAAAAACAAAATTTAGAGCAATATGCGTATTAATCAGCATTCGACATTTTAATTATTTTTTGTTTTGTTACATACCTAGGTATAGATAAATAAACCCCGAAAATATTTATTTTTTAAATAATACATATTAAATGAAAGAATAATTTATTTATATTAAATCTTGTAGTGTTACATACTGGAGCTTACGAAAAATTCTCCATCAGTATTAAATTTTATTACAGGAGACCTTTTCTTTTCTCGATAAACTTATATCGAATTATGCTTAATACTAAAGACATAATCTGTTCAGAGCCGTGGTACGGTGGATAAATCACGCGCGTATGTTAGAAGTTTACTTAATCCTTGGACACTGAGCTAGCTTCGTATCTTAACCACCACGTTTTCTTTCAGTGAAAAATTATCTTCATCTGAATTTCACGAAATAATAATTCAATCATAACTTATTTTACACATTTACTAAAATTGAGACAAACCTTTTATTGAATTGGAATGTTAGACCTTTTGTTAACAGCCGATCTAAAACCCGAAAAATATCTACATAGTGACAACTAGACTAATTATATTTTTAAATGCGTTTTCTACAGTTTATTCTTTATTTTGGATTACTCTTTGACTAGATTATATTCATGCGTAAAATATTTACCTTCGAATTTTTAATATAAATCCTAGCAATTAGGAAGATCTTTGATGCTGTAACAATTTCGCAAAAGAAAAGTGTTTTTCAAAAAGATATTTAAGTAGATGAAATCAAAAATGAAAACATTATATATATAACTATTCTCTTTATTTTTTTACGTTTCAAATGTTTTTTTGAGAGTTACGCAATGCAGTTGATTTTAGCTCATCGTTTATTTGTAATTCATAGGGATTTTGGAATCTTTAACGATTTTATAGAGAGTTGAGACTAATATTCAGCGTCGTCTAATTTCTTTGTTTGGCATTTCATTAAGCGTTAAACCTTTTGCTGATCTTATCGAATGCTAGCCAAACTCCTCGAAAAGGAAGATAATTAAAACTCCATTAATCTTTGACGTCTATTATGTTCAATTCACTTAAAACCCTCGCCTATTATCCACGTAATCGACCGAAGAACTGATGGTTATCTACACACAGCCAAGATCAATTTCGGTATTTTTAATAGTGAATCGTAATCACTTTCAATGGATTGAAGGAAATGACTCGGAAATTTATATTTCATTATGCTTTTAATGCTATCGATAAAAGCAATTTTCAAATAAAGGTTATTGAAAATATTACATCTTATCGTCATATACGAGTAGGACCTTTTATTTTAGGTTTTAGATTTATTTCTACTCTAAATTAAAACTGTTTGATGTATTTGATTTCTTTAAAAAATCATATATTTTAATTTCTTGATTTTTTTTTTGAAAATAAGCTTTTTGCAAGTTTTATTTAAATAAATCGGTCAAATAGCTGTGGACTGGCTTTGTGTGCCATAATGTTACAAAATTGAGTTTTAGAAACAAAAACAGATTCTGTTTGGGTTGAAAAACAATATGTGTATGACAACACAATATATAGCGATGTAAAAACAAACCATGTAATGTCAGATGGCATTGTCCCTTCTCTCTGTTAAATTGTTGTATAATATAAATAATAGGAGGTCGTAAATCGACCTCTGGGAGTACCGCGGCGGGGAGTCTTGTTAGTTATTTGTCTTTAGAGTTCATGCTGGTTCTCTTTTAAACATTTATATTCCGAAACTTCCGGATGTTTATTTGTAATGCCCAAAACAACGATTCAATCTGTGTAAAGATGTATTAAGTAACAATATTTCCTTCACTTATATAAATTATCGATTATTTTATTTTTTATTCATTACCTATGATGCGTTTACATTTAATATCATTTTCTAAAATCGTAAACGGAATAACCCAATTAAGCATTAATTTGAACTTCTAAATGAAATTGGTGTTTAATAATTATACATACTTGCAAAAACATTTTCATTTAAAACAGTAGTCAAATACTGCAATATTTTAAAACTGCCTTAATAGTCAATCTATTTAAAAATAAATAAAATATAACATATATATACCATACTACTTATTTGAATCAAGCTAAAAGGAACAAAACTACAAATCAAACTATATTATTTTCTCAACACTTAAGCATTTTTATTGAATCATACATAGTTTATACATTTATTGAAAATTTATTTAATATTTTTGTTCTAAAATCTAATAACATTTCTATTAAATATAATATAATGCATTTTACATTCGTACAATTTTTATTCATTCAGTAGTTTTTGGATAATTTGTAAAGTAACATGTGTTTATTACAACACTGAGTTAATCATTGCATTGTATTTTCAGTATTATCATAATGTATGTACATTGATTATTTTAGTACATTATATTTTCATTTTTTATTTACAATAACTAAATTATAATATTGATTTAATAGATGTATTTATGATTTCTTTGAAACGTATTTCAGAAGACATTCAAAAGATTATTATGTATTAAAATAACTAACGTGATGTTTCTTATAAAAGTAAATGATTTATAGTTCAACAGTGTTATCATTGTAAATACAACAAGTGATTCAGCTTTAATAAATACTATCGTAAGAATATGTTTTGAATATTGTCCAAAATGTAATATAGTATATTAAATCATTTTATGATACAGCCTATATATTTAATATTAAAAGTATTGAACGATATTATTTTTAAACTTAAGCATGCAATATTCTTCGTCAATATTATTTATCAATGCCCACGTAATTATTATTTTTTTCAAAACAGTCAAAACTGTAATGTTAAAATAACATATAAATATTCAATTTCCATTTTTTGACAATTGAAATACTTGCAGCATTGAGTATCACATTATATAAGCCATTTATTCATGAAACTTAATAATTTTCTAATTTTTTTGTATAATATTTAGTATAAGAAGATAAGATTAAAAGATACATTTTAATAGCGATATGGTTACTGAGATATAATTGTATTTAATTATATGAAACTATGAAGATTTTTTAAATATTCTGAATTGTTCAAAAAACACATTTTTAAATTATGAATTGATCATACTTATAAAATTTATTGTAAAATAAAAAATATTTTTTAAATAAAAAGAAGAAGTAATTGTCTTATGAATTCGAACATTTTTTTTTCAATTTATTTAAAAGATACTGGAATTATTTTAATACACAAAGCCTAGCTATTATGAATATTTATTCATCTGATTTTTTTTTTTGAAATTAGTATTTATTGGAAATTCTTACGTTTCCAATATTTATTGAAATATTTATAGGCTACATAATATGTTAATTTTCATTTATAATACTTGTATAATCTTTTAAATTATACGCAGTAATAATAAAAAAATAACATTAAATATTTTATACATTATTTCTAAAATATATTTACAAGTGAGGATATTTTATAAAATAACTTGGCAACATTAATAACATGCATATACTTCCATTTATTCCGGTTATATAAGATTACGCCGATAGTTAAATTGAAATTTAAGTTTATCCGAATGATACAATTATACCCATTAAAATTAATTTGCCTAGCGTTAAGATTCTTTTCGATGATAAAATGTTATTCATTCCACATGACGCAAGTTGAACTTGCCCACTTTCGGAACTTATTTTCGATAGACCGTCTCGGGAGCCAGGACCTAATACGGAGTTGCTAGAACCAGATGATGTCCATTTGTTTGGTTTTTCGGCTACTTTGTTTGAATCTTCGTCGGTGCTTTTGTTCCCTCTTTCATCATCGTCATCTTCCGAATTTTCCTCAGGATAGTCATCGTCGTCAGATCGTCTGTTTGATCCTTCATTTGCTCGATTACTGGCGAAATTTCGATTTGGTCCCGGTATTTCTAATTAAATATTTAAATGAATTTTATTATTAAACATTTTGAAAGAATGTTTTAGCCATAACAATTTAAAAAAAACACACAAAATATGTATTATTATAAAACCATTGCTTAGTTTTTTAAATATTTATTACCAAAAATCACGTACAATAATCAATATATTTCAAAACACATTACTTTACATTTTTCATACTGCGCATTAAGCTGGTGCTGGCATATATTTTTTATTTTCAATATACCTACTAAATTCTATATGAGTCGCCCATTTCCAAAATTCACCTTGTCTATTTTCAATTTTTTGGACATACTTACAAAAAGGAGTGTATAAAACCCTCTATATTTAAAAAATAATCATATTTTCATAAATAAAACAAAAATATATAATATATTCTTATGAAATTATGGTTATTATTCTAATACAGAGGTTCCCTCTTCAATTATTTTGTAAGTATGTACAAAAAAATGAAATGAACAAGTTGAATTTTGGAAATGGTCGACTCATATTTATTCGAATGCCATTAACATACACTAATAATTCAGACTGACTATATTCCCTTTGAGAACAAAGCACATGTAACATAAAAATGCATTATCAGTAAAAATACTTTTACTAAATAATTGCTGTATGGCTTATACTAAATATTTTAAAAATAGAATGATTTAAAAAAAACTTTATTCTGTATGCGTTATAAAATCGCAAAGAAGTTATGTGTGTAATTATAATAAAATGTATCAATCATATAATAAATTTCAATTTTTACATACCATATAATCTTATTTTACTCTCTACATCTCCCAAAGAGTTCTTCGCTACACAGGTATAACTTCCTACATCGTCAATACCAATTTTCTTCACAGACATGCTCATGCGGGCCTCAAACATGGATTTTTGGTGAATTTCCATCTCGTATTTTTCAGACGGTATTATCAGCTCACCTGTTGGAACAAACAGCATTAATTTTTTAAATTTAAAACATCAAAATAAATGAATGTAGTTTATTTTATTTATCTAGATTTATATAGAATATAAATTAGTCGGAAACACTTCAGTAATAAATTAATATTATGTCAACCATTAACTTTTTTAACCATCCCTGCTTCTAATTTTGAGCATAATTACTTTTAATGGACCAATTGAACAGTCTGCGTTTTAAAAAAATTAAGTATTTACATTAAGGATAAAGTAATTGAATTGGGTAAAAGTCAGCTAATAAAAATAAGCGTATTGGATTGCAAAGTTCATTTCACTGGCTTCTTTATAAAAAAAATCATAAATCGATTGAAAAACCGATGAATAAAAATGCCCGACCGGGGTTCAACCTCCTAATCATACAAATGAAACGTTACAAAAAAATAATCTTTTTTTAATTATTAACATTGCTTTACAAAATATTCAATTATTTTTTCGTATAAACAAAATTCATTTTAACGACAATTTTAATAAACCACAGTATTTGAGAATAAAATAATACTATCCGTAAATAGCAAATCCAATATATTTGTAACAAAAGTATTCACGTAATAAATCTGAGTGATTGATTTAACTTTAACTATTACAGTCAAGTTACTTGTTCTTACCCCGATGAAGGTACTTGCAATAGATATAACTCAGTTAAAGTTCCATTCTGAAATATAATTCTCGTTGAAACTCCGAGTAATAATCACTGCATAGAGCCGGAAAATTTATTATGTTCAGCTTGTAACAGCGGTTTTATTCGTGGACGTGATCGACTCTACTGACTAGAAGAACAATATTTGCCCACGTAATGGAATCGCATTTGTTTATTCAAATATTGGAATGATGCGCTCCTAATGGTTAGTTTAATCAATATCAGTTTCATATTTAAAAGGTTGTAAAAATGTTATATTATAAAATATAAGGAAGCAAAGCTTTTTTTATTTTCTGTATTTATTTTAATACCACTCACTCACTTAACATTGACAATCCAATAATATAGAGATAAACACAAGCATTGAAAATAATTATTGTTTTCTCCTAATTTGAAAAAAGTTTATTGATAACAAGATATAAAAAAATATTTATTACTGAAGTTTTACATACGCAACAAAATGAATTATAAATATTATGAATCGTTATAATAATCACATTATTTCATCTTACTCGTGCAAACAAACACTTAAAAAATATACAGTCAATCATTTAGTAAAGCTAAAAAACCAATAATAAATTTAAATTTCACACCTAAATGGTAAGTACCAGGGCTTGTCGGTTTTCAAAAACCGGTTTTTGGCAAAATTTGTGAGATTCAAAAACCGGTTTTTCAACATCGTAACCGGTAGTGCCGAATTTTTCATAAAATAGTCTATAAACAAATAACAGAAAATTTGGATATTTTATTTGATGGCTTAAAGACCATATGCACCACATCATTACTAAGCGAAAGGGTATTTTCTACATCTGAAAATTTTGTTACAAAACGATCAGTGGACGCTTTGTGTTTTCTTAAATCCCATTTTCTGAAAAGTAACACCAAATAATTTCTTGTTTTGCATTATGTATATATATAAACAACATAAAAATAATTGAACCATTTCTCTCTATTTTAATTGAATTGCCTATTTTTTTGTAAAACTTCGAAAACCGGATAAAACCGGTTTTTTCAAAAGTCGGTTTTTGTATAAGCCCTAGTAAGTATCTACTAACGTGCTAACGTTAAGATATCATATCGATGGATTTCGAAAATGAGTTAAAATAACCAAAAATAGGATATATTTAACATATGCGTTAAATATTGCGTGTCCAAACGTAGTATTTCAAAGATAATAGACACATTCCAATACATTAGAAGCCCTCCGGTACTATTTTTAATGTGCAAAAATACTGTATCTCTTTGGTAATAAATAATATATTAGTATTCTAAGCAAAATTCCAATGCCAAAATATTGTATCTACAACAGATACAATGTTATCTCTGCTGGCGTGTAACAAAAAAATAAATGTATCTTTCGATTCAAACGAGATTTGCTAACTTTCAATATTGTGATTTATGGAGATACAATATTTTTACTCTTAGCCATCGATACACGCAATTACAAGCGGAATTAAATGTAAATACAATTGTATTTAATTTGAAAAAAATAATATTGTTTTATTAATAATTTGTCTATCCATAGTATTCAATGCATGTTATGTATTATGAGATTAAAACGTATCTCACTAAATTTTTTTTTTTAATTTTAAGCATATACGCTCCCAATCTAGACCTTATAAAACTTATAATAGAACACAACTCAACAAAAGCTACGAACGCTGGCCAGCGGTCGGCTAATCACTCCTGCTTTGTCCAGTTTAAACGATAGTTTGAAAGGAATCACAGATACCTTCAAACATAAATTTATAAACCGATAAAAAATATCAATTATAGAAATTGTGCGTGCTGAGATTTGAGCCGATGACACTATAAGTAATGCCAGATACGTTGATCAGTCGACTGAATGACTTTCATACCCGATTCTTCAGAAGAAGTTTTTTTTTTACATCTATTGTTATAATTTATTTCTTTACAAACCTATCTTATTGTGAATAAATAAATTTATATACTTAACCAGACGATAGTGATTAAAAAACTTACAAAACTACGTTTGCACAAACACAATTTTGCACTCAACATCGTTTTCTACAACTCAGATAACAAAGACAGACTATTTCGCTAAAATTAATAATACAATTTTTATAAACGTTTTGCACAAAAACAAATATTTCATGAATTCACAAAGAAAACCTTATTTTTTAATCACGCTTTAAGTTTTCAATAAACCAAACTTAAGAATGAATTAAAGTTTTTTTATCCACGTCCGTTCCCAATGTAGAGCCTCCAAATGGAGGTATCTCAACAGATTTTTTTTACGAGAACTGTTTGTTACTCAGTCGCTCAACCTTTTTTTTAAGAGTAGAAGGTATATAAGGATAAGGCTATGACAGGACTAATGGTTTAATAATTGCTAGTTTTTAGACATCACAAACACCCATGACTTCGAACAGAAATCGATGAATCGATCGAAAAAAATGCTGTTCGTACTGGGACTCGAGCCCGTGAGGTCCGGCATGGAATCCCACAACGCTAGCCGCTGCGACATAGAACCCGACAAAATTATTGCGTAAAAAATAAGTAATCGTCTTAGTAAAAGCTAACAGTTATTGTCTACTGATGATGATTCAGCGGCTGATTTTTTTTGTTCGATTTTTGCTTCAACATAAAGAAACATTTACCGATTTTATTATTCAAAATTATTCTTTGTGCAATTCTTACAAATTACAAAGAGAAAGTTGATATTAAAAAGCTTAACTCTACACTTTATCGCGTCGATTATTCGCGCGTTACCTGTAGCTAATTTTAACGAACCGAATATTTCACTTTAAAGTGGTCTCTACCCATGTACCAAAAGGCAAAAGTTTAACTTTGAAATTCTGGATTGAATGGAATTGCTAGCAAAGGTCTGAAAGTTGAGAACATAATTATATCTTCAATAAATCAACTTTGTGTGTGAGGGAGCGTTATCTTATTCACATTGTTTGAATGACTTTGCGCCAGAGGCCCTCTTTCTGCTGAATTGCAAATGAAGACGAGCGTTTGTTACCCACTTTTGATAAAACGATTTCACATTAAGTGGTCTTCATATATGCAAATAGTGACCTATAATAAAAAGCTATTTGAGAATGTTTATGTAATAAATTATCCCTTATCTTTATCAGTATTATCAAGAAAAATATCAGGAAATATATTTAAACGCTGCTGTAAAAAAAATCAAAATGTTACTTGTAAAAACCAAGTGTAATTTATTATGTCAACGATTTTCTTTTACGGATACTCTTTTAAATGATGAGATCGTTGACCAAAGAGTTGTATATTTTTATTTTCTATCCTATTCCACTTCGATATCCAGTGTAAAGTCAGCATCTAGCTTTCTAATGTATTAGTTTTTATGGTGAGAAATCAATAGTATTTATATCTCATACTTGACAAGACTAAACAGTATATTTTTCAAATTAATTGTTTCGAAAAGTGTTTGCCTTAGCCGTTTCAATAGCCGTGATTATAAAAAAATATTAGATAAAGTAAGGTTTGGTGATCAAAATAAAACTGGCTTTGAAGTTAAAATACAGACCAATAATACAAATAACAGCTATTCTTTATAAATAGATACCATTTAATATAAGTTCTAAATATATAATACTTTAAAAAAGTTAATTTGAATACTGATATCCCTATATGGGAAAATAATATACCTTGTCCTTCCAAAAATTACCTTGTTTATTGTTTTATGGTAGTATGCCAATTACTTAAAAATATATCGTAAGAATTCAACACGCAGTAAAATAAGAGCATCAATATAAAAATAATCCAACAAACAATAATTGAAATCCAAAATACATGTAATTTTGTTCAATTATACATGAATTTGAGCATGGGCGCTCAGCGCTTCTATAATATATGAATTTGGTAATTATGATATTTACCAGAACTATCTTTAACCCAGTAGTTGATTGATTTTGGTGACGATTCAACATAGCACTCAAGTGTGACGTCAGTCCCTAGAGGAGCCCCGACTAACTGATTCGGCACTTGGATAACAGGATGAACTAAAACACACAAACAACATTTTTCAAACATATAATAAAAAGCTTAACACATACTTTTATATTGCTGTAATATTCATTATTGTTAAGATATTTTGTTCCACTTCTAAATATGTTCCTTGTTACTTAATGCAATTATTTTTTCATCAAATAATTTTTTTCATTAATACGATAAATTTTGCCACGAACAATTGTAGTTTACTATTTTAAAATTAAAATAATTACTATTTCTTAAGTAATGCGAGTATAAGAATGGTGAGTATTTTTTTCATCCAAGAAAAAATGTTTTGCCGTAATAAATAAGTACTATTATTTGTGCATTTACTTGATAGAACATAAGTTAAAAATAACACTGTATTTTGATAGTTCCTCACTTTTTGATTTAGTTCAGGGATGCCCAACTCAAATCACTTGGTGGGCCAAATAAAATAATGCATGTCTCTGATGGACCACACCTGACTATATCGAACTTTAATAATAGTACGATATTTTGGTTAAATAGTAAAATAAACAGCTCACAATAAAAAATATTTTATTATTTTGTTAAATTCTTAATAAAATATAATCTGACCATTATAGCAAAATAGCAACCGGCACATGCCAATCTGTCTTGCTCAGTCGGCTACTGCTGCCACGCAACATTTACTTAGTAGTTAGTAATTAACGAAAGATCATGTCTGTAAATTTATGGTGCTACCTTTTTTTGGGGTCTTTAAGAAATTAGATTTACTAAAAATCAATGTCTGGCGTTGGAATGCGACACCCAGGCAAAAATTCGTCACAAATTTAGTAATACATTTTTTTATGTATTATACCAATAAAAAAATCAAAATGTATAGAAAGTTGAAAACCTCGAAAGGGCCACACAAAACTTTCAATAGGTTCACATGTGGGCCGAGGGCCAAGGTTTGGGTATGCCTGTCTTAGTTGATATATATAGCCGAAAAGTTACGTTATACATATTATATCAGATTCTGATAAAAAGCTATACTATTTTGTTTAAATTATAGTGTTTATGTATTTTGGATGTTCTCGATTAATATCTTTACCCAAATAAGCAAATAAACAAATTGACATGATATTTCATAATGCATTATTACTAATAGTATGCTTTTTGACATTAACTATCTTTTTCTTTATGCTTAGAGTGTTTTATTGTTTAGTTTTAAAATAATTTAATATTCCATTCGTTACGCTTACACACGTAGCTTTCATTAAATTAAATAAAGATACACTCTTATTTGTATTTGAATTAAATTGTTAAGTACACACTCGAGTTATGTAGATACTAAATATTACTGTAACGACCATTCCAAATTACTTCTGTCAAGATATTACATAGAGAAAAGGAGATGTTTTCACTTGAACGAATATTACATTTATGAATTATTAACTAGCATCCGCATATGGAGGGTACGTGAAATATAAACGTATGTACTTGTAACAGTTATTTGCTATGCATTAGATAAACACATAGCGTAACAAATTAAATGTACATTCATTAAATACATAAGCGGTTGGTAAATTTAATACAAAGCGCCTAGAGTGGATACGGAATTTCAAAGCGGCTTCACATTAATATTGAAAATTGTAAGTAAAATATAAATGTTGAATATTTTTGATTAAGTTTGACTGACTTCAGCCATTTATTTCAAATGCCAAACGTCAAAGGTTGTTTTTTATCAAATATAATTTATACTACCCATTATTTGATAATAAAATGAAAAAAAAACATACATTTTTTGTAAAAGACAACACATTAGATTTGATGTAAATATCATTAGGCATTACGGCTGACAACAATATTTGGTAAATAAACATTCCAAAGTGAGTTTGTACAACTGAATTTCATTCAAAAGTTTAAAAATACTTTCTTACTAGACCAAGCTAGTGCCGGTCGTATTTGATAAATTATGAAATATTTTTATGCACTGTTGGTTCAAATGCAAATTCTATTTCGACAACAAAAAAATCTAGTGTTAGTCGTAAAATTGATCTGCTTAAAAAATGGTGCAAAATTTAACTTCAAAAAAATCTCCCTCAATTTATTAAATGAAGCTAAAACTTCAAATGTTTCTTAATATTTTTTAAATAGGATTATTTTTCACGTATTAATGATAAATCGTACTTTTTATTGTTGCCATTGATTTTTTTTTTAAATTCAAAATATGTTTTCTAACTACACAATAAATTGTCTACGCTACACGAAGTTCTGCGGTATTAAAAAGCTTAATATGAAAAAATATATACTTACAGTGTACATTTACTCTAATTCGCTTGCTGACTGATGGCGGTACTCCATTACTAGCGATGCATAGATACGCCCCCATTTCAGACCTAGTAATTTTGGCTAGTTTCAAAATCTCTCCTTGGTATGTTGATACTGCAAAAAATGTTAATAAAATATAAAATTTCATTTATCTGAGATTTAATGCTGTCATATATCATGTAAAAAATATTTTCATATTTTTCTTAAAGTGGTTCGATCATCTTACTATCTTGATATTGTCACTACAACCAATTTTAAAAAAACTTTATAAACATAAAAGAAATATAAAAATATGCAAACTTTTTCTGTAAAAGGTTAAATCTGTTGTTTTTTGTTTATTTAAAATTGTTGACCATAAAACAAAATGAATAAAAAAATATGTTAGATATTAGATATTATTAAAAAAACATAAAACTGTTTTATATTATTTAATATTATGCCATTTTTTCATCGTTCACTAGAAATCGTATAGATAGAAAAGGGCAAGATTTCGAACAAACTTGTAACTAACCGCTTAAAAATGAAAAATAACAGTTCTCTCTAAGTCTCAATTTCACGATCAGATAGGGTGGTTAGCAATGGAAAAATCATTGACCAAGTAATTAAATAATACGAATGCCTTGCAACGTTTCCTTTCGGCTTTGTGTCATAATATAGCCACATTTTGTTGACAATGTTACAAGCTCAAAACAAAAAAATAATTGAGTATTTAATCATAAGCAAAAATTACTTCAACGGCGTTGACTGTGGATACAGTCAATGCGTATTTTTCTAATTGGAAAACCATACGAAATAAACTCAATAGAAACTCACAAGTTTTTTTCGTCAGTCACTCGAGATCAACTTTAGGAGAATAAACATCAAAAATACCCATGTCGTGAATCTCAAATTTTTATTTAAAAAAATCAAATATCAATATTTACCTTGAATGTGATTGAACCCAGCCCCTTGATTGCTTTAAAAAGCTTTCACTTACTAGAACCCAGAGGGTGACAATAATAATTTCACAACTCAACAATATATTTAGTAACAATTTATATCGACGAATAAGCTTATCGAAATAAAATTAAAATGTAAAATTAGCTTGATGCACAGTAATATAAAAAAAATATTAAATCAATACACCCAAAAAACCTCACATATACAGAAAAGAAATATTGTATATTTTATAGGCAATAGCATACAATTTTCTAATGCGTGTAAGTAATTCTCTGACTAATCAAAACATTCAGTGTATATGACATACTAAAACAATAAATATTGCGGTTAATGCACTATCAAAGCCAAACAGTTTCCACTTGGTGTATTCTCCCTCTAATATTTACTATCTAAATTTTATTGTGGTTCAAACACCTGAGGCTCCGTACCGTTTGTAAACAACGCTAACGGAAGCGCCACCTTCGCTATCTTTCCTCACTTAAATTTGAATAAATGAAAACAAAAGACAAAATAAAATACCCCACAACGCATTGAATGCTCTGAATTTTATTACCATTTGCTGCCATGCGAACCAGATATCTCTCGCAACAAATGGCATGCAGAACTAATGTATTTTGTAGTCACTCGCATTCTCAGGAACACAAATAAATATAATCGTATTATAATGTTATTAAACTGCACATTTGTCAGAAGTAAATAAAAATCATCCGTATTTTGTGTAACTTAATGTTAACATCTTCACTTCAAACTTAGATACATAAAATATAAATATTTATAGGTGTATAAATTTTTGAGTTGATACCAGTAAAATATCTACATTAATATTAAGATATGTATTATCTAAAATACTTCCTTTAACTTAATAGTACTCACTAGTTAATTAATACTTTTTTAGATGAAAATTTTAAATTTCCGCAACACATTTTTTTATATGAGGTGTAAGGTGTTTCGTTTGCGGGATTGTGACCGTACCAATCACGGGATTTTAGGATTGATTTTTTTTTAGCAAAGCTGTAAATACTTAGGGTTTTAGATTCGGAAATTCTTAGAAGAGCTATAAAAAAAAGCACGTCACGCTGGTATTTCGGGCAAATCGGTAAATTCCAGGGTTTTTGAAATTGGAAATCAAATTTTTTGAAAAATTCTGTGATTCCTTAATCGAAGACCAAAAGTTTTTTCAATTCCAAATACCAATTTATACACGATTTCATGTTGGGTGTTCAACCTCGGAATCCCGGTGTCCCGGATTGAAAAATAGTCAATCTCAAAATCTCTGGATCACAAAAAGTCTCCGGGATTGGATACCCTAATCATCACATCCAGCTCTTATGAGGAGGTATATGTATAATTTAATATGTAAATAAATGCATATGGTGTCCACGTGAACTGACTTCACTGCGGATTACTCACATCTGAAACGATCACGCCTACCTGTTGGCAACGATATTAAATGAATGCAAACAACCAGTATCATTAACGATAAAGGAGACTCAAAGAACTTTAACGCTAACGCACTCTACTACTTGAAAGCTTATTAATTTGAAATCTTTAAAAAATCTGGAAGGCAGTTGTATTCATAAATATTTTCTACCTATTAGTTTTTTCTTAGCGTTATTCCTTTATTGAAAGTTAAAGATTGAACGATTGACTGACAATCAGTTTAAATTTATTCAGTTATATGTGGGTATATACGGTACGTATAATTAGTTCAATATGTGTTCCTATTTGTAACGTGTGGTCGACGATAAGCTCCTAACCCTATTTTTTTATTTCAAATACAATTATGTTCAATTATTAACTGGTTGGAATCAATAATTACGTTAGAGATTTTTTTACAAAATACTTAGAGATAAAAGTTGTAACATATAATTACTACTTCAGTATCAAAGTTATCAATCATGATTTTATATTAAAACCTATTTTTACGAGCAACCGTCGGTTCCGTCGAAACTAATTATTTCAACACTTTCCTATCTTCAACATTTTTGTTTCCGAGTATCTTTTCGTAACAAGAAAGGTTTGCGAATAATTTGAGCACGGTGTTTACACTGAAGAATAATTTTCTGCTCGTGCGCTAGCATACATTATAATATTTCACATATTGAGTCACAACAAAAATAAGTACCTTTACATACTAAATAAGTCTGTATATTACATTGCAGATTTACTACTGAAAGATAACAACAGTGCGCGAAGATATTTCAAGAATATAATATGATTTTGTTAAGCTTCCGATATTGTAGATATGGATACATTTGAATAAATGAAATTCAATTTTCCAATAAAACTCATTCTTACTTTTAACATGTACAATCCAATTTCCATATAAATCAGTATTTTAGCTAGAAATTCAAAAATATAACTAAACTTGATTATTGACAATACTTTTTTTCATTTAAGAAAATTTGCCGGGTCCTATGCCGCAGCGGTTAGCATTGTGGACAGTACCGGATCTCACGGGCTCGAGTGCCAGTATGAACAACATTTTTTCGAAGGCATGGATGTGTATGATGTCTAAAAATTCCTTCGATTAGTTAACCACTAGTCTTGGCCTTATCCTTCAATTCCTACTACTCTCTTTGAAAAAGAGAGGTTGAGTAACTGAGTAACAAACAGTTCTCGTAGAAAAAAAATTGTTGAAATACCTCCATTAAGAGACCGTATGACCACACAACGACTGCAAAAACCACCCCATATGCCCATACGCTGAATTAATTATCATTATGCTGATAGCCGATAATTTTGGCAATTTTTTTAGATTGGATCACTTTTTGGATAGATTCGAGCCCGATAATTGAATTTTTCTTTTTTTGTGTCACCCTGCTTAAAATATAGTTAAGAAAGAGTTAGACATCAGATTGTAAGATTTAGGTTAAAGTAATTTTCATTTTCAGTATTGTCAGTTTTTTTTTTTGGATAATGGAAATTTTGGAAATATTATTGTTAAATCAGAATTATTATTTTTTTGTTTACGCATTCCTATCATAAATATCCATTAAAACACTTTTTTTGAGAATGAATTGAGTTTATTCGATATGTAAGAATGAATTTGATTGTTCAAAAAAGGAATTCCTCCCGTTGGAAGCAACTGGCTGGGCTTACAGCTAGTATTTATGATACAATTACATTTTTTTAACGAATCTGTTTTAAGTGGTGCTTAATTGCTCAAGACATATTAAGACATTTTGAAAAGCAGCAAACTTTTAACTTTTTAATTGTAAAAATAGCGGAAAAATACATAAATAAAAATTTATAAATATACAAAAAAAATATTGTGGCATTTCTAAAATATCAGATCAATCGGACACACAAAATCACAGTAAGGTTGTATTTTTTCGTCTGTGCGGGGGTGATTTCATTTTTCATTGAGGTACATATATGGTCTGTCATTCATCTTTTTTAGGTGTGAAGCACTGAAATATGAGCAACCGTAAAATAAATCGGTATCCGGGTCCGACCGAGTTGTGAAATATGTCCCATTGGTATCAATGCTCAGATGGAACAAATATTTCGAGATATGTTGAATGGAATAGATTGGTCTATTGAAGGTGACTCATATTATTTTTTCAATAATATCGTTATAGTGCATCCATTTTTAATACGATAGATTGATTTAAATAATACCAATCATTTTTATTCATATATTTAATTTCGTATAACTGGATGCATTTTTACAATATTTTTATGAGCAAAATATCAGAAATGTGTCGTTTATCAACACACACCGTAGTTCTTGATACTTTTTCAAAATGAGTTTTTTCTGATGAATGCAACAAAAAAGAGTATCTTAAAATAAAATTATTTTATATATAAAAACAATAAATTAGACGGTATTGGAAGCGATCAGTCATTAATAAATTTTATAATGCTGCTCTTCAATAAACATTCGATCATATTAATTATACACAATGTTATTATATTTGGCTTCATAAATTAATTAACTATACCTTGGTTCATCGTCACTGTAGAATTGGTTCCTTGATTAACTTATGTTATTGACATAGACGTAATGATATATCAAATGCATATTTATTTTTTTCTGAATAAACAAAAATATATACTATTTTTATTAAGAATATGAATTAAGTCATATCTTTAAGAGAACATAATTAGTGCAGTTATTCATGGTTCGTAATTTTTTCATGCATAATAATATAAACTGTGGTCGTTCAAGTTGCACAAATTTCTGTGTACCGCAAGGGAATATCCCGCAGTGCAATGAAACGGGACAACTTGTAAGCTCGCCTGGGAATATATCATCTAAGGGGGTGGATGCCACTTTCCCAGAACGCTGGGAAAACTCCGTTGTCGTATATGAGTTTTTGTATTCTCGGTGTGATGACATTGTAAACAACATTTTAAAATTTCCATCATATCTCATATGAAAAACAATAAGAATACTTGTTTCTACTCTGTGTCATTATAGCTGCATCAGAATAAATAAGGTTTTGTACAGATTTCAATTAATAACTTGATATATATAAATCCTTTTAACAATCAGATCTCTTTTAACCTTTGAGAAACGTATAAGAAAAGGTCATCAACTGAAATTCAATTGCTCCGATTACTAAACTCATGAACAACCAACTTTCGTGACTGGCCACATTACCAAAAAATAAAAACAAGATCAAAACAGTGTCTAAGCTAGAATCAGGTATCTGGTAATGGAAAAAAATCCCCTCAGTGAATTTGGTATTGTGAATCAAGATAACGTACCATTAAACAAAAATATTAAGTTTAAAAATATAAAACTTTTTTATTAATTCCGAATTATTTATTTTAGATATGGATCGTTTTCGCTCATGACAAGAATTATCAACTAATGAAATATAAAAAGATTCAGGGTTATTTCATTTCATAAACCTTACATGAAATTATTACATTCGCAAATGGTACATGACTATTTTTGACATTAACACTTTTTATAATTCATCAATTGATAATTCTCGCTACGAGCGAAATCGGTCTTTATATGAAATAAGTAATCAGGAATTAGTCATTTTTTTTCCTTTAATATGATATATTTTCACCAAGAATGGCCAGTGAACCCCTTTAAAATGAAATAATTATTAAGGGCTTTTAAAAAAAACGGATTGACTCCATAAAAACTAGTACAACCATAAACTGTCATATTCAACTATGTAGCGTACGATTATTTATACAAAATATTAATTTCTGTAATTATTTGATTGACTGTGCAACTGAGAGGGACGAAAGGCTTAGGGCATTTATCACTTAGCTGTAGACACAGCAATCAAATGTATGGTAAATATTTTCGGGTATTTACCCTTGAACAATAAGTAAATTGAAATGTTATTACATATATATACACTTCAGCTTCGAATTTTGTTTGAAATTTACATTTAAATTAAATTGAAGTAAAGATATTATGCATAAAGATATCTTGAAATAAACATGTTCATTGGTGTTATCCGCTTAGATTTATTTGGTTATATTCAAAAAATAAAACAATTATTTAATAGGATCATCAAAATCTTTGCTCATCGCGAAAATTTTCAACTTATAAGAATTCACACTCATACAGAGCTATTTATACTTATCCAAGTAAAACTATTACTTCATTTTTCTTCAAATCGTATAAATATCCTTGTTTTAATGTTAATGTTTCAGTTAAAAATGCTTGTGATGAGCGAAACCGGTCCTGATCATAGAAATAAATAATATAAAAGGATGTTTTTTAACATTTTTTTTTGCATCAAAAATTACCACTTTACACCATAAAAGTGATATAATTTGATTATATTAAACTTTTTAACTGTAACTCAATAAGCAATTCACCAGACGTATCAATAAATAATGTAAATCATTCTGATTAATTTAGATAATTTAAACGTACGTCGATGTTTTTATTGTAACTAATAATATTTTTATAGCAATTATATGTATTAATAACACATGAATACACCAAGCGCCTTGTGTTAAAAAAAATAGACCTTGTCTGGCAGAGGGTATTACGTTCTCTCTCAGTAACACAACAAACGATAAGTTGTTCTGGTAATCTGCGCTAGAATTTGCTTATGTGTGAACATTATGATTACGTCTTGAATCTTTTCTAAGAGAAAAATTTTCTCTACTGATGTTCCGGAAAAAACTAATAAAAGACCTATTGAAATATTTGTAAGCAAAATAAGACGTTTTTTCGAAGAAAAAAACATTCTCTTCTGAGCGAGATTCTTTCAACTTTAAAGCTTGTTTCTTACAAAGGATATTTTTAAAATCTTATAAAAATTCTTACGTTTTCTGTTGAAAATGTTTCCAAATGTATTTATTAAAAATGGATGTTTCATGTTTATTAAAAATCCATAGTAAGTATCAATTTCCAATACAAAGATGTCTCCCATCTATATAAAAAATGTCAATTATTTGTAAAATATTTCACATTGATATTTTTTAATAAAATACGAATGAAATTTTATTATTTTTTTATTTTGTAGACATTTAAAACAACATGAAAATGTAATTTAAGCTTTTATAAAGAGAAACAAGAGATTTAAAAATATATAATTAACTTAACCTGCATTAGTGCAGTTGGTTTACAGAAAGTCACAAAGAGAATTTGTTGAAACCATACAGTAAAGGGATATGTTATATAATATTTTAACGTTGGGTCTAATGCGTATGGGTATGTATTTATACATTGGCTAATACAATGACGAAAATCGTTTTATCAGCAGTAATAAAAAAGCAGGATAATGCAATTGCTTTATAATAATAATAATATAAAGCTTCGGGCAAAAAAAAAGTTATGAGTGACATAAATTTTTAAATAGCTCTATAATAACAAAATAACAAAATTCATATTTTAAAAACCAAATTGACAATACAAATATCTTTACAATCACAAATTTTTTATTGGTTTTTCAACAAATATATTAAATATTATACGAATAATTCTAAATGTGGAGAAAAATATTTTATTCTACATACATTTAATAAAACGTAAGCTTTTCTAGTATCACGCTATCAAAGCAATATCATAAGTCTCACATTGTGATATAATATTATATAATTGGTAAGATCTTTGACATTGCGATCATTCCGGTTTGTTCTTAGTTCAGTAAAGTAAAAATATCGAACAGACAATTTTTATATTTAAATTTGAAATACCTATTAGACCATAGGTTCAAAACCTTTTTTGGGTGGCGACCCCTTTTTATAAAAGCCGTGTGACCCTCGGCCCCGATGCAATTGAAAAGGCTATTTTTTTCAATAAGATAATTTTAGTTGACTGTAGTTTTAGTTTTGTTGTTAAAATCCAAAATCGAAAAAAAATTGGCAACCCCCAGAAAACCCGTCGTGACCCACAGGTTGGGAGCCCGTAGAAATGCGAATACACTTTATTTTATATAACATTATGACAGCAAATATTTTGCTATTGAAATATATAAAACTTTAAATGCTTAGTAATATTATATAATCAGAAAACTACACGTCTCGACTCTAGATAATAAGACAATGTTGATTTAAAAAAAATATATCTTGTATGATTTTCTTATTAAAAAATGAAAAGCATTTATTTATTATCGCATCTTGTCGAAATAGTGATTAACTTTATAACAAAATTCTTGTAGAAATATCCAATATTTACCTAAGCACAGTGTAATACTTTCAATTGAATACCAATAAAAATAATAAAACATTTTTAGTACTTTTTCCACATAAAATTTATTGGATCAGGACCGGTTTCGCTCATGGTGAGCATTGTCAACTGATAAGAAACACAATGAAACAGTGATATTTACACAAAAGTAAGGTAAGAAAAACAAGGTATGACAAACAATTGGTATTACAACTAAACTTTTCAATTTATTTGCTTACCTTACCTTACTTTTGTGTAAATATCACTGTTTCATTGTGTTTCTTATCAGTTGACAATGCTCACCATGAGCGAAACCGGTCCTGATCCAATAAATTATATGTGGAAAAAGTACTTAAAAATGTTTTATTATTTTTATTATAATGCCATGTCACCAAGTATTGACAGTAAACACCTTAAAAGTAATTGATTACCAATTGAGTCAAAATGTGTAGTTTTCTGATTATTTAATATTACTAAGCATTTAAAGTTTTATATATTTCAGTAGCAAAATATTCGCTGTCATAATGTAATATTATATAAAGTCTATTCGCATTTCTGCCATTTAGGGTTAAATTTCTTAATTTATTGTCTCGTTCGATTTAAGTGTCACCCCCTGTAATCTATCCGTTGAATGCAGTGCGGTGTGTTTTCAAAGTTAATTTGATCATTTGACCGTTCGTCAGCGGGGAAGGACGTTAACAGCACCTGTCACCTGTCTAAGCCGGGCGAGGATTATGAGCAAGCCATTGGCGCACCTACAAGATAATTTCCCCTAGACAAATACGACATATACGGTTTACTATAGAATAGTTTGGGTATGCTTTTTATTGCGATAGCCTTTTGTTTTATGATATTCAAAAAAATATTATTATTTTTCGGTTATTATCAGTGAATTGTATTACAAAAATTTGATTGATTTTATGAAAATTTTGACGTAGAGTATGTAATATTTTGCAGACTAGGCAAAATCAGTGGGATAACTCAATTTTCAAATTTAATGTTATATTAAAAATTACTTTCCATAAAGTTACCGCGGAACTCGAAACAATTGTGTGTGTATTCATTTTCAATAATATAATTGTAGAATAAGTGTGATAAAGATTTAAAACTTTCATGATTACATATCGACTGTGGAAAGGAAAAAGGACGTAACCCACTGTTTTTTCAAACAGCTTTTTTTTAAATAATCATAATGTATCAAACTTGATACACGTTCTATCATAAGGATGTAAGCTGCAAATGCCGAATTAGTATCTAAATTTAGCTTTTAAGTTTAAAAAAAGATGAGCTTGTGAAAATTGAAACCAAGAAAAAAGATTGAAAAAAACGTTTTCCCTAGACAATTTCTTTAATTAATATTAGAATATGTCAATTAAGTACCATTTTTGAAGTCTCCGTGCACTTCAAAGTAGTGTATATTTCATAATTTGCATATGACCCAAAATCATCAAAACACTTTTTTGTACCTCCTGTAAAATTTGCTATGTGTGGGTTACGTCCTTTTTCCTTTCCACAGTTGATATGTTAAGCTAAAGTTTGGCATCACCAAAACATAAATCACATTTTGTATTTGTAATTGAATAGGTATATTATGTACACAAAAAAATGGTTTAATTCTTAGGTTTCTTGTTGACAATATTTAAGAAGTTACCCGCTCTCGATGATGTATTTAATCAATAGTATGATGGATTTTGTATCAACAAAATAAGTTAAAAGTCTACATTTACTTCTATTTGCTATTTAACCATGTTTTTTTAGCACGCAATTTTCTTTTTATTATACTCACATTCACCGTCTACAATTTGATAGTCTTGATTTATTTTTAAATCAAAGCTGTTTTTTTTAGTATTTTAGTACATGCTAAATTTGATAAAATAAAAAAATCTTTCTTATTTGAAAAACAAATCAACAAAGAAAGGAAAAATATTTTTTAAAAGATTCAACGTATCCTAGTATAACATTCTGTTAACTCTACATCTTAATTTCGGGGTATATCTTGTTTGTAAATTAATAAATAACTAGTGGCATATATTAATTAAGTAATATAATTTTAATTTTAACATCAGTAATGAAGAGTTGTTACCCCAATAAGTTATGTTGGTGATGCCACTGAGGAGAAGTGTAGGTAACTGAATACGAAGGAGAGCCTGAGGTGAAAAAGGGGACTCGTAAACAGAGAGGACTAATGAAGACGTGCAGAGTGAACCCTTTTACCCTGTGAATAAATTAAAGTAGCCACTCAGGCGTCCAATTATATAATAGCTTTCGCTCATAACGCGTGCTTTGTGGGTCCATGTAAACGATCGTTTTGTGTATAGTACTGTATATTATATGTACATTAAACTATGTAGGTCATTTATAAATGCTACAATTATTTCGTTCATTTCGATAAGAAAAAACTTGCATGATTAAAAAAATGCAGTCCTTAGAAATCACAATATGGATAATACGAAATGTACGTCAACATTTTCTATATTAAAATTCTATAAAAATCCGATTGTCAGTTTTGATGCCGGATTGCATTCATCATAATTATGACATTCCATGTTAGACATTATTTTTCATTTTATTGTACGTTTCGCGATAAATCTTGTGATAAAAAAACCAAACGGCATTTGAACATTATTTTATCTATTTTAGAACTGCGTTGCTAATGTATAAACTAAAAAAATACTTTTTTCTACATTAAGTTTTTCTTATGAAGATAACTGCTTGACTGAGCGCATGTTTTATTTAAACTTTTAATTACAGAGTTAATAAGAAAAAAATATATGAAGTGAATGAAACATTTCGAAATTGATAATTATTTGTACAACTCGGTAATTTAAATTGATTGTTGCCTCGATAAAAATTATCATCTGCTTTAAAACATGAAAAAGTAAATCATTTTTACAGGACGGATAAAGTCGTAATGGTACATTTATTCCATAATAAAAACAACAGCAAAAACATATGGTGATTTTATGAATAAAAGTCCCATCGAAATTATCTTTAATTATACTTTATTAAAATCAGCTAGATAAAAGAAATCAAATTAACACTTTCTTCAAAATAACAGAACAGGTTATATATGTACCTACTTTAAAAAAAAACACAATTTACATAATACACTTAAGATAGTCGCCAGCTCCCAAGATTTGTAAATGGTAAGAATATGTTCTTCCTAATCTTTCTTTGAATCTATACATTTAATAAAAATACTTCACCTCTTGATTTCACGCCGCTGGGTTCCCTGATGGTTATATCGGCCCCATCCTCGCGGCGCCACTGCACGTGCGGTGCAGGAGACCCTCTCGCGCGGCACGTCAATTTGACGGTGCCCCCTTCCGGCACCATCACGTCGCCGGAAGTCTCTTCTGGCACGAAGTCCGGCGGAACAACTACCTCCAGATATCCTAACTGTGAAATATAATAATTTAGAATTTATGGTGCACGAAATTCACACTTAATATTTCATTGCTTTAGACAAAATCGTTTTTAACATCTTAAAATTCATGTATTTACTAATATTTGTACTTAAAAACATATTCTTTAAGGAATAAAGTAATGTATATGTACAGGATGGTTAAAAATGTCTACAAAATTCCAGTAAACTGTATAAATTTATTTAGTAAAGTATATAAGATATTATATTTAAAAATATATTTTTATCGTTTGAAGTCATTTAAAAACAAGGTTAAGTAATTTAATAATCTTATGTCAAAAAAGTGCAAATTTCTGTTTCATTTTTTATACCAAAATAACATGTTTTATATCTAGTATGTCTTAAGTCTAGTAACTTTTTAAAAAATAATTGTATAAATAATATAATTCATAAAGTAAAAACACACTTCAAACAATCCATTTGATATTGAAGGAACTAGCAAATGAAGACGTCATGTTGAAAAAGTAGTTACGTGAATTTTTAACATTTCTTTGTTTTAGTAGAAATCGAAATTGTGTAGTTTATTTTTTTTTAAATACACCTGTTACCTTTTACTGCTTATATCTAGGAATGTAAGAATAAAGCATAACTAAAAACTCGTTAACATTTGACATTTAAATTTAAACTTTAATGACATCAGACGTATTGATAATTTTAATTATTCTACTCACAATGAACTTATGACTGATGTTGTTATCTCGAAATTAAACGCCATAGTACTAGCTGCTGTTTTATCATTGAAATATAATATTTCCGGGCAATTGTGCTCTATAAACGTTTGAAAGTTAAAGGGAAATGTTCACTGCAGCAGATAGATGCAAAACATACGGTATATAGACATTTTAGGACATTGGTTGAAATCTCAGTGTAGGTGCATACGGCGGGTCTTCGAGGGTATATGACTTGGTAATTTCCCTTGATAGCATGAGCAAACTTAGATTGATTGTGTAGCATAGTGCATAACTCGTTCAGAAGTAATTGATACTCTTGACTTAAGGCGGTTCAGTCAATTTATAATTCATGTAGAAGCGATACTGTTTGACTTATCAAGTGGCTATGTATTGGATAGGCAAATGAAATACCTAATCATTTCGTACGACGCAATCCACTTGAATTATAGAACATTTTGAATAGTAGCCTTGTCATTAATTATATCGAACATCATAGAAGGATAACTCACGCTTATGTTCATAAAAAAATCTATTCACACAGCTAGAAAAATGGTTTTTGTTAACGAGTTTATCATTTATTCCACTTTCTGCACAGTTTACTGGCTTATCTGTTTTTTTGTTAACCAATTAGTTAGTTTATCTTTTAATTCGTTTAAGTCCTGTTTTACTGAAAATTCTGATCGGTGAAGGTTTCAAATTAAGAAAACCGATCATGAAAACCTCTTTCAAAAAATAGTTTTAGGTTTTTAATGATTAAAAAAATATATTCGACGGTAAACAGTTTACATATGGTTAAACAAAAGTCTTCAGTTATAACTTAAAATTAACAGTTGCTTTCTGATTTTCAAGAATGGTTTTAAAGCGAGCGCGTAGAACTTCTCCCAAAAGATTGCAAGCACAATCGTTCCTTTTCTCCAGTAACATTTTCAAACGGATATCCTAACAATACTCACATTTATTCTGTGATAAAATTTATCTTTATGATGTGAAATATATATCATAATTAATTCAGCAATAACTGTAATCGCTTTTATATGGTTGCTACTCTAAATTCGTAGCGAGTATTGTATCTATTTATACATATTTCACGGCTAATATGTTACAAAAGCGCTCCAGCTGTTATGAAACACACCCCGCCCCGCATACGTGAAATTCACGTGAGTAATATTTTATATCTTCGCAAGGCAATTTCATTGAAAATAATTTCCGTACCTAGAGGATTTCTCGTGTCCCACGTATGACGCTCTTCTTCTTAGAATCCTTATGATAAACGCTAGTGTCACACAAACGTATTATTAACTAAGACTTTCTTTTGGGTAAGCAGATGTCATTGAATTTTCTATGAAATATGTTTCAATTTATTATTCGATTGTAAATAATTATATACCATCACCTAAAGTTATTTAACTCAACCTTTTTAATAACATACTGCTTTGACTTTATAATTTACAAAAGGTTTACAAAAGACAGCCTACTACCCGCGGGTAATTGAATTACTCACTACAACATTTTGAGTTACCCGCCAAGAAATGTTAAGTCAACATTTGCTAAATATTAAAAACTTATTTACCTGACTTTTCATGGGATCGGTATTAATTTGACACATATATTGTCCACGATCCTCTTCTTGGACAGCGCGTATGTGGAGGTACCACGTCGAATGATCGCTGTGAGAAACTGACACACGTGGGTTATGTGTAATCACATGATCGTGAATTGCCTGGATAGCTTTTGTGTCGGCTTTCACCCAACCCACCTGAAATTTGTAAATATTAAAAACGATTGACCGCTTGGAAATTTTTTCGTTACATTTTTCCAATAATGTGAGAGAAAATTATCAGTCTGTGAGATAAACATCTAATAATAATAATAAAAAAATGTTACAATTATTAGAAATTTACTCAAAGAAATTAAAAGAAAACATTTAATAATAAATTTACATGTCATGACATAATTAGTTACGACTGTCTTGTGAATGTATGAAACTACATGGTAGTTTGAAGGTATTTCTATTATTTTTGGTTTTTCAATGAAGTACGATACATTTTGGTACAGATAAACTCATATAAAAGGCACCTTATCAGTATACTACGGATACAATATTAGTTATAAATTAAAAACGTTTTCAAAATTCTAAGATGCCAAATTCTTCTATCACGGCTAGAGCATTGAATCCCGGGGCCTTTTTTTGATTCCAAGATTTTGGGATCTGGGCTTTCTTTTTTTAGGTCCTTCCTCGGAAAATGTTACGGATTCCACAATTATTGAAGAGTGTGAGAGCCTTTTTTAACTCTACTTATAGATTTTTACGAGCTAAAATCCCAGGATTAGAACTAGAAGGATTCCAAGATTACGGGATCGCTAAATTAGACGAGATGTCGGGATCTCTGATCAGAGGCCTTGAATTAGAGGCCCTAATCACAGCAACTGAAGCTTTTATATTATTATTTATTCATTTGAATAATGGTAGGCTTTTATTATATATTATGACGTAATATAAAACCAATTAAAGAGATTTTTATAAAAAAGTCGGTGTTTTAAAGTCAAATAAATATTTAGCAATAGTTTTGATACCATCTATAGACATACTATAGTCTGTCTTTTGATATATTGTTAATAATCTTTCATCTGTGTTACAACCATTTTGTTTTTTTCCAATGGACATTATTTCACTTTTTTGTTGCAAAAATCCAACGTGAAAATTTTCACTTTATATTCAAGTTTGTGTACAGAAAAAACACATACACACATAGTATATTTCAAATAAATATTTAAAAAAAAATACGTTTTCATATCTCTTATTAAACATTCTAGGCAGCTTTCAGAAGAAGTAACTGCGATAATTCTTTAAAAATACGAACCCGATATCCTCCAAGGTGAACCACTAAACATCTGAATATGGCATCTCTTCCAACTGATACTGTCAAATTTGACAAAGGCTCTCCGAACTCTGGTTGATGTGTGACCCCTGAAACAAAACGGAAAATATCTCAATTTAATTTTAAAACCTTTTTTCAACGTTCTTTTGTGTACTTAATTGTATTTATAACGAGATTTGTGAAAGTTCATTCCAAATCCTCTTGTTTGTAAAAAAGCGATTAAAATATATAGATCTCAAGGAAAAATTGTTATTAATATTCCCTCTGAATAATACTGATAAAAAGAATTCAAAACAACAAATTTTATGAGAAATAAGTTTACCTAATAAAACTGTTTCCGGTCTTATATTGCCGCAAAATTAAATATAAACAGTCCTTTTTATATCAATTGATCTTTCGATTATCTTTATTTATGCGACTGACTTAATAACATAACAAAATTGTATTCAATTTACTCGGTCACTTATAAAGAATCTGTCGATGAATAAAAGATTATGCGAACGTGAAAAAGTTTCCTACCTTTCATAAACGAAATTTGTATTCACATCAGGGTTGTGTTTACAGTGAAAGTATCTCATATCCCTTCAATGATACACGCGTTAAGATAACGTGGAAAGGACAACCCTTTTTATTGTTAAATTTTCATATCTATTGTTGACATCGTGACTTTGAAAAAAGATTTCCTACCCAAGGGAGCACAATGGGCCGAGTGATCTTTATCATAGGTTTCCTATTACCTACAAAAGTCATACGCGATAACACTCACAGAATACGGTTTCTATGAGAATGTGAAAAATAAACGAGGTGATGGGAAAAATACAAACGAGATTTGTAATGTCCGAATGTTTGGACATAAAAACAGAACGTTTTCAAACAGCCGTTTGGGAATTTAGATAAAGCGACTTTATCTACCTTGCTTTGGTTATACGATGTTATCACAATGTTAAAATATTAAGTTTGCTGGACTGATATTTTTGAACAAAAGGAACCAAACATAATTCAAATTACCATTTTGTAATAATTTTCTTAATCGAGTTTTTTTCCTACGGGATGTATATTGTTTTTCCACAAGAGCGAGTTTTAAATATATCTCAATTGCAAAATTTTCATTTGACTTATTGGTATAGAGTAAATTGCAGAAAAAAATTGTTTATTAGTTAACCAGTATTTATATGTGGTTGGCAAACCTGTAGCCGAGCTCTTCGGTTGCTGACCTTGCGGTATTAACAGGTCGAACCCCAGTACGAACAGTATCGAAAAATATTTTTTCAATCAGTTTATGGTTTTTGTGCTCAACAGCATTGATGTCGGTGATGTCTTAGACTTTCTCTCGTCCATCTAATTCTAAAAACTGGCTTATTAAAAATGCTGTACTAACTATGAGCCTTGTTCTAACATCATCTTTTTACTGTCTTGTTGACAAAAAGAGAAGAGAAGTAACAAGTTGTGCTTGTCGAACTACTTCTGTTGATACAACATTATTGAGAGTGTTTATGCTTACATTTAAAGCGGTTACGGCATTAAAAGGTAAATTTATTACATTTTTTTGTATCGTAAATGAACGAAAAAAAGTCAAAAATTTAACGTTATTATTTAACTTTTCCGATTCTAAGCTCAAGAAATGCGACCCCAATGCCCACATATTCTTAAATATCTATTTTAATATGGGTGATACAATGTTTAAAATTAAGGTATTCTTATATCATAGTTTTTTGGACCTTTTGTAGTTTATATAAATACACGATAACGCGATGCGATAATGAGATAAGCGCCCACTTATCAGCGATCGTTCGGCAGATAACTACGCGTGAACGCACCAGTTGCAAATACATATTTGCACTGAAATGGCGTATTTTTTACGCGTAACTTAAAATATGATTATTTATTAAAAAACCACGGATTTCTATAAAAAAAATGTAAGAGGAATGATGCAGAGAGATATTTTAAAGCTCTTAGACTATTTTTTTCTTTTGAAATTTATAAGAATAAGGCCAATAATGAGGAAACCACTGGGGTCCCTAAACGACCCCCATCGGCAGTGAAGTATTTTTCTAGTCTCCGAGCCGCGAGAGTTAATCAAACAAATAATTGGTGTTAACGATTTAGGAAATATATATTTTTTCGACAAAGTCAATAAACGTTAATTCACATTTTTTTTTTGTACTCGCAACTATGATTTTCAGGGACATCTTTTCTTCATTTGTTACCAGTTCATTTGATTGTGTATGTTTCTGGATTTAAAAAATAAATAAAAGAAAAACATAAATATTCCTAATATCAATACTGTTGTAAAATGTGAAAAATTATTTAAATTTTCAATTCATTTTCAAAAAAATGCATATTTAAAGCTATAAAGTTCACGATTAATACAGTTTTAAATGCATATTTTTAGAATATTCAGTTGACATAACTAAATTTACGATTTTATCTAAAATTTGTAGCTAAATGCTGACTTATAATTTTAAAAAGCTTCATTATTGTATTACGAACTTAATTTGTCTCTAAACTGGTTTAATTTAATTAAAAACTTATCGCCTGAGACTGATTTTTGGACAAAAGCTACGCGTCGAAACAAAACACGTTCTGCTGTTATTAGTCACGTACTTTGATAATGACATTAATGTTTGAGATTTAACACAATCAACCTTTTGCAAAGTAGTTTATTTATTAAATAGTTGAATAAATTTATGGATCAGTTATAATATAAATCGATTTTTTTCATTGTAACTCATTCATCATTTTAATATTATATCAAGAGACAGATCTTCGGTTTTAATTTTTTTTTTGTGATAATTTATTATGTATTATATTATTGAGTATTTCGTGGATTATAGTTTAAATAAACATTACAACCATTATAAACAACTGTCGGGTCTATGACGTAGTGGTTCGAGTCCCAGCACGAACCGCACTTTTTCGATCGATATATCGATTTCCGTTTAAAGGCATGGGTGTTTGTGATGTCTAAAAATTCCCTTCCACCCTTCCGATTCTTCAATAACTGGGTGTAGGAGAGCGATTCGTTTATTCACTAGTCCTGCACTAGCCTAATCTTTCTATCCCTTCCACTATCTTTGAAAAAGAGAGGTTGAGCGACAAACAGTTTTCGTAGAAAAAATCTGTTGAGATACTTCCATTGCGAGACCATATGCTCCATATTGTATCTTATTAGTAGTAAAAACAGAACCCTTCTTTAAAATAAATTGCTTGCTATGGTCTAATGTATTTTTTAATATTTATTATATTGTTTTCTTTTGTAATTTTTTTATTTTTTTATTTAAGTAAACATTGTTACAAACACATTTTAAACATTTTTAAACGTGTGAAACATCACAAAATACAACATTTAGTTTTTAATAATAAGTTTAAACAAAAAATAATTGGTAATTTTTATTCAAAACATAATTTTCATTTGAGATAATACATTTCTTATTTGTATGATGGTGTTTATATAAAGGGATATAATATTATTACTTCGTCCGGCTTTTATGGCTTTTAGACAAATATAATATATCTGTAAAGGCTCTTTGTAGGGTTAGGTCCTGATATGGTCGCGGAAATAACTGGCATAATGACGTTCTCGCAAATATTTATAAAACAATTTACCCACTCGGCCCAACTGCTTTCCTCTTCCCCTACGAGTCTAGCGGCCGCTCTTGTCCCTAACAAGAAATCCCTTAAGCCTATCACGAGTTTTCTTTTCATATAAATAAATTGACGGGATGGAAATCTGTTCTCGTCAAACTTTTGCGCGAAATTGAATAATGAATAAGAGGTTTCTCAATACTTGAAAGGTTTTATCCGTATTTTCCTTGTATTTTTTTTTTGAGAAATACAATATTGGTTAAACTGTTGGCACATATATTAACCAGTTTTGAATTATTTTATTTATTCAAGTATAAAAAAAATAATTAATAATTTTACATTAATTTTATAATTTTTATAACCGAATATTTTTAACTATACCATGCATAACAAATCCATCCACTCGATCTTCATTTTACATAGCGATTTATATTTTATGCGTGAAACAGCCGCGCAAAAAATGGGTTTTTAAAAAAATCAAAAATTGATAAAAGGCCCCGTGACAATAAAACCGTTTATTTATTACTTTTTTTACTGTTAAAATAATTATTTATTTCGCAGTTACATGTTTATTTTGTTTTATTTTGATGTGAATATGTAAAATTTTATATTATACATTTAAGCAATTAGTTTGTTATATGAATATGTATATAATTTTAAAACTAAGTTTAAAATTAACCTAACGAACACTTTTGTTGAAAAAAATCTTTTCAATCAAGCATAAATCTAATTTCGGAGCACGTAAGATGAGGACAAACAAATTTATTGACAGTGATTACGAATTTAAAAGTAACAAGAAGATTAAACATCATGCCATACGTCTGCTTAAGCCGTATAAATCGACTAGTCATCTTGATGTTGCAGTAAAAGTTAGTTAGTTGTAAGGTGTAAGATGTAATTATTTATCTCTTTACCTAAAAAAAGTGCAAAAAAAACATATTTCTTTTTTTATGATTCTAGATTATGTAAGAAATGATATTCTCAACATTTTAAAATACATATAAGCTTATATCAGAGAGCTAAAAGTGACGAAAATAAATCTTTGTTAATATTTGTGGAAGTTTGATTACATATAAAAAATAAAAAAGGAGACATTTTTTCTGTGCGAATATAATTTTTATTAAAAAAATACAATCAATACTTATAGAATATTTGTTTGGTGAATATCAATAATTGATTGAAAATAAATTTACATTTCCATTAAAATAGATTTATATTAAAAATAACTAATTTGCTGAAAACTTTTCACCGAGATAATTAATTATATCACTGAGACATTCTATTGTTGTTGTTTTTTTGTTGCCAATTAGTAACTCTCGTTTACTTTTCCAACAGTTTGAGTATCTTTCCGGCAGATAAAGGGAACCCGGGCGAAGAAGACAAACTAGTAAACAATGTTACACAAAAGTGTTGGTAAAGGATGGCCAAAAAGGTTTCCCTACCCCTCTTTTTCCCACCAAGGGAGGGAGCTGACACGAAGGAGGGAATTCGGTGGCCCCAGAATGGGACATTTACTCTCTTGTTACACTAAGGATAGTTTTTATTATAGGCGTGACGCAGATGTGTTTTTGGCCCATTACGTATAAATATATTTTCCCTGGAGATTTTTCTCTCTAAATCTTTTTGGTGTTTGGGCAGTATTAACTTAAATGCAAGATGCAAAGCTTACCACCATTATTTCCACTAAATGTATGACTAGTAGTTTATATTTGTTTGTAATTATTCAAAAACAATCCTTTATTCATTTGTGTAAGATAATATTATTTTCGTCAAAAAAACTTCGTCACGAGGAAAACATATTTATATATAATAAAATTGTTAAATTTCTTGTTATTTAAATTTAATCTTAAAAATATACGTCGACTTCATACAGTAAAATTCTATTGACATTTCTCGCAGACTTAAGATATAGGTACCTGTTTTGACTTTTAATTTAAAATATCTCCAACGAATTCGTGAACATTTTTTAAAAAAAAGTGTCGAGTTTTATAAAAATAATAAAATATCAGATAATTGATGCCAAAATAGCTGTCACCTTATTTTTGGTGTACTAAATATTTGTATGTGTGTTCATAATTAGTTCTATCTAGTAAAGGCTAATATAATCATTGAATTATTTTTTACTCGTGTAAAATCTTTATTCAAAATGTATTTTTTAACATTTTTGGAGTATTCTTCGTTTTAAACTGATCTTTTGCATAAATCTGTGATATACGATACTGATAAAACTAATTAAAGATTATATAAGAAGTGATAAATCTAATGAGAATTATATAAATACTACCAGCCCGTATTTGACTGAGATTATATTTTCTCTAGTTTTTCTTCTTTCCTATAAGGCATCATGTAAAAGCGCCTTGTATGCCACTCCATCTACACGAGTATATTATGTCCCTTATCCTAGAAAACTTATTCAATTACCGACATGTGTGTGCACGCCAGCCCACATTATGCGTCTATCTATACAACAAACAGCTAGCTTCACATAAACAGAACATCGTATAAAAATACTCACGCGAGAGACCGTCTTTTGAGGCATTATTTGAAAAAGCCATTTGGATGTCAGGTCTGTCAAAAAAAATATTTTTTAAATTACGCGACGAGTCTTATACCTACTACAGCTGTGTTATTTATTGTTATAGATAAATAATATTTAGCTTAATATTATTTTCCAAATATTAACTATGCATTTTGCAGCACACACACACACTCTTCAACGCATGTGCAGAGTGTGCGTAGAGGTATATGTTGAGTGAATTTTTAATCGTACACTACACACATAAATTAAGTATAACCAATCTTGTTTTAAACAAAAATTATCTAATCTTTATTTTCTTGGTAGAATTTAAATAAAAGCATTAAAATAAAAATGTATTTTGATCTAAATAATACCTTTTTAATACATATCAATAGCATGTAAAATCCAAAAGGAAATGTGAAAGGCTTTGTTTCATTTTGTATCATTTATTATTCTTAGCGAAATCTAGTCATCTCTTTCATACAATTCGATTATTCACTACAAAAGGCGAGTTTTGGATATGTCAGATAACTTAAAATTAAAATTACTTTAATTCGCAATCTCAGCCAACAAGATTTTTATACAATAAAATACAGACATATTCGTTTTACCACGATGTTTTGCCTACTTCAATCGACATTCATAAAACAACTCTTATTACATACATCAAATCGCATCAACCTCGATGGCTTATAATTAAATAAATTATATCTATCATTCATGTGTGTTGTAAATTGGCTGTAATTGGCACCGTATTTAATTGTTAATTTCAATTAAAAACAATACATTTTTCAGTACCATCTCATGAATTATCAAGTACAATAGATACATACATATTGTATGATTACTTTGTCATAATTCCATCAGTTAAAAATCTTAATCTTATAGATGCCAACTTTTGAACACTTGAAAACAACACAGGCATAGCTCATTGTTATTATTATTTTCAAATCAAATTGTATATAGCAAAATTTTTGTAATTCAATTGAAATAATTAAGTTCAATAAAAAATAATAAGGTTAGTATTATATTATGTAAACACTCTATTATCTTGTTGCACGGATTCAAAATAAGACGTTCATCGTTAATTGAAAAATTTGCTTCAAAAGGGTAAAAAAATAATCGAATCATTTCGTAAACTTTGTGATTCTAAGTATGATAATGTTTTTCAAAGATTCGAAACAAGTGTCGCATTTTGTAACACAACAAGTGGAATAACAAAGTTATCAAATTTAATTTTATAATAACAATAATTATTCTATCTTCAAAATCTAAAGACTATAATTAAAATTATTAAATTGTTAGAAAAAAATCATTTTTTTTGTTATGTATGTATTTGTAAATGATAAAAATATTACTCTGAATTAATGAAATAATAAATTGAATAAATTTATTATTAGAAATCATTGTTATGTTATTGAGTGCATTCTTTCATTTTATTATGTACACATAAACTTATTTTATACTTTTTTTAAAATGGAGGTCTCTGGAACGTATCATTCGTACAATAAGATATTTTTGTGTATATTATTTATAACATAAATGCAAAATCTTCGTCATTAATTTTAATAATTAAAATATCTTAAATCAACGATGAATTTACGATTATGTTTCTAATGGTGGCAATTTTCCATTTGTATATTTTTTACACACATTTTTTTCTCAGTCAATCATTCTCACCGTATTCACTAATTTATTACTGTTGGAACATTTTACATCTAAAAAATATTCAACATAGGAGAAGTTATCATTTTTAAAGCAAAGTTTCCCAACTTTCAGTGATACCATATTCCAATATCTTATTACCATTCTCCCTTTACTTTGTTGTGTCATTGGACAAAAAATAAGCGGGTCGTAACTTTGCTGGCTGGTATGAAAAGCTCACAGTTAGACTTTGAATATAAGCACAGCCAGACATGTGGGATAAGCCCAACCAGAGTAATATTTATTTTTTTTACACATACAAAGAATACAATTTTTTAAAATAGATATTTTTCATATGTACTCTATGATATCCATTTATTTTTATAATGTCATAAAAACTCATTTCATATAAAATGATTTATGCAAAGAAAATTTGATTCAATATAACTTTTCTATCTTATAACCAAAAACACAACATTACTGTGTTAGTGATATTTTCATTCCGACTTTTGCGATGTCTTGATTTTAATTATAAGATGCTTGGAAACATGTTCGTCCACTATTTTATGGGATAAATAAATTATTTTTCATACATCTACAACGATTTCATATATTTCGCTTCATATTTTTTTAAACATATATTTACATTCTTTCTTCATTGGAAAAAAATCCAACTTACGAGTATCAGCTTGTATACGTTTTATTTAAAAAAAACATTTCTTTATGTTTTAGTTAAAATTGCAGGAAAATAAATTTAAAAATTAGCGGCTTGAAATATTTTTCAAAATAAATGCTTCTCTTGGTACAGATTGGTACAATTCAAATATTGAACTGTATCCTAAAAGCTGTTAAAAGTTTTCTTGAATTTATCTAAAAATTTCCCATTTAAGAGATGGAGGAAAAAGAGTACGTTTTTTTAAATCAATTGCTCCACTAGTTATCTAAAACCCTGTACCATGTTATGTCCGGTTTCAAAAGTCTAAACATTGACCTTAGTCGAGCAAAAAGCTATGTGAGATTAATTACATCAGTATAATTTTTGAAAGGGTTTTTTTTAGTCTTGGGAATGGATCTTTGACTATCCTCATTTAAAATTTCTGGTGAAATATAATTATTTTTCACTATCAAATTAGTCACATTTTTAGAACTACGCTGAGTGCAAGATCTTTCGCAAGTTACCGTAATGCAACAATTTATAGAACTTAGTCAGAATTAATGATCAACTAATTGCTGTAACTTGGCTCTGCCTTAGGAAAAGATGGGTGGTGAGGCAATTTACTACATCACATACATCTATGTCTTCTGACATAAATCCAGAAATTTATGGAAAAAAAATATATGAAAACTGTATGTACTGGGATTCGAGCCGGTAACCTCAGCAACCGAAAGCCAACAACGATGAAAACTTGACATCACAGTTGACTATACAAAAACAAAAAGTAATTAACAACAATACAAAGTATTTGAATTGTCATTGAATGCCACATTAATATGGAAATTTATCGATCTCTCAATAGCGTTTGATAATGATTTTTTTCCTACAAAAGACACCAGATTGTAAATATCACACTATTTATACCACTCGCTACTCATAAATTGGACATTGTTTGAGTTTTTTGTTTTCATATTATTTAAAACATAGTTCGGACAACACCACTTTTAAAATCATTAATATTTATAATATTAAAAAAAATGTATTTAAAAAAAATGTGCCTAAAAATCTGTTAAAAAGTCTGTTAAATTTTATTGCTGAGATTAGGACATCGATTCTAAGCACACCACTGAACTCAACTGAGTGAGGCAAAACTTTTCGCTCTATAAAATCTGTATACCACATAATGGCCACATCGACTGGGATACATCGGTACAGTGTTCACTAATAGAATGGCTCCAAACAACGCCGTTGAGAGACCTGCGACGAAGGTATTACGACACCAGTTTACAAACTTTTAAGATAGAAATAATGCGAAAGCTTGAGTCAACTTTTCATATTTAACTTAATTTCATGTATTGCTTAATAATGTTATTACATGACCCAAATTTACTATATGGTCAGTAGAGTTATGAGAAAATAAAACTGTTTAAAATTATTTTTCAAATTTTAACAAATTCATTTTTTTCGCTACTCAATTTTTAATATTTATTAAGTGGAACCCGTTCATAAAATATTGAATTCAAAATAATGAGAGGTTTTTCAATTGATTATTCTATTTATATTGATTTCATTTCACATTTAAAGTATTTATCACGTATTTTATTGCTATTCTAAGGCATTTCTTATCAGGTATCGAAAAAGTACTAAAAATCTTTTATTATTTTTATTATAATGCCATTCCACCAAGTATTGACAGTGAACACATTAAAAGTGAGATATGTGTTTTTAGTTTTAAATTCAACATTAATTTTCATCATAAATTAGTATCAATGTTTTTTTGTTTTAACACATATTATAAATAACCGACCCATTTAAAAGGTTTTTATATATTTGACATTACCAAATATTCTGGATCTATAACATGGGCCATTTTATTTTCTTTACATACTGTGTATTTCTTCTTGAAATACGTCGTAGCTTTATATTTTTTAGTCTATTAAAACAAATTATTGTTTGTCGAACAAAACTATATAATATACCACTAGTAGTGATAGAATTGTTTAAATTTTAAATTACTTTTATTAAATTCGTTGAATAAAAATAACATGAAATACGTGTTTTATATGTGCTGGAAAGTAATTCAACTGAAAATAGCAGCGTTGCATAGGTTTGTTCGGTTTTATAAAGCGACCAAATGATTGCCAATACGGGCGAAGGTCTGAAAGAGAAAGAATAAGGGATGTAAGTTGTAAGGGCGTATGTGCGCTGACCCCAGTAACAAGATAGGGCAAATAGCTTCCATTTGTTTACGGTCATTGTTACATTATTGGCGAGAATAACATTTTTTCGCCAAATCGCGTGCATTGGAGCTGGTGATATTTTTTTCAATATTTTTTGATGGCAGATCCATTTTTTATTTACTTCTGTATTTTTTTTTATAAATACACAATCTGGCATATATTGTATATTGAACAGTTCTTAATAACAGCGTTGAATTATAAAAAAAAGTATAAAACACTTATATATAAAGATTCATGTATCATGATCTTACATGGCCGCCTGCAGAAAAATGTTCGTATCGGCAATAATTGACACTCAAAATATTTTGTTTCGTATATCGATATGATTGTTTTCTGTATGTTTTTTTTGTAAGACTAGTTTTAAAAGCATTCTTTTATTTTAATAGTTATTTTTCTGTCCCAACTTAATTTAAAATCAAATCTTAGTTGCAAGATTCTTATAAAATCATCCTATAAGCTAGCATTTGAATGAACGGTATGAAAGGACAACCAAAAGTCTTTAAAAGTGATGGTTGTCATCTGCGCAGCAATTAATCGCATTTGTCGGCCCTCCTTTGGCGACAATAGCTCGCATTCCGCGGATCAAAGCCACCAATCGCAAGATCGTAGCGTTTTATATCAATTACCAGTCCCGTTCGGGTCTACGGCGGCGTAGCAGTTACAAAGGACGTTTAAAACACTTGCAATTTGGTTTCATCAGAATTCAAAAGTAATTTTATTCCCTCTCCGCAATCAGGACAAAGGCATTACTAAGGCTAATTGCTGCGCGCCGCTTTTTGGGAAATCTCCGTTTGCGGGCTTTTTTGAATGTTCGTTGGGGTTGATTGCCTCCAGTCAGCCCGCTTTATAGCAATTATTTTTGTCAAATTACAAATAACATCGATAGGGTTTATTGTTACGCTGACTTAAATATTTTTTTATTATCCGGGTTAATGGGCTACGGATGGAAATAAAAGTGAAGAAATTATACAAAAGGACAATTTTGTATTTAATAAAATGCGACAATAATTTACAATTTACAGAGCACAGACTTTAACTACTGATTTTATGAGCCCAAAAAACGTTAAGATTTATTTTGACATTTGATTAGTTTTGTCATAACTCAACTTATATTATCGGATCCAGGAACAATTTAAGTAAAACTTTGCAAAGAAATTACTCAACTGTTGAGAGACACTGGTCCTGATCATTTTATAAATCATAATAATTTATCAATACACATTACGTGTACTTGATAAATTAATATTTTTTCCGTTATGGTTTTACATTGTACTCACTTCAAGAAATATAAATTAAATATCATAGCTTTGTAATTTCACTGGATGTGTGACGAAATTCGGCCATTGTTTTTTCTTTTTTTAAAAGAGTCATTCAGAGTAAATAACTCTATAATTGGATAATTTATTTATTATTAACACATTTATTTTTAATCTTAAATTATAAATAAAAAGTGTAGATTGGTAAAGGTAGTGGAGAGGATGCTGGTCACAGGCGTTAATAAAATCAATGGAAATCACACTATCGAATAGAAAAATCTTTTTGATGTTGGACGAGAAAATCTCATTGAATACTAATTAAGTAACGGCAATCTATCTGCCATATTTAAAATTTCCTCCGAATCCACTGACAACACTTCATGTAAATAAAATGCATAATTTATTTATTAAATACATGATTATAAATGTATGTATGTCCACTTTCAAAACAGAATCAATACATCCAACATGAAAGTTTTCCATACTGTTTTTATGAGTGTTTATATTTACCTGTTTTTAAGCTTACTACTTTGAATGTGTACGTCATATTATATTTCTAACCTTTCCACGCAGACAGCAGTAAATTCGCCATAAATTCCACATTATCCACTTATTCTTAAATAATAATAAGTTACCCTTTTTAACCTTTGAGTGCGAAGGGGATACAGACTGACTTGATACTACTTGTTAACCCGCCTACCGACAAAGTGGATACATTATTCATACTGTACATTGGCCAAAAGGATTCAACATACAATCGCAAGTCTTTCCTTTAGGACACTCGTGATGTAGTGAATAGTCAGGTATTGGAAATATAAGTTACGTGAGCTGTATTTTTTTTTTTAAATAATCGCTCATATGTGATAATTTTAAATTTACAGCTTGATTAAATTTTAATTTTAATTTTAAGTATCTATAATTAAATTAAATTTTTAATTCTCTTTTACATCAATATAAAGTTGCCATTTTGTGAGGATACAACTTTTTTGATACAATGACCACTTATTTCGTATTTTTGTAGATTGATTGAGTTACTAAAAAAAAACCTGGTCATGATTCGAATCGATAAGTTTCTGGTTGTTAGGCGTATTTCTAATTGTGAGGCTACAGTATCATCATTTCATATTTTCATTTTGAATTATTAGTATTGCTGAGCCATAGGTTAAAATAAAATAATTGAGAATAAATCATTTTCATTTTTGATTCGGGAAACTATATTAGTTTTGTACGATGATAAACAATTATAATTTAACACTACAAAGCAAAATTTAAACAATTATAAAAAATAATTATTACTTCAAATGTTTGCCAACTCATCACGTTGTTGGATCATGGCAGATTAAGCAACTGTAAGATATAGGAAGCGTAAGACCTGTTGAACGAATGGGTCTACGGAATACAAGGTGGGCGGGAATCCGAGGAGGGTGAGGCTGGAAGGAGCGGCGGACGGAGGCCCCGGTCGGGGATGAAAACAATGACATATACACCGCCCTAATGACACAACTTGCTCGTTCGCCTGTTACTGTTTTTGTACTCAACACTGTCGCCTGCCTGAGATGTTAAATAACAAGGAGACACTTTGCCAAATTCCTAATAGAGATTTCATACTCTCGTTGAGATGATGCTTAATTCGCGCAAACGATCTGGAGTTGACACTCAGTTGTACTAAAAACGGAAGTCTCTTAGCATGCTTCTTTGCGTGATTTATTTTATCTTTACGTGAACACTAATGATGTTTTTCTTCCTGTTTTGACAAAGTAATACATGAAATTTATAAATATATACATTAAAAGTGTTTTTCACAGTAAAACTTAAGCTTGAGAATTTTTCGGATGGGTTAATTTAATTCGTAGAATTATTTAGAAAAATAGTCTTTATTCTTTTTGTCGTGGCAAATATTATACATATAAAATATTATAAAAATATATTGACGTAACTTTCTTAGTCTCTGAAAACATTTTTCAGCAAATATTTTATTTTTTTATTGTTTTATTGGTTTGTTATAACAACACAAGGAAATCATATTGTTTTATCATTAAAATTGCAAATAGTAAAAATAGTCTTAAACAATGTTTTAGAATCTCAATTCTCTTTTTCAATATAAATTCACATTCGTTAATACCATTAAAAATATAAAAATACCCTGATCAATACAGTATTTTACAATTTAAAAATATGTTGTATAAATCTTGGAATATGATCCATTTTAAAAATAATAAGATTCGTTGTATTTCAGTTTACAATACTATTCAGAAATATAAATTCTGATATTATTATAGCATATTATGCAAATGCAGCAGGCCAGCAGCCTTTTCGTGCACTTTTAGAGCATTGTCTGACATTTGGCAAAGTTTCAGCGCAAAGAATCCCCCATTTGGCTTTAATGATACCATATGTCACATGATTTATGAAGCTTTAAATTTATTCAAAAAATTTAATATGCACTAAAAGTGCAGTAAAGTGAACTGTCTAAAAAATATATTTATTTATACTTAATCAGATTCACTATATTAACGTCATAAATAGCATAAAACTGTCAATTCTCAATTCAATCTGGCTTGCAGGTGGATGTATTTATTTTTTATTTCGTGATTTTAACTCTGAAAATATTTTAAAGTAGCATGAAACATGAAAACTAGTTCTGTCAGGTCCGTAGCGCAACATTCAACGTCGTTGGCTTCTGTGACGAATCTGACGGGTTCAAGTCTCGGTACGTACAGCACTTTTTCGATCGATTGTATTTCTCAATTTCTGTTCAAAGGCATGAGTTTGTTATATCTATAAATTTCCTTCCACCTTTCTAATTCTAAAATAACGAAGCGTACCGCATGTTATTAATTACCAACTAGTCTTGGCCTAGCTCTGTCTTTCTATCTCTACTACACTCTTCAAAAAAAACGAGTTTAAGCAATTCATACCCAAACAGGTCTAGTAAGAAAACTGTTGAGGTAACTCCATTAGAAGGCCATACGCTCCCACAGGGAGAGAGAAAATTAATGAAAATTGAGTTACAAGTATCCTTTTTTTATAAATTATGCATCTGACGAATTTCGTTTATTGAAATAAGCGTTTTTGGATTCGGAAAAGTTTGAAAAAAAAAATCAAAGTTTTCTGTAAAGCTTATTTACTAATATGAAATAATAATCTTTGATGGATTCAGCGATAGCCATGCGGAAGTTTAATTTTAATATGTAATTAAATTTGATAATTTTGTTATTCCACTTTTTTAGTAAAAATTAAGTATTCCACGTGGAATAACAAAGTTATCCAATTTAATTGTATATGAAATTATACGTCTGGAATAGAATATATAATGGTATATTTGATAGATTCAGCGGTAACTTTGTAGAAGTTCATTTTTACATATAAAACAAATGTGTTATTCCACTTGCTGTGATACGTGTTTCGCCTGTTTGATAAGCATTAAAGAGGCGTGATACGTGTCATAAATTGTATTTCAGCAAGCGAAATTAAAAAGTTATCAAATTTTATCTTATAATAAGTTCTAATTTTATATGGATTATAAGCTATTTTTAACATACCATGAATTTTTCGTCAAATTACATGTGTTTGTTTGTTTCTCAATTACCCAATTACTTGATTAAAAACCAGTGTTACATTATAATACGTTTAAGAATTTTCGAAAACTTATCGTGATTTCATTAACAACTTGATCGTCGCATCCTCGTTTTCAGGAAATTTCAGCAAAATTAATAAAAAAAACATCTGACTTTAATTTTATCACCTCAAATTAAAAATTACTCGAAACATAAATAATGCAAATTAATTTTGAAGATGTGCAAAAAAGACCGAGCGTATCGTCTGAATGAGCAGAAACCACTTAAAAATATTATAATAACACCGCAAGATGGCACAATAAAACGTTCCTTTGCGCTCGGGACGATTATATCCGTTCCACTTAACCGGCCCCTCCGTCCGCCTATATAACCATTTATCATGCCATAACTTTCCGACGTGTCATTAGCAGACTGACTTTAAAATTTTCATAGAGATTCCGTGATATATCGGGCATATTCAAAATTGTCGGGTATATTTCCGAAAGCATCCCCTTTCTGGAGTGTCATTATACCCACTGGTGGATGTGCCGTATGCTTTTAATACTCGTTCGCTGAGCCTGGCTTGCTGCGCCGGCATACAAAGTGGTGACAATTAATTGGCTTATCCACATAAACTGTCAAATCGCACTTATTTGACTGTCATGGGAGCGGAGTGTTTTAATTTTTATACGCTCTTCAGTGTCATCTTTATTTGGGTTAAGCGCTTCACTCGTTTTCATTAAATAAACGCGCATTTGCTTTTCAATTAGGACATTTTAATACGTTTCAAATTGGGCGTGATTTCCTGTTTTTTATAGAACGAAATAAAAATAATTTGTCTTTTACTCTCCATTTCTTCTACACAAATACACATAAAAGTTTTATAATCAAATCATAAAATAAAACTTCTGTCAGTATGCCATGATTATTGGAGAACTTTTATAGACAATATTTTTATCGTTATATTAAATAAATAAAATATAATATATTTTATAAATCTAACATACAAAGATCATTTAATTCTTGTTAAGAAAACACATGATTCTACAAAATTTCTACCAATGAAAAAATCTCGATTTTCATTGTATAATTTATAACATGAAAATTAGAATAAATTGTACGTTTATTCGTAAACCTTGTGATATTATGTCTAAGAATACTAAGAAGCAAAACACGTTTCACAATTTTAAATACTCCATAATAACTAACAAATGTGTCAAATATAATTTTATAATAAAAATTAACTTCCATAAACTAACCGCCGAATCTATCATAAATATTAAAATTTCTACTATCAAAACATCCTGTAATCTTTCCACATTCTGTATATAATAAAAATATATCACACATGGTTTGGGTGCCTGATATATTTTTTAACTTTTGTTTAAATAGGTTTTTTATAATAAAAATAATAAAAGATTTGTAGTACTTTTTCCACTTAAAATTTTATTTGGATTTTTTTTATGTTAATAAACTATGAAAGGTTCTTAGTTGATTGACAAATGTAGAAGTGGACAAGGTATTCTTCAGCAGAAAAACATGTCGTGTTCTAGTAAAAAAATGAAGCACCATGAATATATTATTTTTCAGTGTTATTGAAATTCTTCGTAACGTATTGGTTTTTGTATGCTTAAGTCAAATTCTGTTTCATTCTTTGACAATCTTATCAAATATAGTATAAATATATAAATTTAAAATATTTCATAACAGTTTTTTCTTTAAGTATTTATCGTTTAGCTAGATTTTTGTGAATACGCTACCTTATCAGAAAAAAATTGTATCATTAAAAAAGTGAAACTATACATGTAACCTAAAAGTTAAAAAAACACGTTATTATTCAACCTATTTCATATTTTTTATCTTAGTATGTATAAAATACAATAATAGTGGCTTATTATTTATTATGGAAAAATCGAAAAGAAATGTCTTTATATCTCAACTCAACGATGTGTTCTCGTAAAGAGTTTTTTTTTCTTTTACTATAAAGTTTTCAAGTGTGAAGAAAATTATAAATAAAAACATGCCACTGAAAAATAATAAAGCCACTGCTTAATCGAGTAGCAGTTATTTCTAACATGCATGCAAAAATGAAGAGATCGTAAACAGAGTATTGTGAATCCAATACGCTTGTACGCTTTTGGCATGTCGAAAAATCGCGGGCGATGCAAAAGAAATCCAAAGAAATGATGCGGCGGCCAAAGATCTGGCTACGGCGTAGCTTTTGCGTTCAAATTAATGCCGCACCATTGAGCGCGGCTAACACGCTTTGTGTCGAAGAAAATCTATGGCAGGGAGCACGTTATCCGCAAATTTTCCGAGGGCGAAGGGGAGATCCTAGGATGAATGTGAAAAGTGGATCAAGGATAGAAAAAAGTGGCGCCAACTTTGACAGTAAGAATGGTTTATGTTTTTTCACATGCCCGATAAGCTGTTATTTTCCTTTTGCCTTTAAACGGTCCCCAGTGAATGAACATATATTTCTATGCCTGATAGTTGAATAAGTACTTTTGGATGTTTTTTTCTATAAAAATTAAAAGACATAAAACCGCAAAGTTTTTTGGTAATCGTTTATTTTATTGATACTCGATAAAATTTACGTTTTATAACATACTCAACATATTATATATCTGAAAAATTAACAATTTGACATAGCTTACCTTCTGAAAAATTGTTTTCATTTTTTTTTCATTGAATACAATAAATCATATTTTTTTTTTGCAAAATAATATTTCATATTGATAAATTCTACGATTTACATGAACTTTACGAATTGATTTAAAACTATCAAGGGTCATTTACCAAAAATGAGATACAATTAGAATTATCTATTATTAAGTTTTGGCTATTAATTAAACTTCTCATTATCACACACTTAGCGATTAAATCTTAGCACCAAGTGGAAAAAATGTAATCATGTAGTTATTTTAAATAAAAGCACACGTTGTTACTGGGAAGCCTGATTTTTAATAAAATAATAAAAATTTCACGTCAAGCCATTTTATTTTTCAGGTGTACAACTGCTAACGATTGTTATAGTGGAAGTTTTATAATGGCAACAAAACGTGCTTTTATACAAATTTACTACAAATAGTAAGAGCTCACGTCACAAAGTATTGCTTTACACGGCTCAGTAATAAAGATTATGATCTATAAGACACATGTCTCACATAGATTTGAATTTCAACATTTATGACTTGCGGAATGATGCGCAGCGTTATTGTGTTCGGTTGACGTCGCTATTTTTTGCCAGAGCGCAAGGAAAATATGATTGCCCGCGGAAAACTTTATGTTAATGTTTTGCTTTCTTCATAAAACGGAGACAGTGGCAAGAGGTGCACACATATGCGCCGAAAATAAAACCCCCAGTATATTGTCCCACAGCGATACATTACGACAACCGCATATTACTGTCGAAATGACATATCTCCGAACCCAACAACGCGAATATGCCGGATTTTGTTTTATGGGAGATTTTTTAAGTGAGCGGATCAATGATTTATGTATATTCAAAGTTTATAGAATGAAAGTAAAACAATACAACACATTAAATATATTCTCGATATTTTAATCGCTCTCGAAATGCGTGCGTTTTATTTTTTTTACATTTATGTCATCCTCGAGTCGCATACATAATTATGTTATGAATACCATATATCACAATATAAGCATTATTTAGAATGGTTCTGAGCTTGATATTTTTGTTCAAATAGAATTTAAAAATATATAAAAATACGATCCTTAGTACTCATTCCACAGTTAAAAATTATAAAAGAATTACTGAAGATTGTGTGGATTTTTTTAACGACCAGAGCTGGTATCCTAATATTTATCTATATAATATATAGAATTTCGAAACGTAGCATTCCATAACTAACACTCGATTATTATTATGTATATGAATGAAATTAAAAAGCTACGAAGTGATATTAATATAATTAATACTGAAATTATGTTATAAATATTTATAAATACGGAGAAACCGTTAATGTGTATACTTAATTAAGCATAACACAACAGTGAAAAAAAATCACTGTTGTGTTTGGGCTATGATTGATAATATAAAAGGTTTAAATAGTAACTTTTTGGAAATACGGAGAAAATATATAACTTGTGATGATTTCAATAGCTTTGTTAAAGTTATTTGCGAAGAAAATTTTGTAATGCGATATAACACCGGTAAAGGCTTAACCTTTGCTTAATGGGAGCACCAGTCCATTAACTTCTAAAGCCAACACTGAAAGAATTTATGTTTCAGCGAGCAGCTTTTTTCGTTTCATCGACAAAAGCAGAAAAAGTCTTAGTAATTTGATTAACGATTTTCGTTAAAATCTAAAACAGATATTTCCTCTGCCTTAGGTGAGTATTTTAGTTGTTATATAATAAATAAAAACATTCCTCTCAATAAAATTGCTGAAATAAAAACTCAATTACCTTTTTACTTCTCAATCACAAGATTATATTATTTTGTTGCATTTGTTTTTTTAATTGTATTCTCGTGTGTTTGTATGTTCATTATCAAAATAGTTCTTAATATAAGCCCACTTAGGATCTCAACAGAAGTTATACAATAACTAAGTGTAAGTCGAAGACAGTAAGTAAAGGTAAATAAATTGAAAGAAAACTCAGTGGAAAGCATATCATTTTATTTTCGACCCGGTTCTCATATCAGACCAGAGACGGGTGAAGCAAAGAGATTTGTCTTTTTGATAAAAAAAACCATGCACAAATTGTCATTTTTTTAAATAAAAGATTAAATAATCACCGTTAGATAAACATGAAAGCTCCAAATGAACATAATTAATATTTTGATTTAATTGTAGATTTGTGACTAATACGCTCGATATGTTTTATTTCACCCACTAAAATGATCGTGAAAACGCCGCATAAGGAGAGTGAAAAAGCTTATGTATGTTTTTTTAACCCTGTATTTATATCAGCTATAGTCTCTTGGAAAAGATTTATCTCTTTAAATGTATTTTTTGAGTTCTTAAGCAGTACATCAAGAGAAAAAATGGTTATTTATATGAATATATATCCAAATAAAAATTCAATTAACATTCAATCGTACTATTTGATATTTTACATACAATACTTTTCACAGTGTCATATGTAAACATTTTAGAAAGAGGGTGTCTGTGTGAATTGCTATAAATATGCAGATAATTGAACGCATTTATTATCTTATAACAAGGAGAAAAAAATTGACTGAAAGATCTTTAATTTCCATAAATAATAACAAATATTTATTTTTGGCACCCCGCTTTGTTTACCGACCCGTATTCCAATCACAATAATATGTCTTATTTTAGTGCGGAGATCTTTGCGTACATTTCAGGTAAACTAAATAAGAAGCTAGCAAATAAGAAAATGGAAGAAATAACCAGAACAAAGGTATCACCGCGTTAGTTATGCCCGCCGTATATAAATAAGGCGAGTATATTTCTACCTTCCTTTCTACACACGTCACATAAAACTTGTATTTCGCCTCGCTATGCGGTTTGATTTACGAGATCCAAGAAGCGTTACGCCATACGGAGAGACGTGAGACAGCGGACGGCTTCGAGATAATGGAAGGCACATGAAGAGACCCACCCCGCGACCGCGTCTTGTCGCATCTGTGCGATAATGCATCCTATCATATTGCACAGAAAAAATCCTTCGCAGGGGTATTGTCAAGATCGCTCAATATCGGATGATATGAATATACATACAAAAATAAGAGTGACGTCATCCATCCCCTTATTGACGTACCGGGTGACTCGTGTACACCTTTTAAAAATGTTTTATTGCATGAGATTACAGATACGCCTACGATCGTTTGTACACACACAATACAGCTCTGAGAACATCATTGTCGATAAAAGATCACATTATTATTGAAAACTCTTCATTTATCATTTATGATTTTATATTACTAAAAAAATCTTAAGAGAAAAATTATGTCGTATAATTTGTTTATTTTTCTTAAAAGCCAATTTCTTTAATAGATTATTTTAAAAACAACGCAAAGCACAATTTTATTTTTCAATGTCACTAAATCTTTTATCAAAATTTTATAAAGCTCTATTTTACAGTTGCGATTTCGAAAACAAATAAACTTTGGGCATATAATGACAAAATTAACAATTTACTTAAATAATTGGCGTTGTGTTTTTAGCCAATTTATTTTTAAAAGTCACTATTTTCTATCATTTCATGAATTTAACGGCTATGAAAATAATTGTACTTTGGAAGGATATACAAATTTAACTGAGTTATTAATGAAGTTCAATGGCAGGCAATTCTACAAAATAATTTCGTAAATACTGATATGTAAATTAATTTTAAAGTCTAATATTGGATTCAATTTGGAGCTTGCGAAGTAATATTGGAACATTATTATTTATTTTAAGGTATAATTCACGAGGATTACTTGCGTATTTTGCAGGATTCCATAGACTAAGAACATTAGATTGGAACACAAGAAAGGGTGACGCAGAAATCTTCCCGGTGGTTTGGGTAGCAAAAAATTATAGCAGAACAAATAAGGTTGAAATAAGATCTCGGAGTGGAATATTGGATAAAAGCCTTAGTAAAAAATGAATGTAAGAAGTCGGTTTTAGGGGAAGACAGCTGGAAAACTTCTTGCAAACATAATAAGGCGTTAAAGATACTATACAAAATCTCAGACGGTTTTTTTGCTACTTTATTTCTCGACGGCGAATTCGAAAAGGTTTTTCGAAATAATAATGTAAACATCAAGAATTAATATTATCAAAATTGTATATCCACATTTCGCCTACAGCGGCAGACTAAGAATATGTTTTTTAAAGTTTTAAATGATGTTAAAAATTGAAAACGACATTGAAATAATCATTTATTCGTTTAGTTTTTAAATATTTGACAATATAAATGAATTTTTTGTTATGATATACACAATTTTATTCTCATAAACCAACCATTACAACATGCTTTTGCTCTTACTATTGAAACGAAAAGATTTTTAGAAGTAATTCAATTTAACAACGATTTTAGCATTGTATTTAATTGGGTCCACAGTGTTTTTAAACGGAAATGAATATTAATTCCACCTTGTGCAAGCTAAAATATTCCTTTGGCTCTAGGTAAAAGTTTACAATTTAGAAGTCATTCAGAGTTTATCGCCGCCAACGCATTATCATCATCGCTCAAACCGCAAAATTTACGACATATAATTCTGCCATTAAAATTTTTAAGTTTCGACTGCCGTAACTTCTTGGATCTCTCAAGAATAAGGCGTCGGTCGTTAAGTAAAGCCACTCGCTGCACTGCAAGAAACGTTGGACGACATCTTGTTAGGTGCTCAGATATCCTTGCGTCACATCCGCCAAAGGGTACTCTTGCTTAAGTACGCAAACAAATGTTGCCATCCATCCATGTACCCAGTTTCCTGAACACTAACCTAATGCATGTCGAGTCAGGGTTGGATCAACGTTTATCTTGGAAAATGGATACACTGAGAGCATCTCAAATTCCGAACGAAAACATACTTTACATATATTTTTAAATTGCAATCCTAAAATAGTAATATATTATTATAACATTGATAGATAATATTATGGAGATATGATTCAATCATAACAAATTGCTACAAAGAATTAAAAAATATGCTAAAAATAATCTTCGCTCTAAAATAATATTACAATTTTGGAATAAATCATTATTTTCATTACGTATTTCAGATATGCCACCTGCTTAAACCCGCTCAACACTGACGCAAACAAACATTCTCTATCTCTCTAGCTAGCTGTGCACAAGGACACTGTTAGTGTTGTGCGTTGTAGACAGAAAAATCAAGACAATCACACATTGTTATTTTATGGGTAGATTAATATAATTTGTATAAAAAAATATATTTTTATTCTTCATAGTTTTAAAAATCAACATAAGTTTATATATGTATATGTTATGAGTATACTTCAACTATTAATCCAAATAAAATATGAAAGTGTACTTTTTTACATATTTTGTATCTAACATGTTGAAACTGAAATTTAAAACTTTTAAAAAAATGAGCCATGTCGAAAAAAAATACTTTTTCGATTCTTCAAGTTTTGAATATAAAATAATAAATTTTCGTATTCATAATGCTACTTCCTTGCACTTGCTCAAAACTAGAAGAACGTGTCATAAATCGTGTAGAGAACCCACCATAAATCCGTAGCGTATTTAATATGTCCGTACCATAAAGCCTCCAACACTCAGCTGCCATGCAAAACCGTTAAATTGTGATGTCTTAAGATATTTTACCATTATCGTTAAATTAAATTAACTCATTCCACTATTTTGTCATTGAAATTTTTACACCCTAAGAAAACTTACCTTCGACAGAATTATTTAAAAAGGTACATACGTATGTACTCTTAACCACAATTTTATCGATTCATGTATTATAATTATACTAAGAATTCTCTACTTGTTTTGGGTTTTTTGTAATTTTATATGAAATATTTGTATTGATTTAATTGTCCGATAAATCTTTAGTTATAACAAATACCCTTTGTAATTGCTATTTTTTTATAGTATTGGTGAGAGCTTATATTTCAATTATTTTTGTATAAGGCAGAAAAAAAATATTTTATAGAATGACATACAAGCAGCATTCTCCATTGAGTTATTAGTAATATTTTTTTGATAAAATAACTCTCCGTAGATCAATTAATAAAATCGATATCTTTGGTAACCATAACTGAGGGCTGCACACGTTTTGTTTATTTGAGAACCATATTTTGACTTAATGTGTAAAGCTTCAATTCAATTTATTCTTTTTAATTTAAGATTTCGACTGAAGGTGCTTGGTGGAATTTCAATATTAAATTTGAATCGTTCAAATTATGTACACTCCCACAGATTTTGTCACTAACGACCCGGGTTTCGCCTTTCGGCATCTTCAGGCGTTCAAGCGTCTATACCCTATATAAATAATATCATAAAACCTTTGCCGACAAACAAATAAATATAATTCTTAAAACCACTCACTACTCAAATCTTTGGGAATTCCCATGAGCTTATCCTTTTCGCCAGCGATGGCTTTAGACTCAGTAATACATTTATTTAATATATAAACACGAAACATCCATTTACTAAGCGTCAGTTCAAGTTCATCCGTGCGCTTGAACGCCTGAAGATGCCGAAAGGCGAAACCTGGGTCGTTAGTGACAAAATCTGTGGGAGTGTACATAATTTGGACGATTCAAATTCAATTTAATCTTTGTTAAAAGTCATATCGCAGGCGTTTTTTTATTTTATGAGGATAAATACGACCATACGTGCTTTCAGTATGAAGTATATGAACAAAAAATGGAGTGATTTGACAGAAATATTTTGATACAACTGGTTTAATGTAAGTTGATAAACCTCTTGTTTGGCGACTGTAAATGTACCACAGAAAAACATCACCAAGGCTTAATGTTAGCTAACTGTTTGTTCTAGTCTCTCTTTAAATTGGTTTAGAAAAGAAAAGAAAAATTAAACTTTTGATACGAATGCATAAAGCAATTAAAAAAACAATGCGTTACAATAACTATTTCGAGATGATATAATGAATTGAACGGGTACCAGAGTACAACGACAACTGTAGCCAAAAGGCTTTGTATATGAGATAAAAATATAACGAAGATCGGTCTTGAGCTTTCTAGGTCAACCTACAAAAACATTTTTTTTATGAAATATGTGCCAATTATCCCATGAACCTTCACTCAACTATTTATAATACACAAATCTTATTCAAAATATATTGAAAACTCTTTTAATTTAAAAAAAAAATTGTCACATATATATTATGCTCTTATTTACATTTTTATACGGCTAAGTGGAAAGCTATGGAGATTTATTTTTACTCGATCGCCTGTTTTGAAGGCTCGAATACCTTAAAGGTTACTCTGATTTGTTATTCAAACTATTCAAAAAAATTAAAATTTGTGACGCTTTCATCGCTTCATATCTGATTCCTATATCGATTAAAAAATAGCTTTCCGTATTAAATATAAATTTATTCGAAAGTATGCGCTTAATTAAATAATGAGATACAAATAACGATAAAAAAAATATGTTTAAGAAAACCTGTAACAGTATATTTGTGCACGGGGCTGAATTTACAAGTAATAACCCACACATATTTAACGCTGAAAAACATAAAACTACTTTTTTTATAGACTCCTATTATAATTTATGTACAAAAAACTTTTCTATTTTTGTTTAATATTTGACTTTAAATCTCCAAAGATAAACGGCCTGAATCTTGTTTTGCTATTGGCCGTTGTTTTTCGTGTATATTTTTTTCTTCTGATATCTGACGTAGGTACTTCGTAGCTTGGATATCGTTAAAGCAGCTTTTAAGCGGACCAACACCGCCGAGAGCCGTCCTGTCAAAAACAAAAGCCTTAAGAAAATTAAAAATAATTACAATAGGATTCTTTGCAATTTTCGAGACCAGCTCCGCGATCTCGTAAAAGGCGGGCAAGGTTAAAGAGGAACGCACAGTAGCGCGCGAAATATTATATTAATAATTCAATCGATTAAATTATTTTCAATGAATCTACCAACATCAGAGTCCCTTAATTTATTTGATGCTCTTCGAAATTTATTTCACAGTACAGTAAAAGCACATTGGTTATCTTACGTGTCTTTCACGACCTATCGTAGTTTTTAATCATAATAAATTGTCTGTTTTTTTTATAACGTTCTCGCGATGAATTTAAATCAATATATATAAATTGGAACTATTTTCTTACAACTCTTTTTATTGTAATCGTTAAAAATAGCATAAACATTATACCAAAAGAATGCATATTTTTGTGTGTTAATATCTTATATTATAATAATAAATATCGTATATATTATATATATGACGCGCCCTTTATCAAAAGTTGTTGACTCGTGGGTTGCATACGTGCATATGCCTGACCTCAGCATAACCCATGACGAGTCTACGCGATGCTGCAATGTTGCGCACTGTCCCCCAACGTTGCACGTAACACAGTTTATTAGTTTTAATTAAAAACGCAAAAGAATCGCTCTCACAAATTATTTAAGCAATATCTTACTTAGCCTTAATAATACGCATTATATCAAGCCAACTAGTAAAGAGTTTAATATAGAAAAAACCTTCACAACGATTGCATCACAATTGAAACATCATTATTGTATTGTTCGCTTTGTTATTTTATGTCAATTTTTAAGTCATCAATAATGAAACTATTAGCTTGTTCTTATTTCTTTCTTCGTGTGCTATTTTTATATTATTTATAAAATAACAACCTAAATATAAATTTTAAAAAGAATAAACATACCGAAAATATTTAAGACTTAGTAGTTGAACTGCATTTACTCGTTAAACTAATTTGTATTGCCTTTGTTTGACGTACATTTAATGAAAAAAATGCTGAAATCAATTGACTCATTCGAGTGAAAGTTAAAACGTTTATTTTTTGAGAGTCATGCCCACGTCACTGGAAGTACGCTTGTGTAAGAGGACAACAAAACGAATGATTGATGTTGCCTGTAATTAGGGCTGAGCATTGTTCACGTTTTTCCTATTACTCAAATAGAAACCATTGTAATAACAGATATATGATGCAATCGATGCATATGTATAATATCCCCTTCACTTCTAATTGTCTCGCAATTACTAAATGTTTATTTCCACTTGGTTCATTTCATACTGATATGGGAACGTAATTTCATATCCTTTTTGTCATTCGATATTTTTATTAAACAAATGATAATCGCGTAGTTTTGTAGGCAGTAATTGTAAACAAATTATTTATCCTTAATTCTTTCGCGTAAATTGTTCTTATAAAATCAAATATTTTTTTATATCCCCTTAGATTTAAAAAAGTTACTTTAAGGTTTTCAATGAAGAGCCAATATAGTTTAAATGTATAGATAAATTTCAAAATATACACAAGCAATGAAAAATTTATTGAGTTTATATTTATTGCTTATTATTCTTTTGTGTTGTATTGTATTACTTCTGCAAGTGTTCATAGAAAAATATTTATAGAAAGTCATCTTAAAACAACAGTAGAAAGTTATTTTCATATAAATTTCATTTCATATTTTTTTATATACCCAGCATGTAAATTTTCTATGTATTGATTTCAAACCCAAACATTTTTCCAAACTGTGTCACAAAGATGAAACTCTTGATGTTCGTTTATATTGGACGTAATCAAAAAAGAACAAAAGCTATAGCCGTGCGGCTCTTCAAACAGTAATCTACGTCAAATTCTATCCCTTATTGTCAGATAGTCTGCCATCAAATGCGGAGAGCAAACATTAAATCGTATACTAATCTTTATTTATACTGGCATACCGGTCATATGATCCTTCTCACAGCAAAACATTCAGTGTAAATAAAGGATCTCGAAATGGAAACGAAATATGAATTTCAATGGAAAGTAAAAAAAACAATATCTCTTTTGTTTATGCTTGTTGCCTTTTTTGTTTCTTTCAATAAATAATACTGACCCGCAAATCAATTTTGAAATTGGTATGAATCAGGAAAATCTGATAAAGGTAAATAAATTACTTTTTTTTCATTAAAAATATCCTCTTTTCTTTCGATTGAACCACTAAGTAAACAGCTTGTTTTTTTATTCGATTGTATATTTATGTTTGTTGTTTGTAAGATATAATATAAAATAACATCATTTCCAAGGATTGTGTTTTAGATTTATTTTATATTTAATGCAATTCAAGCAACAATATTTTGTTAAAAAATATATTTTTTATTATTTAGTACCTAAGACAACAAAAAAATAAATGTGAAATAAATAATTGATTTAAAATATTAAACTTCTGACAAAGTAACGATTATTATATTTTGAAACATTTTTTTATCATGTTCTGTTATGAGTTCCGTAACCATTCAGGTTCAACCATTCAGTATAGAATTGTTTATTCTAAATTTATCATTGTATCTTCCAGAAAATGACAAAGTGTTACATAGTAGGGCCACAGTTTTAAACTGCCCCAAGTTATATATTTGTGTTTAAAACAGTTGTGGTAAACTTCAACATTACTTTAGTTTCAAAGAAGTTTGTGTAGTAGTCTATTTTAGTTTTAGTTCTTTATCATTTTTCAGAAATGTTTTTTTATGAATTACATAACATAATTTGAGTTGCTTAAACAATGTTCTCATTCAATTGTTTAAAAATCGCCAATTATTGTAATTATCATTTCAAATTTCATTCTGATACGTTTAAAGCGGTAGGTAAGTAATTATGTAAATTACGATATTATTGTATTTAGTATTGAAGTAAATATTATATTTAAATCAATTACCTATTTTTTTGCTGCATCTTTATGACTTAAACTTATTTTAATGTGGCTTAAGGCAAAGCAAAATTTTTTTTTTTTTTTAATTTTAAATATAATATATTTTTTGTTTTTTGGAAAAAAACTTTTTAAACTATAAACACTCAAAACAGAAGGAAATATGAACTTGAGAGGTTGACTGAACCATTTGGTATTTTAGGAATAATTTTGTTAGATGCGTCATAATATTCTACATGTCTTAAAATATACTAATAATTAATTGAGCTCAGTAAAAACATAATACAAATAAAAATATGCAATCCATAAAAGCATCAAATAAAGTCGTGATTGTACTTAAAGTACAAAAAAACAAACACTAGCTTACTGTTTGGCTCACATCACCTCTTGAGGAATCATATAATCCCGGATGAGTATTTTGAGAGAACACATTTTTGTTGAACTCTCAAATTCTGATTACAGAGTTTTGTAATAAAAACACTAATTGTATGAAAATTGTTTGACATGGCTCGGTTTTTAAAAATTTTGGACATTGGTTTGAAAAACCGTAAGTTCATACGTCACATATTTATAAAATAAATCTTGTTATCTTCCCCACTTTTGAAGATAATTTTGACACTTCTAGATGGTTAAAGTGGTTTGAGCAAGTCAGAAATTTAATTTTTGAAGCAATAAAGAGTTTAAAAGTTTAACTGTTTGCGCCCCCTCTGGCTTGAAGACCGCTGATGAGGAGCAAGATGAGATGAAAAAAGCGCTTTAAAAAAATAAAAGCGATAAGAAAATTAATACTTAAATAGGTTTTTGTGTATGATGTATTAAATTACAAATGTTTTGATTTTCTAGCAGATCAATGTGAATCACAATTTCATTATTTTGATTATCATATAATAAATAATAACATTGAAAAATTTATGGTACTTCACTATTGAACCTCTCATTATATCTGTAGAAATCTATTGGACTGTATTATTCAACAAGGTTTACAAAAAGTTCTGAGATAAATGTCTTTTCAGTTTTATACGTTGGTAAAAAATGTGGTATTCATAAACGGGTATTTCGGATGATAAAAAATAATAAAAGCTATTATTTCTTTATATTGATTACTTACCTTATGCTTTATCTGAGGAAATTAATGCATATTTTAACAAAAAAATGTTGATTGGTTCTTTGTTGGATAATTTAAAGAAAAAAAAAGAATTGATGAATTTTAGTTGATTCTTACAACGATAGATGACAGTAATGTTCACTTAAACGCGTTACATTTTTCTTCTAAAGAATATCACTAAATCATATTTTTATTTTTAGAATGTTAGTTCCTTGTTACACGCAATTGAGGTGTTAAAGTAAGGATAAAAATATACTTATAAATTTTATTATTTTAAGTATTTTATAACACACATCGTTATGATTTTTAAATTTATATTCGATTTTCAAATCTTGTTCCTTTTATAAAAAAGAAAATTCATTCATTATTATGGCCTATCTTGATAGTCTCCAACAGAGTAATATTTGTGTGTATAAACACATTTAAATCACTTTTTATTCCGAAAAGTGTTCTACATAAAAATGATAAAACAGTGAATGCAAGTACTTAAGCGTTTTAACTATTTTTCCGTCAGACAGCAAGCCACCTTTCTGGAGCAGGTGTCGAACTCTGTAAATCGGCGAGAAGCTCGCGAGGAAAAGTGCTTTCGTGTGTACCGCCGTTTTGTTGTCGTCTAAATCTCCCTGCAGTTTACACCTCGGTACAAAGTGCCAGCGATAAAGATGTACGGCATTTCCTACCACCTAGCAATGTACATGAGAGAACCCATTCAACCCTGCGACTCATCTTACCTGACAGGTAAAATCCACCAATGGTATGCGAAACGAGTTTACTGATTAAATATAATTCAAGAAAAGTTAACTTTAAGTTTGTATTTTCTTCCCTGAAAAAGTTTAATTTCAAATTTGGAAAAAATAATATGACATATTTTTTTCTTTAAAAGATAAAGCGATCAAAATTGACTTATTTACATCATTTGAAACAGTCGCATATTTTTAATTAATTATGAAAGTTCAGGACGGATTTCGCTTGCCACAAACATTATAAACGGCCGATTGCTTGTGATGAATGTAACCGGTCTGGATCAATGTAGATTGTACAAAAAAGTGTTCCAATTTTTTTATAATGGTTTTCCTACCGAGAATTGGCGGTAAGCACATACGAAGTTACTTTAAAAGATGTTGAATTATCAACATGAATTCATTAACTTTACTTGTTTACTATAACTAATAATTCGGTATAATATAATGCAAAAACAGAATATTCATCGTGTTCATGTATAAATATTGTTAATTGATAAAATCTTTATAATTTTAATTTAGTCACAAAGCAATGAGCTTATTAATTTTCCTGAAATCAATCACACTTTTTTTCACTTAAAGGGTTCCCTGTCAATACTTTAAAATACACATGTGTACTAATTCTACTTCTATTTAAAAATACCAGCACCGGTTTCACTCATGGCGAGTATTATCAATTGATGATACTTCAGACATCAGTTGATAATGCACGTAATAAACTCAACCGGTTCTGATCCCTTTAAATAAAATTTAAATTAGTACAAATGTATATTTACATATATATTTATGTAAAACATTTTTTTATTTATTTATTATGTACAGCAGTGTCATGAAATCGTGTTTTTATTTTTACGAAATAGTGTTGTATTAGATTTTAAACGTCATAAACTAATTCTTAAGGTGGAGGAAAATAATAATGTCGGAGAACGCTATCTAAAGTTTGTGATCTATGATATTAAAAGCCACCGATGCAAAAAGTTTGCTTATCACTCGTGTAAAGGAACTGCGACACTGATATTCAATATTCAGACCGGGTACAACCTACTTCATATACAGCCTTTCCAGGCTAAGTCACGTTCGGAAATTACATTCCTCGAGATTATAAAAAAGAGTTTTGAACCGCTTGGAATTTTTTTAGTGAGCGGTAGTCTCCGTTGACAACTATTTTATGTACCTACATAACCTCCTCATATTATATTCGTATAACATACGAGCCAAAATCAGCAATAACTCCTCGATTTTTGAAAATATGAATAAAGTAGGCTGTATTGACATTTATATAAAAAATTATTACAATAATATTCATAATCACTTTTCTGGGCAACTTCAAATGAACGCAATGCACTTTTTTCTATCCATGCTTGGCTCCTAATGTGGAGCATATGACTTCCAAATAGAGGTATCTCAACTGAAGTTTTTCTATGAGCTTGTCACTAAACTATTATTTTTCTAAAAAATAGTAATAAGGATATAAGAATAGGGCAGGACATGAAATGTAAGTAACTAATCACTCTCGCTACGTCCCGTTATTTCAGGATTAGAATGGTGAGAAGGAATTTCTAAATATCACAAACACTAATGCAAATCGATAAATTGATAAATCGATTAAAAATGGTTTACGTAGTGTTATGTGATTCCGAGAGATCCATCAATGAAACCAACGACGTTGACCACTATGCTACTGATCCGAACTATTTTAGTGTTGCCTATTTCATATCATTTGGGATACTTTGAATTAAGTGTACTTCAAAATACATAGACAACGGTTTGTGGTACTATACTTAAACATTTATTTATTAGACTTAAATGTTGGATTATTTTTACAATACATACATTCAAAGAGAAATTAAGTAAAAGTTGTATCACACGCAATAACTGAAAAGTTTTCATTCAAAGTTTGACAGTGAAAATTAAATGACACAAAAGATTCAGTTATGATAATTTGCTTGATAAACGCACAAAAGCGAAAAATATATTAATTTGAGAAAAAGATAATGATTGAAACATTAATGAATGAACCGCTTGATTTGTTGTATCTGTAGACAAAGGTATAATGTGAAATAAGCTAATTATTTACCATCTTTTATAATAGCCACTTACCATCCACCACTGGATAAATGTTACGGCTGTCGTGTAGGCAGGCGTGACAGATTTTATTGAGGATTCTGAATGGGACAACAATATTACAATAAGGTGAAAACTATTTTTTTTTTTTTTTACCATGTCCGCTCCCAATATGGAGCATATGGACTCCTAATGGAGTTTATCTCAACAGGAGTGTTTCTACGAGAACTGCTTGTTACTCAGTTGCTCAACCTTTATACAACATAGACATATAACAACTATATACGTGTTTTATATCTGCAATCAGGACAATTGGTCCGAACCACAATTTTCGCTTGTTTGAATTATCCTCAATTTTAATTCTCCAATAAGCATTTCATAAATGAAAAAGTAGCCTAAATCATTTTCCCACTTACATCACGTGTTATACAAGCCATTGAGTATAATAAATTGCCTTCAAGGCTTTGGTCATTAGTTACAAGCTTGACAGATATCTGGAAATTTTATAATTTGAGAGAATGAAAACCAAAAATCTTTAATATATACATACATATAAAGCTTTTATTTTATAAAAAAAAAACGATTTTGTTTGATTCAACTTAGAAAAACATGTTTACGTAAAATTGAATTTACTCAAAACCCTGATTTTAGGCTTGGGCCATTGGTTTTTTGAGCCCCTCGATATATGTGATAACGAATTTGGCTTACACCGACGAACACTAAACTGAAGACAGAACAATGTTTAAACATACATTAACTTAGCTTAACATTAACTCTAACATTAATTTATATGTTGATCTTTATGGAAACCGTTACAAGAGGCATTATACACAATTATTGAAATTTTAAATTTATTCACTTTGAAGACTCCATATTTGTTATTGTTTCGAAAAATACATAAAGTCAATTTATAACATTTTATACCAGATACTTTTCAATATATTTTAGGATGTTGAAATAAATAAGAAGATGTGCTATGTTTTTCACCAAGTCAGTATAAGCTAATGTTATTTTTAATCTAGTTCTGACGAGGTCATAAGCCGAAATCAATTATATAAATTAATAATTGCAGAAATAAAATACATTTATATTTTTCACTTTATTATAATGGAGTTCTACCAATTAAATGCCGATTGCATCAATATTTTTTTTATAAATGGTTGTTTTAATTACTTATTTTATCTATACTGTATGTCCATTGACTTTTTTTGAACATTATTTCAATATCATAATTATTATTTGATTTATTGTATACACTATAACAGCATCATACAGTTTGATCATAATAATTTTATGATAGCTATTAAATCAAATTTAAAGAAAAAAAATGTGTCTTCACTACAAATATAAATACACAGAATTAAAAAACTTTTTCTTGTCAACGATGTAAAACCCATAAACTGTTTACTTTCTCAATAAAATATAGACACCTCGTTGGTAATATCAGTGTTGAACCGCGACAGTCGCGTACTTTGAAATTGTCATTCTCAACCGAACTTTACTACGTTTTTCTCTCTTTAAATCTGCACTCGCAAATGGAACCGTATACGTTATGTATGGCTATGGCAGGGAAATGAGATAGCGAAAACATTTTTGCAAGAGCAAAGTGAATTCTTGTGTAGCGGAACTTTTATGCGCACTAAAACAAAAAAATATATAATCAGACGACCGTGGAATCTGTTTTGAAATTTGTGTTTTGAACGAGTTTGTGTTAATGTCCTATTATCAAATATATTTCGGAGTTTTTTCGTCGTGAAAAAAATACTAAAAGAATCTGTGCTTAAGTTTTTTTTTCAACGAAATAAAATCGAAAAAAGCCCCTACGAAACTTTGACCGAAATTTTATAACATTCTTTTGGCATAAAGTTTTAATATCGTTTCTAAAGTTCATGTGATTTTAATGCTAAAAAATGTGTTACCAATAATTTTACATACAATTTTTATCTAGACTATTTTCCTTAGAATAGTACCATAATAAAGTATTGTAGTATAATTTTAACACTACAAAACAAATGTAATGAAAAATTCATTATTTTAATCATTTTAAATCTTCTATCTCGCTTTTTTCTTTTTTATACAACGATTTATTGATTTTTTATTGTAGATGCATAAATATTTTACCCACGTCCGCTCCCAATGTGGAGTATAAAACCTCTTTATGAAGATATTTTTATAGAAGTTTTTCTATGAGATCTGCTTATAAGTCAGTTGCTCAATCTCTTTTATTCAAAGAGAGTAGAATAAAAAGGATAAGACCTTGTACAGGACTAGTGGTTAGCTAAGCACTCTCGCTGCACACCGTTTTTATGATAGGATGGTTGGGAAAGAAAAATTGAAGACATCACATACATGTTTTCCTCTAAACCAGTGTCTACCAAACTTTTTTCTTTACGGCACACTGATGAATGGAACTAGTACCGCGGCACACCAAGATGCCGCAGATTATCTCCAAAACTCCTTTTTTTTTAGCTCACAGTTTTTAGGTGTTATTTAAAATAAATATTTTTAACGCTTCTTCCACCACGGCACACACACCTGAGACTTCTTGCGGCACACAGTTTGGCAGGCACTGCTCTAAGCAGAACACTCTAAGCCATTGATTTCCAACATGCAAGGCGTGGACTATTACAAAGGAAAGCGCGAAGAGTTCAAAATATGTATTTACTCTTTAAAAAGTGTATTTATTACCGCATGATATAAAGGATGGGGAGGCGCGAAGATATTTTTTTCTTCAAAGGGAGGCGCAGTAACATAAAGGTTGGAAACCACTGCTCTAAGCTGTCTGAACTGGGATTAGAACCGGTGACCTCCGTAACTGAAGCCAAAGACGTTGACTACTCGACTGCGCAGCTGGCACAATAATATTACATATATATAAAAAATCGAATTTTTTAGTAACAATTGAAAACTTCATGTTTATTACAGCTTATTTAAAATATTTTATGAAATATAATAAAACGCTTATGAGTCAACTTGATGAAGGTTTTTTCTTCAACAAGGATACGATTAAAACCCCCTGTTTGAATATTTTATGGCGGTGTTAGTCTTTAACACCACCCGAGCTACGATAAATAGCATCTAGTTTTTTTTTAATTTATTGAAATCCATTTGACCGGAGCACTTAAATTAGGCAGACCCATTACGCATTCTATAAATATTACCTTTCGTTCGTTCCGATTACTATCATCAAACACATTCCAATGTAATCCAGACTCAAACTACCTTATGGACGATTCCAATCCATTGCCCTGTGAATTGCTTCGGAATTAACTTTGGTGTTGGAGGTCAAACATTGCTAGGGTAAGCTATAACAATAACCTACATTTTATATATACTATACAATTCAAAAAAAATTGTTTAGATATATTTTATACATTCATACAATAGTGTAAGAAAATACCTTGCATTATTTATTGCATTTAAATGACACAATAAAAATCCACTAAACACATGCACACATCAAATTCTACAGTTTATTGTACTTATTTGAACAATTCTCATAACGTCCTTTTGATATATAAAATTTTGTTTTCTTTAAATCTGTTTTCGTTTCCTACGAATAGATAAAACACAAAAAAAAAAAAAAAAAATATCGACTTTAATAGACTTTTTAAATAGACTTTTTAAAAGACAACAAATTAATATTCTTCCATATAAATCCACATTAATTATTTTTATTTCTTATCAAAATATATGATTTTTATACGTTCTTCGTTAATCTTTAAAAATATTGAATAGTTATTGAATATAACCTTAAATTAAATCATTCTTTATTAAGAATGATATTTGGAACAAAAATTTGGAAAGTGACTTAGTTGTTTATAATTCTTACCACGTAACTTTCTAAGCTTCAATTTTTTGTTTTTCTCATTGCCAGTTTGATATAAAAGGAAGTGTTTAAACATTCAAATAGTTTTACTCTTAATTATGTGATTGTCGTATAACATAAGCTTCACATCAATGTTTAAAATATGTGACTACATATTTTTCATTCAAAACTTCTATCCAGGAGAAATAGATGGCGGAAACTTGATAAAACACGACGCAATAATAAACATTTACAAAAACACGCAACCGTGAAACTGTGGCATGTAAATTTTTCTAGTTTTCTTAATGTGAACAAACACGGATAAAGGATTGTTGTCTTGTACCTCAGGGTGATATTCCGGCCGGCAGGGGTTGCTTGACCGCAAGCCGGGTCGCGGAGTTGGGGTCGCAGTATTGGGGACCGCCACAGTATAGGGGGTGAATTCCTCGGGTGATTAATCTCTGGGAATTTGTATCGCCTGGCGTCTACTACTTGTACAATTGTAGTAGTTTCCGTCGCCACAACGACTTGCTACCCAAACCAACGGGGCTTGTTTTTATCGAAGATTCCGAGACGATAAATACTCTTTTGTATCATAAAGAGATAAAAAAAAATCATTCAGTTATTATAAATGATATATTCAGGTCCACTTCCTAAATGGGACATATTATATGAATTATCACAGATACTTTTCCAGTGTCGCTTTTAGCCATTATATAAATTTTATATAGGATTGAAGAAGAATTGAAAAGAGTAAATAATTACGTTAGATACAATATTGACACACACGACAAATTTACATTTCATATGAATTTCCCTGTTTGAGATTTTCATACGAAACTATTCGCTAATTATTATGATAAATAGCAAAAGTGAAAAGCAATTAAAAGGAACTAAAGTGTTGGATATTACAATATATTTATTTTTATATCTTTGCTCAAAATTTTATCTTTTAAATGATATTTTCATTCCTTTTAAATACAATTGTGAAAAATAAATTGTTTATCAGAATTGTTGCTCTATTGACCGTCATATTCACCCGTATATAAAAAAAAACAATATTTAAGTTTGGGTATAACAAGCATATTAATAATTTATTGTATATGTTAATAGACGATAATAATTACCATTATGAAAATATTTTCATATATATAAAAGGTTTAGTCAAAATAGTGTATGTAAAGAAACAAACCGAACGCTTATAACTACAAAAATCCTTTTTTTACTCTGTCTTAGGGACTTGGATCTAAAAATGAGTATAATATTGTAGACGTTAAGCTTTTTTCCAAACAGATTTTAACATTTACCTTATTGAATACAAACAATAATGCTTCGTTCCGGAAGGTAATTGCCGTTATTTATTTTCAGAACATCCGTTCTATTCGGATGGTTTCTTTGTAATTCGAAATAAAATAGCACTCCAGTTTCCTTAAAGAAACCATAACTTTTAATATCTAAATTAAAATTATTTCTATCGTAACAGAAGTAGATTTGTTAAATTTATTATATCGTCTGTTTATCGAGTATCTCCATCAGAATTCATATTATTGAAAAAAAAACTTTTGGTTGAAAAACATTACATACTACCCATACTGAAAATACTAAATAAATTTTAATAACTAAATGTAAGTCAATAAGAAAATGTTTAGCAATTCATTCAAATTATTATGTACGAAGGTTTTTTGTACATGTGTATGTATATTTATTTTTTTGTATTTCTTAAAAGATGTTTATTGAAAAGTTGATACACAAACTTCCTTGCCAAATATATAAAACATATGACATTTGAAAACTTTAAAGTGCGTTTTAATTTTTGGTAATGATTTCCCAGAAAAAACCGTTTTTCTATTTTTTTACCAATAATTTTGATGATCCAATGAGATTTTCCTTTAAAACATTTTTTTTGTTTGATTCTTACGTAGAATTCCCAGAGGAATTTTTTATTCACTATTTATGGACTTATGAAAACATCTTAAAAATGTTATAACCTTTTACTGGATTCATCAATCACTTCATAAAACTGTTTTATTTGAGATATAAAAGGAGTGCATTAAATCTTTAGTGTTGCATCTTATCTTTGTTTTAATAAAAAATGAAAGCTGTTTTAACAGAGCTAACAGCTGTTTTTCAAAAGAAATTACTTTATTTTTATTCAGTAATTTCAAATAATGATTATAATTAGCAATATTGGTTGTAACACTTAAGTGTCTTCTGAATCTTTTATTTTATGATTTTCATCAATGGAATAATCTTAGTTAGTTGGACAACAAAACATATATTACAACTTTACACATGAAACGTAACCGTGTATATTTTTAATTGAACGAGACATTTAAATCTTTAAATTTAAAAGAAAAATCATTTTATTATGAATTTTAAAATAAATTCTAAATCTCTCTTGTCGAGTTTCGAATTACGACTCTCTTTAATGTACTGAACTTTTCGTGATAAATTTGAAAGTTTGTTTTTATTCCTGATATTATCAATGAATTTTGATAAATTTCCACATTAAATTATTCACTCAATATCGTGATTACATATTTACATAAATAGACTGTCGAAAATTGAACTGACTAATCAATATGCTTATTTTATGTGAATTTTTTTATCGTGTTTTCAAAAATTGCGTACATAAGTCCTGTGGGAAAGAGTGGCGTCCAATCGGAAAGTTGCAGAGTGTTGTGACACACCTCACCAGCAAAATTGATTATACCAATTGAAGCTGTCCGAACGAATATTCCAGCAACTTTAGGAACTGCTAAGTTGGGTGACAGTAACAGAATTCCAACTTGTCCGGGTTTAAGCAGAGAACTTCCGGAAGGCTAGCAATTCTAGACATGCAATAGAGACGATCGGCATTCAAAACACGATAAGTGATACGGGAACAAGAAATCTACTGCATTTAAATTATTATTTCGAACGGATATTTAATGAATTCAATTTAACGTTGTTATTAAAATAAATTCGTTTTACTTTTAGGTTAATAATCAATTTGAAACGGTCAGACTTACAGCCGAGTGAGCATTTTCATCTTTCTAGGCTATATTTATGATATGTTAAAATTAGCTACCACTTAAACAATTAAAAAAACAGGTTGCGGTGAGAGTGATAAGCTAAATACTGGCTATTTTAAGCATCATTGCTCTATCTTCACTGTCAAAAACAAGAGATAGAGAGACTGCTTAACCAACAGTTTTTTTCTGAAGAATTTCTGTTTAGATGTCTCTAATAGTAGTCAATATTCTTTACATTGAGGGGTAATTCTGTTATTTATAATTTGACCTAAACCAGAATAACAGTTTTTAACGTTTCTAATAAATACTTTAATTGATATTCTATTCTATTATGATTTGACAATTGAATCATAAATTTCAACATATAAAATACTTTTTTGCACTAATTCTACCTTTTTTAAATTTAATCAGGACCAGTTTCGCTCACTACAAGCATTTTCAGCTTACAATAATATACATGAATACAAGGCTATTTATATATACTAAGCTAAGTAAAACTATTCAGGGTGTAACATGCAATCGGTAAAATAAATTTAAAATGGATTTACAGATAGAGTTAAAAAATACTGTGACTCTAACTTGACTACAATAGTTTTACTTGGTGTCGTGTAAAAAGCCATGTATTTATTTATACTCTAATCAGTTAAAAATGATCGCGATCGGTCTCAATTGTAATAACTGTGGAATCTGTACAAAACAGTGTTTTTTTAATATAATACATTTCCAGTTAGTATTGACAGTGAACACCTTAAAAGTGATCATAAATATAAATTTAAAAATTCATCAAGAAATATCTGAGACGACATATCAATTTAATATTTAAAATAATCATACATTTGTATTTTTATTTTCTGGAGTAAATAAAAAAAATACTATATATAAAATGAAACGTCTAACAAAAACTTATTTCCAATCTCATATTCTATTAGCAAATACATATATTTTTATTCATTATGTTCCACCATACCTGCATCGAATTATTTTTAAATTAAAAAAAATACTTTTCACAAACAAAAACAACATTTCCCGCACAGTGTGAAAATCTTTTGGGGGGATAAGGATTTAACGGACTTACTTTAACATCCTGGTAATATAAAGATATGTTTGTTGGGTGGATGAAAGAGATTTTGAGATTGCATTTGTTTGTTTCTTCGGTTTTTTATATTCAATTCACATTTACTCTTCCATTTCTAAATGAAATTTGTGTTCACCATAATCTTTTCCGAAAAAAATAATCAATTTTAAAATGTATTTTTTTTATTATTATTCTCCGTTTCTTAAAATATGTATCTACTAAGCATTATTGATTTAAAATATTAATTGTGTAGTAAAACTAAAAAAAAATGTTTTTATAAGTATGTATATTATTGTTTATAACAAAAAAGCTATTGGTTTCCATGACGCTTTTACACACGACGAAAATATTGCCCATAGAACATTCAAATCTATTTAAAAAATAAAAACCCACTGTGAACAGAAATTCATTAAAATTAAAACTTCTTGTATGTAAGGAAAAAAAGTAGATAATAACTAGATTTATTACAAATAATCAATTAATTTTGTACGATATTTGGAAATTAGTTCAGGTTTTTTTAATACAGTATTTCGGTAAATCATAAATACCGAGATGCCGGTTTTGGTAATATTGAAACTCCAATCTCTATTCCTAGTCATTTGATCGTAAAATAGGTCTGAAAGAGAACGGCTAACTAACTAATTGATATTTTTCACCCCGTACTTATTTTCTTACTGTCTCTAAAATGGAAGAATTTATTGAATAAATAACATCCAGTTATTTTACAAATAACTGCTGCTGATTTTCTCCACCACATCAGAGGCTATTTGCTCAATATTGTGAGCAAAAGTTGTTGAAAAATAATGTCAATCTGGCTCAACGTGTTTTGCCGGAACGAATATATGTACTGTGAAATATCTGGAAAATTTTATATTTACAGTTGTATATGCCTATTGTTTATTGACTTACCAAAGTTATTTCCAGTATTTGCCAAGGCTAACAGACCACAAAAGATGACTATTTGCACCAACATATCGCAGCAGTATTCATTCAGGCGTCAATTTTTCAGCATATATCTGAAAAGAAAGTAAAACACTGTTTTAATATAATTAAAACAACTTTAAAAAATCTTTCTTTTCTCCGTAAGAAATTGACAGCTTATCGATGATATAAATGTTTATTGAAGTCGAAAATAATAATTCTCAATCGATTTAATATTTTGTTATTATAGAATTAAAAATTTTACGAAAAAACATGATATCAACTATTTTTAAAAACTATCTGGACATGTTTCTCTTATCAGCTGTAAATGCTTACTCCTATGAATATTGTTGAGATTTTTTTTTATATACAAGTAGGTTGGTGGGATAAAATTGTGAAAAAAAGAACAGTGAAATTTTAACTTTATAGATATAAATAATACATTATAGATAAATTAGGTGTTTAATAATATTATCAATATGTTATGAGGTTTTACATAATATATTTTATTTACAAAAAAAATAGTAAGTAGAGAGGTACTCATTCGAAAACAATTTAATCCACAATGCTCATATTTCGGGCTGAAAATACCGTTATTGGTTAGACCAAATTATTATTCTTCGCATAACAACAAACATGGGTTAATTCTGTTATGACGGAAATATCAATCACGTTTATGAATGTCACAGCCAAATGACAAGGCTATATTTGATTTCAAGAGAATGTGTGAATCTGAAACACGAATATTATACTCAATTCTGTAATGTACGTTTTTGCTCAAACACTTGAAAATATTATGAAATAATTACAGCATAATTGATAGCATTGGTTATATTATATGTATCATATTTTATAAATAACTCCGTATTTAGTATTTTTTAAATGGTTTTTTTACAGACTAAAGTCAGACTTTATTCAGACTAATTGTTGATAACACTAATTGAAACAATTTTTTATCATTTGTTTAGAATCAAACTTAAATTTATCGTTAAAAATCGTTTTGAATAGTGGGTTATGGCGGGTATACACCGTGAGCCAATTTTGCCAGTATGCTTCATGAGAAGATATGAGAATAACATCTGGACCGTGCTACATTTATGAAAAAATGTGTATCTTGTAGAAAATTTAATTAATGCACAGTTTACAGGATACCTATAACACAGTGTCATTTATCAACAATTTCTAGCACACGGTGTATATTCAATCGCCCAATTCCCAATATTCATTAAGGCTTTGGTTGAGTTTTATTATTTTAAAAATAAACCAATCAGTACATTTTTTACATAAAATTAGTCCAATCATACAAAGAAGCATAGAATAAAAGTGCGATACAAGTTTAACTATCAATTTTATCATTTATTATTTATATTAACATCATAATAAGAAAATTCGAGGTAAACATAAAAATAGCAACTTCATTTTTTTTTTTATAAATTGATCTCTTCGAATATTTGATTTTATTATATAAAGAGACATTTATAAAACAACTGTTGGATTTTTAAGCAGTCGTTTTATACTAAACATAAAATTGGTCATATAAATTGACACTAATTAGTACATTGTTCCACCGGACTATTCTCATAAATATGTTGTATTGTTTGCACATTGTTATTTCCAACCACATTATACAATATAATATCAGACATATCCATATAACAAAAAAACATTTTAATTAATTCAACATCAATTCATTTTCAAATTCAAATTCATTTTTACCTATCTCAATCTATTTTTTTGTAATAATACCTCGACCTCTAATAAAAAATCTCTTTGTGTGTTGCAACTAATCACGTAAATCTAATTGTGGCAATTTACCTTCATTGTGACCTTCAGAACTAAATCAATTAATAAAGGAGTTCCCATGAGACGTAAACACGGCCCAATCACGCCTACCACCATTACGCACATAGGCTTTTGGTTTAATATAATCATATTGATTTTGATTGTGTCATCAATCAAAATATAACTTTAATTAGCTACATAATTCATGTTCAATACCAACGATTCTTGGCGTTTAAAGCAATCAATATAGGTTTATACTGTGCGTTGTTATTTTTTATGTGTACCTTCAAGGCTTTTCCTTTAAATCAAATTGTACACACTGTTTTACTAAATATATTTAGTTCTTTTTAAATTTAAAAAAAATATTTGACATTACAGCTTACGCCAATGCGTTAGTTGAAAGATCATACGAGATATACTCGACGAGAATTTTTTGAAAGTCACATGAGATGAACTCAAGGAGAAATATATGTCCGTCAGATAATATAAGTTCACAAGTTTTGAGCTTGAAAAATCATATTTTTATATTTCATGTTCACTTCCAAAGAGAAGTATGTCGCTTTCTTATTTTTCATATAAATAATAAATAATCAATTAAAATTAGTTACATACTTGAGGAGCAAACATTCAAAAAGTGATTTGTCATAAATTTTGAAAAGTGCCGTTTAATATCGGATAGTCTTTAATAAAATCTATGACTGGAAATCAAAATAAGTGTTCAAAAAAGGGTTTTTTCCTATAAAAATCAAATCATAAATTTAACACATTCAAGAAAACTGTGATTTCTCTCAATACTCAAATCATCATTTCCCTAGCTCTGAATTTGTGTGTCCAAATCACTGTTTGAATGTTTGATCTTCACTTACTTTTAATCAAAGCTGGTGTATTTATATATTTATTTATTTTTGTTATACAACTGATATTTTTTAACGCTTTATTAGAAGTATTGTAAAAAAAACTTTTTTGATTCACTGAAAAACTATTTATCATCATTTTTAAAGTTATTTTTTTTGCAGAAAAGATGGATCTACACTTCTTGTCGTTTTTATACCAACAAACGTCATGTGAATACAGCTGCTAATTCATAAAAAATTTTCATTGAAAAATGACAATCAACAGAATACAAAAATATTGTACAGAATATATTATAACTTATACATATGACGGAAGCATTTTTTTCAGAATGAAGTCACCCAATACGCCTAAAAGATGTTTTCAAATAAAAATTGAAAAAGTAAGCTGGTGAGACAGAAATATAAGGTCACGCAAATTAAATTACCAATGTCGATGGAAACATAACTAAAAATAATAAATCTGCTGAATGAGCGAAGAAGTATTTGGTAAAACTATTAATTATTGACAAGTAATATATTTTCATCGATACTGCAAGAACACTGATCTCATTTTTTTGTAAATTTGACAAGAAACAATATTAGAGCAAAAATTAAAAGCTTTTTAGTAACGCTTGTTATTTCAATATTTAATTATTGCACTGAACGTTGAAAATAAAAAAGTTTACATATAAAAAATGTGTTTGTTAATGATCTAAGTATCTAAGTGATCGAAAAAAATAAAAAATAAAATTTTACTAAAAAAATGAGTAACTCACAACATTGCCAGCGTCACGTACTTCTGAATGACGTTTCAAAGAATTCGCATAAGTAGATTATGTTGATTAGTATAATAACAGTTACAATCGATAATTTACATTATAACCAACAATCATGCTTTTATAAGATTATTGACGATAAGTTGTGTAAATGTTTGTTGTTGTTTGTAAAAAGATTTTTCGTTTTAAATTATCAACAGGCATCTTCATATCGTATTTTCTATCAGAAAATGAATATTGATCAATAGAATCGACACTGCTATCTTTTAAAAAGGCTTTATTTAAAAAATAATCAATTAACCATTTAAATTTTGTACTAAATAAACCACCATTTTATGTCAGTAATGAATATGTAAATACAAAATTATTTTAATATGTATATGATAGATATTTTTATTTAAGATTTTTATAAATAATAATCTTATAATATGCGTCTTTTACATGGTAGAAATTTTAATAGGTTTGTATCAAATATTAAAAATAAAATAGATTTATTTATACTTAGCTTAATTATGTAACATTATTAATTTTTATTTTTCAAGAAATTACGAATAATATGCGTAAAAAAAGATTATATTAGGCGTAGCCACACTGTTTTCTTGAAGCAACCATTTGATAAAATTATTGATAGCGATCTACTGATACCGCTTGTGATTATATCATGAGAGAACTATTAAAACTCATTTTATAGGTCCGGGATCGACGTACTGGCCATAATGTTTGGTGTATATTATTATCTTATTCAATACTGTTGTCTTAATTCTAATAAAAATAAAATGTGCATTTGCTTGAATTGCTGAAAGAAAGCTTAACAATGAGAAGATAATTACCGCAACATAAACGAAACATAAAAGACCAAAAAGGCTAAAGAAAAGCACGATTTTTTATTACTTTTGTTTACAGTTAGGGCATAAAAAATATTATGCTAATTTACGAGCCGTCTCAAAGCCAATAAAACGCAATGTAGACACCACGGGCTAATTTAATTATTGTTATTACCTAAATTGATGTATTTTGGTTCATTATCTTACATCTGAGTGGCGATAAATAAGTCAAAAGCAGCAAATCAAAAAAGTCACCAGAACATATTATAAAGCACTCACTTAGCTTAGGTGCGATTTTGTGGTTAAAATATATGTTGTTTTCACATTAAAACTTAAAAAAAAATTATTGGATCAATAAACAGCTCATAGACGACACTTTTAATTACTCAGCATCTCTTTGGTCTTTATAAAATGTAAGAGTATATTAGCTATATTCATTTTCTTGCCCAGGTCAAACTTTTTTCGGATCTTTAACTAATTTTCCAGAAGCCCTATCATCTTATGAATAATTTGATCGGCATATTTTTTGAGTACGCACATAAAAATAAACTGACTCGGTGAAATCTTATATTTGTGTAAACGCGTACTCGGTCAATGTTGCTGCTCATTTAGTATAAGGCATGATTTTGAAAATACTAGTCAAATAATACAGTCGAGTCAATTGATTTTGCTCTAATGTTTGGCCGAGTAGTAGCTTCCAAGACCTTTCATTAAATACTAAACATGGGTCAAAATAAGTCCGACCCCGTTATCTTCAGTTGTGTTTATTGTTTATCTTAAAAATGTATTTGATATGTAGTACTTCAGTAATATTCACCTTAACACGTTAGCTTCATTTACGTAAACATTAAGTGGTATGTTAATGATTTACCACTGGACAAATCACTCAATATTATTTAACATTTTTTGAAAATTCTATTTTCTTTGAATGTTCAATATCATATTATCTAATTTTAATAAAATAGCTTAATTATTTTATATAATGCAGTCGTTTAACATTTCAACAAAATAAACTTTTTACTAATAATACATCTTATTTCAAGATAATTTACGACTTAAGATTACTGGTCGAAATAAATTCAGATTAAAGGGAAAATAATGATAAGTACGGTAACCTTTTTAGTGTGAACATAAATTTTAAGCAAATATTTATGTCAAAAACGTAAGATTATTTTATAATTATGATTTTAAAAAATTAAAGTAGTTATATCGAATAATAATGTCTTTAAAGCTACAATTAAAACAACACAATAATGTCAACTTAATCTGTTTGCCGTATATACAGTATAATAAGTTTATAAATTCTTAATCCCGTCAGGTGTACGTACGTGCAGGCCTGTTATTGGTTATATTTTCACAGTGCTTTAAATGAAACGGAATTAAAATATTTTGATAATGTACCTTAATAAATTTAATACAGTTCAATTATTTATATATTATCAGACAACTTAGTCAAAAATATCAATTTCAAAAATATAATTTTTTTCAATTTTTACTACAAAATGGTAATTTTGTATAAATAAAATGTAATAAGTTCTTTTACTCGGGCTTTTATTTGTTTCATTAAATACGGCTTACACTTTGGTGGTATGAAATTAAAAAATACATTTTTTTAAATAACCAGTCTCGTTAATTGAGTTGAGAATGCTTATTAACTTAAGGGTTGAAAAATAATAATTCTGATCATTCCACAAAATATTAAATGTCAACTCTTAATACGTCATGTGTTTGTTAAAGGGGTTTAACTCTCTAAAATTAGAGAGTTAAAATAAACCCGAGTTTTTTTTTGATAATGTGAATCTTAAATAATTGTTCAATGATGATCATAATAATTCAATGATTCTCGGTTTTGTTGCAATTATAATTAATAAAATAAATCATTTTATAACTGGAACTATTTTTTGTTTAAAACCATAATAATTATAAGACTCGTTTTGCTTATTAATAATGAAATATATGGCCATCATATATCTATATATTCCTTGATGACCACTAGGGTATCCAATCCCGGAGCCTTTTTCCAATCTCAAGATCCCGGGATAGGGATTAGTTCACCGAGAAATTTGAAATCCTCAATTCCCTACACTTTTTCCTCAGATTATCTGCAAACCTTGTTTTTTTTTTTAGCTCACCGAGAAGTCTCCGATTTGGTATACTTTTTCCCAGGATTGTCGCAAAACATCGTTTCCACAATTTGTCAATTTCGTCTCACTTTTCGGGATTTACTCAAAATTTCTCAATCCCGGGATTGCGACCATGTCAATCCCGGGATTTTGGGATCAGAAAATTGAACGGGATCCCGAATTTCGGGATTGGATGCCCTAATGACCACCACTAAATTGACTCTGTAACACATTTGTTTTTGCATTTTTTAATTAAAATTAATGTTACGTATTATATTAGCTGGGTTCAAAGAATTTTTCGTTTAACTCATTTCTTTGTCCACTTGAAGCACTGTTTATATGTTGATATTCACGGGGAATTAATTAGAGGGTGCCGTGTTGTATTCGTTTATGCGGGGAAGCCCGAACGGGAATATTAGACTTCATGTTACATCCATGACAGAGGGTGAAAACTTCACCGTGAGCAGGTGGCCTTACACTTCCCCCTAAACCTACCTGAAATTAGTTTACCGGGGTTTTTTCGCTGTGAAAATCGGTCATGTTACATTGTTTGTAAGACCGATCTGCATATAGTAAAATATACAAGCGTGATATGGAAATTGGTAGAATTTTTGATAGAATGCAAGGCATTTTCCAAATAATTGTATTCACTTTATTGAACTCTTTGTTTTAAACGGAACTATAGATATATTCTAAAATATTACAATCATATACGAATGTCGGTGCTTCTTCCATATTCCTACAAATTTTTGGATTTATAATTATATCATAATTTGTTTTAGATTTTGCTACAAATTACAAGTAAAAACCATCGCAGCCCACCTCCGTACCAATTCTTAAAATACAAGTAAAACAAAGACCAATAGTTAGTTTAATAGAATATGATTTTACCTCGCTTAGGAGGTATGAGTCACTAGTTCCTAGGGCCGTTCGATTGATCAACTCATTGTCTAGAGAAGTGGACATTTTTAGTGATAGTATTTGTAAACTGTTAAATTTTACTATTTTATTTTTTGATTTTGTATGTTGATTTTGATATATTATGTAGTTTTATTTTATATTCTGTCTCTTTATATTTGTCAAGTACATGGCAAATTGGCATCAGCTGTTATGTCATGTACTATAGTTTTAATTTTTAACAATAAATAAATGATTTTAGTAATCACGAAAAGCGTTTTTGTGTTACTGTTTATTATCTTAAACTTTTCAATTAATCATACCAAAATAAAAATAAAAACAATATTCACGTTACCAATGTGGTAAGTATGAACTTTTTATAAAGGCATTTTAACAATATGTATTTTAGAAGAACTGTTTGATATCTTGTGACTAAGCTAATTCTTATAAAGAGTATTTTACATAATGGAGCTTACGCAGAACTAAGCGTTAAGCAATTGCTTTTGTAACACTACGATTTTAGTAACTATTTTATCAGGTGGAAGTTTGATAAATTTTCTATATTCGCTAAGAAAATGTTTTAGATTAACAAAACCGTGATTTTTTAAAAATTAAACATGAAGAATATATACGACGTATTTTAAATAGATATTTTTTTAGAAGACGTAAATTATATTAATTAAAATATTTTTTTAAAAACCTTTAATATTATGCAATGTTTTTATTATGAGTCTACTCAATAACAAATATAGAATAATTGAATTTACGTATACCTCAAAACAATTTTCATATAATATCATAATGGCATAATGATATTTATAATTTTAATTGAGTTACGAATTTCGTTGTTATCTTTTTATTTTTTATAATTTTCGGTTAAACATAATACTGTTGTAATAAGGCCACATTTAGAACAACCTCTCATTAAAATTTGAAAGAGAATATTTTCCAGTCCGGTAATTGGTTTTTATTGGCATGTTGAAAGAAAGCTTTATTTGTTTATTAATTTGAAAAACACTCCGTTAAAAGAATTATGAAATACTTATTGTCACGGACAATTTTTTTGCGTAGATATTCGTCACAAGTATAACTTTAAGAATTAAAATATATTATATTTAAGTATACGTATCATTTAATTGGAAAGCAATGGCTTGGTACAAATATTTATGTTTTCAATCAAATACAAATTATTATTTTGTTAAATGGCGAAAATAACCTTTTGATTATTTGTAAATTTAATAGAAAATCGTAACTCTCATTCAAAATTTCACAAATGTAATATTTTTTAAGGACTCTACGATCTTTTTCGATGAAAAAGTGACATACTGAAGGTATGTTGGAAAGGCACGGCCTGCCAATCCTCAGGGGTCGGACTCGGGAGAATTAAATAATGTCACCCTCACATAGCGTTCGCAACAGTGGTGTCAGTTTGTACTGAACCAATTGAAATTAAATAAAACCATTCTGAAACACCTAAAATTTAATAACTTAATTATACATATTTAATTTGTATATTTCTTAAATAAACTAAAGAAACGTCTTACGTTCGTGTGTTATTTGTTTGAACAAATGTAAGAATATCCATCGTAAGCAGTATGAAAATACAGAATTACATATATATAATAGAAATACATTGTCACGTTAAAGATTTCAAAAAACATTTCTTAAAGACATGTAACTGAATCGTTTGTTTAGCATTGTTTCCATACTGCAAAAAATAGTTTTTGATTATTCTTTAAAAAATGAGCATTTTTTTAACTCAATCAAAAATGTTACTAACAAAAAAGATATCTTAGATAATTTAGCTTATCGATAATAAACTGTTAAATATCACATTCAAAATATACTAAAAAAAAAAATTATATCGTCAAAATTTTTAACGATTGACAATTTTATAATATAGTTATACATGCAGTCTCATTAAGATCTTTCTACGCGTACTTTATAACAGGAGTCTCCAAATTAAATTTCTCAAATGGTCACATTAATTGTTCCAAGAATTTGGGTGGAAATCCCTGTGCACTTACTATCGATTCATAACTTTTATAAAAAAAATCATTTTCTGACGTTGTAGTCAGGTCTGTAGAGTCGTGAAAAACCGTTACTCCGACTCCTACTACGGTATGTAAAAATGATCTGATACCGCTTTAAAAGATGCAAAATTTTACATTAAATTCTAATAGATATGTTTTTTTTGTACTACTATAGTACATAACGTATTTTTTATTTTAAGTAAAAAAAGCAATAGAAAGCCCGTTTTTTTACGACTCCGACTCCACACTCTTAGTTGCAAGGAATTTGTTTTACTGTCACAAGTTCAGTCAGAGGAGGTCTGATAGTAAAAGAATAATAGATTTTAGTAGAAATATTTTGGAAGTACATATTTATTTTTGTGATGTTTACGTATTGTCAAATAAAATCTTCCTACAAAAGTATGTAAAAAACAAAAAATTGAAATACCTACTTAAAATATATAAGAACTCAGTAAGAAGATTGATCAAAATATTTCATTACTTGTCAAGTAAGTAAATCATTTTTATCTATACATTTTTTACTATACGTTCAAAGTGTTCCCACGTGACGTCTCTGATTATGTAGGAGAAATTTGGGAATGGGGCGCTCGTCAATCTGCGTGATGGATAAAGGACATGCCCACATTTATGGAGATTGGGCTGTTTGTTAGTCACGTGGTGCGCGATGTAGGTGTCACTTTGCGTTTAAAAAAATAACACTTGTGATATGGGATTTGTTTGGATGGCGTTTTTTATGCAAAATATCTGAATGAAAATATTTTTTATCCCCGAAAAGCGCCGCAGCGTTAAAAAGAACGTTTGTATTTTATGATTAAATATTGGTTTGAAGTTGATGTTATAATATTATGCATGGTGTGCTGGAAAAGTATGTTTCACATTGACATAGCTATATAAAACAAATATTTATAAAGTTTTATATTTATTTCATCTTTTTTTATTAAAAACAACAAAATAATGAAAAAACCTCAAAGTGACAACTGTAAAAAAAAATGATAACTTTTAACTTACTGAAAATTAAATTCATGTCCAACGTTTTTGGTATATTCAACATAAAAAAATATACATAAATATATTTGGTAACAGGTTAAAGCTCTGGTTACGTGTCAGAACTTTTTTTTCATTTAAAAATCTTTACTATTTTGTATGTAGGTTATTGGATTTTAACAGTCAATACATCAACAAAAATTGTACACTATCTATTTTTTGTTGACAATAACCTTAACTGATTATGATGTTTATAATTTAAAAATTTTAAAATCAAATATGTAACCTAACTGTATTCTTACTAAAAAAACTTCACACATCCAATAATTACAAATATATTTTTTAATAAATCTTTGAATAATAATATCTTTTTTAAGACTTACAGCATATGTATTATAATCCATTTTAAGCAATTATATATATATATACATGTATATTTTAATTCAATTACAATTTTCACATTAAAGTTTATAGTTTTTCTGTTAAGTAACTCATTCGCAATTCGCATGCATCTAAAAGTGTCACTCTATATTCCAAGATGAGAAAAAAAAACAGCCACTTTCTCCCTACATCGAAAAAAGTTTCGAAAATGTCCTTATCAGTCGGAAAAGTTACGTGAGCGAGAAAAAAGGGAATTTTAAATGATCTTACAAATTATCCTCTTACCAGTTCTTTTACTTCGAATTAATCTTTTTAATCCCATGAGAGCTCCGTTGTGAGAACGTTACGTCGTAAGAACGTTAACAGTGCCGTGTTTACTATATGGGTTGAACTCAAAGCAACTTGGAAAAAAACCGTACTTTTATGCGTTGACTTTTTTCACACTTATATTTAACCTACTGAAACTATGTGTAGCTTGCGTAGTGGGTTATTGTTCTTTAATTTTAATATAAGTTTTAAAACATTAGGCTTCCTATATTTTTTCCGCTAGTAATTCTAATCTTCATCACCATCTGAAGGCGTTAAATGGCGAAAATATTTTTTTATAAAACCACATCCAAACGCAGATGTTCAGTGATCAATAAACAAATTATTAGCATGTTAATAGTATTTCAAAGAGTTAACTGTATCTTATATAAAATTTACTAAACTAAAGGTGAGTGCATAGGCCTTCTATAACAAGGTTGTATTGAAAATCTTCTCATTCGATATTTCTTTACGAATCTTATTATGGTACTAAACATTTCTCTCTTTCATAAAAAAATACGTTATTTGTCAATTTATATTAATGAAGGTGTCATGGATTTAAAATTATTTATAGTTAATATTTTAAAAAAAAATCGAGTATTTTGGTAGGTATATTTAGAACAACTAGACACTATCAATAAACTAGCGATACTCAAAAAGCACCAAACTGCCACTACAGGGAGTTAAATAAATCTATGCATGATTTTATCATTTTTAATTATTTTTTTCGTTGAATGTATAATAAAAAAACTCAAAAGTGCGATTTTATAGAGAAACAATAGCTCTAAAAAATTTATCGATTAATAGCAAGATGTTTTTGGTTTTTAAAAAAGTGACTTTAATATAATCTTAATGCAAATTTAAAATCGTTTCAATGCACAATCCATAGTGAAATAAAAATTAAAAATAATAGTAATCAAAAAAAAAGCCAGAGAACTGAAAATATTATTAAGAAAAATATATCTGAGGATTTGAAAAACTCAATATAAATAAAAGATATTTGTTTATAAAAATATTTCAAGCTATACAGTTTACTATGTATTGTACGTATTGGCTTTATAAAATGTATTGGGCAAATTATCTTCTTGAAGCGATACTGAATAAAAGAGCAATACACCATTATAAGAATAATAAGAAGTTAGACGGTTTTCCCTGCGAAGAGCTAGTCCACCACTTTCGAGTTCTGTCACAGCAAAAAGCGGTCTAAATTACCGAGACCTTATCTTATCAGTTAGACGTCAGTAAGAGGTTTAATGGTGCTTTTCACTAACATTCGTTAACCTGAGGCACAGGCAAACTCGTGGGCCAATTTTTCGAGAGTGCTACAATTGCTACCTTCCCTCTGAAAACAAAATTCACATAGAATTAAAATGCGTTTGTGAAATAAATTCGAAAAAAATTGTATGTGTACTAAATCTCTTCACAAATTATAACGGTGATAAAACAAACATTTTATCTTTTAAAATGGTTTTTTTTTATGTGTTCAAAGATTTTCATTCTTTTTCAAATAAACCACTATTCATAAACAATATCTGCACTTTTAATACTATCATTACTACAAAATATTATTTGAACAATACTTAAATACCGTCGATGACATAAAATATTGTTTTGCGATTTATATTTTATTATTTTATCGTAATTATAATTACTAACCACACTCCCATAGTTTCGCAAAGCAATGTGTAAATCCTTTTTTTTACCCGATTTTTGTTTTATATTCAATATTGAATTAAAATTAGTAACTAAATAATATCATTCACTGCAGTCAAGTCGGGTCAAAGGGGTTATATTATATTCGTCTGTAAAATTCTTCTGTATCTGTAAAATTTTCCACTGACATTACAATTTAAAATTCTCGCATTAAGTGAAATTGACCCTGATCGTTTAGTGAAGATATAGAATTAATAAAATATAAATTAAAATAAATTGGGATAATGATTTTTGATTTTTAGCTACATTTTAAAAAATAAGAATGTAATTCTTAAAGAAAAAATTTCCATCTATTGTTTGAATTTTTGTATTATCATGTACAGTATTGATAAATTACTAAAGAGAGAAAAATTTAAAAACTTTAAAAGAATTCTTGGATCAGAAAAGCTTGTTATTTTTTTTAGATTTTTTCCTAATGATCCCAAATACATTTCATTTTTTCGTTCGCCAAAAATCCCAACGGCCAAATATCGACATTCAATTATTAAAAAAAAAACGCTTTCATCATAAAAACAAGCTGCTGTAAACAACAAAGAGGAGTCGTTAATGGAGCGTAATAAAAATAATGTCTTTAATAAATATTCGAACATCAACTGTCATTAGGATCTTGTTTAGTAATATTAAAAGGTAAATTTTCACTCCGCAAGACATTTGTTCAGTGGTCATTAGCATAGTGTACTTACATGTACGCATAAAATATTTTGGGGCATCAGTGCAAAATGTTTTCAGAGTATAATAAAAACAACCATAATAATGTTACATTGTGAGGGTAAAATGGTAAAAAAACAGTGACGTGGAAATGTTGTATCTTTATTAAAATCAAAATTATTAATAAGTTATTGATAACGTACATCTTTCAAAAGTTTGGAATAACTTTATTCAATTTAAATGTATTATAAAATAGAATTTTGAACTGATTTCATTTTAATTGTTTAAGATCTAGATCAGTTTCGCACATCACAAACATTTTAAACTAATTATTATATATGTACATTGATTGATACAGAGTTACCTATTAAAAACCAAGTAAGACTAATAATAAGCGTCTGGCATAACATTTGTAATAAAAATTGAAAAATTCTTTTCATATTTTTTTTACTAATTAATTATTTTATATTTCCTTAGTAGTATAATTCGGTTTTAAATAAGTATTCTTGTATCATTGTATTTTTTTCCAGCTGCAAATGCTCGTCATGAGCGATGCTAGTCCTAATTTGAATACCTATTGTCAATTAATAGAAGTGTGTATTTTTTTATATGTAATGCTTTTTACCTAAAACATAGAAATAATAAAATTTAGATTTGATAAATAAAATATGAAAATTATATTTATTTGTGTGTTTTTTCACATTCAAAAAACTTTTTATACATCTTTATCCTTTTTTTTCTTTGGCATGACAATAATTGCCAATCCAATTATTGATTATTTTTAAAGTCTTTACTGTTAGTTAATTTTTGCTGTTAAGTTATTTGTTCTACATTAGGTGTTAAAGATATGAACCGAATACTGCAAACCAATTAAAATAATGACAAGTAGAATCTAAAAAACTCAAAAAATAATATTTTTTACAGTTTCAAGTAACATTTACATATTTCAAATATATTCCCAAAAAATGTCATAGTATATGCATTCATGAAATTTATGATCGTATACCAGGATCCATTAACGCGAACGAACGCGGGCTCTCTTGAGATTTCTGGCCCGGCTGGCTCCCGTCGCACCCATAATATTGAATACGCTACTGGAAAAGAGGCCAAAATGCTGAGAGAAAATGAGAGAGGCAGCGAGACTTCTTTGTAAAATGGTCCAATGGGAGGCGTAGCCGGGAGAGACAAACGTGGTTAGCGACCGACAGAGTCTCAGAGCGAGATAATTTAATTCACTGCAACCTTATCTGTAACGTGGCAGGACCTTTAGTAGCCTTTTGCAGTTTACTCGTTGATGGTGGCATTTTTTACATTCAATTAGAGGTGAATAGTGGGCCGCATTTTCTAAGCATTCCTTAAAACATACCAACGGAATAACATAATACTAAGAAGAAAACTAGTAACACTAAACATAAAAGCTTACAAAAAAACTACTATACAATACTGTTTAAATACAAGCAATCATTGGGTATTTACCGTTAAGTATTATTTAATAATCGTTATAACAAAACCATAAAAAACAATTAATAATTACTAGGTATGAAAAAACATTAATATCTATATTTCAGTAATCTGTTTATATTTTTCATAGTCATAAAAACTTAATAATCTTGTTTTCGAAAATACAAAAACTTTATATACACTTCACGAATAACAATCCAACTATTCAGTTTCTGCAATTTATGATTTAACTATGTTTTAGCTTAAGACAGAAACTAAATAAACTTACACGTCTCTTACTTTAATCACCTTAAAATAGTTAAATAATTTTATACCTAAAATTAACTAAATAAAAATCATATTTAATATTTATAAAGCGTTATGAGCTATTTACGTCTATATTTTTACTTACAGTGTTCGTTATATATCTTTACTGTATTTTATAAAACTTATCTACTTTATTATGCTAAAACAACTACCTTTACGTTTTTTACACGTATGTATGATACAAAGAAAAAATCTTTCATTCAATTTTTATGAATCATTACATTCAGTTAGATTACATTAATCCTAGAAAAATATTTGTTACGAAACTATCAACATTTTTCTGTCTAATCATAAACAAGTCAAAGAATGAAGTTCAAAATACATTAAAAAAATGTTGCATATGATTTTCAATACAAAAATAATTCATTTGGTGTTTTTGAATAATGGTTTTTAGGTATTTTTAAGGGCTGGTTGAAATTGTTTGTCTTTCCTTTGCTTATGAAGATAACGCATAAATAACCGAATGGTCATTGTTTTTCACATGCAACAAAAGTTTAACGGTGTCCATAATAATATTTCATTGAGACAGATGGCCCACGTTAATAAAAGCAACACTTCCTTAATTCTTATCACTCAAAATCTTTCTTAACTGTCACAATACGTAGTCATCAAGACTCGACAAAACCAAACAAGAAATCTACCCCTCGAAAAACAATCTCCGTCATCTTTTATTTAAAATGAGCTTAAATTCGCCAAATGTCCGCAAAGTGTCAACAAAGTCTGTCTCAAGACAATTCGTCTTAATTTGAATGAACCATCTTCTCTCGGAAAGAACTGGAAAGTTTTACTTTTTCCAAGCCCGAACTGTGTAAAGCTAAAAACTCTCGTTGACAGATGCTGATTCTAACAATCAGTCACTGGGAAATTTTCTACCGCAGTTTCATTTCTTTTGATTTCATTCTTTGACGGATTTGAATTTTGACAATGTGAAAATTGAATAAAAATATAATGTCGTCTTCTAAACTTACAAGATTATTATTTTCAATGCATATTCTCGATATATATTTAAAACCTAATACTTCGTTCAATTTTTAAAAATCTTTGGAGAGTATTTTACATATACGTTTGGAATTGTAATGACAAAATAGGGAAATAATTCTTTTGGCTAAATTAAACATTTAAATATTTTTTGATTAAACAGTGATAAAGTAATAAAAAAATACTATGTGAGTTTTAAAAACCATTACTTTGTCTAAACTCATTTTTATTCTTAATAGTATAAAAAATATTTGTTGGATTGTAATTAATATTAAACGAATCTAGTATTTAGTACATATTTTAAGCTATTTATTATTCTATTTTATGAGTCTTGACATAAAATATTGTGCTGCTATATAAACTTCGGCTGAAATATGCTTTATGTCTCTGGGTAACTTATTTCGTTGAGAAGTTTTGGAAGTATTATTACCATCAATTTAAATTATTCTACGACACAAAGTGGCATTACGGAACACCTGATTACCTCAACTAAAGACAAAACCTGATAATAAAGACAATATAGGGTTGGAATGGCCTTTACTAAAAGTACACAGTAGAAGCAATTGTTCTACGCACAATACATCACTAGGATATAATTAATTTTGTCTCTTAAAGTTCTTTGTATCTCTCAAGAGAAAGTACAATAACGTAAAAAGACAGCAAAAATAAAAACGACAAAACATTCTTCAGGAAGAGTCAACAATAAAAATAATTGTGTTAAAAACCAAAAAAATAGTTTCATTTGTATTTGTACCGTTTTGTACTGTCCAACATCAACAAATTTAAAATATTACTCAATCAAATAAATTTCGAAGTCTGTAATTTCACAAATGTTTTTTTAATGTCTACAATCACGTAAATCGAAAACTGGTTGATTTTTACTGTTTTTGTCGACAAATTTAGGCAAAAACAAATATCCACTTTCAATGCGTCAACTGTCAATTTTCGGAGGAAAAGCATTTTATTTAAAAAAAAAAACATAATTTTTGTGTACTGCTTTACGTTTTATTTTATGAAAGTAGGAACAAGTTTCGCTCAACGCGAGTAATATCAACTGATAGCAAATAAGTCCATACGTAGCTATTTATATTAAAATGTATATAAACCATTAGAACATAGATTGTTTTAATGGAATATTTTACATTAAGCATTTCAATTGCATACGAATCAAGAATCAGTATTCAATCGGTTAAAATATTTTTCGAAAATTAGATATTACTTTAGCAACTAGTAATTTGAATTTAACTTTTTTCCTCGTCCGTATATAATATATTGTTTCTTTACTCACCCATATCAAAATTATTGTCTTTATATTTATATTTTATGAACGATTTATTTAATTATTGAACAGAATACCTAGAATTTTCGTATTATTTCTCATTTCATTTTGTCTCAAGCTCATAAAGCATTTATCCGAAAAGAGAACATTCAAGAATCAAATAAAACAGTGCAGGTCAGCAATAATATCGCAAAGATATTAAATGAACATTGAATCGAAATACGATATTTCTTTGGACTTTCTTTTTTCATAAGGCAACCCTGATAAAGACACAGTAAATTACTCTTGACTCGGGCTGTATTGAAGACATACCCGGAGGCTTTGCTTCACAATACTATTGCTTTCCTTCCTTTTGTCATCCCTAAGCCTCGCGAAGGACAAATGGATTGTAAGAATAAGATATAGGGGACATATGAATGAGCTGATAGCTACCATTTTCTCACATTGGGCCTCTTTCACTATGTACACGTACTTCCATTGTAGATCATGACAAACGCTCATTTGGTACACCTGATGTGAAGAAATATGATTTAGTGTTACTAATCAATTATTTAAGAATCCATGTATTTAGTTACCTTTTTTAATTAAATTTCCAAGCAATCGCCGACCCACTCTCTCATATAATATTTTTTTAGACAAAAAAAATGGATTTTCTATAATACTTCGACTTGCAATATTTGAACGTACGTTTTTTGTGTTTTAGCGTATAGATCAAGTATCGGTGATGTTACTGTAGACAAAAATTTCTGAACAGACAGAGTGATATAAAAAGATTGATCGATGACAAACGAAATCAAAAACATTGTCTGGCGGTTTTCTCAAGTGCACTTATTTTTTTTTATATATAGTATTATAAAAAAACATGAAAATATAAATATAAATGCAGTAAATTATTTTAATGTTGTCGCGTTTGAATTTGATTTGGCACAAAATTACTAAATTGTATCTGCTATGGCAACAAAATAGCTACATTTGTACATAATATGTCCGAGATTGATTTTTGTGATGGTTTTGACATACCTGCCCACTCAGATTATCCTAAAAATTAATCATGTCAATACCGATTAATTTAGTCCTCATTTTTATAATTTTTTCCACTCTTACTAAAAAATAAAGTTTACTGACCGAATGACAACTAACTATTTCTTAATATTCTATTAAAACTCTCATTTTCTACTTCAAGAGTAGATATGTATGTAGCTGTAAAAATAGATCGATTATTTAAGCAAACATGACTTTATTTTTAAGGAACATATCTTTGGGCATAAAAATAATATACCATCAAACCTTTTGTCAAAATGTTTGTATCGCATTTTCAACAAAGAATATTCCATGTAACTTATATAATATAATAGTTAGTATAACTTAATCGGGATTACTTAGAAAAACCACTGAAGTTTTGCAATGTTTACATACTACATCTTTCTTTGGTTTTTAGATGTTTCAAGAATAAACTCTTAATCAATTTCCTGAAAACATAACTCTATAGCAATAAATCACTATAAAATTTCAAAAACGACCTTCAAAACTAAGCGCTTTGACTTGTATAAAACTTGAATAGAAGATATATTATAGCTTGTAATTAATTATCGTATAACTTACCACTTAATCGTTCGCAACATTAAACTAACAATTCTACACGCATACAAACATTTCTAAATCATTGATTCATGATCAACAGGTTGAGCTTTTAACCACGCCGCTACCAATACCTAACATATATAAATATATTTAACGTTAAAAATAGTAAATCATTTCAATAAAAGTGTTTTAAATGTAACTTATTATAAATCACTCATAAGTGATAACTGATAAGTGAGTTGATTCAGGAAAGTATGAGAGGGGATGGGTGGATGGGAAGTATATTTGATAAATAACATTTACATTTTTCATTGTGACACATGAAGTGTATTTTGAAAGAATAAATATGAGATATAAATTAAATGTTTTATTTTAAATACTTCAAATTGAAATATAAAAGTCCACAATGATATATTGAGAAAAAAAGCCATGCATGTGAAATGGAAGACTAAAATCGTATTATTTTACTGATTAAAATTACCAAGTTATGTTTCTGCCAAGCAGCAATGGCGTTTGTTAAAGAACATGGGCGTCTGATTAAATTTAGCATAAGCGTTAAATTTTCACTGAACGTTAGTGTGTACGACCGTTTTCTTAGATCATACTGTATGCCTCTCATTAATTGGTCTGGAAAGTTTTCAACATATACGAGTATATCGCTTTATAGGTAAAAAAAATTATGACAAATATTTCAATTACATAAATTTAAAAATAACTTTCATTTTTTTTCAAACTTTTCTTGATTCAATAACATACCTTACAAATGTATTTTAAAAATCGTTAAAAGAGTAGTATCTTCTCATGTGTTAATTTTCTATTTCGGAAATTATTTATCTGAATCATTTAGAAAAAAAACAATGTTAGAATCTTAATAATGTTTTGATAAAGTTTTTATCGTCTTTATAATTCAAACTTATGTTAGATACACTTACAATTTTATGTCTGTAAAAATTGGCGCATATCTCTTGTTTATATTCTCATATCTGTGCCCATCGACAACCTATGGGTCATTAAATGATATTGCTCGCAGATATCCACAGGTTATCAAACTTATCAAATTATATCAAGTAAAAAAAAAAACTTTAAAAGATGCAAGAAAATAATTACATATTCGCGCGATCACTTCGGAGTTTTATATATATTTTTTATATCGTAATTTTGCAACTTTTTTTTAGTGAATATGTATCTCTTTTTGTAAAGATTTTTAATAAATTAAAATCTCAAATTTCTTTTCAAGTCATATAAACACACTTTTTGAATTTTGAAACACATTGATTTAAGCCGTAAATGATTTCAATATTTCAAAAATATTTTTGTTGTATAATTGTAATAATATTTAAAATACTATCGTCATCGTTTATGTTTGTATTAAGGTTATGGAGTAGAAAATAAACTCTTATACCACGTGGATCGTTCATTGCTAAGTTTTATAAAATAACTATAGTTTTTTTTATATTCCACATCGAACAAGATATTACATCGAACAAGATAATATAATATAATAAAGTCGTCGAGTAATGTTTCTTGTTCTTCTTCGCATGGCAATCTACTATTTTATGAAGGCCTCGTCGTGATTGTTCAATTCATTGCTATATAAAGTAACTTTATATATTATTCGAAGTAACAAAGCTATAAAAATGAATGAATACATTTTCTTAATCTGGTAAAAAAAACTTTTTTGTCTACTCTGACATTTTTATGTATTAGTACAGTGAATTTTTAACATATACTATTGGACTTGCTATTTATAAAACTTGAAGAAAATAGAAAATGGTTTTATTTCGGGTAATATTATCAAATCAATCATCAAATCCATAAATTTTTGAAACATAAATCTTTCTTTAATTAATCTACCATTTTTTTTCAAATATACATATTTAAAAAAACATAATTTATATTCCCTAAAATGTTTGATTTCTGTTCACTATGGAATTTTCATAATAAGAATTTCTCATCAATTAGTTAAGAAGAGGAAGTGCGTAGTTGCTAATAACCATACTTAGTAAATTCATCGATGTTTTGTTTTATTTTGACGGTAAATTAAAATATTTCAGAATTAGTACTTATATATAGCATAAATATATAAAATTAATCTTAAATTTTTCAAATATTTACTCATGACCATAGAATGATATTAACGCTTTAAAATTTTCTTAAGATTTTTGATGTTTTTTACAACTTCTAGAATGCTTTCTAAAAGCTAAAACCAATAGTTAAAACAAGCTATACTGTTACATTGAAATGGAAAATGACAAAAAGGTTATACTTAATACTTTCGTCAAATATATAAACAATATAGTTAAATATATTCGGTAAAGAAGCTTATCTAATGACTCCTTCGTTATAAAACAAAAATAAAGGTAAGTAGTGAAAACTTTTAGTTAAGAATTTTCACAAACCGTCCACCATTATCGTTAATTCTCATCCAGAAGCATACTTGGGAAAACCGTCCTCTTACGTGTCGCTCTTAAAAGTGGATTACCCTGAATATTGCCCAAAAAAATATTATGAAGAGGGGAAAAATCAAAGAGAGTCGGTTAAATCGTCCAAACGAGTTATTGGAAGCTTGCCAACACCAGCAAAAATCAACCACCGTGCAAAAAGAAAAACAGACTAATGCAATAATTTTCACTTTGCGGAACGGGACGATGATGACAATTGAAAATGGACGCTAATTATAACTGGCTGAAAAACGTATAAAACTATTCTATGCATTCATGCATACCAACATAAACATAATCATTTTTTTATTTATACACCGATAACAATTGTCTATTGAATATTGAATTAACGATAAATTAGGCCCTCGAACCCCTGTACAAATAGCAGTTTTTTTCGAAGTCTTATGATGTTAAAAATTCTCTCCTACCCTTCCAATCTTTAAATAACGGGGAGTAGAGAGAGTGGTTCTGCTGACCACTAGCCCTGCGTTAGACTCTTTCCTTTATATTTTTACTCTCTTTGAAAAAGATTTTTTGAACAAATGAGTAACAAGCAGTTCTCGCAGTAAAATTTATGTTGAGATAATTCTATTAGAAGGCCATATGATCCCCATTGAGAGCGGACATGGATTAAAAAAAAGCATATTATGTGGTGCTCACAGGTGTGAATCCCAGAACGAACGTATGAGTTGGTTTTTCAATCTATCCAAAATTCTCTCCAAAATTTCAGATCTTATAAACGGAACATATGAATTATCTAACCACTACTCTTAGTTCTAATCTTTTTTCCAAACTCTTTCCATAGATCAGTTCCATTAGTATGTCCATATACTCAACATTGAGTGTAGACATAATAAAAAAAATCATTCCGTTGTAGTTTTTTAATATGTGAAAATTTTACGATATTTCGATAATCGTAGTAAATATTATCACGGAATCGATTTCAATGCATTAAATAAAAGCTTTGCAGACTTCGACGATTAAGATTTTATGTCCTCGAATTGAAATTACAATCTAGACTCGTATTGCTGGTAATTGTAAAAACTAAGTATTTTCGAACGCAGTTAACGCTGAAATCTTTTAAAAAAGTGCTTTCAACTTCGGTAATAATCATTATTTGTACATTGAATACACAAAACAATTAATGAAAATGTATTCGTGAAATAGTTCGCTGAAATTATGTCGTTAAACAGTTAACACTCGTATTAGACTCACTAATTATGCTTTATAACATACATAATCACATTAGTATAGAAACTTAAATTTATTATCATACTACTCGTTGACTTTGACAACTTTCGCTAATACTAGTAAGCAATATTTTTTAATTCAATTCTCAATAAAACCGGTATTACCATGATAATTTATGTATCACTTTTAAGGTGTTCACTGTCAATACTTGGTGGAATGGCATTATAATAAAAATAATAAAAGATTTTTAGTACTTTTTCCATTTAAAATTTATTTGATCAGGACCGGTTTCGCTCCTCACGAGCATTATCAACTGATAAGGAAAATAAATTAAACAGTGCTATTTATACAAGTTAAATTGAAATAAAAAGGTGTAAGCAATTACTAACAATGAAAAGGATTTACAAATTACATTATAATTGCACAAAATTAAATTGTATGTTATAGGTGTTAAGCATTTTAATTTTGTGCAATTATAATGTAATTTGTAAATCCTTTTCATTGTTAGTAATTGCTTACACCTTTTTATTTCAATTTAACTTGTATAAATAGCACTGTTTAATTTATTTTCCTTATCAGTTGATAATGCTCGTGAGGAGCGAAACCGGTCCTGATCAAATAAATAAAGCCAATACATACTACATTGTGTGTCAATATAATAAAATGTATTCCTTATAAAAATGTTTTTATTATTTTATATATTATCATTATTCAAGAAAAATGACACCTGACAATATTTCAATCTTAGAAAAAAATCGGTGAAAGTGTTGACGGACACGTTACGATGAGATATTTTAAACATTTTTTAAACTTACTTATATTTATAGTATGCAATCATAGTTATGTCTTAGTTACATACTGCTACGACTAAAAATTGTTAGTTTTGAGCTATAACCATAAAACGATATTTCGAGCTGAATCTATCTACTATATGAAAAGTGAGAGTAAATTGTTTATATTTCCATATGCAAACATCTGCCTGCCGAGAGAAAGCTGTAAGTTTTTCTAGTTGTGTTTTTGTGGAGCTATAGAATAGAGGTATTCTAATATAATTCATAATATTATATAACTCAAAACCTAATTGTTTGACTTAATGTTCTATTAAAGTAAGCCATCAATAATATCAAACCCTTTTGGTCTTTTATCCAGACCTTTCAACACTATTATAATGGGAAATATTCTACAAAACTTAACACATATAGGTGTTTATTGTTTTTTTTTTTAATTTTAAAATTTCTTCAAATACCAATTTAAGTTAAAGAATTTTTCTGAAAATTTTCTCAGATTTTTCTGAATAACATTCCTTTATCTTTACCAATTTATTGAACCGTGACCTGCAAATAAAACGTAATGCCTTACAAAATTATAAATTTTCACACAGAAGTGTCTCTTCGAAAAAATAAAAAATATTGAAACTCATTATTATTCATCCTATCTTTCTTAAGTAAGCAAAGCTTAATATATATGAATGAAAATAAAAAAAAAAAAATGAAAAAAGGCAGTAAGAAACGTGCCTATTAGTAATAATCCCGGCCTTATGAAACAATTTATATTATGTTTGTACAATTTACTTTTATGTACAAATTTCAACATATTTTTGTCCAAAACGAGGACAGTTGGGTATATCGCCAATCACATTGGAAACCAATTCACCCATATCTGAAAAAATGAGGGCCATCGCATCAAGAAATTCGTGACTTGAATTTGTTTGCGGATTCTCAGTTTGAAACAAATATTGAATTATCATAATATTAAATTTTGAATATATTGTCTTTGTTTAGGAATCTATTAGATATTGTGTATTGAAAACTTTAACGGTTTTTAACATTTTTTTCAACGTATAGGATGATATTAAATAAAATAAATTGAATATTTTTCTGTCAACAAAAAATAATTACAGATCATTTCTTATCATAATATCTTCTCATTTCTTATATAGACGTTAAATAAATCCGTAAATAAAATAACAGTTTAAATCTAATTTCATAAATTAGAATAAATGAAACCTAAAGCATTTCAGTACCTATGATGATGTAGTGTGCAATTTCTTTTATGTGTGTATTTATAAGTAAACAAAATCTTTCTATCATATTTCTGACAATGACATGTAGAAATAAAATAATTTCAAAAAGTTCATCTTACCACAAATAATTATTTTGTTCCTAGACTTAGACCTAGTTAATTTTATATTTTCAATGAATTCGGCGGTAATTTTGTCTATGTAAGTATAAGTCTTTTACCCCAATTGTTGTGCTAAAAACTGTGACACATGTTTTGACTATTTGTAAATTATCACCAGACTCTCTGTTATTTAACAATTTAATTATATATTAGTACATTTTAATTTAATGAACACTATTTTAGAAATAAAAAATATTTGTAATTGTAACTGCATTTTCAGTTCAAATCTATTTGAAACATAAGGTGAATAAAAACATTCATGCTTTATTACAACGAAAATAAATAAAACAACACTGATTAATCGAAAATCTTGACACATCTTGTTCAAATCTAATTTAAGTGTAAACTTTCGACAAAAGATTTCAATCTTCTTTCCTGAGTTCGCATACAGGAAGCGCTACTATTAATATCAGTAATGTGATATAATTTGTACGGCTAAGCTGGCATAATTCGATTAATAACTGACATAGTTTTAAGCTTTTGCAATGACCTAACATTTAGAACTTTCTGCCATTCATTATTATCGGTTGAATGTCAGACAAACTATAAATAATAGTTAATCTAGTGTGCGTCTATTAGAGCTAAATCAAACTCAATTATAACTTTTACATTTTTTACTTTTTAGCCAAATAAAATATTATCATTGACGATTTTACCAATCATAGCCGTTAAAAATAACATAAATTAAATTTTTACATTAGAGATCTAAGTTAAGAAAAAATAAATTGTTTTAACAATAGCAATAATAAACTTTATCGTATTGTTTCTTTTATTTGCTATAACTTTAATTATTTATACCTTATTTATACAGTTATTTCTGTTTTCAATGTTGACTGCAGTTGTACTATATTATATCGTGTGTGAGCCGTCGTATGAATTGGTATGAAGAAATATCAACCACGTTTAATTGATTTTATACATTTTTTTATATACACGCATATGTATGTATTATAAAGAAATTTATAAATGTATTTTGACATTTTGGTAACTAAACAAAACAACGGTTCACAAAATAATTTATAATTGTATATTTACTAATTATATTTAATTAAAAAATATATCATAAGATATATTGCACTATTTTAACGTCGTAATATTTCTGTAGTAATACACCAATTTTTAACTCAAATCAATATATTTAGATTTTCATATATAATAATACTTTCAAAAATGATTTATTCTAAAATGGTTTAATTCCATATGAAATTGAATTTTGATCAAATACACTCGTATTATATAGTATTATAATTTAAGTATAGTATTTTTCATGCTGACAATTTGTTTTGATTTGATCTTGTTGCCAAATAAATTTATGTATTTTTAGGTTTACAGTCTATAAACAGACGACAGTCAATAAAACACTTTGTTGTACTTTTTAAGCCTATCGTATTTGTTTTTAATTACCTCATATTTTGAAGAAAAATACAAAAAATATAAAATTGAGCAAAAAGGATTTTTTGTTAGAATTATTGTTTATCTCTCCATGGCGCATAGAGCTCGTTTGCCGTAAGTAGATTGCTGACTCTGTGGCCTATCAATTTAATGTTCAATAATTTTACAGTTAGATTTCCACTCAATATATGTATACTAAAATAGATTTTCATTAGTTAACCGAAAGACTTCAATAACAATTGTTTTTCACATTAGTGAAAATCTCGATTTAATAATATTTTATTGAAGCGTTATGCTTACTATATACTTAACAACATAACCAATTTTAATATTAAGTACTGCGATTCGACTCTAGAATTTATCGGTCTGTCTTCGATATCAATAAAAATGAAGAATTTTTTCATATAAAATTCAGAAACACGTATTATTAAACATTTTTACTCCTACAACCAAATACTTCTTTCTTTATGGATGCTCTACCCAGACTGACTAAGCGATACATTTATTAAATCTGTGGTGTCACAATGATGCTAGAAGTTTTGCGTGGCAAAAATTTAGTCCATACAAATATTATCTCTCTCTTTCTTGAATTTTTAGAGACCCTGCAATTAATGATTTACCAATTGCATATATTGATTTATACTGAAATATGTAGTCTTAAAAATTCACATGTGATTTAAATTTCAGTATGTGACAAACAACGTTCCAGACTCAAAAAAAAATTGCAACCTTTCCATTACTGAGTACGGTAGCTTTGAGGTAAAGCTAGGGCAACTAGCTTGCGTGTCAGGCCAAGCTCTAAGTGAGGTTTTATAATATAGAATACCAATGACCTAAGGTTTTTTGATTAATGTCAAAAACTATTTGAATACTACTTGGTTGATTGAAAAACAATACAATCAGTAGAGTATTTAATATCTGTACAATGTGTTTACTAAGCAAAATTTTAAAATGACAATTTAATAAATAAATATTGGTTTATTATTCTTGGTCAGATATAGATTTTCTTTTTAAGCTAATTAAATTTATCAATATTACTAGAATTGTAAGTACCTCTATAGACATACAAAATCGCTCCTGTTTGGTAAATCATTTTTCATACTAAAGCTCTTCATTTGGCTTTGTGTTGCTTTGCAAAGATAAAAAGATTTTTCCTGAATAATAAAACAGAATGCCCGATGCTAATCTAGCTAGGTGGTTCATTATTAAAACAGACCATGTCCGCTTTTAGTGAACCGACTTTTTTGGAATTTTACAAAAGAGTGTGTACGCTAAGCAGGGACAAATCTAGTTATAGGCACTGAAAACGTTTTTCTTTAGATCTGCAAAAAAGACTAGCACTAACTCTCTTCTCTCTTCATTGAAAAATAAATGTATAAAAAATCATTTTCATCTTCATTACAGATTTTAAGTTTTATAAAAAAACCATTTCAACGCTTAGAAATGATATAAATAACTATTCTTTACTTCAAAAGTGTACGTCTTGTCTGGTACTATTATAATATTTTCGATTGAATTGATATAAATAATTTAACTTAAAAAAACTCCATAACAATCGGGTCAAAAAATATCAACATATTTTAGTTCTATAAAAAAATCTTCTATAGGTCGTTAATAGACTTTTGGTTTACTTCCTCATAAGCCGATATATAATAAATAAAATAATATTTTTATTTGATATTTTTTCACCTTATCTTGTCATTTATTATATTTTTGAAAAATATGTACACATATTTTTTTTTGTTTTTTTTCTTACAAAACCCACCAACAAACAGTAGATAAATTTAAATTCAATTCTAGTTATGTTTAAGAAAGACGAGTAAAAGAGTACTAGTACGCATACTTTTTTACTTATTCACATATTATTTAACAGGAGGTTACGGAAAATGTGAAAAAAATCTAAAATGTTAAACAGGTTTTTAGACGATACAATATTTTATATGAACTCATTATGGGGATCATAATTTTTTTTCTCTCTCATTGTAAATGAAATTCTTAGCAACGAAATGAATAATGATTGAAGCAATTTGGATTTTTGTACCTAACTATGTTTTGTATTGTACGATATAATGATTTGACAGCTGGTCATAAATTTACCTCTTTTTCATTTGTTAGTAAAAACTGTTTCGTATATAGTTTAATTTTATTTATTTTTAAGAACCCTGCGTATTTTTATTTTATTCAATGTAGTTATTCTAAAAACATCCATTCTAGTAAAACTCGGTATTTTCTTGATATAATAGAGCAGCATTAACACCGGTCGATTGACAAATCAGAAAGGTATTTATCAAAACTGTATCTAGTATATGAAAATGTGTGTCAACTTTGCCACAGCTCTATTCCAAACAATAATAATACAAAGAAAATTACCAGTGACTTTCATATTGTATATCCAAATGGGTATTTAATGTATTTACAGTTGTCAATCAAATGTATTTTTAATGTTCTCATAACTGTTTGCATCGTAATAGAAAAACGATCTCAAAACATTATTTCCATGTAAATCATAAATATATACAAAATATTACATTTCAAAGATGTTTGTATGTATATTGTAAATAACACTTAGTTAAACTTTAAACCAAAAAATGTTTTTTGTATGTACATCCATTCAGTTTAATCATTATAAAGATTTTGAAATAAAATACCGTTGCCTTAGATTGCAAAACTCGTAACTACACAAGCAACAAAGTAACATAGGTAGCGTAATATTTCAAATAAGGCCAAAAGCTTAAGCTATTTTGATGTCAAAATTATATATTATTAGAGCTATCGTTGCCAAATCTATTTCAAAACGTGACTAAATAACTTTAAATCATTTTTGATGAAAACTCACTTTTTAATAGTTTAATGATAATAAATGTATGACCAAAACATAACGTGTTACAAAAATACTTTTACATAATTTAATCTTGTCTCAAGCTTTGTATTTTTGTTCGAATATATAATATGCGATTTGCAATAGCTATTCAATACATTTCTTGCTTATTAAGTATTTTTTTCAAATGAAACTAATGTATTGCGTCATATCTTGGTATATTTTACTCATTGCTTACAGGTAAATAATAATTAAACATTTCCTAATTAACATCGAAAACTTAATTATGTCTGATTGCTTTCTATAGTAAAAACATTGTATGATTCAATTAATAATATGGATGTGTACTAGTTAAATATTATAATAATTATCAACATTTTAAATTAAGTATATATTGAAGGAAAAACATTTATTTAATAGATATTATCACAACATGTGATTTATTTATGATACATTGTCAAAGTTTGTATACATATATAATTTTGTTAGTGTATCTTCAATGTTTGCCCTAATGTACCTGCTAGTATTCTTTTCGCGATTTTAAAGAGTATTGAAATATAATGGATTGAAAGCATGAAACATGTATTACTAAAATATATACGTAGTTGTAAATTTGATTCAGAATTCTTACGTACACATTAAATAACAAATCATTAATGATGAAAAATATATATAGATAAATTTTACACAAATTAGTTTTTATATTCATCAATTTATCATCATTTGCTATAAAATATTAACAAACGAGAAATTATATTTCATTTAACATTCCATATAAAACAGCTATACACATTTCTTAATAATCCATAATAATCCAAGTTGTTTATATATGTAATAGTAGTGTAATTTTTCACGTCATAAACAATATACGTCAAAAATAAAATTATTTTTACTAAAAGCTTTAATGCTTTTAAGCAAACACGCGCTGTGTATTGTATGAAAACAATTCATCAATAACATCAAATATGTAAGTCGGTGAAGATCAAACTAGTGTATAAAAAATAAAATTTACAGCAAAACAAAAAAATTGATAAATTATTTTCACGCTCTACGTTCAACAGTACGGTAATTTTCTATTTACTATAGATTTTACCATTTACTATAATATTGAGAAGTCTGTTTTTGGAAAAAATCTTATATTTCAATTGTATATTGAATATATTCGTTGACTGCTATCTAATTAGTCATATAAAATAATACAACACTATATAAACATAACAGTAAAGAAATTCACAATAATTTACTTTTTCATCTGTGGCGTTTCGTGTAAAATAGGCGTACAGATAAAACCGTGTAAAAAAGTTGGAGTAAATATAGATAAAATATAGATAAATAACATTACATTTGACAATGTAAAAAAGCGTACAAATAGAGATTTAGGTTTATATCACGTTTAGTTTTACGAAGCGTTCTACGATTGAACTATTCACATTTTTTGAATATACGTCCTATTTGCGTGTCTAAATTTATTTTTTCTATACAAAAATTAAATGACATACTACATGTACACTAACATATATTTTTTATTGGTTGAATGCACTTTTTTAACAATAGCAATAATAAACTTAATCGTATTGTTTCTTTTATTTGCTATAATTTTAATTATTTATACCTTATTTATACAGTTATTTCTGTTTTCAATGTTGACTGCAGTTGTACTATATTATATCGTGTGTGAGCCGTCGTATGAATTGGTATGAAGAAATATCAACCACGTTTAATTGATTTTATACATTTTTTTTATATACACGCATATGTATATATTATAATGAAATTTATAAATGTATTTTGACATTTTGGTAACTAAACAAAACAACGGTTCACAAAATAATTTATAATTGTATATTTACTAATTATATTTAATTAAAGAATATATCATAAGATATATTGCACTATTTTAACGTCGTAATATTTCTGTAGTAATACACCAATTTTTAACTCAAATCAATATATTTAGATTTTCATATATAATAATACTTTCAAAAATGATTTATTCTAAAATCGTTTAATTCCATATACGTCCTATTTGCGTGTCTAAATTTATTTTTTCTATACAAAAATTAAATGACATACTACATGTACACTAACATATATTTTTTATTGGTTGAATGCACTTTTAATACTTTATTATATACATGTATATAATATTAGAAAATTCGTTTTTTTTACACCACATGCTTGCTTGCAAAAAATGTACGGAATTTTAAAGACCCACTTAATATGTTAGCACATTTCCGATATCGCTTTTCCGGAAAATGATACAAACTACATTTAACTTTTGGAAAAACTCGGGGAATAAAACTCGAAGTAATATGAAAACGATAAAAATATTCTATTATAGATTTCCTTTTATTGCCACACTCAATTCCACTACGGACAAGCGGAAACGAACTACTTCCATTTTATAACAAAAATAATAATAAAATTGGAACGTTCTTCCGCTTTTAAGGTATTTTCTGTTGTTTGTCTTCTTACTGGCTTATCTTTTTAAAACATCGTAATATTTTGTAAGTATATATTTTATTCAGAACTCTTTCTTCTTGTATATATTAAAAGTATGTCATATCAAATAATTACTATAGGAAATCTCCTGTAGCCTAATTACAGATTCTAAATTACAGCAAAATCGTGTTTTTAGATTTTCTTTTAAATAATATAAAACCTTATTTTTTAATTAGTTGAGGTATTCTATGTTTATTATTACAAAAGATATATCATTATCATTATATAGAATTATTTATTTATATATCAGTATATACAGGACAATCACATTTATCTACAAAACAAAACAAAAAAAAATAAGGATTATTTTTTTTTACATCAAAATAATTGTACGTTATACCAGTATTTTTATTAATATCAAATAAAACTATTAAATTTAACAAATGTGTAATTTCTTAACGTACATTATTTAAATAGATTTTAATTGCACCGGTATGTTATCCATATCTTCTAATTTAATAATCAAAAATACAATACTTCATAGTTTAATTAACTGATAAGTAATGTATATATTTATATAAACATAACATTCCAATTCCCATAATGTTTTACTTTTATCTGGTATTCCTTTATTTAAAAAATCAATAATTATATTTATTATTTTAAATAATGGCGATATGAACATGGAATTTAAAAAAAAATATCAGTTTACATACAAACTGTGTAATGATTTATATCATTTGGTATTAACATTAAATAAGTCTTCATGGGAAATTATATAAATACATTTCTTTAATAAACATTATGATGCATTTACCTTTCTCGTTACAAATTAAATATATTATTAAATTGTACGGAAAATGATTTTTTTTATATCGTTAATAGATTCTGTATTATACGGTTATTTTATTACGGTATTATCACGATATTGCATATTTTAAGCACTAGGGTGATATCAAAATAGATATCGGATTAACCAAATCCTTGTTTAATTGAATACAATATTATTTATCATCTAATAATAATTCAATATCACAATAATTCCTCTTCCATCAATAAGATTCATTTTAATTTAAATTAAAGTGATTACGTACCGGTGCATTTAATAATGTTCTCGTTTCAAAAGTGTTAGCAAAATTCTTTAATACATAATAAAATTCTACCACATATGTTACATAGTTTTTATTTTATAAATAAAAAAAAACATTTCGTTTTTGTAAATTTTCGTTTTGACTCAAAATAATGGTTAATCGTTGTTGTGCCTGAATATTTTCAAAATTATAATTGAGTATTGATGTATTTTTTTTAAAAACATCTAAGGTATTAAAATTTTCGTTATTGAACATACATTTTGTACGAGCAAGTAAAAATTCAGGTAAACATAAATATTTAAAAAAAATTGTTTGAAAACTTACGAGATGACTGATATGAAAATATCCTCTTGGAAGTAGATGCAGACTTTTTATTACATTTTACAATCGAAGCAAACCCGTTTACCCATTCTAGGAAAGCGGAAAACTTGAGGCAGCTTTTCAAAAACTTTTCCGCGTCGCTTATAATAAATGTCATATCACGTTTGTAATGTCAAACAAAAAAAGTTTCCCGCAAAATATGAAGTTTTCTTTTGCGTCAATATAAGATGTAACAAGTTATATGTTTTTATGCCAACATTGAAATTATGTCTTTATTCCGAACTCACTACACGATGTATGGAATTTCGGTTCGGAGCTTACGCGGGAAGCTTTCGCTACGGCAGAATCTACTAGCGACATGCTTGTCTCGCGGCGGCTTGGTGAACACTGAGCTCATACAAAATACTATCTCTCGGTCGTTCTCCCGCGCACCAAGTATATGAACAAGCCACAATCACGATTTTATTTATCTTATATCAGAAAATGTATGCGATTCGTTAGACCATTTGTTTTGTGGCCGTGATTTAGTAGGGCTAAATTGCGTCATATAGAATAATATTATTAATAAAAGTATTTATTAATATTCTTTCATGATGAGAAAAAATATTTTTCTATATTTTGTTGCCTTATTGTGAAAATTATTTTTTGTATTTTGGGAGAATAAGTTACTTCACAAACTTAAAAAAACAATTCAAGAATCACACTTTTTAAAGTTTATTGGGATCTTAGCATTTAAAATAGTTGAAGTTTCTATAATATCTATTGATGCTTAAAAATAAGATGATAATGGTACGTTATTTTTATAAAAATATTAATTTTAGTAAAAAATAACTTTTAATTTTAATAAAATAATTTAATAAAAAAAAGTAAAATTAAACCGCTACACTAAATATAATACACTCATGGTTAGTAAAACAGCATTTTAAAACATTAAAATATTTGTTTAAATTCATTTCTCGAAAATTTTGAAAGTCCTTCGTAATAAAATATATTTTAATCAAAAGTCCACATTTTAAATGAAATACTTTAGCTGATAATTTTTGATGATTTTATCACATAAAGTAACTGCATACTTGAAATAATCTGTATAGTTTTAAGAAGTAACATTTTTTTACAAACTAATAGATTTTAAATAAAACAGCATTCTTTTGCTTGATAAGGCTTAAAACTATTTTGATTATTTTAAAGTTAATGGACTTCGGTGCTTATTATATGTTTACTATTTTTACTGAAAATTAAAGAATACTAAAATTGTTTTATATTTTTATATTTTCTTCAATAACTCATTAGTCTTTGTATCAATACTTAAAAAATATTATACTTTGTCGTTATTTATATTAAAATTACATCCATTATTATAAAAGGGCTTTCGTCGAGTTAATTGGCATAAATAATACGGAAAAGAGCTTTTCTTCGCAGATTCCATATTTAATAATCTGCGAAGAGATGTGAGCCGATTGAACAATTACGAAAAAAGTAACCCATAATACGTTCCCAAATAGGCATCAAAGAAATCGAACCATAATTAAATCAAGTCTTTACAAAGACTTCTTAAATTTTGCCTGCAGCAATTTACCTTTACCTCAAAAACTTATTATTCCTTAGTATGATTTAGTACCCGAAAGATAAACTGTCGTATTAATTAAAACCGAATACAAAATATACATTTTTATAGAAAAATATGAGTTTAGAGTTTAATGTTTTTTTATATAAAATTGTAGTGTTTTTATATTGATACACTTTCATAAAGATTTTATAATGAAATAAACAGCGTTTCCGTTATTTACGCTCCTTTTATCTTTGGATAAGTAATAAAAAATACAAACATATAAATTTATACTGTAAAAAATTGCTACACGTTACAATTGTGGATCTGACCATTTTTCAAATTGTAGATCTAGTTTTTAAGATTGTATTTGTTTGTAAACTAATTATTTTATTATATAAAGTTGATTGTGTCTTCATCCAACATTGAGATTTAACGTAATAAAAACTTACTGTACGATTCGATAAACGTAATTAACATACTTAATATGTTTTAACTGATTGCTTAACACTTGCAGAAGTTATTTTTTTACTATTAAATGTAAAACTAGTTTGATTCTGCTTCATATATTTTTTGCGATAATTTTTAATTTGTATCCAGTCTGTTAAATATTTAATTCATTTTGGCGCTGTACCCACTACAAAGGAAGAAAATAATTCTTATTCCAAGTTCTTAAATTCGCATATTAAACACCTTTGACTATCTCTTTCTTATACAGACGGTTGCCTAAGGTGTTCTTCTTATCAGACTAGCGAAAACTGTTTCATCTTTTCACCTTCAAATAATTCCAGCGCATGCGTTCCATAATAAGAATTTGAACGGCTAAAGGCGAATAAAATTGAGAAATCTTAGAAATACGATTCTTTTGCGAATGGTTTAAAGTTTGTGATAATCTGCTAAATGAAGTGTTTTTGTCTACAGTTTTCCGCATCTCCTTTTATGTAATCTATATCTTTTACCCAATAAAACAAAGTTATTATATCGATTACTAAGTTTATTTTATTATTTTTTCTTTTATTATTATACTATACCATTTCGCTTATTTTATGTAACGTATCAATAAATATTTTTTTATTTTCTTAACAGCAACATTAATTATTCAAGACGTATAATAATAATTATTTTTTATGTTCGAAAAATCTGTCAAGATACTTTATGAGGAACCCGTCTTCTCTATAACTGGAGTAGATATGGTAAAAAATTGTATCTTGTGATTTTTTTTTAACTGAAAAAAATATTAACAACAAATAATTAAAATTAAAATGAGTGTTGAATAAACGAAAACATTATATCTGTAAATATATTACGATATTATAGATCACGGTTTCCCAAACTATGTTCCATGGAACGCTAGTGTTCCACAGAATCAAAATTGGTATTCCGCGAAAGCCGACATAACTTAAAAACCACTTTTTCTCGAAAACTAGCAATTATGATTGATTCTTTGGTTCGGAATCCATTTTTGGTGACCGAAAAACGAGCATGTTTTATTCAGCGCACTTGCGCACTTAATTATAAAAATCGGTCTGATTTTATCAAAGATTCTAATATGAATATCATTTAAATTCTTTCTTGGCGAGTTTGTCAGAAGAATTCTCCAATGTGTCAAAACAAGTTATATTTTTTTTACTTCCGATTTCATACAACCTATGTATGTGAAACAGGACTTCCTTTTTATGCTACAATGAAATCAAAGTGCAGAAACAGACTCGTTGTCACACCATTTAAAAATTATAAGTGTTATATAAACATATTTTTTTTGTATTTATACTATTAAGATTTATCCGGCCTAAAAATAAGCCACGTGTTCCGTAAACAATCCGGATTTGCAAAGTGTTCCGTTGCAGAAAAATTTGGGAAACCTTATTATAGACAATTACTCTACATAATCCTTTATTTCATCAACAATTCTCTTCATGTAAATTCATAGTTTAAAGCTTTTGAATTATTTCAACATGAAATGTTTATTGAGATATATTATATTTAAATTCAGTCGCTTAGTTTGATTTCTTTAATGAATGTAAATGAATTGAAAAGAAGGCTAGTTGTAACATAATTGCACTTTCTTTTCCCCGTTTTTAGCATCGAATCTTGAAAGGAAAACATTGTATTTAATGTTCACAGTCGTCCATGCCAGAGAATACCCAATCAATGAATAGATTGATGTATTTTGTATAAAATGTTGGAGTTAAAGTTCGATTTTTCGCCAGCATTTTACGATGACATTCCACTAGTTTAAGGTGACGAACGATAAATTATTTATGACAGTCAAAATACATAATATTATAAATAACATAAAACATTTTTTTATACATTGACAAATTAGCATTATTTTTATAAAATTTCAATCATTTCATGGAACAGTTAAGTTCTTAAATCACCGATACCAAGGAAAGGTCAAAATTTATCTCGCTACTATAATATATAATGCCAAAGTTCACAACCCAAACTGAAATATTAAAACTTCACTGGACCATTTTATTTTAAAATAGGTAAACGAAGTTCGATAGTTTAAAACTTTGCAACACGTTACCTTACTAACGGTACACGTGTACCGAGATAGAACCCTCCTTATTTTAAGATTATGCTCAGTTACCTCAACCCTTGTTTTCTCATTCATGGTGAACTTTTGTTCTTTGTTGGCCACATATTAACATCGCAAAATAACATCAGTCTACTATAAATCAAAGAATCCTTATGGTTTGATTTATTCTTGTATATTTATCCGACTCACATTGTCTTATGTTGATAGGTATGATTTCCATTCAACTCACTCATTTCGCTTTAATTAACTTTAATTTTCTATAGACATCACTCAGTTAATTTTCTTCCGATCTCTTAATAATCTTATTGTTTCTTTCTAAATCGCGTTCAAGATGGATATGTTGCAACTTTTTTAATATTGGATGCTATCACATTTTAACTGTTAATTTTACTCTCAAATTCATAGATGAACGGTTAAATATAGATTGAGTATATATTTATATTACGTCTGCCTAAGACGTTAAATTTTGTATAAATGACCGAATAAATACTTGTTCTTCAAAACGATTTTAGTAAATTAAAAGAGCATTATATATTCAGTGACTTTAATAAAGAGACGTGTATTTTTTCTAAAATATTTTTCAAAATAAAAACAAAAATCGTTAAATTAAAAAAAAGTATTCTATCACTGTTGAATATAGGGTAAAAAGCAAAAGTAGAGGTAGGAAAAGAAGAGGTTGTCGAGATTCATGCGTTTTTTCCGCCTCCTTCTGTATGTTCTGTCTACACAGATTTTCAAACCATCCCCAAAAGTATTCAATCTTGTCAAGGGAAGGTATTTGCAAAGTAAATTCAAATGTTTTTTATCTTTGATATTAATATGAAGTGCAAAACCTATCAATAAATTTACATATTTAAGTTACACATTCTTTTGACAAAAAATAAATAAATAAAGGGGCCATTTTATTGACTGATAAATATATTAATTTATAATAATTTTGTAATCGATAACGTCATAATGTTCGTTTTATTTTATTCTAATGGATACTTTTAATGTTTCTTTTATTATTAACCATTTATTATTAATAGCTATTCTATCGCACTTCTTTTAAAAAATCAAGATGAGCAATTCAAAATGTTTACATTGTTTCAATCTTTATAATCTTGAATTTGTTTTCAGAATCATAAAATATTTTGTTTCACGTCAAAATAAATAATGTTTTCATCAAAATACAGCGAAGAAATGTCATTTTTTATGAACACTCTTGCTCCTTGTAGACAGAAAATTTTATTTTGTCAAATACAAACATACATGTTTCAAAATGAAAATGTTTTACTAACACATTTCTCAGATTTATTTATCACAAAATAAAATACTGTTTTTTGTACTGATTCCACATTCATTTAATAAATAACAGTAGTGGTATTGCTAATTACAAGCAATATTTTTTTTTGACCTTGATATATTTTTTAAAAAAATCGGAGATAGTAAAAAATTTTATTTCTTAATATAATGCTTCTCCACATAGAATTGGCAATGATTAGTGATATTAATGATTTTTTCAAGAAATATTGTTAAAACTACAGAAAAAAAAATACGAACATTAAATAGTTTTAAATATTATACCACTGTTGATGGCAAATATCATCTTTCACTCTGTTTGGTGTAGCGTATTTTATTTATTAACACAAGTGATTAAAATAAGTTATTGAGAATTTTTTGATGAATACAATTATAAATAGAGGATGATGAGACACAGATAATATCGTTCGAAACAAAGTGAATGTTTTTCGGCCGATTTAATTAAAATCAATATGGCTTTCAATATGTTATATTTAGATGCTTACAAACATCTATATAATTTACAAAAAAAAATATTTTCAAAAAATTAGACGTTGAATTGCCACCATTAAAAAATTATAAACAAAAAAACAAATTCCTTAAAACTTGTTATTTTGTTTGTTTTTAGTTCTGCATACTGACGTCAGCTGTAGTATGGAAGTAGTGTATTTTTCTTTTTAAAATACGTACACAATTATTACTCAAATATTTTCTCAAGACATTGTTTCAATAAATATTATACAAAGTGAAAATGATTTGTTAATTTTAGGCTCTTTGATATCTGAAAAAAAAACTTATTTCATAAAAGTTTCCAATTGTTTTCACATAAAATAAATGTGCAAGAAAAAAAATGTTTGGAACATAAAAAAAATCTTTATATTATAAAATATACTAGTTTTTACTGATAGTTTCGTTGACGTCTATTTCAAACATAATTCAATTATGTTACGCTGATAAAAACAAATAATAAAACGAAATCAAGAAAATAATTCGCATCGCAAGAATGTATTTGGAACGCTGTAATGTTTAAGTCAAACGTGAAGTAAAAGATAAATTGTCTTTTCTTTAACATCTGTTTCTCCCAACAGTCGTTTTTTCTTCAAAGATCGTATCTGCTCTGATAAGACATTATTAACCGCCAACAAAAATTTTGCGATCACACAGCCAAAACAAGAGAATGAAGAAAATCTTCATATCGATTGAAAAACATTTTAGTATAACTTCGATATTCAAAATTGTACTATTGACTTAATTATTTTGCAAAATATTGTTTTTGAAAACTTTGGATACTGAACTTCTTTGTAATTTTTTTATGAATAGTTTTTATAGAAATAAAATAGGCACTAAGTACCAGAAAAGTGAAAAAGTGAGTATGTATAAATGTTTATGTTACACATTTATGCATACTCACTTTTTTATTTTATTTTTATATCAAAGCTTCGTACACTTACATTCTTTTATACTACCACAATATGTCAAAAAGTAGGTATTGAGGCGATACTAGATTTATAGCAAATATATGGACGCCCAAAATAATTAATAGGTCACAAAATATTAAGTACGAATTATAAATTATATTTAAAAATAAGACAAAAAACACGTTTTTGAAAAGAGATTTTTTATCTTAAATACTATGTTTTATTATATAATAAATGAACGATTTTTTCAACGTAATATATTTCATTTTTACAAGTTGCATACCGCATCAATAAAAAATAAGGTTAGTAAATAAAATTATTTTGTTGTAATTTTTAATTATTGACTCAACAAAAATTACTTCTATTGAAAGCTTGAAATTAAATAATAAACGTTAACTAACGTTTTTGGAAACATTTCAAAAATCAACATTTAATTGATTCCTTTTAATGTGTTCACTGTCAATACTTGGTGGAATGGCATTATAATAAAAATAATTTTTATTTTTATTAAATTGATTGTTTATTTGTCATCAACAACCCTGGATTCACTATTCGCCATCTTAATTCTTGCAAGCTTATGAGATAAAATAGAAATCGTATTCTGGTTTTTATATTAGGTTCATCCATGTAGTTGAAAATTCGAAGGTACCAAAAGGTCAAGCCCAAGTTCCTTTTGTTGAAAACAAATGGAAGAAGCATTACTTAGAAAAAATTGATGTGATTATGCACTGACTTTATTATGTTAACATAATTCGTTCATATTAAATCAATAAAAACCGTAAATAAACATACAAATAAATATGCGCCATCAGTATCATTTTTTTTTAGATTTAATTTAAGATTCTTTCATTTTGAAAATAGTATGCGAATCTTTACAATTTTTTTATAAGAATAATTTCCATACATATTTTCGGGATATTAACTATGCATACATTTAAAAATTTATGCGAATTCTTTTTTTACTTATCGATCCAAATAATACACTCGAATGATTTAAATATCTTTCATAATTATTTGAAATCACATTATTTTCAATATAAAATTGAAGTTTATCTAAATGGTTTCTTAAAATGATGACTAGATAATAAATAGCTAGTCCTGTCTAGACTCCATGTTAAATAAACTTCAAACAATTTTACCTGTCACGCGTAATAAAAATAATGATGCTAACATTCGATTAATAGAACAAAGGTATAGTTAAATTTAGATTATTTGCAAAATATGCAATTAAATTAACGACTTACTTTTTTGTTTTTTGAGGTTTTTTAGGCTTTATTCTCTACTCGAAAAATAAAAAAATATAATAATTGCTGAATACATTTAATTGTTTCATAAATAGTTATGATGCATTGAATTGTTTGTACTATAAAGCCGTTTTGTCAATAAAGTGCCTTGAATAAAAAAATATGTAAATAAAATTTGCTGACAAATCATTTTCAATCATTACATAAAGTTAGTACTTTTCTACTAGCATTAATACGCAATGTTAAAAAGCGTCATGATTTCATTTTGAAAGTCGGTCACATTTTTTTCTTTTAATTATACAATTATAAAGATTGATATAATTGATGTATGACTGTAAACATTTTTCATTGACAGTATGATGTTTCATGTAAGTACACAAAATTTTATGACAAGCGCTTAGAAATAATCTTTCAGTTGAATTAATTTATAATTCATTAATCATATTATTTGTCTTACAAAAAAAGTACAAGTCATTTTATTAGTAGATGCTACGTAAAATACTATGAAATGTGAAAAATGTATTAAGGAAAAAAAACACACATCAGAGTTAGTCCCTAGGCGTTCGATTCTTTGACAATGACATTATGGACCGAAAGCTCCGCTGATACTACATAATGGCCCACTACAATATCCCCTCAAGCAATTCTCTTTTACACCTGTGTGTAAAGAGGCAAATGAAAACCTCAATGTGCTCTGAAAAATAACTCATTTTCTTTCTAAATGGCAGTAGTATCGATAAAATAGTTATCAATGTCCATGACATTTTCTTTAGAATGTTTTTCTAAGAGAATTTTCTGATATTCCATTTTTACAAGCAAACATTTAGAATTGCTAGAAAATATTTTGTATGAAATAAAATAGGCGTTTTTATTAACATCATAACATAAATCAAAACTCATTTATTTTACAGTTTTTTAATTTAATTTTTGGCATGACAACGAATTATTGATTGAATCGACATTTAATTGGTAGACCTCCATTGTAATAAGATAATAAATAATAAAGTATTTAGTTCTACAAATATTATTTTTTAATTAGTTGATAGCGTTTTCGGCGTATGCTTTCATCAAAACTATGTTAAAGAGATATACAATATGATACACAGGATGTATTGTGTATCTTTTCAAGCCAGTATATACATATAGCTGAGTAAATGTAGGTTAAGGCATAGTTCTGATGAAGGCATACTCCGAAATAGCTATCAACTAATTTAAAATTTAATATGTGTACAATTAAATATAATACTTTGTTATTATTAACCTTACTACAACTAATAATGTTGTATTATTTGATTTGAGGAAAGTCCTTCCACCACTAGTAACATTTTAATTTTTTAATACACTTCACCGTCACAAAATAATGTCTTCAAATTGTAAACTATGTTAACGTTATTTTATTACTTATTATCATAATACTTGTATTAGGTTGATTCCAATCAACTACAAGGTACTAAACAAATATCATTTGTGGATGAATATTATATTACTTTTATATTTTTTCATTGAAATGGTAGAATAATAAAAAAAAGATTCCTTAGAGTTTATCAGTTAAGGCCAACAAAAAAAATCAGAGAGTTCTTCAAATAAAATTGAATAATATACATATTATATAAGTTATTTCATAAAATCTGTTATTTAGTTGTGTACGCATTCTAGTAATAAAATTCTTTTTTGCTATCCTAGATTTATTTTATGACAAAAACCAGTAAGCTTAGGGTTATCTGTACACAATTGTAAAAAGTTGCGGTAAAAAAATTCTTCCGACTTGACAATGCAAAGGAAAATATACATATGCTCAAGTTTATTCCACTGGGAAATGGTAAAAGATAGGCTAAAAATACGAAAAGGGATGAAGACTTGTTTAATCTTGTTGTTTTGTCATTCTTCCGCAAAAACAAAGCTGAAAGCTATTAGCAGATTTTTATCTTTACTTCCTTACTTTCACATCCATAATGATAATGAAGTAAGAGTTTATAAAACTTTGTCATAAATTTTACTGATCTTATTTACAATCATTTCAAAATATATATTTCAGTCAAATATGCTAACTTTATTACAAAAAAAAAATGTGCAATATATTATATCAAGCAAAAATAAAGCAAGGTTGTTAAATATATTATATATGGTAAATTATCTTTTTTATTACTATTTTTATATTGACTTTATTCATTTTTTGTTTAGTCATACCACATACTAAAATCTTCGTTAATATTTTTATAACATATATATAGAAGTTGGTTGTTGATTATTCCACCATTACCCGTTATGTGTATGCAGCTAGGGTATCAAATCCCGAACCTTTTTTGTGATCCCGGGATTCCGAAATTGGGCACTCAACGTGAAATCGTGTATAATTTGAAAAAAGCTTTGGTGGTTTTAGCTCATCGAGGAATTTGAAAATCTCAAAACCCTATAGTGATTTACCAATTTCCCCAAAATATCTCCGTGACTCGTTTTTTTTAGCTCTTTCAAATCCAACATCCTATAAATTTTCGGGATTTGTTAAAAAATTCTCAATCCAAAATCTCGGGATCGCGACCTTACCAATCCCGGGATTTCGGGATCGCAAAATTGGACGGGATCCCTATACGCAGTCGCAATATAAGGAATTTCACATATTTTCTAAATAGTACATATTATAACTTTTGAAAACAAAATAGATTTTAAAATATTCAACATATTATGAAGACAAGCCAATAGAATTTCTTTTGATTTCCATATATTCTTGTAATCAAGAGTCCATGATAATGTTTTTACTGTCAATTCTTATAGAATGATATTTATTATAGATGTATTATAAGTTCAAGATGTTTTTCCCGTAGCACCTGTCTCAACAACAGTGTAGGAAGATTTTCCAGAAAGATCTAAGAATATAAAAAACGAAAAGGAAGACATTTGTCAGGCATTGAATTAGAAGCACCTGAAAATGAATTGAATATCAATAGATTTTGTTATTTAAGCGAACAAGAATAACTAAAATAAAGTTATGTATTCTTTTCACACTTTTGAAATTTGTGTCATCTTGTTAACATCTTTGACAACTTACTATCTAAACAAAAATGTTCATATTTTTTTAACTTTATGTATGCATTCACAGTGACGTGCAATTACAATGTTTTTTTATTGAGTAAAAATTTTCTTTATATGTTATCTTAAACAAAACTTTTCTTGTACCATTTACCATTTTTTAGTGTTATGTTTTATGCCTTATTAAAAATTAAATCATTTTGTACTTTTTCGATATTATCAACTGATGACAACATATAATGAATGGAACCGGTTCTGATTTTAAATAGTGTATAATTAGTTAAAACAGTGTTTAATTTACTTTAATATAATATCTTTTCAACAAAAATCAATTAAAATACGAAATTTAAATTGCTAGTAATAATGATAAATTTATTTTGAATAACACCCTAAGTACGTTACTGCACACTTGTCTATGGTGTGAATCAATCAACACACCGCTTTTGTATAAAATCACCACATCTGGAGTTATTTTTCTACAAACTAATAACCACATTTGGTAAAGTAAAAATTTGAGAATAAATATTTGTATTAATAGTGTAAATAAGCTTTAACCGTAACCATATTTATTCACCCTTTGTGGTGGCATGCGTTTTTACAATGTATTAATACCAAGAACCTAGTGAATTTTTTTGATACTCCGCTTTACAAGTGAAAAAAAAGATTGGATAAAAACGTTTAATTTAAAACAAAGATTTTTCATTCAAAACAATAACGGCTCGCAGAAAAGTTAAGAAAGCTAAACTTTAACGATATTTTTTAACATTACAGTTTTATCGCATGTAAGTATTTATTTGTATTCTTAAGCACAATGTCATTAATTTTAAACAAAGACTAAGTTAAGTTAGCTTGTTAAAAGTGATAATATGGCGATAACGATGTTTTAGGCTGTTAATAAGATTAAGTTTTGAAACACAGGCATCATAATATTTTAATTTTAAATGCCTCTAAAAATTATTGTCTTTCCATTTTTGATATAATACAAACGTGCTCTTTCAATTACAATATCGCTAATCTTAGTCATTAGTTCCACGTGCTACTTTCCATTATTTTATTTTTTAAATTTTAACGTTGAATATTGGTTTAGAGCTTCGTTTAGCTCACACCCAGTAGATTGCTGACCACTACTTCATATGGTATGCACTAAGGTCTCCATTCCCGGCATCCCAAATCCCGAAACCCGGAAAGGAAAGTCCGTATTTTTTGTTTTTGAAGCCAGCCAGCGAGTAAATTTTTTTCAAACGATCCAGCGAGCTAAAAAAAGTTTTTAAATTTTGTAATAATTGTGAAATCTGTTAATTTCTAGGTTTTCAAAATCGGTCAGCGAGCGAAAATCTTTGAAATCAGTCATCGACCTAAAAAAATTCACCTTTTTATATATTGTTTTTAAATATATCTATTTCTTACATATTCCCCTAAATAATTGTGAATCTCAAATTCCTGTGAATGATCAATCTTGAGATCACAAAAAGTGTCCGGGATTGGATGCTCTTGTATGCACTGACATGAATTTATATCATTTATAATACAATCTTTTTTCATAAGTTAAAATAAGTTGTTAAGGAATGTTAATTATTTGTGATAATGAACGATTACATGGGTGTTTTTTTGATTACTAGAGAGAAATAGAAAACAAAAAGTGATCAGGTAGTTTTACATACGCATCTATTATTATTCATAACCATATGCTGACGTCCCAGCGTTAGCATCAACATCGCATCCAGCGCCAGTGCCATCTGGTGCGGTCGCAGAGAGGTATATTTATTTTGCTTTGATAATTGTTTACACTCAAAATATTATCTTTTTTACTAAAACCCTTGAGGGTGTCTCACCCTTTGTGTTGTTTCAAACGATGGCATTCTTATTTATTTTTAGTAAAATTAATTGCGTTTTCATTACGGCCATGTTGCTCGTTTTATGCCTCTCGTCTAATTCTGGATATTTCGTTTAATTGGAAAGGATCGTTCACAATATTTATTGAACCTAATATTTCTTTCCATAAATAATAACGTTGGAACAACAATTGTATTATTTTATTATTAGTATAAAGTTTTATTCAAATAATTGTCAAATTTTGAATATCGATTTTTTCTTATAAATAAAAATACATTCCTAAAAAAACAGTTTACGAATTGTATTTCATCTTTAAAATAATTAAAAAATGAAGTCAGTGACATTCATCCTACGAAGTTATTTTTGATATGGTTTATCTAAACTATTAGTTCCTGTGGACCCCCAGAGGTCCATGAGACCGCTGAGGGGGTCCGTGACAAATTAAAAATCATTTGAGGGTGCGTGGACAACGTCAGGGGGTCCGCGGGTAAGAATAGGATAGTTCTCGTATAAAAACATCTGTTGAGATACCTCCATTAGGAGGCCATTTGCTCCACATTGGAAGCAGGCATGGAAAAAATACCTTTCAAGTCATTGACTTTATTATTTCACTTGGGGGTCCACGGTCAGATTTTTGCTATAAAAGGGGTCCACAAGCATAATAAGTTTGGGAATTACTGATCTAAACAATATATTTTTACCCATAGCAATATGTAGAGTATGTACTTGCTAAGGATGCCATGTCCGACGTTATATGAAAATTCATTGTTTTCCCTTTGTAGAAGGAAAGTATAATATTATTATATTTTTTACTTTAAATAATTATATTCAAATTAATTTTATATATTGTTTACACTCTATCTATGTAAATACATAATATAATTTTAAGCCAAAGTTGAGACCGTTGGTTTACAGAAGACCGCGCTTGATAAAAATAGTTTCATTGATGAACGTTTAATTGCTCTTAACGGATTCAACCACAGTATTTAATCGTCCTAGAAGAGACATATTTGAGATATGTATGTAGTTTTATTTTGTCTTTTTATTATGATTGTATTGTTAGAAGCTTTTATTTTTTTAAATAAATATTTGACATTACAGCTAATTCCAATGAGTCAAATATTTTAAAGTTGAAAGATCATACGAGAAAAACTCGATGTTAATATTTTTAAATCACTCGAGACCAACTCGAGGTTGTCATCACAAACACCTACGTCTGACACCTAAAATTTAGATTAAAAAATCGATTTGACATTGACCTTACTGGAAATTGAACCCAGACTCACCTGATCGGAAGTGCAAGTACTAACCAACTAGACCACAGCGGGCGATATTATTGTCAGGTCATCTTAATTTTTTTTTAGAATTAATTTTTATGAACTCAAATTAAAATAAAAATTTTACCTTTTCACAAATTTAAGATTTTCACTCAATTTTATATAAGATATTCGGAGGACTTTTATCTTAATTAGGAAGGTGTTTCTTTCTTTTTACTATTGAGAAAAACATAAGCTTATTTGAATATCCTAAAAAAATGGTCTAACAAAAATCATTGAAGATCATATACTGTATAAAATAAATATCTTTATGGAATATTTCAGATTAAAACGACACAGGAGTCAAAATAAACATAAAGGTTGAAAAACCGCTCTTCGATACCACAGCAAAGTGAAGAAAGGCGCCACCGACCTGGGGCGTCCAACATCAGGCGCGGGGCGTCCGGCCGTTCGACGCCGCAACATTAGCTACTGTCGCTAACAAGTTTACAATGCGAGCCGTGAACATCAAAGTTCAGGATGTGTGTAGTACAAGAGAGCTTCCGGCGAAAGCTTTGTATCCTCTTACATGTTTTCGTTCGGATTTACGGTTGCTCGCTTTATGTTTGCTCGGAAGATGGCACTGTAATCGAGCGGATTTTGTTTCCTCTTTAATAACGCATTGTGTTTTAGGAGGACATTAACCCACATAAGCCATTTAGGCACTAGATTCAAAATTGAACCGCATGCTATACTAAATAATGTTCAACCATAACGACATATTTATCTCATAAAAATTGAACATAATCATGCAAGGGAACTGAAAAACATTGATGGCCAGGGACCGAATACGTTTTTTGGCCTCTATTGTCTAGTCATGAGAATTTTACTTTAACGTTATCTATTATTTGATATTAATAGTTTTTAATGACTGTCGCAATAGCCATCATGCAATTTTATGTGACATAAATATGTTTTACCAAAAAAAAAATGAGTAAAGCCTGTCCTGAGATCTCATTAAAAATTTCTGAAATTAAAATGGCAGATTTTGTTTTATTTTTATTAATATGACATCTTTCTACCAAACGTTGATAGCTAGCACAATTTCCTTTCTTTCTAATATTTATTCACTGTTATGATTTTCGTTTTCCGATTATTTGACATTGGCTTTAAGTCTAATGTATCCGTCCACATATTACAAATTAAATATGTTACAAAAGGTCTCAAGTTTTATTATACATTTTGCACCAATGATAAATAACCTAAAATTAAGCGAATATGTTCCAGCTTACCTATTAATTATATCGTGTTCATATATTATGTAAATAAAATAAATTTTGAGTTTAAAGCAAACAATTTTCTACAGAAGGATCAAAGAGAGCTGTATATTTGGGTAAGCTAATATCATAAATTTATAATTTAGAAATTTTGCACAGAAGTTATAAAAGTATTTTCTTGATTCTTAATACGTGCAATTCATTAAATTTGTATAGTAAAATTTGGACATAAGTATTAATGTTTTATCGCTTATTTTCAAATATGTATGTCAGTTTTTTTTCATCTTTATTTAATTATTTAAATTTAAGACTTCATTCTCGGTGGAGTGTCAATAATAAATTTTAACAATTCAAATTTAATTAACTAAATATGCTATCGACAAAATGGTTACATTTGAAGAGCAAAAGATATCCAATATTTATTTTTTTATTGATTTGGCATTTACTTGGTAGAACTCCATTTTAATAGGGTAAAATATCAAGGTATTTCAGTTCTACAGTTTTTTAAAAAGTTAAAGGTTGGTAGCTATTTCGGCTTTCGCCATCGTCAGAACTAGTTAGTTATTTTACCTTATTTTATCTAATAATGATTGAATATATACTGTATTTTTTTTATTATAAATTTATTTCTGATCCCAATATGTCACATAATATGGAGTCTTTTTTTATGAAATTAATTGTTTTTGTAGATACGTTTAAACGTTAATCCGTAAATTGATTTAAAATTTATTTGACGAAACTCTCTAATCACAATATTACAAACAAATAAGACGATTTTGCAGTTATCATAAATAAGTATCACTAATTGATTTCAACTTCAGGTAAACTGTTTCAAAGCGTGTCTTAAAAGTCATAGCAAATAATATTATAAATGAATAGTCATTAGTATAAAATATACAAGAAACTTTCAACGTCGAGCAAACATTTCATTGGTAATTTGTTGTGTGAGTCAATGACTTTAACTCCAGACATTATTCAGTTTTGGTTCACTAAGAATACAAGAATTAATGAAAATTTCATGACAATAAATGGTAAACTACTTTCGTCATTTTCACAATACACGCGAGACCTTCTATCATGCTACACATATTGATAAATATGAACTTACAAGAGAGATCTATTAACTCTCACGAACTATAGAAAAAAATCTTTATTTCCAAGTGCGGTTTACAATTATTGTTTCTTGCCTATTTGATATTAAATTAATTATTATTATTGACATTGAAATTATTTAAGTAACTTAATTTCTACTTTTTTTATTGCTTTTTCATGCTTACTATTGCTAAATTTATTCTTTTGTTTATGATTACATATTAGCAGTTATTATTTGTAATACGTACTTGACGTTTAATTATCTATAAATTCTTATCACATTTCATTGAACAAATTTTTGATATTTAGGATATAATATGGAAATATTTCTTTTAAATTCAAGGAATGTAAAAATTAAACGGTTTTTGTGATTTTTTTAGTTAGCTTTAACGCTTTTTTTATAAAAACAAATGAGTTTTTTATTGGAATATAAATACATATTATAATGTAAATAAATTTAAATATATGTATATGCACATATATAAATAAACACAAAATATCTAGGATATCTAGCGAATTATTTGTGGAAAAATCTTTTCTTAAGTATTTTACTAAACTTGCTCAATTCCATTCATCGATATAGACACAGTATCATTCTACAATAAAATATTTTTTTCCAACTAAACCATAGTTAGTAACCCAACCCTTTATTTAGCAAATCTTGAATTAATATTTTTTTTATTTATAAAATTCAGGCAATTGTAACAACATTGATATTATTCTATCGATATTCCATAATATTTTAATTTAAAAATTTATTGTCATTCGAGTATCGTCATTTTATTTATATTATACACTGGTAGTAATTAACAAGCTACATTTTTATGGATTTAAATATTTTATATCATAAAATTCAAAGTTTTTTGTTTACTGCTGACAGCTTCAAAACGGCCGAACACATTATGAATTCTGAAACGCTTGTTTTAAATGTTTGTATCCAATTTAATTATTTCATAAGCACTGTATTTTCTTTAATATGTACTGAATGAGAAGAGTTATTCAAACGTTCAACAATGGTTTTGAGTCTTACTTCAACGTTCAATGGAATCGTTGCTCCTTGAGTTCTCAGAAAGGTTAATAAATTCCCGTCGTTACACTTTGCATCTCTCAACTTACATGTATAAATGCATTATCAAGTTACAAAACGGAAGCAATTGAAACTTTAATGCAGTACAGCTCTTTTTTAAAATTGATTTTACGAATAATCTTCCGTTATTGCCATAAATATTTTCATACATTTAACACTTTAAATTTACTTTCGTTTTAATAGTAAGAGTATAAAAAATCTTTATAACTACAGCTCATTAAGCTTCTTCCACAAACTCTCTCAATATACATATTTTCGATTGTCGTAAAAAATCTCCAGCTTTCAGGTTTTACAAACTGGTGGTGGTCATGGATTGAATGACGAATCTTTTCTTGTATAGAAATAGTTGGTTTATGAATAGCATCCATCTTTACACTAAAGAAAATTACTTTGACTCACTTTGCATTTATAGCATGTAGTAGATTACATTTGCTTTTTTGTTGAATCAACATTATGAATGGGCGGAGTAATTGAAAAATAGTATCTTCTCTACACTTTTTCGCTACACAGCTATCAGTTATGGTCTACTATGTTTTAATGTTGTTCTTTTCTAACTGAACTCAATTTGATTATTGATTGGCTCCATCAATTTTAACGTACGAATATCCAAGAAAACATTTTCTATTGTCACTGTTAGTCACTGTTCAAATACTATCACAAACATTAATACTACAAATTTTTTATTTCCTTTGTTATTTTATTTACAAATACTTTATTCAATTTAATTAATTAATAAATATGATATTACTAATTTTAATATTATACATAATACTGATATTGGGTTGATGTCAGGATAAATTCTTCTAATTTATTGAATAGAACTACAATGCTTATAATATAATAAAATGTAAGTTTTTTCATAACACAAAATTTTTGCTTGTGATATCTTTATTTAGAAGATTTTTTTAATAGTATATATTTTATTTGTACTGTTAAACTATGATTTGTGTTTTTCTCAGAATTATTGATAGATTGCTAAACAAATTACATTTTCATCCTTAGTAAACTCAGGACTGATTTTATTGTAGTGAGCCAAAGCAATATTTGTATGCTTTCTATGTCTGTGTATTTTATAGTACTTTTTGTTTCTAATCTTTTTGTTTCATTTATTATATATTGTACAACTTCCTTGGCAGTAAAGACATTATTTTTGATTCACAAAATCATTTAATTCAATCCTTTACAAATTATTCTCAAAACGATGTTCCTAAATCCTGATTGAATGTAACATGGACTTCTGTACCAGATCATAAAAATGTACTTTATCTCATAGATTGTCTCAAAATAAATAAAATCTTGCGTTTACTGATTCTTTAAAATGAAATTTAATAATGTATGCAAGTGAATATGCTCAAAAATTATTTCTTAAAATAGATTTCACTACTTATCAATATAGCTGTGCAAAAAACTTTATTTAAAATAAATTCAAATTATTTTTTTATTTTAAAAGTTACCTATTTTTATTATTCGTATTGTAATTTTATTCTCTGACAGTCTTTTTGAGAACTATTTTTACTATTTTATAACATATAAACTATATAGCAGTCTCGCTTAGCTCATTTCAGTATAAATGTAGAAATATTTAATAATTATTGTGAGAAAAAATAGTTATACATTTATTTCTACAATGGTCTCCGAATCTGTGCATCACGCCATCGTCAAAAAAAAACACTAACGAGATTTTTGCTTGCTTATACTAATTTAGTATTTTAAAAGAGATAGACATGTCATGATAATTAAGTATATGATGTTCAATATCATAGTTAATTTGTTGTAAGTAAAAAGTAGATTCTAACGAAAGCCATATTTAATTGACACGAAATAATTAGGTAGCACAAACTGAGTTTTGTAACATTTTGATTAAGAACTCGGTGACCTTTTAATATTCGTCTTATCATTAAGTAAGACATTTCTAAGAACATATAAAGAACCTTAATCTATTTGCTCATTTTTCAATTTCATCTATGTCAATAATTATCTTAATGTGTGAGTTATTTGGTTTTATTTACTTTTAGTACTTTAAGTACTTTTATAATACTCTAAATTACCTTTTTTATATATTGATTATTTTCAATGTCCAAAAGATTTTAAACACTCACTAACGGAACTGGCCTTTTATGAAATATAATAAAATTAAATAAAGGTCATAAAGCTTTAACTTTTTCTCGCGAATTCTGTATGTATTCAATCAAACACCAAACACAAAGAGAGTTATTGTACAAACGTCGCGTCGTTCTCCGTCAGGTTGTAGAATATTATGCATTTAGAGTACGTCGACGGCCGATGATATCAGCCGTAGATTGTTAAAATTTCGCATATGTCTTCACCACAAATATGTTTTTATCTTAATTTGTTAAATATTTTGTCTTGCAATACTTGTTCACAATTATCTATTCTGTTGTACAAAGTATGTATTGTAATTATGAATTGGCCCACTTGTATTTATATCTTAATCTTTTACATTTAAAAAAAACATGTTTTTTCTTATAAAGGCTTAAACTAATTGGTTAATAAATATTAATATATTTAGAAATAGATTTGTTTGTTGATATATAATTTCAATATATATTTCGTCGTCGTTCTGTAAAAAAACATTATATCAAATAAAATACATAGCTTAAAATAAATTTCTTGGATCGAAAAAATAGGTCAGTCTTGTTTTTGCGATGAATATTCACCACAAAAAAAATGTAAAAGTCTATTTAAATATATTTTACTGCGTAATTACTTTTATATGAATGATTATTATTTATTTTTGTTTGTTTTAAAGCAATATCGTTTTGAAAATAATTGGAATTTTTATATAATAGATGAATTGCAATATTTTATTTTCGTATAAAATACATTTATTAGATCGTTTATAAATATTATGTAGTACCGTAGTATCTTTATTCACCATCTCCTTAGATCGTATAGCATTTCTTCAGCCACGGTCACTAAGTAATCCAGCAATATATCATTTTGACAACAAGGCATTTTCAAAATGAGGTATTCTCCTAACTTCATAAAGTGCTCAGTTTGTAAGGCTTTAAAAACAGTTTTATGAAAACTTTGACTTTTTCTCTGAATGTAATAAATCACATAGTAACAAATCTCACAGTTTGAGAATTTAGAGTCAGTATGCGTTTATTTGTGTACGTCACACTGCACTATACTTACAATAATACAGAGCTTAGACTGAATAATGAAATGGAACCCCGCGTTTTGCGGAATCGTGGGTGGAAACAAAGAATAAAGAAAAGGAGCTTGTATCTCCAATACGCAAGTTATTTGCGGTGTCCAACAATTGGTAATAAAGCAGATTTAGTTTTTAGTGATCTCATTAATTTCGTTTAATTAAAAATTGAAAGTATAAGCACATTTACTTATACTCACGACGATGGCTTAAAATCAATGACTTTAAGAGATTTATCAAAAACCATGTTATTTACAATATTTTCAGATTAGTGAATAACTGTGATATTTAATAATTTTTCTTTTAATAACGAATATTTTAAGGATGTGACCAGGGAATAACTAAAGTTAACTAATGACTCACGTTACGATCAATTTTAAGGGAATGCAAACATAATATGTCTCTACGTATATATTTAAAGATAATTCCATAAATATATTATAAAATCAATTTATGTAGTGTTTCGTACAGGGATTTGTTGACGCAGTAAGTGAGTAGGATGGTAGTGGAAAAGATTACTCTGCTACAAGAAGGTTGGCATTTAAGTTTCATCATATACTTTTTTGAGGATGTGTAAACATGTTTATTACCACACTGTTCCGTCGCCTCCCGCCATTTTTTCTGAATAATGTTAATATAACAATGACAGCATACTATAGTTTTGTCTCTGTTATAATTGTATAATTATTACGTGATATTTTATATATATGAAGACAATATAAAAATAGTGTTTTGAATCTCACTTTATATTTCTAAATTATAAGTATATCATTAAAGTAGTTATCGTAAGTATGCATACATAGAACCATGAGAGAACTTATTTAACTCGCTAGTTTTTTTAAGCATGCTTACCCGAAATCTGTACTAAAAGATTTACAACAAGTTTTATCCCGCTACTTGTTAATTCTATTATGTAGAACCCTTTGTAAAATAACCGTTGAACAACTGTAAAGCTTTGTGCCAACTTTCAAACAACATTCCGATACAAATAACATGATATGTGCTTGACTGCAATGAATAGTAGCTAATGATACGACTCTAAAATTATAGAGACGGATTCACAGGCACGCAAGTTATAGAAATTTTGGGTTTTATATTTGTGTTTTCAAATATAGTATGTATCATTTTCATATTAATCGTATACAGCTAATTATCTTCATGATAGTAGTTGTTTACTAGCTGTAAGTATTGTGTGTTATGAATCTTAACTAATATCAATTAAGAATTTTAATCTTCCTGATTCACTTTCGCTATACCTAAGTGAATATCATTAACTATCTTAGAATAATAATATTTCTTTACAAAAAAATATTTAGAATTAAAAAAACTATTTTTTAAAATAATGCGACATCTGAGATTACACGACACTTTAAAATCAGTATGAATTTATATGTTATGACTATTCAAAGTTATTTTTAATAATAGCCATACCTTATAATCACATATAATTTTAAAAACGACAGAGACAACAATTGTTTGTGCGATTACTCTATGGCAAATTAGTTCAGATCATCATCAAAAACTTTTAAACTTAATGATAATACTAGTATTCTCAAAATTTGTTTTCACAAATTTTCCAAGATTTTTATTCTCTGGAGTATTCACGATTTCAATTTTCGACTCCGTTTGTAGGAAAGGCCGTTAGGCTATTTTTGTCGATCGTTATATCACCTAAGCCCAAATAACATACAAATACACCCACATACTGTAATAAAAAACATTTTCGCTACAAATAGCACATTCGTAACACATCAAAGTGTCTTATTTCAGTACAAACAAACACAAATTTCTCATTGAATTTATTGCCACGACTATTTTCATAATGGCTGTAAGATTTTTTGTTTGATAGAAAAACTAGTTTAAAATCAACTTAAATATTATTATATTATCATACTTTTTAGTCTATACCTTAGAGCAGCGGTCACCAAACTACAGCCCGCGGGCCGTATCCAGCCCGCCGAAGATTTTCATCCGGCCCGCGAAAAGTTCTGTATTTTTACATAGAAATTATTCATATGAGAAATATAAATTTTCATGATTTAATTGTAAATTCACGACAACTATTTATTTAAAAATATCAATTGTCATACAACTATCTGGTAGGGGACTCAAAGTGAAGGAAGTTGGATTGAAATTGTAGGCGAGACGACCAGATGTTCGTTTACTCAAAAATTTCTCGAATATTCTCATTTATTGAAATTCTAAGAAGGGCAAACATTTGTTTACATTCTAATTATTATGTAACCACATAAAATGAAATAATATTCTGGTTGGGTTCCAATAAGAATTTGTTTGTCGTCCGGCACCCTTAGTTATTAAAAAGTTCAATCCGGCCCGCTTCTCAAAAAGTTTGGTGACCCCTGCCTTAGAGGCATAAAGCATCATGTATATTTGTACCAATTACTAACAATATAATTGTTTTATACATTATTTTATCAATTTTCTTATCTTATGAACGTATAAATAACATAAAAAGTTAGATAAATGAGTTATATTTCAAAAATATTACAAAAAAAAGGTTTTTTGCTTCCCTGTAAAATTGTATAAATGGAAACGATGTCATATGCCTTCGGGGTACAGAAATGAAGCTTCATTTTTATATGGAATCCTTATTGATTTTTTCTACGATATTTCTTCTTGTGCTTTATATCATAACATTCTACAAAAATAATGCAAATCAACAACACATTGAAGAAGCTGATATTGAAGCAGTTTGCTTAAAACTTATATACTGTTTTACCGAAATGATCCATTCTTGAATACAGTGGAACATTAATAATTTGTTTTTATTAACACTGAGAGTCACTTAGCAATAAGGTTTTATAAAATTTACAAAATGGCTATAAAAATCATTCTTAATTAAGCAAAAAGCACTTTTTAATTCATGTAAACGCCGAGCTTGCAATAATAAATCCACTTCACTCCAGCTTCCTTCATAAATTCTTATAGCAGTGAGCGAGTTTTTCTGGAAAATTCCGAGCAATTTCCACAAGATTTATCTTAGCAAGACAACGTACAGAATTAATCGGAGGGAAAATAAAAAGTACTGTTAAAATTTGAGATAAACATAATGAAAAGCATGGCATGAACATTTTAGTGCGTTCGCACGCGGAATAAGTAATTCGGGAAGTGAATAGTGAGACATGAATAATCAGATCTTTATATACTTTCCAATTAAATCAGTTCAAATGTCAAAAAAAATGTTTTATCACTACAAGCTGCTTATTTTACTTTTGATTATTGTTAGTAAAGACTTACTTAAACATATTTATTCTTTTCCAGATACAATTATTATTAAAACGTTTAACAATTATAATGGTGTAAAAACATAATCAAAGTACACATTCAGAATGCTTATAATCTACCAACCCAACTTTGGTTCTTATGGTTCTACATGGTATTTTATAATACTTAATTATATGCAAAATTTAACATAAAATTTTACTAATTTACCGCATATTTTCCGAAATGAGATTTGAAAACACACCACAAGTCTGAAAATAGCTGTTTGCTGACATTGATAATAAATTTATCTAAACGTATCTTTTATATTTACAAACAAAAAAAATATTTTATAATAAAACATGAAAATTTAAGATCCAGAAAATTATTCTATGGTACAATGTTCTTTTTTAACAACCCCGATCAGGTTTGTTCGTGTGGTCAGTTTATTTGATCACTATTGATAAAAATAAATATTTTCAATAAATAACATTGTTTCGAAGCAGCTGTAAAACTTAATTAAGCGAACTTGGATGAGTCACTAATACAATCATTTATCAAATTTTGAAGCTATTGGCTTATATTTTACTCATAAAATAGTTTGGATGTGATTATAATAAAACGTCGACAAATATTTCAGCGAATTCAGAATTGTTTCAAATTTTCAAGTAGATATTTTTTATTACATTTTTACGACATAGGATGAAATTTTTATTATAAAATAAGACATTTAAGATTTGTCAATGAAAAATGTTAAGCCTGAAACGGTTGCATTTCGGAGCTAAATTCCTTCCAGAGGATGCATCTTGCATACGAATGCAGGAGAAGTATGCATCACGTCTCCTTGTTATGGAGATCGCCACTGATTTGCTCTGGCAATACGGAAGGATTATTTACTTCCGTAGAGAAGCTTCTTTGTCCATAAAACTTTTGTCACGGGCGTAGAAAAAATCTTTCTTGTATTTATTGTGTGGGAGGCATAACTTCATAAAAGCAAAACAACTGATGCATACTTGTATTAATCGTACTAGTATTTTTTAAGTTATTCCTAGCGTTTTTATCATTTTTTATTTGCAGTGATTGGCAATTTCAAACATCTTCAAACGCAAACCTTAGTAAAGTTTCGTTATTCTTTTGAATAAACAAGACTAGCTTTGTTGAAGTTGTTTATAAATATATGACAAATATTTTACGAACCCTACAATTTGACGCTAATGTCTAACCTAAGCTCGTTTCATAAAAAAGCTATGTTATTTTTTGCCAATAAATCTTCGAAAATTAACGTATTGCTACTAGATTAATTAGAAATTATCTTCAGACACATTTTTTTTCAAATAGCACAAATGAAAAAAGCTAACGATATTTAATTTTCTTTTACATTTTAAATCGGTTGCTATAACTGATTTTAAATTTAAAAATAATTAAAAATATATTCCAAGTGCGATACAGGAATCGTTTCACTCCCTATATCAAATTTCACCATTTGTATAAACTCATATAATATTTTTTTTACCATGTCCGCTCCCAATATGGAGCATATGGATTCCTAATGGAATTTATCTCAGGATAAATGTTTTTACGAGAACTGTTTGTTACTCAGTTGCTCAACCCCTCTTTTTCCAAAGAGAGTAGGAATAGAAGGAAAAGGCTAGGACAGGACTAGTGGTTAGCTAATCGCTTTCGATACGCCCCGTTCATAGGATAGGATGGGTGGGAGGAGGGAGTTCAAGACATCACATACATACATGCCTTTGAAAAGAAATTCATAAATCAATTGAAAAATCAATTTATAAAACTGCCCGTACTGGGATTCGAACCCGTGCACTCCGTAGCGGTAGCCAACGATGTTGACTGCTCGACCACACAGGCGACATAATATAATAGGGTGTTTTGCTTAGAGGTTTATTTTTCGAATTAGCAACACTTTTTCCAGCGATAGCTAAGTTTGGTTTGCCATTTCAAGAATTTAATAAACTTGACGATTGTGTGCGTTGCACGTTTGGTGAATGGACTGAAAATAAAATTGCCATCGATCTTCTTTTTCACCACAAAATTTTGTTCGGCAATAAGGCTCATTTTTGGTTGAATAGAAAAATTGCCGCATTGAGAGTAAAGAATATTTACAAGCCATAATTAAAAGTCATTGTTTGTTGTGACATCATTGGTATTTGGTACATACTTACATGTGGCAGTCAACGCAGTCGATCCACAATCATAAATATTTAAACTCTGATGGCATAGTATGACGATGCATGAGTTTTATTTAAAAAAAACCACTATATGTATATTATGTTTAACCAACCATTATTTTACCATCTCTATACGTGCTACAAAAAATATAATAGCATAGTGTTTTTTCTATCGTTATTCGTTCACTATTTACTATTAACGATATTTCTGATGTGTAAACTAATAAAAAATCATAATTTTAAGTTTGAAATTTCACAGAACTAATCCATTGTCGGTGGTCATAACATACCAAATGAATTTTTTGTCACCAGATGTTGAGTTTCTGGCGATTATTATTTGACGTTATCAATTGCTAATTTTTAAAAAAAATTCAAGTTAGGTAAAGAAAAGGTAAAAAGTATTTTCAATGTTAAAACTTCTTTTTCTACGTTCGGTTTTTTCCGTGTCCGCTTTTATGCGTATACGGTTTGTTCCATGTCCGCTTTTTTTGTCCGTTTGTATCATGTTCGGCTTTTTTCGTGTACGGTTCTTTCACGTTTGCTTAATCTTTTCTCCCAAAAATTCTGCCAAAAAACATTTGATTTAAGAAATACATTAGTGCCTAACAACTGAAAGTGAACTTAGTTGTATTTAAGTTTAGTTTTTCAATATTTGCCTAGAATAAATGATACCAAATAATACTGAAATTTAAAATATATTAAACTATTTTGAACACCACTGAATTTTCTATGACCAGCAATCCGCTCCGTTGGAAACTATTTAAATCCACAGAATGTTCCTTTCTATGTGCAATACGTATTCCTACACGTTTTATTACGATTCCTGTCGTTCTCACATATTTTATATAATTGAATAATATATATATTATATAAATTACAATATTTTTAAAAAAAACACAATAATTTTTTTTTTGTATCTAACATACAAAGATATTTTGGTACATAATAACAATGGTTATATGTTTTATGTTTCTAAAAAGAGCCCATTATAAATATGCATATACTTTTGAAAGTATTCATATTTTTATATTCCAACCATTCAGGTATTTTACACTTTTCTGCTTTATGTATTTAAATTCTATTTTGTTAAAATTTATTCTGCTTTGTATGAAATTATTTACATAGGTCAAAAAAGCACATATTTTTTTACAGCTCAATTATAAGCGTATAACCCAAATTTGAAAACATTAAGTCTTTTTTCATTTCATTTGTACATACCATTGCAATTTTTCAAACGTGAGTCATTGATAATTTACATAAAAAAAAATATATATATTCATGACCATTCTAAAGGGGATACTCGATAAATTCAGTATGCAAAACTAAAATCTATTTTCTGAGGATGGGTAAAATGCTTTAATGAAATATTATTCTATTAACCTTTACTGATTTCCATGATTCAATATGCTCCATTACCTCAACACGCGACTCAACAATTTGCAGACAAATAATACATCAACAAATAACAAAATGGTAAAGTTTGTTACAGAATAACAATGGGTAAAATTTGTCTCTCCAACGAAGCATTTGTCATTTTATTTTTGAATATATATATAGGTATAATCGTATGCCACATTAAAAATATATTTATTTTTTACAATACTATAAATTAATTAAAAATAAATTTTACTGTGGGTCCGACATAACAGTTTTCAATATTCTTGATAAAAAAATATAAGATGAAAATAATCACCATTGCCTTTTTCTTAATTCGTTAATTGTCTAAATTTTTACTAAGCCGACATAAAATAATAATGCCGTCGTTAAAGAAATGTCATTTTATTTATTATACACAAATTGTACTAAAATTTCAGTTGCTTAAATATTTATAAATTATACACCATCACAGTCTACGTAACTTTTTAATATTAGTTTAATCTTTGCAAAAAGAATTATGAAATATAAATTACTACTATGAAAATATTCTTATAGTGAACAAACTATCAATTTTCTGTAATTATTTATCTTAGGCTTTTATAAAGGAAAAAACTTATTTTAGTTTAAGTTTATGTAAATTTGATTTAAAGTTTATAAGAGCAATATTGCTTTTTATTTTATATGAAGCTGCATGAAATAGCCAAACTTTTTTATTAAAATTAAATCCCTATACTTTATGAAGCAACAACAAAATTAGTATTTATTATTCTTAAGAAAACTTTTATCGTTTTTTTTAAATATTTATTTTATTTGTTTTTATATTCTATAAAATATCATATATAATATGAAAATACTTTTTTAAAAAAAAGTGGTGTGAAACCCTTTTTTCTGATATAGTCATATTTCAAAATGAGTGAGGAAAATCACTGGTGTATTACAGTGCCAACCATATCCATCTGCAATTAGACTGAATTCCGAACGGCAAAGTTAATCGTTGTTTGCGCTAAGCCTCTTACCTACCGTATATTCAATGTGGGAGCTTTTCATTTTACAGCGCGTAACAGCTGGCAAAAGTTCAAATATTTAATATTTTGACGCAATTGATTTTTAGGGGAATGTATAATAGTACAATGTTTGAAGTGGTTTGTCAGGAGGATTTTGTTCATTCATTTGTAAATGTCACTAAAACACTATTTAAGCTTTTTAATAATGAAAAAAAACTTTGATCATTATTTTATTATAAATAATACCTATTAACCTGTTCAAGAATTAAACCATTCAAAATTAAACATTCATCAACTTTACAATCCACTTGTTATCAAAAAAATATTAAATATGATAAACCCCAATTGAATATTAATTAAATTAAAATCAACTGTTTTTAAATTAAAGAAAATTAAATTTTATCAATATACGAATAGTAAAATAAATTAATGATACATCACCCATATTATTATTGGAAATCATATATTTCTGTAAAACCATCTGAGTTTAATTATGAATGGCTTTTTTTTTTTTTTAACCATGTCCGCTCCCAATGTGGAGCATATGGACTCCTAATGGAGTTTATCTCAACAGAAGTGTTTTCTACGAGAACTGCTTGTTACTCAGTTGCTCAACCTCTCTTTTTCCAAAGAGAGTAGGGATAGAAGGATAGGGCTAGGACAGGACTAGTGGTTCTAGAGCTAATCGCTCTCGATACGCCCCGTTCATAGGATAGGATGGGTGAGAGGGGGGAATTCAACACATCACATACATCCATGCCTTCGAACAGAAATTCATAAATCGATTGAAAAATCAATTGAAGAAACTGTCCGTACCGGGATTTGAACCCGTGCCCTCCGTAGCCGAAGCCAACAACTCTGACCACTCGACCACACAGGCGGCAACGGTTAACGTTCATTTTACATAAATTTATAACTATTAAAAATAGGATATAATTTAGACGACTGGTAGGAATTGTCAGTATTTTTATAGGAACAAACACCGCCTATCGACAATTTGTTTGTAAATTAGTCTAAAAACTAAATCATCTTCACCACGAAATTATTATGATTTCTGATAGATAATTTATAATATAGACACAAAGAAACATTAATAAAACGCACAGCTTAAATATTGTTTTATATATTTAAAAAAAATTGATTGAATTTGATTGTTTTTTTTTCAATTTCAATATTAAATTTGAATCGTTCGAATTTTGTACACTCAAGTTTTTTCACAAACGACCTGGGTTTCACTTTACGTTAAAATTATTTTATTGTATAAGATGTTGTGGAATTATAATTGTTTTTTTCACAATTTAAATAAAACTACTAGTATTATTTATTAATACTATTTAAAAATTACATCAAACATTTAAATAAAAAAAGGAAACCGTAGAGAAACAGCGTTTCATAACAAAATTATGTTATTCAATATAAAACTGTAAACGAAGTAAACCAATCACAAAAGCAACATGTTCATGCTCACTTAATTCCGGGTACACAGTTAAAGTATAAACGGGCCATAGTTATTCCGAAAGCGTATTGTGAACGGCGACTACTCGAGTCGCGACTCGCAGTTTGCAGTCCGAGATAAATGTGTAGTGTTCATTATTTGAAAAATGTATCACGAGCCTTTTTTAAAAGTCTTTTCTATGCAGCGTATTAAAACGCAATTTCTTTGTGAGAGAAGCACATAAGTTTAATGAGTCTGAAAAGGCATTAATTACTTTAGTAAATAAAAATATCTAAGACAAAAGATGTTTTTTAATAATTTCTTTTTTCTTTAAGATTCATTGATAAAACAATGATTTTTGTTTCACTTCGTTGTGTTCGCATTCCGTTTTTTATATCAATTATTCATATCTCTGAATGGACTTTTTTGATTCATTTATATTTAAAAACACGAATGTAAGTGATTTTTTTTTCACTTATCTCTAACTTCACTTTAAAAACATTGTCTTTCTTTTTTCGATGCCATCCTACTTACCAAAAATCTGTATTAATATACTTTATACGACTTTATAAAACTCAGTCATCATTAAACAATTTTAATTCAAATCAAAATTTGGGGGTAAATATATTTTAAAAACGTTAATTAGTAATCCACAAAAAAGGATAATGAAATTGTAATTGCCGAAAAATAGCGTTATTTAAATAAATTATTGCAATTTTATATATTTTTTAAAACAATTATTTTATTAATTTAACGGAAGACACTCCATTAATTTTCATGAATTCCACGTAGATTTATTAAATCGATCACATAAAAAACACCAATTATAAATTCATTAAAACCAATCGATAGTTAACCAATGTTAGCTTTATTCCAAAAATACATTTTTTTTAATCCATGTCCGCTTCCAATGTGTAGCATGTGGCCTCTTAATGAAGATATCTCAAAAGATTTTTTCTACCAGAACTGTTTGTTACTCAGTCGCTTAACCTTTCTTTTCATAAAGTGTGTAGTGATATAAGGATAAGGATAGGACAGGACTAGCGGTCCACTAATCGCTCTCGTTACGGTCAGTTGTTGAATGATCGGAAGGGTGGGAGGGATTGTTTAGATATTACAAACACCCATGACTTCAAGCAGAAGGCATGGGTGCATCTCATTTATTTTTCTAATACATATACAACCTCTTATTATAAATGTTTATTTTATATAGTAGATATGAAAATAGCAAAAAAAAAAAGATTTTTAATTGGTTTAAGTATTTGTAACTAAGGGCATGGGTTTTCCTTGCATTTTTTTCTTTCTACCGACCTTTATCGATACAAAAACAGGACGTTTAACGAGCGAAAAATACACAATTAGTCTTTTTTATTAATATCCTTATATTCTTACTTTAATAAAAACAGTAAACAAAAAAAAAATACCTTACAGAATAATGTTTGTTAAAATGCCTTTTATTTGATATTTTAAGAACGTTATTGAAAAAAAGTGAAATAACAAACAATGTTTTTTATTTTACGTAATTTTTTCAAATGTATATCTTCCAAAAAATAAAATATTGAAATCTGACAAGTTATGCAATTGTCAATTCCGTCACACGTCCCCGATTGTCTGATTGCACTTACCAGTTTTCAAATTGCGCATACAATAATCGCACAACCATATGTCGGTTGCCCGCGCGCGATATGAATGTAAACCTAATTGCTTTATGAATCCAGTGCACATTCTGTAATACAATTACCGCAAATGCAGAAGGGAAAAAGAAGGCTTTTGTGAAATAATTTGTGCTCTTTGTGCATGTTGAACTGAACAAATAATACAACTCAGATCATTGCCAATCGCAAAGCCTTTCCAAATTTGCTGTTCATCATTGGTAATAATTCCATATGTTATATTGCCTACAACTTATTTAATATAACGAGTCAATACAGGGAACTTGTAATGGATGCATGCATAGATAGAATCGACAAAGGCGTTTACGGTAAAATGTTTTTGATATAACTGACAGTCAATCGCACTCAATGAATTTGCAGTGAGTTTGATAACATGCAAGTAATAAAACATGTGCAATATACCACTTCAACTTAATTTCAATGGCAAACATTTTGCATCATCCACTATTGACAGAGAGACAAAAGTTACACTTGTGATTTATTGAATGACATTTTCAGTATTTCAATTATTACGAGGGATAAGTTACAGGTATGTTTTCAACTGAAATGTTAAATCCATTTTAAAATTAAATAACTATTTTCCACACACACAGATTGTTTGTATCGTTAATAATCATAGATCATAAATTTAATAACGATATAGCCCAGCTAAAAACAGTCAATAATCAGAAAAAAAATCTATTTTCATCAACATTTTGTTGTGAAAAAATACATCAATTTTCGAACAGTAATGAAACAAATACAAAAAGAAAAACATTTTAGTTGAACTGGCATTGTAGTTAAACTCTTCGTGTTTTACTTAGAATTTAGCCGTATTAATCTGTAGCTTGTAGTAGTGTAATAATTACAAGTAAGACCAGAATAATTATTTCCTGTTTCTTTTTATTGTTGGGTCTCTGGGGTAACGGTAAAAGTCGTCAGCATTCATGACGAATCTCACGGGCTCAAATCCCAGTATGATTTGCATTTTTTTTTTTAATATTTATAGATTTCCATTCAAATTTTTCGGTGTTTGTGATGTCTAAAAAGTACCTCCCACTACTGTTATCCTAAAATAGCGGAGAATAGCGAGAGCGATTAGCTAACAACTAATCTTGTTATTGACATACTTTTCCTATTCTTACGCTTATCAAAAAAATAGAGAGAGGTTGAGCAACTGAGTAACAAATTCTCTACATTCGAAGCGGACTAAGAAGTATTTTTAGAACTAAGAAGTTGCAAAAAAAACTTCTAAATACGTTTAATTTTGATTTTTTCATCATCGATCACGTAAAAAGGTCATGTTGTAAACCACCTTATTTCAATGAAGCGTACCATCAATCATATGGATTTTTAAGCAATCCTAATGAAACATATTTTTTAATAATTTGCGTTTTTACGCACTTCGAAGTTTTTTTTATAAACCAACTAATCTTATCTGAGGATATATATATTAATATATCCTCAGATAAGATTAAGAAGAATAATATTATTATTAACTTTTCCGGTTCTAAGCTCAAGAAATGCGACCCCAATACCCACATTTTCTTAAATATCTATTTTAATATGGGTGATACAATGTTTATAATTAAGGTATTCTTATATCATAGTTTTTTGGACCTTTTGTAGTTTATATAAATACGATAAGATAAGAGATAAGCGCCCGTTTATCAGCGATCGTTCGTAAGATTATAGGCTGAACGCCGCTAAGCAAGCAGGCCAGTCGCGCATTGACATTTGCACTGAAACCACGTATATTTTACGCGCAACTTAAAATATGATTATTTATTAAAAAACCACGGATTTTTATAAAAAAAATGTATGAGGAATGATGCAGAGAGATATTTTAAAGCCCTTAGACTATTTATTTTTTTGAAATTCATAAGAATAAGGCCAATAATGAGGAAACCACTGGGGTCCCTAAAAGACCCCCATCGGCCGAGAAGTATTTTTCTAGTCTCCGAGCCGCGATAGTTAACAGAATTAGTCACAATTAAAAAATAACAGTCATAATATTATAAAGACTTCTCGGCAAGAGATGTTAACTTTTTTCTCTAATATTCTGATACTTCAAATTCAGTAAGAAGCTCATTATAGAGAACTACTTTTGCAAAAAAAAAAAAAATGCCAAAACTTGAAAAAAACAGATATTTGATCCGTTAAATAAAAGTATTTCGTATTGAAGTTCCATTGTATTGTATTTTAAATAGAAAATTCCAATTTATTTACAATTTCGATGAAAATTATTCAGTGGATTTATTATCACAAATGCAGACACATTAATTTTTAATTGCAAAGCCATTCGACGTAGGGCTGTGAAATAAATTCAGGTTTTTTGACACGTTGACATGATGCCTGTTCATTATTAAACGAGTATACAAATCGTAAAATATTTTTATTGCCCGTTCCGCCAAATGCCCGAATGAAAAAGTGTCATACTCCGTAGACGAATTTTCCAGCTGTCAGTTGGGCACGTTATTCTCCTGTCAATTATAATTTTACAAGTGAGACGTGCATATTTTGACGTGACATGAGTTTTTACGCATTGAAATTACAAAACGAAAAATTCTAAATGGTTTCAGTTACGTTTTTGTTTTTCCACTTCATTATTACACGTACATTTACAAAATATGCATATTATTATACAGTCAAAACGGAAAATTCCAAAGCTTTTTAATAATTTGAAAAAAAAACAGTTTCTTTTAATTGTGTGTCTGAATAATTTATTTATAATTTGATTTACTAAATACGTATCACCAACACAAACGTAACTATATTTTATCAATCGGCACCAAAGGTTGACTTCAATTTAATAACAACCTTATCTTGGCAATGCTTTTACTCTAAAAGTGAATTAAATTCCTTCGTAAAAAATATATTTCCGAATGTATTCAGTATTTTTTTTTTGTTTTTAAAATGTCTACTTCTGATGTGGAGCATAAGGATTAATAATTCAGTATATCTGAACAGAATAGTTTAAACGAGAACTGCTTGTTATTAAGTTGTTCAATCTCTATTTTTTAAAATAAAGTATATGGCTAAGACTGGACTAGTGGTTAGCTAATTCCTCTCGCTACGCCTCGTTTGTTGAGGAAAGGATGTGTAGGAGGGGAGAAAAGACACCCAAGCCTTTGAACATAAATCCATAAATCGATTGAACAATCAATCTATAAAAACTGTCCGTACTGGGATTCAAGCCCGTATACTCTGTGCCTTTAGCCAATGACTTCAACTACTCGACCACGCAGCAAGCAAGAAGTACAATAAATATTTGCGTCTTGATTTCAACAACCATGCTAACAGACATGATGTAATACGATCAGCTAATAAACTTGTCTTTAATCGCTTTTTATTTTTGTATCCTCTATGAAATGTACATATGTTTAGTTTCTATGTAGAGTGATTATGAACGATGATGTGTTACATTGGAAAATTTTACACCTTTAATAAAAAAAAAACAAATTAGTCAGTTAATCAGTTAGTTAAGCCACCAAGTAACCCAATTGAAGTTTTTGTTTCCTTTTTTTATTTTTGTTTTCTATTCATTTTTATTTTTTAATAAAAAAACAAATCAAGTTATCGCTTAAAGATAAGTCTTCAGAAGTTTTCTGAGTTGCTTAGTTATAAAACAGCTTACGGAAATTTTCTATTGCAACAAGTATACCGTTTCAAATAAATGGTTTACAAATTGTTTCACGGTGAATACAAGTGCAAGAAGAATATCTTAAGTTACGTCTTAAGACTGACTTTCAAGAGAGCTTCAGCTTTCGTATGAGTGGTCTTACTACCTCCACTTTAACTGGCACCTGCAACAAACTCACCGAAGTGTTTGCGCTTAATGTTTACAAAGTATATAAATAACAACCAGTCTTATACAACAATGCCTGACAAATAACATACGAAATCTCCCAAATGTGAAAACTGGGACATAACAAGAACGTATGCCTGAGAACAATTGGCTTACTTTTAGAGCGCTAACTGTAAACAGTATGACAGTCACATTGCAATTAGTTTAAATCGTTACTTACTTAATGCTTACGCCCATTATTGCATAAAATTACATTAATAATTATTGCCGACTAAAAACACTTTGTCGCATCAACGGTCTTCAATTACATATTAACATGTTTATTTGAACTAACCAACATTAAAACAATGTAAATCTGTCTCGCGCCGTCAAAAATTAGACTATTTTTTTGAAATTTTGAATACTATCGATTTATGCTATTGTCTATGCACGCTACCATTTATCAACTCCAGGATCAAGTCTTGTGCAGCAAAACTTCTTGGAAACGTGACAGTTAGCAATGACGAGGATATACAATAAATCTATAATAGTCAAAAAAAATTATGACGTCTTCATTACAAATGTAATTTCGTGGCATAATTTTTCAGACCACTGAAACTTTTTATTGGCCAATGAATATCAACGAAAATAGTTTGAATACGATTACTTACAAATTCTATTTGACGTAGCTAAATATGTATTAATTTTAAATATATGTAGCGTTGATAGATTATACCAGAGTTTCTCTACGGGGAGCCACAAAGAATATTCTTTAGGAGAGCCACAGTACAGTTTTGGGGAGCCACAAGCAAATTTTCTGAAATCCATAAATTCTTGTGTTTCTGAAAGAAGAGCTGAAAAAAACGTGTCTCGGTGTTCATTTTGGAAAATCCGTAAATTCTTGTGATTATGGATTCGAAATTTTTAGGTTTTTGAAATTCGAAATTATGTACTTATACTTCAATAGTACAAAACAAGCATGGAGGCCACACAAACATAAAACACTCAAAAAAAAGCCATATTTTTTCGTTAATTTTTTAACGAAACCAATTTACCTGTAACCAAATACCACATTTAAAAATGCTTATTTTTAGTATATTGTATTAATGTAAAATAATAAAATACATAGCTATTAAATACGTTTCTTTATACAGTATACAGGATTATTAAAAATCTGTTTTGGTAGTCTGTATCCACGTTCAACAATTAATCCTTTGGAATCTAACAATTACCTTAATTTACCCTTTTAGAGTATCTAAAATTTATTTCAAAATGTGGGCGAATTATTAAATGAACATATTAGGTTTTCAATACCTACTAAACCTTTTTAGGTTAATCCGTTAACAAGCTTCAAAGGCATGAACCGTGTGAAACTGGCTAGAGAAATTAAAAGGTAAAAAGCAACCCCCATTATGGTTAAAGTTGCTGAAAGCCACGACAGAGTGCGTAAATATAACAGTAAAACCATGTTTAATACTCACAGCTGGAATATTCTTTTAGTTGAACACTTTTGGATAATTAAATTTTTGAACCGAATATTTCACATTGTATGCAGGTTTTATTTTATTTTTTGTAGAATTTTTACCTTATTGGTGGCCTGAAACACAAAAATAAATTTTAATATAAGATAAGCTTCCAATACCGTAACCAAATTTTACACATAATAACTATTTGCTCATCAGCAATTCAACGTAAATTAATCAATAAAAACAATACTACATTACTTTTCATATTTCATCACACATCAATTTTGAAATCGATTTATGCATATTTGACAAATGGATATTTTTATTTGTATTCTAAATAAACTCCTGTTAACGGGACGTAACAAAAGCAAATAGTTACCTCCTAATTTTCATTGATCTTTTCGTACATCGTGTTTTAAACATAAAGCTTCATATAATATTATTTAATCATGCTGGTTAGATTAAGTAACAATAGACACACGTAGACATTTTGCTTAATTTTATATGATTTTTTGAATTTCATTTAAATAATAAAGGGACGCCTTCCATGCAATGTATGAATTGTTCATAAATTAGTATATAAATCATTGCGGTTCATTTGTGTTTTCTCCATATAAACGTATTTCGATTCTCGCTGTACTTCGAGCTGAAAACTTTTATTTTTTTAATGGCCACAACCCACAAACTTTCTCATTTATTAAAGTGCATCTGCATTATATGATCACCGTCCTGCAATCATTTAATTGAGCATGAAACAATGCTTTCGTAGTAAACGCCTAACGTTTGCACGACATTCATGATTCTGAATAGACGACATTAAAAACAAAATATTCAAACGCGTCATTTGACTCAACAACTGGCTCTAAGCACCTGAAAACCTTTCTCTTAATTTAAGCACACAAATTGAGTTAAGGGAAAAGTTTCACGTGTCACCTGTAATGATACATAATTACTTTACCTGGAAGATTCAATGAGTTACGTCAAACTTTTATTTATAACAGTTACCTTCGATTCGTTTGCATATTTTTCTGGAATCAAAAGGTTAATATTGGAAATTAAAAAAAATCATAATTTTCATTGAATTAGATGGGCTTTGGTACATTACAATATGAAAAATTCTGAAGTCTCGGCTTTTTTCAAGTCCCGGAAAATTTTTGCGTCCTTAGACTGTAGTACTGTAGTATTTTTTGTGAAAAATAATTTAATAAATTCTTAAAATAAATGTACTTTTTTTAAACAAATCGACGCTCAGCAATGATGTTTGACAGTTTCTTTTGATTTCAATGGCATTTAATTTATTACAATTTTTAACTTGATTGTGCTAAAGATATTTGTGTGAAATATTATTTTTTCCAACAATTCCAGTGGAATAACGCTCTTTTTGTATTTTTATCATAGATTCTAAGGCAGTATCTGCCAAACTGTGTGCCGCAAAAAGTATCAGGTGTGCCGCGAAGGAAGAAGCTTCAAAACTGTTCATTTTAAATAAAGTTTATTCATTTCAAATTTGAACGATTCTAATTTAATATTGAAATTCCACCAAGCACCTTCAGTCGAGATCTTAAATTATTCATTTCAATATTCTTAGACTTTAAATAAACTTAACACCTACATATTAAAATAGATACTTGTCAGTTGTCACGTTCGTTCATAGTCTTCTTTTCTGTAACTTGATAATATTATATATATTAATAAGGTTCAATTCTTTTTCTTATGCATTATTATTTGGTGTGCAGCGGAAAAAATCCTATTAACCAGTGTGCCGTGAAGAAAAAAAGTTTGGCAGACACTGGTCTAAATTAAAATTGATTAAATTGGTTTACTTTATATTTTTGGTTTACGCTGTCTTCGGAATTGAAATTCATTAATGCCAAAGTTGTTTTCACTGCAGCCGTCTTTTTTTTTAGACTGAGAGTTGCTTTATCAATTATTTTTTTCTTATCGGGAGAATCTTTTTTAAGTTTGACCAAAAATAAAAAAACATCTGTGCGACAGAGAAAACTTTCAGATGGGTCAAGATTGTCGCTGTATAAGACATCGCGATGATTTGTTTCTGGTCTAATTTGCTTGCAATCTACATGGACAAGGTGAGAGAATGTAAGACGATACTTAGGCACTTGCTGCGTTTCCCTGCCATATATAACATAATAATGTCTGCGGCAGTAATTCACTCGAACCTTTCGGCGTTTACTTAATTTGAATTTTATTCTTGCCTTTATAGCTCGTTATTTCACGTAGCGCACTCTACCGTGGCTATAGGGAGACTGCCAACGAGAAATATTACGTTTCAACGTATTAATTTGAAATATAAAATGAGATTTAAATTTAAGGTTTAAAGAGGGAGATTATTTGGGTAATTTTAACCGTGAATAACTTGAATTATTCCCGCCGAGGACGTACTCATTTCAATGATGTAAGAGTCTAGCATAGTCATTTTTAATGCACAGGCCTTAATTTGTTTTGTACTTAAATTTGAAAAATGTATTTTTAATAATATATTGACAATTAAATATGTTTAAAATGATCAATACTTTTTTTTGAAATATTAATGTCAATACTCTTTTCAAACAAAAATTAAATAAATGATTTCGTATCTGTCACTTGTGACTGTTACCAAATTGAAAAACGTTTCAAACATTTAAATAGTATATATTGATTTAAATTGGTATATTATTGAATAGTGATGATGTTTTTAAAATTTTCACAAAATTTGAAGGTAAGCGATACACCTAGTCAAAAAATGACAAAATGAAGATTTTTACACATCAATCAAAATAAACAATTTAAATATCTTTTTCGTGCCAAAAAATCGTTACCCTAGATGGCCTTTACAAGTCGGTATTTTCTTTTTTTGTTTTAATCCATGTCCGCTCCCAATATGGAGCATATGGCCTCCTAATGGAGGTATCTCAACAGAAGTTTTTCTACAAGAACTGTTTGTTACTCAGTCGCTCAACTTCACTTTTTTCAAAGTGAGTAGTATGGAAAAAAAGGATAAGGCTATAACAGGACTAGTGGTTGGCTAATCGCTATCGCAACACACAGTTATTAAAGGATAAGATGGATGGGAGGAGAGGAAAATGATGTGAATTGACATCACAAACACCCAGTCTTCGATTACAACTTTGAATTTAATAATTCTAAAATTCACTGTGATCAGACCAGGAATCGAACCCAGACTTGCGTGATTGGTAGAACAAGCTCTAACCAACTGACACGGATATAAGAAACACAAATAATTGTTTCTTAAATTTTGAATCTGTTTATTGACGGCGTTACTATTTTTTTGCGTGCATAATGTTTGTTAAATGCTTTAAAAGTTTTTTGACAGGAACAACACGTGTTTAACTCATAGTAATGATGTATATTTTATATCAACATATATATATATATGTGATATTTATCATCACTAAAACAAGTGGTATTTATAAAGCTTATGTTTATTTCTGAATGATTTAACAACAGGAAAATATTTTATCTCACAATTCAAAAGATAAATTGTGAAGGATATTTTTAAAAATGAGGAAAATATTAAAAAGACGCACAAAAGAAAAACATTTTAACGACAACGAAACAAAATCGGTGTTGCATAAAGTGGTAAGAAAAACAAAGCTAGAAGGTAAAGAATGTCTTTTCATTACATCCGACTGTGGCAAGGCATTAACCTTCAGTAACTAGAGCCTGCCGTAGCATGCCGTTATAAAATTCTCCGATAATAGGTGTTGTCGGCGCACCAGCTATTCGCTATAAACCAACCGGGCTCTCGCGTAGCGGCCGTACTGCTACGAGTCGGCTTACTGCTCTACGAGTAGGCTATGCCGCCAATTCAAAGTTGCCTCGCGTAGCTGTTACGGTAATTGTGTAATGCGATACTTCTTTGCTATTATATAGGTACAATAAAACCGTTTTTCAAAGACATTTTTTGTTGTGCCGTTTATTTTTTTGACAAGATAGGTATGTATGTACCAATACAAAACTGAGGTTTCTCTCTGTACTCAATATGTGCATGTTTACACCAAAATTATGTTTTCATGTTTAAAATACTTTTGTTACAAGTTTTATAAAAAAAAACTTGTATGAAACTCTGATAATAAAATAAATACAACATGAGTCAAATGTTTTAGAAACGCTTTTTTAAGTAATAATATATTATATAAAAACAAGGCGTTGGCATTTCTCACACACGTTCATATTAATTTAAATAAATATTGTAATGGAATTAGTGGAATGAAAATCATTTTTTTAATTGAGATATAAGAGAGACCGTTACGAAATATAATAAATTGCAAACTATTTATAGCACTGAGAGGTATTGATAAGTCTAAGTAAATATATCGTTAAAAATGAGGGCCCATTTTTTTATTATTTTATTTGGTATACATAATTTACAATCGCATATAGTAGTGACCGTACAGCAAAACCTAATCATTTATTTTAGATTACATTCTAAACATAAAACCACGTGTATCTATATATATTATTAATACAACAAACATATATTGAAACATTTATTTTCCATGTACATAAGTGCCAATTTTGAATGCACTATGTTTTTATAAAAATGCTAAAGTCAATATCGTTTTTACATACGTATGCATCGTATAAACTGGGCGTATTTAATTAAAATAAGACACATTTTCAAAGACAATTTGCGGCATCAATTTAATTTTCAATTAAGGAGAATATCTTAAATCAAATTCTTTAATTAATTATTTTTGACCGCCTCAAAGAAAACGCTGTAAAGAATATAAAGCAAAAACGGCTATCAGCTCACACAACGTCTGTTGACCCACAAGGTCTCATTAAAAGCGCTTTTCTTTATGGCCGACCTCTCAGACTTGAAGATTGATTTGCAACACTCTGAAAAAGAGAACATCGTTAGACGATTGACTCTCGCCGGACGAACGAGGGTGGCTTTTAAGGGTGGCTGAGCTTTTTGCGCTCTCACCCTCGCCTCTTGAGCAACTGCTGTGTACTTGCGTGTATAGGGATGATAATTCTTGGTATATGCTAATAGTATTCTAAAAGTTTTGATTAGTTCATTTGAGTAGTGCTTATGCGGGTTCAATACAATTCTCCTAGTTTAAACCTATTGAAAGTAATTCATGGTAATACAAAAATACATCTGACAATATTATATGATAAACTCAAGTATTCTAAAATATTGTATTGAATAACCTGTCACATACATATCATAAATTACAAAAAAAATATATATTAATACTCATATTTCTCGAAATATGACATAGACTCTTTACGATATTCTTTTATTTTTAAATGAAATTCAGGAAAATATACATCCTATGTTTACTAATTGAATCGAAATTTTTTAAACATGTAATGCTTCACCAATCATCTTTGTGTATTAATATGAATATCAAATATAACAGTTTGCAACCCGACCATTATAATATTATCTTATGTAAGATTTAATTTGTTCTTTCTATTTTATTTTCATTGGCTTTTTGACAGGATATTAAAAATATAGAAATGAAAAACATATTCTTGTGGCTGATGAAAAGAGCCAACAGTTATTTCATGTGTTTTTTTCTCAAGACTTTCGTTTGCGTAAAAATGAAAAGAAAAAAACCGTTCCACTTATATTTTGACTGCTTTTGGCTCTCGCCTGATTGTGGCATTGTGTCGGAAGACACCGGCTGGTGCTCATTAAACTTCTCGAGACACCAACTTGTATGGAAGAGTGCGCGCGCATTTTCCTCAACTTGCTCGTGATCCCAGTGTAGTGTTTCACTAATACGTGAAATAATGCACAAACAAAGTTATTTTTAACTACCACTTTGCAATCTTTCGTTGATTTATATTTTTACTAGCTGGCCCGACGAACTTCGTACCGCCTCAGAATCAATAAATGTTGTGTTAATTTATTGGATGAATTAAATTCAGTTTGAATGAATACTCAAAATGAATTAAGTTCAATAAATGTTCAAAATTCAAAATGAAAAGTATTTAAATTACATTGAAATGATGTAATTCACGTGGCACAGTCGATTGATTTAAAGGAATGCAGTAGATCAACGATTTGATTTTGAATTGTGAAGTTTAAATGATCCATATCTTTTTTCTTAGCCCCAAGAATTGCTCGTTCACTCGACCAATTGCGATTTTTGTGATTAGATGTTCGGGAACATTTTGTTGATGAAGCCGTCCTTCGTTGAGACGAAATTGCAAAAATTCGGCGGAATCGAAATCAATCCGTTCGATTCGTCAACAGGAACACGGCCGCTACCGACGATAGTCAGCAATTGCTTGGAGAAATCTTTGGCAGATGGATCGTTTAAAAATGCAACTCGCATGTTTATCGTTAGCTGAAGTTTCTTCACATAGCGCCACAGAGTCGATGTTTTGAGGCAAGCGTTTATTTCATCGGCAGTGGTCGATCTTGGAATGACTGGTAGTGTTTGGCGGAAATCGCCAGATATTTAAATCATTGCGCCTTCAAAACATTTTAAGTCATTGCACAGATATTCGATTGAGTGCTTCCAATGCGCGTCTGTGCGTCATTGTACATAAATTCCAGGTGATGATTTTACTTGCTACCAAAACTTTGGTCATTGCTGAGTGTTTCGCAATCTTGCATGTCAGTTTTTCAGTCGTTTAAAGGTTTAACGGAAATTTCAGCACTGAATGAGCCGTTCGCCATCTTTCTATCAACGTGGCCGCTATTCCAGAAGACGAAACTGCTACAGCAATTTCGGATCTCGCACGAACAGTGGCCATAATCAATGACATGAGGAATATCTTCCCAGTCCCACGATGTGGCGTTGGCATTCCTAACTTGACTAACAAAATGCCTCACATGAGGTAACACATGTCTTCGATCTAAATCAAAGCCTGGTTATTTATCTCTTCATTCACCTCGAGATCGGGATTCCCCGAACTGACGCGAATTCGATGTAAAATGTCTTCCGACATGTCATCCTTGTATGTGAAGCATGTCAAAATAATGATAGAAAATAATGTGCGTATCTGACTTGGAGATTCAGAAAAAAATTCTTCAGGGATTGTCATGTCCCAATGAGTATCATTTTCAAGCAAATTGAGCTGTTGACATGCAATTAGAAAGAAGCATTTGTCATTTTTCGGATGAACTGTGTAAATACGACCAAGAGCATTAATAGTCATTCGGGTGATCAGGAACCGCATCGCTTTGCTTTTGACGTTAAAATTTCTTCGATATAGCGTTCCAAGTGTTATCAATAACGTGTAAAGCAACTCTCAGAGTAAAGCAACGTTCGTGCAAAATATTGTTGTCAAAAATTTATCATACTTAATTATAAACATAACCTTATTTCAATATTATCCGATTTTCTTTCGTTTTCATTTCATATCATTGATTTCTTTTATTCTAATCCATATTCTAAATTTAAAATTATTTATAAGTCAATAGTATGCAAAAGAAGAAAAAACAATCAAATATAGAAAACAGTGCGATCTGGTGGATTTTTCTGAAACCAGCATACGACATTTTATCGTTTGAAGCTAGCTGTTCTGTAGGTAGATATTAATTTTCTTTATAATTTCTTTTCCATGATATTTTTCCGATGTTTTAATGCTTATTCTGCTATTCTAGTCAAAGACAAATTTAATAAATCAAAGATCATTGAAATCTGTTTTGTAATTCTCGAGATATACGTGGTGTAAATAACCCCACTTTGTTTTATATATATAGATGATTAATTTTTAATAAAATATTACCTTCTATAAAACATTGAACTTAAGTCAAGTGTTTTATAGAAGTTCCAAAGCCAAACAACATTTTTTACCAAAGTGGTATATATTTATTTTACTTCGATTTCTGTGAAGGTATATTGAGCAAACAGAAAAATTGTTTTATATTTAAATAAAAGATCATTTAGTATCCGCAAAAAAAGTTTTTTCTAAAATAACCATCATTAAAAATATAAAACCTTACTTCAAATATTGATCATTAAAATTAAGCAAACAAGAAATATTAGAAACTATTAGACACATTTTTTTTGCCTAATTCAAATTTATTGAAAAAACAAATTATTTATGCTATTTCGCTTTTCTTATATCCATTTAATTTACCTACGTTTATTATTCCTTTACTTGTAAAAATTGATCAGATTAATTATTTTTCAGAATCTTTATGGCTATTGGATTTGAATAGGTATTTTTCCCCGCTTTACTCGAGAGGGGTTTAACTATCGTTATCGCATAATATTTATTGTTTGTGATATAATAAATGATAAAAATTGAGAGTTTTAGATAAAAATATATATTTATTGTAGGTGATCTCTCTCTGTTCTTATTATCGTTTATTTGTGAATGGTTTTAAGTATTTTAATTATAATCATTTTTGCTGTCAAACATTATATAGATTTATTAATTTCATATTTATATTCTTAATTGTTTTGAAACACCCTTATTAGTTTGGCGTGGCTTACTTTAAATAAATATATAATTTTTATTTTTATCAGTTGAAAATGCTCGTGATGAGCAAAACCAGTACTGACCCTATTAAATAAAAGTGGAGTCAGTGCAAAATAGAGCTATTTTTAAAAAAATACAACTTGTTTGACTTTTATTTTCAGAATGATTAAGTAAAGAATAACTGTCTGAAACAATTTTTTCATGATCAAATAAGGGTGTATGGAAATATATATATAATTTAATATTAATAAATTTGATTATTTGTAAATTGTGTGATACTGAATTAAATATATTTGGAGCATAAAATACCACCATGAAAACAATATGTACATATTCTAGCTTAAAACTTTTTTAGCTACTAGGTTATGTGTATTTTGATTCACATTCTGTGAAAATAAATCAACCGTTACATTTTGTTATTTTATACTTCGGTCTGAAGTAACGAATTAGTTTTTCGTCTATTTCGGATAAAATTAGTTTACGGTAAGTAACAAACTTGGAGATCTGAAAACTTTAGTAGCGTGTTTTTGTCAACTTGAATCAGTTCAATAGAAAATCTTATTGACGCATTGCTTTTAGCAAGCCTATAACGGCATTACATTCTCTACGTATGTATTGAGAACATTTATAATGTTATATTAGAAATCTTCAATGTGTGAAAACATTTTATTTACGACGAAAGATCTGTATATATCGATCAAGTATTAAATTTATTATCAGGATATTACATCGGTCATATTTGTAATCATATTAAACGGTATTTTTACTGAAATAAGCAATATTTTTTGTAATCTCAAATAACTACTGATATTTTAAAGCCATTTTACTTAATATGTGGCCATTGATATAGACGATTTTTTGTCTGTAACGGTTTTAAGAAACGGAGTTCTCTTGCCGGAAAAAATTTGGTGAGCATGAAATTATAAATTTATTATTTCAATGAATCATATATCTAAAGCAGTGGTCGGCAAATGGTCGCTCGAGAGCTACCGGTAGCTCGCCGAGGCTTTTTCGGTAGCTCGCGTAGGATATTCTATCATATTTTTATAAATAAATTTATATTTGCCTATAAAATTTTATTATTGAACTCCGAAAATAAAAAAAAACAAATGAAGGATTTGTTGTGTTCTACCTATTTATGTGAATCAACGTTTTCTTCTACGAAGGTGGTTAAGAATAATTATAGAAACAGACTCACAGATCTTGTTGATTGCATTCGGATGGAAGTGTCAAGGTACTCACCGAGAATTGAAAAAATTGTGGATGAAAGTGAATGTCATTCTTTTTACGAATTATGTTTACTTTTATTTTGTATTTGTTTTTACTCACACTTATTTTTCAATTATTTTGTTTAAAAATAAATAATTGATGTTTGATTAGAAAGTCTGATGTTCTAAGTAATATAATAATATTATGTATGGTACGATAAGGGCCGATGACAAAAAACTTTAAAGAAGGAATATGTACAAGTAGCTCACCAGACAATTACAATTTCTGGAAGTAGCTCACATCCTTATTGAGTTTGGAGACCACTGATCTAAAGGTTTGTGTATAATATAATAAATAAATTAATTATTGATGTCGCATAACACATAACAATCGCCAATGTGCCAGATGTGAGAGAATCGATTTCGTGTATAAAAGGCATTACAAATAACATAATTTAAATTTTAAATTGATTTTAAATTTCATAGTTGCTTTCTAGACCCCAATCAACTTCATATCATAGATTCATACAATTATTCATATATTTAATTACGTACATATGTTTTATTTACATATTTTATCATTATTATCTTATGAAAAGAAAAAAATAGTTATACTTAATAACGTTCTTTATACATTAATAAAGCACTATTTAATTAATATAGCTCAACAATTAAGCATCGTATTTATTTGGAACCGAATAAATAATTTCGGGTTTATATTTTCATTTAAAAACTTTGTTTATCTTCAATACAAAAGTAAATTATTTCAAACTACAGCGAAGAGATTTGCTGGGCGCCTCGCGGGCCAGTCGCACATCCGGCGAGGCAGCCCAGCATCGCAGGATCGTAGCTTCGTAGTGAGGTAGCAGCGCAGCGGCGCGTGTCGGCCAGATTAGGGCCCTACCGGAAACAGGAAAGGCCTCGCAAACCACCGTTTCATTCTTATCTAAGTCGTTTCGTGTTTGAATCACAATACCAATACGGAACGCAAGCTGGGTTAAACTGTTTCGCTCGGTGACAGTGTGTCAAAGATTTACTAATATTTCATATTAAAGTATGTCACCTTTGGTTGACAAAGGATTTCACTGGTTTTTTCATATATTTAGTATGTAGTTACAGCTATACTAAACTGTTCTTTTTCATTGTCATTGCAAAAATATATAAATAGGTGAACACTGAATTATTAATTAGTTGCAAAATTACATTATTTTAAATAATAAACGCTGCTTGCCCTAAGTGAAAAGACACAACAATTAAGTAAGAATAAACAAAGTAACAACAAATACTGTGTAATTAATCTTTAGCCTTGGCTTTCTAACTTACAATTTATTTGAATAATCAAAATACAAAGAAAATCTTTATATACAAATTGTTCCAATATGATTGTATTAGATTTTTTCTGATTTTATTTGGAGCTAACAAATAGTAAACAGTGTTAAAGTCGGTAAATGAACATAAATAAAAATAAAGATCCTTTCTTAAATTGCTAGATTTTTTCTTTAAAAATAACCGCAATATAACATTTGATACCTATTATCAACTTGTTTTATTTTAAATATAATAAGCCGTCTTATAACTCGATTCATAATATAAAAACCGTTCACGATGCCGCTAGCAGTGTAAATAAAAAATGTAATATTGTATTTTTAAATGAAACTTTGCAGACTTTAAAAGTTTTAATCATGGCCATTGGCTTAGCATGGTTAAGTTATATTCCAATTTATTTTACACCGTAATCACTTTACTTCAAATCTCTTAAAAAATAGTATTTAAAAGGCACTGCATATTTATGAGCAAAGAAGAAAAAAAACTATATGGATAAGGTCAATATTATAAATACTACACAAAACATTTCCAACCCTTTTATCTTTTTATTAAGTTTAACGGTTTTGTAAAATATGCAAAATATATATAATTATTAAACTTTATTTTTCAAATATTATTCTAATTTAAAATAATCGTTGATAATTCGAACACCGTTTTTGTACTGGTTTTAAGCCAGTCATTTTATGTATATTTTATGCAAAGATAAATAAAATAAATTCACTGGTCACTCTCACACTCTTCGCTCAAACAAGATAATGAAGATTTAAAAAAATCAAACCATCGATGATGTGCATGCGCTTAAACCTAAATCAAATCGTTTTAGATATATATGTTAGAAATATACTTTAAAACTTTACCAGTTGACAACACTATCACAAATCTATGAAGTCGCAATACCCTATGAAAAAAAATAAGAAACGTACTTTAAGTTGCTTGCTTAACAATTATCATTGTTTATTTTCCTTCGAACCAATTTTCTGATAGTTTATATTATTTGTTTGCTAATATATCTACTATAAATCAAACCATTTCTAATATCTAAAGTACTCGAGGTTTGTTATTATTATATTATATATATATTATAAATGTAACGTGTTTGCACTTTGTCATCGGTATCCGCTAAAGTAGGCTCCCTAATGTAGATCTTACCTACATATTTAGTTGAATAACTGAGCAAGTAAAAGTGGGCTGTCTGTAAACAGAATAGTCTGGAAGCTTGAGCGTCTTCCAACATTTATTATTTATGTGGAGTAATGCGAGTAAAGGACTAGTTTACATAGTGATTCCAAATCACATTTATTCATATCTCAACGACAACCACGTCAAAGTAGGCTACGCATATCCAAATCTTACGTACGATTAATAAATAAAGATTGAAGAATAAATATGTTTTATGTTGACATTATATAAGAATGCCTAAGATTAGAATCGGATTCGTCTGATTCTTGGACATGAATTGTTTGTTGAAAGCGCAAAACCATCCGACTATTGGGAATGATACTTGATAGAGCGTTCGTTGACAATCTTTAAAAATATTGCTTTAGATGCTGACATATTCTGCGTGAACGTGAGTGAGTTCAGACGAAAACTATTTTTATGTATTTAAGTAGACTTAGTAGTAGAACTATTCGGTTGACTTTCTTACCAATTTTCTATGGTTTCATTTTTTTCTGGTGTAGTTTTTGTATTATATAATGTTTTTGAGTTGCAAAAGTTGTAATTTGTGTAAGTAATAAAACACCAATCTCACTAAGTTTTGTTATTTTTGTAATAATACCATATTAAAAATATTTATGGTATTGTTACTACAGCTACATCACATCGGAAACAAATTAAACAACGGGAAGCTATTTGTCTTACTTTAAATTTAGTTTTAAGCCAATGAAATCACGATTGAAATATGTATTTCTCTGACTTTAATGCAATGCACTCTCACAGATTATCTTTTTGCATGCCCATGCTCAGAGAGAGAGAGAGAGAGAGAGAGAGAGAGATAGTGTTAAGGTGTTTGTGTTGAAAGAAGATTGATAGGTGACTGACACCTGGTATATGTAATATTACTAATTAAATAATAAATAATATATTTTTGTCCATAATAGTTATTTGTTATTATTAATATATTATATATATATATATATATAGATAAATTCACAACAAAATAACTGCTCATCTACTTGTAGATATCAAAACTGATCGATATATTATATTTTATTTTTGTGAAACAAGCACGGCTGTTGACTTGTGTAAAAAAAAGACGACTCCGACTCCGAGATTTTGTTTCAATAATTTCATTTAAACTTATATATATGTATTCCATCAGATCATCTTTAGTCAGCCAAGCATGCAATGTCAACACTTTGGACTATTTTTTTTGAATACACATCAATTAATATATTTTTCAAAAAAAATTGAGCCGCTTTTTTACGACTCCGACTCCGGCCAAAATACCCCGACTCCACAGCCCTGGACACAAGGCTGGCAAATTTGAAAAAATATTTTAGCCTTTTTTATAATTTAAAAAAATAAATATTTGAATGGTTATTTTTGTTAAATAACAACAAACGTTTTGCTACATTCGTTGATTTATTACACTCATATAATTCTACTAGATCTAAGTGCCGCATAAATAAAAGAAATCATACCGAAGCTATTTAGATAAAAGCATATCACATCAGCGAGCATATAGTTTTCCATCAAACAATAAACTGATGGTAGAATTATACAGTGGGTAAACGAATGCGACGGATAGACTTGAGTTGACGATGGAAGGTCATTTATCGAAAGAACCCTTATCATTCTCCAGACTCCGGATGTTATTTCATACGCTCTCTTTTTATGCATCGCCTGCTACGCAGAGTATTTTTGTACGCTGTTGTTAACCCCAAGCAAGGTTTGCTAGGGTTTACTTAAGCGCCGAAGAACGTATTATATAATATAATACATTCATGGGTGAAGCTGGAATACAAATACTTTGGCCGCAACTTATAGTGATTTATCGATCAAATCAAATACGTTTATAACATAAAGTATTATTTCGGTTGCTATTATTGTAATATAATATATGAGTTGATATGATTTTACGTGATTACTTCGTATTAATGAATTTGTTTACGAATATCTTTTGACCTATTCAACTTAAATGCTTAAAATTTCATGCATATCAACGCTACAAGAGACTGTAATTAACTTAATAATATTATGTCTACGTGATTTCATAAAACAATTTCAATAATAATAATAATCGTAATATCTAAGTGTTCTGGGAAACAGTCATAACAAAATTTGTTTTAAATTAAATCTAATGCGCTATACTAATACTTACATATAATACATGTCTTTATGTTGACTAACCTTAAAAATTATAAATTGTAAAAAAATCATTCGGATTAACTATGAATATATACATATAATTAATTATTATGTTTGTACACATATGCATATAGGTATATTATATTTATACCACTAGTCAGTTTTACTCAATGCGTTTGATTTGAATGATGTGCCGACAGACAGAGAGTGTTTGTGTATGATGTATGTGTAAAATATATTGATATTACTTTATTACTTTAACATTGAAGCAAAGATTTCCGGTAGAAGAATGGTCTGGTTCAGGAATTTAAAATGCTAGTTAATCCTCCTCATTTCAGCCCTGTTTATTATCACAGATAGTAAACAATTGCTAACATCATCGTATAAATAATATTTCTGTGGTCTGTTTCGTTTCCATGTCTCAACATTACGTACCGTATGTTTTAAAATACTTTAAGAAGGTAAATTAGACTGGCTGAAATGAAACAAAATATTACAATATCCATCATGAATTTCCCGTGTTTAAATAATGAGATGTCAGTAAAATATAATAAAACCACAATTAAAGGTAAACGACGCCATCTGTCGACAAATGTATATTTAAAATTCGTAAATTCCGTAAAGCGTCAAGATGACACGGAGCCGGCATTGTGTCATTTATCATCGCATGCCTGCTACACAACAAAATAAGATTTTTAACTGCAAAAGAAAATATCAAAACATAATACCACAATTTGCAAAGCCGAGCAATGTTTTCTCGGTGCTGGAGAAAACGGAATCACAAAAATAATAAATAAAGCAAAAGTCGTTTTTCTTCTAGAGATATTTGATTTCGTACCTACATCTAAAATTGTGTACGCATGTCGTATTCGAAACGGAAAAAGCAACTTTGGAAGAAAAACTGTGATGTATTTTTCATCTGCAAATTATGCGTTAACATCAGCATCTGTTTTAGTAAAACGTATCTTTCGTGGCGAAAAAAACGTTCATTTGTAAAAAGAAAAACTAATATTCAGACCAATTTTGAAATTATATATTTTGCTTTGCTAACATTGGGCTATCATACTTATTTATGAATAAGTCGGATACTTTATATTTTTTTTTCATAAACACAGATTCCAAACTAGATGACAAACTATTAAATAATTAAAATACCCACTTTAAATGTGCAATATAATGAATAGAAAAAATTGAATGTTAAAAATAAAGAATGAAAATTGTTTACTTAACGTATCTTAAAAAAAAATCTATCACATCATTTTTTTAATCCATATCGCGTTTTTTATGTGGATTACATGGCCTTCTAATGAAAGTATCTCAACAGAAGTTTTTCGACGAAAACTGCTTGTTATTAAATTGCTCAGCCTTTTTTTTCTAAGAGAATTTGAGTATAAGAATTCAGCTAAGACAGGACTAATGATTAACCTTATCGGTCTAGCTGCGCCTCGTCGAATTAGAACGGTGGAACGGATTTTTTAAGATTGAAAAAAATGCTGATCATACTAGGACTCGAATCAGTGAGATCTGGCACGGAAGCTAACATTGTTAACCATTACGCCACGACACGATATAATAATTATACAAAATAATAATTAAACCGCTTCATTTTAAAACTTCAATTTATTATCAATCAAGACTTGATTTCAATTGGTTTATAAAGTGCCGTATATACCTTTTTTATCTGTATATCATCCTACTATATACCGTGGATTTTGACTCATTTTAAATTTATCGGATTTGACTTTTTATATAACCAGCACTTTATTTGTTGCATACAAATAATCAGGATTCATCAGCTCATATATGTGAAAGAATAAATGTTCGAAAACTATCCGAATTCTACCAATATTAAATTTTATATAATAACGAGAGCATGTGTTGGGCGCTTTAATATCTCAAATTATGATAGATACAAATTAAACGGAAAAAAATTAAAACTTCAAATAAATTTGATTAAACCGGGGTTTTAAATACAGTGGAATCTCTCATAACGAGCTTATTTCGTTCTAGAATCTTACTAGTTATGTGAAACACTCGTTAAGCGAAACAATTTTTCCCTATAAAACAATGCTAAAAAATATATATATATATATATATTTTGAACGTGTATTAAAGTAAAATTACATACTTATAAATTTTTAAGGAGCGTAACAACCTGGAATGCGAAAAACAATGCAACTCCATAAGCTTTTCGGTGGTCAGCTCTTGACTGACGTCTTTCATAAGCTCATCAATTTTGTTGCTATCCACCTCCAGTCCGATGACTGTAGATTTCACAGGTACTGTTTTAAACCCCTCAAAATCATATTCGACAACGCTCCTTGGCAAAGCTTCTTCCAAGCTGAAGTGAGGGTGGGTTCTCTTGGAAACCTTTTCCCACGCCTTGTCAATCATCTTGAGGCAAGCAACGATGTGAAAGTGATCTTTCCAAAACTCTGCGTCACTCGTTATGTGAAATTTCGCTCGTTAAGGGAGCATTTTTTCCACGATCTGTTTTTCTCGTTATGCGAATCACTCGTTATGAAAGGTTCCACAGTACTTCAAAGGCTTACTGATAGTACTGTCACCATGGATCTGATGATAAAAATAATATTACTTACGTTACAAAAGTATAAGTATAAGTTACAAAATATTGTAAATTATTGAACACACAATTGTTTCAGCCAACTATTTTCTTATATTTCAAAATATACTAAAGTTAGCTACTGTTAGTTAAAATTAAATAATGTTTTACGTAAATTTTATACGAAATTAAGACACTTCGTATAAATTGTATTCCAAAGTATTAATAAAATGCGTATAAAATAACCAATTGGTGAATAAAAGGTTTAAGTACTTTTGTATTACACAACAAAACTTTATTCAATTTCCACACCTTTAAAATATAAAAAGGAAAGTTCGAGTTTCATTCTCAGCTTGCATTCTTCTTTATATAATTCTGCAAATGTTTCGAAGGTGTTTTGTGCAGATGAAAACTTTTCGAATAAATTAAATGTATAAGTTATATTTATTGAATAATACGCTTTTCCAAGGGGTTCGCAAGTTAAATTTAATTTTATATTAGTTTGTCCCTAAAGTTTATATGAGGAATATTTTTTAAAATATGATACATTTTAAATCTTCCTTTAATAGTGAAAAATAGAGTTTTATTTGTATTGTTTGTCCACTCTCAGTCTGAAATATGCTACTACTACTAATATTTTATACTATACTATTAGCCACTCTTGGAACAGCACACTATAAGAAAATACCAACTGAATAAAAATCAATCATTTAGCCTCTTTCTTTAGATAAAAAAATATTATTACGATGTCGTTAAGAAAAATAAGAATGTCGGTATTTCCTATTTCTGTCCCGTTTACAGAATTGTATAAGAGTACATAGGAAAAAACAAAAACATTCATTTGTACCAATTCCACTAGTGATCAGGACCGGTTTCACTCACGACGAGTATAGATCAGTGGCTCATAGTTTGTATCTTTATTGTATTTCCTTACATTGTCATTTTTTGTTCTGTATAAATAGCGTTGATATATTTATTTTTATTTTATCAGTTGATAGTGATTTTTATGAACTAAACTTGTCTTATAAAATAATCATAATTGAAGAATTAAACTGTCCATACTGAGATTCAAGCATGTGAAATAGTCCACCGAAACCACTCCATAGAATACAGAACTACAGGCCGGATAAATAACGTATAAATATTATTTTTTATTAATTTTCAATTTATAAAACCCTTTAACGTTACAGCGCTCGTATATATTAATGCAGGAAAAGTTTTCAAAGACTCGCAATTATGAAAGAAGTGCAGACAAAAAATAACGACAAAATTATTTCCTTGCGATCTCACTGCGAAATTTTGCCGTTCATTTAGACGATTTTATCCTGAATCGAAAGTAATATGAAAATTTGAAATATTTAATTATTATAAGCAAATGAGCAACAATTTGTTTTTAAAAAAAATAGGTGGGTATCGTTATTCAAAAACATTTTAGTGTATTGTGCCAATATTTAACTTACATAATATACAATATTATTGTGTAATAATATCAGTTGTATAAAAAACCATTTTCATTGATCACATTCAAATTTCAAAATGTCTCAAGATTATATTTTTAATACGGTACTAAGCTTCTCAGCAAATACTAATCACAAGCCATTGTCCAATGAAAAAAAGACTTCGCGGGATTCAATCGCTTGCGAAAAACTGGACAATGGGAAGTGGATTCTTTTTTGATATAGAACAATGATGAAATATTATTTGCCTTCTGCGATTGTCAATTACTTCTTCAACAAGAAAAGTCTTTGAATACTTACTAGTTTTGAATAATAAAGATTTTCTCGTTTTATTTAAAGTACATTGAAAGAATCTCATTTTATTTGATTAATTTATATAAATAAGTTAACCCTATTTTTAAGATAGTATACAATATATAATATTATAACTATTACTATCGTTCATCTATATATTTTTTATGTACGTCTCATGTTTCAAGTCAGGCATGACGATTTTTAATTTTATCATCTGAACAATCACTTTTATTTAATAATTGTTACTATATCTTCTCAAAATGTGAATAAAAAGATTTTCTCATGGAGCTTATGTCAACTTAAGTTGTTCTACTATGATTATTTGTTATTAAGTCGTTAATTTTTTTTTACAGAAAAGATAGCGCATATCCGGTTTTAGGAGGTAATTCGGACTACACAAATTAATAAAAAAAAATACAAAAATATTTGTAATTGGACTCTAAATCGTACAGATCACAACCAAGGTCAATGTTGTTCAAGACTTTGCAACAAGCTCTGCAGCCATATTAACATAACATATTTGTTTTGCGTCTGATCCAATGTTTGGTATTTTAACAAAATCGTAAATTCACTTTCCAATATCTATTATATGTACCAGTTTATTTAGAAGACAATAATTCCATATTTTTTTAGAATACCATTCAATTACATTACATTTTTTAATCGTATTTCAAATAAACAAAAAAAAACATTTTTGTTATTTATCGTTAGTAATTTATGAAACGTCATAAAATAAACCATATTAATGCCATTTATCACTCTGTTTTTATCGTCAGTATTAGAAGAAGAAAATACCCCGCAAGACATATGACCTTATGTCCTCCATAGTTTATAAAGTCTTTCATATCAGCTATTCAGAAAAAAGTACGCTTGCTCTATATATAATCAAGGATTAAAAGAGACGAAAGAAGTAATCTCTCTTCACTAGGAGCTTTCTATGCGACGCTTCTCTTCCTTCAGAGCTTTAACTTATAAAAGCTCTTGGCGATAATGATTGTGAAGGACCCTCGCCGTTTGGTAAAGGACTGCTATCATTTAACGCAGTTGTCCGCAACGTTGTAATGTTGTTATCATATGCGCATAAAAACGGTTATATAATTGGAAATGACAAACAAAAATAGTTTATATGTTAAGAGTTCAAATATTTCTCATGAAATAACATCAAATATTTCACATTAAAAAATATTTATTCGACAAGCGAATTAAACATTGGATATTTTACATAATTTAAGATTTCGACTAAAGGTGCTTGGTGGAATTTCAATATTAAATTTGAATCGCTCACAGTAACAGAGCGCAATTGAACAGTCTTCCGATTTTAAATGAAATATTAAACATGCCTGGATCGCCACTGTTATACCCTATATAAATATAGTCATAAAACCTTTTCCGACAAACAAAATAAATATGATTTTTAGACTACTCACTACTCAAATCTGTGGGCATTCCCATGGGCTTATTCTTTTCGCCAACAATGGCTTTAAACTCAGTGATGCATTTATTTCTTATATAAACACGAAACATTCATTTGCTAAGAGTCAGTTCAAGTTCATCCGTGCACTTGGACGCCTGAAGATGCCGAAAGGCGAAATCCGGGTCGTTAGTGACAAAATCTGTGTGAATTGACATAATTTTAACGATTCAAATTAGATATTTTACGATTGCAACAACCAAATGCAGTTTTTGACAGTTTTTATTAAAACAGATGTTTAAAAATATATGTTTTCTTAATACGCTATCAATTTACGTAAACGTTTCTATGGATTATTCAGACAACAGGTTGTTTAAGAATGACAACATTTTTTTTTGCGATGACATGTTTTTTATCTTCAATCATATTTTTTACTAGATACTTGCGGATAGCTTATTCTGATCACGTTTTTAATAGAGTAAAACTTAAAGAAATAGTTGTGTTATAAATTTGATATAAACAATGAAAAATATTTTTTAATGCAATTATATATCAACATTAATCACCTGATATACCAGAAACCTAAAACGTGGAATTTGTATCAAAATATCGAAATTCAAAATCATATTTGCAAAATGTACTGCCGAGTATTTTCAAAAACAATGCTTTTCACTTGGAACCTAGTAAACAAGTTGAGCATAGCTGAATTTTAGCAAGTGGAGGCAAAAAATACACCGCTATCTAAGAACGAGTGTAAGACTCAAGTGGTAACTTAAGTCTTAACATGGGTATTTACTTTGCAGGACTTTGTAAAGAGGATAGAGTCGGTTTGTTTGGAGTTCAACAACGGCAATCCTGCGCAAAAGAGAAAGTGATAAAATTACTAAATTGTGAGTGCTCCCGTTCAATCGTGATCAGTTTACGAGAAGCATGTTTTCGCTGAATTTTAATGGCTCGTTCGTGAACTTTAATAAAATTTTATCTTAACAAACAGAATAAAAATAAAAAAAATCCAGCTCTTAAGAAAGGCATTTTATCTGGAAGGAATATAGGGAAAATAATATAATGGCATGCTGAAACGAATATAAAAACTCATTGATGACATACAGCAACACAGTTTGAATAAAAATATTAAATAAGGCATTTCCGTGTTGCTAACGTTAAGTTGAAGTGCCATATTTTTCAAGATGTTGCGAAATGTTTTGAAATGATAAAAATAAAATTTAACAAAAAAAATATTACGATGATGAAATATTTATTTTTGCATGTTGGCATTTTTGCGTCTTTAATATATGACATAATATTATTCCTATTAAATCATTTAAAATTTCTGACTATCGTAAAATTATCAATCGTTTTAGTGATTGGTCTTAATGACAATATTTTAGATTGTCTTTTAACAAAACAAGCGAATACGTCCCGTGTAAATAAATAAAGCGTCATATTAAAAATATTATTATTTTAAAATTCTTATGAAACTTCACAACAAACAATACAGTCGACAATGTTCTTGGCTTACCGCATAATGATATGATAAAATTAAATACATATACCTACATGTAGGTATATGTATCCAGTACTTTATACAAAATATATTCTTACCCGCAGGATACTAGCTACGCCAGTTTATTTTGTCTGTTGTGACAGTGCTTTTAATTATAAAATTATGTTAGTTCACAAAGTTATGAATAAAACATAATAATTTTATTCCATCCTTTTTCGTTTTTTGTCGTATAACATCGTCGGTATACAGGCAGAAGGCGATTAGTTGAAAAATCTTGTGTTGAGAAAATCGTTATTTTTTCAATTCTGTCGATCTCAACATCTGTATTTATGCAATTTACTATTTATTACTTATCGATGTAAAAACTTCATGAAATTCGATAATGATTAACGAATTCGATTCAAATGCTTCAATATTTTATGTTATTTGTAGTTGTTTTGTCGCCAAAATAGCTTTTATCGGAATTGTCTATATGTATGTTATGTAAGAATAATGTAAAAATACACTATTTTTGGCTGAACATGTTTTTCAAAACAATACAGCGAGCTATAAGTTATCAAATATACATAATATATAAATCCAAGCAGCCAGTTATATTATTATCGTTTTCTGTCAGTATGCTGATGACATAACGTTTCAAAATATTTTAATTGTTTTTCGTGAAAAACATTAAAAATCTACCTACTTCAGTCAAAAATAGTGTTCAAATCATGACACAAATTTCATTGAAAATATTCATTCGTAATATCGCTTCTGTAAAATAACAGGATTTTTTTAAATATATAAATGCGGTTAGATGTCACTAACCATTCCAATAAATTTATATAACTATGTTTGATTGACACTATTTATTATCAAATTTTCACATATATGTATTATATTAAAAGCGTTAGCACAATTAAAATATTTCAATCGATTTTATTTCATAATCCATTCCATCACCATCGGTTGAAACACAATATTATATTATGAAACGTATAAAATGATATTTTAAAAATACAAGTAAACGAAAAGTTATTTTATGTATCACATAAAGTGTTCGTTTTTTATTTCATTCGTTTGCTTTATTTTTAGATCTTTTCGTATGATTTTTGCTTGATCAACTATGAAATATTTTATTTAAAAATCTGAAAAGTTAAAAATTCTTATTTACATTTTCAATTTATTTTAGAAAAGAAATAAATATGACATAGCTGATGCCAATATACTACGCATTTGACTTATTTTTTTGAAAAAAATAAACAAATGGAGCTGAGAAAAAACGGAATAATTTTGATTATAATAAGAAAAACCGGACGACCATTGCAACTGACTAGGTTATCCAATCCCGGAGCCTTTTTCCAATCCCGGGATTTCGGTATTGGTTCATTTTCAGTCCCGGGATTGGGATTAGTTCACCGAGGAATTTAAATCCTCAATTCGCTATACTATTCCATGAGATTTTTTTTTAGCTCTTGCAATTCCAAAATCGTATCAATTTTCGGAATTTGCTATAAAATTCTAAATCCACAAATCCCGGGATCGCGACCGTGTCAATCTCGGGATTTCGGGATCAGAAAATCGAACGGGATCCTGGGATTGGATGCTCTACAACTGACGTCTCGTGAGATATAAAATGCTGTAAACAATTTCTAAGGTTTTGTAACACATCTTCTGTCTTAAAATACATGTTTTAAAATTTTATAAAGCTCTTCTTGGCTTAAATTTTCATATTTCTTATTTCTATCATTATTTGAATAAATGCTTAATAGGAGCTTAATTTACGTTTTGTTTTTCTAATGTTTACATAACAGCGCTTATCGCGAGAACGTGAATGCCCAATTTATTCAATTAATACGGTCAGGAGATAACAATCATTTCGGCTTTACCTTCGATTCCCGCATTATCGTATCGCGAATAACCCAAAGCACCGCTTGACGAGCGGCCTGCGGCGATTTGCCGTCAATATATCACCGGTGGCCATCGCACCCCCTTTATTTATTAGCCTATATGCAACTAGCTATCCGAGCTTACTGAAAGTCCACCGCCTCATGAAAAAAATAAAAAATAGTTTATGCTTCTACGTCTTCCTGCTATATTTCTCAAATACCATAATTATGGGTTTAATAAAGGTTCCATTTTATTGATAATAAAATGTTGTTTAGTAGAATCAAATAATTTAACCTATAGGTTGTGAGACCACCTATTGCATGGATAAGAACGTATGATTTACACATAATGTAAACAGAAGTTATTATTGTAACGTTTAATCTTGATTCACTTACAATTATTGTTATGACTTCTCTATAAAGCAATAATCCATAATAGTTTAGCACATATGTAGTATATTAGTTTATAACAATTGTCAGATACGTTTTAACAGTTGTAATCTAATATTAATGTATGTATATATATTAATTTTATATATTAACAGTAATTTTTATTTATTAACATGTATAATATTATTTTAAATAACACACCAATCGGTTTGCTAAATATCGCGTTTATTTTCTTTCCAAAATAATAATTTTCCACCAAGAATAATTGACAATTAATAGATTGAAAAAAATATAATATTTTTCTTCTTTTTTGGATATCAAATTTACGGAGCTTACGTACTAGGGCGCGTTAGCGTTGAAGTTCTTCGAGCTTCTTCTAAACATTACGAGGAAAAAAATATAATAAAATGAAAACCAAAAAAATACTTTATTATTTTGGCTCGAATATTTGTGTCGTTTTTCTAACGCCAATTGGGTTTTTTTCGAATAAAATCAATTTTATTACCTTTAAACTGCTGTCAAATTTTCTTATAGAGTTATCAATTCATACTTATTATATTGGCTGCAAAGCTTGACGTTATCAAAAATCATTTTTTTATCAATATCATGTCACTTTGAAAGACTTCCAATATACCCTTTTGATACCTTGTCAGTGATTTCGGTCTGTTGACCTCCGAAAGTTTGTTTATCGCCACTTTTGGGCTGCCTAGAATTTCACCAAATCGACACTCCAATACATGTTTCTATATATAGCTTACTACGATATCTTTCTTCATTATCTTTGTGATTGGAAGCTGCACTTTAATACAGAGATAAAAAGTAAAATCGTGAAATTCAACTAGATATATATATCTTTTAAATTCAAATCGATAGTAAATTATTTAATCGTTCATTCACTATAGTCATATGTGAATCGGAAACTGTTATTAAAAGAACAATTATTTTAATTTATATCTTGACACGATTGACACGATAGCAATGTCAGTTTAATTAAAAATTGGAAAGATACATTTATTACGTAGTGCATATGTCAATTTGACCCTTTGGATTTATTACAGAAATCTTATTTTTATTTATTGAAATAAAATGCTTTATTAAAAATAAGTTTTAATAAAAATGGAATTGTTGTTTATTTTTTAATATACCTTTTCACAAATAATTGACAATGAAAATTATGTTATAATTTAATTAGACACGTAGCTATATTTTTTTTACCTTATAAAGAAATAAATAGAAATATTTGTGTATGATATATTTATATTAACACTAATTAAGTCACTTCCAAACAGTGGATATATTAACTATAAGAGGTTATCAGACTTTGCACTGAATTGTTAAAGTAATTCAAACAAAAAAGATTATTGAAAAATAAATTCATTTGTATCAGTGATTTGTAAATGCACATGTATTGCCAACATTAAAAGGTTCTTATTTACGATTCTCAGTCTTTGTTTTGGTGCCGGTTTTAGCTGAGGGAAGACCCGATAATCTTTCTTACTTATCTAGTTAGTTTACTGCACTGCGGACCTAAGCTGACTAGTATACGATCGCTTAGCCCATATGTCTCATTGCATTATTATTTTTTCAGCATGCAGAATGCTTTATTTTTCACATGTACAAATATGTTATCACATTTATCTAAAAAAAAGTTCAGGAAAATTAGGGGGAAAACACGGCGTAAAAATTACTTTAAAATATTTTTTATTATTGTTGAAACTTAAATGTGTGTTCAGAATTTGTGCATTTAGAATGAAATGATTTTCTTATTTACTGCAAAGTTGGAGACCTTCTTGAATTATTTTCGCAGGAGACTGGAATTTCTTTCACTTTGACATCGTTTTTTGGTTCTTTGTCAATAGTTGAAGTTAAATTAATGACATTATCGTCACTTATATCATTATCCATAAGTAGTTCGTTGATATCATTTTCGCTAAAGGTATCAAACCCTTCTTCGCCAAGTTCGTTTGCTAAAGTAATAATTTCAGTTGATATCGCCAGAAGTTCCAATGGTTTCATGGATTAAAAACACACCCAGGCTACTTTTCCAGCATGAATTTAAAGTACGTGGGCGTCGACATCTGAATTCAGCGATTTCAGATGCAACATGATTTAAAAAATCTGTAGCATAACTTCGAAATCGCATAAAAAGAGGATTGGCTGTATAGTTTTTTAGACGCTGGTATTATAAACTCGTTGTTTATCTCACAATCAGCTTTCAAATTTTCAATGAAAATATTTAAATTCTCAAATACGACTTTATTGTGCGATTCAATGAATCGGCTTGATGTAGCTTTTTTCAAAATTTTTGTAGAAATACGAGTTGAAATATTATCAACCTCGTTCTCAGAATCACAAAAGATTATCGTCGGCAACTGTTCTCATCAATTTTCTCAACAAGTTACATTATGGTAGTGATGCATAATACGAGGCCCGTTTTGAATTTTTTTGCGGCTTTCGAATATTTGTCTTCAAAAAAAAATACATATTTTTTTCATGTAAATTACTGAATTTATTAAATATGACTAACTCTTTTCGTTATTGTAGGAACATTAATTGTTTCATAGAAGTAGGGTTGACTTACTGATAAAAGTTTTGATTCAATTGTGTGACTTAATAATATAGATATTAAATCAAATTTTAAAAATTATCCTAAAATTAACAAGGACAAAGATTCCATTAACTTTTACGTATAAATAAAATATGTGTAGATACACATTTATAAGATTATTTAATTTATATTTTTACTTGCGGCCATAACACATTATAATTTGTTTTTATGCGGACAACTAGAAGAAAAGAATTGTCCATGTCTGCACTAGGGTGTATTATAGAATACTTCACTTCTCGTGCTCTATTTTAATCATGAAAGATGGAAATTAAATAACCATGAACTCTATTGTCAAATTATTTTTTAGCATATTCTTTTTTACAAATCCCCAACTGTGCGAGGAAAGGAAGATGTAGTACTTTAGTCTTGTCACTATTATTTTTAAAAAATACAGTGATAAACATTTTTTAAAAATCATTTATATAATATATAAAAATCCTAATATTAAAAGGATTTTTTGTTTTCAGATTATTATTAACTAACGACTAGTTGAATTACTTTGCGTAGTTGCCTTGGCAAATAGTTTTTGATTCAATTTTCATAATAAATTCATCGAAGTAAAACGCAAACAAACATTTTGATTTTTTCTTATATACTCTTTTGCATTTTAACAGGTATTCAAAGAAACTAGGTTATAATACTTTTTCTTAATCTTTACAGAGAGAATCAGCATTTACAGGGGTTTTAAGTGAAGGACTAGCTATTGGTTTATCTCTTTCTTTCCACGTTTTGTTTTTGTTATTAAAAGAGGGAGGGAAGAGATGAAAATATCATCCTTAACTTTGGTTTTTAATCATTAAATTGATTGAAAAATCAATATTCGAGAAAGTCCATCCGGATATTCAAAAATTTGCGTAACACTGTCAACGATCGTTTACTAAATTATGATCTCATGTCTATTATTAATGTATTGTGTTTTGATGGATCCAGTTTTAGCGATAATATTTTTTTATATTTTCAAAAGTAGGTTCTATTATAGTATGCGATTTTAGATTATTCACAACCCTCTACAAGTACGGCTGTGGCTAAGTTTGCAAAGTTATTAGAGTGAAACACAAACATGCCCTGGCTATATTAATACTACAGTGGGTAGATATTTGTAGAATGCGATACCTCCAATAATTGAACAACCGACGGCTATGTTTTAAGTGCAGTAACAAGTCATTCTCATCATTTTTTCTGATATTTTTTGCGAGTATTTAAAAAATTTTCATTGTATAAAAACAAACAATAATAACTCTCGCGGCTCGGAGACTAGAAAAATACTTCTCTGCCTATGGGGGTCGTTTAGGGACACCAGTGGTTTCCTCATTATTGGCCTTATTCTTATGAATTTCAAAAAAAAAATAGTCTAAAGGCTTTAAAATATCTCTCTGCATCATTCCTCATACATGTTTTTATAAAAATCCGGGGTTTTTTAATAAATAATTATATTTTAAGTTGCGCGTAAAAAAGACGTCATCCCAGCACAAATATGAATTTTCAACTGACGCATTTAGCCCAGCTATCTTACGAACGATCGCTAATAAGCGGGCGCTTATCTCGTTATCGCGTATTTATATAAACTACAAAAGGTCCAAAAAAACTATGATATAAGAATACTTTAATTATAAACATTGTATCACCCATATTAAAATAGATATTTAAGAAAATGTGGGTATTGGGGTCGCATTTCTTGAGCTTTGAACCGGAAAAGATAAACACGTTTTCTAAGTTAATTTATCAGTTCTCTTAACCGCTCGTCCTACGCGGCTCAGCGCTCACAGTTTTGAATCCTTGATGGGCTGTTCTCAAGTGTTATTTTTTTTATCGATTAATGAATTTATGTTAAGTGGCAGGGTTGTTTGTGATGAGTACACTCACTAAAAGTTGGGTGCGGGCGGTGGATAACAATCAACTTTTTCTTAGCCCCAATTTTTTATCGTTGCCTCATCTGAAAGGGGAGGTTGAACGGCTGAATGACAGCCAGTTTTAGTGCTTGTTAAGATGATCCTTTGTAGGATCATATGCTCCACATTAGAAACAGAAGTGGTATATAATAGATGTAAGGTTTATAACATAAATCTCAATCAAACAACTACATTTCAATAGTTTTTTAGAAGACATCACAAGAAAAAAACTTATTTTTATTAATCTTCATTATTTTAGTATCAAAACTCCGTTCACTCAAATAATATTATGGTATCAAAGATGCAATTTGACCTTGATGAAAAAAACACATTCCTAAAAAGAAGCAATTCGTTTAATTAAAATTAACATCGCGACGAATGGCCACTTATAAGTCAGCAAGTGAAGGACAATTTGATTTTAATTTCAAATTGTATGTGTAAAAAAATGTATCAAGTACTTCAATTAAAACCGCAAAGCATATTCAAAGATAAAAAAAATGCTTTGAACTTTACAATGAATCATTTCCCAGAGTTCCCCATCCGTTTTATTAATACCATCTGTCCCATCGTGTTCTTCGAGCGCGCTCCAAAGGAAACTTCAGGCTGGCGCCATCTGTTGCGGACGGAAATTATGATCCGGATGGATGAGGGGCAAGAAGAACGAGGATGGGCAAAGGGGAGAGGGCCACTAAGGAGCAAGAGAGGCCAGCCTAGCCTGCGAGCCTCTATTCATTAAATTTGTATTAAAGTTCCTCTTTATGTTTCCGCGGCATTCCTCTCTCCTTCGCTTTCATTATTTTCCGATAGCCTTCTCTCCTTCGACCTCACTCATCTCTCACTGTGTCTGGCGCGATGGATTTGTAAAGTTGTACGAGCGGTGATTTTTTTCCTTTTTTTGGTTGTTTTATTTTTATCCGCGTGGCGCGCTCTTTTCGTGAAATGATTGAGCATTTTTCCTTTAATTAGTTCGCTCTTAATTTGAATTTCATTTTCTTGAAAAATTTAATAAGATTTTCTTAATCACGGATACCCACGGCTTAAATGAAATACCATTAAACTTTGAACTGATATTTCAATTCTTGGAGAGCTTTGAATTCTTTGCAATCAATTTAGATAATATATATTCATTTCTATTAATAATTGAAGAGTAAAATTCCACATCGTGTTGATTCCAAGACGACACATTTTTATGTTTAAAGGTACGTTTAACAAAAAATCTCAAATTCTTATAAACTACGTAGTTTTATCAAAAGCTTGCAGAAATAAAAAGTTTTCAATAAATAAATCAAAGATTATTTCAAATTTAAATTTTCGGAAATTTGCACATTAAATAGAAATAGTATGAAACGCTTTAAATAAAATAGGGCAATGGTTTCAATAAATATATAAATATTATGTTGTATGTGACAAATAATTTCCGGTCCCTAAAAGAAGGGAAAGCATTCCTATTTCTTTGTACAATGTTTCTTGCGAAAAGATTGCAATATGAAAATGTATATTATGCTAAGTTTTTTTGCAAAATACCATTTTAACCCACATTTGATTAAAATAGCATGGACAATAATTCTTTGGAATATATTTTTATATATACTATAACCGATTAATTCCATCGGGATTTAAGCTTCCAATTTACAACATTTTAAGCCTAGATTTAGGTACTATCTGGCTGCAAGAATTTAATGATGACTTAGCTTATATTCATTTCCTCATTTCATCTCTAAAGATTTTTTTTTATATTTCAATAACATTATTCAAACATTCTCTGATAATATTGTTTTATCTGTGTTATTATTTTGAATAAATACACAATTATTAATCTTATGTATTTCTCAGAAAAATTGACAGAAAGTGGCACAATTTCAATCATATGTTATTTTTTTAATACATAATAACTCCTAATTGACTACTTATTTTTTTAATAAAAAAAATAATCAAATAATGTGTGATATTATTTTTCTCCTATATCTGAAATTTATTTTTTCGGCTGACTAATCTTTATATTCAAAGCTTCCACGCAAAAAATTGTAAATTATACTTTAACATCCATAATATTTAAAACAGAAATTTTGTAATAAACAATTTGAAATGGCGTACCATACAAACACCGCTTGCGTCAAGCTCAAAAAACTCATTACGTGTACAAAAAAAGAAATACCACATACAGTAATAATAAAACTCTTCTTGCGAAAAAACCAATTACTTTTCATACTTACACCTCGAGTTACAGTCACACCTTTAGCACCGTCTCAGCACTGCCATCTTTCGACTCGTTTACAGTTTTTTTTTTTGCAAACATATCTTTAAAAAATAACTTTCCATAATGACGAAAAATGCGGATAAAAATCCATATTTTGTGACTGAACATAATCCTTTTTAGTAAATTCATTTTACATATTTTATTATACTTATAAGACTTTATTCACCCTCCTCCACCCGCAACTGCTTTAAACTCTTTAAATCAGCAATTTCTAACCTGAGAGGCGTTTACTATTGCAAAGGGAGGCGCGAACAGTCCAAAATATTTATTTACTCTTTAAAACGTGTCTCTATTACTATATAAAATATAGGATAGGGAGGCGCGGAGATATTTTTTTCTTCAAAGGAAGGCGCAGTAACATAAAGGTTGGAAACCACTGCCTTAAATGGATTCTCACTGGCGTTAGATTTAGACGTAATCATAGTTTTTTTATGGCGCAGATCATAATTTTTCAACATTTTTGAGCTTGTGGCGCCTTTTTAAATCTCATATTTTTCTGTGGTCAATACTAATTAGTTTTTCGAGACTCGGAAGAATTTTAAAAAACAATAATAAAAACCGCATGGTACTTATACCCACTACAATCTGCTACTAGGGCATTTAATCACGGACGTTTTATTTGATCCCGGGATTTCGGGACTCATTCACCACCATATCATGCCACAATTGCTTGACACCATCCCCAAAAAAGTGAGTCGTCAAGAGATTTAAGAATTTTTGTTGACTCCTTCAACGGAAAAGTTACGAATTGACAGATTTTACAATTATTCAGAAGTGTGAGGTCTTTTTGTTTTAGCTCCATCGCTTCAAATTTTAATTTCGAATACCAAATGCGTGAAAATCTGGGAAAATTATAGGGTGGCCGTGGTCCTTTAAAAGTCTGTTCCCCTAAACTGGCATTTTCTCTGCGGCCCCCTTGAAACATGCTGTAAATAATTTATTATATTAAGTCAGAGCTTTTATCAGTTGAAGTCTACGTTTTCTTCGTTTAGTTTTTATCATATTGTTTTTTTAAAAAAACTTTCGAGCATAACATCCAAGCACGAGTAATTTATTATCTCTGAAACATTGCTGGAAATCATTTGATAGCATTGAGTTTAATAGTTTTATTTGATTCACCTGGTTTACCAGGCTTTATATTCATAGTGAATAGTAATGGGTGACTAGGTATCTTAATACCTCGTTCACCGTCCAGGATTGAAATATCCGCCGGATGGCAGAGAAAATTCAACTAGGTCAAAAAATAATCTTTTGAAAGAATATTAAGAATAGAAATTTTGAAAATGAGAAATATTATAAAATCATTCCTAACACAGCTACTTTATTCATATTAAATGAATACAAAATACATAAGAAAACATCATTCTGCAACTTTGATATAAGGATGTGATATAAAAATACAATTTTGACAAGTTCAGATAAAATAAATACATTTGTTTACTGAATATTCAAACCACTTGGAAAGTTACCTAAGTTTTCTTAAATATGTTTCCTTGATTATAACTTTATAAAAATAAGCCTCGGGAAGTCGTGGATAATAAAATTTAAAAATATAAAAATTTATTTAATCCACATGATATTATAAGAAATACAATAAGCATGCAATTATTCCCATCATTGAAGACGATGCCGAAAGTATTTAAGCTAGACGTAAGATATATTATAGAGTGTTTCTCAATTGTTCGTAGGCCTAGATTGTTTTTGGCATGATCCAAAGCAAATATTATGTCTACTTAAATGTAAAAAGGGCTTGCATCATCATCAACAATAGCAGTACCCAAAAAATCACAACTGGTTCTTCAACCCCCTCCACACATGATCCCATTTTTCACCATCTACTGTCATTCAGTGAATCCAATTATTATTCCATTAGCCCGGTCACTTATTAAAAATTCTATGTTGATATTTCATGTCAAATGCGGGATATTAAAAGCGACTAAATTAAAACGTTTACACATTGTAAATTTTGAATTTTGTTACCGCATTTTTTTTGACTATTCTGAATATGTTACTGTAAACATTACTGATATATTTTGTGCTGCCATGATTTAGAACAAAAATTTATCATAATTGACGAAAAAATATATTTTTTTATGAATAATACAAAAGAAAAAACATTAAAATAAAAAATGGCTCTTTTTTTCTTTAATTTGTTCAAGAATATATTAATAGTCAACGAAATATGTTTTTGCATCGTAAACAACAGATAAAATTAATAGTGTTTACATTACAACATTAACAATGAAAATGATCACATAATTTTATGTATAATATATAATATATGGCGCTTTATGTAAGTTTTTTTGAAAGCTTGCGTCTCTTGTCTGGTCTATTGTGAACACTTGTTTGCCTGAGAAAGAATTTTTCATATCGATGACTTTGCTTTTACTCTGGTATTAAAATCCAGCACTACTATGCCGTGGGAATAATAATAGTAAATGCAATAAAAGCAAAGCATATTCTTCAATAATATTCCTAGTCATACATATCCATACTTCAATTTGTGAACTTTAATACGTTGTGTTGATGTTTTTACCTATCAAGTAAATGAGTATTGAACTACAGTTATTAGTTTATGTCTACTATTAAGCAACAAATAAATGTATTTATGGCCACGTGGGTATTTTATTTTAAATTTTGGACTTGAAAACATACGACCCTTAATATTATTAATTGTTGACTGTTCCGATTTTAAGGATAATATATATTTTTAGTTTATGAAACGAATTTACAAAACGACAGATTTAGTCTTGAAATGTTTATTTTATATTCAAATTTATAATAATGTCTAGTATTTTTCTGTAGATATTTTTTAAATTAATTATACTTTATGTATAATAAATAACGTCCTTAGTATTTTTTTTTCGTTAAGTATTCTATATTAACACCAGCCAAACTTTTGAATATTCTCATGTGTAAGCATTTTAATTATCACCTTAATTTATTGAGGTGTTTATACTCCTCTTATTTTGAAATAATAATTTGTATTATTGATGGTTTAATATATTTTTACCAGTAACAGTTCTCGATTCAAAATAATATGAAAAAAGTTTTATTTTCAACTTTACTTATCGTTAGTCTATTTTGAATTCGCTTTATAACTTTTCATTTACATATATACTCATACACTTTATAAAGATTGTAACCCTCTCAAAATCCGCATTTTCTATAAAAATATAGAAGAACACAAATAGAAAAATCGGATTTTTCCTTTCGTAACCATCTCATTCAAATTCTTAGCTGTACAGCGGTGACCCGCCAATCCAAAGAAAAGTAGACGTAAAAAAGGCAACTGACGAAATGAAAATTTAATTTTCTCCTTGGTTTGGCATTGCTCGGCGTCGATGCGTAACCTAATTGAAGAAAAGCTTCTCTTTTATACAAAAGCTATGCATAAAAATAGTTGCACCACTATTTTTGCTCTTGGTTTGAAAAGGGTTTGTTTCCTTCCTTCCATTTATAATATTGTTTTAAAAGAATTCTATTCGTCATCAAAATGTCGTGGTATAAAAAGAAGATATAATAACTTATTGAAGAAAAATTAAATTTAAATTTGAATCGTTTAAATTATGTACATTCACACAAGTAGATAAATATGAAAATTAAATATTGAAATTCCACTTAGCACCTTCAATCGAAATTTTAAATTAAAATTTAAGTTTTTTACGATAATTTTTAGCGTTTAACTAAATGAAACCACAATTTTATTGCACAGCTTTGAAAACAACGATTTATTTATATTTAATCTCAGTTTTTTTATGAATACTTCATTAAGATAAAATGAAATGGATTCAAAAACTTATTAACTGTTGGTTATGTGTGAGTTAGTTTTTAAAGTTTTGATTGATAATTTTGAAATATTTATTCAAGTCTGTAAAAGTTCAGTATTTTCGAATTAAATTGAAAATTTATTTGGAAATTCAAATTATTAAATTCTCTTGATGTGCTTTTTATTGAACGATTATTTTACACTTCATAAAAATTCTTTACTAATTCCATTATAAAAAATAAAGTTGGATACTTTTACAACTCTCCCATAGCCGCTAGACGAATATAAAAATGCTTACTGCGGAGGAAAAGATTCTTACATTTTTAATGTAAAAAGTCAGAAGGGTAGGCTTACTTCATTCTTAATGATTTTCTGGGGGATTTTTAAGATAATAGAGTGTAAGTGTTGTTTGACTTTGTTTCCATAATAAATAAAAAATAAACTGTTGAACATTTACTTTATGCCAAAAATTTCAATCTTTGTTAAACTGCGTAAATCTTTTTTGACTATTTAAAACTTTTTGTGTAAATAAATTCTTGTACATTTCTGTTTTTTTTTTACTTTTTAATGCAAACTTTGAATTTTTAAAAGCATTTAAATATTAATGGTTTTATCATTATTACAAGGTTAGCAGTAGCACAAATTAGTTTTTTTTATAATTTTTATCTGGTTTCATCAAATATTTTTGTAAGAATAAATAAACTGTTAACTTATAAGCCATGACTTTCAAATGGTTTGATTAATTAATTAAATGTTCAATAATAACCTTAGAAAATCTTTCACAAATTAACGTCTTCATAGCTCTAGCAAGTACTTCCATATACAATTTCCCAAGAATATTCTTTCAACATTAAAAAAAAATCCGTGGTAATTTTTTCTGACTTGTAAATACAAGTTTAATAAATAAATTTATACAATAGTGTCAAAAAATATACCTGAGTGGAACTTATGAATTAATATTTATATATTTTTTTTATTATTATCTATCTTGGAAAAATATTATAATGCATTCTTACTTGTGGGTTTAAACACACGAATTTACTAAATTTTATTTAATAATTAATTTTAGCTATTTATTTTATTTGCCTATTTTATGAATGGTTGAAAACACAAAAATCGCTTAGAATAAAAATAAGCAACGATGCACAGGTATATTTTACAAAACAAAATACATGCATTATAATTTCCCACTGTCTAATTTGAAAAATGTCAAACTCGGAAAAATGCAGGGAAAAAATTACAAGTTCTCCATTTTATGAAAATTAAAACATGAATGCCTTACGTTGTATTTCCGGAAAATGAGATAGAAGAGAGAGAAAGCATCTCATTACACAAGATTAAGAATTTGCTGTGGTGTGCATCGCAGGCTGCATTAAACAGTCCTGGGGAAACCGCATGCTTTGAGTTTAGCTCCTTTTTCACTTTGGGTAGTTTTGTACACTTATTAGGGCTTCATATTAAAAAAATATGTTACACTACTTAACCAACCACACTGCCAGCTGATCCTCTCAAATGTTTACACTTTTTAATTTATATTTTACTGTGTATATACAATATGTATTAGTTTAACATTTATAATTACTTATCGATTAAAGTTCAAATTAATTTCTAAGATAAAAACAACAATGTTTTTTAGTAAATTTATTAAAATACATTATTTACTCCTTTAGCTTTGAATGGACCATTTTTTAATTGCTCTGCTCCTCCAATCCGTGTTTTGCTCCAAGCTCCGGGCAAAAAATCAATAAAAATTACATATAAACAAACAATAAGTTTTCTTTAAAAAATACATAAATACACACATCTTATAAGAAAATATTAAATTTTAAAAAAATATATTTAGTAAGTCGTCAGTTTTTTTTTACATTGTAATATAATATCGCCAATAACAAGCCATTTTACACAATTTGTCTTCTCTTACATAAATTTAACTTTAGCTCTTTGCTCCACAACCAGAAGGCATATGTGATTTAACATGACATGTTGTTTAAATCCTTTCTGGGTATAAATTAACAGCGTCCAACACAGGTTTTACTTTTTGCTTTACCCATACATTTCATAATATTACAGTCATCGTAAAATTCTTATTCTTCTTTATTCAAATTATTTAATTGAACAACTTTTTGATATTTTTGTAGTCTATCCAGTTTTTTTTTAATTCTTCATCTTCTGAGATATTCGTATTTTCTAATGACTGCACTGATTTGTTGGTGGAAAATTATCTACTAATTTAGCGCTGTTCAACTAGCGGCCGGCGAAACTTGTTTTTAGCGGCCCGCAAACTGTACATTTTACAGCAAATTTTTAACTGACTTTCATTTACCTATACTCTTTGGCTCCCGAAATGTTGGCTAAAGAAAAAATGGCCCGCGGCCTAAAACAAGTTGACCAGCACTGCACTAAGCTGTTGTAAAAAAATTGGTTATGTAGTCTTGCTAAGTGTCATATTTAATATTTGATGATAATAAATTTATGAGAATTATTATTTGTAGTATTTTCAGAAAAGTATTTTTAAACAAACTGGAGCAGCGCTATACAGATTTGTCGTGTTCCGCTCCGCTCCTGCTACAAACAAATTGCGGTTGCTCCACTACCCCGTGCTTCAACTCCGATCTCCGCTATAAGCCTCTGTTATATTCAGTCAAATAATTGATATTAACAATACAATTGATATGATTATGTTTTTAATACGAAACAAAACGCAAAACAATACAATCACAAAAGATTACCAGCGACACAAAAATTAACATATAAAATAAACAATTGTAAACAAAGTATACGTAACAAATAAAAATGAAAGACATGATTATCATATTATATCAATAAACTCTTGATAATAGTAGATACATGATCGGCAGATAATTTTCTCAGCCGAGAAGATGCGACAAAGTGTTAAAAAATGATTCACACATAGTCTTATGTATTTGTCATATTTGTATTTCATGGATGAAAACAAGTCAATAATGTTCAAAACTTATAATTTTCTATCAATTTAAATAGAAGTATTAAAATTTAATTTGAGTTATTGCAGTTTTCATAGTTTTCTTAATTTCATACCATTTTTTATAGATAATTTTAAGAAACATAAACGGATATTAAATTTGTACTTTTCCATACGTTTTATCACTACGGACCTGAATTTCGTCTATGTTGAAAGTTCAAGTTCATATATACACTTTAACTTTAACGTCCGAAGATATCAAAAGGTAAAACTTAGGTCGTTAGTGACAAAATAAAAGAGGAAATATACAAAAGTCTAACTATTTAAAATAAATATTGATTTACTTTAAAGCAACTTTAGTCGAAATCATAAATTATATTAATGTATTCATTAAAAAAACTATATTACTGTTTAAAACATTTAGCCAACAACTTATAAATAAGATAATTATTTGTTCATTTCAATTTTTTTATGAAGCGTCATTAACAGAACAATTCAAATATAAAATAGCAGAAATTGATATTCAACTACACAAAGTAAGTCACGTAACGAAAAAAAAATAGATTAGCAAAAAAAAACTCTTTGCCACCATTTAAGTTGGTAGTTTGGTGGTGGTTGAAAAAAATACCATATATCAATGATAAAACACTTTATTCGTTTGGTTTATATATAAGAATAAGTACCTCCTTAGTGAAAAGTTGTACGTATTTCATTTAATTGATTTTACTTATTAGGTGCACTATTTATTAGAACCGGCTTAATCCCACCCGTCTATTTTGCCGTTCGTAGCTTTATAGCACCATTTATAATGTACACGTTTTTAATTTATTTTGAAACGTTTATAATATTAATAACAGAAATACAAAGAGAATTTCAACTTCCTACAAAATATTAAACTTCATTGCCCCGGAGACTTTTGAATCGATGTAATCTCAAATCTCAATCATTTTATCGAAAACAAAAAAAAAACGTAGCGAAAAAGCAGTAATAATATTTTTCCTATTGAAATGACAGTTCATTTAGAAAGTACATTAATCTTTGTATATAAAAAAAATCTCGACTTTATCGAGTTCTCGTATTCGAGAGACGCGGTGCAAGGCGTCGGCGTCGGCCAGAAAGCATGAATTATTACGGATGAAAACTCTCATAAGCAATTCGTTTGAAGGCACGCTATAAGATTTTCCTCTTCGGCGTGAGGCGTCAGCAACGTGATTTATGAAATAAACTCAACGCTGCCGTAAACGGTAAATTTATTTCGTTTTATATTTATATATACACATCATGAGTGACAAACGAAGTGTGCCACATTGTGTAGAGCAAATAATAAACACCCAAAAATAATTAAATATACCGAAAAATCCTAGCATTTTTGTAAAATGAAATTTTTGAATAAATATATCATACTATGTCACAACAATGATTTTCATTTCACGTGAAAATTATAATTTACACTGTCTTTATTAAAGCTACTTCACAGGCAAATTGCGAAAAAAAATGTCGTCGATCACAGCTTTATTTTTAAGTATTGACGTAATAAAATAAAAATTTGTTTCTCCAGTTGCCTCTTTTTAAAATAGTATAATGTCTTTGAGTTGTTATATTTAATTCTTTTATTTAAAATAATAATATAAACTTCTGAACGTCTTGTTTTGTAGGGTTTATTTGGTTGAAATACTAAAATTGCTTTCTTATCGCCGTCTTACATTTTTACAGCACCCATATTTAGTTTAACATTTAACATATGTTTGAAATTTATTTATGCACAAATTTTATCTTAAATCGTTGGTCTCCAATTCTTTATCGTGTAACACTCCGCAAGTGTAATCTGCGACAACACGATATTGTATTTCGTAAATGCAAGTATACTTATTATACTCAGTGGGCCGCGTTCTGCGTGTCTGATTCCAATGCCTTCGAATAATGTATTTGTTTTCATTTTTAATCATGTCAAACTCTACATTCGGAACCAGAACTCTATTTTGATAGCCGTTTTTTGAATGATGAAATTTTCGTAAAAAATACAATGGTAAAAATAGTCAAAGGTTTTTGTTTCTGTTCTGTTCACGACAATCTAGTTATAGAAACGACGTTCGTAAAAAAACAAAACAGGAAAAAAGTTTTATTTGTGTTTCTAAAGTAAAGTGGCATGTATGGATTGGAACCGACATCTTTTTTGTATCCGCATAATACATGAGCCTAAAACCAAGTAGTTTGCAAATAAATGGCATTTCGCACCGAAGAGTTTCACCTTTCAGAAAATAGAGTCTTTCACCTCAAATTGCTGATAGCTTCGTAAAAGCAAGCCGTCTCTGCGCTTTTATTTTGCTGATTCCGTTACTATTTATTTGCCGTAATACTGGCGGCGTCGGTTCCGGAATCTGCAAATAAATGCAATAAATAACCCCGCGCAACCATCCGTAGACTTTCTACGCCGTAGCTTTATGGCTAATAATGTTGTAGCTTCTAGACTTTTCTGTGAATACTTTGCTGCGGTTTTTCACGAAAAAACAACTCATTTAAAATAAATTTACCCGTGATGGTTATTCCTCTTATAACAATTATCAATAACATATCTTATCATAACATACTTTATCGAAATATTTATATTATTTTATCTTTTATACGCAACCCAAAACCTTTTGTGATCAATATTAGGGCCTCCAAACCAGAAGTCTTGGAATCCCGAGCAATTATTCAATCCCGTAATCTCGGGATTGTCTTATTATCAATACCGGAATTTCAGGATTTTAAATAACTAAACATGTATTACCATTTAAAATTAAGATTCTTAGTCGATGAATTATACAAACAAAAAACGGGAAATAATTACTATTCAAAATATAAATTCTTACCCGACGAACTATACAAATGTAAAGCGCTTCCTCCGTTGCTATTTTTTTATTTCAGTATGTTCACCCTTTGAACATGTGTACATAATTCATATACGTATTGTTTTCTCCCTCTTAATTATGTTGCGTAATATATGAAACATGAAAAGACTTTTTTGACACATTGTTATTATTTTTCGTATACTTATGTATTAAAATCAGTTGAAATGAAATCTATTGTTATACTAGTAACTTCCTTGCAGTCTCAAGTGCACGTGTACTGTATTATTACTATTTCTTATTATTATAATATTATATTATTCTTATTAAAATAAAAAACAACGTCGAATTTTGTCCACCTCTGTTATTTAGTTAGTGTGAGTTTTTCCCTAAACCCCTAGTTAAATAAATATGAAATTTAGATTTTTCATATTTAAATTTACGATCTTGGGCATGGGTGCTCGTGATGTATTTTTTCCTTGAGTTGATCTTGAGAGACTTACAAAAATACTTGACGTATTAACGGATTGACGCTTATGTAACGTTAAGTTAAAGTTGAAATTGTACAGCTATCGGCATATAAAGAGTACTTCTTAATCTAGCACAACGTGTTTTTTTATAGTCTAAAATGTGACAGATAATCTGAATAAATTTTAATTTGAAGTGATGTATATATCATAATAATGTTTTTATTTTACTCACAATATTACTTTTATTTGTTTTATTAAGTTAATGTCTTCGGATGGCCATACATTCTCTTATTTATTTGTGAAAATAGCGTTTACTTTCTTGATAAGTCAAAATACTTTTCAATCAGACAAAAAGTTAAGCACATATACGATATTTCACAAAAAAATCGTTAATGAGTACGATATTTTGTCAAAAATAGTAATCAAACACACTAATAAATGTTTTATTTGGGAAAATGATAGTTATGATAATGGAGAAACATTTTACTTAATATTGTCAACATCATTTTGGAACATCTCTCCATAAAATGAAAGATTGTTTTCAAAATGTCTATCAAGTCAATTGTTACTATCATATTTGATTAGATTCAATCACTGTAACGGCTTTTTTTTAAGGCTTTTGTGGATAAATTTAATAAATAAGATTGATTACGAAATAAAAATCTAGGAAATAAACTAGTTTAAATTAGATCGGCTGCTGGTTTCAATTAGTTTTGACCTTACAGCATAATTTAATATCGTTAACATTTAGTGGTGTCCAAATAATGTCACATTTTCTGAACGTGATCTAATTTTACCAAACTTATATTGATTTTGCCCATTTCATGTGACCGTTACCAAAATACACGTTCCAGAATCTAATTCTTGAGTGCCGCCGTCGTGTTTGATATGTCACTTGTATGCAGAGATATTCCGATAATGAAACTATTTTATGACAAGACTAAACGTGTCACTAAAGATAAGTAATATCAGAGGAGACAGTAAAGAGAACACTGCATAAGAGTGGCAGGCTGCTGCGCGGATCCTTGCATAATGCACAACTTATTAATATTTTAAGTGAATCTCGTACGTCTACTTTGGGGGAATATAACGAAGTAGGAAAATGCTTTGTAAGTAGCAAAAAGCACACTTAACACTTTGCTATTCAGGCGTCCCATTATTACAGATTTATTGAGATAAGTCATAAATTCTTTGAATATATTATTATAATTTGAAGTGGTACTTAGCGTAAAATAAGCCATTTCTGCTCAGCTTTATTTTATACAGAGATAATATATATTTTAACCAAACAAAATGCGAAGCATTTTAACAGATTTTTTAATGAGAAATAAATAGTCAAACGTACCAATCTACTATTTTTTAACGAGAACACTTGAATGTGATTTCCATGATACACTCTTTATTTAGAGGTATTCAACAATTCGAGAGCTGAGTACTACAAGGTTCTAAGTGTCACTTACTTTTGGCCAAACTAAAGTAATAATGAGGCAGTCTTAAACGTAGTATTATATACATGCTGTATTAATATGAATCCGAAATTTTGCTTAAATTAGCAATAAGCCGTTGTTTTATGTGCGCGTCGCAAGATATCTGTGGTTTCAACTTGAAATCCTGAAGATGCTTAATGGCGAAACCCGGGTCGTTAGTGACAAAACTTGTGTGAATGTACACAGGTTGAATAATATCTTTTATATTTAGATAATTTTATTCCTTTTTTTGTCTTCAATTATTTGATTTTGATCAATTATTTTTATTCTTCAACACAATGGTGTTATTTTTTACCATTATGACGTTTCGTATTCTTGCAGTGTGGTATTATTGCATTTTACAATATTAACTTAGTACATTAATGATATCAAACACAAATTACGAAAAAAAAACTCCTTTTCCTATTTATCCTTCATTTTTTTATATATTTTTTCCAATAATAATGATCACATTAGATATCTTCCATAGAATTCGTTTTATTTTAATTTAAAAAGCGTATGTTAGTTTTTTGAATCACCTGTGTTTTCATAAAAATTTCACTTAGAACCTAGTAGCACTGGCGGTTTGTTTGAATTTCAGATGAACAAGGTTCTAATAGAAGTTTAGGTATTTCTAATTAACTATAAAGAACTATTTTTAACAATATTGTATTAATAGTTATATTATGCTAGTACTATCATTGATATATACAATCAAAAAGAAACTTGGAAACATTTACAATTTTCAAAATACAAGCATTCAATATTTCTAATGCCCATATATTTTTTGCTGCAGTTGTCCACATAGGTACTTGGTTCGTGAATTGAGATTTTTTTTTGGCTACTGTCTTTTTCAAGGATCGTTACGGTCGGAGAGAATTCAGATTTTTCATAGATCCATACTTTTGAACACAAATTTACAGAAAGATCGAAAAATCATATTAAAAAATTAATTCAATATCAATTACAAGTATAAGTCAAACAAGTCTATATTATATATATTTTTTTCATTTTGTAAAACAAATATCTGAATATTATCAATCATACGTGAAATTTACGTGTTAAGCAGTAGATTGGTATCGACTGATACTTACAAGTGATGCAAACTCACTCGGAAGACTTTATAAGAAGTTGGTAAACATTTTACATTTTCATGTGATCGTTATATCTGCAAAGAGACTGATAACAAAGATATTTTAACTAATTATATTAAAATTGCAAAAATATTTCCGCACCATTCACATTTACCATTTAATTTTTCATAAAAATACTTTTTTACAATGTTTATGTATATATTTTATAATTAGGGTCTTTTTAATTCATCTTGGATGATTTTTGTCACCAATAAATATGAGGTACTTAGTAACCATAATAACAATATTTGATGTTTTTGAAATAAGTATGCTTAAAAATCCCAAAGACATCAACTACATCTATCAAAATAATTAGATACATATTATAATTTACTTTGAACACTTTTAAAGCTAAGGCCAAAGATCACTATCGGTGTCTTAACTCACAATGTTAAATGAATAATATGATATGCTAATAAATTGTGTTCCTGTGATTTTTGCGATTTTCTCAAAACTAGTAGATGTTTGGAGATTTTGAGCTATAATGCTAAGCCTCTCATATATACTCAAATTCAGTTTGTTAAAAAATATTCAAAACATTCAATTTTCGAGAAATATGCTGTCTAATATTGACTATAATATTTTGATTGATTAAGCAGTAACTTTTTACGCGTTTAAGTTTTATGATGAATTCCAAATGAATACCTTAGTTATTTCACTGATTGAGTGAAGCATTTTTAGAAAAAGTTTATAAAACTACTTTTAATAATAATAACGTAATCTTTGTTTATGTTTATTTATTTAAGTAACCGTGCCCAGTCTTAGTGTGGAGTATATAGACTCTACCGTAGCATATTTCAACAGAAATTGGTCTACGAAAGCTGCCTGTTACTCGGTCGCTCAACGTTTTGTTTCAGGAAAGAATCGCGATTGTCGGATAATTTTAAAATATAGCTGTAGCTACGCATTTAATTTATATCACATGGATTTCTTTAATAGATTATCTCATAAGAAATTATTGTAGGGAGGACTGCTTTTTACTCAATCGTTAATCGTCTATGAAAGAATGATAGGACTAGCAGTTAGTTCTTGCTACTACTGAAACAAGCAGAAGGAAATTTATACCTTTATCTTAGAATCATTCTTGAATAGAAACCCATAATTCTATCAAAAAATCAATTTGTAAAACTGTTTATATTGTGATTCAGACCCGTAAACTTTGCGACGGAAGTCAACGACGTAAATCACTCGACTACATGCCGGTGGCTCTTTACTTATATTTTTAATGAAAATTAACTACTAAGATTTTTTTGTCGCTGCGTGTGCTTTTTTTAATCAGAGCAGAGAACGTTCAAATCCATCAGTAAGAAGAGTTATCAGGCTTAGTTTCTTATTTGCAAGTTAACTTGTGTCAACCTTAATAAATCTTCAACGACGACCTAAATTACACCACTTTGTCAATTTCCTCGAGCGTGTACATGACTACGTCCAACCAACTTTACTTTTACTGTTGTGAAATTTGGTGAAATTTCTAGAAATTCTAGTAATTAACATTAGTCCGCCCGTATCGAGAGAGATGTAGACTGAAGCAACTTATCCATTATTTCGGGCTATAGAACCGAAGGATTTACATTAATAAAACTTACAATAGCACCACGGTTAGTAATTAACTAATCCTTACACTATTATATATTATTATAATAATATTTTATCGGGAGAATACCAGGGAGTGGTATTCAAACACGTTTTTAATATTTAAAATAATTCTACATAATAATGTTTTCCTTTTTCCGGCTTTAATATATATGAAATTATCAAATCTGTAGCCGAGTCATTGACATTGTTAGATTCCGTTAAAGTTACTGGCTCATGTCTCATAATTTATTTTATTGTTTTTTATTCTATCAGCCATGACTGTTTCAAGGTCCGAAAATGTGTGATATCTAAATTTTTTTCCACCCATCTGATCTTATAATTCAAGACGTAGTGATAGTGATAAATTTCTCGTTTTATCGTACCCTTATATTTTTTAGTTACTCTCACCAAAAAGCAGTTTTCGTAAAATATTGTCTATCACGACAAACTGTAAAATAAAATAAAAATATATAAACTGTATATGTAGATGATAAGAGTATCAATAGATATTGGCTCGAAAAAAAGATCTTTTTCATTTTTAAAAAGCATCGTGAATTTTATTATAAAGAATACATATTTCATCGAAATATTTTCATTCCGATTTAAAATATAAAATCTTTTTATTTCATATTTTTAATGGTGGGAAAAGGATTTTTTTCAAAAATCGAGTCATTCTCACATTTGAATCGACACTTTGCGGAGTTTTAATTCAATTTCCTTGTCATATTTTGGGAAATTCACAGATCAAAAGTTTTAAATAATTTCACAAAGTTAAATCCATGCTGGCGGGCTTCGAATTATTATTCAATTTGGCCTTTTTGGTTTAATTAATACACACAAGACCAATGTCAGGCATAATTTGATTTTTTCTAAATCATTTTTTGAATTCCGTTTGTCTCCAAAGCAAAAATTCCTGTTCAATATTATTTTGCCTCTATCTTACGGCATCGACTTTTAAATATAATATTTCACTCATTTCTTTGATTTTATCAAAATTATCTCTAATCAGAAAAATTGTCATATAATTTCTAATTTGTCTTTTAAATAACGAATAAATCACGTATTAAAATTTTTAAATTATTAAGTTTTCTTCGTCCCATGACAAGAAAATTATTTTTAATTGATTTTTTCAATTTGTACTTTTTTCTTCTTGCAATTACTCTACTGAATTAAAAACAGTCATATTATACATATTTTTTTACGAAAATTCTCAAATGGTTTTGATAATTTTTAAAAAATAGTGTTACAATATACACAACTTGTACTTGGAAAAGGTTTTTTAAAAGTAATGTCAGTAATAAAGTTAATTACGGGTAATACTGACTTACAAAATACAATCCTTAATACACATTGTTTAAGCAATTTTATCATCATAATTTATTTTTATAAAATTCAAAGAGGACAAAAAAAATATTCGAGGCAATATAACATCAAAAATACTAAAAAAAACAATATTAAATATGTTACTTGTATTGTATATCTACTACTATTTACCTTAAGTGTCAGTACAGTAATTGACATGTTCGAATGATATTGAGTTTATAGCAATAAATAAAACATGAGCTGTGTGATATCAAGGTTAAGTTGTGGCTTATAAATCCTTGACTCCATTTTCACAACTTGTTGATGTTTCTTTTTACGCGGTCATGTTCATTCATTCCTAAAGGCACGTGTAGAATCCTCGTCTACGTCAGTTTATTATTTTCCGGTCCCCGAAGCGCGTCTTCCGCAGGGGACTGAGACAGTGGCGTATATCTCAAGAGGGCTAAAGATTTTTAATCAATGAGCAGACAATCAACTACATATTTCACAGATTTATCTAAAAGATAATTTCATACTTATAATATTAATAAGAATGTGTGTGAGTGTTTGAGAAAAGTAGACAAAATAATGTCTTAACTCTTAAATGCATGATTTTCTACATTCAAATTAAAAAAATATTTTCATATACAATGAGTGGGTGTGATTGCAGGAAAAATGTATTTTTTTTATGGTTTTTTTAAATATATTTGTATCTAAAAACCCTAAGTACTCTTAACACGCCTAAGCATTAAAGATATAAAACATGATGTTCACACAGTTTGTAAAAAGGCAACAAGAATACACAATCAACTGTAGAATACACAATTAAACTACTCAATGCTATATTGATGAACCATATTTTTTTTATTGTGAAAATTGTATTAAAAAGCGATCGAAAATCAATGACCGGCAAAACTCCACCTAGTTCAGTTCGAATGAAGATTATAATGGCTTAGCACGTCTAAGCAAGACATCTATTGAAACAATATGAAGAGTAAATATGTATATTAGTATTGGGTATAAGAATAAAAGGTAAAAATAGATTTTTACTAAGAGTAGATAATTAAAATACAGTATGTTGCATATCTGCAACACCATGCATTTAAGGGTTTTTTACGTTTTTACAGGACCACAATTAAAGAATACAATAAGCCAAACATCATATCCCCACCTCAATACTACAACTAGGTTACTGTAATTTAAATATTGTTCAAATAAATAAATTCAATCTTTATTTGATTACCATACATATACATAATTCTTTAAAATACAAATAAAATTGTGTTCTGTATAATTGGAAATAAATCAAATAATGTGCAGTTGAATTTTGTAGAAGGAAATATAAGATTATACTATGCATTAGCTATCTCAATAATATTTAAAATTATGTTACCTATTACTGAAGTAGATAGCGATATGCATATTATGTGAACAAAAAAAAACATTATTACCAATCTTGAAAAACCTATTGTCAAAATTTTAAGACATTTTACGAAAATCTTGCACATTTCTATCCATTTATCTTTAAATAGTTAGATAATTTATAAAATGTTTATTTATTGAAAACAACATTTCTTAAACTATAAACTATCGGCACATAAGTTCATTTATTATTATCATAATATTATCATTAAGATAATACAAAATATTCAAAGTTTTCACCTATATCTAGAATTTAGTTAATATACCATTGTATACTTTTTATCAATCTAATTATATCTCATAAATAAATTTGGTATATTTAAATGTAAACAAGAAAGATAATTTTCTTTAAATCAATGAGTAAAGTGTTTCTAAAAATAAAACACACTGTTTTACGAATTCCACGTTTATTTAATATGATCAGGACTGGTTTAGCTCATGAATAGCATTTTTTTGCTGACTGATTTTCAATTGGAAATTTTCATCATGAGCAAAACCGATCCTGATCATATTAAATAAATGTGGAATTAGTACAAAAGAGTGTTTTATTTTTTTTAATATAATCCTTTTCCACTAAATATTTAACACGAATAAATTTCTAAGATGTCTTTGATGAACGAAATATTGTGCGTGTCACTGGGACCTACGAAGGCTCTACGCCATAACGCATAGTTGTATATGCTACGGCTTCAGCTACAACCGATGGCTTAATTGTTACCCACGCAGGCACGTTATGTTATTATTAAATTACGAATCCGTAGCCCCTAATCCGACGATTTACCCTTGGATAATGTATAAGCCCGACTAATTGGGAAGGTCCCTGCGGCGGTCCTATACCTTTCGGCCGTCCAAGACAATGCCTACGTAATTATTTATTTAACTCCCCAGTCAGTATAGGACGGTGCGATTAAATTTATATCTTCCGGCACTCGTTCCCTGGATCCGTCCAGCCTCCCGGGGATGAATCGTCAGCTTTGAAAGGACCCTGCGACAGGTCGCCGCCACGCCGTGTAATGAATGACCCGCGACACTCAAACAGAAAATTGGCTGTCAGTTTTTATTGTTTCCTTACATTGTAACTTTTTTAGTTTCTTTTGTGTATGTTATTATGTTTATAAAACATTTTCACGCATTTATAAGCGTTTTTGATGGCAACACAGTGTTTACTTATAGTTATAAGTATATCTTTTCACAAGCGAACAAAATTTTGAAAATTCACCATTTTAATCACACTTTATTATATATATAAGTTATTATCGAAATTGAAATACTTTCAAACAATTTTTTGATTTTATGTTCATACAAAAACTTCCAACACTAAATTTGAAGTAAACATTGACAGTTTATTATTATATAGCATAGGCTACGCTTCATTTATTTCTCGGTATTTCAAATTCACAAAATGTGAAGTAAAACAAGTTTTTACATTCAACTGAACCTTGTAAATTAATATTTTATTATTTTTAAGGCGGTTGTTCTTAGCTCTTTTGAAATTTTAAAGTTTTGTTTAACATAATATATATATGCAAATTAATGATTTTAATGAAATAATAATTATTCGCTGTTTTCAATAATTACTATACAGTAAAACAAAATACGAGAACATGTAAAACATAGCTTTTTTTATTATTTTTTTTATACTATAAAGTGCTACATTAATTGTAATAAAAAAACTATCAACATTTTTTATACTGATTGTAAATTGGGCCTGTTATATTTAAAAATTGTTGCATTGCAAGCAAAATGGTTAAACAAATTAAATTTTAAAATACCTCATTTATATTCTATCAAAGTATTAAATTATTTCAAGAAACTGTTTTTTAAATGCTTACGTTAGTTACAGCTCAGTTAACCGTACAGAAATATATATATATTATATATCCCACGGGTGATATTGTGCCATTCCTGAACTTGCAAGTTCTACATAACTCTAAGCATTGACCCTTAAGTCATAACAAGGGATATGAATTTAATCTGTCATAAACGGATGGATGTCAACAAACAAACAATAGTTATATGCATAGTAATGGTCCCCCGAAGATGAGTTAGGAATCGATTGCCTGTATGTTATTGTTTTTGTAGTAAGTGATCGGACCAGTAAACGTCTTCGGAAATGCATACACCCACAAACAAAACACGGTATCATATAACAAGATAATACTTTACAAGAGTCAATATTCTAACTGATAATACAATGTAGAGCAGTGGTTTCCAACCTTTATGTTACTGCGCCTCCCTTTGAAGAAAGAAATATCTTCGCGCCTCCCTTCATTTATTATAGTAATAAAGGGTAAATAAATATGTTTGACTGTTAGCGCCTCCCTTTGCAATACTCCACGCCTCTCCAGGGAGGCACGTTTTCTAGGTTGGAAATCGCTGATGTAGAGTATGATTTTATATCTATGATGTATTAAGAATATTAAGTTTGAAAAAAAAGATTACAATAAAAATATAATTCTTAAAAATGTTTTGTTTCTCACAAACCCAAAGTCACATGTCATTAAAAATCTGTTTTTTTACGAATGATAATAGTTGGATATATTATTTTTGAATGCAAACGTTTCCATACGTTTTATCACTAATGGGCCCGGCTATCGCCTTTTGGCATATTCGAGTGCAAGGATGAACTTGAACTGACGCTTTGTAAATAGTTTAATTGCGTATATTACATAAGAAAATATGTACAATTTAAGTTTTTTCATTGCCAGAGTTACATGCAAGTCAAACAGGTGACAGCGTGTAGTGTTAAATCTGGAGAAGCGGCCATATGCCTAACCCGAGGGCCACGAAACGTCACGTTCTAAGCAATTTCGTTAAACGGTGCGAACTTCATTAAATACAATCTTGTCTGGGGCAGAAAATACTTTGTTTTCATTATATTTTTAAAAACTATCAAAAAAAGTGGTTAACAATAAAAATCACGTCTAAGATATTCTCAACATCAAAATAACTTTTTGAAAAATTATTTAGCACATTATTTTCAAGTTATAACATATTTTATCACCGCATTATTTGAAAACAGTTCGATATATAACATAAATTGTCATCTAAATTTTAGGAGCAAAGAAACTGACAAAATTTTGTATTTTTTGCTGTTACGTTATGTTTCTGACTCAATTATGATAGTTCTTAATAGTGATATTATTGATGATTATTTACTCTGTAGTAATAGTACCATCATGGTAATAAATTTTATGTTGAATAAGTGCAGGGTACATTAATTGGTACTATATGTTTGTGTATACACTTTAATTTATTCGGTGTTGGTCTTGGTAAAAATAATGTCCAACATTTCGTAAATCTACTTATTTTCTATAATGTAAGTTTATTCTGAATATGAATGAAATCGATATTTATTCATTGAAGTCACTAGATCGCCGGCCACCGTAAACGGTCTAGGGTAGGCGTGGGGAACCTGCAGCCTTTTGGCTACTCTGGTGCGGCCTTCTGGCCAATTCTGTAATTTTGTAAATTTATGTAAATTCCCGCCATATTCCGACTGTAAATTCCTGTTTCCAGCCAAAGATTTCCTAGTCAATGTTTACTGCGGCCTTATGTCGAATCAGAAAAATGAATGCGGCCTTTAGAGAAGAAAAGGTTCCCCACCCCTGGTCTAAGGCTTTCGTCTCTATCGCTTGCGAAGTCAGGGGCTTGAAAAAAATAGTGAACTCTTCCAGCATTCATATTTTTCAAATAATTCAAGATTCAATAAACAAAAACATACGTGTCAGTATTATATTCAACTCTCTTTTCGATTCCAAAAATATGTTTATACCTTATTACTTATCCTTTTTAACGTCCTACCATCGTTACTTTCACTGGAATTCAAAATCGCCAATAAAGAAAGCTAGTTGTTAAGTAAGTCACATTATTATAATTATAATACTAAAAGCGAAATATTAATCAAAAAATGTCTTTTTAGTACCTATTACACGATAATTGTATTCAAATTTTTAAGTCAGACAGGGAAATATGCATGTTGACATAATTATTCAAAAAAACGTCGAAATATGTTTTTAAGAACAATGGATGAATACAAATTAAAAGTGTGATAATATCAATGTGTCAAAAATAACTTGAAACGCATATTTTTATAGTAAGTTATTTAAAAATAAAAGTTGCTTATTCTGTAAAATAAATGATAACTACTCAAAACTTGTTTCGTGATTTTTAAATAAATATATTTTGTTTTGCATTTGAAAAGTATCTTCGGCATATGATTGTTTAAAAAAAATACTTCTGAGATAAAGTCAGTTTACCTTGTGCCTATGTATTATATAAATTTCAATATAATTTCATTTTTACTAGTATATATTTTAGATTCCATAATTCACAATACATTGTAAAAATACATTTTTTAGGTTATTTCATCCGGGAAGTGAAGTTTTACAGGTCGTTCCACATCGCTAACCGCATCAATAAATTGTTAGGATTTCCAATTGGCAGTCACTATTATTTGGTACCGGGACGATTTGTAGATATCGCTTGCGTTATGTATTGTGTGTGAACAACACTATATTTATTTCAGACTGCTATACGAATATTTCGGGGAACAATATTCCTACTAACAAAATAATAATTGAACTCTACTATTAATCAATATTTTATGCACGATTTCGTTTTAATGGAATGTTTTCGTATTGCAATTTATTTAATTCAAATCACGTTTTATGAAATGGAATTTTTAAATCAAGGTTGTCCAAAATACCAGATTTTTACAACAAAAAACCATTAATTTCATGATAAGAAAGTTTTTAATTGTTTTTTTATGAAGTATTCAGTTTATAACCATCGTCAAAATAATACGAAAGGATAATTAATTATTCCCAGACTTTGAAGATAAAAAATATTTTGATTTTGGTATTGGTATTGGAGTAAATTAGTGGTATACAACACATGAAATGACTGTGCTGCACTAATGAACTTATATACTGTGTTATTTTTAATAAAAAGAAGTGTTTATACTAGGATTTGAACCAGTGAGCATCCTAAACAATGAACATAACATTGATCACTCGTCTACAGACCTGGAAACGTGTCTACATATCCATAATACACAATAGTTTTGTATTTAAAATCATTGTTTCTATAAACTAAAATACCCAATGTCGGAACGGAACAAAGTGAAAGCTCCATGGCACAGATATTAATTTTGAATTTCTATTTCTTACACCTTTTCTTACAATATTGAATAATGTTTTATGAATAACAAACACTGTATGGCAATGTGAGCATATAATAGAAATTTACTCCATCAATTGACTTAGAAAACATCTATCTAAATTTATCTAGATAAAGTTAACATTAAAAAAATATATATGTCAGCGACATTACTATTAGTTATATAAAATACCATTGGAATCACTCATTTGTTAATATCATTTTATTTCTTACTCTAAATACATGACACAATGTAAATAATAACTGTACATTTTTAATATATTTTAGCGACTAAAAAATGCTATATCCATCACATTTTCCAGTCCTGTGGCCGAGTGTCATTCGTTAAAAATTTTGGATAGAAATTTTTATAAATCAATTTTTCAAATCAAGTCAATATAATAATTTCTGCCACTGCTGTGATCCTAAAAAATAAACGATTTGATTATTACAATTAAAATCGTTAAAAAAACAACCTTTTGTTACGTTGATAAATTAATATTACATATTATGGTCTACTTCAAGAGTGGAACATGTCTAATAAAGATATTAATTTTGTTTGGTAAAATTGCAAAAGATTCATATTTTTTTACAGGTGAGCTCATGTATCCGAAAATCATTTAGTTCATTCAACGTGAAATAATACATAAGTCCTTTTACCTCGTATTATATTTCACAAAGCATCAGTTACTGAGAGGCATAATTACAAGCATAAATATTTAATTTTCGTGAATAATTAAAAAGTGTATTTCCTTGCAACGTCTTAACCCTGTAAATTCTATTTCCTCCATGGGGAGCCAAAGGTCTTTCAGGGTGAAATACACCACCCTCTACCATCCTTCAAACAATCGCACCCATACGACCCCCTCGAGACTAATTTCTATCGAACCACAGTTGTATTCGAGTAGTAACGATAGAAACAATGGTGAATTTATCATCGAATCCACCTAATGGAGTACAATATAGCAGTGACGTACCTGAACAAGAACCAGTTCGTTTTTTATTCATTTCACTTGGGTTTAGAAGTTAAAAAATCATAATCAAACCTAATTTGTACTTGAGTTCCAACTGTATTGGTTGGCAGAAGATTGTGCGCTTTTATGGCAACCTAGTTATCTCAATAAATATAAGGAAAAACTTGATCAAAAATTGGAAAGCTTAAAAACCTCAATCCAATAACCGATTACTGATTTCCATCAAACACCCAGTCGTTGAAGTTAAGCATAAGAAATAGACCACCATATTCTCAGAAGAACGATTGTTTGTTTTCAAGACTGCATATTTACATTCCATCAAATTTTTCTTGTTAGATCCTTTAAGAATGTTGAGCTTACAGACGTCGTTACAACAAAAAGATTATGGAAAATAGAATGTTAGGAATACCTAAATCAACTGAGACGTTTTTAAAATTCTAACGAGGTATAATTTATCAATTACACGGTTCTTACAAAACATTTACTATTATTTCTCATTAATTAGTCATTGTTGAAACTTCAACACTTTCTTAACTCTTTATCGAGCCATATATTGTTTGAAATAATAATTGTTAAAAAGCTAATTGTCGATCCTGTAATCGAGTGGTCAACTGTCTTTGAACTTTGTAATATTCTTTTGTGGTGTGCATGGAAACAATTTCATTTATTGATTACCCAATCGATTTATAGAATTATATTCAAATGCATGCCTGTAATTTTTATATTGCCCCTCAGTAATTAAATTATAAAAACTAGGCATAACGAGAGTTCACGCTTTTTTTGCTTACCACACAGAAAGAGAAATTACTAAATTACAACCATTTGTTATGAAACAACATTTATTGAAATGTTCCATTATGCTTATATTACACATATTGATAAAGGTGGAATAGATTTGTGTAGCCAGCTTTCGTCGCGCATATTGTTAATAACTGTCAGAAATTTACATTTGGTTTGTTACATAATGTAATATTACAAATACATTCAAATAGTTCGGATACGCCACTGATAAAATGGATCAGTACACATTAACACAGCCAAATGGTTGCAAGTAGGTGGCTTTGTTGACAAATGTACGATACATTAAGACTAAGCTCTAAACGTTGTCCCACGAAATATACCTAGCGGTGTTCATTGAAATTTGGTAAGGCCCACGAGGGTTGATTACAATCAAGTTCAATATTCGGAAACATAAATGAATACGGTCCTTTGTTAAATCTAATTTCTAAATATTCAATATCGAGTAACAGGTCTTTCAAAACGACATCCTGTAACAGGCAATGTAATTGTTGTATTAGCATATACCTTGATACAAAAATTTGATTATTAGAAAATATCAATGTTCCTTTTATTTTAGTACACTGCATATTTTCAACAACGATACTCTTTACCATTTATTTTTAGAGATTCTCATGATTATTTTAGTTTCATTAAAAAAACATATAATATCTTTTATTGACGATAGTCAATGCATTTTTTATTTTTTCATCAATACTTTTGCAGCGTCTTTCTCTATTCTAAACAGTGTACTTCAACTGATTGCTTAGCTAATAATAAGGATTAAGTTGCAAATTATATTTATAATCATTTAATTGTGGTTACTTCAGTTTCATAGTGCTCAAATCAATGAATTTTACCTATGTCGTAAGAGGACGTAAATATTTCATATACATACAATACAATCTTATTTTCACCATCCAGCTATAGTTTTTTTTCTTTCTATAACAATATACACTCTACAGTAGGGGTTACCAACCTTTTTGGACCCTAGAGCGCAATCTAAAATATTGGTAGGAGGGCGAGCACCACATTTTTTCAAAATCTCAAAACCCAGGAATTTACCGATTTCCCCAAAATATCTCCGAAACTCGAAACTCGCGAGCACGGGGTTGGTAACACCTGCTCTACAGTATTATATAAAATGATTATTGCCATTTTTATACTTACTGTTGTCGGCAAAGTTTTGGTGGTCCGCAGAGAAATCTGTCATTTTATGAACTAGGTGTATTTTTTATGCATTTGGTCACTTTTATTTCAATAAAATATATATATTATAATATTTAACACAAAAATCCAGTTAGTGGTCCGCTGGATTAAAATTGTGAATTTAGTGGTCCGTGAGCCCAAAAAGTTTGCCAACCGCTGCTATAGTACATTTAATGACGATATGTTTGTAGTTCTTCTATAATTTTGTGTGAATTGGCTTTTTATCGAGTTTTCTTTGTTTTAGAAACATGTCGTTCTGCTTTATTGTAATCGCATCCTAAATCTTTTAATCCTCACCATAGAATTATTGTGATGATTAAATTTATATGAAGTTCATTCATGTGGTGAATTTATATGATGGTATGAATTAACTGTTTAACCGTTTGCGAATGACAAAAAAATATTCATAAGAACATATTATATAGATAATTTACATACTTACGCCGTTTTTCATTTTGGTGTGTATAGTAGTATTCACCCAGAAAAGCATATAACACATTTTAAATCCACCGTGCAAAAATAAATTGGTATTTAGTTTATCATTTTTTTTCCAAACGTATAAACAAAAAACAAGAGACCGGATTTTATCATTGACGATCAACATGAAAACATCACAGACAGTGGCGGATTAAGCACTTTGGAGGCCCCAGGCGCAATAAATTTTGGAGGTCCTTCTTTTCGAATAACATAAAAGTGCTGCATACCTCTTCGTAGAATAATAATGAATATTGAAAACTGAAATAAAAATGTAAGGTTTTATATAATATATGCTATCTTTGATCCCCCAAGATGTAGAGGCCCCAAGCGCGCGCCTCTTGCGCTTATGGGATAATCCGCCACTGATCACAGACATTCATGGATTTGGGAATATTACATGTTCAAATCAATAAATTAATGGTTCGGTCCGGTCAGCCAAACCCTTAGTCATACAACTGAGTAAGAAGAAAGCACTGCCGCTCAGCGACAATTCCAACAAGTGATCAATAAAACATTTGGCGGATAAAATAATAATATTGATTACCAGATAATTCCGTAATAAAATCATTAAATTAAACTTATGAAAAACCGAAATATTAAACTACCTTCAGTTTACGAAAAACGTTAGAAGCACGAAAATCAATACTGTATAATCGTATACATATTTAAATATACACAGTCCTTTTCTTTCCATGTAAAGCAGTAGAACGGCGTTCCTGCACCGTTTTTTCTCGGAATTTTTAATATTTCAAATCAATATTCGAAAACTGGAATTTATATTTTACTTTCAAAACTCATGATTTTTTTCATGTCTGTTTGTTTTTCTCTTCGGTCCCTTTTAAATGTAATGTGTAAAAAAATACCAGGTCCATATAAATACTCTGTGACCAAACCCATGGGTCTAATGCTTCATATATTGTTTTGTTTTGCAAAATGCTCCTATTTACAAAACCTTTTTCCAACAGTCGGGTCCATAGAGCAGTGGTCAACGTGGTTTGCTTTTATGACGAATCTCACGGGTTCGCATTGTAGTACGAAGCAAAGCGAGAGCGATTATTTAACCACTATTCCTGTCTTAACCCTATCCTTCTATCCTTGAAAAAAGAGAGGTTGAGAAACTGAGTAACAAGCAGCTCTCGTAAAATAAACTTATTTTTAGATACCTCCATTAGGAAGCCACATGCATCACATTGGGAACGGACACGGATTAAAAAAAAAACTTGACAAAAAGTGAGTTACGGTACCTTTTTTTCTCAAAAAAATGCACTGGATAATATATATGTACATTTTTTCAAGAAAGCCATATCAACTCAAAATCTAAATAAGGAAAACAAATTATGGTAAGGGATGGGGTCAAACAATATTATAATTTAAGATGATCATACAAATACGAAGGCTGGTATCTATGGCTATAAACTTTGCTATGAAGCACTCTATAAAAAAATACTAATTTGACCGGATTATTAGCGAATGTTATGGTTACATAAACTTTTGCTTCATTTCTTTCGGACACAACCAAATATCAGAGGGAACATTAATTACATGAAGCATTGACACACTTATTATAATATTGATGTCGTTAATAAAACCCCCATTGCTTTTAAGTAACATTGGAAATACAAATGCCCCCCTTTAAATTTCTACGACTTTTACGTCGGACCACTGAAATATTGTTTTAAGAAATACCCTTTTTAAGTAATTTGTATAAAAAGAACACTGAAATTTTCGCGGAAGATGCTATTCAATCAAAATTCAAGCAACTATTGTGTGCTGAAGATATTTCTTACAAAACGTTACTTCCTACTAAAACGTTACGATACTCAATTATTGAGTTGCTTTAATTAAAGACCCATCTTAACTTGTTTGAAATATCAAAATTAATTAATTACGAAACAATCATTGTATGTTTAAATAATTTTAAGATGAATTTTCGTGACGGGATAATTCAAAAAGAAACGATGAAAACGCAATGTTGAATAGCACACGAATTGAACAGTAAATTTCAGTATCTTTTGCCATCAAATAATCATTTTAGATCTTCCATTGTTAATAGATAGATACCAATGATACCATATATTATTCTTATTAAATTAATAATTCTAATATAATAAGAATCTTTCATTGTGTATGACTATGTGGCTTAGATAGTTCTTCTTTATTTAATTTTACTGGTAAACTTTATTTATTAATTTTCCCATACATACAATGTATTACAATGACCTTTTCACGATAAAGAATCTTTTTTCCGAGCGGAGATTTCTATAATTGAAATATACCTGTCTACAAAATTCCTCAGATTTGATTCAAAATGGTCGGGCACGCAATAATAACACCCGGCACAGTCCAACGGCGTCCCTAAAAGAGTTTGGAAAGCATGATTTTTAAAATCCCGTGGGTAATGTTTCAGTTTTACTTTGTCTTTCTTTTATTTATGGTGATGACGGTAAAACAATTATATCTCGATTTATATTATTAAACTGTTGATCTTGTATCTACTCGCAAATATTACTAGAAAATAAAAACAAACAGCCATATATTCTCGAATATTCAATTACACCAAGTTCATTGTTCCTTTATTTTGTACATATTTTTTATGACTAAAATATGAGTTTGAAGACATTTTTTCAATATTGCCCTAAAATATCTCTATAACCTCTCAATAACCTCTAATGAAAATAAAATATTTTTAACACTATTTAAAGTTTCTTAATTAAGCTTTTATTTCCTCCGGGATTCTCATTTTGGCCATTTTTGGTGTAATTCACTTACTTCCTGAACCACTGATCTAGAGGAAGATACAGTATACTTACAGTAGAAACTGCACGTAAAGGAAACGTATTTAACAAAGATTGATTACAGAAAGAACCTATATTTATACCAGGCTTAATTTAAGATTCTTCAGTAGGAATCTTACCGATAAACAATAAATTCTAAAATTCAACTAAATAGATTTTTATTTTTTTCGTGTGTATTTATTGTTTTGTATATCTTTCGGGTTTTTCATTTATATATAGCGGGTGCATTCATGATTTGTCAATTTTGTACGTGATGTTTGGATTTTCTCAACAAAGCTGTTAAGTTTTAGAATATAAGCCTCGTGTTAATAAATTGTTTAATCAGAAATCGGGGAACTTTTAAAAAGGAAAGGAATCACAAAGGAAAACAAAAACCGCTTTTTTAAAACGGCACGGATTTTGAAAAATTCTAGTTCATTTTCGCCCAAAATTCGTATTCAAAAATAGGAAGCGTGATTTAAGAAAGGATTAAGATCTAAAAGTTGTTGTTTTTATTTGTTTCTGAAACAACCACACCTCCTGTTTAATAAGACATTTAGTACAATATTTTATATTCGTCTTGTCGACATACATTACAACATGAGGAGGTGTTGTGAATACATATATGTGTGTAGTAAAAACTCATTGTTATTTTTTTGTGCATACCACTGACTAAAACGAAACTACTTTTCGAGTAAACTAACGAAAATATTGTCCAACAACGCAGGCGTTTACACTTGTCCATGCCACAATTTATCTCGCCGAATGACATCTTATTATATCCGACATAATCTGACGTAACGTGACGTTCCGTGACGTCACGCCCGCCGGCTGTACGTGACGCCGCGGCTACGTCACGTAAATGGGATGGGTACAACGGGAAGGGCTGCAGGAGAACGTGATAGCTGAATGCGACCATATGATAATTTATTTTATCACTGTATTTATTAACAATGAAGAATATCCACTTACTTTTATCCGAGCACTCACTACTGAATCAATTATACATCGTATCGATATCTGGAAAAATTTTCAAATTTGATAATTCACCCCAACTCCCTTTATGAATAAATTGAAAATAACAGACACAATTAAGTTTTTTTTAAATAGCAACTAACATATCATGATTGAAGTTTTAATTCAAATCCATATCATAAATTTATTATGTCATTTATGTTATGAAAATATTATTTACCGACAGTCTAAATATTAGTTCTTAGATATCGTAATCAAGTTTTTTTTATAATACAATTTCTTTAATGTGGCTTTACGACATAAAAAAAAAGTTCCTCGATAGAATCACACAAATCAAATTTCACTCAAATCACACAAAAATACATCACTCAATAAGTCTATATGATGACATATAGATAGCGCCACTATTGACAAATCCATATGATTCCAGCCAAGTACCAACTTTCAAATAATACGTGTCAAAATTTCATAACAATCTGACGTTTAGTTCACTGCTATGTAACAATGGATGACACATGGATCCATCACTACACTCTAGAGTCAAATCGGCAGTCAGCTAAGTGGGCAGCAACTGGTGAAAGCGACCAAAAACGCAAATGTTAGCTGGTAGGGTTTTGGTTTCTGTATTTTGGAATGCGCACGGTATTTTATTCATTGATTATCTTGAGAAAGGAAGAACCATTAATAGCGAATATTATTTGGCATTACTGGTGCGGTTGACGGAAGGAATTGCGAAAAAACAGGCCCAAATAAAGAAGAAGAAAGTGCTATTTCACCAAGACAATGAATGCACCGTGTCACAAGTTGATCGCAACAAAGCACGAATTGCACTTAGAATTTTTTCCACATCCACCGTATTCTCTGAATCGGGTTCCCAGCGACTTCTACCTGTTTGCAGACTTACAAAGAATGCTCAAGTGAAAGAGATTTGTTTCCAATGAAGAAGTGATAGCCGAAACTGTAGCCTATTTTACGGCCAAAGATAAATCGTACTACAAAAAAAGGCATTGAAATGTTAGAAAAGCATTGGAATGAATGTATCACTCTTGAAGAAAACTATGTTGATGAATAAAGTCGAGTTTTGCCTAAGTCGTTTTATTAGTCATCCTACGACTATGTATTTTTTGAATCTAAATGCTTGATTGGGATAATAAAATCTTTTTTAATACAGTTTGACATCTTAGTCAATGCAATATTCAAATGATCTATAGCCAGGGGTGGGCTGTGGGGGGCTTGCTGGGGCGGGGCTTACATGAGCCCTTTGTTAAATTAAGAAAAAAATATTCTCAGATCTATGTATTATATAAAGAATGGAATGATATTTCGTGTTCTGACATATATATTGTCTACAACAGTTTAAGCACTTGCCGGTCCAATTGATTTCAACAAATGAAAGGATCACATATTTTTTATTTTGCTTGAACACCAAACACATCTGTTACATTATAAAACATGTATGTATATTTAGTGAAAGAATTCATTGTTTCTTTATTTATTATTATTATTATTATAATAGAATTTGCCCGAGTTATCTCGTGGTGTCTGTTTTGACGACATTGAATACCCGAGTATGCTCGGGCGTGACCGGGAAGAGGTTAATTAAAGCATTTAAAATTTGGAATTGAAAGGAAAAGTATAGTCATTTCCTGTGTCAATCTTAGAACTCTTCATTACACTACATACAGTACATTGTGCATTCTTACATAACATAAATAAATATATAGTACCATTCAATAGCTTTACTAATTATTCCATATAATTGTATAAGAAAGATACGAAAATCAACCCCTTCGCTAACCCCAACGGCACCATGAATTTCTTTGAGATTGAACGAGCCCCTTGTTTACATATTGGCAGCCCACCATTGATGCCTGCAGTTATGGTACTACGAAGGGAGAGGTGAAAGAGATTCTTACAGGACGCTAGGACCTAACCTGGATTGCTGTTGAACTATGATGTTGATGAAGACACAGAAGTTGATTACTTGCAATAGTCTCAAAAAAAGAACTATATTTGTAATTACTAGCAGTTTTCTACCATATCGCTTCTCCGCCACAAGAGAAAATTTTGAAATTTTTTAGTTAACTATGACAAAAGTACCAAAATAGATCAATTTACTTGATGAAATTAAAAACGTATATATATATATATATATATATTTAATATATTTTTTTTTAGTTACACTGAATTTGTTGATTCGAAGTCGATACCAAAAAAATTAAATTGACAGATTTAAAAATTTACAATTTGTAAAAGGAAGGGATGAATACTTTCACAAAAGCAGCTACAAACAAATGACCAGGGGTAAAGCTATTCCATAACTATTCAATCGTAGCTTATATGTGTGAAAAAAACTAAATCGCTATTTCTGAAGAACAATACGTTCGTCAATTGTGTCATTGTTCTTCTGGAGAAGCGATATGTATCGAACTGAAATAAATCTATGCAATATCTATTATCTGAAAACAAAAAATCAGTTATAAGTAAACAGCATTAATATTTTCTAGTGTATACTCACATATGTTCAAATGGGTTTGATTGTTAATACCCGGTAACAGGTAAACTTATGGAATGGTAGGATTTTTTTAAAAGATGAAGGAACAAATCAGTAATAACCAAATAAATCAAATATATAAAAGCATTTTAAAAATCTACTTAGATTTAAAAGTGTTTCTTTTACAGATAAGAAAATTTCTTTCTATCATGGTCAAGTTTTTAAGACAAATCTAAAATATAAATGTCAGTAAGAGGCTTTTGGCAGAAGGAACAACAAAGACCGACTGAATTAGCATTTGATACAACACTGGAAAGTCAAGCGGAGTACATATCTAAAAATTTTTGTTTTCCAATGAAAACAGTTTATAAGTAACAGTCAATTTCCCCTTAAAATTCTATTATCAGCCTTTTTGGAATATAGTACACAAATTGACTCTTGGCAAAGTGTCACTATTCCATTTGGCTTTTCAACACCAATATGTTGTAAAATCCTTCAATATTTATCATTTTTCTTTCACTGTATTGAAAAAAATACTCAAAAATTCGGCAGTTAAATGATATTGTGGCTACCTTTATGTATTTTCATAATAATCATGTTTTTAAACTCATGTATTTTTCTTTTACCAACCATTTTAGAGACATTATAGGTAAATTTCAACACATTTCCAAAACATCAATCAATCTATACAATTTAAGCAATTGGGGATTGGTCAAAGCATTATATTTAATAAAATGCTTTTTTGGGAGTATGCTGCATTTGTTTTACATTAATTTACGTTTAATATTTAGGACATCTAACCATATTTTATTAAAGTTATTCAAATCGTGAAAGTGATTAATTGATAAAAGTTTTGTACCGATAGTCATAGATGTCACTACAAAAATCTAAGATAAACGGGGAATAAAAACCACATTTTAAAAATATAACAATCATGTAATAAATATTTGGCATTTTACATTAAATCAATCGATTATATCAGTGTAAAATTTTAACTAGAATTTATTTTTGGTATTTAATTGTATACCAAAAACTACCGTCATTCATAACTTCACTATTAAAGCTGAGAGATCACCGAACTCATTTTATTTTCACATTTTAATTTGTTCTTAATTATTATTTTATAAATTATGGATGAAAACTCCATTTAAGTATTTCCACTCCACTATGATTCGAATAAACGTTTATTTTGAATTTTACAAAACTTATCACTGCTGATCACATGAATTTGCTGAAACCTTTGCAAGATTTTCAAACTATTGAAAAAAAGTAATTTATCGATAACTTTAACAGTATTATTTTATTTTTTATCATCAGAAACACAAATTTTAATGTACACATATATAACTATCAATTTCATCGAAGAAAATTGAAAAATCACAATAATTTAATAACATACTGTACGCACAACATTTTTTAAAACGTGAATCACAGTAGAACTCTGCGCAAATACATAAAATAATAAAAACAGAGCAAGAAATACTTCAAGCATGTATTTAATAACACATTTCTTTATTTCAGCGAAAATATATACAAGAAATTAATAATAAAAACAAACACAGGACTGAGTGAATGAAAGAATATTAAAGGATATTAATTTGGGCAATATTTATAAATATATTGTTTATCTGAATAAAAGAATATCTTTCTTTCTCATTTAAGAAAAATCAGACGCTAAGATTACCTACAATTTACAAAAAGGATTTGATCATACAAACAAATCATTTGCCGATTACTGTTCTTAATTTAATCACTTCCATGAACCTAAATCACAAACTGTCCATAAAAATTGTTTAAAAATTCTGTGACAATATTATTTTATGTCAGCCACTTAACAAATTCATCGTAGAACCAAACAGGTTTCTACCGTGATTCAATTTGAATATTTGTAAAACAATTTATTTTGAGAAGAAAATTCATGGAATAAGCCGGTTCAGCTGTGATGATTGTTGTGAGGAGCATAGACGATACCTCCACTACACTCCATCATAAAGTCACTTTTGAGATGATTTGGAACACTTTGGCCGATGCTATTTCCGTTCTTCTCCATAGCAGCAGAAAACTGCTGAAGAAGTTTTGACAGAGCTGTTCTCTTGAATCTGAGAGATTCATCGATAATTTCTTGCAACACCTTGCGCTTTATGATGATACCGCCTTTCAAAAGCTTCAATTGGCTAAACAGCTCAGAGTGATCTATAAAGGAAAATAAATGTATAAATTAATTGAATGAAACATTATTCCAAGCAATTAATTATAATAATCAATGAGCACCAGGTGCCAATAATTGAAGGAGTAGATCGCTAAAATTAGTAATATGGAAAAGTTACACCGTGGTAGTTAGCCTTTTAGCTGCCGTAGAAAAAAGTACGTAATTACCTAGCATGCCGGCTATAATTTGGAATTATTAATTTAATTAATTATTGACTAGTTAACTCGAAACTGGCGTGTTGAGCACGAAAAATTTTAATAGATATCTCGTCTATAGCAGCCATCTAGTTAAGAACCACCTTGGAAACTGGCATAAGAGATTATCACTATTATAAAGAAATATGCTAACAAATTGTTTTTTCCTAAACAATACTGATATGATAAATCTAAATTGTTATCTTGAACATAGTGTCTGACATATTATGACTATGTATTAATGTAATCTGTTTATTTCTGCACACCTAATATTGCTGAATCTAGAGTCCAGTAGATTCTCAATGTGTCATAAATTCAAAAAACTAACAAATGTATTTACTAACAAATGGAAACTAACATTTAGATTCTGTATCACCTGATTTTGCACTGGGTCCTTGCTTACTTCGTATAATCATATATTATTAAACAATACTAACACTTTAAAATACATAATTTGAATGCTATTGCAAAATGGTTAAGTTGACTTTCATATTCAAATTGTTTTTTTCAATAGTTTTTTTTTGTCCATAAACCAGAAACCAAAGCAAAGTCTATAGCAGATGTTCAAAGGTTATTCATTGAGTAGTATATATTTCTGTTGCAAAATGACCAAATGGGTAATAATAGAATTATTTATGAATAATATTGAAGACTTTGTTCTGTAATGATATATAAATATGGACGGAATTGGTGCACACCTTGAATAAAAACTAATGTAAAAGGAAACTGATCAGTTCATAACTTTCATATTCTGTGAAATATGTATCCCTTCAAGGTTGTCAGTTTTTACTGTTTTCAAAATACATTTATGCACATTCCACTGGACTTCTGACAGATTTCTTTAGTCAGAAATGAAAAAAAATAGTATGTGACCCAAAAAAGAAAAGTAGTAATTGGTTTTATTTTGGTATACCTTCATTATTTGCTTTACATACATAAATTATTTCTTTAATCCAACAACCGACAACAATTTAAAATTATCATTAGTGAATATTTTAATGTAAATGCCTTAGATTGAAAAAAAATCAGTGTCGAATGGGTTTCTTTAGTTCTAACTCGAAAATGAAAATTATCGACCATTATATTACAACAAATATCATAAGATAATAAATTGTGGAACCCACCTTGTCCAGGACGTCTCACAGCTTTATAAACCTGTGCTCTAACATTGAGATTGTGGCGGTTGATCTCGCCAATTTCTTTTCTAGTCAGTGGCGGCGGTCGATGATGATTGTTATTGGATCTGACAATAAGGCCAGCGGCACCCGCTGCTGCCTCGTGTAAAATCATACTAATCTGCTTCTCTTGTTGGTCATCATCATAAAGAGAAATAGACGAGAGAGGTGATAGTGAAGAAGCAGGCCCCGGCAACATTTCTTGTTGATAGAGCTGAAGACCTACCGGAGGTGGCGGCGAGGGTGATCTTGGTTGCTTAAAACCCACTGACAAATAACTATCTGTAAAAAAAAATATAAAACTTATATTTAATATTTTAAATACAATATTATGTACAGTGCATGTTGGCTCTAAGCCTTTTCGAAGTCATGGAGCACATTTGAATAATGAAAAAAAATTCTAAGCATCAAAACTTAATTGTCAGCAAATAAAGAAAAATAAGCAGACTGATTTTTCAGTTCTCATCACTTCAGAGCACTTGCAGAAAGCTCTAGGAGCACCAGTTAAGAGCCACTGATGTAGCAAGTTAAAAAGTTTAAACATCAACAAAAAAATATTTATAAAACAATTAAAACCAATTAATCCAACTGGAAATCGACAACTATGTTTTCCTTTACAATCAATTTTAATTTAATATTGAACCAAGAAATCAAAAATTTTCCATCCAATAAATAAAGGTGCATTACTTTTCAAATAACAAGATATCATATACCAATTTGTACTCACCTCCATTGAGTAATGGTTTGATAACTGGTGGGAGTGCTCCAACGTTGACAGATACAGGAGGCTGGTAAGTGACAACGTGGGGAAACATGTTCCCTACCCCTGTATCGTGGTTCAAAATTCCCGCTTCTGCTGGGAGGGATACTTCACCGTTGCCAGGGTGTGCCCACATACCCATGGGTTCTGGGGGGCGCCCATATATTCCGGGAGAGGTTTCAGGAGGCATACTGGGGGATGCGGGAGGAGTGATAGTTATAGGAGTGGGTGTGGAGGGTCTCCGCGCAGTGATGTGTGGAGGAAGGGGACCAGGTTTTCTTTTCGGCAGAGGACGACTCATAATGGGCGGAAGTATAATCTCGCCTGGCGCCAGAGGAGTTATAGGTCTCTTGTTTGCTATTCGGGTTCCACCCACCAAATCTATATCTGCTTCGTCCACCATCATCCGCTGAAAAATATATTTTTGATAAACCTATATTTTTCCAACCATATTTTTTGCATAAAATAAAAATAAATAAACAAAGAAGTGACTTGATGTAAAAATACAGAAAAATTATAAATTATGAAAATTTATATTTAAAAAATAGCCCATGTCTGCGCTAACAATGTGGAGCATGTGGAGATAGCTTATACCAACAGTATATTTATTGATTTGGCATTTACTTGGTAGAACTCCATTTTAATAGGGCACAAATAAGTGCAATATTGTAATTAGTATGTTAGAGTGAATAATATGATGCATTGTGTATCTCTTCTTAGACAGTATATATAGCCAAGTAAATGTACGTTTAAAGCATAGTTCTGACGATGGCGTAAGCCGAAATAGCTATCAACCTTTAACTTTTTAAAAACTGTAGAACTGAAATACCTTGATATTTTACCCTATTATACCAACAGAATTATTTCTAAGCTGTTATTCAGTTGCTCAGCCCCTATTCTTTGAAAGAGAATGGGGATAGAAGGATAAGACTTTGGCAGAGGACAAGTGGTTAACTAATCGCTCCCCCTACACACCTTTTTATGATCAGATGGGTTGGTCAAACACAAATCCATAAATCAATTAAAACTTATGGATTCGTACCAGTGGGTCAAGGCCAACTAACTTAACCACTCGCCTGTACAACCAGCAATATATTATACAAAAGTTATAAATAATTACAATCTGGAAAAGATATAAAACACCTACCTTGTCAATTTTAAAGGGATTGCCAAACATGTGTTGTCTCACAGGTGTGGATTCAATCTCTCTCAATGGTGGAGTCATTCTTTTCAAATACTCTTGATAATTGCCCATCTGAGCAACTGGCATTGAATGCAGTGAATCGTCGTCAACAAGTTTGGTATGGGCTAGTGAAGGCTGCAGGAAATTCGCCCTCATTCGTACCACCTACCATTAAAAAACAATATTAAGCAAAAAAAAATATTTAACCAAATATTTTTAATATCCACAGGTTAAACATCGTGATTATCATTGAGTTATTCACAACATTAATCAAAAATATCATTAGCATTTGGTGTTTACTATATATAAATGGTTTTTTTATAAAACTCACCTGATCTAATAAATCTCTCCTCTGAATATCAAAGGGATTTCTATATGTGTGAGCTTGTGCTTTGTGTCGATTTCTTGATAGGCCTACAACAAAGCCGCCAAATTCATTGAGTTGATCACGCAACGCCGTAAACTTGTCTTGTAAGCAGGGATGCGTTGTTAAATCTTTTTTCAGCGGTAACCGAGGATTCACTCTTACGCTTTCGGCTCCTTTAGCGAGAGGAGCATTTGTTCCAACTTTATTTAAAACTTCACCACAAAGTTTTTCAAATTCACTTTTTGCCTGATTTTTTAACCTTTTCAAATAATTTAACACAGAAAAACTGAGAGAACTGTCTTGAGTGTCCGGCACTAAACTTTGAACCAGCGGACAGGGAGCACCCATTTTTGTTAATGCTTTTTTAAGCGGCTGTAAAGAAAAAAAAGATTTTAAATTACATATTTTTGTATATTCATACAAAAATAAATTTACAATACAGATTCTCTATACCAGTGTCCTTCAACCTATGGTCAGCGGACCGGCAGCCGTCCGCAAGAGTTTATTGCCGGTCTGCGATCATTATTTCGAAATTCCGGAATATAGTGTTTCAAAAAAACTCTTTTCTACAAAAAATAGTTAAAACCTTAAAAAATTAAATATGTTCATCCATAAATGCACACAATTATGACATTCAATAGGTTCACCCAGGGCCAAATATTATTTTATAAATTATTGGAAAAAAACTGGAAAAAACAATATTTTTTTACTAATTTATACTCAATTGTTAGTCAAAAAAATCGAAATTCGAGAACTGGCTGTGTGTAAATATGTGTATCTGGTTGACACCGGTCCACAAAATATTTTTCCATTTTTAACGGTCCGCAGATGTAAAAAGGTTGAAGAACACTGCTCTATACTAAAAATATGAAAAAAAACTTATGTGATACTAAATGAACACTGGTGGAACATTATAAAAACTGGACCAAAAATATTCCAATATAATTACTTTAGGTGGACAAGGTTTAGTTTATTGATTAAACTTGAGTTTTAATAAAGTTGAAATTGATGTTTTTTGATGTACAAATCATAAATCATTGATCACCTATTTAGTTTTTTATCATATCTATCTACGTTATACATAACAATTCTTTTTCAAACTAAAGAAACCCTGTAAAATTTATGTATGAACTCATAAACATTTTTTTTATAAAAAATATTTGGCATTACAGATAATGCACCAAATATTTTAAAGATGAAAGATCATACAAGATTATATTCAAATGTACACATTCTATTTCTATAATGATAATAAACTTATGCATTACATTATAAATTTACATGAAAACAAATCATAGGGAAATACGGCAATACTCAACCAGGGCAGTCAGAATTTTTTTTTTACGTACCGATACATAATATGAAGGCATCCTATCAATGTATTGTTGAAACATTTGCTTCCATTCAGGGGTCGGTTTGCATCTATGAACTTTAAAGAGATCGTCGAGGATTGGTAACAGTACTGGATAATTGTAGGGCATCACAAATAAATTGACACATGTAAGATTAGTACTCGCTTTCAAATAACCAAACGGCTGCCCCACTTCAGAACTTTTGCAACTATTAGCAACAAATACCTGCAAGAAAACAAATAAAACAAAACATAAAAAAATAGGAAAGAATACAATTATTTCACCGATTAGGTGTAATTGTAAAACATTGCTTGGTGAACTGTTGTATTTTGCACTGAATATGATTGTAGCAAGAAATCTATCAAAGCATACTTCAAATATTTCAGAGATAAACTATTACTTTTGATTAAAAACCACAACACCAGATAGGGACCGTCGAGGAACATTTTCATTATTAATAAAGTGTGAGTATTGTAAGCAGTGGTGTAGGAATGGGTCCTGCCACCCCTAATATTTCCTCTAATTTTATTTTTAAATCACTTCTATTATTTTTTATCTCTGAACTAGAAGTTTTTACTCCAGGTGGCTGAATTTTTTTTATGTATGAATGTAATTTTCGAAAAATTTTGTAATTATTTTTTAAAATGTCGCCCCTGAAAATGTACCGACCGGGTGGTCCGCCCCTGCCACACCCCCTTTGCTACGCCACTGATTGTATGTAATTTATAATAATTTTTCGTGCTTGATTAATGAAACAGTCCTATATTTTATATCTTACATCACACTCCTTTATTTTAGACATGCCAAAATATATTCACAATTTATAAAACTTCACAAATGAATCTATATAAAAATTTACTAAAATATATCAGAATTTCTTAGCCACATCAATTTTGTGCGTATAATTAATTAGCAGTGAACATGTCAAACAACAGGAATAGTTTTGGTCTGCTAGTGAGAATTTTCAAATGTTCAGATAATTAATTTATACTTCATACATAGTTGCTTTCATTGCATATTTTATTGTTCTCCACAAAGAAATAAGAAAAACATTTTTAAAAAAATAAAGGTATTGCACTGCATTGAGATATTAAATGTGAGAATGTATACCTGCCAACATATTGTCGGTTGTTTCCTTGCCAAGATAAACTGAGTCAGAGGACTAGGTTCCAATTCGTATTTATCAAATGGCAGATTGTCTATGACCATAGGTTCTTGAGAAGAACAAGTGAATTTCACAGCAGGGTGGGCAGATCTGGGTGGCTGAAAAATTCAAAACAAAATTAATTACTTTCAATGGATTATGTGTACACCAGCAGCAGTCTTTCTGCACCCAGTTTAAAACAAATACTTTCTTAACTCTTCAAGTTCAGCAACCTAAAATGTATTTTCAGTCTCATTTTTTTCAACCAACAATGAAAGGTTCCTGGAAACTATGCCCACAAATGATTAATGATTTTATAGATTATGAAGAAACTCCAGAAGGGAGGGCCTTAGGGCAGGGGTCACCAACCTTTGTGGACCCTAAAGTGCATTCTAAAATATTGGTAGGGCAGTGGGCACCACATTTTTTCAAGTTTATTTATAACCCATGAATTTAACGATTTACCCAAATTATCAGCGTGACTCGTTTTTTTTTAGCTTGGCGGGCGCACTTAAATCAGTTGGGCATCCCTGCCTTAGAATTCATTCATTATTTATTCATAAGAATTCTATTCATTCTATATCATTGAATGAACTAAACTTGGTCGTCCATGACGGAGATGATAATGAAGTACAAAATGAAAGTGAAGAAGCTGTTAAAGTCGTAGTCAGGACTTTGACGATCAAAAGCAGGGCTGTGGAGTCGTGTAAAAAAAAAGACGACTCTAACTCCAGCTTTAAAGTAAAAAAACGACTCTGAAGAATTTTTCAATCATTTCATTTTAACTTATATATGTATTCCATCAGATCATCTTCAGTCAGCCAAGCATGCAATGTCAGCACTATGGACTATCGTGATTTGAATACACATCATTAAATCTTTTTTTTTTAATTCGCCTGAGTCACTCCTTTTTCACGACTCCAACTCCACAGAACTGATAAAAAAGTATGAATAAAGTCTTCATGCATCTTGAAAAATTTTTGACTATCATGGAAGAATGTGATCTCAATGGAGAAAGCATATCTCAAATACGTAGGGCAATTGAGAAAGACACATGTTTTAGAATTCTTTATCAAAATAATAAAATGAAGGGTGTTCAACTCACTTGAAAAGTTTATAATGGAAAAATTATTTAGACACGCCTCATTGATTATGTACATATTTACAAAATAAAATTTTTACATCTCTCTTCTTTCGAGTATTCAACATTCACTCACATTTTTAGGAACCATTTAGGTGCAAAAATCGGGGGCCGCCTATAGATCAATACCGGTATTAGCAAAAATAGATAAAGTGAGCAAAAAATGACTAATTGAGATCATAACATAGAACCTATAAATCCAATACTTGTATTTTTATATTAAATATAGGTATTGAATTTGTCACCTAGTATGAATTCGATAAACATGAGGCTATTATTTGCAAACCTGGCTCCAGGGCCGGCCCTAAGCATGTGCGAAGTGTGGGGCGCAGATTGGTGGATCGTTTTTGGTTTTTTGAGGCGCCGAACATCGACCAAAGATGCCTCGCACACAGGCGCAAGAATCCACGGGCCGGCCCTGCCTGGCTCATTCCAAAATGGTTGAAAAATGAAACTTGAATTTTATTTTTTAAAACAATATACCTCGATCGTATACTTGTTAATGAACATTTTTTTATTAACAAGCTTTGTATTATAAAAATACAGGATTCCGGTTACAATTATACCAGTATCGTGATTCCTACCCCACACATAATGGCAAGTCACATGAACTTACTTTACACAAACGAAACATTTTAGTCAGAGAAATGTTGGAATGTACAGAAATATATTTTTTAAGTTTACGAGATATTGTTTAAAAACCTTAGATGAGTCGTCTGGTATCAAAAGCACAACTGTTCCATACATGATGTTTGGAACAATTCTGCTTTTGATACCAGACGACTCATATAATACATATTTGCAAAATTCAGATGTGTATTTTAGAATTCCACAATGATGTAATTTGACCTTAACATTATTAATATTTTTCTATGCAAATTAATCACTCACAAGTGTAGGAGCATTGGGGTCTGGCCTGAAAGACTCAGGAATAGGCCAAAATCCAACAGTAAATCCTTTTTGAGCAACCGTACGCGGCACATAAATAAGTTTTCGGCACGAGTGCCACGCCATTAATCCTTGTCCACCTAAATATGCCGGCCCATTACTCCATCGGGTCTAAAACAAAAATTGCACAAATTTATAAACAGCACATCAAAAAACTCAAACAGATACAAAAAAATCATGATAACTTAAAGTTGTCAAGTTAAAAAGACATGTAAATTTGTCGTAAGCATGTCAAAATCCTTTTAACTTATTCGCTAAAAGGATTTTATAGCTAAATCAAATTTTTTTAAATTTATTAGTAAATGAACAGAATAGTCATTAGAAGGGGAAAAACATTTTGGTGTGTTTTGAATTATAATGTGATAGAACTATTTGTATTGTATCGTAAATAAAAGTTGAGTAAAGTAAAATTTCTTAATAAAATATGACGGTAAATGTTAAAATTATTGTTTTTGAAAGAAACCTATCCAAATAGTCAAATTATCAAATAATTCTGATATACAAATTATTATATTTGTCTACAATTTTAAAATATATATTAGGAATACAGCTGACCATGGTGGTTGAAATTTACTTTAAAAAAATAAGTGTGGGAAGGTTTTAAATTACTACATACTTAGATTTAAAAGAATGTAGAACATGTAAGTACCTACGATTCCAACTGGAAAGAAAAAATATGTTGCTAGGGGATGGCTTCATATGGCAGTATGACATATTGTTAACGGGATCGAACAATCTTGAGAAATATCTAAGAAGCAGAAAATCTCAAATTTTCAAAATATTTTAATAGGGTGGGATGAAAAATAAATTCCTAAGGCATACCCTCTTCTGATCACACAATTTAAATATTCAAGGTTTATATATATTAAATTGTCTAAATATTCAATTTGGATACAATTTCATAAAAAAAAAAATGTTACTTGAATCGGCGGCTAAACATAAACTATATTTGTGAAATATATCAAGTACAGAGCATTTCAGCAATGACATATTCTGTGTGAGCAGTTAGCACTCGTATCTAATGTTGCACATCATTGAAATAAGTTTACTGCATAGTGCCCCAAAAATATTTGACAAAATAAAGATTTTGATACTAGTGTTGCTTAACATAACCGAGATTACTTTCGTGTGAATATCATTGGGGCACATATATGTAAGTTATATAATTGAAATTTGAATACGAACCCCATTTTTATCATTATCACACACCAGACCGTCGCCGTATATATCAGACTTATTTTCAAGTTCATTGCCAAGCATGGCCCCTCCCATGGGATCATCATTCATGCCATCTTCTCGGTTGCCTATTCCTCCAATCTGTCCAACCTCCAAAGGTGGCGGGTCTGGTCCATATTTTTCAAAGTTAATCACTACGCCACTCTGGACCTTTTGCACTAAACTATCAATACACTGCATCAACATACGTTGTGACGTAATACAATAGGATCGGCCTGCAATATTTATGGACTTATATTAGATAAACATATTTTTTTTGTTGGTTTTCCATTTTAAAACAAAAAAAAACCAATATATTTGCGAAAAAAAAAATTGCCTCTTCTTTTAAGAGATAATAAATGAAAATAAAAGAGATTATAGTAATGGGAAATGGAAAGAACAATTCCATAGTTTAGCTAACATTAATTCTATAAGATACTAGATCTTTGATACCATTTGACTGAGTTTGTTAATGTCAGAAGTCAGATGACGAACTACAAAATGAATGACAGCATTTATAATTTATGAAGTTTAAAAGAACCTGTTCCTACCTCCAGTCACTTCACACATGGCATCAATAGGAGATGAATCAGAAGGCACTAAGCCAGAGTCTCTTTCAACTGCAGGCGTTCCAGATAATCTCAACACAAGAGAGAAGAGCCTTTGGTCCCAGCGAAAAGGCTCTCGGGTTAATTCAGATCCGGGTATCGGACAATTCATTGGTAAATTAAACTGATGGAAAAAAGAGATGGATTTGTTTAAGATCACAAAGGTAACCAAAATTTTCGAGAGATAACAATACTAAAATAGGTCAATAAAAGAGGTATAAAATTGAAATATCTACCAAACTATTGGAAAATATGAGGATTGCATCAAAAAAATGAAATCTAAATAGCTTGGCCATCTACAACGCCACTAGCAGACAATTAACAGTTTCATTTTATAATGGCTAAGAATAAAGAAGTAACCTAACAATCAATAAAATATTTATGTTTTTTATAGTGATGCATTTGGATATCATGAGTTTTGATACCAAGTTCCTCGTATATAGGTACTATGTGTATATGTATCACATAGAACATTTCTGTATACTCATTTTTTTTCATTTTTTTTTTTGGTACTCACGTGCCTATTTTATTTCCTGTATTCATGAGCTTTTAAGAGGTGAAGTGAATAAAAAAATCTTGGACCTTCAAGTACAATCGCACCTTTACTTGGTGTTTTTGATGGATTGCATATTTTTATTTTACGGAGATAACACTAATGCAATGTGTGTTAGCTGAAGTTACTTCACTTTTATGATACTTTAAGACTTGTAGAATATTACAATGCATCTGAACTGTTTTTTTTTCTAAAATAGATATTGTTTTAATGTCACTATTTGCATTTTTATCCTCAATTACATAAAAATATGTAATACAAATATAATTTAACATGATAAATTCAAATAAATGAATGACACATGGAATGAGATTTCGGAATACCAACTGAATAAGGAATAATAATATTTAGAGAATATTTCCTTTCCAAAAATTTCAATTCCCAGTTAGAAATATATTGCATATGGAAATTTATTTTCTACGTGTTCATTTTTTTAATTAAATATTAAGGAACTTCAAATGCATTGAATATAATTGTATGACAAAATTTAAAAGTACGTGCATCGAAAAAAGGAAGTGCTATTTCATTGCAATTACAGAAATCATTAATCAAATGAAATTGTACTGTGCACCGGTGGGTAAAAGCATCATGAAAAAATTCTACTCACATCTTCCTGAACTCCTCCATTGCTTGAAAGCTTTCCACCATCAGTTATAACTACAATAACAGATGGTTCTAAATAAAATGGGCATCGCCCCTGTCCGTAAGTGTCAATGCCTGTCTGCATTCGGTTAATATTTAAAACATCAAAGGCGTGTTTTAGTGCAGCGCCCATTGTTGTCATTCCAAAACATTGAAGATTTTTCAACTCATTTATGAATGTCGCCAGATTCTCTTTCCATCCAGCCTGAAAACATAATAAATAACTTTTTTTGAAACACATCTCAGAATTTAAAAATCTTCACGATGAAAATTTAAGTTGTTATAATAATTCTGTTCTTGATATACATACTTTTTGTTGCAGTTAAATTTTATAAATAACATAATGAGAACTATTAACATTTGACCAACTGATTTTTTTTATGCCTGTTGCAGTAACAAAAGAAAAATTAATATCAGTTTCATGATAATAGTATGATTGGGTGCCTGACTAAGATGCATTTTAATACAATAATATCCTCATTGGTATGAACTGGCTAGTTTTAAAAAATGTTAAAAAACATAATAAGATATGACATACAACACTGTAGCACAAACTTCAGTTTTTATTAAGCGCCATTTTATAGCATATATACGACACCAGTAAACTTACTAAACCAATCACACAATAATCGATCATTTTATTTCTCTGCAATTTTAATATATTATAAACAAAAAAATGTTTTGTAAGTAATATCTTTGATTCAATTTAAGTATAAAAATCATTTTTCTTTTAGAATTGGTGTCTGCTTCCAGTGCGGAGCATTTAAACAGATGTTTTAGCAAAAAATGGATAGAAGTCAGTCACTCAGTCATAAAAGGATGTGGACAAAATATAGGATATAAGGATAAGGTTAGGAAAGGATTAATAGATAGTTTTTAGAATCATTAAAACAATCAATTCATGAGAAATTTTCCGTGCGAGAATTCACACCCTTTACAATCTAAACGAAAGCGAAAATACTGAAGAGAATTATTGATCAATCAGAAGAAAAGTAGAAGTGAATTATTTTAGCATAACGCATATTTATCATCGTCCGAATATTTCTATAATAGTGATAGAATAGAGAAGATTTTCCAAAGTTTTCATTTTTCTGTGATTTCAAAATGAAAAAGTCTTGGAAATTAAATATTCCCTCCGTTATTCAAATTGAAAGGGAGATGAGTAAACCACGGGAGCAACCAATCACAATGACGATGCGCACGCACATACGTACGCCATTATTGGAGGCAGCGGGGGAGCTGCGGATTGTACGGATCATGATTGTGTCGGGAGACGCTGGTTCCGATAAAAAATCGTACCTTTCATGTACCATTATTATGATATTTGTGATCTGTGCCTCGCTATATCTGTATTACAAATGAAAACATTATTGCACTTCGGAAGAGGCAAATGAAAGCGCAATTTTGTTGTAGTACACTGGCGGAAAATCCTACCAACCTTGATGTTTACGGGTGGCTCTTCAAAAGTCAGCAACATATACCTATCGCCTCTGCTTTCAGGGGACCTTTGACGCACCTATAACAATTATAATTATTCAATTATTACATTACAATTATAAATACACAAAATCAGAGTTAGATAACCTCAAATTAGAGCAGTCAATATTCCGAGACGTACCTTAACGAACGTTTCCACGGCCCCTTTGGCCACATCGAGGAGCGTTGGGCGTCCACCCAAATAAGCTCTTTGATTCATAGAAGCTGAAGTATCTATTAAGAAAACTATAATCGTCATTTTGATGGCTTATTGGATATTCTTTCTAAATACATTGAAAAAACACTCAAATGGGTCTAAAAAAAGCAAAATGGCCACTTCATCGCACGCAGGTTCAGAGCACGACCATTCCGCAGCCGCTTCGACAAACAGCTGAACAAGCCTAAACGCCACGAAGCTCATAAGTACCACGTGACCTCCTCACACATTCAACTATTCGGATACAGGCAGAAAACGTTCGTTGGTCGTTCGGGTATTCTCGTACTTCTCCCCACCTCGCTGTGTCGCAAATTATTAGTAAACATGAAAATAGTATCGTTTTTGTTATAAATTGGAGAACAAGAATTTAAAATACAGCTGGTGAAATTTTTATCATTTCAAACGAAAGGGGTAATGTTTCAAACTAAATAATAAAAATCAAAGGTGCAACATATTTTCTTACTAATGAAAAAAACTTACACAGTTCATATTTGTTTTGCATACCACCTCCATAAAAAATACATTCTTATTTTTGAATACTTCAAAATATCGACATTTTTTATTACTTTAATCAGATTTATATTTATTATTTTTTAATATGTACATATCCAACAGTCGTGTGTGCTTTACTATGACTTAATTTTTATTATAACTTTGCAACGCAAAGTGAAAAATTGTGATGACGAAAATAGTAGTATAAATAAATGTTTTTTTTTAATTTATAATCTGTACATGTTTGTAACATTAAGAGAATTTTTAAACATAAAACAACAAGCTCACAGGTATTTATCATATTCGATGTTGGATCATTGATAAATTTTATAAGTTAGTGATTGCAAACTTTTTTCATCTGTGCCAAAAATTATGTCTAACTTTAAAAACGAATTTGTGTGTCAGATGAACAATATGAAAAGTGTATAAATTTTAACAATAATCAAAATAATATGATTTTAAACAAATTTTTGAATATATATAGTTATTTACAGAGCAACCTCATGCTTACGTTTTTTAATAAAGTGGTGAACAAAATGCAAATACCTAGAGAAGAACTTTTTTTAGGGGTTATAGATTTATTCATGTATAACTCTTTTTATTCAATAAATGAATTTGAAGGCTTAGTTGTGGACATCAATGCTTCCCAACCTGGGGTCCGCAGGTTTTTCACGGGGGTTCGTGAAAAATCGAGGATTTCTAATTCGTCGGTGAGCTAAAAAAAACGAGTTGCGGAGACAATTTAGGAGGGCCGCGGATTATTTTTTTAGATTTAGGGGGCCGTGGAACGAAAAAGGTTGGGAAGCACTGGTGTACATCATCAAAGTTATTTTAAAATGTAAATCATTTTGAATATTTCGAACTGCGATAAATGAAAACTTCAACGAGGCGGGTATTAAATGGTCTTAAATGAAAAAGGACTGTAAAAATTGCTCGCAAATACATGCGAAACGTGAATTCTGGGCATGGAAAAAAGAGATTTTACTGAATGCAAAAAAATATTTTTTAATTTAAATCTTAGGAACATATTTTTATAGTTTTTTTCTGATCACAATTTATCAAGTCGTAATTCAAGAGGGCCCATCAAAAATGGTGCTCCAAATTTTTACATACTCGATACAACAAATTGCTGAAACCCTTACGCTAGTGTAATTATTTATAGGTAATAATCACCAAAATTTAAGTTAATCAGCTTTGAATAAGTCAATCTATCAAATATAAATTAGGATGTTAGAGTGGGTGAGAGGATATATTGTGTTGTGTATTACTTCTATGCCAGTATATATAGCATATTTAATATAAGTTCAAACATAGTTCTGATAAGGGTATAAGCTGAAATAGTTATCAACCATATATAAAATAATGTTTCTAAAACAAAAATACTTTGATATTTTTTCACCTTATTACAATGGAGTTCTACTTAGTAAATGCCAATTCAATCAATAACAAATTGCATGAGGCCTTTAAATTTTTAGCTAAGCTACTGAGTCCATGTATGACATTATTATTTTCCACGGGTATACAGGTGTACCGATATTATAATTTTCAGGTTCAACAAATGTGATTTCATTTGTTGACGACCCCATGGCTGCCGTCAAAATTTCTACATATAGCTATAAATATTATTTTCTAATATTCGCGCAAATTCAATTAGAATTGGTTTATTCCTTTACAAAATTCCCTGTTCAAAATCTCAAAATAACGAAAAATCAAATTTGAAATAAATTCTGGCAAGGCTTGTACATTTTGCAAACTTTGTTTGGATCAAATGTTAATTGCTTAAGGCAGTGGTTTCCAACCTTTACGTTACTGCGCCTCCCTTTCAAGAAAAAAATATCTTCGCGCCTCCCTATCATTTATTTCATATAATAATAAAGACACGTTTAAAATGGGAATGAAATATTTTTGACTTTTCGCGCCTCCCTTTGAAATAGCCCACGCCTCCCAGGTTGGAAATCGCTGGCTTAAGGCCCCGGTTATAAAAATCTAACTGAACTTTTTAGAGTTAGTTATACACGCAGTAACGTGTTGAGCATTTAGCTCTCCCGCCTTAATTTTTTTTAGAGGGCTGATTCCCATTTTTATACCTTTTTAATTTAAATATGTCTTACCTTAATTAAACTTCGTTTTAAGCATTTAAAAAAAAGCATTCGTGCACTTGGCAGAAAGTGTTTTTTTTATCAAGTCAACAAAAATTTTAAAAATCTTCCGAATAAAAAATACTATTTGAAGGGCGTGTATAAGTTTCTTCATCGTTTTGGCAGACATGCAGGAGCGTTCACACGCTCCTCCATTGTCAAAGGACTAAAATAATTCGTAAAAGAGTACCTGTTTAATGAACGAATCTATAATTGTCGGGCCCTATGGCGCAGCGGTTAGCGTTGTGGGCTTCCGTGCGCAATCTGATGGGCTCGAGTCCCAGTACGAACAACATTTTTTCGATTTCTGTTTGAAGGCATGGGTGTTTGTGATATCTAAAAATTCCCTCCCACCCTTTCGGATCCTTTCAAAACTGGGCCTAGCGAGAGCGATTAGTTAATTACTAGTCCCAGTGTCGTAGGAAGGGGTCCTGCCACCCGGGGCGGTCCTTGAATTTTCCACCCCAATACTTCCTCTAATTTTGTTTTTATATCACTTCTACTATTTTTTATCTAGTGTATTTTTTGTATGTATAAATACAAATTTTCAAAAATATTGTGTTTTTTTTTCAAAATGCCACCCTTGAAAACATGCCACCCCTGTCGCACCCTCCTTGCTACGCCACTGACTAGTCCTGTCCTAGCCTTATCCTTCTATTCTTACTACTCTCTTTGAAAAAAAAGGTTGAGTGACTGAGTAAAAAAACAGTTCTCGTAGAAAAACTTCGGTTAAGATACTTCCATTAGGAGGCCAGTTTCAGGCCATATGCTCTATAACATAGAGTCTATATTGAGAGCGGACATGGATAAAAAAATAGTTATTCTAAGATAGATTTTACTGGCGAAAAATGACCAGTGCGACAATCAAAACACCCGACTCCGATTTCACCCGACGCAATTACTGGGCACTAGAGGTCTGTACGGGTCCGAGTCTAGGCCGGCCCGCGGGCCGGGTTTGGACGGATAAGCGCAATTGAGATTCGGGCTCGGGCCGGGCCCGTGTAAGGAATTTAAGGCTGCGTAGTATAAATCTGGGCTTCGGGTCGAATTCGTGTAACAAGTGTGGTATTAGACTTAGATCCTAGAAAGAGGGGTAGTATTTCTTCACGTTACAAGTGTACATTTTTTGTAAAATCCGTCGGGTAGATCAATTTTGATATAATGCTTCTAAATTTTGTGCACAGTCTTTTGAATATATGTATATACTTGAATATTAAGTTACAAGTCAAAAAGGTGCCAGGTCGCTGACCTTGCCTGACCTGGCCCCACTACACCACTGAATATATCATATTTAATGAGTAACTTTGTTAATCAAAAGCTTCAAATTCATAATATTTAAAAAAAAAACTACATTTTATAACTGCTTATTTTGTGTAGATAAACGATTGGGGCATAAGGGTGGGCCGGAGGGAATCACACGAGCCCCTTGTTAAATTTTACTTAGACCGGCAAGTACCTTGTTAATTAAAGAGAAAACAATATTATCAGATCAAATTATTATATAACTGCAATTTCTGACATATATTATCTACGACAGCTTCAGTATACTAATACATTTTTAGCCATTTAGTACGGTAAATTGCAAATTGTAACTTGCAACATATTATAAGTGTATTAAGTAACAACCGATATCTTATTTAAATATTGCATATAACTGCATGAGTGATAAAAAAATCACCCCTCCCCCAGAACACCGAGAATTGCTTTGAGATTAAGCTAGTCCATTGTTAACGTATTGGCAGCTCATCGCTGTTGGGGCCTAACTAGCGGTGGGCTGCCAATACATTAACAAAGGGCTCGCTAAAGCCATTCTCGGTATTCTGAGGAAGTAGTGAGTTTTTTTTATCATTCCGATGGGATTATATGCAATACTTATATAATCAATCGATTGTTACTTAATGCACTATTAGTTCACCGTAAACTTATCAATTTAAATGACCAAATTGTACTACGGTGTATAATGAAGCTGTTCTAAATAATTTATAAGTCAGAAATTGCAGTTTTGTACTCATTTGATCTGTTTTTTTTTTTAATTAACAAAGGGCTCGCCGGCGTTCGTAAAATTTAACAAAAGGCTCGCGCGACCCCCTCAGAGTCTCCTCCAGCCCATCCCTGGGCCTAACTGAATAAAGGACTTTTAATCCCAATAAAATATACCCAATATTATACGCACTAGAAAAATATAGAAATGTAATGGACTCATTTCTAAATATAGGAATAATAAAGCTGATTTTAGTTACACACTACGTCTTGTTTTATTGTTTCGATTGTAAGTTTTAACAGTAATTTATTATTATTTCTTTTTATCGGTATTTTTAAACAAGATGACTGCACTTGTTAGCAATTAATACGTAAATAATTGTTTTTTTTTGTGTTGTTGGAGTTGCATTGTGATATTATTCAGAAACAAAGAATGTTTTAAATAAAGTTTATTTTTAATATATTATATAGATAATAGAATTCAAGTTTACATTGTGTGATATGTATTATACATTAATATTCTAATAATTGATTAAATAAAAAATAGGGTTAAATAAAATGTTGTCTTTACTTTAAACTTAAGTTTTTATCACCAAAGTAGAATGGTAAATTGAGAAATCTTTAAAAAAATATTAATATAATCTTTAAAAAAAATAGGTGCTGCAGAAAAGAACACAAAAGCTAACAAATTATAAATTTTATTTTTTTATCTATTAAGTTAACTCGCTTAAAATTGAAACTACTAAAGTATGAAAGCTTTTTTTTAATTATTACATTTTTTGCATCTTATATTTCAAATTCTTCAACCTAGGTTAGCCACTTTTGCATCACTTTTGTCAAAACGCTTGTACAAAATATATTATAAAAAAATTTGGTACCGTCACTAGCTAGAGCCGCATTTTTGTGAAAACCAAAGTAAATATAATATTACAGAAATACAGAGCTAGCTTTCAATTCATTTTAATGCTATTAAATATAATTCTTGATCCTTTTTGTTTTCGGTTATTAATCTATTTCCATATATTTAGTCAATGTCTGTTTTTATTAAATGAGTTGGCTAAAAAAACATAACCACACATACAACGAAAAGTTTTGCGGTTAAAATATTATCATGTATTTCTTGAAGTTAAAATGATTGCGATAGTACTTTATTTTATTAATACATACATATGTACTTATAAATGCAATGTAATTAAGATTTTTTCATGCGTTTTCATGATGTTGCCCTATCGTAAGGTTTATTTATGTCTACCTTCGCTTATATTGCAACAATTTTCATAGTAAAGTTTAATGACAGCTGAGCAAAATAGCCGTTTACCATTGGTTGCTCCATAGACTAGTGTAATCTATGCCATTGGTTAACAAGGTCTGCCGCGGTCAGTTTTGTGATTCGGATTAAAGTGTAAATAGTTTCAATAAAATATTTCCACTATCAATCTCTCTACGTAGTTGGTCCCGCCTTTTAAACTCTATCATCCATTATATTAAAATAATAATTATTAAGACTTTTAGAAATACATTTTTTTGTATTATTATCAGCATGGACGAAATATTAAGCAAGTTCTCGGATGCATGGGGCCCACAGGAACAACTTTCGAATTCCCATGATCATATTAAGTATTATATGCAGCGAGGAGATTCACAGTCTTGTCAAGAAAAAAGACGAGCCCTGTCACTGGCTGCACAAAAAGAGTAAATATAATAAATACTTTCAGTAGACGGCATACCACATCTAGTTATCATTGTGACAGTACATGAATTGAACATTTTCTCATCATTAGATATTATGGGATACTTGATATTTCACTAACACAAGAAAGCAATAAAATTAACCCTATTCTTCTGCAAAAATGTTCAAAAAGTAGTATGAAACGTATTTCATTCAGTGAGATATCTAAACCGATAATTCAATAATGTTATAAATCCTTATATGTTTATTATAGGATTTAGGGTCAATATTAATATTGATTTTGATAATATGACACAATAAAAGATTTAATATTATATTATTAATATTCTTAGGCAGTTATGGTTTAGGCAATTGGGAGGCCCCAACTGCAATACGGTTTAAAGATCCTATTTTTCAGACAACATGGATTCCATGTCAATACGATACTTATAAGCTTTTTTGAGGTCCATAAGGTTTGAAAGCCTTAAGTCCGCGCCTCGTGCACTTTTGGTGTGTATGTCTTATGTCTAGAACATTCAAATCGCTTATATGTATTCAGATGGCATATCTGTTTATTGAAAATAAGTGTGTGGCTATTCAATATAACTTTATGTTAGATTGGATAGTTTATGTCCGGTCTCATTGAAAGGAATTCGGATTTAAACCTAAGGTTTTATCAATCATTCTCAAGCCTTTCGGTTGTAAGTCACACATTTTATGAAAGTGTACAAAATTTGCACAGTCAAAGTTCTCTATATTATCAATTTAATTATCTGTTTTGATTTATTTATGCAGAAAGAAAAAAGCACAAATTGATGAATGCAGGGGAATTTTAGATTTGATCAAGGATGCTGAATTACATGAAGAACAATTGTCCCCGAGAGTAAATATATTTTCTTAATTATTTATTTAGTCAATTTAAGATTACGACTGAAGGTGCTTGGCGAAATTTCAATACTAAATTTGAATCATTCAAATTATGTACATTCACACAATTTTTGTCAGTTCAAGTTCATCCGTGCACTTGAACGCATCAAGATGCGGAAAGGCGAAGCCCGGGTCATTAGTGACAAAACTTTTGTGAATGTACATAATTTGAATGATTCAAATTTATTTAGTCAAGATTACGTTGCATACTTTTTCTTTTATCTGAAGACAGTTTTATTGCAGTCGTAATATTTTTACATTTGTCAATTTATAAATACTGTCTTAGTTTATCACATCGCTGAAACCAAGGTTGTAATGTCAAGTATTTGTTTGTATTCTTTGTGGAATTCGTCGATCTCTAACATAGTTAAAGATTTTTCAATACAGTGGAACCCCGATCTACCGTTCTCGCATTGTCCGTTTTCCCGCATGGTTCGTTAATTTTTCATAGTCCCGGCCAAACACCCATAAGAACAATGTAAAATAATCCCGCATTAACCGTTCCCCGATTTACCGTTTTCCTCGATCTACCGTTCAAATATTTTGGTCCCGTCAAAAATATTACAAAAATATTACCGTTTTCGTTGAAAATTTCTCATAAATAATCTTACCTCGCATTTCGTTTCGCGTTTTTTTCAGTGGAACCCCGATCTTCCGTTCTCACTATCTTCGTCTTTATGCATGGATCGTTTATTTTTTTTTTCGACCAAGACCCCCCCCCGTAATAGCAATGTTTAGTAATTCCACGTTAATCATTTCTCGATTTACCAATTTCTTCGATCTATCATCTAAATATTATCGTTCCGTCCCAGTTACTATCTATCCCGATTGACCATTTTTGTAGAATATTTTTTTCGCTCATAAATAATCTTACATTTCATCTGGTTGCGTAAATTTTTCTAACTCAAAAGTCAAAACTAAAATACCTAAATGCAGAAAACTAGAATTCTAGTTGAGAAACTGAAAATAATAAAAGAAATTGGAAAAAAATCAGGAGAAAAACGAGTCAACATAGCAAAAAGGAGTTAGTTGACTTAGAAATGTACGCGATTTTGAAGAGTGTTTGTTAAAATTTAAGTCCCAAACTGCAAATAGGCTAATTAGTTTGTATTAAACAAGTTAAAAATACATTTATTTGTTCTTTAATTAATAAATAAATGAGTTTTTTGAAAATTAAACATTTTTTGTGTTATTTGAAGATTTCCCGCATTATCGGTTTCCCGCATTATTCGTTCATTTATTACGATCCCTTGAAAAACGTAGAATCGAGGTTCCACTGTAGTTAAATCAGAATCGTTTTTGGAGCCGAGGTGGAGTTATAGTTAGGAGTGTATTTTTTGTTAATAACTATAGAGTCAGCTCATGCTGTTTTTGTATTTGTCCTATTTAACATACTTCATTGTAAATTCATCTGTATATGGGTGGTATTTTTTTTAGAAATTAACATTCAAAACAAACAATACTGACTGAAATTTTCATTCATTATTACAGTGGATATTAATTGAAATCTGATATATTTGCATTTATTATTGTTTTTACTGTACCATTTCTTTTGTTATAGGTTTATAAGCCAAAAGTGGTTGTACCTGGTTTCAATAAGCAGAAACCATTTTTCGCTGATACCCTGATGTTATCGGAATGGTTGGTTGAGGCCCCTCCAGATTTAACTGAAAAATGGCTTGTATTGGCTTGTCCTATAGGAACTCGTGTATTAGTTGTTGCTTCCAAGGTTATTTCAATTAAATATTCTTTATATTACATTAGATTGATTGGTTTAAAAAATCATGTTACAGATTGAGATTTTTTTATAAAATCAAGCTCGAAAGTATACATTTGACAAATAAGCAGTGATAAGGGTATCGCATTTTAAAATGTGCACTACATAGTGCCTATTTCGTAAGCTTTTCTTCTACTGTGTAACTTCTTTCTATAGTTGCCATATTAGGTAATATAATATTCAATCCTCAAAAGGTAGTAATTTTTTAAATATCACAATTGAACACAATTAATTGGTTTTAGGTGGATTATTTATTACCAAATATTATTCCAGATCAAACTGTGTGTTCGATTGCCTATTTACAAAGATAATTATTATTCAAAATAATTGGACTGGATAACTGTCCATATGTTCAACTATGTACTGTATACATATTTGATTTTACTTTAAAAAAAATGTATTTTACATTTCACTAGGTTGTAAATGCAGCTCATTTTACTGTGTGATTCATTAACTGATTACAGGGTCATACCAAAGCTTACACTAAGAAAGGCTATTTCTACAAAGCTTGGACGTCTTTGTTACCTGGCGGGCGACTTTCTGCTGGCGAATACAACAAATACTGTGTATTGGATTGCATCTGGAATGAACCAACTAAGTCTTTATTTGTAATTGACGTGCTAGCATGGGGTGCTCAATGTCTTACTGATTGCGATGTAAGCTTCATTTCTAATCACATTTTTGATCATTTTAATTTAAGAATAATTTGAACACATATCTTAATTTTGTTGAAAAAATCGTAACAAAGCTTATTCACTATCAGAGAACAGACATTTGGTATGACATTGCTTTCATCACTTGAGATATTCAGAGTCTGTGTAACATTGCTTTCCAAATTTTCCGCCTTACAGAAGTAAACCCCTCTGCGCATATAGTACTGAGTGGTAAAAGTACATGCAAGGGATAAAGCCGCGTGTTATTTCGAAAGCATTTAAAAAAGCGTGCTTAACTCCCTGCTCGTGCTCGCCAGTGTAAAATTTGTATACTATTTGCCATTGAAAATATTTTATAATATGTTCATTTTTACTTTTTAATGGTAAAAGCAGAAAAAACAATACATTTAGATTTTCACATTGATTTATCCCCCCTCAATATTTTGTCATTTGCAACCTAAATACTATCTAACTGCATTCGGATATTTGCAAACTTTTTTTACTCTACCCTAAATAATAAATACAAAAGATAATATTTTCCAAGAAGAAATGAGTCAACTTATGTATAATGACAGAATGAGTTATTTGTATCTATAATACTTAGAAGGAATGAGTGTCAAATTGAAATTCTTAAACTTGCACTATGACTCATTTAGTGTTGCATTGAAAATCAACATATTATATATGTACAGTGGCGTTGAAAGGGGTCCCGCCGCCCAGGGCGTTTCTTGAATTTGCCGCCCCCCCCCTCAATAATTCCTCCACTTTTTTAAAAATTACTTATATTTTTTTAGCTATGAGATTATACTACCGGTGGATTAATTTTTTATTATTCATAAATATAATTTATTTAAAAATATTGTATTGTACTTGCTACGCCACTGTTTACTGTGAATTACAGTAGAACCTCGATTATCCGGACTAATTGGGGATGAAGGTAGTCCGGATAAGGAAAAATCCGGATAATCGAAAAAAAACATAATTTACACGGAAAGAAATGTACTATCAGTGTAAATAATTTTTTATTTGTCCAGATTAACATAAAGCTTTAGTATTAAATTATTTTTTATCAAGAATTTCATTTATTGGTTTTTGCTTAAATAAGCTAGCTGTTCTTTTTGAAGCTACCAAATCGTGAATACTTTTAAAACATATAAGTTATCCTGAGATACTCTTCTTGGCTCTCAAACCACTTCATGGCGATATCTATGCACTGAAAATCCTTAGAATGAGCAGGACCAATATCTCTTCTTCGTTTTCTTGATCTTGTCGAGACAAATATTTCCTTAATTATTTTCACGTCATTCAAAATTTGAAATTCAAGATCGTTCGCATCAAAATTTAACCACTTGGTAACATATTCTTCGACACATTTAGCACATATTGAAATTTGTGCTATCTTATTGCATTTATAATGTCTCTTATAACAATTTCTAGTGTGTTACTTGAACTTTCTAATAGTCTTTTCAAAAATTTGTTCCGTGAACTGTTGACAAATCTAAGAAATTCCAACTCTCATAAATTTTAACGTAAACATTTCATCGATCTGGTTTAAACATTCTATTGATAGATGAGATGATGCATTATATAGTAATAATATTTTTTCCTCTAGTATCTATGCAGTTTTGATATTTTTTACTTTTGGAATAATCTGTTTTTCATACCATCGGTTAAAAATTTCACCATTCATCCTGGTCTTTTTCTGATGGTAATATTCAACCGGAAGACTTCTTCAATTTCCAACAACGCAAAACAACGAACAAAATGGTATGCACTCAATCACATATGTAAACAACGGTGGAATCAATTCACCACGAGAATATTAGCAAATTTGTAAAAATTTTGTTCCGGAAAACAATCTGGATAATCGACGTTCAACTGTACTACATTTTGTGAGTAATTCAATGTTTATATGAGCCCTTGAGAGATGAAGTGAGTGGGGTAGTATTTTAGGAAAAAAATGAGTTTTGTTTGTTATAATATTTTACATGTCCTAAAGTATCGTAAAATTGAAGTGAGCTCAGGTAATATACCCTGCATTAGTGTTGTGTACATAAAACAAAAAATTTGCATTCCACAAAAACATCAAGTAAAGACATGATTGTACATACTTAAAAATCAAACAGAAAAGTTTTACCATTTAACTACATGGCTCACTTCACTTCTCGAGGGCTCATGTAACATATTTATATGTTTATACTTGTATGCAATTAAAGAATGATCTATGTTAAGTGTATTTATTTAAAAAAATCTAGAGATAACCATATGAAATTGAGATTTTACAACTTTTTTAAGAACACTAAAATTATCAATTTATTTCTGAAGTAGATTTATTATTAATTAAGAAAATGATTTCTACTTGCTTGTCCAACCAAATATACTTGGTGATAAAAGTAAATATATAACAATTATCACAATTTGATGTAATAAAAATTGGTTGGTAACTCACTGTCAGTACCAAATGTAAAGTATAATGTTTATATTAAAAAAATTAGATCAATTACTTAAAAAAAACTATCCTTAAAATACTTAAACACACAAAACAATGATTTCCTTATAACAGTGTTTAAAAAGTTAGTGATTTCTGCCTGAATACTTCCAATACATATATATTGCTGTGTTGAGCGTAGTATTAGTAAAAAATTAAAATGGTTATAAATGGCATCTTGTGGTGTTTCCGTAGATCTGTTTATTAAAGTTTTTGCAGAGCCCAGAACCTACAATATGAAATGCTAAAATTTATCTATAAACCACAAATGCTTTGTGATTTAGAGTGGGTTTTAGTTTTTGACAACTAACTGAACCGCTATTAATTTACTCACTCCTAAGGATGAATCTTATGTTGTTGATGACATGAAGCTTGTGCGAGGTGCTGCATTTATAATTAATTATGAATGATATTCCAGACAACAATATGTATATGTTATTTCTGATTTTCCAATTTAAATCGGCGGCTTTCAATTTTTTTTTCATATTAGAAATAGAATCCACTTTTAAATTATGAGTTTTATTTCAGGTAAATTTTCGAAATTATTGGCTTGAATCAAAATTTGCCGAGATGCCTGCCCTCGGACAAGAATCTGCTGATAATACACACTCAATATACTTTGTACCAAAATATGATTGTAGTCTAGAATCTTTGAACAATTTTATGATAAATTGGCCAGCATTTCCATATGATCGACCGCCTGTGGATGGACTCCTGTTTTATCATAAGGACGCACATTATATAATTGGTACAACACCATTAGTCGGATGGCTTCTACCATACATGGTGAATGAAATCTTAGGAAATGGTTAGTATATGTATTTTATTTGATATAACACTGGAGAATTTTGTAAGATATATTTTTTAGCTCATGGCTGTCTCACGAGAGTTGGCATTTTTGTTTAGTATTTGCTCAATGCATAAATTTTTGTAAACTAAAAATATTTCATATTGTACTTTTTCTGTGAATATTTAGTTTCTTGTCTTTTGTGACTAAATCTTCATTATTAGATCAGTGTCAGCTTTTGAGTTGGACATACTGACTACACATTGGTTTCTCAGGAATGGCTCAAGTTGACTTCAGTTAGTAAGAAACGAATGTATGAATTAGAGGTCTGCACGGGCCAAAATTTTACAAAACTACCCGGTCCGAGCCCGAAAAACTCACGCCCGACCCGGCCCGGGCCCGAGTCTAATGCCGCACTTGTTACCCGAACCCGACCCGAAGCACCGAGAAATTTGAAATCCTCGATTTGGTATACTTTTTCCCCAGATTATCTCCGAAAGTCCTTTTTTTTTTTTTTTTAGCTCACCGAGGAATTTGAAATCCTCGATTTGGTATACTTTTTCCCCAGATTATCTCCGAAAGTCCTTTTTTTTTTTTTTTTAGCTCACCGAGGAATTTGAAATCCTCGATTTGGTATACTTTTTCCCCAGATTATCTCCGAAAGTCCTTTTTTTTTTTTTTAGCTCACCGAGGAATTTGAAATCCTCAATTTGGTATATTTTTCCCAACATTATATCCCAAATTCCAAAGCCCGGCCCGGCCCGAGCCCGACTCTCGATTGCGCTTACCCGCCCGAGCCCGGCCCACGGGCCGGGTCGGGTAAGAGCCCGTGGGCCAGGCCCGGGCCCAAGCAGACCTCTAGTATGAATGCATTAAGGGAGTATTCTAGTCTAGAGGCACAAATTTCGGGTGTTTTTTCGAGGTCTAAAAAAAAAAACCAAGAATATTTTTGCTGTCCATTTTTTTATCATTTGTTTATTTATATTTTAAAAATATGTGAAAAATTTCAAAACTAGAAATGTTATCGGCTGGTAAAGTGGGGGGTCTAAAAAAAAGGTAATGTCCTGGCGGGCATGATTCCAACCCTTCTGGACATTTGAAGTAAACAAATCTAATGGATTCTTCATCAGTATAGACTTCGCTATCGCCCCTACCTTGGAGAAGTCATAAAAAATCTTTTTTACAAAATGGCAGCCGTTTGAAAAAAAACACGGTTTTTTTGAACAGTTTCAAATTCTTTAAAAATAGTAAAAATAAAAATTTTGACTTTAATCTACAGTGAAACCTCGATTTTACGTTTTCCATGGGATCCTGGAAAAAAAACGGTAATTGCGGGAAACGGTGAATGCGGGAAAGCTTCAAATAATAATAAACAAGTAAAATCTTAAAAAAACATTTATTTATTAGTTACTTGTACATACTGTCCTTTATGCTAGTTTGTTTCTTTGTTGTTTGGCACTTTAATCGGAACAAAGACGCCTCAAACTCGCGTACTTTTCTAAGAGCGGATTCATCGATTTCTTTGGAATAGAAAAATAATTTTATTTTTTCGAAGGCCAATAATGCTTGTGTAAATGTCGGAATAGGTTCGGCATTATGGTCTTCGCCATCTTCTTCTTCACTGCTGTCATTAGTTGCATCACATAATGACTCAATTGTTTCAACGCCACAGGTAGCTAGCTCACTGTAAAGCACTGGTACAATTTGGAGGGTAATAAACTACCTTGATGTTCTTAAGAAATGAAGTATCTCGAGGATGGGCGGCACAATTGTCTATTAGTAGTATTTTACGCCCCTGAGCACTAATTGAGGAATCGAAATTCCTCAAGAAAGCCATAAAAATATTGGTGTTCATCCATGCCTTCTTGTTGGCGTGGTATTTTACGGGAAGTGTTTTTATATTCTTAAAACATCGAGGTTTCAGCGATTTTCCTTCTTCTTCTCAGCTAGCTGAGTTTTAGTTTTCTTTATGGGTGGCGGCATTTTAGTTTCAATTTTGAAAAAAAAATGATACGAGATGTGAGGCAATATTGAACGCAACTGACTTGTACAAATCCAGCTACGCGACCAAAAAGTTTGTATGTACAGGAATAATTATTATGATGAATTTTAAACAATTCTACATTTGCATCATAAACAATAATACGCGTGTGGTGGATTTCAACCCAAAAAAAATAGCACAAGCGTCCAATGGGTCTAACATGTACAGTGCATTCCAACGTGTCTAGACATAACACCTGCACTCGGCTGTCAAACTTACTTGCTGAGATATGGAGAAATATGCAATAAAAACGGTCAATCAGGATAATATTTGTGACGGGACCAAAATATTTAGACGGTTTATCGAGGAAATCGGTAAATCGGGGAACGGTCAATGCGGGATTATTTAACATTGTTCTTATGGGAGGTAGACGGGACTATAAAAAATAAACGGTCCAGCCGGGAAAACGTATTATGCGAGAACGGTTGATCGAGGTTCCACTGTACCATAGAGAGATGTATAGAGAAGGTTCACACGAAATTTAAAATAAATCGGTTCAGTAGAACTTGAAATATTATGCATGCCAGCTTGAAAAAGTAGTTTCGAGAAGAACCCGTTTAAAGTTTTGAGTAAAGTTTCAAGCAGTTTTATTCATATAATAGTACGGTATATTTACATATTTTTAATCAGCGATTTCTGTTCCATATTATGGACTTTCCTCTACATCATATTTATTAAATAAACGTTATATAGGTATAGAATATAAGAAAGGTTTTATGGGGTAATTCATCTGCAGGTAGAGGGCAATGTCTACCGACTATTATTTGATTTGTTCTGGTCGGATCAGCTTAGTTGCTGCGTCACCAAAATCGCTGTAACTCGGGAAATAATTGAAATTTTGAAAAATCCCTTTGAGGACATACTCTTGAATGTCTAAACTTAAGAAATATGTAAAAAAGAAAGAATCGATTTTTTCGAATTTGTAGACTAGAATACCCCATTAAAAGAATCATTACCTGCTAGTGTCCAGCTGGATGGATTCATACCTGAATATTGAAATATATTAATGAAAATTACATTATATACATGTATGAATAATTCTGATTCATGTATGAATAAACTGTTTTTTTTTCTTAGCATTAATTATCTTTTTCTAATTGACACAGACTGTTACGTAGGCATTTTGTTTTATAAAATTTATGAAAATAAATGGGTAACCTTTCACTGTTTTCTCTTTTTCAGATATTACTGTACACATTTCATATACAGTTTTAAAACCATCAGATTACGTTGATCAAATCACTTTTATCAAATCGTATGAAGAAAAACGATTAGTTAAAAAACGTTCTAAAGTAGTTTTCCAGAGAAGACGGGTACAGTCATTTTCAAGCGTTAGTTCAAATTCCTCTTTGAATTTGTCTAATATTTCTAACCAATCATTTGGAAGTGGGACTGTTCAGATGATATTTGGATCAGATAAAAATATATCCAAATCACAAGAGACCGAAGATATTGATGTAAGGAAGGAAAATAAGAGAAGGAAAAATAAACAGAAAAGGGAATACAGAAAGAATAAAATGGAAACTGTAGCAAATATTTCTGTTGAAGCAGATTCTGCTATTAGTTCAATGGAGGATAGTATGAGGGATGAGAAAATTGACTGTGAAACGTCATTAGATAAAAGTCTATTAAGTATGGATGAACATTTAGGTGAAACATGCATGGATTCCTGAAGATTTTATGTTTGATTTGCTGCATTTTTATTTTCAATTAACTTGCGAGTTTGATCTACAAAAAGGTACAAATATAATTGCCAACAAAAATATGTTGTACTTGTTTGATTTAGCTCAATGTCGCAGAATTGATTTGCCATTTTTTTTAAATGTTAATTAGCATGAACTTTTGAAAATAATGTAAACCAAGAAAAAAAATATTTACTTTGCACTTAACAACCCCATTACCACTCTAAAAACTAGAGTATTTATTGTGTATACAATATGATTCATAATATTGTATGTTTAAAAGTATTCTTGTGTAATGTGTTTCAAAATTGTTTTTATCTTTTATATATTTTATACCGCCTTTTTGATTGTTATAAATCAAACAGGTTTTTATTAAAATTATTAAACATATTTTTGTTGTTTGATTTTTAATGTATAATATAAATCTAAATATGAGCGTTAGAAACTAAATAGGGTAGATAAAACAAACTCACTGGCTTATCTTAGCTTTGATGACGTTGTTAGTAATCAGGGATACATGAATGCAGACAAAGAATAGTGCATAAAATAAGATACCAGTCTCATGGTACAGGTGTGTTGTAGAGCAGGGTTTCCCAAACTATGTTCCGCGGATCACTGGTGTTCCGTGGGACCTAAATAAGTTCCACGAAAATTGGGAATGGTGATATACGCTGCTAGACATTTTAACATCTTCTAATTCATATTCAAAATCGAGTGAAGACGAATCTCCATTAATGTTTAAAATATCAAATATCTAGGTACAGACGGAGATTTTAAATTACAAAGAGCTCTATTTACTCATGTTTATGTAAAATGTTTTAAAAAACATTTAATTTATACATAATAAGTGATTCAATAACATATTTTTTCAATGTTTTTACTATGTATGTGTTATGAATTACCCGACCTAAAAAATAATCTGTGTTCCGGTAACATTTCCAAATTTGTGAAGTGTTCCATTGCACAATAAGTATGGGAAACCCTGTTGTAGAGAATGCTTATTCAAAACTTTTTCAAGTATGTACTAATGATTGAGTACAAATTATTGATCATTATTGAGGCAGCTGTATGTATATTTTAGAATAAAAACATTATCTATGAATAAAAATGTTAATTTAATTACCAAAATAATTACAGTAGTATAAGTCTTTAAAAATATATTATTGCATTACATAAAGAAATTTATTTTAAAAAGGACTTTTTTGTTGCCTTATTGTACATTTTTTTAAGATGACTATTTCCTTATTTTATCTACAGAATTTTTTGAGTGATATATGTGATGTTACTATTTACTATTTTATAAATTCTCTTATTCTTGAGTAATATAGACAATATATGATATTCTTGATTTATTTTAGCTGTGGAAAATTTAACTTATCATTTAACATGGGAACAATAATTGAAAAATTTCTATAAACTTTGCTTAAAATAAATATATATTAAAGAAATGTTAGGAATTGGAATCTTACCTTTTCTGTTTATTTATTTAATGAAATTTCTGCTTACTAGATCAACGCCTACATTAATTGAATGATCTGTACACAATTTAGCTTGTGTATTCTTAGAATACCGACCAACGGGTAGCAATCAATGTTAATCCCTCTAAGACAAGAGGTTAGCTGCGCGGACTGATGAAATATTGATTGAACAACTGTCTTGCAGTGCGCGCCATCCCGGAATGGGTGGCGTTGGTTTTAGTTGATTTACAGGAAGCAAAAGAGTCGCATGCTTAAAAGCAAGGTTTCTTAACCGGGGGCCACAGAGAAACAATAATTTCAGGGAAGCCACAGTACAGTTTTGGGGGGCCACAGGCAAATCCATAAACTCCTAGGCTTTTAAAATCAGGCAGCGACAAAATATTGAAAAATTCCGGGAAGAGTTAAAAAAAGATGGGAATTGAAAATGATTTTGGAATCTCAATCCCGAGTCTCGGTAAACTTATTTGACGAGACGGGCGTGGGGGCCACGGGTCCATAAAAATTGAGAAACTATGTTTTGAAGCATATGACCATAAATGTGCTTAAATTAAACTGACTTCAGAAATTGCACTCAAATAGCGGAAAAGCAAGAACTCCAGGCACGTGAAATCATTGTTTTACTGGATTGACATAAAAAGTGACAGCTGTCATACTAGCAACGAGCTTCGATCACTTAATGGTACGGATGCCATACACATACATAGGGTTATCAGACGTCCCGACTAATCGGTCTCGTGTCTCGGTGTCCTGAACAAAGCTCTCCGGATGCCCAAATGTCCCGGTTTACGACATACTCTGATTATTTGAGGGAATCGATAAATCTTGGGATATTGGATTTGAAAGTCTCGGAAGAGCTAAAAAAAAAAAATGAGTCATGCTAATATTTTAGGCAAATCGGTAAATTCCTGGGTTTTTGGATTCGAAAGTCTTCGAAGAGCTAAAAAAAAAACGAGTCACGCTGATTGGCAAATCGGATAAATGTTCTGGTTTGACTTGCAAGAAATCTGACAACCCTAGCTAATGGTCACATGTTAAAAAAAATCCGTAGTTAGGATTATAAAAACTAGATGTGTATACTGTAATGTTTGACTTAATTTTGGAAAAAAATATAAAACATATAAGTATTTTTTGAAAAATGAAAAGTAATATTATACATATATCTTGACGGAAAAAAACAATTATTATTTTTTCCTTACCTATAACACCTAGTTGTTCTTGCTATGGTGGATACAGACTATGCATTTATTTCCCTTTTCCGCATGTAAGCTAGATACGTAATGACTTTCTAAAAGATGCTGTTAGCTGAGGGCTTTGTGTGGGGAAAGAAAACCCTTTACAAGAATGATTGGCTTTAAATCATTAACAAAAGTTCAATTCTTACCAAGAATTGCTCGTAATGTTAGCGTATACTTGAAGAATTTATTACTATTCTTATATTAGAGATGTCTGTCTCTAACTGAATTAACGAGACTGGCTCGTGTTGTCGAGTGCATATTTTCCCTTCCATGAGTACACACTCGACAAAGTATTAGGTTTTAAAAATGTCAGGAGGACACTGGTCAAAATGGATATGAAAAAGATCGTTTAGTAATATTCTTTATCGAACATATTGCTGATTTATTACAATGTTAATGATGTTATTTTACCAAAAAAACAGTTCAAATTTTAAAAACCTTTAGAAAACTAGTAAAATTTTTCTTAGTTACTTGATGTAACTAATTCAACTCAACAATATTTATCGTTCGCATTTTTGAGTCAATCTTGATTTTTCTTCAACAAATTCAGAAACGATGTGCGATCTAGATTTATGTAACATTTAACTATAATCATTCCTGCCAATGTTTCAACCGCTACTCTGGAACCAGGTATCATTGCAAATGGGAAATGTACATGAACGGCTGTACCCGGCAAACACAATGTCATTTCAATCAAAATTTTTATATTGTCATGGGGAATATTTCGATATAGTCATCCATTTTTTATCAATTACATATTATGTCCACTTTCTTTCTTTAATAATATGGTTGATTCTGTGTACTTTCGGGTAGTGTATACTTTTCAATCTATCGTTTCATACTGGCAACACTCCCACATAAGGCGGGAATCCTGCCTTATGTCAAAGGTGTACTTTTTCCGTTTACCAAATTTAGTTAAAGGAAGACAAAGAGTACAATTTTCCCTAAAGGAGGACAAAAAATTCAAAAGAAAGACAATCCTCCTCAAAGGAGGACGTCTGGTCACCTTATCTTTAGTCATGTCCAGTGGTATAGCAAGAGGGTGCGGTAGGGGCGAACCGCCCCGGGCGACACATTTTTGGAGGCGGCATTTTTAAAAACAAATACAATATTTTTCGATAAGTTATATTTATACATAAAAAATTAAGCCGCTTGTAGTAAAAAAATTTAGTTCATAGATAAAAAATAGTAAAAGTGATTAGAAAACAAAGTCAAAGGAAATTGTGGGCGGCAAATTCAAGGATCGCCCCGGACAGCAGGACCTCTTCCTACACCACTGGTAGGGTTGTCAGACGTCCTGATAATCGGGACTGTCACCAGTTTTGAGTCTCGTGTCTCGGTGTCCCGAACAAACTTTTCGGGACGCCCAAAAGTCCCAGTTTACAATAAAATACCGGCGTATTTATATTTTTCCCAAAAACACTTGAAAACGGCCAAATCTAGTGAGAAATATAAAAAATAGGTGTATCCTAATAACCAAAAAAAACAGCACATATTAATATATTGTTTTTTATTCTTTAAATATGTTTATGTAAACTTTATATTGTATGTATTATACTTTGTGTTTATTGTATAATCTTTTTAAATATTTATAACTTCTTTTTTTCCTACTAGTAAATGATAAATATTTAAATTAAAAAAAAATGTTATTATTTAATTTAAATCAACAAAAAAATCAAGGGGCCCGGTTTGACTTGACCGGCAAGAAATCTGACAACCCTAACCACTGGTCATGTCAATCAGTTTTTAATTGTAACCTCATGTGGAGACTATTGACTCTTAATGGAACTTGTCTCAACAGAAATTGTTCTATGAGCATTGCTTGTTACTCAAACGCATACCTTAACCGCGTGAAAGGCCCCCTGACGCAATACAATTTGGAGGCTTAGTATTTCGTATAATATTGTCGCATCGCAAAACATGAATAATGAAACCTGAATTCAAAATGTATAATGTAAGCCAGTGCTTTTTTTTTGGAAAATAAAGGAGTCGTAACTCACTTCTTGCCAAGCTTTTTACTAAAAATATTTTTCTAATCCATGTTAGTTCCCAATGTGGAGCATATATATAGCTTTCTAATGGAAGTTTCTCAACAGAAGTTTGTTTACGAGAATTGATTGTTCTTCAATCTCTCTTTTTTAAAAACAATATATCAAACATTCTAACATTTAATTCTGGTCACAGACTCGATCTATGGACCCGGTATTGTTTTGTATTATGATATTATTATTATTAAGAGTGTTATGGTACCTGTCACATGTCAACAGGAATCATAGATAGTGACAATTAGCCAATGACAGTTGTTTTAATCATTTTTTTGTTGTTGTTGCTAATATTGATTCGAAAGATTAAAAAATCCGAGAAATGGTGCCAGAACGCTGTTCCACCGCGTTACATAGAAAAAAAAGCTCCGAATAAGCTATTCTCAAAGACACTGCAGACATCATAGGCATAAATATATTTTTAATGTAAATGTAAATCAGTTAAAATGTAAATCAGTAAATACTTAGGTCCGAACCCGTGAACGCAACCTGGCACCTGAAATTGAGCCAGGGCGCCGTCCTGCCAACTTTTTGACTTGTAACTTAATTTTCAAGTAGATACATATAATTTAATTGTTAAAACTTGTAGTTTTTTTTAACTTCGGATGGATAAATAAAAAAAAAACAAAAAAATAGGGAAGAAATCAATGACCGACCTGGTAGCTATTTATTTACCACTACACCACTGGTTATATTATATGTTCGCAGATAGCCTCACTACGATAAAACTGTCTAGATATCGCACATTTGACCGATTACGTACGGGATAAACTTTTAGTTTTAAAACTTAACGCTGGAATTCGAATCGTTTCTTTATTGTTTTGCTATCTGTTACCGACCTTATATGTCAATGTCTCATGGCTCAGAATTTGTTTATTTGTTGATAAAAATATGTTATCAAAGTAAACTTGTTCACATGAACGACTAAAGTGAGAGGTAGGGTATACGTTCGCGAATATAGAAAGGCCTACATATAGACGTGAAAAAAAAACCATAACAATTTACGAGTGCTTGGTAGAAGATACTTAAAGATTTTTGTCGACTGATGATACAAAATATTGAATCCATCCGAACAAAGATATGTTTTAGGAAAGGGAATCGTAGTGTCGCGCATGCGCTAAGAAGTTTATTTGGGAAACTGTCAGGAGTGCTTTAATATAACGAGAAGGGAACAAACAATACTCACTTCATTGCACTGTCGATGTCAATAGAAGCACAAAGTTTGCCAGCGTCTAATGGCTGTTCGAACAAGCAATATTATAATTTTACATTGGGTACACCAATTAATTATTTTTATGAACATCGAACATTCTATTTATATCATATTGATACTGTTATGTTACTCTTTTATTAGTTTAAGTGTTTTTAGATATAAACATGAGTTAATAATTATATTGTATCTTGTGGTTAACAATGCTTATATTTGAAAATTAACAGCGAGCGCAATCATGACTGTCATTAAGTCACATCAGTTCGGTACTGTTTTTCACGGCCTGTATTGTATTGTTGTTTTAGTCAGTATAATGTTGTATCAAAATAATTTGATGTTGCATAACATGTTTCTTGATATAAATGGATTTCGTGAAAATATCACGATTTCGTAAAAAATTCTAAGCAGAAAATGCTTTCATTTAATAACTAATGCAATGTTTGGTTCCAATTAAATTGTTTTTTCTTAATGCCGGTAATTTTCCGCCGTGATATATAAATTATAAGTATAGCTTCTATAGTCGTTGCAGAATAACGTAGAAGATGTTGATAAAATACGGAAATCACTTATTGAGTGCTTCCCGGTTTCAAAAACGATGTTTTTTTTTTTATCTAACAATGAAATTAGTGGTCAAAGTTTATTAAGATTTTCTTTTTTCGATAATTAATTGCTTAGTGGCAGATGCAACATGATTTAAATTGTCAAAATCGTATTTTTTTCCAAATTTCGGTTGTGTATATGATTCATTCTCTATTCTATCAAAAATACAACGATACGTGCTCTCAATATAATATTTTTATATATCGTAAAATACAGTACATTTTCTTGAAAAATTCCATTTCTAAAAAATTGCACAACTTCGAAATAGCACAAAAAAACCGCATAAAAAGAGGATTGACTGTAATTGCATAACTTTTCCATAAGCAGTCAGTAATCAGTATAAATTCGTAAATCAACTGCAAAGCTGCGAAACAAGAAAAATACGCGAAAGTTGTAGTTTATCTAAACTGTCATTTTATTGATTATTTTTTACAGTATTATAGATTTTTTGATATATAATCAATTTAAAATCAAAAATAATGTAATGTCAGAAACACTATTACCGGAAAATTCAATAATTTTGTGAAAAAAAAATGTACAATTCGAGTTTTATAGTACTTTTAAATATGATAATTGTACCAGAAAAAATGAGCGCTGCAAAATTCTCAATCGTTTCTTGTGAAAATAAAATATATTATGTATACAAAAAAGAATACTTAACCGTTAAGGTTTAATATTTTCTTGTGTAGAAAAAATTTATGATTGTTTTAAAGACATACCAATGGGATTTACTTTAAAGCGTTTAATATAATATCTATTATAGTTAGTATAAAGTAAATGGACCAATGTCTGAGATAGATCGGTTGAATTATTCCTAATCCTATCGCTGGAGAGAGACATAAACGTGAGATTAATGTCCACTATTACCGATGGCACAACGTGTGCCAACATTTTACGAACATAAACAACCAAATCGCAAGTTATTGAACGATTATGTAACTGATCTCAATACACACATCATTTTGGTTACACTACACTATAAATTATGTTTGTGAATTTGATAATTAATATGGTTTGGACGATGTCAAACAATATTATAATATTAACAAAAAACTACAGTTGTAAAAATGATTTATATTTGAGTAAGTACCATCTCATCCTACGTTTTAGGAGACATTGGGGATTTTTTGGATAGAATGTTTGAGTTTCAGACACCTGCCACATCTGAGTTGTCAAACATAAAATAGATTTATTTCACTTCTGAATACTGGAAAAATGTAGTAGAATAAAAAATTCTATCCCGGCTTGGATAAAAATATTTGTCGGAGTTTATTACCACTAAATTTAGCCTTTATAATATATACTGAGCAATGGTGTTTAAGTTGTACATATAATTGATTCAACATTCATAAAACTTAATTGTAACAAAGTAAAACAGGTTAGTTAGTTTCACAAGAAAGCCGAAATAATGATCAGCTATAATATATTTTACTCAACATTTGCAACATATTTTTTTATACCTCAACGAACCACGTTTTGTATACTGGTTTCACAAATTTATATAATTATACTATTAATTTATATTATTTACGGACCGATTTCACTTACTGTGAGCATTTCCAACTGATAAACGATTTATTTTTATAATAATATTGTGCGTTCACGAATAATAGCCATCTAAAATCTGTAATTCTAATAACAACTTCTATGAAAGGAATTAATATGACATAGAAAAGAACAAGTAATTGTATTGACTACTGAAAACGTGTTAACTATGAAATTCTAGAAACATATCTGATACATCTATTAAGGAGAAGAAAAAAAGATACATTTGTAAGATTTTTATATTTTTTTTATTCAGGTTGACGAAGTCAGTTATTCCAATAAATGATTTTAGCGGTCGCCAACCTTTCAGACTAAACGGGCCACTTAACTCACCCTCTTGAACTTACGGTACCTGTATTTAAAAAAAATGTGACAACATAATAATATAACATAATTATTGGCCAAATAACATTGTTTTATTATAAAATGGTAATGACTTTCATTTAGTTATATACAGATAATAAGTGTGATATTAATTGTCGCTGGGTGTTGTTTACTTATCCTTGGTTCCAATGACGTTGTTGCAACAACTACACGGACCACCAAAATTCTCTCGCAAACCACCGATGTCCGATTGGCGACCATTGATCCACTTTACCTGCATAGTGAGGATTGATAAAAATAAAGTTGCATATGTTTATTTATTGGATATTGTAAAATATATAAAAATGCTGTGTGTGTACAACTTTTTTTCTTACAAAAGAAACATTACGTTTTTTTCATAATTTAGTCCAGATCTCCCAGGAATACTGAATATATTCAACTAATAGAATTTGGCATATAATTTTGGTGATTTTACAGAAGCTGCAAAAATCCTCGTGTTCTATCACAGGGCATATTTTAACATGCCATAGCTTCATCAGGGAATAGAATTTCTGACTTCTGACTACACAAAAATGTCCGTAATCAACGTTAACATCAACGTTACATACTCAACTCTATTCAATCCAAAATGTACTGTACAGTAACGTATTGAATTATTCATAATACAGTTTTCGTTTGATACTAGTAATTATGAGTAATAGTCGAGTCATATACTATATTTACAAAGGACTTCTCTCAATAATTTATACTTCAAACAATTACAAATTTAAAACTGTTTGAAAACGGAATTTCTTTTGTGACTCCCGCCACCATCTGTTGGTAGTTAAGATAAAGATTTGCGGACAACTGTGTACAGGAGTAGCTTTTGAGATTCACTGAACCATATCGTAATACGTTCCACTGCGGCATTCAAGAGATAAGCCGAATTCACGTTAACAGCTTCCAAATGAACCGAGCATTTCCCGTGATCAGCTAGATTGTCTCACTCTGCATGATAAGCCTAATGAAGTTAACTTGAATATAACATGTTTATCTTTTGCTACTGTACGTACACATAATTTTCATTGATGTACATACAAAAGTAGTTGTTGAATTGCATTGTATTTTTCTTGTTAAATCATAACGTAGAGATCATATTTCTTCATTATGACTGTAAAAACCTAAAAGGTTGAGAATTGAACATTTAAAATACATTTCATTTCAGATGCTTGATTTAATTGAAATTTGGTAAAACTTTACTTAATAAATATTTTCTTGTGGAATTAAAAACTTAAATCCACTCCATAATATTTTGACTTATAGATATTACACAATTATTGTGGAACTACAAAAAATATTTACTTACTTACGTTGAAAAGTATTTACTTACGTTATTATTCATATTAATAAAAACACAATATTCCTTTGTATTTCATTCCAATTTATTTACTTTATAAAATAAAGTGGAATGAAGTACAAAGGAATATTGTGTTTTTATTAATATAATGTCTTTCTACCAAGTATTTACAGTGAACACCCTAAAAGTGATTATTATTCATACTTTAATTTGCAAAAAGTAACAGCTAGCTGGGAGACGTACAAACCCTACCAAATAAACTTTAAATGCTGCCAGTGGTCTAATAAGAACTCGATTGATTTTGGCAGTCTCCATCAAATTTTCAATAAATATCAAACATAGTTACTATTTAAAAATATATATTTTTTAGAAAGCTGTTCATGCACGCCAATGAATAAATCCGCCTTACTTACAAATAATGAATCTGCTTTTTTACTTGGCTTAAGGGAAAATGTTTTTTGAGGAAAAATTACTTAGAAGTAATATAATACTGGATGTTAAATAAAAACAAACCCAAGATTCATTGAAAAAACATACTAGAATTTCAAGTGAAATATGTTGTAATACGTAGGTATATTAATATTATTAGATCTTTTACATTATACGAACAAATATGTGTATTTAGTAATTACTTGGGAATTTAAGCGGTGTTTATGTATGATAAACAACGAATACAAATATTTACATTAATTAAATCTAATATATAAAAATGAATGTTTGTTTGCTCGTACTTTATGCGCTGCCTAACCGCTCATCCGATTGCAATAAAACTTTGACAAAATTTTTGCTTGCACTTCTCGGAAAGTTGTAGTCATATTAAAATTAACTTACAGTAGGTCTTATATACCAATCTTTGTATGTTTGCCGTACCGTTCATGCAACTTGCACGATGGTTATAGGCGTAGTACAATTAAATTACAGTAAGTGGCGCGTGTGTCGTACCTTGGACAATCGGCAGCAAACTTCAAACAGACAGAAAAAGAAAGCATGCACTTCAATAAACACAATTAAACCACACTTTCTTTCTGTGAGTGGCATTGAAACGCTTGCCGAGAACCAGCTAGTATTTAATAAAATTGGAACAGATTTCTATGGTAATAAAGACCCTGAAATATGTATTTAAAAACAACAATTTTTCACGTTTTTCCGTTTTTTTGCATTTCTTGATTCCCCGTTCATGTAAAATACTCCCATATAGAGCATATATGTCTTTTACATGATTTTTCATTGTCAACATAAATACAATGCTTTTATAAACCAAGTTTTTACAATCTCACGAAAAAATGAGTTTTGTGACATTTGCTACTTTTATGCCAAGGTCTTCAATTGGTTCAACAATATTTTTCATCAAGTAAGTTAATTTTGCGCTTTTTTAAAATAATGTTTTTTTTTTAATTTTTAAATCACCAAAACCATAAAAATATCTAATACGCATATGAGTTATAGACGCTACATCATAATTATTTAAAAAAATGCAACAATGAATTTTTAATTGGTTCATTTATTCTGTTTGAAAACTGAAAATGATAATATTATAATGTTTGCTCACGTGAGAACTAAAATTTTGTAGACTTGCTATTTCGCTATATGTTGGGGATGTTTACAAAAGAATATTGCGGTTTATACATGTGCAAGTTTTGTGAAATAGCATGCACAAAAATACCCGTACCTAGTATGTAAAATGACGTGTTTACTTTTATTTAACTATGTACGTTATCCTACATCTTGATAACTCATATAAACTATTCGCTCTGAGTTAGATCTATATATTTATATGTGTAAGTGACTCAAAAAAGGAAAACTGATGAATAAATGTTTTTTTCGTATTATCCATCAAATATTAAAACCAACCATTTTCATGTATATCTACTATTTTTTTCATGTAAAATGAATAGATATTGAATACCTAACTAAAGTACCCGGATAACATTTTTTTTTGACAAATGGACGCTGACACATAACTGATTATTGTTAAGAAAAACGTTTTAAAAATGGAAAATTGACTCAATATCAGTAACAAAAATTAAAATGAGGGCTTAACAGAAAAGTTTACAAAAAACGTAATATAGTTCAATGGTTTAAATATATGTGATTAAAAAAGAGGCAAGGGTGAAAGGAATTCCCGTGATTACTTCTGTCAATTTTTTATAATCGAGTAATTTTTCTCATTGAGAATACACGACACGAAAAGGTTCAAGCCTGGCAGTGATGTTTGTCACACATTTTTGTGGTTGCCTGTACAATAATAAAACCCTACTATAACTCTCAACATTGCAGCCTCTAGAAAAATAGCTATAAAAGCGAACAAAAATAACGTTTCTTAAATTATTTCAATATTCTTTTCATTATTTATTTCTCATAGAAAAATAAGTGTTAAATACATAGCACATAAAATATATATTTTTTAATTCACGGCTTAAGAATATTATTTATTATAATTTTAGGCTCTTATTACTTTCGATATCAAATAGCGACTATGAACCTGGCTTGGAAATGTTCTGTAGATGCTCCAAATGACCCTGAGTCCTGCATCTCTTTTCTATCAACCGGAAGGATCCCATCGCTGGTGAAGCCCACTGATGATCATTCATAAGATGTACATGGCAGAGATGCTGAGTTGACCTGAAAGAAAGCAAACATACTGCTAAGGTACAGAGAATCTTGAAGGAACCGTGTTATCCGTATGCACCGAATAGAGAGTGAATATTTATAGAAAAAAAACATAATAAATAAAGTATGATTTTACTTTATTGACAATGAAAGCTTGAAAGATATGTCTTGTTAGAGATAAAATTATTTGATGGATGTTGTAATGTAATTATTTCTATAAGCTACGATCACAAAAATATATTTGATTTTTAAATAACGTAAAGCTCTATAATCAAATATCCTTTTTAGCTCCTTTCTTAGATAGTTCGAAAATTTGATAAATATTTTACGTGTAACACATTATCTTTGCTAGTCGTAAAATTTCTGCAATATAATATTGAACGTTCAAAAAAGTTTCACATTAAAATTTGTGTTATAACTGAATTAATTACAGTGTAACTACATAAAAAGACTGCCAAATATTATTATTTTTTCAGAGTTTTTCTCTAAGGGGTAAAAGTTGAACAACTATCTCAAGTGGAGAAGGCACTCAACATTTGTGCATAGTTAGGCACGAGAGAGAGTAGGCGAGTGGCATACCAGTCCGCCCTCGCGACTCTACGACAGCTATGATCCTGTCTCTCAGTTTGGGCCGACACTTTGAACGCGAAGCTTGCTCCCAAGCTACGAACTATGCTACGATGTCATACGTCGGCATCGAGCGCGATCGTCGGCGTAGACCTAACCAAAAACCAATTAAACACTTATAATCAAAAAAATTATCTACAGTTATTAACAAATAATATTATATCTCTACTACGTATAAAATTAACTTTTTTACGTTTTCTGAAGGAAAAAGACAGCGCTTAACGGTTTTGTGGGTGTGTGTTGCTTGTTATTGTTCCCCCGGGATTGGTCTCGGACTTTTTTTCACTTTCAACTTTCATAACAAAGTATTGCTAGCCGACTTTCTATCTGTGTATCTTTCAGTAGTGTCGGTGTCGCTCTTAAGGGTGTGTGATGTGTGTTCTAGTGTATATGAATATATTTTACTAAGTAATTTTTTAACACTTCGTATAATAAATAATTTTATGATTTTTTATTTATGGCAGACATCTTTCTTTATTGAAAAAAATATAATAAAACTTAACTTTTGATAGTTCATTTGTTAAATTTATAACATAACTAATATAATTATTTTTTTCATCAATAAGGATTATAAAACTAGTTCCTGTCAATATTCAATAATTGAATAAAAACATCGGTTGGACTTACGTTTGGTATTTCTAAGAGAAGAGGTAAGAGAGTTTTTTATTGAATAATATAACATTTGGAACTATTTAAATAAAAATAATTTCGAAAACAAAACCCAGTATGACTTATAATGTATAGTATCTTAAAATAAAAACATTCATAAAACGATTCAACAACAATATCTAATTTATCCAGATATAATATTTTAAAAATGTACAGATTTTTTAAAAATTACGTTTATATTCCAATTTGAAGATTTTATTCGTGACAAGTGACGAATTATTGATTCATTAGTGCTAAATAAAATTAACTAATGAAAAATAGTTCATATTTTTATTGGTTTGAAAAAATATTTAACTATGTGTTTTTATATGAATTCTCAAAAATATAATAGTTACGAACGGATTCATTATTATTTAAAAAATGGTGTTTTGTGATTCATCATAAATATTACACAAACAATAAAATGCTAATTTTCGGATAACAAAATATTTAACAAAGAGTTGTATTCTTGTATTTTTTTTTTAAAGAAAAAGATGTTTTATCTAATTTTTGAATAAAGGAATTTTCACCCGAGAGAGAATAAGGTTAAAGACCGTAGAAGTTAACTCAATTACGGTACTGACAAAAGTGGGTACGTATTCAACACAGGAAAGCTTTTTCGTATATTAGTTGATGAGGTTTTTCATAATTATATTCAATTATAAAATTAAAATTTGATCACGATATTCTCAATAAAATATCAATGGCCAAAGAGAGCGAAATAAAAGTGTCTTAATATTCAATTATAATCAAAGTTTTTGAGTGTGTTGTAATAGAAACGTATAAAATGTGTAATCAAAAATTTTGAATAACTCATCTAAATAATTAAAATATGTTATATACGTGTATAATACTAATCAATTTTAAATGTTTTAGCCAACATGCATATTCAGTTATTTGAGAAATAAATATGTCATTAATAATAAGAAATAACGTTTATCAACTATACACAAATACTCTTAAACGATCATTTTATATTGTAAATGTTCATATTCAAATTTATGATGTCAAAGTTAAATTATGGTGAGGTTTTCACGAAAACCATTTAAAAAGTTATAAATTTAATCGGAATACATATTAACAATTCAAAAGTATTAAATAAAGAACAACAAAGAAAACACTTTTTTTGCAAACATATTTCAAAATAATAAAGTAATGAAGAAGTAAAAATAATGTTTCCATAACTGCTCGAGAGAACAGAGGATATATTAAGTAGTAATTATAATTTTTCAAACGACGGCCATTCATTATAATTAAGCAAAAAGTGTCAGCTTAATTAAGTAACTTTGTCATAGTTATGACATAGCCATTGAACGAAATCGCCAAACGGTTTGCGAATTTCCATTATCTGCACTTATACATTCCAAAATCACCGCCTCAAAGGCCTCGCAAATTGGAGATCAAATATTTAAGTCTTGTTAAAGCACCGGCCTGTGAAATATTATTATTTGCAAGGGGGAATCTAAAGTGTACCCTCCCATGGCCGCGATACTGTGCGAGACTCAATCCAAGAATATAGAAGGATAGAACCTCGTCAATTTAAAATAAAAGTTTTTCTTGCGAATCTTTACATCAAATTTGTGTGGGAAATTTAGCAATCGTGCAAGTGTGATATCAAAACTTCCAACGAATATAAACGGGATTTATTTGCACGAGATTTTCGGAAAGCCGAAGAAAATTCCGTAGCGCTAGCTTGTGGAAAATCACTTTTTCCAGTGGAAATAAGTAAATGCTTTTTAGAGTTAACTAAGATGAGTCACAATGAACCCACCATGAGAAACATGAACGCAGAAACGGGCATTTCAATGAAATAATGTTTAAATTTCAAAAAAATATTGAAAGGATATTTTTATGCCCACTCCAAATGCGGTTTATATTAGTTGAAAATAATTCGATCTAACAAGTAAGACCAGCAATGAAAGATTATGTAATGAAGTACAAGTAGTCAATATATCAAATAAAGATTGGATTGATATATATTAAATCAAAAAAATATTTGACAATACAGCTTAAGCCGATGCGTCAAATATTTTGAAGTTGAAAGATACTCGATGAGAATTTTTGTAAGTCACATGAGATTAACTCAAGAAAAATTAACTTCACAAACACCCATGTCTTAGATCTCAAATTAAAATTGAAAAAATCCGATTTGACATTGAACTTACTGGGAATCGAACCCAGACCCACCTAATCGGTAGAGCAAGCTCTAACCAACTAGACTACAGTGGGCGAGCTTAGCGAGTTGGGCGAGTTTTTATTACGGGGTGTAAATTTGTCCCCCCCCCAACCAACTTGACAAATACAAAGCGTTGACTTTGGCTGAAGTGCCGCTAATTAAAAAAAATAATAAATTTAATTATGTAATTTTTATCGCTATCGGTTATTTTTTATAATGATATCAATTTATTTGCTTCAAATTCATCACATTATCTGATTATAACGATACTCATAAAAAATCATTTATTTATTTAAAAAAATACGTATGACAAAAAAGTGCTTTTTCTGGTTCAACACTTAACAAGTCTATTCCGATTTCAGATCCCCAAGGGTCGATAGTTCGGATTCGCTGATTTAACATTTCTAATTTTCCAAGCGTTTGCGGAAAATGAGTCATTATATAACGGGAATTTTAGATCACACACGTTTATACATTGAATACGAATTCTTAAAACTACTGACTAATAGTGCAATGACTGTTCAATCTATCATATATATACAACATACACTTAAATGATTTATACCTCACCACCCTATACTATAGCTAATTTTGGTAAATCTGATTTGACCATTGGTGTGAAAATTAAATTGAAACTATGTTTGATTAACATACAGCTAAAATAAATCATTGTTTTAAAATGAAAATTATGTTTTTTATATAAGAATAATAATGTTAAATTGAGAAGTAGAAGTGAAATTTGTAGAAGAAACATCAAGTTATATATTTGTAGTATTAAGGTGGCGATATGGGTGTACTATAAGTCATTAAAATAGTTAAATTACTTGCTATAAAACTTAATTTGATAACTTCGTTATTCCTCAAATTGTGACACTTGTTTCACCTCATTGAGAAGCATTTGAAGACTACCTAGCGTATATTAATAAAAACACAATAATCCTTTGTACTTCATTCCACTTTATTTAATATGTCAGGACCGGTTTCGCTCATTACGAGCATCGTCAACTGATAAGAAATATAATTTAACAGTGCTATTTATACAAAAATGAACAGTTATAAACAACAATTGGCATTGAAAAGAAAATACCAATTACATTAAAAGTGATTCTAAAATAGCACAAAATTAAAATAGTTAATTATGATTAAATGTAAAATTAATTATATTTCTTAGCTTATTACAACAAAATAGAGGTTGAGGTTTTTTGTTTCTACTATTCATAGATTAATTAAATAAACAATAAATAACATTGTAAACATTAACGTTCTATAAATCTTTAAAAAAACTTCTACATTTACTGATTCATAAGGGAATTGGTTATTTTTTAGGAATAAAGTTTTGATTCAAAGTCTGCATGTTTGATTACATCATGTTCTCAGTGAGTTACGTTATCCATTTACTAAAAATATATATTTTTTTAGAAGACTTAACTTTATAGAAGTGACTTTTACTACCTACATCAGCAAAATATTGGGATCCTTTATATGTAATGAACCCGCTATTCAATGACTATTTGACGATCGTAAATCATACTACACTGCTCGCAGAATGTTCAACGAGACAACGCTTCGTCTATTGCTTACTTATTATAATAAATGTCACCTAAATGTAGAAGATTTTCCTAAAGCGGGTAGATTTTTTGCGTTTTGAGAAAACGGCCTTTGATTTAAATATCTAGATTTATCTTTAAAACACACACTTTTCCTGATATTCTTTACCATTAACGTAAAAGAATTTGTTATTTAAGAAAGTACATGCAATGTAGAGAAATTTGTTGCAAAATTGAACGTTATTATAATATATACTCGCTTTTAAGGTGTCCACTGACGTTTTTTGGTGGAAAGGCATTATAACAAAAAATAAAACACTTTTTTTTACTAATACCACATAAAAAAGACCGGCCTTGTCATCTCTTGAGCAATATACAAAACAGATTATTATTACATATTTTTATATTACATAGTATGAATCTCATCACCAATTTTATTTTCATACCATTATTGTTGAATGCGAATCTTAACTCCATTTAAATAAGTTAACAAATATGAAAGTATTTAATTTTACAAGAATTATTTAATGTATAGTTCATAGCTATTTAAACATCATTCAATCGTTAGCACTTTGGTAAAAGCAATATTATCATATATTGACAACAAATTTGATGTAGTTTTCGTGAATCAAATATTAAATAATATAATATTGCCTAGTAAGCTTTCATTCTACTAATGTAAAGGGTCTGTTTAGTGGTTTATTAACGTTTCAATCGATTTATGGATTTTTATTCAGCGAATCCAATTCTGAAAAGTTTAATCAGTTTATAAGACGTCAAAAGTCTTTCCATAAGTTTTTCTATTTTATCAGATAGAATATCGCAAAGTTTACGAATATACTAAACATTGCTTCTAATTCTTAAGTTATAAATTACAAAATGAAGGTCGGTATTTTTTATTTTACTATTCGACGCAGGGGAAGAGTGAGATACAAGCACGTGTCACAATTTGTAATACAAATAAAGTAACAGAATTTCAAATTTAATTATATATTAAAAATGAACGTCCACAATGTTACAGCCGAATACATCAAAAATACTTTCTCAACTTTGTGTTAGGTATTATTTTAAAAGATAATGCAATCGACCTGATCTTGATCGTATTGCAATATTTCAAATTTAATAATTATATAATAGCGTAGAAAAATTGATCGGTAACCTTTCCGGCAGTTTTACAGCCCGTTATTTCCAAAGACTTTCCGCTTATTATATGTGTCCCAGAAAGGTTATTTTAGAGCCAAGTGGTATTTTAGATTAATACCAAGTGGTATTTTAGAATACATTGAGTTTGATGCGTTATAATACTTAAAAAGTCTCAAAGTATCATAACAGTGAAGATAGCTCAGTAAATACACACTACAACAGTGTTATTTCACTAAAATAAAAATATTAAATTCACCAAAACACTAAGTAAATACGTGATTGTACTTAAAAGAACAATATAAAAGTTTTACCATTTTACAACTTGGCTCACTTAACCTCTCGAGGGCTCTCATCTATTGTTAGGTCTATTGTATTTTATTCACATTAAGATTGCTAGTGGCTTAATAATATTACTGATTATAACAATAATCAAAATCATTTAAAGTATCTTCAATCAATTAAGCCAATCTATTACTATTCTACATCTCAGCATTTAAGACCATAACACTGATTATCTAATTAAACATTTGTGTGAAGGGAATTGTTGTGAGTGCTTGGAAAATCGACAAACTATATCTGATAATAATGTAATATCTTGTAAAGTCAGATTTAAGTTATTATTTAAGAAATTGAAATACGACACTGGTTTAGTTTTCAAAAATGAATAACAACGTATTTACTGTCTGTGGTCAAAATGCCAATGAAATAGCCTTAAGCCGAATACAATGTAATGGGTACTAGGAATGACAATACATTATTAAGAATATGCCAAATATTTTGCGAGCATACCGTAGCAGTATAACATTGTACAAAAAGGTATCGAAAATATGTTGGGTCAATATTATTTGTATGATACTTATATTACCCTAAATGAAATGCAAACAATTATTTACCGTTACACAATGTAATATTGTTACAGAAAAGCGTTCGGAAGAAAATAATCCGAGAATTTTTTATTGTATTATTAGAATGAAAAAAATACGAATTTTCTCTGTTACACAGTCTCTTTGTTTGATGTATAACTCTTATAAACAATATTTCATATTGAAAGAAAATCTTCAATCATTTGCGCTTTCGCTACGGTAATTGATTTTCTTTATTCAATCTAACTTTGTAGATATTTATTAACGACCAGCGACGGAATAAATGACAAGGCAATTAAGAATACGTATTTATATTAAAGTAATGTTAAATTTGTCGACTGCATAGTCGAGTGGTCAACGTCGTTAGGTGTAGTTACGGAGCTTACCGGTTCGATGCCCAGTACGAATTGTTTTTTTATAAATTGTTTGATTAATCAATTTACAGATTAAAGTTTGAAGACATATATGTCTGTCATGTCTTAAACTCCTAAAAACGAACCACAGCGAAAGCGATAAGATTACCAATAGTTTTATCATTATAGCTCTATCCACTACTCCCTTGGAAAAAACGAAGTTAAGCAACTGAGTAACAAAAAGTTCTTGTAGAAAACTTCTGCCAATATATGTATGTACTAGGGCTCATACAAAAACCGACTTTTAAAAAAACCGGTTGCCTAATGTCAATATTAAATTTGAATCATTCAAATTATGTACACTCCCACAGATTTTGTCACTAACGACCCGGGTTTCGCCTTTCGGCATCTTCAGGCGTTCAAGCGCACGGATGAACTTGAACTGACTCAGTTCAAGTTCATCCGTGCGCTTGAACGCCTGAAGATGCCGAAAGGCGAAACCCGGGTCGTTAGTGACAAAATCTGTGGGAGTGTACATAATTTGAATGATTCAAATTTAATATTGAAATTCCACCAAGCACCTTCAGTCGAAATCTTAAATAATGTCAATATTGTTCGAAAACTGGTTTTATCCAGTTTTCGAAGATTTACAAAAAATGGATAACTCAATTAAAATAGCGAGAAAAAGTTGTTTTTTTTATGTTGTTTATTTATATACATAATAATATTAAGATAAAGAAATTATTTGGTGTTACTCTTCAGAAAATATGATTTAAGAAAACACAAAGCGTCCACTGATCGTTTTATAACAAATTTTCCTGATATCGAAAATACCTTTTTGCTGGATAATGAATGATGTGGGGTAAATGGTCTTTAAGCCATCAAATAAAATATCCAAATTTTCTGTTCATTTGTTTATAGAAAATCTCGTTTATGGAAAATTCGGCACAACCGGTTACGAAGTTGAAAACCCGGTTTTCGAATGTCACAAATTTAGCCAAAAAAACGGTTTTTGAAAACCGACAAGCCCTAGTATGTACTGTAAATGAATACGGTTAAATAAAATCTTTAATTTTATGCGAGGGTTGCATACCGCTAAAGCATCCCGTAAAAAACGGTATGAAAAAATACGAACAAGAATGTACAGAAAGATAGTTTTGTCTCAAAAAAATAAATACACAAAATTTTTGCATTCCACTTAATAAAATACGATTGAAAGGATGCACATATAAGCAATATGAATATGAATATTTTTTATATGATATGTAATATAATTGTAAAGATTCTCAATTTTAGCCAAACTGGCTAATATATTTAAATAAATGGTCGAGAGCCTGTATTCTTAGTCAGTAATTTTATTTTCGCTTGATTTGACGGAGACTTAGTAAAAACATAAATTGAATGTGTTATTTGTTTTGATAACCGATTGGTTATTACACCGGTTGCTTAACAATGAGAAACATCTGAAAACTTTTTTTTTGTCTGAAGTATTAATTCAGTCAGCTTTATTATTGTAACAGACTGTTATTTCATTCAGTAAACTATTCGTATTGCTGTACTTCGTTCGAAATCGATGTTGAAAAAAAGATTGGTTTTTTTAGATTTGATGGTGTGAGCAAACCAAGGAGAAAAATACATTTTTATCTACTTTTTATAAATCTCAGTGCTTTTTATCCAACGCCATGGGAAAAGATGTTCAATCCTTAACCCTTTTTATAAAACCGGGATTTACAGATTGATATTTCATGTCTTAATTTGTATATTTTAAAATTGATTGCTATAAATACAATGTAACATTAATAACATAAACAATGTTCTTGCATATTATAAGTTATGATAAGGGAGTAAAAAAATCATCATTGTACTAAGTAATTTGATGTAATCATTAAAACAAATTTTTAATGTGATATTTTAGACTTTTTTAGAGTGAACGTAGAATGTTGAGTTAGACATCTCTGAATTTGAACAGATGGTTGAACATATGTACATATGTGGACAACGTCTTAAAACAAAGAGCGATACTTAATTTTATACAATCTTCTTTTAAATTATAATAAAAAATACGATTTAAGAATGAATATAAATATTTTGCATCAGTCACTTGCGAAAAACATTGAGATATTGTATTAGTAAAAAAAAAATATTCTTTTGTATTTCATTCCACTTTATTTAATATGTCCTGACATATTAAATAAAGTGGAATGAAGTACAAAAGAATATTGTGTTTTTACTAATATAATGCCTTTCCACCAAGTATTGACAGTGAACACCCTAAAACTGATTGAGGTATTGTGTCATATTTCAATTAAAAATAAATATTTCGATAAAATCTGAAAAAATTTTCAATTTATTACTAGATAAAGTCGCTTTGAAAGTCCTCGCAGTTTAAACTTCGTGAACAGACTTGATGAAAAAAACACTTTTTGGTACTTATTTTATATTTTTTGTAACATTCTCAGTTTCGCTTGTCGCTCATTCTAAATTGATTATTTATGAAATACGTTTGACTCATTATACATAGTTAGTTACTTTTCTTATTTAATTTTTGATTAAAACTTAGTAATATTTATTTGTAAGAGGTCCTAACCTTTTAAATTATTGTTAATTTAGTGTTATTTAGTAACCCAGTGCAGATTTATATTTTCATCGGTTTTTAATGCTCGTTATGAAAAAACCGTCCTCGACCCATAATAAATAATATGGAATTATAACGAAAAAGTAATTTATTTGACGGTTTAAAAAAATTACTGCTGACGCTCATGCTAATTGTCCATATTTTTTTTATTTATTGAAGATATTTGTGATAGATTTTCGATTATTTAATTTAAAAAACAATCGACAGTTAAATTACAAAAACACCATTGGTGGGGTAAGCAGCATTTCTAAAAAGATAATTGACTAAAAATGATTTTTGCATAAAATAAAAAAATAGAAATAACAAAAAAACAATAAAATAGCTGTCGAATTATGTGTCGCTATAAGAGGGAGAGAGGCTGCACTGCATTTATTAGATATGTACTGTAAAAAACTTGCGAAGATTTTTTTAATGAATAAGTTGTTAATCCGAAAGTATATGTATATTAAATATGAATATTTTTTTAACATTTCCTGAAAGTATATTACATTTCACTAAGCCTACGGTATTGTTATTTTATTGGATTATGGAATTGGTTAATAATCTGAGATCCCGGAATTGCAAACATTAAATAAGACTACAAAATGTCGTCGAACATAATTGTTTAGGAGCACATCTACATTGTGTGATCTAGATATTTTCTCTAATTTCTATTCGTGAATATCAGAAACTAAGAAAACAAGTGTTGTAGAATATGTAATTACTGTATGTGTCTATTTAAATGGTGAAGGCTTAGATGAAACATTTTTAAAAACTATTATCTGATGCTGCCTTATAAAAAATGCAATATTTTTCCAAACTCATTGGGCTGCATTCATATTTGCTTTCCGCTACAATGGGTTCGCTTTGAGTCAATTACTGTTATTTATGCTGCACGTAATTAAAAATAAGTTTAAAGTTCTAATTTACTTTGAGCTGTGAGCCAAGGGATGAAAGTGTTCGAAGAGAAGTACAATAACTGCGACGCTGAAGTACATAAAGCAACTTTAAATGGAAATGAAAAGAAATATTAACATAATAATGGCAGTAAAAGTCAATTTGTTTTCTGAATAAGTTAAATTTCACTGCCCATTCAAATACAAATGAGTGGAAATTAGCTTTTAATAAAAGCGTATTTAAAGTGAAAGCATTTTCAGAAAAATAGTTTCACCTAGATTCGGACTTAAGTTAACTTTTTGATATTTGTTTTTGAAATTTGATTAAAATTTTAACATAATGTTTGATTTCTAAATAAGAATTTTCAAACAAGAATTATATGTAACATACGTACTAAGGCGTTAGTAAGCTGCGTGGTTGAATGGTCAACGTCGTTGAGTTTGATTACGGAGGTCACGGATTCGAATCACAGTATAGAGAGTTTTTATAAACGGACTTTCAATTGCTTTATGGATGCCCATCTAAAGACATGGATGTATGTGATGTCTTAAATTCCCTCTACCCATTCTAGTCTAAAAAACTGGCGTAAGGAGAGCGATTAGTTCACCACTAGTCCTATCCTAATACAATCTTTCTATTCTCGTTGAAAAAAGAAAGGTAAAGCAACTGAGTGACAAGCAGTTCTCGTAGAAACGCACCTGTTTAAGTAAACTCCATTACAAGTTGTTATGATCCATAGTGAGAACGGGCATGGTTAAAACAATATTGATAAATATTGATCATTCAAACATCAACCGGCCAGTAAAAACAGTCTGTGAATAATTATTTTTTGTCAGTACCTTGGTTTTGTAATAATAGGATAGATTAGGCAAAGTTTGAAATTTAAAAGTTTTTTTTAAATGACTGATTACATACATACATATCAGTGATAAAAAAGCGAATTTAATGCAGACTGAAAGTATAATACAATAATATTATCTATCGATTATAAATAAAAATGCTTTACATATATTATTTTTTTATCATAATTTGTAGTTATTATAAACGAAAAATTACTTCGTTGGTTACGTAATTACACCATGAATTAATGTTACGATTTATATTATAGTATGCAGTCTTTGCAGTATAATAGACTTTGAAGAATAATGTGATAAGCAATTTTTAATATACATAACTTGATGGCTGCCACAGACGAGATATTTCGTAAAATTGTTCGTGATCAAGATGCCAGAGACGAGTTATCTCTTCAATAACTAATTAAATTAATAGTTGCAAATTATAGCCGGTGTGATAGGTAATTGCTATTAATTATCTACGGAATCTTAAAGGTTAAAATAAACAACTTTACCCTTTCTCAAATAAGGATCCATTTTTTTATTTGGTACTAATTTAATAAAAGTGTTTTATATAAAAAAAATAAATTGATATATTTTTTTTAACAGCTTATACTTTTTGTATTCATTCTTTAAATATGAGTATAATTTTACTATCGTTATATAAATTTTTAATGAAAATAAAGAAAAAAAACATTGAAATAGTGATGCTCCTTTTAATTTTTAATATACGATAATTAAAATACATTTTCATTAATAAATAAATAAAATATTTTTAAGGAACCAATAGCAAGACAATCAATTCAAGATGTAATGATATCGAGTATGTAAAATATAAATTTCATTATTGTGGCCAACTTGAGTAAAAAGCTTTTCAGCTCGCATGACGTAGTCAATCTAATTTGCGTTTTTGAGGCAGACATGAGACTTGAATTAACGTTCGGCGAAAATGCGGAAGACCAGACCATTTATTCTCAATGAGCTTTTATGTCAAGACGGAAACAACACTCACGAGTCTCATTTTCTATGTTATTATGGCAATGAGAGTTCGTCGTGAATATGTCGGTAGCTACTACATATTTTGAAGGAAACTCAGAAAGAAAACTTTGAAAGTTTTGTCACTTACTTATTTAATGCCACACAGAGAAGCTTTTAGGAAGGCACATAGGAACTCGGAAAGCATTTTATGATCCGATCAACAAAGTTTTCTGAAACTTTGGATGGATTTATATTATAAAATACTACAAAAAAGTTTTCAACACAATGAGAAATTATTTAAATTTATGATGTCTACAATTATTGGTAATAAATTGTGTTTTTTTTGTATATATTTTATATATATATGACGTGTATAACAGTAAAACTAAGCCTATATTTATTTTAAGTATTATTCGTAAAAATGTGTAAATTTGATAACATTTTGAGACTGTTAAGGTGTTAAATTCTGTCTAGTACATTTATCTATCATATATTATTTAGTATAGATCCGAACCAGTTTTTCTTATCGCAAACATTATCCACTAATGGAATAGAAAAGGATACAGGGTTATTTATACAAATTTAATTATAGATAGTTGAGTGTCTTTAATTTATTATTTGAATCATTATTTGTTTTTTTTTTTGCATAATATGTTTTATTTTTACAGCGCAAAGTGTATTGATTTCTCAAATAACTCAAAGAGGAGCAGAAATTTTACCTAATAATTAATTATTGTTTCATAATATATATTTTTTACCGATTATTTTTCACATCTTGTTAGTTTTTTTTATATAAAAAATCATGTATCGTTTTATATTTCATCAGTTGATAATATTAACGATGAGCGAAAGCAGTCCTGATTATTAATAAATAATGTGGAATATCTACAAAAAGTGTGTTATTTTTCATATAAATATTTTTACATTATTTTAAGATACCCAGAAAGTACGTCTACACTCATTTATTGCAAAATGGTTAATACTTATAATAAATTATTATGATGATGTAATAAAAATATTTTGATCAAGTGCCAGATTACCGTGTAATGTAAAGCGTATAATTTAAACTGTGTAACATCACTGAAAACGTTTCACACAAATGTTTTAGGGAAGAAATCATAAAAACAATCAATGAAATTGTAACGTTTAATATAAAAATCTTAAAATAACATAAAAATAAAATTGCTTTAAGCATGTGCCTAGTGTTGTAAAATTTACGACTTTTTTTTCAGTGTAATAAATTTACCTTAACAAATGGGACCATTCGTTGGAAGACCGAAAAACAAGAAACCTAAAAGTCCTATTCGTGACACAATGGTTTAGGTGCTTTTCAATGGCTGTATCTAACAAAGCCGAAGAACAATTTAAATTAATACCGCGCGCCGAAGAAACGTTAAAGTTTCTGTGAAAGAAATGTGAAGTTACAAGAAATTTGCGATTATTATCAACATTTAATAAAAGAAAAACCATGCTGCCTGTTCCACAAGATAGGATGTCGGGGAGGAGGAGCAGCTCCATTGGGTGTCGCTCGTTAATTGGCAGAAGAGCATCTGTCTATGTGACGGCGCACCAAGACCCTTTCAAGGTGAGCAAATTGATTTTTATTAATTAATTTATAACCTTTTAGGCGAAATTGATATAAACGCAAACATTCTTTCTATTATATATACGTTCTTTTGCAGCATCTTATAAACATATTATTATTCGTTAAAATGCAGTTATAAATCGTTTTTAACTTTTAAAGTGAATTAATAGTATAATTTGTCATCGGTTTAATTCTAACATCAAGTAAGTCATTTTGTTTAGAATTCCATGTTTTAGTTATTTTGGTTAAAAGTATATCAACGCATTTTTATTCGTTTAATATTCAAATGTGCAAGTGAAAGGAGGTTAAAAAGCAAAACAACACAATATAACGTATCTCTTCTTAAATATATTTATTCTAATATAACATATGCTCTCTACATTAAGTATATATAATAATGAATGATTTTTTCAATAGCGTAATTAAGAATAGTAAAATATTCTACTGCAAAATAAGATGAATAAGAATTGGTTTCTGTTAGTTGAAATATTCAGTTTTAACTGTTTAACACTTATCTTAAACTGACTTACGTAATACTAGAATTAAGCCGACGATGTCTAGATTCATATATCCTGTAATCAAGATTTTTCTAAATAGAAAAAGGAAAAATCAATAGTTTTATTTGTATATTCTTTATTCAAAACGAAAATCATTCCCATGTAAAAAAAAACTTTAATTCATAGCTAATGGCACGTTTTTTTACGAATTCTCAATTGAACGTAACAGAAGTCGGAATTAAAATTGTTTAATATCGTAATTGTGAATAAAATATAGTGTCGCCAATCTGTATATCGTTAATGATTAAACGATTAAATCAACACTCTTGTTTAAGTTGTATATCTGTAATAAGCAGGAGTTTCGTGAAAGTTTTATCATTGGTCAATAATTTTTGTTTTTATATTATAGGTAGGAATAATAAAATATAAAAACCTTTCCTGAATACATAAACGTATCATAATGGAATTTTTGATGATAGCATTTTTATAGATTTTAAGTTATTAGATATGAGATTTATGGTGTTATAAAGTAGAACTAATACATTACGCCTTACCAAAACTTTTAACCTTTGGGTTTAAAGGTATTTTTTATGACGACGATTTTAGAATATCTCACAGTAAGAATGCAGCAGAAGGCAAGATTGATCGTTTCGGGTGGAATATGTTCATTCTTAGTTGTTGAGTATACATTTTTGAAGTTAGTACCTATTCATTTTGCACGACCCCTTGACATATTAAATTGTCAAAAGGGTTATTAATCATTGTAAACAAAAGATTCATTGTATGCATATAATGATAAGGTAAAATTGTACTACTATATTTCCGTCGCAAATAATCTCACACAATTTATTCTGTCGTTTCCACAGAATGTTTTGCAGGTGACAATTTTATTTTTTACTAAATAACTACCCTGCAATAAATAATGTTACTTTTTAGTTTCAGAATTAAAACATTTTACAAAAAAGTAGAGAATATGAAAATATTTTTGTCGGGTTCCGCTTAACTGTAATCAAATATCTATCAATTAATTTATAATATGAGGAAAAACCGTTGTGATATTAGAATGAAATATGGATTTTTTTGTATATTAAATATTTTCATAATATCTAGGACCGGTGCCACCATACAGGCGAAATAGGCAACCGCCTAGGGTGCAAAAAAATAGAGGGCGCATAAGTGGAGTATTCAAATTATTTTTATATACATACATAGGTACTGTAATAACAATAAATAATATTTAGTCCATTTTATTTTATTTTGATTTTTGTATTTGTTTGATGTAATTATGTATCTTTTTCTATATGATTCGAAAAAGAGAGGTTGGGTAACAACCAGTTCACTTAGAAAACTTCCGTTACGATATTTTCATTGAGAGGCCATATGCTCCACATTGGGAGCGGACATGGATATATAAAAAGTATTTCTAATGATTCCGAATTGTTTTGCAGCCGGTGTTTCATGACCACCTTTTATAATATAATAACGATCAAATGAAGAAACGAACATACTTATCATGTCGTTGGCCCGATACAGACCTGCACGAGATCGATTTTTTAATCATGCGCTATTGCGCTTAAAACAATATTTGGCTTGTTGAACCATTTCATGATATTTAGTATCCCGTGCACATCTGTATACTGAGAATCTGCCGTGGCGGTAGAGTTTAATCTACTGTGGTTGAAGCTAAAGGAGAATCAATCATCTGTTCCCAATGTTACAATTTTTTTGAATGCCTTAAAGTTGGCCATGGCTGAGATCAAGACAGCCTGCAGTAAGCTGCTCTGCTCGTCAAGCATTTATCTTGGGGTAGTACGATGCTGTGCGATTAACGCCTTTATGGTTGTACCCAAAAGTAAAAGATGGCCCTCCAACTAACTTGATCAGCCCAAATAGTTTGGTCTTGAATTTGCCATGACTGGTTATTAATTGCAAACCCAGTGTGCAGGCGCAAGACGCTTCACCTTTAATCTTCAGGCAACGTCCGGCAACAGAAAACATGCTTGACGCCTTTTAAGATGCATAACACCAAATGTTTTAAGGTATTATGGTTGTTCTGTACTCTATCTCATATACGAATGAACAGGTGTGCCAATATCTAACAAAGTGAATAATTCTCGTGAATTTTCGATCTTGTATCTTCTTGATTGATTTAGAAGTTTCCAGTTTAAATAGAAACAGCCTATTTATCTAAAATTCGATTATTAAAAGATAAATAATCGAATACACATATCGATGTTTATTTGTTTTTTTTGACAGTGTTGTAAAAATATTTTATTTACTATTTTAAGGCAAAAATATACATTTTTTAAACATTTTTTACGATTTCTGTGCAACTACTGTGTGCCGGGTCTTGAAATATGACGAAGACTATTTAATATAATTGTCAGAATTACTCCAAATGTGAAAAGAGCCCAATCTAACCGAGGAAACTTTAAAACTTAGAGAGGATAGAAGGTTGTCGTTTTGTGCTGAATGAATATTAAATCTACTATAAACATATTTTATAATTATATTATTAGTGCTCAAAGGTAAGAACTGTTATATTTTTATAATATTTACTATGCTAATACTATTTTTATCTGGTTCGATGATAACGTAATTCTTTCAACTCCCTTATATAAAGAAAGCTTTGAGATGTACATTATTTCCACAGGAGTTCACGGGACATCAACTTTTTGCGATAAGGGGCTTTATTGGATAAAAGAATCCTTAAATCTTTTGTGATTTGTTACGTTTTTTATTTACACAGCATTTTATATCAGTAAACTTCAAGCGTTCAAACATATTGCTGTTTAAATGTGGCCGTAATAATTTTTTCTTTCGCGGATAGCGGATGATTATAGGTAACATTTAGTGACACATTTTCTTTTATCTTAGTGTTTGTTAGAATTTTTTTATTTGTCTATATGTATTATTATACATGCAAATGTTCACGTTAGCAAAGCAAAACAAATATTTTTTTAAGATAACGAAATTTTTATATCGTTATAATAAAACGGTTGACTGTTTATTTCACGAATGATCTTGAATTTATGGAATAAAAACGCATTGATGATTCATTGTACAAACAGAAGATTTTTATTTCAAGTACTGAAAAGTTAAATATCAAATGCCAATTTTTCGACGTAAAATTTTAGATATTGGGCGTGGATGTTTACGATGTCTTTTCCTGTCAAATTAATCTTGAGTGACTTCCTGCGAAAATCCTCCTAAAGTTTTTAGATAAAGAAATATTTTTAGGCCAATCTTAACTACAATACATGGTTGTAAATATAACGCAGTCGGTATCTCTTAATTTTTCTAATTAGGTCATGACAGATTTCAATAAAGTTGTTTACCCGCTAAACAAAGACAGGTAATAGAGAATCACGGAATAAGTTTTACTAAAAATTGTGTTTTATTTTTATAAAGGTAATATCTTTGGATCATTCAAGTGATTAATATGAAGTTATCGTTGAATATTGTTATTAGTTAACATTCTATACAAACAATATTTGACATAGCTTTCAAAAGGCACATTAGAATATTTGAATTCGATTGGCAAGTGAATTCATTAAGCCGTCAAATGATTTTCGCTGTGGTTCCGCACTGTAAAATCATGTTTTGAATGTAAATAAATTAATTTCACTGATTTGAAAACGATATATTAAAGACAATGCAAACATTGAAATAATAAACCAACGTAAATTTTATGTATGAAATTAATACATGTAATAATTACGATTTCAACAAAAACAATTATATTAATTTCATGCGCATATTTGAAATTATTCATTTATCTCATTTGAATACATTGAAATTATTATATTACCAATTTCTTTAAGTACGATATAAAATATAGATTTTCAAAATGAATTTTTTAATTAGAAATAGCATAGTAACACGATACTTAAAAAAGTAAGGGACTAAAGGTTAAATATTTTCGATTGTCACAGATTTACTCGATTACTGTGTGGAAATATTTGTTTGGATATAGATTAATAACTAATTGATAACTTTCTTCTTTCAAAGTTACTTGGTGTTATAAGTGCCAAACTCATAAAAACATTACTAAACTATTACTTGCCAAATAGTTTTTATTTTATAACATAGTAACAACAATTCATTATTTTATTAATAAACTTTGAAATCTTAACAGACTTAATTTAACACGACTCATATTATTTATTCTATGTGGATAAGTTTCCGAGCACAAATGTAGAAATTTAAAATACAAGATGGACGTTTTGTTTTTTAAAATTAAAATTAAGTGATAACATCAATAAAAATGTGATTATGGAATCAGTTATCTGTTTCAATACCGATAGGACGAGATAGTTCATTTCTTTGCGCCAGTGTATCCATTTTAACCGTGCTAAAATCAATTTGATGTAAATTGAATTCATTAAAAAAAAAACAAAAAATATATAAATATAAACTTCAGAATAATATGTATTTGAAAATTTTACTTTAGGGAAGTTAAATAATAGTATTATTCACTTTTAGGGTGTTCACTGTCAATACTTGGTGGAAAGGCATTATATTAATAAAAACACAATAATCCTTTGTACTTCATTCCACTTTATTTAATATGTCAGGACCGGTTTCGCTCATTACGAGCATCGTCAACTGATAAGAAATATAATTTAACAGTGCTATTTATACAAAATGAACAGTTATAAACAACAATTGGCATTGAAAAGAAAATACCAATTACATTAAAAGTGATTCTAAAATAGCACAAAATTAAAATGTTTAACACATCTAACATATAATTAAAAAGTCATCTCAGACTCATCTAAATTTATTAATCTGAGATGACTTTTTAATTATATGTTAGATGTGTTAAACATTTTAATTTTGTGCTATTTTAGAATCACTTTTAATGTAATTGGTATTTTCTTTTCAATGCCAATTGTTGTTTATAACTGTTCATTTTGTATAAATAGCACTGTTAAATTATATTTCTTATCAGTTGACGATGCTCGTAATGAGCGAAACCGGTCCTGACATATTAAATAAAGTGGAATGAAGTACAAAGGATTATTGTGTTTTTATTAATACAATAGTATTGTGGTAATGGGGTCGGCAATGGTTTCAATAAAGTTAATACAAAATAAATAAAATACTATTCCGTCTCGCGAGAGTAATAAAACGAGAAAAAATCACGTGACATTTTTATGGCATTCGTAAAATCAATATTACAAAAGGAATAATCATTCTACAAACACCTTAATTGGATCACCTGAAAGCTTTCCCAAATACATTATATAACAATCTGATCAAACTCGTGGAAAATAGAAGTTTTATTGGTATTCAATCATAGCATTAGAATTCAAGTCAGGCTTCTTTCGCTTCGGCCAGGTTCATTGCTTTCTAGTCCTTCTATTCCAAAAAAGGGTACTGATCTATAAAATTGTTCACTCGGAGCGAACACAGGCCGGACCCTCAAATAAATTTCACTTTATCGATGGTCGTAACATTTTATACAGGATCCTATTCGTTGGCCAAACGTGCATATGACAGACTGTGCCTCTCTGTGTATACAGTGCCAACATTGAGAAATAATACGTATGGGCGGCGTGAAATGCGAAAAAAATACTAAAACAGTATGTTATACTAAATGAAAATGTTTTTATGATTGCTTATGACTTATTTTTTGTAAATAAATCTTCGACAAATCATAATATTTATCATGGATTCTTATGCATAGCAATATATCTAAACAAAGTTATTTTAACTGTGTTTTTATGATTTTTTTTCTAAAGACTGGTTTGAAACCGTTGTAATTATTATTAAAATTGTGTTTTTATTATTAATTCTAGATTTTACGAGAAAAAAATCAGGCTGCCCAGTTTTTATTTAAAAAAAATTTTTTAGAGATATTTTAAATATAATTGGGGATTTTTGGTAGATATCGGTTTAAACAAAATATTGTTTAGTTGGTTACGACAATGTAAATTAAATGTCAATCGATTAATTGTTCATGCATACCTGCCGTACATACCACACTAACCAGTAAACACTCAGCTTTTGCAAAAAAAAAAACTATGAACATCGAACATTACAAATATAACATAATATCATACATGAAATTCAAAACAATGATGACACGTTTCTGAAAGCCAATAATTTTGCACGCAGAAAGTTTAGAACGTGTTAGTTTTTTAAAAAAGATAAACTCAATCAATTTTCTGTGTGCTTAGAAATTTTGGAAATTTAAATTTAAAAAAAAATATATTTTGGGATTATTTATCTCAAATTTGATTTTAAAATGCCAAAATAAAATAAAAAGATTTAATCTAATGACTACCGGCATTTATTTTTTAGCATTTTGGGATAGATGCTAAATAGATGCTCTAATTCGAAATAGATGCTAATAAATGCAAAATTTGTAAAATATGCGAATAGATACTAAAATCACAAATAAATTTTAAATAAGCTATTTTTATGATGAAGTTTACCATAATATAAATATGAAACAACTGCTTTTGTCTACTACTCATAACAAAAAAATAAAGTTGGAGTTATATTGCTCAGAAAAGTCTCCTCAAAATTGATTCGCATTCAATTTTAAATCAGACGAACTTATACTATAAAGATTGGGTGAATTCCTTCTGTGACAGGCTAAAAATTCAGCATTCATATTAAATTGTTTTGATTAAATTTACCGTAGTTAAAAGCGCCAACAGAGGTATAGTTTTTGGAAGTATATGAACATTATTGATGGCAACAAAAAAAATGTATGAAGAGGTCAGTTATGCTGCTTAAAGATCAATTTGGTATCCAGTTAATAGTGTGGATGCGGAAAGACATTTTAGTAAATATAATTTTACTGTAAATGATCCTCGCACAAATCTTAACGAAGCATCTGCGAAAACAGGCTCTATACTTAGTTGTAATATTTTTTTTATTTTCATATTGTATTTTTATGTTTTTTGTCTTTGTATTTTACATCTTATATATATATTTTTTTAATTTTCTACTATTTTTTAATTATTGTGTTATCATTAAACTCTATATATATATGTAGGTATCTATTTTTTTTTACAAAAATTCATTGAAATTGTTTATTGTTTTAAATTAACGTCTTATAAAAATAGATGTTAAATATATGCCAAAATTAAACATTTTAAATGCCACAAAACTTTAAAAATAAAAATGTAGTGAAACATTGTTCGAGCTCAAATCTTTTCTGTAATTCTTTCGAATTAAAATAATAAATGTTTTGGTTTTCCTCTGTCGGTAAACATAGGTCTCATCAAAAATGATATTTTAACATTTATCCATATATTACTGTGTATGAGGAAGGCTTGTTTTGTGAACGCAATATAAATCAACGGTAACCGGATTCGAAAAATGTAGCCTTGGAGCCTTTTGAATTAATATTTTTTTTTCTTTTGATTTGTTCTAATTTATTAACAAAATAATTTATAATACTCTTTCAGAAAGAGTGTTTTGATTTCTGCCTAAGTTGAGTACGGATAAATGATTATGACCTTCCAACATGAAAAGGTTTCCCACCCCTATGTAAAAATACTTATTGTGAAATATAATTGGAAGACGTTTGCTATTTATGTTATACTAGCTGGCCCGACGAACTTCGTACCGCCTCAGAATCAATAAATAATGTGTTAATTTATTGGATGAGTTAAATTCAGTTTGAATGAATACTCAAAATGAATTAAGTTCAATAAATGTGCAAAATTAAAAATGAAAAGTATTTTAATTACATTGAAATGATGTTATTCACGTGGCACAGTCGATAGATTTAAAGGAATGCAGTGGACCAACGATTTGATTTTGAATTGTGAAGTTGAAATGATCCACATCTTTGTTATTTGCTGCAAGAATTGCTCGTTCACTCAACCAATTATGATGTTTGTGATTAGCAATGATGAGACGAAATTTCAAAAATTCGGCAAAAACGAAATCAATCCTTTCGATTCGTCGACAGGAACACGGCCGTTACAGATAGTCAGCAAATGCTTGGAGAAATCTGCGGCAGATGGTCGTTTAGAAATGCGACTCGCATGTTTGTCGTTAGCTGAAGTTTCTTAACATAGCGCCACAGAGTCGATGTTTTAAGTCAAGCGTTTATTTCATCGGCAGCGGTCGATCTTGGAATAACTGGTAGTGTTTGGCGAAAATCGCCAGATAGTAGAATCATTGCGCCTCCAAAACATTTGAGTCATTGCGCTGATCTTTCATAGTTCGGTTGAGTGTTTCCAATGCGGAGGAAAAATAAGCCACCATTTCCCTCATCAACTGCCTTCATTAAAGTATCGTACACTTTCTGTTGGGGGTTCAACAGTGGTACATTCGTTCGAAGTGATTGGTTCAATGCATCTCGATCATATTCACGTTTACGTTCCGATTCTCGATTGAAAGCGTCGTTCATTCCTCGATCTGGCGACGCGTCATGCAGCGCATGAGGTAACACATATCTTCGATCAAAAGCAACGCCTGGTTATGTATCTCCTCATTCACCTCGAGATCGGGATTCCCTGAACTGACGCAAATTCGGTGTAAAGTGTCTTCGGACATGTCATCCTTGTACATTTTCCACAATTCACGTGGATTTGATGGGAAGCATGTCAAAAAAATGATAGCAAATAATTTGCGTATCTGACTTGGAGACGCAGAAACAATTGCTTCAGCGATTGTCATGTCCCAATGAGTATAGTTTTCAAGCAAATTGAGCTATTGACATGCGGCACGAAATGTTTGGAATACGACGCCATTGACAGTTCGAAATGATTCGAAATGTCGACCCGAAGGGAATTATTGTTTTTTTTTCAGATTTTTCATGTTCACAGAACTGAAAGACTCTTAGAAAACCATTCCGAGCACTCTTACTGATTGGTTTAGAAATACTTGGCATAGCTAATACCTCTTTATTTCACTGTATTTTAAATAATAAAATTACATCTTCACAATGTTGACAAACGACTACTTTTGTTTGACAGTAACTGTCAAACAAAGACTATTAAATTTAGGTAGGATAAATTTGTTCTCTATGCATGTCACCAACATAATGACAGGGATCTTTTCAAAATTATTCAAATAATACTTTTTTTATAATTTTACGAAAGTTCATTCTAAATTTTCATATTTTTTATATTACCAAATGATATAAATTCTCATTATAACAAAGAACGCAACATTTTCTAAATCTTCAATATTATATTTATGAGATTATCTTTCATTAGAAAAAAAAATATTATTTTTTTGTTTAATGTTCCACACATACCAACAGTTATACATTCAATCCTGTTTTTATGCGGTAGATGCGTTCCACGAAATATCGCAACAAAAAAAATCGCATAAAAAAACTTGACTTCCATACAAAAATTGGGGTGCGTTACTTAAATTGTAAAATCCGCATAACTTTGAAACAGCGAGTTAAAATATACACTAAATCGCAAAGTATATGAAAATAAGGGGAAAACCACGGCGTAAAAATATTAAAAAATAATCACTGTATGAAAATTCTATGGGTGTTTTAAAGCATGTGGTTCTAAATCACTCTTTTTCGGAAGAAATAGTATGCGCATCAATTTCATAAAACTATGGCTGTTTTCTAACAATGAAATTAGTTATAAGAGTTTGTTCAGATTTTCTTTTTCGATAATTAATTGGTTATGCAGTTTGTTATACCCATATATATATATTTTAAAGTTATCGTTGAAACTTGAATGCGCGATCAGAATTTGAATCATTTAGAAAGAAATGATCTTCTAATTTACTGAAAAGTTGGATACCTTCTTCAATTATTTTTGCAGTGAAGAAACTGGAATTTCTTTCAGTTCGTCATTGTTTTCTGGTTTTTTGTCAATAATTAAATTTAAATTATGAACACCTTCGTCACTTATAGCTTTATCTGTAAGTAATTCGTCGATATAATTTTCGCTAAAGGTATCAAACCTTTCTTCGCCAAGTTATATCGTAAAATATGGTACATCTAAAAAAATGCATTTCTAAAAAACCGCATTACTTCGGTATCGCATAAAAAAACCACATGAAAACAGGATTGACTGTATATGGGGATCAAAAATAAAATAATGATTTGATAGTATTCTATAACAATATAATATACATGAAAAGTATACTGATTTTTTTTTACATACCTTCTGATTTTATGTACTTTCATTCGTCTTTTCACATTTCAGTATATATTTTAGCGACGGTGATGAACATGAGACATAAATTCCTAAAAGTTTTTTTTTAAAATGGATATTGAAGATTTAGTTTCGATTTAGTTTAAAGTTGGCATTCCTAACTTGATTAACAAAATGCCTCACATGAGGTAACACATGTCTTCGATCTAAATCAAAGCCTGGTTATTTATCTCTTCATTCACCTCGAGATCGGGATTTCTTGAACTGACACGAATTCGATGTAAAATGTCATCCTTGAACTTGTTCCAGAGCTCACATGGATTCGATGTGAAGCATGTCAAAATAATGATAGAAAATAATGTGCGTATCTGACATGGAGATTCAGAAACAATTTCTTCAGTGATTGGCATGTCCCAATAAGTATAATTTTCAAGCAAATTGAGCTCTTGACATGCAAGTAGAAACATTCGTCATTTTTCGGATGAACTGTGTAAATGCGACCAAGAGCATCAATAGTCATTCGGGTGATCAGGAACCGCAACGCTTTGCTTTTGACGTTAAAATTTCTTCGATATAGCGTTCCAAGTGTAATAACGTGTCATCTCAGAGTAAAACAACGTTCGTGCAAAATATTGTTGTCAAAAATTTATATACCTAATTATAAATATAACCTTACTTCAATATTATCCGATTTTCTTTCGTTTTAATTTCATATCATCGATTTCTTTTATTCTAATCCATATTCTAAATTTAAATTTTTTTATACGTCAGTAGTACGCAAAAAAAGCAAAAACAAACAAATATAGAAAACAGTGCGATCTGGTGGATTTTTCTGAAACCAGCTTACGACATTTTATCGTTTGATGAAGCTATTCGTCATTTAAAATTTTTATTCTGTATGAAGATATTTGTTTTCTTTATAATTTATTTTCCGTGATATTTTTCCGATGTTTTAATGCTTATTCTGCTATTCTAGGCAAAAAGGAATTTTATAAAGCAAAGATCATTGAAATCCTTGGAGTAATTCTCGAGATATACGTGGTGTAAATAACCCGACTTTGTTTTATATATATAGATTGTGTGAATCAATGGATGATCATCAGAACTATCGCATGTTAAAGTTTAACAAATAATAAAGTCTGTCTGTATACATTAATATATTCCCTTGGTATATCATCGTAATATTTTGTACATTACATTGGGCGATAATGTTAAATAAACATGGTGTTCGATTGAAGAAAGTAAAAAGTAATTTTCATTTTTCAGTCGGTTTTCCCATGAATACGATTGTTATCGTTCGACATACAATAAACTTCTTCGCGGTTATCTTCTAGTAGGAATTAGTCCAATGACATAAAACGCAAGGTGTGCTATGTGTCATATGTACCGCTAATTCTTTGCACTTCGTTGTAGGTATATTTCAATTATCGTAAAAACGTTGGCTACGATGTTGTGCATAAGCATAAGCTATACATTTTCATTAACTAGAATATAACTAAAGAAATTGATACTTATTAAAACTACTAAACATCTTAATTATCATAGTAAGATAATGATAATAATCTTGGTATACAAATAATAGTCGTCCAAAATAGTATATTATACTTTATAGAAATAATATGATGGGTTTATCGTAATGTATTATTTTACATAACTTTCACTTGATTTAATATATTTGTCATTGGCATCACGTCACGAAGTATTATGGTTAAATGAATAATATATAATAAAGAAACCTTTTCTGTTTCCAGAATCTCCCATGCGCTAACAATTCTGACAAACAAAAGATCGCCTCACATATATAATATTATGGCGGTCGTATTTTTTTTAATTCGATTTTTTTTTATATTTGATGTCACGTTACTGTAGTAAAAATTCTAAGTAAACCTGCACAATATAACAGCATTCGTGCGATATTTAACGAATAAGATCGTTGGCGAATTTAATAATATATATATTTATTCATACCCTAAACGTTTAATGGACGATAAAACGATGTATAAAGAAAAAAATATGAATCCAACATAAAATCTTTAATATATGAATGGAGTCGTGTTCGCTGTCAATGCGGAGGATATGGAGTTTTCATGGAAATCATTGTAACATTGTATTGTTTTTCTACGAGTACTGTTCGTCACTAACTAATCCCTCACAGTTACTCAACTTCTCTTTTTAGAATAGAATAGTGATAGAAAGATGAATTATGATACCTTTGGCTAATTCTCGTTATCGAATGGAAATAAAAATTTAGGCGAATAAAAACCCCCTGCGAATATTGATTGTGGGTGTTTATTAAAAAAAGTACTTAATTGTTATCAAAAAATGTTCTTTGTGTGATTTTATTTTCACATATCTAATCCCTAACTGAATTTCAATCATGCTGAATTTTACACAAAAATCAATACGAAAATCGTTAGACCTCTAGAATTCGTCGTGTTATTTTATATTATTAATAGATGTAATCTAACGGACGTCGTGTGGACGAATTCTTTTTAGCGTTTCGTGATTGCAAGGTATCAAATAACTTTAGACAATAAACTTTAATTTTAACTACGAACACGGAATTTTCCAAAACGAGAAATTTAAATCTATGTGCTAGAAAAATTTAAGATTGATCCTTATTTGGGAGAAGAAATTGAAAAAATAGGGAAACGTTCACCGTTTTAGTGGTTTCAATAACCAAATACTTCTCCATCTATCGATTTGACATGATAACTTAATGTGTTAACTATCGATAAAGTGTGACTAGTAGTTATTTATTTGAAAACTGAATATATCGCAATTTATTTATTTCTATATTCATACAGAAGCATTTTCCATAATATAACTAATATCATGAATGTTATAATTGTCCATTAATGTAAAAAAAACGACCAAATCAATGTTAATTGTACATATTATACAAACAAATACCACAAATCTCTACGGCTTGAAACAAAAAGTATATGTACTGGTTTTATCTGATATTGGGTTATAAGAACTTATTAAGTACGATAATGCAATTATTTTTATTTGTATTTATTACACTGAATGATAAATTTATTACAAACTAATATTAAACTATTTTATACTAATTATACAATTGAAGGAGTTATTAAAAAATATGTTTTCTTTTAATATGATGAGTATTGACCTTTGAATATGATGAGTATTGACCGTGAACACCATAAAAGTGATAAATTTTTAAGTAAAATTTGCTAACGCGTTATCTAAAAATATCATTGTTGGCAGTATTATTTTATTTATATTTTAGAAGTAACTATTCTGAACACTAAAAATTCAATGGTTAAATATTTTATAACGCCTTTCTTTTCATATGGAAGGCTAAATTCTATACTGTCGATAAAATAAGATATTAAACGGATATCACAAAAGGTATATGGAAAGAAGACACGGCCATTATTTTTTAATATTTTAGGTGGCCGTGTCATTATATCCACTCACTATTGGAATATTGCCTGTTTTATGACGGTGCTAGAGTTTTCTGTGCCATGAAAATTCTACAAATCCAGCATAATCCGAGACTTCAAAATATATTATGCATACTTAAAAAAAGCCATTCATAACCTTGCGCAATTTGTTGGTCTTTCTGCAATTTAATGAGAGCGTATTATTTTTAAACCAGTTTGATGTTGAAAAGCTGACATTAGTTAAGAATTTAAGGTTTTTAAAATGTATAATGTCTTTTTTCAGTTGAAGGACTTGTTTGAAGAGCATCAATCAAAAATTAGCGGACATAACTTAAATTATATGTTGTCGTTTGTAAAATAATTACAAACATTAATTATATCATTCGCCAACCTTTAGATTAGAGGTGGGAAAATATTATTTGTAAAGACAAATTCGAGAATGTAAGTGCATTAGACATACCTACGTAAACAAAATACGATAATGAGTTTTTTTACTATCTATTAAATAAAATTTTAAGAAAAAATAATTAATAAACTTTTTTAAATACAGCTTCAAGAAACTTGCATGTTTTTGTTATCGTATTTAAAAAAAAGCTGAGCTACCTGAGAAAAGTTTAAAGTTAATACTCCAAAAAATCGAAATTGTTTGCTAATAGTTCATCATGAATAGTTGACTGGTATTACGATTTTTCGTTTATCATATCGACTGTGAAAATGAAAAAGGACGTAACCTGCAGTTTTTTCAAAACAGATTTTTTCGATTATCACAATGTATCAAGCTTGATACACGTTGTAAATCAAAATAATGCAAGCTGCAAATGCCGAATTAGTATCTAAATTTATCTTTTAAGTTTGAAAAAGATGATCTTGTAAAAAAATATAACCAAGAAAAAAGACTGAAATAAAGGTTTTTCCTGGATAATTTATTTAATTAATATTAGGTTATGTCAACTAAACACCAGTTTAGAAGTCTCCGTGAACTTCAAGGTTGTGTATAATCCATAATTTGCATATGACCCAAAATCATTAAAACACATTTTTTGCGCCTCATTTAAACTTTGATAAGTGTGGGTTACGTCTTTTTTCCTTTCCACAGTCGATATTCAAAAAATGTTTTCAGATAAATGCGTGCTTTAAGCCGCTATTATACATGTTTAAGTATACGAACTCTATTGGCCATATATATCGTTTAGCATGTTACTGTAATAATATTATTATACGAAAAACCAAACTTTTTATCAACACATTGAGAAATTTACAATATAGACGAGGACATGTTTAAAAAGTGTGTTCTGGCAAATAACCATTTAACGATTTTAGATAGGAATTTTAAATGCAGCAGAATTCATGTTTATTAGAAGCATGTGGAAATCTAATAATTTACCAATTTACCTCCTATTTGGGGATAACATTCAATATGGTCTGATTTACTCTTGTCAATATGTGAGTGTTAACCACATCGGTGTATATCGTATCATTGATGATATTTGAACTAGGGATTTGAAAAGTGATTCCCAAAACTTTACGTCATACAGATCACAATTGAAAAAATAAATATGTATTATTCACTTTGACTTCCGTAAATATGTTCTCAAAACTAGATTCAAAGTGTCCCAACAATACTGTAAATCAAATTTTGATGCGCTGGCATTGGGGAAAGAGTGTTATATTTAACACAGTGGAAAGTTCATTTTTATAATTGAAATGTAAGAACTTTTGTTGGTGAAAATCTGCTTACCAGAAAATTGGACTAAGTTATTTAGTTGTTTCCACGTTGACTAGATACAATCCTAATATTTCTACAATACCGAATCAGATATAACTATAATGATAAGGGAGTTAAATTGAGCAAAATCTGCACTGATTAACTTAAAATAAAATAGCGACATCTTTCTTTTTAGCTCTTCCGTGTTTCATTTTCTAAATCACGTGATTAGTACTGTCACAATCCCGGGATTTCGGGATCACAGAATAAGAGGGGGTTCCTGGGATTAGATACCTTATTCTAATAATAAACATCAACAAATATAACAATAAAAAAACACAACAAATATTATAGATTTGCCACTGGTTTAATGGTCAACGTTGTTGGCTTCGGTTACATAGGTTATGGGTTCGAATTCCAGAAAAAACAGTTTTTATAATTAATTTATAGATTTTTGTCCAAAGGGATGGATGTATATGATGTCTTGAATTCCCTCCCACCTATCCTACGCTAAAAACGGGCGTAGGGCGATTAACTAACCACTGGTTCTGTCTTAGTCCTATCCTTCTATCCCTACTCTCTTAAAAAAAGAGAGGCTTATCAATTGAATATGAAGCAGTTGTCGTAGAAACACTTATATTCAGATAAACTCTATTAAGAGTAAATATTCTTCACATTGAGAACGTTCATGGTACAAAATGCATTTTTCAGTATGATACAATGAACCCGGTTCATGCAACAGTTTTTTTTTGCTTTATTAAATGCTAGGAGCGATTTATTAATTCGAGCGATCTTTTCCGTTTATGATTAATATAAATATTCCGAACAATTATAATAAAGCCAGTTCTCGTATGATTAAATTAAAATTGGGCATCACATTGTTCAACTAAACATAAATCCACCCAGGTTATATAAATTGATTAAATTTTTTCTTACACCTAATAACGAAAAGTTATGTACGCGTGTAGGCTGGTAAACTACCAAAATAAACGAAGAAAAAATGTTGGGAAACATTTTCCCACACCTCGTATGAAAGGATATACTATTTGAACAAGGTTGACGCTTCAGTAATCATGTTATAAAAAAACGAACTGCGACCCAATGGGATACTTTCCCTCGTATTCTAAAAATATCACTAGATATAGTGGCGTACCAACAGTGACTTCTTCTATGCTCTTTACATATTAAAAATATAGAAGTTTACAGAATAAATTCATCATAGTTTTTAATTAAGAGATAGAAAAAAATATTGTCTTAGTTGAATTTCGTAATGTTTGTTGATAACCACTCTGAAACTTTGCAGAGCTCTAGATTATCTGTCTCCATGTTATTAAATCTTCTGACTTCCTTGGCGTAGACACCAGGTGATTTCCAATGATTTTTACCTGCGGTAAACGACTAGACTACGTTGTCTGATTTTCTAATTTGGTATATAACATGGAGCCGCTAGTGAGTTTCATTGGCCAATAATTGTATTTGCAGAATACATATATTATGTCATGGAGATAAAGAAGTCTTAAATTTTTGTTCGTTTAATGCAAAATAGCAGCAAAGTTTTTGTGTTTCTTACACAATATTCTCAGGAATTGTCGCCATTACTACGATTATGATGACTCTTTCTAAGCAATATATAATATATGAATATTAATAGGAGCCAAATATGTATGAATATTGTAAATATATTGTGTTCGTATAATGTATGGTAGTTGTCATCTGGTAATACAATTGTAAATATTTTTTTTATTACAGAAAGAAGATTGTGTTTGCTCCAAAAATATTTCAAGCATTTCATTGGCACATAAACATAATTATACCACACATGCTCTCTTCGATAATTGCTAATTATATTAATATTGTCGAAATTTCAAAGCGTTATGTCTAAGGCATCCAATCCCAAACCCTTTTTTTGATTCCGGGATTTTGAGATTCATCATAAAATCATGCCACAATTGTTTGAGTTTCGGGATCCCGGGATTGATCACTGGAAAACAAATAAAAAATTAAGAGATTCTAAAACAATTTTTAAGTCGAGCACCTTTTTTGCTGGCTGATTTCAAAAACCTTTCAATTTACAGATTTCACCAGTATTAAAAAAAATGATTCTTTTTAGTTCGCTGTTTGATATCAAAAACCTGGTAATTTACAAATTTCTGAAATTACTGAAAAATGTGAGACTTTTTTTGAATTCTTTCCTCAGAAAAGTTCCAAATTCAGAGATAGTACAATTATTCAGAAGCGCGAGAGCTTTTTTCCATCTTTTCAAAATGTTACGATTGCCAGTGACTAGAAAAATATTTTTTTAGAGAATTTTAGGGATTTTTTCTTCTTATAGCGAATCCCGAGATTACGGGATCGATGAATTGGTCGAAATCCCAAGATTGGAGGCCCTAGTTATGTCCATGTATAAAAAGTGTGTTTTTTTAGTTATATTTGACAGCTTCTCATGAAAAAAGCCGTAAGATTTAATGATAACGTCAACTTGAACTCAAGCTCCTTTTATTTTATATCGATGAGTAATGATCGAGCGATGCGGTTAAAAAGTTCTAAACTCTGCCAAATTATAGGATTGACGAAAATGTAGACTTGTATTGAACAGACAAAATATAAACATATTATTTGAGAAATCTTCACTGAAGCGATATTTTTCCATATTGGTTTTTCTATTTATGAAAGATCAATAAGTGAATTAAATATATCACTTTAGAAATTGTTCCTTAAAATTCCGTTTTTACCAAATATTCAAATTAATTGAATATTTAAAACTATTCTTTGCATATTTAAAAAAAAAACAACTGACAATAACGATTATAATGCTTATTATGAACTGTCAACTTTTCGAAGAAAGACATCATAGTTATAAAAAGAATAAATACCCTTTTAATGATTTAAAAATTGATGAGATGAAAATAATGAGCGAAATTGGCCTTGATTGTTTTTATTTTTTTATAATAGTCATACATTGTGTCTTTTCTTGAATTAAAATAGTACTAGCTGTAAGCCCGTTGACCTCAACGGGGGGATTTTTGTTGCATTTTTAAGTAGTCAGAAAATTTACAGGCGTCAAAAATAAATTACTAACCTATTTATTGAATAATCCAGAAATTCTGATAGTAAAAGAAATATATCTGGGGGCGTATATCGACAGCCCTGCCCTGCAGTATTTAAATTGTAAATTATTTATTTTTGGAATCATGTTCTAGTTTGCCAACAACTATTTTTCGTAATAGCAGAAATTTCGTAAGTTATTGAATTTTTGGAATAATGTTTAAGTTTGTTAACTATTTTTCGTAGTAACAAAAAAAGTCCTTGTAAATTACTTAATTTTTGAAATAATATTTAAGTTTGCTAACAACCATTTTTCGTAGAAGCAGAAATAGACCTCGTAAATTATTTAATTTTTGGAATAATGTTTAAGTTTGCTAACAACCATTTTTCATAGTAGCAAAAATAGTCCTTGTAAATAACTTAATTTTTGGAATAATGTTTAAGTTTGCTAACAACTATTTTTCGTATTAGCGGAAATTTCGTAAATTATTTAATATTTGGAATAATGTTTAAGTTTGCTAACAATTATTTTTCCTATTAGCAGAAATATACCTCGTAAATTATTTAATTTTTGGAATAATGTTTAAGTTTGCTAACAATTATTTTTCCTATTAGCAGAAATAGACCTCGTAAATTATTGAATTTTTGGAATAATGTTTAAGTTTGCTAACAACCATTTTTCATAGTAGCAAAAATAGTCCTTGTAAATTACTTAATTTTTGGAATAATGTTTAAGTTTGCTAACAATTATTTTTCCTATTAGCAGAAATAGACCTCGTAAATTATTGATTTTTTGAAATAATGTTTAAGTTTGCTAACAACCATTTTTCATAGTAGCAAAAATAGTCCTTGTAAATTACTCAATTTTTGGAATAATGTTTAAGTTTGCTAACAATTATTTTTCCTATTAGCAGAAATAGACCTCGTAAATTATTGAATTTTCGGAATAATGTTTAAGTTTGCTAACAACCATTTTTCATAGTAGCAAAAATAGTCCTTGTAAATTACTTAATTTTTGGAATAATGTTTAAGTTTGCTAACAATTATTTTTCCTATTATCAGAAATAGACCTCGTAAATTATTTAATTTTTGGAATAATTTTTAAGTTTGCTAACAATTATTTTTCATAGTAGCAAAAATAGTCCTTGTAAATTACTTAATTTTTGGAATAATGTTTAAGTTTGCTAACAATTATTTTTCGTATTAGCAGAAATAGACCTCGTAAATTATTGAATTTTTGGAATAATGTTTAAGTTTGCTAACAACCATTTTTCATAGTAGCAAAAATAGTCCTTGTAAATTACTTAATTTTTGGAACAATGTTTAAGTTTGCTAACAATTATTTTTCGTATTAGCAGAAATAGACCTCGTAAATTATTGAATTTTTGGAATAATGTTTAAGTTTGCTAACAACCATTTTTCATAGTAGGAAAATAGTCCTTGTAAATTACTTAATTTTTGGAATAATGTTTAAGTTTGCTAACAATTATTTTTCGTATTAGCAGAAATAGACCTCGTAAATTATTGAATTTTTGGAATAATGTTTAAGTTTGCTAACAACCATTTTTCATAGTAGCAAAAATAGTCCTTGTAAATTACTTAATTTTTGAAATAATGTTTAAGTTTGCTAACAATTATTTTTCCTATTAGCAGAAATAGACCTCGTAAATTATTTAATTTTTGGAATAATGTTTAAGTTTGCTAACAACCATTTTTCATAGTAGCAAAAATAGTCCTTGTTATTTACTTAATTTTTGGAATAATGTTTAAGTTTGCTAACAACTATTTTTCGTATTAGCAGAAATAGACCTCGTAAATTATTTAATATTTGGAATAATGTTTAAGCTTGCTAACAACCATTTTTCGTATATATATAAATAAATAGTTAATCAAATTATTATATATTAAATTATTATATTTAATTGAGCAGCCTTATATAGCCTCTCAAAACGCTGCAGAACGGTCAAATTCGTTTAGTGCAAGATTTCACCCACAGATGTCATTATTAGTTAACTAAAACTTTAAATAGAGTTTTTTTTTCGTAACCATCAACTGGACTTGTGGAGCAGTGGTTTAGGTGTCCGAACGTCGCGCATGAAAATTGGGGCATGGTATCGAATCCCACAGCTTGACAGAATATTTTTTGAAAATTAATTGTTTTTACACATAATAAAATAAAAATGTCATGATTTCAAAAATTCACTCATGACGTCAGAGAAAAATGAAGAAATTAATTAATGACGACAGCGGGGCAGGATGGGGGGGAGGGGGACCGTCTTTCTTGACGTCATCGAAAAGGCGAAATCGCGACCATAATATATAATATACAAACGAAAAAAGTATCTCTTTAGTATGAATAAAAAAATGTTGACAGCGTGGCTGGGGTGGAGGAGGGGAAGGGGAAATCGGGGACAATTTACAGACGGACGGACGGACGGACATTATCGACTATTAATATATAGATATTATGTAAGAAATATGTATCTTCCTTTATTGTATAGTATATACATATGTTGAAAGTATTTATTGAATTGGTTACATTAATATTTTTGTAAATACAACATAAATTGATATGTAAACTAGTACTTACTTTAAGCAATTGTAATTTGGTTGTTTTATATAATATGCAATGATAATAAATTCTATGAAAAAATGATTCATTGATTTGAATAAACGTTTTAAAAATCAAGCAAATATGTTACACGTTAGATGCAACTTTCACAAAAAGGTATGCAAGTGTGAAATTGTATCAAGTATTTTTAAAACAAACAAATTTATTATTTGAAACCGTTATTTCCAATGGGAATATTGCGCAACGCTGAAAGTTTTCATAACCAAACAAGAATGAATCAAATAAAAGCACTTTAATAATTCCATATAAGCCAGGTAACATTGTAAATTCATGTGTTTGCTAAATTTAATTTACATTAACGTCGCCGCGTTTTAACAAAAATGAAACAATACGCATTCAAAACAAATGTTATTTGTTTTTCTCGTTGAATCATGAATATCGTTTGTGTAGCAAAGAAAAACAATGATTGAATTTATACAGGATTTGAACTTTTTCGCGATACACAGAGCTTAATTGAATTATCTTTAAAACAATATACAGAGTGCATTCATTCCGTAAAAAATATATAATAAAAACATTTTAGTTTACTGATTAGATTTTTTTCGTAAATACAGTTTTTATTTTTAAGTATTTGAAAAAATATTTATATACAGTAATTCAATCACTATAATGACAGTCCAAGAGAACAAAAATCTGCTTTTTTCATATACATTTTTATATAATATTAAATGTTTATGATATTTTAATGATATAATTTTCATACTTTTGTATCAGGGAGACTGTACTCGCAACATTTTTTTTACCGTATATATAATTTTATTTCAGTATTTTTCACCAGTTAAACATATATATTTCATAAATGAAATCGATTTTAAGTGTGAAATTCTGTGTAATTGTAATTATGTCTAACAACACTTTTATATGAAAATAACTCAAAAAATTGTGTTTCAGTTTCTCTTAACATCAACGAATTTGACAAAAAAAAAATGTAAATTTGGATTTGTTCATAGGAAGGAGACAAAGAGTGCCATGAATGATAAAAAAAAACAAAAATATGTTAGAATACCTTCATTCGAAGTGAGTTGACATAAACTAATGAATCAAATAAAATCTGTTAGCAATACCACAATTGTTTGTCTCAAGCTATAAAAGGAATGCATGTAGAAATCTCGAGGGGTTTTTAAAACAATTAATTTTGAAAAATAATCTCATACTTAGTTTTCAATAACACAAAATATTGGATTCATATACCTCGCAGTTATATGCTTACATTTATACTTCAAGAGCTGTTTTTTTGTTTGTGCTTTAACTAGTTTAATAGTTCTGCCGTTACATTTATTAATAAGGCACCAAACTATTTTTTATTTCAAAAATTAATGGTGAATGTAAAATATTTGTTTACTAGCACTTAAATCGGTTAGTTAAAATAATATCACAGAATAATTAATTTTAATAACGTTCAAAGTTTATGTTCATTGTCTCTGAGGAGACTTTAAAATTATTTAAAGGAATATCAGAAAGATATATTTCTTTGATGTATTGAATGCTTGAATGTCTGCCATTTGCCTTTACATATTTTTAAATGAAAAAATGTAAAATAAATATTACTCAAAAACATTTATGTATGGGAAAAATGAAAAACCTTGCATATGTAAGACGAACATATCCATTGAATTTTTTCTAGCAACCTATTCAATTGGGTCTACGTATCCCTCGGACACGTGATGTTGGGAAAATCTACCAAATGTTCGAGAAAAAGGTTATTCAATTTTTGGGTTAGTAGAAAAGAAAGTTATTTTGCTTCAAGTTTAGCCCTCTTTTTTTATTGTTTGTTTCTTTATTTCCATATATTGATAAAAAAAAATGGAGAAAGAAATATGATATGAGAAGTTTTTTGATATAAGAAACTAAGCGTAAAGCATAATTGTTGTACATTCATTTACAAATGTTGAAACATTTTTACGTTATATTTCATACTCGTAATTCTGCTAATACTATAAATTTTAATGTATCGTATGTACTAGAAATTTACTATTTTTTTAATTTATTTGATTATATTATTTATACTACTTCCAACCTAATGTTGGATATAATTTTATCGAAATCATTTAGGTTATTTTATTTGTCAAATCATTCAAATGAAGATGCGTAATCTGACTCTCTAACTTCCGCCATTTAGGTACACGAAGCTTCTTTAATATAATCACCAGTCTATAAATAATGAATATACGCCTCACTGTATCCGGAAAGATGTTTTATTACAATGTTGAGATGTGTAAATGAGGACTGTGCATGCATAAGTAATTAAATTGAGCTGATGATATTCTTAGCGAACGTTGTGAAATGGATAATAAAAGGAAAAACTTGATAAAGTCAGTTCAGACCTGGTTGGATAAGTCAGCTGTGCTTACTTTGTGGCTATAGTCACAACTGTTGGCTAGCTAAATTGAAGTCTTTAAAAATATATCGAAAAGTTAATTCCCGATCAACGATAAAATCAGAAACGATCTCGTTTTAATGTAAGTAATGAAATTTGTGTGAATGTTTAATTTATCAAGAAAAATAACGATTCTACTTGAAGCAAAAGTGAAAAAATGGGAAGGACTACTTTAAGATACTTTAAGATTTTTATTAGGTAAAAAGTTCTTATTCACTTTGTGTAACTTATAGAAAAATTCTAAATGTCTTCTAGTGGATATAGCAGTCAGTAATGCAATGGTCAACGTCGTTGGCTTCTGTAATAGATCTCACGGTTTTGAGTTGAGCGATTAGTCAGCCACTAGTACTGTCCTACCACCCTATATTTCTATACTCATTGTCATAAAGAGAGGTTGAACAACTAAGTAGCAATCAGTTTTCATAAAAAAACTTCGGTCGATATACCACTATTAGAAGACCATATGCTCCACACTGAAGAAGTTTTGTCTTGGTGAAAAAAGTTATATATCATACTCTTTGCTACGAAAACAGAATTTTATAATTTAAAAATCTTTCTTCATGATATCATGAAAAATCTACATGAATATTCATTTGATTGACAGTTTCCACCAAGAAACATCAAATACTTGATCTTATATTATGAAACGTTGTTTGTATTAATAAGTACACTTATAGAATAAACCTAGGTTTACTATGTTTTATAAAGCTATATTTTAAATTTATTTAAACAGGAGAAATCTTTGCTGAAGTTTCCCTGTAATATATACACCAACAAAGGTCAGTATGTATTATGCAAACAGCATTTGAGTTTGTACTTTTGGAATTATTAACATAGTATGCATGCAAAATATTTACCCTCAGCACAAGATACCAAAAACTTATTATGACATAACGCGCAACAAAAAGACACGCACAGGATTTCAAGCAAGCATATTGTAAAAGATTGAACGGACAAGATAAAACTCGCATAGTTGATATAATATCTTACGTATTTTGTTTGTATAAAATTTTAAAATAAGAAAAAAAAGAAAAAACAACAAACTATGATCATACATGCTATTTAATAATTGGAGACTTTTTTTAAATACACACTTATTTTATACGATGACCTCTAAAGAGAAAACTATAATATTATTTTATATCAAACAATGAGACACCAATCTTAGTAGAATAAATGAAAGCTGTGAGTTTGTGTGGAAAAATTAATGACTGCTTCTAAATGATTCTGCGCCATAAAACCTACATGAAGTTGGGTCATATAAATTATCGGTTTCCCAGAAAAAATAAATAAAAACGAAATTGTCCCGGCAATAGACGTTTGTCAGCATTATCGTCACTAAAAGATGACAGTTCAATACCGAAATAAAAATATTTACAAACGTTTATAATTGATTCAATTTGTATGTATTATATAAACCACAGTTCAATTTCATTATTGTCATTAGTGAAAATGATATTTTCCTGTCAAGTTTTTCTTAACATTATTGAAGCCATTACACCTTTACTACAGTATAATAATTTGACGTTTCTCTTCGCCAGTTTGAAAGAAAATTTCAAAACAACACTATTGTTTTATGTATCTCTTGAAATAAAGTTAAATAAATTTAATAAACCAACTTTAAAACAGAAGGATTCGAAAACACTTATGCAAGAACGAACGCTCTTGTCTCAATTGTCGCAGTTGACAGACATGACTATTCCTTGTTATAAGATATAATATAATCGTCGATTTGGGTATCAGAAGCATTCACCCAATGCAAGATGACTTATATATTGATTTTTTCCATTTCTTTTATCAATATTTAATGCTTTTTGTATTATACAATATCAAGACAGTGGTGAAAAGTCACTCACTTTTGATATCATGTCCTATTCTATGTTTTTTAACAAACATTTTCTATTTGTCATTTTTTTCTTCATTCTTGGTCGATCGTCTAACGACTTAGTCACATCAAAATAATTGTCGTGTAAAAATGGTTAAAATACATTACTACGAAAATATATCTGTTCCTTGAGTTAATTTCATTATTTAAGTATGTTTACTTTCACGTATATATTACTTAATATGTCAACCTGCGGTCTGCCTTTTATAGCTTGCTCAATATCAAGTTTCTCCCGCATGGTGTTATCTTAGAGTTTTCGGCTCGCCACGTTGTTGGGGTGGTATTTTGTGTTCGGGCAATACATCACCTTCAGTGGTTCTTATGTCGATACACGTGAGATCACCGACCCTTACGTAAATATTGTTTAATATGAAATAATGGGGCGCTACCGCCCATACGGACCATTCATTTCTTAAGTAATAAAATGTTCATCAAAATGTAACAGAAATAAGGGTAATCCCATTTTTTTTATTCATCTTGGTTTTATCTCTATAATTATCATTTAGATTAACTTACCGAATTGTACTTATACAACGTGTTAAAGTGATATCTTACTCTAAATAGTACTTTTCTTATATATTTTTTATATTTAATTCAACACTGTCAAATAATTGATTTTGTATGAAAATAGTTTTTCAAACTATTGATTTTATTTTATTTCAATGTCAATTGTGTATATCTTCATTTATAGGTTTGTTTTAATTTACCTTTTTTTTGATAAACGAGAATTTATCAAAAACAATCTACTTCATAAGAAACAAATTTTTCATATTAAATTAATGCTGATAATAATTCTCATAGTTTATTGAAAATAAATATATTATATAATATGAAATAAGCTTAAAAATAAAGTGTGATGGTAATTGCCAAAACAATTCCAAAAGGTATCTGTAAAATATTACTATTTTTATAGTTAGTAAACGTACTTTTGCGATATTTAAAAAATCATAGTTTTTAATTGATTTTATATCGAAAAAATGAATATAATATACATATAATATCAATTATATATCATTTGTATGTGTCGATAATAATTTAAGAATAATTTTGTTTTATAGATCGATTCATTGAATGAAAATCGCCATAAGAAGATCAATTATAAAAACTCTACTTATTCGGCTTATTCAAAAAGCTCCTTCTATAACAAATAACAATAAAATCAAAACATATTATGGTAGGTATGTAATTCGTTATTAATTATTTTTTTAACCTATGGAAAATTATCTCAAGAAGAATGGCAGTAATATTAATTATATTTTTTAATTATTAAATTTATTAGAAAAAAATGTATCACGAACTAATAAATTATTGTTTGCTAGGTTCATATTGTCAATGCACAAACCTGGGATTACAAAATAACTAATTAGGTAACACCCTAATAGCACAGATATATATTACATTGTTGGTAAATATGTTAGCGGAATAGCTCTCTTTGCAATTTGACCCGTGCGTTTTTCGACTGTGGGTGAGGATAAGTTTCACTAAGTGAATTAATTTTTTCAAATGGATACTGAACTCAACTTAATAATAAAAATAAATAAAAGACTTACCCACTTCGGTATTGCCATCCGTCGAAAACTTTTTTTAAAAATAAATATTCAATACATACCTGTTTGTAAAGTTTATTCACTATTGTCCCTATCATATATATTATCGTAAACTGTTGATATTAAATTGAGAGCCACTGATTAAAGGGATGACTTATTACGCACTAACGTTGACAAATAACAGTAATATGAACACGGTAAAGTAGTGACATCTGATGTTTTTCATAACCGAGATGAAATTTAATAAATGAATGAAAGTTTGGAAAAGCTTGCCTTTTGTACACCTGTTCAAAGCTTCTATTTATTCTTATATGAAGGTAATAGTATAGCTTGGTGATTCCAAGGCGTAGTATGACGAAGGCTTTATTCTTACCATATATTATATTGTATCAAGGGACGATTTTTTTTGCAGTCTACTGCGACAAATTCAAGCAAATATACAAAGAAAAACCTTTCGTTAAAATTTAATTAAAAATCTTAAATATATAATTATTATTACAAAAAAAAATAATTTGCTCGAATAGTATCTATAAATTTAAAGATCAAATAAATTCAAATTAAACTAACGAAATAAAATGAAAAAGAAATATATTGTTATATTGTAATTTGTAAATTTCGTGAATATGATTCTTTAATATAAAAAATTAGGATTAAATTACATTTCGCAGATTGTATTTTGATTACAAAATTTCAATTGAAAAGTATCACAAATAGAAACAGCGATTCGTTTACATTATTATTATTATTATTGTTGATATCTCATTACAATAATTAGGTTTGTATAACTTCAAGAAAGTTATTAAGGTTACGAGCTTTATACTTGAGGATAATCGTAAAACTAAATTGTTTTTTTATTTATGTCAAAATGAGCTGAATTTTTTTTGAATGAAAATAAAATATTTCTTCTGTTTTATTGCATGTCATTTATATAATAATATTTTATATAATCGTCATGTAACAATCTGAACTCGTTTAATATATAAGTGCATTCCTCTAGTGATGCATATAAGAATTTAGCGTATAGGTGTCGTTGGATTATAACTCGACGACAACTATTTTAATATAAACCTTCCAACATATAAACTATATCAAAAATAGGAAAATATTCGTATCTTGTTAGTTTTCCAAGTATTTACAAGGATGCATTTTATGAATACATAATATGCAAGATAATAGTGTTAACTAATGTTCATGTTACTATAATCTTGCAGTTACGGCGAAGAAACTATTAAATACTCAAGTTGTTGCCAAAACTAACTTCATTAATTAAAATCTTCGTGAGATACGAGAATCGCGCAGGCGACTTACTTATTGTATTATTGTACCCACGGCTTAGAAAATTTAAACTTTTTAGAATTAGAATTAGGTATGAAGTCTTTCTACCGATAAAATAAGAATGTAGACAAATTAATGGGTATTTCCGTTAAGTTTTTAATTAACGGGATTTTATCGGAGTGGTATTTTTTCTCCTACTTATTCGATCGTAAAACATTGGATGTGGATAGTAATAATATGGATAGTAAAAATTTAAACTAAAATTATAGCCTCAAAATATTATATATATTATGTAATGGTCAAAATAAATATTAAAATCTATTGAAATTAAATAATTGAAAAAATATCCATTACGGTGCGGTGCTTCTGGGCGCTTTTTTTTACAAGGTACCCCACCTTATTATTATTCTGGTATGTTGTCTATTTATGACTGCATGCAATCAGGATAAATACAAATGAAGTCACCATTAATTATAGTGATTTGAAAATAATATTATTCCTTAAGACGACATGAAAACAATCTGGAAAACTTTTGAGTATAATAGTATGAGTACCTATCAATACTTACTATAAATATTTCAAGGCGATTAAAACATTTTCACGATGAAATAATGATTATAGGAGTTAAAAAAATTAACCACTTAAAACTTCTTTAGAATAACATTCTTAACGTACTCGACAACTTATTGTGGGTTCAAAAATTCTGTGCTTCTAATTGATACATTTCATTTTATTCAACAAAACGTAATACAAAATAATATATTTAACTAAAGTGTTACTTTTACTAGGGTAGGTAATGGCTTTTTCTGGGTTTACTTTCAGTGTTGCCATTAGAGCTGCGACAAACATCATCGCGGTCTGGATGAGGCAACACAGAAGTTGACAACATTATTTAGTTTTCAAATTTCGCAAATGATTTTTTTCAAAATATCAGTTATACTCATTTAGTAAAGGTAAAAAGTATTCCGATAAGAAAAAAATTTAAGAGTATTTATTTCCAAAAGAATTATCAAACAAAGCAGGTTGATATTTTGGTGTAGCGTAATCTATCTTTCGAATTAAAATTAGGTTTCATTATAGTGCGATAAAAAAATAGTTATCAACTGAGTTTTAAAGAACTAAATAATTGATTAATTAAACTCTAAATTTTTTTTTTAATTTAAAATTGTTTTTTTTTCTGTATATAAAAACGGTTTATGATGTATTTTACGTACTCTACGTATTCTACGTACAGCTCGAGCGGTAATCATATATACGAAACTAAAATACTTTGTGGAAATAATAAATATATTTTAAAGGATTGAAAGTTCTCCGCGTGATTTGCGATCTCTTTTCTAATACAAAAAGGTGAAGGGTCTCTGAATTCAAGCAAACATACGGGAATAAACAAAAAGTGTAATTTGCATAGTAACAACACGCCCATGTCAAGCCCGAGCGATGTAATGATGTACGCATCCACACGGGAATTTCTATTTACGCGTTTTTTGCAATACAATGCATCCATTTTACACATCAACTTTACTGTAAACAAACAGTGCCACTAATAGAAAAAATAAACGCAACTAACGGCCTTAACTAGCTTATCAATAAATATGTCGCGTTCTTTTTTACATTCTATCTTTTTTTGAGTGAACCAGTGTGATAGAATCACGATACTTAAAACCACGTTCGTTTCTAATGTGTAGTTTTTGGATTTTGGATTTCTAGTAGATTTTCTCTACTAAAATAAGTCTATTGGAAAATACTTAAAAGGCGAGGAAATAATAATATTTTCCCTTCAATTAATAATGAAGTCATTCAATGAATAATATACGACTTACTGGTTATAAATCTTTTCTTTATCTCTTTTTTAAGAAGAGGAATAGTTAATATTAGTTTGTTCATTAGTGACTTTTCGTTATGTTTTGATATGAATGTTACAGAAATTCGCGCATAATATTTTTTATATATATTTTAGTTTACCTTAGTCTTCATTGTTAATTATTTAATATTGCGTAGTTTTTTTGTGTTACTAAATAAATATTAGGAAATTAAAACGTTTCAGATATTATAATGTATGTTTTTAAAGATATTTTTAAAAGTAAGTAAAATATTTGAGTACTTCAACTATAATGTTTGATCAGAAAACTGTTGGCAATTTAAAAAAAAACTCTTCAGAAAAATATTTATTATACAATTTAAGCATTATCACGAAAGATGATTTGGAACAGACTACAAAAATTGAACTCGAATAACATTTTATTAGTTCAATAACATTCACTATAAAAAAGTTAGTGTGGTTAGAGCTAACACGCCTTAGCCACTTGGGGCTTTATTCTCTCATCTCCACACCGCGTCCAAGATTAATGAGCTTTTAGAAATGTTAAAGCCTACGTAGGGTTTTATCAGTAGCGTTTATTAAAGCATGGTGAAGCATCATCAATTGGTTGGATATTTGGTAGACTACAGTCATAATTTAACGAAAGTAATAATATTCAATACTTTTCTATATCAATGTAATCAAGGTTATGGAATTATATTATGTGTTAGATTATATATTCGAAATAGTCAAGACAATGTCGGGTCCTTGGTCGAGTAGTCAACGTCTATGGACTCTGTGATGGTGCTTAGGAGTTGGAATCCTAGTACAAGCAGTTTCATTTTTCAATTGATCAATGGATTTCTGTCCGAAAGAATGGATGTTTGCGATGTCTAAAATTCTCTAAAGCATAATTTTATTGAAGATTCAATAAAATAAATTGGAATGGAAAATAAACATGTAATATTTACAGTTGCAATTAATTGATGGACCGACTAAAACTTACATTTAGGTGTTTTTTTTTCCTAGAGAATAAATTGATTATTTGAAATATATTATGACAGAATAAATGAACAATAATAAATTATTGACATAGTTACTGGGTTATGATGGATTATGCTTGGAATATATCTAGATATAAAAATAAGTTTACAAGGAGAAAAATTCACAAAAACATCTAATTAGAATACTTCGGTTACAAAGAAAAATTACACACGTCACTGAATAAAATAGACCACCCAAAGGTAGAGAGAGAGCTGGGATGACTCAAGTAGGGGTAGGGTCCAAGTGCAAAGGAGGTAAGGGCCGAAGCGAGATTTTCAATGTAAGTAAGAAAAGAAACCTCTGCATGTTTTGAAGGCTCCGAGGATGAAGTGGGATATTTATATGAAAAAGCTTCTTTTTTCAAAGCCAAATCGCCTTGCATATTCCAGTTATTTTATCTCTCGAAGAAACCTAGATATTTTGAAAATATTTTTCCTCAGTCACTTACCGAAAAAAAAACATTTTATTTTATTCAATAGTTGAATTGGATTCCATTGAGCTCATACGATTCAATAATAAAAATGAAATAAAATATACTTAATCGGCGGAATTGAATATTCAATTGATTTTCTTTAAGATGTAATACTATGGTTTTGTACTTTTAACTTTTGTAAGATAGCACGGCTACCACAATTAAATTCCATTTTAAGGTTTAAAAAAGTCGATATATTTTATCTTGACTAAGCGTATATTATTATTTACTTGTCATTTTATTTTACAAAGTTTTATTCAGTTAAACAGTTGGGTTTATAAAATAAAAGGTTCATGGTTACGAACAATTTTTTTTTAAACTTATAATAAATATGTGATAAATAGTTATTTAATTTTTATTAAAAACTAGCCGTTCACAATGTACAGCGTATTGATTTTTAAATGGGTATCTCAACAGGTCTGTTTGTGAGTCAGTTACCCAATCTATCACTTTGGGGAAACTAAAGAAAGAAAGACTGCTTAAGATAATGAGTAGTTTTTACCTAGTCGCTGTTTATGTCTTCAATCCATCAGACATAAATGTAAGACGAATGTATGGAAATTTCGTGATGTTTTTATCGCTCTACGTCTTAATTTTTCTTTGTTGTCAAGATTTTTTGGACGCAGTTTACTCAAATTTATTCACAATGACTAGTTCTAGTAAATTATTTGAAAATGATTCAGTTACCACTTAACTGCTAAATACATAGTATCGTCGTTGTTTAACGCATTATTGATTTATTTCTGCAGTCAATATTAGCATAAAATATCAGGTATATGCAATGTTTTTTATAATATAGAAATAGGCCGTTTTATATGCGGGCTGCAACAATGTTAGAAGCTATTTCATTTTATGATTGAAACGCTACAAAGTTTGTATAAAAACGCAACTATAAAATATTTTTATGAATACATTTAAATTTGTTGTTCAGAGGATTAATGTTTCTTGTTTACTATCAAAGTCAGACAAATAAACATTACACCGCAAATCGCGTACGTCATGGTGAAAGCATCGACTATTTTATGACAATGTAATCTAGTTCATACAAATAGGTTTTTTATGTTGGCTAGATTGCGATACGAAGGCTTTACAGACGGAAAGACAGCCACGTTTTCATGTGAGTTTAGCGTAAGGCAGGTCATGAGATACGCTGCTTCAATTCACGTCGAGATTTACCCAGAGTATCCGATGAATATATTCGGGAATGACTTTGCTAAAAAACGCACACGAAGATATACATTTGCAAAAGGTTGCTCAAACTATGTAACCATGTACCAATAAATGTAGTTTTTTTTAAATGTTTCACTGCTCGCTGTCAATTCTAGATCACGGTGGACAATATTTTTTAAAAAATGAAGTAAATTCAGTTGAAAATACTCGCTATGAGATCGATTGAAAATTAATACAAAAAAGTGTTAGAGATCAAATATTTAGAAACAAATCTAGTTTGAAAATGGTAACACTTAATCAGGATGAATTTTAAAAGAAGTAGACTCAACCAATTTAATTATTAGTGATATAAAAAAATACATTTTTTCGAAGATATCCAAAGCTTAGATGAAAAATTAGCATTTAATATTGAATTCGATTACACGCAAGTTTGTTTCTGCTAGTATGAAATATAATTTGTTGTAAAATACTTACTTAAATTTCATTTCTTTTTGAAGTTATAAAAAAACTTTTTCATAATTTCTAAACTTGAGCAGATTAAGATTTTAGAGATATTTTTGGTTAGTAATGGTATTTATATCAAAACATTTTTTTTTAATTTTCATATAAATACCATGACAAATAGATTTCTATTCATTAGAGGTAAAGTCATTTTGATGACGAAACTCTTCTTTCTTCAATCGAGTTCGTCAAAATTTAAATGCAATTCAAGTATTATCATTATTTATTATATTTTTATTACAACTTATATTTTAAGAAATAAGAAAAAAAAAACATTTCGAATGGTTTGGGAACCATTTATAACTAAACAGTATTCTAGATGGAACATTGGATGGGGTAAATGACAAGACCTAAGGTCATACAAAGTTTTTTTTATGTATGTATCTGATAAAACTATATGCAAAAAAAAGCTTTAAAAAAAATTGCAAATGTATAAAGCCACGTTCATATCACCATGTTTATCAACACTAGAATATTTCAACGTTGAGGATTCCAGAAAATTTCAAATGGTAGGGACCTAACAAGAACAAATTGTGAATCGTTTTTTTGATATTACAAATATAGAACGGATACTATTATAGGATATTCATACACTGCGGCCTGTTTTTACAGAATGACATAGGTAAAATATACTTTTTTGTGTCACCATGCTGAGATCAATAAGATGGATGAACATAAAGACATAATTTTACTACCGATTCACTATAGTCTCATAAAGATAATCGGATTGGTTGGTTTAAGAAGTATCCTTATTTAAACAAGTAGTCAAACTTCATAGATAATCTAATGCTATGTGCTTTGTGAAAAAATAAAGAATAATTTGGAAAAATTTTGTTCTACATAAAACCATATTAATATCAGTTTAGTGAGGGAAGAACTGAAAATAATCGAAGAAACTGTTACGAAATGTGAAATACTTTTTTTTTTTGGACACACAGGTGAAAGTTTTGTATTATGTAACGATTATTCTGACGGGCATTATCAACGCTTGTTGTAAACAATAGCAGGAAATGTTCACAAAGCCAGCTTTATAATATGTTTTACCGTAAAGCATTACAGGGAGCACTTTATACAATAGAAAGGAAAACGGTTCTGACAAAAAGAAAAATAAATCACCTTAACTATGGTAGCTGGAGTCAGATTAAACGGTTTTAAACAAATATATTTTAGTTTTATTATGTCTTTTTTTTTAGTTCCAACATAAAACTAAGCGATTATAAGAGTCTCCTACCAATGGGCTGCATATCTACCCTCATTAGAGTATTTTATTTTAAGAAGTCTGAGCACATGCTGTATGCTATCATTTCAATATTAAAGATACTCTTAAGACACGAAGAATTAATTATAATTAAGCTTATTGCACTCACATATCCAATTCATTGGATAGGCAGCAATGAAACCATCATAGATCCTTAGAACGGTACTAAGTAAGTCCAAAGTAGAAGAGTATCTATTTACCATATACTACATGAGCGTATTAATGTATATTTTTTAATCCATGTCTGCTCATAATGTGTAGCATATGGCGTCAACAGAAGTTTTTTTCTACTAGAACTGTTTGTTACTCAGTCGCTCAACTTCACTTTTTTTAAAGTGAGTAGTAGGGAAAGAATGATTAGGCTAGAACAAGACTAGTGGTTGACTAATCGCTATTGCTACACCCAGTTATTAAAGGACCATAAGGATGGGAGGAGAGAAAATAACGTGGATTTATATCACAAACACCCAGTCTTCGATCACATCTTTGAATTAAATAATTCTCAAATTTGAAAAAAAAAGTTCGTACTGGGTCTCAAATCCGTGAGATCCGGCACTGTAGCCAACAACGAAAACCGCTGCGCCATAGGGCCCGATTTCATAAAATATTATATTCAATATTCATGAAATAAAATTTAATGGTCATATTTTTATAATTCATATGACACGAGAAGATTTTTTAAGAATTTGGCATAAATTTTTGATACACTTAAAATAAATGGTTCCCTTTCCCTGCTGTTATAAACTATCACACATGTGATGAAAGGAGTTGGTAGAAATGGTATATAATTAAACGCTCAACGCCAACATTTTCAAGGAGTGGGTGTGGTTGAAATTGTTGGTAACACCCATGCTAATTGATAACTGTTTTAAAATAGTATGGCCAATGTTGATTACAAGGCCAGTGATAACTGTCATAGAACAATGGTGTTTGTAAGTTTCTTTATCTTTGATTTTTCTTAGTTAACCTTGTAACATTATTAATAATTATTTTACTAGAAAATATTGATTTTCTTTGCTCGATTTATTTAAATGATTACTTTTGATATTACCGATAGTAAGTATAATTCAACAAAAAGCGCTAGATTGCAAAAAAAAATCCCAAAATATTCACAAAGCTACTCCCAAAAAATCATAATTGGGAGTCGGAGATGTAAAAAACCTAGTGACATCAACTCTTTTTTTGTAACCAAATATTTAATGACTTCTAATAAATGTAGTTTGCTGTAGCCCAGTTGGTTAGAGTTTGCTCTACCAAACACGCAGGTCTGGGTTCGATTCCCAGTCAGATCACAGTGAATTTGAGAATTATTCAATTCAAAGTTGTGATCGAAGACTGGGTGTTTGTGATGTCAATTCACATCATTTTCCTCTCCTCCCATCTTTCTGATCCTTTAATAACTTAGCGATTAGCCAACCACTAGTCCTGTTCTAGCCTTATCCTTCTTTCCCTACTACTCACGTTGAAAAAAGTGAGGTTGAGCGACTGAGTAACAAACAGTTTTCGTAGAAAAAAAATCTGTTGAGATACCTCCATTAGGAGGCCATATGCTCTACATTGGGAGCGAACCTCGATTAAAAAAATGTAAATAATATATTTGTGTTTTACATAAATAAGAAACAAACTATTTCTATTGCTTATGTTTTGGTGAAATTTCTCACAACGCATTAAACCTCTGGTATTTTATGCCATGTATGTAAAAACTGAGAATTGTAGAAAATTGTAGAGAAAACATAAATATAAAATCGAAAATCGTATTCAGATTGTCTGCCAATTTTGGAGGAGTGTTTTATTTGAATACTCCACATCTATTTAAAAATGTATGTATCTAAGTGATAAATACGGTTTTACTCAAGCCATTGTAATAGAAAATTCAATTAAATTATGAAAATGCAATTGCCTACCAATGAAATAGACACAGTCATTATCAATGCAAAACAAATGATTGCTTCAATTTCTCTTTAACGCTAAACAAATACACTATTAAATTAAGTTTTCTACAATAGACCAATTATTCTGTTTCCTATTCAAATTCCTCTCTAGCGTAATATTGAGGAGGTGTATACTACTGCGGTTTATCTCTGGCTTGTTAAACATTCGGTTAGATATTTCTATTACGTCTAAATTTAACCAGACAAATGGATGCTTCATTATGTTATTATAAAAACTGTCGTATGTTATTTCTAATTTTATTTAAATAAACAAATAACAAATCATAATTTTTTCATTTCTTTCATTTCCGATACTGAAAACGGGACGTATGAGCTTTAAAGTAACCACAAATCCTTTCATAACATCATGCATATATCCTTTCTATACTCACATTGAAAAGAGAGGTCGGCGAAATCTAATCAGATGTTCATAAAAAATACATTTTATTAAAATCTCTATATTTTTTACACTGAGATTAGATAATTATGACATTAAAAAAAAGTATGTTGACGAACATATTAATATTTTGAAATTGGTTCTTAAACGTTTTAATTTACGTTATTTTTAAATAAATTTGTGTATAATATTTTTTAGAATCGTAGTTTTCGTTAAGGAAAACATTAACGATTTCACGGAAAATCGAAACTTTGTAAATGGCTATAAAGTTTTTTCTACTAAACAACGAAAATTTTACTGCTTTTTTAATACCGGCTTCCCAGCCAATCATTTGACGGAGCCATTTTAGCAGTCCATTTTATTTGTTTATTTACTATGGTTTACCAACTGGATTTATTACTTAAATAATTTATATTTTAAAAATAAACTCTAAGCGCTAAATTTAAAATGGGACCTAGCTGATTCAAATAACAGGTAACAAATAACAAATAAAAAAAAGGAATTCGCAGCTTAAGCTGACTAATATTTGTAAATTACTGGTCTTCGCTTGTTCTAAATAACATGTATTGTTATTATATTTTCCATTTCTATTTTTTTAGTTTAAGTTTTTTAAGTATTTTATCAATCCTCACTACATTAACCATGTATGATTTAACCAAGTAGTAAAGTTTTGAATTGTACCAACAAGTTTGAACAAATCGTCAGCATATTTGTTTAAAAAAAAAAAAACATTTATTCTTTACTTTGTGTGAAAATTGTCAAAATAATTATTAACCAATTTTTTAAGCTTTCTGGTAAGAAATCAATATTTATAGATTAGAAAGATTTTTCTCAATATTATACAAAAAATTGTCACGATAGCTACTCATTAGGGTGGTGTTTCCCAGCGGGACAATGCGCAAATCATTAATATTTGTTAATTTGTTTACAAACAAAATACCAAAAACTCTTTGCAATTCATATCAAGCACAAGGTTCGTATTAATTTTAATGTTTTTTTCAGAGTTGCACGTGTCACATAATACAGATATGTATTAACTAAATTAAAAATAGTATTGACTATGTGCATTTTTTATTTGAAGCATGTTTTTTTTGAATTTGGTACCCAACTATAATTTTGATTGGAGAAGGGGGTCATGAAAATTTTCGAAAGACCAAAGAAGGGCAAGGCACATATAAGGTTAGGAAACACAGTATTAAGCTATATTAAATATAAATTTAATATAGTTATGGCCAGTACTAATTGTCTCCGTAATGTTAAAGTTAACGTGATTTCATGAGAAAAAATATTGCTCACAAGTCATATCAATTATTGGATTACTTGAGAAATTAATTAGAGGTGTTTTCAAGAAACAACGAAATAAAAAGGCTTAGAAATACGTGACAACACACCCTACCAACAAGGCTGAAACTGTTGGAAAGTTAAAGAGGAGCTATTCATGTTGAAGTGATACAATAATTATTAATTAAATATTTTTAAAAGTTGATCTTCCTATGATAAAAAATGTGAATTATATTATAGTAGCGAAAAGGGCTCCGATTTCCACGAAATAGCACTTAACCATTATTTAATTTACGTGTTAGTTTGGGAGCAACTTATTTATTCAAATTTTCTTTGAGATAATATTTACAGTACTGCCGACGTCTGAAAATAAAAAGTAACATTTAATAACAGAATTCAAATTATATCACGTTTACCCGCATGGATGCCCACACGGTGTTTCTAATGGTGTATTTATTTAAGAATTTTATAATTATCTTTTTCTCAAAATCTTCATACGGGTGGCAATTATATTATATAATTTTGAAGATTACTGGAAGACACTTAATAAAAAGCATCAAAAAAACTTACTTTTTTTATTAAAAAATACGTCTATGTAATATTAAAATGCTTTTTAAATATAGCACTCTATTCTAATTCTATTCTATTATATTTATAGTCTATTCTAAAACATTACTTTAAAATAAAGTTATAAATAGTTTCTTTCTATGTAAATGATTGATCATTGATTTTGAAAATGTTTTTTTTTAATTCAATCGAGTTAAAATATGTACTTCTAGAAAACATTAAGTCGAAATGTTTTGAGTTAGATGAATTTTTGAACAAACTGAAATGTAGCGTGACCGTAGTCTACGTTACTATTTTATTCATTTTTCTTATCTTCTACTTCTACATCGTCTACGGCGTAGAAAAGAAAAAATAATAATCAATAATGACCAAAAATGTTTACAAATCAATAACGTTTAGTTGTCTTATCTTCTCTGTGTAGATTTACAAATAATACATCTGTACTGCTAAAAATCGTTATGCTATTTATAGGCTAGTAATAATTGCCAACGAAATTTACTTAGTTCATATGACTTCTTTAAATATTATCAAAATAAATACATTTTATATGAGCGAGCTTATTTTTTCAGACGATAGAGCGTGTTAAAATCTATCAATCTGCTTAAATAACTCAAAACACCCAATTTTTACTTAAAGTTTCCTGGCAACGTTTTTTGTTTTTTTTTAAATATCGTAAATATTGCTATTTTTCGATAAATAACAATAATAGAATTCTCAAAATTATACATATAATCATTATATTTATGACTCTTTGCCTCAAATACCCTGTATATATTTCTCATACATTTACACTAAAGTAATCTTTCGAAATGGTATGTTAGCACGTTCACGAGCCTTGGAGAATGGAGAAAAGAGGTTTTGTAGCTGAAAGAGTAGCGAGTTACAAAACTGTCTGGCTGGAAACTGTTAACAGACACCAGATAACAAAAATCTATAAAATAAATACAAATAAATGATTTTCTATCGTACCTGACAATGTCAATTCTTACATAAATGAAAGTATATTTACTGGCGATTTTTCACAGCTTTACGTTGGGCACGTAACCATTGTATACGTCTTTTATAATAGTAAATTATAAACAAATTATATAAACTTGGTCACGTTTTACAAACGATAGAAAATTATTATGTAGCGATGTTTATGCAGATACTCTTATGTTTAACTTATCCCACTATTTAATATATATTATCTAATCAAAGTATACTAAAATATATTTTCATGAAATTCAGCAGTGTTTAATGTTATGTTTATTTTTAATATAAAATTAAAATTGGTAACTTAAGTATTATTTCACATGTGTTCAATTTCAATTTCGTTTATACTATTTATTTTAGGCTATAAAAATTTGTATAAGTTACTCATGTTAATTGATTTTGGGAGATAGCGTATCATGATTGAATTATTGTGGAAGATAACGTGTCATGATTGGTGTTATTCACCCGACGTTTTAAAACTGTGAGATTTTATTCTCAATTATCGAAAACCATTTAAAAATGTGTGCCCGATACGATTTTTTAGATACACTTGATGACATTTTGCAATTCAGAAACTGATCGATACAAGACATACCTTCTTTCTATGAGAGGCGATAGCTATCGTTGAAGGTGTCATCATAGTTCAACACTTGTAAATTTTCTTCAGAGAAACGTGTTTCCTGCAAAAGCTCGAATAGTCGGATGATTGTCATTAATGATTACAAAGCATCTTTCCAAAACTGCAAAAATATGTGTTTTTTAAAACTCTTTTAAAGATTAAAATAACTTATACCTACCCTAGTTGTTTTATCTTCTATGCTACTTGGATATGATGATAGAAAACCATCCAATTATTTTCACCGGTAGTTGCTTCGACTAAATTGGCACCATTAAATCTGCAGTGGCCTTCATTTATCTGCGGGAAAACAGTGGATGTCTGTGATGTTATTATAATACTAGACAACTTCATTAATTATAACTAGCTTGACTTAAAAAATCTTTACTCTATAAATAATTTTTTTGAAAATATTATTAGCATTTTTTTTCTCATTTTAATATCCCACTAAATCTATTTAATATTAACATTAAGTTTCTGGGAAAATGTTTATCCAGGTTGAACAGATCTCTTTATTTTCCATTTCCCGCGTGTAAGCTTGCTAATTGTTGATTTTTTTTAAAGATTCTGTCTGTAAAGTTGAGGCTTTGTGGGAGGATAATACTTAATTAAAAACTATTGCGAGAATGATTATTATGAAATCTTTAGCAAAGTTTTTATAATAATCATAGTATTTTTTACCACAAATTGGTTAAGATGTTGTAATGTTAAGAAATAAATATTTTTAATTCAACATCTCACTTCTCCCTATCCTTAACTAAATAGACAAGCTTGGATCAAATCAACATGCGCGTTTGCCCTGCCCAACGACTCTCGCGTACGTTTAATAATGAAGATTGAAGATCAGCAGAGCTGTCGACCTTAGACCACGTCCACTTCTACTGTGAGAAAAAGTTCTGCTAGAAAAGAGAAACGGAGGTATGAAACCAAGGGGAAACCGTTTTTACGACGTTTTTGGAGACCGAAAGTTGATGAAAGATGGTGCAAGGTTAGTTCCGTTATCCAAACTCTTTACAAAGCTGTGCGTGGTGGATTCTGATCACCTATCGAATGTCAAGAACTTTGTACCATACACGGAAGTATCTTGTGCTAGAATTCTTCCCCAAGCTCAAGATTATGCATACAAATTTATATCTTATTCTCTGAGAAGAAGTTGTTTATTGTTGAGTATGTTTGCAAAATAAAGAGGAAGAGTACAGCATGGCCAGTTAAATAAAAATGCCGTATAGTGAAGATTAGGTTACATCGCACCGATTGTAACGTGGGCCTTGCATCTGACTTCCGCGATGTGAGCAGACCAAGTGAGAAAGCGTTCCAGAAATACCCTGAAGTATTTGACCGCTGGAACAAATAATCAAGTAATACCATAGACGGTGATGTTTATTTTTGTTGGTTTGCTGGCCCGAAAAGAGAATCGCTTATATTTTGGCGTCATTGACTTTGAGTTTCCAGCGACTCGAGAGATCTGTGCCAGCCACAAAATATAGCGCTACATCTCGGTCCTCGTAGGTGAATTTTATGACTGTATCGTCTGCGTATAAACCAACTTACCCTTTGTGTATATAAATACATTATATATCTATGCAGTGAGCGTTCTAAACTCAGGAGTTTCCTGTTTTGTGTATTTTCTAAAATATAATTGAATATTTTGCGACTCACAAGAAAATTTAACAGATTATGCTTGGTTTTTTGAACTCAGTGTTCGCCAATTACGATTAATAAAGCAGACGGTGTCAACTGTCAATACACATACGAACAGCACGTTTTTATTTTGTTTAAGCATAGATTATTTGAAATTCTTACTTTTAGATAAAAGTAATGAATAAATTTTTTAAGAAAACCACTTCAAGATAAATTATAGTTTACATAGACAAGAGATTTTTATGCAATCTAAAATAGATAATGATGCGGGTTTATACCGGATTAAATGAGGGTAATTGAGTTTTTGAATCGTCCTTGGTGTCGCCGTCTGAGAACACCGTTAAACCGTTTGTGATTTCATTGTTCTCTTACTATATATATAGGGTATGAAATAAAACCGCTGCATTCATTGTAAAGCTTTTCTTAAAGAAAATTTCACCATACAAAAGACAGAATTGAAACAATTTTTAAAAAGTATTTAAGTTAATCAAAACATCGGTTGATTATATATTTAACCATTTCGCTCTCAGTATGGATCATGTTGACTCATGTGTTTTTTTTTGAGAATTGATTTTAATTTTATTTTTCATCAAACGTTTTTTTTCAAAAGGGTAGGTGTAAAAAGATGGGGCTTGGAAAGGACTCGTTGGTCTCCAATCACTCTTTCCACACCATAACTTAAGGATATACTAAAAAAGAGTGATAAGGAAGATAAACATCACAGGTAGGGCTTCCGACCCGAGTAGTACTGGAACTTTATTTTAACGGATACCCGGTCATTTCAAATTTAAAAGTTCGACATTAGATATTTAGCTTTTTTGAAAAAAAAAAAATTCTAAATAAAAAACGTTATAACTTTTTTAAAAATATATCTTTATATATAATATAGGGTCCGCCATCTAACATTTTTTTTTTAACTAGTGCTTTTTTCGTGAATGGTAACACTTAGCTCATGTCTGATTTGACAGATAATTAGTTTTATCCTTCCGCTAAACGAATATGGTTGTGTATACGCTTGACCAACGCTGGGAAATATTGCGACATTACTTTGAAAATCATGGTAATGTTGCAGAATGTGTGCGAAAATTGCGTACGGATTTTGGAAGAAAAGAAGCACCGTCAGCTCCGTATCTTCGTTATCTTGTGAAGAAAATGAAAGAAACTGGCATCCTCATCGATAAACCAAAGCGTGAAAAGCCAAAAACAGTGCGTACACCCGATTATATTGCTGCTGTGGCAGAATTTGTGCGTGAAGAGCCATCAACATCAATTAACCGTCGTTCTCAAGAATTGAACATTTAGAAGACATCATTGAGACGAATTTTGCATAAAGACCTTGGTATGACGCCATACAAAGTCCAATTGGCTCAGGAGTTGAAGCCAACTGACCATCCAATGCGTTTTCGCTTTGCTAAGTGGGCCTGCGATCGACTTACAGAAGATGCCGATTTTGCCAAAAAAATCATCTTTTCAGATGAAGCTCATTTTGATCTTGGCGGGTATGTAAACAAGCAAAATTGTCGCATTTAGGGCACAGAAAACCCGCACGCATACATTGAAAAGCCGATACTCCCAAAACGAGTCACTGTTTGGTGCGGATTTTGGTCCAGAGGCATAATTGGGCCATTTTTCTTCGAAAATGAGCAAGGAGTGGCCGTTACAGTCAATGGCGATCGTTATCGGGCCATGTTGAACGAATTTTTGTTAAACAAAATTGAAGAGGAGGATATTGGCAACATTTGGTTTCAACAGGACGGCGCTACATGCCACACAGCCGAAGCTACACTCGATGTTTTGCGCCCTGTTTTTGAAGATCGCATTATCAGCCGCAGAGCTGATGTCGTTTGGCCACCTCGGAGCTGTGATTTGACACCGCTGGACTATTATTTGTGGGGTGCCGTCAAAGATAAGTGTTACGCCGACAAGCCAGAGACAATTGACGCTTTAAAGGACAATATTCGTGAAGCCATTGGTGAAATACAGCTGCACACAATCGATAATGTGCTTAAAAATTGGACCGATCGTGTAGGCTACTGCATGGCCAGCCGAGGCAGCCATTTGAATGAAATTATTTTTCATTATTAACCGGAAGGATTGTACTTTCAAATAAAAAAAGAAATTTGAGAAAATATTCAGTAGTATTTTTTTATTGCATTTTCAAAAAAAAATAAGTTATTTGGCGGACCCTTTATATGAATGTTGTTAAATATAAATGTAGAAGGTTCTCGTCGTCTTTATATATCACTGCCATTGTTCCTTGTTTATTTGAACGATATGTGTGAGCATGAATATTTTAATTAAAATAAATATTATTCTATTGCTATTTTTTTTTATTCAAACATTTTTCATTTAAACAGTAATTACAAAATATTCAGCCAAAATCTTAGATGAAATATTTTGACTTATAATATACATATATGTATATGATATTCGAAAATCATCATCCGAAACCAAACTTGGTATCTGATTAGTTTATAAAAAAATACCCGAGGTAATGCACTAGTAGTTGGATGCCCTAATCACAAACTTCTGTGCCTTTGAAAAAAGGTCCTTCAATCGATATAAAGATCAATCTGTGGAAGTGTTCTCATGAGAGGTTTGAATTTGCGGAAATTGCAATTGAATAGAACGAATGGTCAAAAGTGTTTAATTAACATTAATTAATTAATTAACATTTTTTTAACGAGTATCATTATTTACCGTTTTCTTCGTTTAAAAAAATAAATAAAACAACCGAGTTTTCAAGTTTTCACCTAACATACATAGTTGAGACTGGAGAGGCATCATTTATTTGGTATTTTTGCTTTTTTTTCTAAACATTATTATCATACAATCAGTTAAAAATGTTTGCAATGAGTGAAACCGGTCTTTGATCCTAATAAATAATTGTGGATTAAGTACAAACGATTTTTTAAAAAATAAACAAAGCATATTTTTAACTGTTGTTTTTAAATATATTTTATATTATCAATAAAAACGTTCTTCCTAAAATATTGCATACTATGTTAACCGTACATATGAATTTTATATGTTTAAATTTAATCAGTGTGGTTGTAAATAGTAACAGAAAGAATGAAAAATGACGCTATATTTTTCCAGTGCAGTCTGCCACAGTGTAGGCGTTTTATGGTTAGATTCTTGGATAAGGGTCGCACTATTATTACTTCCTTTGTAAATTCCGTGTAATATATTGCAGAGCCGTAATATGTTGCCAGTAAGATTATTGAATCTGAGAAATAGTTATTACTTTTCTTAGATTCGCTACACGTAAAGATTATCGAATATTTCGGACATTTATGGTAAAAACATATAAGTAATATGATTTAAAAAAATATTATAGACAGGTAATTGATATTTCTCGAATAGAAAAAATAAATGTTATTCGATTTATATGACTTATAAATCATTTTGTTTACTAAGTAAATACTATAACTATAAATGATTGAAAATATGTTCTAATGTATACTTCTATTAATTTAACTCCGCCAAACAGCTTAGTAATAACGCGGTAGGATGGACATGACAAATAATGTAAGTGTTAGTCATAAACTTGTAAATTAACTATCATAATTAAAATTGTCTCTCATCACGTGTTGTACTCTAAAATGTTGACTTTTTTGTAAATATATTTCTCTGTTTTGGCCGCATACATATGATATCGTACGGTGGCTAAAGGTTCATTATAAAAGAAGATAGTAAAGAATTTTATTCACATGATCATTTGTTTTTAATTGTAGTAAGCCCACATAATTACAAAACTGTCGTTTCACTACACCCGTCAGCAGCGTAGCGTTGGTGTCGTTGATGTTTATTATAGTGTGAACATGCCAGATTGTGTAAAAACTAAATTGTCCGAATGTATTGTAAAAGTTGTTGTAGAATAAAAAGTTCGTCACAAAGTTGTGACGTTGCATTTTCATAAATCACTGTCATACTTATACAAAATTGTTACAAATAATGTTTGTTTAAGCTTATCGTATATTGTCTTTAAAAATTGCTTAGTTTAGCAGAGATTAAACTTAATCAAGAAATGTTGTGAAAAGACAAACACCACCAAAGTTGGTCACTCATGATGATGATGTTTTTTTAGTCTTTTTACAATTGGTAAGAAATTTGATTATTTTATACAGATAATATCATAATAGCCTATATAGACAGTCTCAGAATCCAAAATGTGCCCAATTAAGTTAATCTATCTAACAAAATCTACACAAATAGGAAAACGCAATATCTTTACCGTAATCCTTGTAACATTCGCACACAATATGCGGCCGGATATTTATGGAAAGAAATGAAATGAAAAATGCAACAAAGGAAAGTGGGGAATAATTTTAAACGAAAAACGTAATCGTGAATGCGTCACGAGCTTAAAATTAAGCCGCACTTAATTTAAACACCGAAACTTTTATTTTATAACAAAACATAAGAGAATACATAGAATTTGTTTATGGTATAAATTATTGTCATCGCCTTACGATATTATTCAACTTTTAACACTTGTAAAAATAATAATGAAAACGTTGAGTTGGACTATCACTAATAAAGAAAATCATCGCTAACCAATAAGAGTAAAGTTTGAAAATCTATGAATTAAATCGTTACATGAGTATGTAAAAATTTATTCTATTGTTATGAAACATAATTAATTTGAGAATAAAATTATTTGAAAGACTTGTATTCGACGCATTTTTATTGATAGTATTTATTGTGTTTTTTAGTACTACAAAGCAATTTCCAATCAATCAGAATCAAGCCTTTATTTCAAAATCTTAATTGGCCGATTTTAGTTTTTATTTTATTATTAATGAGTTATTATTGAAAAACGTACTATGGTTTTCTCAATACCAAAGTCACTACTCACAACACTCACAAAAATATTTTCAACTATGGTCGAAAGTTTCGCAAAAATATTTTTACAGGAATATGTATGTGCTCCTATTTTTATGACACCAGACTTGTTTTACGCTTGTTATATTATTGCTGTTTTATTTTAACACATAAAATCATGACCATTAAACGTTTTGACGTCGACGGCATAATTTTAAGCGTTAAAAGCATAGATGGCGTTTTAATGTGTCTATAAAAAATGATATTAATCTATTCCTTGTTATAAATTATTTCAGAAAATAAACTGTATCAAAAAATAGAATTTAAATTGTAGGTCTCCATTTTTTAAGTAAATATGTATTTTTAAACAAATTAAATGAATATGAAAATTGTATGAGTATTCAGCAATATATAATATAAACCAATTTAAGGGTTGTTTATTCTTGATGGAAAGTCATTACATTAAAAATAGAACACTTTTTTGTACTAATTATACATAATTATTAAGGTCAGGACCTGTTTTTCTCATCGCAAGTTCTTATAATATTATTAATTCTGTTCATTAATTAAAATCAACGATCATTAATGTTTACAAAACTGACCAGCTTGATAGAGATTGGCTGTTCTATTTTTTTTTAACTTTATTTACTGAGTTTATTGTTTGTTCAAAGAATTTTATAATGAATTAGCTAACCATTTTTCGTGTCCTACCCCTTTACTTCTATCTCTAATATCACCTAAAAAGAGAGGTTGGCTAACCAAGTAACAAGCATTATTCGTAGAAAAACATCTGTTTAGATAAACTCTGTTAGGAATAAATATACAATACACTAGGAACGGACATGGTACTTCGCTTGTACCTTGTCATCTTTTTTAGGGATTAGAACTCGTGACCATTTAATCCCTTTTACCTGTTGCTGTTTTTTTTTTTTGATGTTGGGGTGAAATTGGTTTGAGTGTACTAACGTATCAGAAATCTGTTTGTCAATTATCAACTGAACAACTTACACTTAATGTATTCTATTTTTATAAACACATATTATAATTTTATTCTTTCCAATCAAATAATATATGTACATTGAACACAATTTTATGATAAAAATTTTGAAACATAAATCGAAGACTTCTTGAATTGATGTGCTTCAAACGACGTTACAATAAATTTTGTCTGCAAATATAAATACATTTATTTTTTCAGCATTCTATGTATATATTGTGTTGAACAATATTAGATACTGGGTAAGTGGATGAAAGGATGAAAACCGTTTTTATATCCCATAGTAATTATATAATAATTTATTTCATGATTTTTACTAACCCTTATAACATAAAAAAATAAATCTGACTAAATATATTGAGGTTTTTTGCAGATTTGTTGAAGCTTAAGTATAAGTTTTTTCATAAGATGTAAAAAGTGTTTAGTCAAGTTGACCCATTCTCTAAAAACTTGATAAAGTTGATTTATAGTCTCTCCATTGATGGGGATGAGAGTTAATCATGGAGTAAAAACTTTACGGAAGAGATTTATTACCCATTTGAAAATAAGGAACCGTAAACGTCGTTATACATCTTGAATATTCAATTGAAGTTTCTTATCAAAATAATAAATGGTTTATTTAAATGTATCAATGAATTTTCATAATCGTTTCATCCTAAGTTGGAATATGTTTATCATCAAAGTATTTTAAAAATAAGTCAATAAACAACAATTTGGGCAACGATTTGCATTTGCGTATTTTAATTAAACTATTAAGTTGATTATCACACTAATGCATTGAGTGTACCTATTCATAAAATATCTATGCTTTGACATCATTACTATTTTTAATGCTAAGCTCCAATATTTTAAGTCCGTTTATTTATTTTTTTGTCCAATAATTATCGCATTCGTATGATTAACAAATAAACGATAACGCACATCATCAACTATCGGTTTATCATTCTAAGCTATGCATTCATTTTTTAAAACAGAAAACCGTATTTAATATCTCTTAAATGATTACTAAGCTGCAAAATAATCCAATAAGATACAGTAATGTTTATTAAAAAATTCAAAAGTTAAAAAAAATAGTAAATTATTTCATCTATAAGTAATTATTCGTTAATTCAGAAAACTATCACTTCAATTTATTTTCAAGGGACTCTCAGATCCCAGTTTTTTCTTCTTCGAGATAAGAAAGTAGAGTTTTGAAACAATTGTTTTTTGAAAGTAGAGTTTTGAATGTGTTTTCGATGGATTTGGCGGCAACTTTGTGAATGTACATTTTTTTTAATCAAATCAATCAATAAAAAAGCCGAAACGCGTATCACATTTTGTAACACAAGTGAAATGACAATGTTATTACACTTAAGTGTGTCCTAGATTTACACTCAGATCGCACTTTTAAAGTTTTTAACTGCGATGAGTATGAAATTTTATCAAAAAGTTTCTAAGCAATATGCTTGCTATCAAAAGATCGTGATAAATACATTTTTCTTTAAATAATTTGTGTGTAAAATTCCATGTATTTTTCAGCTGACTATTAAGTAATTGGTGACCCCTAGCAAACACTCCACGATCCGTGATAGTTAGAGCTATAATTGATAATTATTTTCATAATTAGTGAAATGCCTCAAAGTGGTAGAGTACAATTGGAAATCGGATGTCAGCGCATTGTCAATGACCGTGGTGAATTTCCATTAATACGCTGAACGGCTTAAATTGTTATCTGATTGAAGTATTCAGCGGGGTATGGCATCCGCTTTAGGGCATTCGTCCATCCTCTAACTCGCCGCTTTGTTTCGCTATCCCGACGCTGACGTCGACACAACAGAAACTTTGTACATGCATTCCATAGGCTCGATGAAATTTTGCATTTTTTAAAATATTCCCTCACAATATATCGACCCATAATTGGCAAAAGAACGTATGCTACATAATTCATTAAATTACGTTTCAATGCAACAATTGTTCAATATTGCCTAAGGCGTCAGTCACAAAAATTTTAGAGCGTTATCTTATTCGTTTGATCTTTTTAAAGGCCTGTGAATTTTTGTGTTTTGACATGTCATCGTTTGTTCCACGTGGACCCCGGTGGAGAAACGCTGATCTAGAGAACTGAAAGTAGACAGAAAAAAATATTATAGTATGAAGATAGGCATTTACCATATATTATTATTTACTAACCGCACTTAAGGAATTCCTTTTTCGACCTAATTAAAAAAAAACTTTCTCCTGTAAAATTTATAAATTGTCGGTTACGATGTTCTGCCTATTACGGGTCAATCAATATACACGCTTGAAAATACAGTATAACTAATTTCTATTTCTGCAAATATGTGTCTTCAAATTAAATAAGTTCATCAATATTGATATAGAAAAACGTATATTTTAATTTTCAGTATTGAGTAAGTCTGAGCAACAGACAGTTTTCGTAGAAAAAAGCTTCTGTTGGGATACCTACATTAAAAGGATATATGATCCACTTTGGTAGTGGACATATATATAAAAAGTTAATAAAAGAGTGCAATATTTATAGATTACAAAATTTATTTTAACATTGTACAGATTGACAGTTTTTTGTGATGGATTTAAAATAGACTTAAAATATGCTTTTCATTCACCAGTTTGATCGTTTACATATTTGTTTTACGATTGCATAACCAAAATGATAAATGTTATGTAATTATAATAGTAATTTTATTTATTTACCTACAGTATAATTATTTAACTAACATCATTGGTATAATCTTGAAGATATTCTACACCTGAAACGCCAATGCAATATTGCAGGAAACACGTATTTGTCATTCGTCAGGCTTTGCAAGTTTAGTACCGCCTCGGGACCAAACGCGATACATCTTCCGGTTTAACCGAAATTTATTAAATATATTAAAGTACAACTGTACATTTATATTTTTAAACTGAACTCTGTTTTAATGTGTTAATTGACAATCTTTAGTGGAATAGCATAGTATCTAAAAAAATACGTATTTTTTACATTCTCTACAAAAAATAAACTGAACCGAGAAACTAAGACACAATAACAATTTTATTACTCTATTTAGGTAATAAATAAATATTATTTACGAATTCCTGAGACTCAACAAAGTACACAGTTACAATATAAATCAGGTTATATCAAGAGTAATGACTAACAATTCATACCAATTAGTTGACAGAAGTAAGTAATACTGTTGGAGGTATTTATTGGGAAATACACACAAAAGCTGATATAATTTAAAAAGGTGGAATTAAAAATCCCGTCAAATTATTTATATTTTTTTAAGTATGTTTTTAAAAAATATTGCTGAAGATGAATTAGATCAGAAATTAAAGCACGTCAAGGTTGTTATGAATCGTATGTAAACATTTTACTACATTTTATAATGTTTAGAATATCCAAATATGCAACTTTAAACTAGACAGAAAGAAATTACGCACAAAAAGAAAATTAAAACGAAGATATTTACTACTTTAGTAATTTTACCCTTTACTGTGGATCCCGTAGACACTGTGATGTACAGGCAACACTTTCTAATCCTTCAATTTGGCTACATTCTTCGTCGATACAAAATCCATCTAAAAATTTTGACATGTAAAACTGCAAAATTAATATTTCACAATTATCGCAGATCTTTCGCAGGTGACTGGATATATGAGAGTATTATTTGCGAACCCGGCTCATTCCAAAATTGTTGAAACAAGAACCATCATTGTAATTTAGTAGATAAAAATAAATTTCGAAAGTATTTTTAGAAATCAATCTCAAACATGGATTGATAACATACAAAATATCATTCTAAAGTAATGTAAAACTAATAATACTGTTAAAATGTGCATTGTTTTTCAAAATGAAGATCAAGTTTCATTTTCCAATTATTTTGGAATGAGCCTTGCTTGCAAATAATACTCTCATATATTAGTATCTCTGGCAAAAGCAGAAAATGGCGATTCGTGATGAGTTGAATCAATTTCAAATGACATTGAGACAAAACATTAGCCTGCTGTGCTCTACCAACCAGGTGGGTCTGGGTACAATTCCCAGTAAGGTAAATGTTAATTTAGATATTTTCAGTTAAAATTTGAGACCATGTTGGTGTTTGTGATATAATTTCTCCTCGAGTTTTTATCGAATGCTCTTTCAACTTGAAAATATTTGGCGCATTGGCATGGCTGTAATGTTAAATAATAATAAAAAAACAAAGAGTTAAACAATGAAAGCAATAATCAAAACAATCAAAATGGAAAATAGTCCCATAACTTCTATAATTTTGCATTTTTTCCGTTACAACATCTATCTTGTTATTTTGTTGTGTAATTGTTTTCCCAACTGACATCCTTGTGAAGATTCGCCGTAAAAAATCCGAGTTAAATACAAAAATGTTAACACAAAAATGTCTAACTTGAAAACTTGTAAATCAGGTCAAGCGATTTCCAATATTTCATTTCCCGATAACTTGCTGTTATTCTTAACAACCTTTTTTACAGAATTTAGAAAAAAATTAAAATCGTTTCACGGTCGGGCGGTAATATAGGAATATATTGTCAAATATAATTATATAGTAGTACTCGACTTTCCGCTGGAAACGCAGGCCACTTTGCTTGCGGTTATGTGTTCATTGCTATATATTATAACATTAACTTTTAGCCTAATTAACGCTGCTCTACAGAAAGCATGGCAGTGAGTAAAATCTAGTAGCGAGTGCGTTAACCAACTAGGGTGGACGTTGGCAAAATTTATACGAGAGTGGCACGTCCCACTAACGAGGACGAAACAAACCAGCGCTGAATATTAATTACGGTATTTCGCAGCTAAAAAGCTTAATGGGCAAAATATGGACAGTTTTGGTTTTGTAATGGATGTTGTTTCTTTGTTTTTCATCCTGGATTGTAATTTACGAGAGAAACGCGTTTTAAAAACACAAGAGATTTTTGCCGGCCGACTGGAAAACTTTCGGCCGTGCGAACGGAGCCATAATAACTACTGATTGTCTTTGACTTCCTTATACCTTCACTTACAAAGTTATATTATACAATGGTGAGCACCATAGGGAACGACCATCAGTGATCAGTTTCGTATAGCTCTTCTAAGAGAATCTTTTCTGATGAGTTAATTTAAAGTATTTTTATAGAATCTATCTAAGGCGCATTCTTAATATCTAACTAGTTATAATATATTAGATGTACTATTGAAAGCGGTGAAATAATGAAATATCAAAATAATTATTTTTATACCACTTTGTAGACAAACATTATGATGTAGTGGAACATTATCGCACATTTACTGCATTGTACTTTTTTTTTGGAACATAACTGCTTCAACTTCTATTTTTCCAGATTAACTATATATTTGATTATTATAATAACATTCAGTATCTTATATATTTACCACACATTTGTAATGACTTCAATAAGCTGTGTTATCTAATCTTATATCTTTTTGTAAAACTTTTTTTACAGTATTGCTATCTTAGATCTTAAAGTATACTGCAATTGCAACAGTCAGGCTATTTTTCTTTGCCTGCTACCATTGCATTATTTCCACACAGCACTACGTGATACTTTTCTATTCTCTCAAATAAAACAATTGCTTCATTAACTTCCAACTCAATGGTATTCTATTCGAATGGAAACGTTTCTTTTACTTTATCGTAACGGACGACGTTTTTTTATTTATAGATTTATTTATATTCACTTAACATTTACATAAGCAAGCATAATATAAAACGTATAAAGCTATTCGCTGTTTCTTTATTAGAATCAATAAAACTAAAACGATTTTATAATCACATCACAATACTAACTACTATTACACGGAATGGGACGGCGATAAAAAACCACAACTTATATTAATTACTTCGCACAGTTTTAATCAATTTATCAATTTATTCATAATATACGATTCTGAAAATAAGACGAAATAAAAAAATGTTTCTTGTCCTTTTTAATTGTATCGTTTTGTCATTTAGTTTCTCCATGTATTGAGAAATTGACTTACAACTAAAGTATAATAGTAAATAATTGATGTTTTTATTATTCAGTCCTAATAAAATTCTCATTTCGTGCCAATGAAAGAATTTGTAGACCATTGTCAACAATGCTTTTACGACGTTAGTGTCACACTGAAATCGTTATTAACAAAGTCCCTGCAAAGCTTAATTTTGTTACAGATCCTTTGTAAAAATACTGTCACTTGATTTAAAATATCCGTATATTTGATTTCGGATGACTTTTTCCATTTTCTAAAAAAAATTAAAAGCTCATGTGCAAAATCTCTCAACGTATTCAATCCTTCTTTATTTATTCATTCTTGAAGCACCCGCGGCGAACCATTTGTTAACGCCAAGTTTTTTTCGCCTCTCTAAAAAAGTGCGGATAAAACTTTTTTCCTTGCATTAATCTCGCAAATACATCGAGATAAATGATAAAAAAGGACGCAAATGATATTACAGAGTTTTTGAATTTTCATCCCTGTAGGCTTCGGTTGGCGAAAAAATATGGCGGCTTATTTCCCTTTATAATTATTATGATCGGGAATGAAGTGTATTAATATCTTCTAAAATATTCATTTAGCTACATTTTCAGCAATTTACAATAATTTAAAGATACAGGGGTGCTTAAAAAATACTTAAAAAATAATATGGGAGTCAAATTTAATTTTGAATTGATAATAATAATGTTATGAACCAGTTAAGATAACGGCAGAATAAATATCGGTCTACAAACCGAGTGGTAAACTATTTATATTAACATATTAATAGATTTGTATCTAGATATTTATATATCATGAGTATATGTATTTTTTCAATATCTTCCTATCAACTTTTATATGAGCTTGAAAACGGAGATTAAAGAGATCAATTTTTGGCTGCTTGTCTCAACCATTAGACACCATTCATCCTTACTCTTTACAAATACATATTAACTTACAACAAGCCTCCGTTCTCCTTAATTCTTTACTTATAATCTATATACATAAAAATTGGGCATGGCCTTTTGTTTCTTATTTAATTTATACCTACTGTACTGCTAACTGACAATCATTCAAAAAGTCACATTTGTGTGTAGTCTCCTTAACATTTTTTTTTGATATTACACATTAGAATTTTTTAATAATATAAATACAAAAAAACTCATTTAAACCTCATCAATGATAACGATTATTTGTCATTTAATAATTATTATACGTGATATTATCTTATCTACGCTATATTTTAGCTGTAAAATTTACACTTGTGTTTTTGTTTTAAAAAAATGTGATGAAAAGTCGCAGTAGAATGTATAAATGAGTGCCACTTACCAACTGAAATGCTTTCATTCATCATTCGGCTAGAAACTTTTGCGGGAAAAAATAGAAGAAATTCCAGCTTGAACCTTTTTCTCTTGATATAATATAGTGGTGACAAACAATCTTACAAATATAGTCATATAATTTTATTCTAGGTATTTCAACATATTTTGTAATGAAATTATAATCATATTTTGACGTTCATTTGATATTTCAAAAGATGTGATTCTATTGTGCAACTATTTTTGTATTGTTTTTGAAATAAAGGGTAGTAAATGAGTTTTGTTTTAAAATAAAGTAAAATTGTTTTTTTAAAGAATAACCACTGTTTAAATGAGCCATTTGCTCATGAACATGAGATGGTTGGTTAAAATTGATTACATATTGATTTTCCAGTTCATTTGGTAGACAGCTTCTAATAATAGTAAACACTGAGAAAATCGATGTTTAAATGGTCACCATAGATAAGTTATTATATATCTGTTTCCGAGATTTACAAATTTTATGAAAAAATTAAATACTTTAAATCGGATTCACTAATAAGATATTAAGAAATATTCGTGTAATAACATGGGCTACAAATACAATCAAAATGGTTAATTCTTTGAAAGTTTATCAACATTTTTATTCCCATTTTTTAAATTATGTGATAACTGTACACAAAAGAGTGCAAAATTGAACACAAAACTAAATATTTAACATTGAGTTTTCTGATTAATGAGCTGGACTATCGATATGTCAGAAATTATTTGTGATTTTTCCAGCATTTGGTCTAGCTGAATTTATCAACTGATTGAATGCATTTGATAAATTCGAATAAACAGATTGTGTGAAGTTATTTTTATTATTTTATTTTTCATAATTAGTGACAAAAGAAGCATTACGCAAACGTTTATGTAACAAAGTAATTATAGCTAATTTTGACATGAATCGGCGAAGTAAAACATAATAAAATATATACTCACATTGTATAAATATGACATCATTTATTATTATCAATCGAGACATGCTTTGGTAAATCTGTTATTTATTAAAAAAATTTGAAATAAAAAAATAATTTCTAACATAAAAATGAAATTATTAATTCAATAGTACTCAATATTTCTCTGTAATAACATTAGTTTAGTTTTCATAATGACTGAACTAATGTATCCCATGGGTTACAACACTCTGACGCAAAAAGTCGTGATACGAATAAAAATTTACCGTCTAATATTTGACAATTGAGCATTCAAAGTTTTCTTCCTGAGGAGTTTCTCTCGGGTTAGTGAAAACATTACGACACTTATTCTGACGAATGAAAAATGTTTTTGAACTTTTCTTAAGTTTCTTTGCATAAACAAATTTATCTATTCATAAGGTGGAAATGAATTTTGCCGTGAACAAAAAAAGTAGACTGGAATTCTGGATATATTTTCTTTTATGAAAAGATTGTTTTACACAACATTATAAAGTTTAATAAATTCTGAAGAAATTCTATACAAAATATGCGGTGGCTTATATAATAAATACCAATTGTTAACGAAAGCTTACTACAATTATTTGGACTCTCATTTATGCGTACAATATTTTTTTTGACATTGTTTCGTGCGAGGCGGATCTGTAGCCGAGTGATCTACGAATGCTGTTTTGGTCATTCATCCACTCGATTTCGCGGTGAGAGATCCGACTTCCGAATGGATAATTTTCAAATTTTATTTATTTTAATAGATGCATATGATGTTATAGTCCCGCACCAAATCTATACCTGATCTCGAAAACAAGTCGTAGACAAAGCTTCAAACATTAAGCTCAGAAGTGATACTTTTTTTGCTTTAAATATTTTCATTACTTTATACGGAAGAAAGTTTCGACGATTGTTCTTGAATACAGTGACTTTCTAGCATTCGTGTATAAAGCAATTTATACGAGCTTTTTTCACCGTATAATTTAGTGATATAATATTTTGTAAGTATACATAGTTTTTGGTTCGTGATAATAAATGCATTTTGCATGTATATGTTAAAATTATTGTTACTATAATATGTTATATTACTGGCCATGATCTAGTGAGAATTTTCAAATACCTTCTCATATTGTAGTAATAATACTGTGCTTTTATAAGTTATAAACATGAAAACGTGTCAATCTTTCAGCAATTGTAGTGATGTGAGATATTCAAACAAAGAGATTTTCTATTATGAATATATGAAAAAGGTCACGATCGCTTTGTTTCTAAAGCAAACAGTTTCCAATTGGCATAATTTATATTCATTTGAACAAGAAGGTCTTTGTATATGATATTTTATGTCCTCCATTTGAATAATAAATTACAAACCTCCGAACCGAGAAAATAAGTACCTTCGACAATCTCATAAAATAATATGTAATTTTTAAAATTCATTTTCTACAGCATGTCTCGTCTGTTTGTTCAGGACGATAATACTTTTCCAATAAAATCTCAAAATGTCACATAAAAATAGTCATTTTAGTACTCTCTTTTTTACATCATCGAAAATTATGTTGTTTTGTAGAAAGATATTTTTTGAAATTGAATTGTGTTAATCCAGTATTTTCATCCAGTCAATAAAATGACATTTTTTTAATAAAAAAATATTTTTCTTCTGAAGATTTTAATTTAAAAAAACTTTAATGGTACGAATAACTTAAAGGGTAACACTAAATATTTTTCGGAATAGAGTTGAAAAAAATGTCATTGCAGAATTGAAATGGTTTATAAAACATTTAATCTGGCACCAGTCTTAATATATACGTTTTTCGTTTGGCAGGATTTCGCATTAATAGAAATGGATAGCTTGGGAGTTGAAAACAGCAAAAGAAAAGCTTTCAAAACGTATTAGGAGAAAAGCGATTCACATCTTGGATCATATTTTTTTTGATTTTACGTGTATACTTTTTTAAATGGTTGTAAAACTGAACTAATTAAAAAGCGTATTAATCGAATAAGACCCTTAACAAGTTACATATACCTAAATCGAAAAGAATGAATGCATGTTTTTTAAAATTTATGTATTTTTGAGCAATCATGAGATTATTCAATAATATATTTGTTCATGGTAATTTTATGTGATGCAGAGTAGGGAAAGTAGCTAAGATTATGGATCAAAGACGCTGAAGATTGAAAATAATTCACATTGTAGGTTATATCGTTTAGATGTTATACTTAGAAAAAATGCTTATACGCATATGAATTGTGCAATGGTTGATCACTGTGGTTACTAGTTACTTACAATAATTATATCCGAATATAACTAAACTATTGACTTAATGTTATGTATTGTAAATAAGTTCTTAAAATCGTTATCCATAGTATTGATATCGTAATAAAAACTCAACTAATAAAAACTAACTGATATGAAGAATGGTTTGTTTTTTAAATAGTAATCCAATTTTATAAATTTTATATCGCAATGCTATGATAATAGACGATGTTAAATAATTCATCACTCAACATCAAACGTAAGTATTATAAAACGAGAAAACGAAGAATAAGTCTTCACTATCCGAATTTCTTTTCTACTGCCTTTAATATAAAAGTTCATTCCAAGTTTATAATTTTACCAATAAAATAAAAAAAAATATTTAACGAACTTACTCAAAGTATTAAAAGAAACACGCAGAGGTAGGAATTTTTATAAACTGTGAAAAGAATCTAACTTTTCGCTAATTGTATAACCTAAAGCTAATAGCAGCGAAAAATCTTTTCAGATTATCCATTCAAACACCTAACAAGAAAATTCAATTTAAGTTGATGTAAGTGAAACGGCTATTGATTTTTTATACCACTACTTGAACTTTCTGCTTCGTGTGTAGATGTTAAATAATTATATTATAAGAATCTACATTTTTTTTGATATGTTTTTAGAAATATATTTATCTCAGTTATTTGAGATTATGATTCTTTTTTTGCAATGGATTATTTAAATGTTTATGCGAAAACCAACATTGTTCCAAATTTTGCTTTATATAGATAAAAAAATAATGTTATTATCATATCCTGCTATGGCGAAATTCTCATAAATCGTTAATTTTGAAATTTTCATATTGAAATTACAAAAAACATGTAATTTATTATGATAAATATCTAATAAACGCATTTAAAAAAAAATTGAAATTTCCATACACTTAACCATTAACTACACAGTATTAAACGACAAAATTGAATTGTTATAAATTTAATGTCTAAATTACATCAAGCACTTTCATTCGAAATCCTAAATTATTGTATAAAAATCTTTTATTCTTCGAAATCATTGTTATAATGTTCTCTCGTCACTTAATTTTTAAAACATGGCATTACACTGATTTTTTGCGTGATGGTCCCTAGAAAATATCCCTCATTGTTGAATCAAGAAATTTGTTTCTTTGATAATTGAATCAGGCTAATGACATATATATATATTTGGAATTTAAGTGCTGTAAATCATATTTTATTAATGGTACACTACGATTAAGGGCGAGAAAACGTTTATTGAATAAGATTCTAAAACTATTACCTAAGGATTTATCCAAAATGATAAAATTTATTTTTTGAATCTTTTCGTATTTGGTTGATTACTTTGAAATATTACTGTCATCAAAATCTGCGAAAACAGTAAATTGTTATCTTAAAATGCCTACAGAGCAAACTTAATCGGTAATAATAAATTATGCATATTTCTGTGAAGCTAGAAAACATTATTTTCCGGGTTTCCCCTTTGTTCGAAATCAAAAAAGTTTACCATAACAAATCATTTCCCGCTATAACAAATCACGACCACTCGATTAAACAAAAAACCTTAATATTTCATCGTCGCTTTCAGCGTAGCTCCGGTGAGGATTATAATATTCATAGAAATTAATAATTTGTGTGTCACCTTTTGTGTTGGTGCAAAAGTGTATGAGTGTGCGTGATTTTACGGGACTTACTCGTACGTGAGTCTTTATGTATTTGAGTGGATACTATCCGAAATGTCGGGTTCGGCGGACTCATTTATCAACAAGTCGTCACCAGAAAAACTTAAACCTGAAAAATACTCCCTCAACTTTTCCATGAATTGACGATTTAATCTATTCACAGCTTACTAAGTTACGAAAACATAAAAAAAGATATGACACACATAAAATTTAACAGAAAACTAAAAAAGTATATCTTTTGAGGGAAATGACTGGTGTGTTTAACACAAAATTACATTATTGCTCAGCTATAAAAGAAGATACTATTACATTATCATTAGATTTATATTTTTCGAAAAATTATTCAAAAACATCGTTGACAAAACTGAAAAACAATGAAATAATTTTTGCTTATTTGACTAAAATCTAGTTACTAAAAACTTCAACTCCTGATTTTTTGTAATGACACATTATCAAATAATGATCACGTGATATCTCATTTTTTTAGCTACTTAATGCTACTTAATGCAACTTGAAAATACTTATTTTTAAACGGAAGTACGGGATATATGTTTACAATATGTATGAATTCTTTTTTAGCAATATAGACAGAAAAGTATTTTTGGTTTGGCATATATCGCGCAAGAAGTCTTAATCTTTTCGTTGTTTTTTTATATATATTATGAAAACAAATACTATTATTAATCTAGTAAATATATCTCGATTTTGTTATGTTTGAATAAGAAAATTATAAGAAGCAAGTGTATTCGTTTTCAGCATCAATTATTTTCAGTCGCTTGTAACTAATGCTGTGATATAGCTGACATTTAAATGGATCACATATCGTACTGGCAATACGGTTTTCCAACGGTTGATTGCCTTTGAGAATGAATATAGATACATATCATAGCGAATGTATACTGCCCTACGATTTTTATTTGACGCGTTGTGAAAACAATTCCAGTGATACACATTGCTAATATCACATTCACCGCGTTGCCTATCACTGTTTTAGAGTCAATATACCCCATTCCCAGCGGGGGTTGTAATAAATGTTTCAATTAGACCGAGCTCCAGGCGACCTGGCCTAGGTGCCGTCGGCCATAGGTCACCTATCGGGTTCATCACCACACAATCCGATGATCAATTAGTTATGTACCGAGGGTGTTTGTCTTCTTAATATGTATTAATCGCAATTGACAGCGTAGCTTCACCCGTACATGTGTTACGCAATGTTAGTCGATTATTAGAATTGCTTGGTAATAATGCTACGTAATGTGCTACGCACATATTTATTATCTTTTTTATTTATGTTCGATTTAGGAGTATGTAGTTATATTTAGGATTTTTAATATTCAAAAAAAGTTTGTATTTTATGCATTTTTGATTGAGATGGCTTTAAATACATATTCCTTATCTCTTTTCCTTTCTGGGATGATTTAAAAAAAATAGCATTAATAGTGATAAAAGTTTGTATGTGAAAACATCGACGTTGATTTAGTAATGTACTCGTAATACCGCCTTACGAACTAGTAAAATACATGGACACATAAACAATGGAACAAAGAGAATAAACAGACCAGATTGTATATATTGGTCAAGGTGACTTTCTTTATCACACTTTGTTAAATTTATTATTTTTACCCAGAAACCGAGTTCCAAAATCTTTTATAGCAGTACTTAACTCGAAAGTTGACACACAGCTTTAGAGTAACAAACTTTTTAGAAGTATGTAAGTATTTTTAGTACGTTTATTTTATAGAATTTCATAATATTTTTATAACACAAAAGATGCAATCAAATTATTCTTGACGAGTATTATAATGCTATAATACTTTATGCTTTCATACGATTGCTCATATTCAACAGCTGTGCTTTTTTTTGAAAAAAAAGGTGCCGGAACGCACTTTTTTCGAGCATTTTCTAAGAAGGTATATTATTTATTATATATTCCAATATCATTTTGATAGAATTAAAGGCGGCTTTTCATATAATGCATAGAAAATATAACAAAATATACATGTTTTTATATTAATTTTAGAAATTTCAAATGAAAATTAAACAAAGAACATTACATACATTATGTAACATAACATTAAAAAAATATGTAATTTATTAAAAACACTATCCAAAATTACATTCCAATATCAATGATTTCCACAGTTTTTCCCAATTTTCGTCAGGTAAATGGTCCCTATTTCTTTTTTTTTGTGTTGGTGTCTTTGGCCGAATGTCTTCCTCTTAGTAACCATTGATCAACGTATTTTGAAGGATCAAAAAGTATCAAAGGTGGTCCGACGAGTTTAATAAACAAAAGTGACAAAACTGTTTTGGTCATCAACGAAGCTCTCATTGGGCTGATAATTAAATTCATTTGTGAAAACCCGCGTTCACATTCACTTGAAGAAATGGGAATAGAATTCAGTGCATAAATTAAACGCCCTTTCCAAGAAAGTACATACCTGATAATCTTTCGCATGACATTAATTTATAGGTCCTATGATATCTTATATATCCAAAAGGGATTAACAGTCAATGGCTTCCAAGAAAAGAAACGAAAGTTTTAAAACAGAAAAAATAAAATTTTGCGAACATTTATTAAAATTTCGAGAAAAAAAGGTGCCGGAACACCGTTCCGCCGCGTTACAGGGTAAAAAAAGCCCTGAACAGGAGCAATCTGATATTCTTATGAACTATAATATCATATATCTATCTATTTAGGTAGCCTTTATTACAAACATTTTTATTGCAATTTCAAAAAAACGAATAATTTACAATATATATTTTAATGATTTTCAACTTTTCTTGTCATATTATTTCAACTTCTATCGCCCATATTTAAATATAATATTCATACTGGGTCAGGTGATTTTTATTTCTACCGCTTCGGATATTCAGTTACTTACGAAGGTTGCATAGCTAAGATAATCTCTTTTTGCGTACTTTATCTTTTAAATTGAAAAAAACATATACATTTTAAGTTAAACGTAATAAGTCGAATTGAAAACATACGTGTTTGATAGACTTTTTCTGTTTAATTTAAAAATTGGTTCCCTCAGTATTTCATACTGTAAAACATAATAAGTTATTATTTATAAAATATTTTAAATTGAAACTTTGAGATAATCAAGTAAAGAAGTTTATTTGAAAATATTTTTGCACGGATAAGCATGATATTTCACGATAAAAACAATAAATATTTTTTATTGAAATGTAATAAAAATGTGAATCAAATCTTTTTCTAAAGTGGTAAATAACACTTTAGTTAGACCATGCCGATCAAAGTTATTGATCGAAAATATTATCTCTCAGTATAACTTCTTGCGTACGGTAGATTTAATTAATAGATTCATGCAAAAGGGATTCACGAGAAATGGTAATATTTGAAATTTAATAACTTTGCAATTGATGACATTAATTTCAAATTAGTTTCCGATGCTTTGTCGGATGAATTGAAATCTTTATATAAAAAAGCTTCACCAGAACGTACTTATTTTTGAATAAATGAAAAAAGCATATGTTATTAGAAAATTCATTCAGTGGTTTTAATACAATATTAGAATTCATCGCAGATCCACTGCTGGACAAAGGTTTCTCCATAATAAAATCCCACTTTACTTATTACGTTTTTCACTAATACATATTTACTTTAAATAAACTTTTTTTTTATCAATCTTATTCCACTAACAATTGTCGGGTTGACGAAGCAGTCATAAAATGTTTCTTATTGTCAAAGCGAATTACCAAACATGATTAATTATGTTTAAACCGATGCAGTTACCCAAAGGCTACATCTCGCAAAAAAATGTTTGCCCCATCCAAACGTAATATTAACACTATACTTTATTTAGCATACTAACCCACTGGACAATGAGGTAACAGCTCTGAGGCTCTTTCATGTTTGGTATTCCCTATGGTTTTGTAAAATGTTTTCGTATTCGCTGTATGTATAATGAATACTGTGTATTTTTTACAAATTATTTAATATAAATCATTTTAATTACCGTCGTTTCTAAAGGCACTGAATTATTCCAGTGAATAATATTCATTTAAATATCATGTAATAGATTTTGTAATAATACTTAATTGTTAGAGACAATTTAGTCTCTGACACAGTGTTTACGAATGAAAAGATTTGCAGGAAATAAATTAACATAACATATTTATGTAATATAATGAGTAAATATTGTAAACATAATTTAAGTCTGCAACTGAGAGCAAAGAACGGTTATCTAATCTAATTATGCGGTACTCGTTTTACGCGATTTTACGGGATAAAGAATTTTTAAGTACACCGAAATAAACGTATTTAGTTTCACTCATGTTACGTGGTGACGTACAGACGTAAGGATTAATTGCACATGAATACTTCTTCAGACACACTTCAGTGTGTCTTGAGTTGTGTCTCGTAACCCAAACGAGACACGCTTATGTTGCTACGAATAATGTAAATAAAAATTAATTAGAATAATAATAAAAAAAATAAAAGAATGTATTAGCTCTTGAGAACAGAAATGAGCTATGTGGTAATGAGTTAGATGGGTTACAACATTCTAAATATAACAAATATACATACAGTCAAATAATGTTTTCTACCTAAAATAACACGAAGTAAAAACGTGATTGTTCAAGTCAAATAGAATAGTTTTACCACTTTACTTTTCAAGGGGTCATATTAGATATTTTAAATATTAAATTTTGTAATATTTTGTAGAAACCATCTACCGCATAAATTGTAAAGCAGTGATGCACAACCTCTACCTTCTAGCGGGCCGCATAAAACAAATTTATCGTTGGTTCGGGCCGCAAACAAAAAAATGATTTAAAGTACGCTCAATCCTTTTTTTATACAGAAAATATGTATGTTCCATGTAAAACAGCCTTAAAAACGTGTAAAAAAGATTAAGTGAATTTAGATAAATGAGTAATAGGTTCCATTTTATTATTTTGACCGTGTTATTTAGAAAATAAATAAGCCATGCAAAAAAAAGATCATAAGTACCTGCTAATTAAAATCATTTCATTGTGAAATATTTATGTTTCATTTATATGTAATTCATAAGTTAATGCGTTCATTTTTTCTTTGTTAATTTTTAACTATTTTTTTAATTTGACATAATATTTGTAAGCCTGTTTCTATGAACCGATTTATTCTCCTTCATTGAAGAAAAAGCTTGCTTAAATTTGTTTAGTACATGTTTTACGTGAAAAAAGTATTTTTGAGAAAGAGATTTAAGGGCCGCCACAAAATTCAAAAAGGGCCGCGTTTGTGCATCAGTGTTGTAAAGTGTTTACATAAAATAAATTTGTTATTTGCTTATGTAATTAACTTTAAATTATAAACAAAAACAAGTAAATAATTCTACGAAGAATTCGGAATTATAAATGAGCATATTTCCAATTGCAATAAAGAAGAGTTGTAAATAAATTAAATTTTGAACAAAATTCGTACTCGAATAAAAAAAAAAACAAATAGAAAGTAGATACCGCGAATTTGTATTCATTACAAAACGCAATGCAATCACGTGTTCGATTGATTTATAAAACCAGTTTTAATTAATTTACGAGATACATTGTTGTACGTTGCATTTGAAAATAGGGGTAGTCACCTACTTTGGCTATATGATCAGAGTTGAAGATATCAACGTGTGGTTTTGTATATGAAACCACCGACAGTCATTAGTGAGCAGAGCGCTCATTATTGGAAGGGATGACAATTTATTGCGTTCGTATTTCCATAAGGGGACGTACGACAAATAAATACAGGGTTGTGTATAAAGTTAGTCCAATAAAAGAAAATCATTTACTTCATAATTTTAATCGGTCTTGCGTTATACATCAATTATTTACGGTTATTTAATTATTGTACTTGTTAGTTGTTACGCTACGTATGAGTAATAATACAATCTATAAACTTATCACAATTACAATCTCAATAGAATTATAACCTCATATCGAATACGAAAAAATCCTTTATATACTTTAAACTAAAATGATTTTCTAAAATATCAGACGCTTGCTTAGAATACAAAAATGACGATACGAGTTGTCAACGTTGGAGCATCGCAACGATATATCATGTATTATTTTCCACGTATATTTGTTACGTTTATGATAATAGTTACGTTTACTGGATAAAAAGGAGACGAAAAAATCAGTTATGATACCATATACTCATATCATTGATCCCAATACCGAGGAAGTAAATACCAATTTATTTTTACTATTATTTTCAATAACGCGCAACCCTGCGTAAATGCTTTGCGTGGCGCTATCTGTCGGCGGATAGCGGCACTATCAACGCTTCAATCGTTTTCCGCTTCGCGTGACTATTCCCGCGTATTGTAATCGGAAATAATTTATATGATTTACATTAGAAAAGGAAATCAAGTTATAAATCTGTTGGAAATTTTCACAGGAAAACGATAATGAGTGTATTTTTGTATAATAAACTCTATTTTACAACTTCGCGAATAGACAATACGATCTTTTTATTTTCTTCAACGATCGTTGTACTTAATAGGAAACAAAACGATATCATTTAAATTGGTTCAAATATATTTATAGCATAACATCGTTGAAAGTTTGATGCGTTGAGAGTCAGTATGTATCAGATTATTAAAGCTGAATGTACAGGTTTTTATTTTTCATTTACGTATATATAGTGTAAAAATATGTAGGTGCATTTTATTTATAACAAAAAAACTACAGAACCTTTAAATTCGTTCTTTGCAATAGCTGTGTTTTGACAAAAACAGGACAATATCATTTTAGCGTAATGTTTATTGTTTAAAAAATTACAGTACATGACATTACAGCTGACGTCAATTCGCCATGTACTTGAAAAATATAATGAGACAAAATATAAAATAAAACTACATAATACATCGAAATCAACATACAAAATCAAGAAATAAAATAGTAAAATTTAACAAACAGTTTACAAATACTGTCACTAAAAATGTCCAGTTCTCTAGCTAGGCAATGAATTGATCAGTCGAACGGCCCTTGGAATGGCGAATCGTACGTCCTATACGAGGAAATTTTTTTTAGAAAAAAAAGTTTTTGTACATAGTTTCGCCCACGTAAGAATAAATTGGGAGCATGATAGTTAATAGTCATGAGAATTTCAGGATTATTAACTCGGCCCCGAGGAAGAAGAGAAAAATGCTTTAAGCTTGAAAAATATCTTCGAGCTTGAAGAGAGTGAAACGATAACATTATTATCAACTGCACTTGTAGCAATCGCACTTTGACATTTAAATTCTGTTAAATACGAGCTCTGACAATACAAAAATATATTTCATTCTCAAAACTCTATTCATGTGAAAGACTTAATGATCAAAACTGTATCTGCGGATTCAAAGTGTGCACCGTAATGCATTTGCGATCGGTTGAACCACTGAAATGTGTTCACTGCAATGCAATTATAGTTTAGTAACTTGAGCTTATTCTCGACATACAATTGGTAGAATTATATTCCGGTTTTACAACGTGTACTTGAAGATTGAGTTTAATATAATTTTCTTCGCCAACACAAACATAAAAGACACTTATTGTATACCTACAGTAGCCTAGTCCCCAAGGGTCCATTTTAACATGTTTACTTGCATTCCCATTTCACATTCCGAAACCATTTTGTGAATGTAAGTCTTCAACCACTGAATTGAATTGAAAAACTAATTTTAAAAGTTAATAAAACAATATTAATGTAAATGGATTATTGTTTTTTTTATTTGCATTTTTGCGATGTTTCATTGTATTTTAGTAATAACTTTCAATGTTAAGCATTTTCGCCAGTGTGTAAATCAATTTTGATCGAGAGTCCCAATAAACAAGGTGTCGCTGTGAAATGTTTAATATTAAAAGAGCTTCTTTACGACTAAAGAATGTTTTTTTAAGTTTGTCAGAATGCTCGAAGAGAATTTTTTTTTACAGGGATTCGAGATATAATATTGCTTCTCTGGTAAAGAGATTTGGAATCATCATCTATAGGATAAGATATATGTATGAACTAACTATCTTAACAATCAGAGTAAAAGTAAAGGAGTGTTTTTTTTTCAATTTGATTCTTTTAATAGACAGTTTTAAATATGTATGTATAACTAAAACTTCTTATGAAATGTTGCAAGTCATTGCCTTAAAGATCATAAGCTTTTTCACGTTCAGAATTTTGCAACTAATCAAGTTTTAATATTGTGAAAATATTTACTATGAGGATAGGCACTTTATATTATAAAAGCTTAAAATGTATTGCAGAAAAAACCAAAATAAACGTCGGCATTATATTCGAATCGATTGTATTTCTAGGCAAACCTTTTGTATATCTGTACAACACAGGCGTGTTTTTTTTTTATGCAAAAAAAACTTTCCTAAATAGAGAATTCAGTTTGTCCCAACAGACAAATGAAATTTCCTATTCACCACAAGCGTCGTTTGCATTTTTACTTTCAACATTTTCGCTTCAAAGCTTTTTTCACCCAGAAGTGAAGGAATGCTTCCTCTTGAAACGAACGTAACTACATTGTAGATATCTACCCAAATCGTTATAGCAACTCCATAAACAACACGAAAGAATCATAAAACTCAATATTGTTTAAGCTGTTTTGTTGTTTCAGTTAGTAGGTAACGAAATATTGCTCTTATCATGTAAATAATATATGTGCTTTCTTTGTTTTGAAAATTTGTGTTAGTAAGTAAGTGTCTGCGTAGTGGATAAATGTACAATCTCTATAGCAAATTTAATACCCGTTCAGAAAACATAATGTGTTTAACAAATCATCATCAGCCAATCAGAAAATCTAGTGTTCTATGAATATTTTTGGAGAGAGTTGCTGTAAATCAACTCTGGGTACTTTTGTACAAATACCCGAGGGGTGCAAAAATCCAGTTGAATACATACATATATTCAATGTGTAACATATATGTATGTGTAAATTTAGCTTACTAAAATAATAATATAATTTCAGCAGATTTATTTATATTACGTATAGCCATAACATGAATAATACACGAATATTAATACATGAATATACAATATTATATATTATTTACTAACCATAACAAATGCATTCGCTTATGTTAATATTACTCATGGCAAATGCCATCGTGTTATTGTGGTGGGCCAAATAACTTGTAATAAATATGTCAAATGAACGAATATCTAAATATTCATGATTTAATTTATACTACATATGAATATTATAATATATCCAAAGAAGGTACAATAAAATATAATAAATCCAATATATCAGCACCTCTATGTACGTACTTGCTTGCACCATTTCGTAGACTTATTTATATGCAGCACAGCTGGTGTCACAACTTTGCAATTCACGTGAGAAATATTCGCTTAGTCGTGAATCGTGATGCATTTGTAATATGCGCTAAGATGATATAATAAATTGACCCATGCATTACGCAAGACAATCATAACTTTGATTTCTACGTTCTTTTTTAAAACAATGTAAATTTTTCTGAAACAAATATTGATGTATTTCAACAGCTCACGACCATATAAAGAGAGAGGTGGAAAATTGATGTTCAATGAGTTTTGATATATTAGCCAATAATATAATCTGTTTATTGGCGTTTCAACTAGAGGCGTTAGAATAGAATAGAGCTGTTAAAATATATCCATTTGTTGAGTCAACTTAAATAACGAAAGATATTTCTTGTACAAAATTCACAATTTAATATTATAACCCGAACTAATTTTGCTCATCGCGGACATTTTCAACTAATGAAAAATTAATTTACCTGTTGAACCAGTTAGGGTCTTACATAACATTTAATATTTTTTACGAATTAATGGGCCTTATTTTTATTTATATTTTATAATGCGCTTCCACATATTTAAAAAATATTATATTTATTTATTTGATTCAATCACTCGAGTGGTATTTTTTCTTGATTAACTCTTGACGGAAAGATTTTTTTCAATAAGACAGAAAATTCAGTACTTTTTCTTAAATAATTATATTCTTTGATAGACGCAGACAAAAATGCATGCATATGGAATAAATAATGTTTGGAATCGTAAAATTGTAAAGTTCACTGCCGATATAACAATAAAAATGCTATTCTGGATTCATATTGCTAATAAAATTGGAATCATATAAAATTTTCGTTATATTATGATGTTATATTGAGGCTGAAGAACGCAATATTTGCCGCTTATCCAGGGAATATTTCTATGAAATTTTATTTTCTCTGTTTTACGAATATGTACAGTACTTTGTTACAGTTTACAGAACATGCATAAAATTTCCATTGCTTGCATCTTTTCGTCGAATATAAAACATTGTCGATCATAAATGTACCGTACAATTGCTTTCAAAACATCACTTTATTATACACCACGAAGTAAAAAATGAAAAATAAGCCATACGCATAATACAATAATGTTTAACCGTGTACTATTTGGTAATCCAACAATATATACAAACAAATGAAACGTTTGATCATTTTTTTTAATGTAAGTAATATTTACTATGTGGTTAAAATAAATATTTGCCTATCTCAAATTGAGTAAATATTGACAAGTGGCACTAGAAGCAAGGAATTAAAAAAAAACAATCACAAAATACTATTTTCCATGTCCGCTCCCAATGTGGAGCATATGCCCTCCTAATGGAGGTATCTCAACAGGATTTTTTCTACAAGAACGGTTAGTTAGTCAGTTGAGTAAGTTAGAGTAAGTTGTAGGGATAGAAAGATAAGGTTAAGGCAGGACTAGTGGTTGGCTAGAAATCACAAACACCTATGCTTTCGAACAGAAATCGATAAATCTATCGAAAAAATTTTGTTCGCACTGGGACTCGAATCCGTAACAATTATAGTGCACGTATGTTTTTTAAAATAAGGACCAACTTTGTTGTAAGTGATATAACTTTAAAAATGAAAAATCTTTCTGAAAATGTTCGAAATTTAAATCATAGCCGAATTAAAATTGATTGCTTTTTAGATATTTAATTTATTAGTCAATCTAAACATGCATTTTTTCATTTGGATATAAAATTGGCAATCGTATTATTGTTGAAAAAATATGCTAAAATTGCCTCATAAAACCCGTTTGATGGTACGGTTCTTTCCCAAAGGCAAATATTTTTTCAACTCTTACAGTGAGTGAGTATTTTTTTGCAGCTGAACTACATAAAGCTAGTCGCGTACAAATCCAGTTGTTTTACTTGCCTGCGAGAAATTCCCTCAGATCCTTCGGTGAATTTTGATTTCGTGGTTAAATGAGACCTTTTTTTTACAGCCAGCTACCGGCCAGAATCTAATTTGAATTTTCGGTAAAGAAGAATTTACATTCTATGATTATTCAATTTCTTTACAAAACTGTGTAATTGCACATTCTTTAGCCGGCCGTAGCACTAATCGTTTCTTTTTTTACAATTCCTCTCTTATGTTAATGGTTTAATAAAGACTTCAGGCGGGTTTGTGAATAAAAATTAAAAGAATAGCCAAGAAAAAACAATCATCATCCAGTAATGAAAACGTTGGATATCAAAATGGCGTGATATGTACATAATTTTATATAAATAAATATATAAATTACAAACGTCAACTAAATGTAGGCAAGATTGTACTTTTATAGGTGTGGATAAATCCACGTCATTTACTGTTTAAAACAATTTGATATTCCATTGTTTAACTCACATGCTGTTTAACTTTTATTAAATTTATATTTTTTAAAATCATCATTTCAAAACAACGACTGACTGTTCGCCATTCTCTCATCCCCTATCTATTTTAGTAAAGGTTAACTAAGACAAAGACATAAATAAAAATCATTGTGTTTTATCGTAAGTTTAAGTTCATTTTTTTTTTATTACCATGTTTGCTCCCAATCCACATTGGGATTGGCATATGGACTCCTAATGGAGTTTATTTCAACAGAAATGTTTTTACGAGAACTGCTTGTTACTCAGTTGCTCAACTTCTCTTTTTCCAAAGAGAGTAGAAATATAAGGATAGGGCTAGGACAGGACTAGTGGTTAGCTAATCTCTATCGATACGCCCCGATACCTCCCACCCATTCTATCCGATATGATAGAATGGGTGGGAGGAATTAATTGAAGACATCACATACATCCATGCCTTCGAACAGAAATTCATAAATCAATTTATAAAACTGTCCTTCCTGGGATTCAAACCCGTGACCTCCGTAACCGAAGCCAACGACGTTGACCACTCGACCACACAGGCGGCCAATTTTTTAGTGAAGTAAAAAAAGTTGGATCATAAATCAATATTGAGATGTATTTTTAATTTTTGGTAATTATTTATTTATTAAATTGGAATTGTCAATAGATTTCATTTGAACTTTCACGCAATCGGAAATTATTAAAATCCATACACTATATACATTCTGACTCGCCTTAAAATAAATCTATTTTTTTTTCAATAATAACGTCATGCTTTATGTTTACTTTAAGAGTTTCAATGGATGATGGATGTTGGTGTTTGAATGGTTTGAAAAGCTATGGTTGAGCCTCTGTTTACGAGAGGAAAGCACAAATTACATTTTTGTGAATGAAAATCCCTTTGTCAGCTGTTTCGAATCAGGTATCACGGTTCAAAAGACAGTGTTATAAAACTCACAAGAGATGAGTGCACACATTTCGTATGTAGTAATAATTATTATATCAATTATGTACTTAGAGTTAAATTTTGCATATCCATTTTTCGTTGAAAATGAGCCAAATATTGAAATTTACAAAAAATAGCCTATATTTGCATAATTTTATTGAATCTCCAAACGAACCATTTCAAAAATTATATAATTATTAAAATATACTGTTGTAAATCCTCCAGACAATATTTTTATTAGCGCAGATATTATATTTAATTAACATTATATTAATTTTCACACTAAATTTAAAAAATCATTCCAGTTAAGAAAGTTTACTTATTCTACACTGTGGAGAGTGGAAAAAAACTCTTTTTTAATGAAATATTAATGTTAAAGTAAACCCATTATAATATGAAACTAAGCACTCATTTTTATATGCTAAAATCTAATTTGCAAACATTAAATTAAGTTTTCTCTTTATTATGATTTATGAAAATACAATATTACAGATCTAAGTCATCAATTAATAAATGATAACATGGAATTGAAATAATATTGAATTACGTATCGGCTGAAACAAAAAAATCTAAAATTTACAAATATCAATTTGTAATTTTGTTTACAATTAACGTGTAAATATAAATTTGACACAATCGTTGGGAAATCAAATAAACACATACGTCCATTTTGTTGAGATGAAAAGAAATTAGTAACAAAACAGATAAAAGCTTAAACCTTTTTTTAACCATAAATAAACAAACAACTAAACAAACTTATTTCAATAATATTGTTTTGTATAGTATTTTTATATTAAAATTTTGAGTGTTGTCTAAATAAATATTTTTTGTAAAATAAACTCACTGCTTATACGTTGTCAAAAATAGGCACAGACGCATTGAAAAACCGTCACAATTTTCTGTTGTAAAGAATACAAAGAAAAAGGATTGTTTTGTTTGGAAAAATATCAATTTCTTTTGTTTTATTCAAAGGTTTGGCTGTGTATAACATTGTTTTAATTATTTTATGAGTATTAAACGTAATGTGAATCCAAGAGTTGTTTAAATACTGTTCATATTTTATTAATTTAATGAACTAAGGACGCTTAAAATATAAATGTAAGACTTTTAAGCCATTTAAAAATTCATCTTATACTGTTATTTATTTCACAACAGAATATTAATTTTATCATTCGATTTAAAAACCGCAAACTATTGAATTTCCAGGAGGGCAATAAAAAAGTATTAAATAATAAAAAAGTTCATTTATACAAAAATATCTGAAACAAATGTTTCATTAGTTCCTCTTATTATGGAAATAATATCAGTTTTTAGCAGTTGCGTAAACAATGTGCAATTACAAATTCCATATTTGCAAGTAACAACGGCCCAGAAATCAGTTATGAACTTTTGCATTTTGACATATTTCTAAATTATCTTACATGATAGAATGCCTTTATAATAATTTTGAATCTAATATTGAGATGTGACAGTAAACTTTAAAATTTATTTTATAATCTTATAATAAAACATTAGAATCTGTCTGAAGTGTTTAAGAGGCTGTCTCAAAATATAAACGATCAAAAGTTTTTGACACCAGCTTCTGATGAATCGTGAACATAACAATGTAATATGTCAAGGTGTCACTTGTAATATTTTAAAGATAATAATTAGTGAGTCGTTCCCTTCGTGTAGAGCTTTCCTTTGTCAACTGAAAGCTTATATACAAATTCAACAGCATTATGATGTTGACGGAGATTAACTTTTCTATAGGCAATATAGAATGGTTAAGTGATAAAAATTATTACGATATATTAGAATATGGTTCAAGTTGCTGTATAATATTTTTACCACGAATGGGCAAAGACCTTATATATCAGTTAGAACTAACAAAAACAGAGATTTTCAAGTATACAGATACCGTTTAAGAAGTCAGCACACAATTATTTTTCTATAAGAAAAAAGTATAAGAAAACGTTTCCAAATCCAACATCTGGTTTCATAAGTAATATAATAATACTAAAGCGTGTTTGATTTTTAGATAAAATCCAAGGATTAATATATTTTTATTGAAAATTTTACTTTCAATGATGTTGAATATTTTTCTTGACGCAATATATACAAAAAAACCTTAAAATAAACCTGTTACAATAACATGACAATAAAATCAAATAAATTTAAATAATTTTACAATTTAAGAGAAACACTCGTATTCTTTTCAGTTGGTTATACGATAAACCCAAGCAAATTACACGTTTTGCCGAAAAAAAAACATTTTTTACAGTACCTAAAGTTTTAACACGAAATGAAAAGAATGTTCTGAGAAAAAATACAACAAGAAAATTTATAATTGAGAGAGTAGAGTTTATATCGGGAAAGTTTTTTATTTCAAATATTTACTTTTTTCATGAAACTGATGGAACTTTCAAATCTCAGTGAAAAAATTTGAAATACACGCTTAAAATCTACATTTTATGTAAAAATGAAGCGGTGTTTCATGTTAACCGCAGCAAGTACGCGTTCGTTCTATTTTTTGGTGAATATGTTGTCGATTCTTATAGTGTAACCAAAAAACATCAATCATTTACATCTTTCGTATAGTACAAAAAAGGGTTTGAAATGGTCCCAAAACGTCGCATAAAACGCTCGTAAAACACAAAAAAAAGAAATATTCCTGAAAACTAAAAATCATTTCAAAAAGAATTTGTCTGCAAATGTTTTGATAGGGCACAAAATAAGAAATACAATCTTGCTGCCCATGAAAGTTCTTATTTCCAGGTAGATTCGTTTTTTTAAACTAAACATTCGATTTTATATAAGTCATAATATACCTACGTATGTTTAATACTAACTTACTTCATTAAATTTTCAACAAGGAATCTCAATCTTAATGGTTGTAATATAAAGTGGAATTGATATGCTAAATGGGGTGGATTTTATTGAAAAGTAATTGAATGTATCGTTGAATGATGTGTCAGCTTAATTACTTCACAATTCAGTTCACCAAATATATTCGTCTTATTCATTTTTCTATCAGAATGAAAAAAATCTAGTCGTAATATAAGCGTTTATTACACGTAAAAGATAGTGATGTACTCAGTTATACAAGAGTTGTTTAACATTACAGTATTTCTTTTGACAATATGCGTTATGTAACGCATAATAAACTTGTGCGTTTGTGCACGATGCGTACTGCCACCTTGTATTAAACTATTTATATCGGTATCAGAATTTAATATTAGTGACATGAGACACATACTTTATCAACATCAATCTTCGATATATATATATATAGTTTTAATTGGATTATTTTTTTAACATTCTGACATAGAGTCAAGTTGCTTAATAAAAAACAGAATATCTTGAAAATATATTTATTTACCGTGTAATCAAGTGAGCTTTTAATGACATAAAATATGTATATTTTTCATTTACATTTATGTTAAAATTATACTGTTCGGATTATTATGTTCACCTTGAAAGTTATTCCGAGACAATTGCATTAAATGAAGAGCTTCGTTTTACACATATATCTAAGTTAGGTTAATAGGATTACAAAATGCTCCCGAGCTAAGAGCATGCTTGTCTTTCGATGCCGTTTCCAGCATCAGCAAATACTTCCCCAGAGCTTTGGAGACACGCGGACTACTTTAATACACAAATTGAAATAGAATAAATTAGAACACTTAATATAACATATAATCAATGTTTAATTTTTTATTGGCATGACCCATAGAGATAATTAAAATTTCTATGACAATTTTTTAAACATTTGAGTATAATGAGTATTTCAAAACATTTTTCATAAGACTTCAAAAGCTTGATATTGTTATTAATAAAAAGAAAATTTGACGAAAAAAAATGAAAAACAATCAGCCTAAGAAAGACATTATAGCATTGCAAATATTAAAAACCATTCACATAATAAAAGTTTTTGTAAATAATACTATTTTCTAATAAACTCACGATTTCAAACACATTTCAATAATTTAATTTTAAATATACATATATGTTTGTGATTCTATAATATGGAAGCAGATAAACCGATCAGATCTTTCAATTATTACCTAACTCTTGAGTTATGGTTTTTCAGACAATATCTGTCATTTTTTTATTAGAATTCCATATGCCCATATTGGGAGAGAACATTTTGAGATTTTTTTTACAAAAAACCTTTTGATAAATTAAAAATTCTAATTAGAAACTGGGTACGGTTGTTTCAACAGCTTTTAAATCGTAAAACTTTATTTTTTTACCAAATCTGTGACATGTGCTTGTTGTTAAAGTTTCCTTGAATCTTTTTCAACCTTGCGAAAATGGAGCACGGTTGTTTGTCAACTGCAACTTTGTGGTTTGGCTGCCAGCTCCTGTCCAGTTAAAGTATTTCACTATCACAATAGAAATGTTGAGAATGCTTTATTTCTAACTTTTATGGCCAATTTATTTGAACTGAAAAGTTTTCAATTTTTAAGTATAACGTAGATTAGTATATACGTTAACATTATTTTCCTTTTATTACTTAAAAAAATCCTTAAATATAAATATACTATCTGAATTAACACGATAAAATAATATTCAATGCCAATGAAATAGTTATTTGTATATTTTATGTACCCTCTGTAACATTTTTTATCTTATTATAAACAATGAATGATTTATTGGTTTTTTATCTTTATTGATAAGTAATATAAAGTGCTTGATCAATTAAATAACTCTAATTCTTATAGAACCTGTAGTTGAGTGAGACTCTTAAGTTATATCAATTTAGTTTTATAAATAAAATAATGGCTAGTTTGCACAAAATACTTTTTTAATGTAAATAAACTGATATATCTTTGAAATTTCAAAAAAAAGAACACTTAAAATATATTGATCTCATTTTTTTTTATTACCTGCCATTTAAAATAAACCTATGTTTTAAATAGTAGGCAATACAACATTCGATACAATCATATCAACAAAAGCTACGCTACAATTTGACATCAAAGTACTGAAATCATTTGTTTAATTGCATTTTTAACTATTCTGTTTATCAAAATAATGACATTTGGAATTATTTATGTCAAATGTATTTTTATAGTGTACATATAATCTCTATCGTTTGGCAAAATAAATAGCTTTGCTCACATAAAAATGTTATTTATATTTCAACATATTTTAGAAACATACATTAATAACAACACAATACATAACTCACTTGAATTGTGATTATTTTCATGATTTTTTTAACAAATAATTTTTCAATGAATACACACAAATTAATTTCTAAATTAGTATTGAAAGTTAAGGTTTTCTGACTTAAGTGATAAAAATATTTATCATGCGAAATAAATTACACCAGGCACTGTAGTAATATAGTAAAAAGCTGTATTTTTTTTGATATTGAAATTCTTTAGTTTTAATGCCCTTTAGAAAATCACTCTGATAAATTCTAGGTGGGTAATTTCTTAGCTTACTCTCGAAACATCTGCGGATAATGGTTTTTATTTCAAGCGTTTACTCGGACAAGATCATTTTTTCTTCTTATAATATTATAGATGCCCATAAAGGTGTTATAATACTTTAAGATATCCATGAGAGGCGTTTTACGTCTTTTCGTACAAAATACAACAAGGGATACAATGAAATTTTGATAAATCTACGACATATCTACATTTTGGGTTGTTAGGAATATAAACAAGACCATCTATCAATCCGTGTATTATTATATATCTCGCAAGAGCAAGAACACTTCAATGTTATTCACAAAACTAATTAAAAATATTTATTTTAAAAGTTAGTCAGTAAATATAATAGATCGATTTATCTTTTCACTCATAAAAATTAAACATTTCTATCGTTACTTACACTTTTTTTAAATTTCATATATATTATATTCATATTATAAAATTTATCTTGTAAAAACATTAACACGGTGTATATTATGATTACCTAGAATATTTATTCTCATTTTTAGTGACTCAAATTACATTATAATACAGTTTTAATAATATTGATAGGCTTTTAAATTTACTGCATTTGTTCATTTGGTAATATTTTACTAAGAATAGATTGCGGGAAATAATGTTTCAAATTACCACTGTGTTGTATGCAATCGAGATAAAAATTGGTTTTTCCAATGGCTGATTTTGCTAGATTTTTAAAAAAAGTAAAGCCGTTTGAGACGATTTGTGAGAGGGGTTCACTTCAGTATACAGATTAAAGTCATTTCACACAGAAGTGAGTAAGTAAGATTCTAGAAAGATTTTTATAATTTTACCTCTACGTTCAATAAAGTTTTTGACAAAGATTACAATAATAAAAGAAACGGATCGCATTAAAATATTTTCAGGTAAAATTATCCTAACGGAAAGTTTGTAGGAGTCTTATAAGTTTGAGATAGGTTTTTTTAATACGTCTGACGATCATATATTTTCTCAAATACCCACGACTATTTGAGATTACGTGAAACTGTTTATTTTCCATAAAAATATGTGTTCAATTTAGGCATACATACATATTTAATGATATAAAGGTTATTCTCTTCCGGATCTGACGTTTCCAATTACTTATAGAGCTGGATTGAAAATTCGATCGGCCCGCATGCAACGTGCACTTGTACTTATTCGTAGATAAGCATGTTCTACTCACTACTCGGTGTTCACTTCAGTTAAGCCAGCCATGGATTAGCCAGACTCGATTTTCTGACTCAGTGAAGAGTTGCCAACAAAGATATCTATTTAAAGCACTGAATCGACGTAACATACATTATTATTTTTTACTATGATATAAAATAAGATATTATAAATCTTATAATACATGTATTTATATATCAAAGTTGTATATCTTGTTGCATGATAAGAATATTTACGTATAACAATGTATTTACATGCACGATTATTATCAAATAAGACGTATAATAAAGTTAACCAAAGACTCTCCTACTGAGCCATTATAGATTTTAAAAGAATACTAATATTACGACTATAATTTTTACATAAAAAAACATATATAAACAGAAAATCACATTTAAATTAGGTACCTTCTTTAATTTTTCCACGTCTTTCAAAGTCTTAAAAATATAAAATATTACTCAATGGCTTATATACATACACTTTATTAAATATAAATAATGTCTATATGAATATAATATAAGCGCCTAAATCGTTTTACGCAAAATATAAACATAGAATTATCGCCAGTGATAAGTGGCATAATACAATTCCGTTTACATATAAGTTATATGGGTAAAAGGTATATTTAAGTGTCACGATAGATCTTTTAATAATCTATGATTGCACAAAGGTAATTTTTAAATAAAGCATTACAACGAATCGTTAGAAATTTTGTTATCGAAACACAATAACCGCAAACAAATACCACACTTTACTGATAAAAACTTTTCATTAAAGGACCATATATATAATAAAATAATATTGATTTCCACAAAATGAGCAAGACGTTTATAATACGTTTAGTTGGATCATAGCTTTGATGTTGTTTACAATTAATTGTTACTACAAAAAAGGTGATACTTCACTTAATAAATATAAAATTCTGAATCTTAATAAAAATTCGAGTGTCAAATAAAGTTTGACTGTATTATTCATCATGCAACGATTAATACGGAGAACTGTTTCCCTTACAACTTCAACTACGGAATTATTTGGAAGAATTAGTTCTACTGCAAGAAATTCTGTTATAAATTTCGCACAATTTAAAGGGGTAAGTAAGTAATTTTACTAAACGTATTTTTTCCATAGATTATTATTTATATTCATATACAATACAAGTAATTAAACGATAGTGATTCTTAAATCGTTGAATTTGAGCCACTTTCATCATTGTGTGGTACTTGTAAGTGAAAAAATATTGGAAGGTAAGAAGGAATTATTGTTGAAATTGGCTCGATGACCAAATTGCTTAGTTATTTTTACGGTCCGAAGATTTTTCCCAGCTGGGGTAAAGTTATACGCTTTGAAGATAATGTAGACTAATTAGTTAGATTCAAGACAAGGTAAGCAGATGAAGTTGGAAAAAAAGTATAGTACTTGAATAATATAATATTATATTATAAGAAGAAACTCAGTTAAAATTTATTTATTGATTGAATTGGAATTTACTTGGTAGAACTAAAAACGTAATAAGAATAGGGTAAAAAAGCAACGAGTAGCAATATAGTAAAAACAGCAACGTATAGCAATAGCAAAACTGTAGAACTAAAAACGTTGCTATTTTTACCTCATTTATTTACAATTTATTTGTTAGATTAATATGAGCTAGTATTGAGACTATAAACAGATATTATGTTGTTTGATTTTTACGTTCGATGGATGATAGCATCAAGAGAAGAAGAATAATAAATTAAAAAAGCAACAATGAGAATCATTTTTTTATAAAAATGTAACCTTTTTGCTAGTATTGTAATATTAATATGCAAATTCATGCAAACGTATTATTTTGTCTTGGTACAAAGTTGTAAAAAATGAGTACACATTAGTGGTCAAAAACAGAATAATATATTTTTACTCAAACATCTACGACGCCTTAATTTTTTTCTTAAGGTTCATTCAATTATTTCATGCGTATTATTTCAGAGGATTTTTGTTTATAATTATAAATTATTCTGTGTTTCCTTTTAGTCTACACAAAGAATATCTCCGTAGTTTAAAAAAACTCCGCACAAAAATTCAAAAAGGTTGCTTAAAAAATGTTCATTGCTTTATGGAGGCTAATCCGTATCTTTTAAAAGTAATGATTCCCAAATGTACCATTGCGCGTTGCTAAGAACACTTTAACGACGGAGACAACTGAAAAAAATTTATATAAATTTAAAAATCTACCTACTATGAAACGATTACTCCAAACATTTAAAATTTTACATAGCCAATTGAATTAAGCACCGGATAAAATTTATAACCCAGAGAAAATACTAAAATAGCATTACCAAAATCATATAAAATATAGTTTACATTATTACAAAGCAGATTTTTTTCATCGTCATTTGACACTACAATTATTATATTCCATTACAGTTTTATCACGAATAAAATTTATAAGTTCTAAGAAAGATTGAAGATGTTAATAAAAAGGCTTTCGCTGTATTAAATATTTTTAGTATTTAAATGAAAAATGTTCAAGTGAACTTTTTACTTCGCTATCTACAGATTTATTGTGAGATACAAACATACATTGATCTCGCTCTCATTACTTGCGTTATTTTTTTAAAAAATTACAGTTATTGATAAAGTTACAGAATCAAATACATAAATAAACATTTTTTTCACTTTCATTTTATTATACATCGGCAGGGGTGGGTAAAGGTTAAGGCTAAGCCTAAAGAGGACTCGAAGAGGCTCGCGCGAGCCCCTTGTTAGATTTAACTACTGCCTGCGAGCCCCTTGTTTATTTGAGAGAAAACAATATTCTCAGATCAAGTTAATATATAACTGCAATTTCTGACATATATAGTATCTACGACAGCTTCAGTATACACAGTAGTACATTTTTAATCATTTATTTTATGGTAAACTGCGGATTGTTGCATATTATAAGTGTATTAAGTAACAATCGTTTGCTTATTTAAGTATTGCATATAATTGCACAGGAGTGATAAATTGCTTTGAGATTAAGCGAGCCCCTTGTTAAAGTATTGGCAGCCCACCGCTGTACATCGGTAGACCAAAAAAATGGCCTTCGCATAAGATGATACAAAACACAATATTTATCTGCAGTATGTATGTTATGTTATGTATATGATTAAACGGCCCGATGAATAAGTTTGTGAAATAAATAAGCATCAAGTGGATATATGAGGTTTCAGTTTGAAAAAAAAAATATTGAATTTAGCACGAAACTTTATATCCCGATTGTTTCGTTTTTTTAAAGTTTATGCAATGATCATGCTAGCAGAAAATTGAATGAGATATCCAATCAATGCCGGGCCGCTCTGTCCGGCAATAGTTAAGCCTTCAAAGTTCCAAAAGCTCCGGTCGTATGTTTTGTCTGAGAGGAAATATTAAATTTACAAGCACCACACTGCTGCTCTATTCGCGTGCTTTTCAAATAATCATATTCAGTGACATGCAGAATATTAAAAAATATCTGTAATTACTTAACTTTTTCTTTTATATATATGTTTTAAAGCTAATAGATTGATTTTAATTGTTTTTTACTACGGTATTTATACCATAGTTGTAAGCTTAACTACATTTTATAAACATGGCTTAATTGTTTTCTATCAAATCAAGCAGCATTGCCATATTAACTCTTATCGAAATTGACGTTATAATTAAACCACGAAAGTCGCTATGTCTTTATTTTTAAAAAAAAAAAATTGATTTATAATACTAAGCATGTTGACTACCTCTCATTAAGAGCACAACATTTTATTTTTTATTTTGGTGTATTTATTTACGAAAAAATAATTATTTAGTGATTTCTATTCATAATTAATTAATAGAAAACACTAATTTTATTATGTAAGCATTTACTTATTGTTTTTGTTTGTGATAGGAAATGTATGATATTTGCAATAGGGTTTGTTAGTACAATAAAAGCCTTCAAATTGAATTACAAAGCGATCTAAAATGAGATCCATGAATATTATCCTTTTCAAAAAACAATCTTGGTCATATTAGATTATATGATATAAATGTATTGACTTAATGAGTGAACCCTCGACAAAAATAAAGTTTATGAATAAGATTTTTTTATAAAAAGTGTTGTTGAAAGATGATATAGTAATAAATTATTGTTAAATTGTTAATTTTTGAAAAGAAATGTTTATATAGTACAGATATGATATTTAACAATAGATTTTGTCTGTGAGTTTGTTGTGGTGTTCTTAAATCAATTTGGTAAATTAAAATTGTTGATAAATATCATCAATATAAAGATTTCTCAGTAAATATAATGTAGTTTGAACATACTAATCTTTAAGCATCATCTGTAGAATTGTGCATGTAAATTAATTACGAGTATTTTTATGTATTTAAATAAATGTTGCTTAAGTGTACTGATATTGATAATCGTTTGAAATTAATATTTATTAAAAATTGTTCATGCTATAAAAACGCCAATATTAAAAATCAAAATGCTTAAATTGATGCCAAATGTACGGGGCTCCACTTCTTATCTACAAAAAGACAGTACTATTTAGCACACCGTGTTACCAAAATACAATAAGCAATATTTCAGTCCTCTCATTGACAAATATACATACTTATATTGTTTTCGAGGACATAGATGCGCCCCTAAGCCATCTTGGATTGACAGTATGTATTATCAGCTACGACTTTTCGTTAGATATCGGATGCCTTCTCGATTCAGCAACTACTGAAATTCTACTTCTTTGGTTATTTTGTTTTGTAATATTGATAATGTTAATGGATCTTAAAATCGTCTTAGTTAATATTCAATTACCAGAGACAATACTTTCTGTCAAATATTCTTAAATATTTCTCGGATAATTATATCGAAATGAAATAAATACTGAAATGGAGTATGTATAAACATTTTTTTGATACTTAAATTTATTCAATTGAATAAAAGGATTGACGTTACCGCTGTTTACTCATTTTTAGAATTTTGTGGAACCCTCTCAGATAGTCACAAATGTTTAGATGCAGAATAAGTTGTTGGTTCGGAATGTAGCATTGTATTAATTGGCGTATTACATTGAGCATTGACAAAAAATCGACGGACCGTGAAAGACATTTTACGACGACACATTGTAAATTAAACACTGTTTCGGGTGTACGCCACTAGCTTGTCAATATAATCCAAACTGCCGCACTATGCGCCCCGAATTGTTTGACTTGCACTTTGGCCTTAAGAGGAAAGCTCAAGCGTTAGCCTTTATGGAGCGCTTCGTTATCACACACATCGTTTGCAAGCACCAAGTATCATCAAGTGATTCAGAGATTTAAAATTAATACTATCTTATTAAGAGCCATAACTGACCATGAGAGTTATGTTATTATCGATCATTTAATATAATAAGATTTTTGTACACGATCAAAAGAAAATAAAAGGGAAATCGAGAAAGTATAAAATGCATACATGTCGTAAAAACGTCTTAATAATCATAGAATTTGGGATAGAGGACAGGAAAAAGGGTACAAAAGTTTTATTTAGTGATTTAATTTAAGATTTCGGCTGAAAGTGCTTGGTGGAATTTCAATATTATATTTGAATCGTTCAAACTATGTAAATTCTCAAAGATTTTGTCACTTACGACCCGGGTTTTGCCTTTCGGCATCTTCAGGCGTTCAAGTGCACGGATGAACTTGAACTGACGCTTAGTAAATAAATGTTTCGTGTTTATATAATAAATAAATGTATCATTGAGTTTAAAACCATTGCTGGCGAAAAGGATAAGCTCATGGGAATGCCCACAGATTTAAGTAGTAAGTAGTTTTAAGAATTATATTTATTTGTTTGTCGGCAAAGGTTTTATGATTATATTTATATAGGGTATAGAATTGGAGATCCCGGCATGTTTAATATTTCATTTAAAATCGGAAGGCTATGCAGTTGTGCTCTGTTTATTTCCAAAATTTCTTGGAAAAAGAGCTTATCAGGAACAAGGGATAAAAATGTTACACCCAAATACGGACGGTCGTAAGTGTTTATTTTATGTTTATGTCTTATTTAGTGATTGCATACTTTATAAATGTAAAGTATGATTTAAAATAAAAAAGTGGTCTTTCTTACGTCAACGATTTTTTCGTAGATTACTAATAGCGTATCCGGCTCATTCATATATTATTCAAAAAAATACATTGAATGTCATAAATTTGTTTAGAAATACGCACCTTAGAATCATTTTTAGTTTTGCGTTCCTTTGTCATAATATGATATATGCCATCAAGCCAGGTTAGATAATGCTGTCTATAAATTCTGTTGAAAAATGTATTGTTATTTGCAATATTACATTCAAAGTTCAATTTCAAACAATAAAGGAATGTGTCAGGCTCGCAAATAGTAGCCTTGTTTCTTTTTAACGGCATAAGTATTATTTTGCAGCGTTCAATCTTTGTTGGATGCATGATATTATATCGAACTTTTTGGTCTGGTAGTGTAAAGTCATATATAAATCAGACGTTAGCAGTGATAATCGGTTATATCGAATGTAGATTTTTTAAATTTATTGGTAATGGCTAACTTTCTATAACGGTTTTACAGTAATCGTCACAAAACTAAGAAAATCATCTAAAAAATAATCACGTCTCTTTTATACGTTTATTATTCGTTTAATTAAATCTAGATTTTTTCATTTTATTAGAGAAGTTACTTGTAGTTTATATAATGTATCTCCTACTTCTCTATATTTACAAATATTATACATTAATTTAATTAATCTTTGTACTAAAATCTTAAGCAAAATAAATATTTACATTTAAATAGTGTTGTACTGAAGTAATTTTCAAAACTCGAAAGTAAAATTTTCATGACATTAATTTCACCAAACAAACGGTTAACTGTCAATCTCGATCGCCCAACTAGCTAATCTGAAATCCATAAATATAGTCTAAATGTGAATCATATCATTTATAATGGCCGTTGTTTTTAGGAATTGTTTATTAAAGTATTCAAATATTTGCAATGAGACACATTTAATAACAAAAGTGTAAAGTTGTAAATCTAATTTTATTGCTTATAAGTACATCGATATTTTTTTTTGATTGTTTGAACACTTAAATGTGACTTAAATTAAAATCGTAGTATAATTTTGATATGATTTACGGATATAAATTGGCTTTGTATTGAAACGTGAATGTTTTGATTAGCCACGTCATTCATTTATCGATACTCAAATATAAATTCATATAAACAATAACTCACTCCATCAGTCCGATTTCAGCAATAGCACTCTTACAGCGAAATTATTTAATTTTTCAGAAAATTAGTACGCTGTTTCTAATCATTCTAGTATTTGAAATATAATTTTACCATGTTTGTAGTAATCAAAATTTAATTGAAATGTTATAGAATTCTAAAAGAGTTTTTTTATCTCATTTATCTCTTAAAGTACCGAAAGTATTAAAAATAGGTTTAAGTTTAAATTGTATCATTTATCAGCCATCTCAATACTACAGCAAGATAACTTGATTTTCAATATTTATGAAATAACTATTGAATAACATGATTTCATATTACCTACTACAAAATTCAATAATACATAAGGTATCCAATGCTGCCTAATTAAAAATAGCACCATTTTTTTTAAACAATGATTACTACTTAGATCAAATTTTTTTTGAATTTTATTTTCCTAACCATATTTAATTAGTTGTCTTATTAAGGTGGCGACATAATTTATCAAAAAATAAAACCCTTATACCTGGGGAGATATAAATATATCTGATATCGTCGATGCGCTTTTGAAATCGGAATGTTGCATTAAAAAATATATAATAATTCACCCTATCAGCAAAGAAAAAAAGAGATAATGATATAGGTCGCTCTAGAACTGCTTTACAAGTATGTCGATTTTGTCTGTAAGTTAACATGTTTTGAGACTACAGCAATGTTTTGAAAAAAAAAACACATAACGGATTTTGAAAACGTAAAGACGCTACATTACGTTCTTATATATTATTTTAACTTTATCGTGACGCTGTTTGGCCTTGTTTTTTGTACGTAACTTATTCATACCATTTTTTCGTCCTTGCATTTTTAAATAATTGCTTAAATATATTCCAACGGGTAACAATATAATCATCAAAAATAACATGTCTCAGAATGATGGAGTTTATGTGTGTTAACATAACAATGAGTTTGAATCACCATGATGTCGTGGTAAAACCATATTAAAAGTTTTTTAAGTCGAGCTTGTTCTATATTTGTGTTTGATTTTTTTATTCAAAAAGTCATCCATCTTGTATGTCAACGGATTTTTTTATTCATTCACTGATACATGAAACTTTTAGACGTGTTTCCTTTGTCGAGTTATGTGTGACGTTTTCATGACATACCTATTTTAGAATACAATTTAAACTTCAACATTAAACGATATTGAAACATATTGATACACCTTAAAGAAGATTTACATTAAAGTGTTTAATTCTTTATTAAAATGTATCGAAAATATTATCAAACATGTATTTCAGTAGTTGAAAAACATAAACGATTTTTTTCGAATAGAATACAAATCGATAAATAATTCACGCCAAAAATTTGACTGAAAGCATTTTGCGGTACTATAAAACGTGTTCCAGTAGTGTAAAAGTAGATAACGTTTATAAAAAAAAATGGATGGCTGGTTTACGATTCAGAAGCATTTGAAAAACGTAAATATTGCAAAACGAATTTACCTTTTCATATTTTCATACACATATGCTTTACAAAAATATTCTCGTCATTCGTTGTTTTAAATGTGAATGCATAATTTATTTATTCCTTTACCTGACTGAATTCTTCCGGTTCAATATTCCGCAGCCATTTTATTTTTATTCTCAGAATATTGTTTTTTTGTTTGAGCAATAATAAATAATTCTTGAAACTGCATTATAATAATATGTTTATGAATACAATAATACGGCGAAGTAATTATAACATACAAGAAAAATCGAGTTTCTTATAGCGTATAATTTATTAAAAGGTTTGAAAATATATTTTTTGTGTAGATTATTATTAAAAAGAAAACCTTATAATTTAGTCCAACATCCCTCTTCAGAGGTAAAATAGCTCTTTTAATCCGCTTGATGCATCAATTTTACCCAAAAGACTACCGCATTACCTCTTTGAATTAATATGGTAAACTGCCATCTAAGCTACTCTATTGTAAGTTATTTTATAAGGGAGCCCAGCTTAAGCCGATATTAATATACGTAATGTTATGTAATTTAGCATATTTAATTAAATTTCTGAATATATTTAATGAAATACTTTTTCAAATTATAAATGACATTAAATTTGATGTTAAAATTTTACACTCTTGCTCGTGTAATAATGATGAAGCTATGCACCATTTCTGTTTCACTTAAATTCTTTCAATTTTACGAAATGACTGTCTATGTAAATCTTTTCCTTCTTTTATGCGCATGTTTGTTTGAGGTTTACGTTCTTAAATATTTCATAGTAATAAATGCATTCTAGGCGGTGCACATATCATGCGAAATAATTTCACCAACTTCTCTTACACATTCGTATTTTTCACGTCGACTCGTATCTTATAAATAAGTCAGGGAGGTCTGTATCCACACACTTGCTGAACTCAACTCCAGTGTACACTTTATGAATACATCATTTTTGCTTTGAGTTTACCTTCTCTGTACAATTGTAAGGTACAAAGGAAGGTATGTATATATTTGGTGAAATAAAGTGTGTATTATATATATCATTGGATATGACATATTAAGTATTTTACGTTTAGACAATCATGCGAAAAGATTTTCTTAAAAAGTTGAGATTCCAATAGAATGTTTATTTTTATCACATACTTATCAAAATCTTGTCCTGTTCTTTGTGTTCACATGCACTTCTCCAAAACTTTCTGGTTCTATCGATCCAGTGATTCTAAAGATAGCGGCTCGACACTATCTGACCACTAACAGCCGGTCACTGCAAACTTATTGCGTAATTTAAGCTTAGATTTAAGAAATTTATTTTAAACTGTGTTTATTAATTTGTTTGAAATTTTACCAATACCATTTAATAAAAAAAAATGTATATTTTACTATCTATATTTTATAAATATTCGTATTTCGTATATCAAGTTGTCTTGAGTTACATTATTTTTGGCTCTCAAACCACACCAAGTCAAAATCTTAACAGTGAAGAGCTTTAAAGTGTGTAGATCCAATATCTTCTCCTCCCCTTCTCATCGTCTGCTTGATCGTGTTCCACTGAGGCATATATTTGTATAATTATTCCTTCATCATTTAAAAATTGAAATTCAGGATCGTTCGTATAGCAACTTAAAAAATAGTGACGTCTTCTTCGTCGCATTCAGCACATATTACAATGTGCTCTATTAATCCCGTGACACCTTCTATATCAATTTTTATTAGAACTTACTAATGGTTATTTCAAAATTTTGTTCTGAGATTTTTTCAAAGTTTTCACATCTTAAAAACTTTTACTTATGGCTACTATATACCAACAGTCTTTTAAATTAATGGATTACTGATAAATTTCCTTTCATTATTTACGCAAAAAAAACAAAGTGAACGCAATTCGCCACGTGCATAAGAGCAAACTTGTGTTTATCTTAAATAATCCTGATAATTGAGATTATACTGAACAGTTTTATTTCCAAGAATTATTAATTTATATTTTTCTTTTACTTGAATATATTTTGCGTAGAAACCTTACTTCTACGAATGGCTACACAGCTTTCTATAGTCAAACATATCCTTTGAAGTTTATACAATTTCCCACTAGACAGAAACGTAGTGAAATCTATGCATAACTCATACGGTCAAAAAGGATAATTCTTGATAGTTTGTACTTCTATTTATGTTTTGGTTCGTGATTTTGTACCCTTTTGACTGAGAAGGCTCATATATGATATACATAACGCTATGGTATAATATTATGTCGTATACTACCAACACGTTTCTATCATTGATCCAATTAACATTGGTAAAAAGTAAGAACCATTGTAAATTATTAAAACACAAATATTAAAATAAATTTCAATATAAACAATACAAAGCACAATGAAAACGATTTTTTATCTTAAAGATTTTATGTTTTATAAACTGAAGTACTACATAATAATATAATAAAAAAGCACTGATGTGAATTATGTTTTTTTTTAATCATGTCCTCTCCCAATGTGTATAATATGGACTCCAAAAGAATTGATCGCAATTTTCTACGAAAACTGATTGTTACTCAGTTGCTTCCCTCGTTTTAATAGAGTGATTATAAAAAGATAGGGCTAGGACAAGACCAATGTTTAGTTGATTGCTTTTGCTACGCTTCGTTTTTATGAAAGAATGGTTTTGAGGGAATTTAAGACACCATAGACCAGCGGTCGGCAAAGAGTGGTCCGCAGAGAAATCTAACATTATTTAATGAACTATGTGCATTTTTAGACGCATTTGATCACTTTTATTTCAATTTGTAATATTTAACACAAAAGTCCAGTTAGTGGTCCGCTGGATTAAAATTGTAAATTTAGCGGTCCGCAAGCCCAAAAATTTTGCCGACTACTGCCATAGACATTCATGTCTACAAACAGAAAAAAATATTTAAATCGATTGAAAAAAATATTTATGAAACTGCACGTACTGGGACTCAAACCCACGAAATGTGTAACCGAAACAATCGGCATTGACCACTCGACCACAGACGTGGCTGTATAAATATTTATCTAACTTTTTTTTTAATATCGTACCGTCATCGTTCTTCCAACGTAAGTTGAAATTGAAATATTATAATATTTTTATTTTTTTTATATTTGTGTGCATTGAAACAATGTATTATTCATATTTTGTATCAACTATTACAGCTGTTTAACGATGAATCAATGCATTTGAAACTCGTGATAATCTTCAAGTTTCAATCGTTTTTTTTTCAAAATGAATCTTATTTTTGCATTCAAACTATAGTTTTAAGGCTTTTTGTACGAGAAATGAAAAAATATAATTTAAAATACAATTAAAGCGATTTCTTAGCAGAACTGATATTCAAATTAAAATTATTTTATGTTGTAAGCATGTAATATATTTTTTCAAACTATACTTATATTTATATATTTTAACCAAATGGAAAATAATAAATAATCCATTTGCAACAAAATCACTTTTCATCATTTCAAAACCGTCACTTTGGAATATCGACTGTGATATTAAAATAGGTCGTTATCAAGATTGATATAATTTCCGACCGTAAATTGCTTATTCGAATTAAAGTATCAAGTCAATTATAACTTACCCCAATTAGTTAGTGGTCCTACGCTGGAAATAAAAAAGTAGTTACTATTTGATTGCTAAAGTTACTTTGCCTTTAAAATAGGTATGGTAAATTTTAATTTTGTCATACAACTATAACTAGATGATAAGGTTAAAATACTCATTAAAAAAATGTCGGTAATTAATTTTGATAATGATGATAATTTAAGAGAAAGCTTTGCAACATCTTAATTCATGCCCGATAGACCTGTTTATTTTTGATTACTTAATTATTATTGTTTCCGTCCTAAGTTTGCCTTTTGACTTAATTCTCTTCCTCTACCCACTACTGCTTCTACATTCTCTTTTATTAAATGTCCGTGTTGTAATTTGAATAAATATTCGATTTATTAAATATTTTTTTATAAATATCTATTTATTTAGATTTATGTAATAGTTCATATATATGTATCGCCTAATATTGCTAAATATTTTTGATAAGGAAAATTATTTCAGCATTATTTGTTGCCATCATTTATTATTTATTAATCCACTAAAGTGGAGCATATGGCCTCTGAAAGATATCTAGACAAAAGTTTTTCTACGAGAACTGTTTGTTACTCAGTCGCTCAACTCTCTTTTTCCAAAGAAATTAGTAGGGATGGAAAGATAAGGCTAGGACAGGACAAGTGGTTAACTAATAGCTCTCGCTTATTCCTGTTATTAAAGGATCAAAAGGTTGGGAGGGAGATTTTAGACACCACAAACACCCATGTCTTCGAACAAAAATCGATATATCGACCGGAGAAATGCTATCCGTACTGGGACTCTAATCCGTGAGATCCAGCACGGAAGCCAACAACGTTACCACTACGCCGTAGGACCCGAATTTGCCATCATATCTCTTCAAACTCAATTAAGACATCTTTAAAATATTGAAAAAAACACTTATTATTTATTTTACAAGTTTAAAATCGTCAGATAGTCAGTTACAACATTTTTTACATATAATCTATCATTGTATATTATTAAAAATACTTTTATTGAATTTTTTTATCTAGATACATACATTTGAAATATTAAATGTGAGAAGTGTTTTGTCAAGTTTCATAGAGTTACTGAGACATATTAAGCTTTATTAACTAGCGTTTACACATTGGCTTTACCTTCAATAAGATCAAGGTGTATTTGACAGGAAGTGCGGTCTTTAAACTATAAATTTTACTTGCCATACGTTTAAAAGGCACCGCTAAGCATTTATCAGATCCTAAGTACAAGGAGATGGAAGAAGCTATCACTTTAGGATAAGTATAGGTTATCAACATTCGTAGTTTATAGCTCTTACATAGTTGCACAAGGTAGATCAAGAAATATCTTATCATAATGTAAAATGCGCATTTAAGTTTCAATAAATACATCAAAAATTATTTGTGCTTTCATTTTTACCTTATATATTTATGTATAAAACAATAATTAATAACATAAATAAACACACAAAAAAATAAAAACTATCAAATTGATTAAGAAACGTATTTCATTAAATTTCAATTCAAAAGTATTAAATTTTTCGCAATTAGGAAAAATTACATTTTTTTAAATTGAAGGAAAAGTCTGTTTCGATAAAATCTTTTGGTTTGCCTGCGAAAGAACAATTAGGTGAAGTGTCTTGTGCATCTTCGCTAAAAACTTCTCATCATACAATAATCTCCAATCTATATCTAACTTTAGATGTAAGTTAAGTCATAAAATATATGACGTATCAAGGAAACTTATTTTTTTGCCCTATGAAAGATTTTTATGAAGTAAAAGACGCTGCTACAGGTAAAATCAGTTATCAAAACCAAGCCTACGATACCTCTACGATCGCTACCGTATTTTGTTGCTACGTAGTACCTATACGCGTGTACTTGTTTGCTACGGCGATGCGTCAGTCTTATGGCTCGGCGCGCTATAGGCACACGTGTTGCTACGATCGCCTACCGAGGGCGGCTTATTACGAACTCGATTGCCTGCAAACTTTATAGTCGTTTGACTTATTTCCGAAAACATATAAAACCAATGTTTTACTCAATTTTTACCCCGCACAGATGCCCGATTTCAATTTGGTATACAAGCAAATAATATTAGCGAAGTAGATCGTAAACATTGTCCCGGTAAATCTTCGGAAAATTAAAGTGCAATGTGACAGGTACGTGTCAGATTACTGTAGCTCAATCAGTTGCGTGTGACAATTTACCTGTGTAATGGCAATCCTCAATAGTTACGATGGAAATTTGATATACTATATGAAACTTAATACGTTGTGCATAGCAATATAAATAAATTTATCATGATTAGGTTTTGCAGTTTGACTAATAAAAATCTTTATAAATATTTTACAAATTATATTTTAGATACATATAGAAAGTTATCCTTACTTTTAATTGACACAAAATAGTAATTTCTAATAATACTGATCAATAAAATATGTTTATATCACAAATAAGAATGCCTTTTTTAAAAATATACAGTAAAAGACTTGAAAAAAATGATTGACCTTAATCCTTTTATTTTATTATATATGTAAGACAAATAATAGTTTCGAGAAGATTATTCAACTTTCAGCACAAATGATTTCAATAAAACGTTGAGAAACAATTGAAACTACATTTATTTAATTTTTATGTCGAAATAATTAAGTATCGTGTCATAAATTTCCGATTAATTTTTATTGTTATAGATTTGTTTCTTAAAATTGTCTCATTTTTTTAAAATTATCATGATTTTTTTAATTACTATTTGGGATCTTAAGATGAAAACCGTGTACTGATAATTCTTTTTTAAATAAAGTGGTCATTTTAGTACCTTATAAATTGATACTTTTTTTCGCGTTTTTAATTATTCTCGTAAATACACACTACTTCAAATAAATTGTTCACTACAAGAATTTCAAATTAAAGAAAAATTTGCTGTCGGAAAATTTTATTGTGTTTTATACAATGACGACTTCTAAGAAAATTTAATTAGTAAAAAGTATTACATCGTGAGAATGATTTCCTTCAATAATTACTTAACGCTTCAGTTGCTAAATTTCATGGCAATTTGACGTTCTTTTCATTTCATTTATTTTATTAATAGCTGAAAAATGATAAAATGAAAATTAACTTCAAAGAATTCATAAAATGTTGATTACCGATGGAATTAAATATAAATGTCAAAATTGAGTCAAAATTTTACAATAAATTTTCAAACAAAAAAATACAGAACTGATTAAAATTAAGAAAGTTGCATGTACTATGTATCAAGCTTTTAGCCGATGTATTACATTTATTTTAACGCGTTGGAGATTTCTTTAAAATATTTAATATTATTTTTGAAAAAATTAAGTAATTCAAATTAAATTAAAAATAGTTATCTCGTTGAATTATTATATATTAACACGTTTATTAATTTAAAAAATGCTTGAGAATATATAAAAAATGCTTCAGTGTTTTTTACCGGGTTAATATATCAACTAATTAATAACAGCATTAAAAATGGCGTTAACATATTATTGCAAAACTTTTATTTTATTCATTCGATAAAGCAAACAGTATTTCCGAATCAATTCCCATATGAATCCACTAATGAAAATATTATAATAGACCAATCAAACACGATTTAGTTGTCGATACTAAAATATGTGGCTATATATTAATTAGTATGACTGTTTGTATAATGTATGGTTATATAAACGAAAGCGAATGAGGCTTGGTCCTATTCATTAAATCCAAATTACCTCCCTTTGGGCAAATTTCTCTCCCCGTTCGTTTACTTTGGCATAGCGGTGCATTTTCATTTATTACCCTATCTTCTGCCAATCAGGAGGTAGGTCTTAAAGATTGTTCTTAATTAATTTTGATGCAAAACAAAATAAGCAATTAGTATATATTTTTTTATAGCTTACATATATAAATATACGTATATTAAGACATTTTTTTATTTTGTATTCAAGTGTTCATGCGTTTGATGTGTTTAAACCTTCCTGAACACCTCTTATTCGATTCTATAACCGACTAGTTTACTACTAACCAATTCTATATTTCATCTCTTACCATAACTCTTTTATAGAAAAATGTCCACATGATCCACATTGACACGCTATAAAATTTCATTTTTTTTTATTATGTAATCGATATTTGTATTTAATCATTTTTGTATAAGTATGTATCATATATTTGATATATTGTATATTTTTTTTCAAAGTTTTAAATACAAAAAAAAATTACTTAATATATTTATCAAGGTCAATAGTGTTCATTAATTTTGTTGAAAAAACTGCGCCGAATTTCATCATTCAGTATTTTCAATTAATCTGAATAAAATGAAACTTATTTTTTAAGCGTTGTGAGAAATGTACCATACAAAATTTGAATCGTTCAAATTATATACACTCCCACAGATTTTGTCACTAACGACCCGGGTTTCGCCTTTCGGCATCTTCAGGCGTTCAAGTGCAAGGATAACATTGAACTGACGCTTAGTAAATAAATGTTTCGTGTTTATATATTAAATAATTGTATCTCTGAGTCTAAAGCCATTACATAAACACGAAACATTCATTTACTAAGCGTCAGTTCAAGTTCATTCGTGAACTTGAACGCCTGAAGATGCCGAAAGGCGAAACCCGGGTCGTTAGTGACAAAATCTTTGGGAGTGTACATATTTGAACGATTCAAATTTAATATTGAAATTCCGCCAAGCACCTTCAGTCGAAATCTTAAATTGTACCATACAAAGTTTTTTAATTAAAACTCAAAGTGAATGTCTACTATTTTTTTTTTTTTGACAAGACAATATAAAATTAATTTTGTTTATAAATTTTATGAAATCATTTATACAACGATTTTAAAGACATTCTACCATATATTTTACAAATCGACTCATTGTATGATAAATATTAATATTTTCTATTATAAAAGAATATATGTTTATTAGATTTATCGAAAGATGATGTCATAAAAACTTAAATACAAATATAATAAACTACGTAAGAGTCTATCAATGTCTCATCTGTTAGCATTTTTGGAAATTTTCAATAATACAATATTTCATTGTATTAAATCAAGTCAGAAGTTATATTTGCAATTTAACTGTTTCTTCCAAAACGTTATACTATGTGCAAACTATTGAGTAATTGATAAACGAACATGATAACAGCGCAAAGCCCGATTAATCCCAACATGCGAGTAATAATCCGTCAAACGAAATATTGTATAATCCCAATAATTTCAGAACGACAATTGATTGCATACATTTTGTACTACTTTTGAGTTGATGCAGAGCTTTTCATATAACTTTTAACAAAATATAAGCTTATGTATTTTAGAATCAGTCAATGTGATTTGGTTACATTTTTTAAATTATTGCAGCAGTTCAACGAAAAATCTTAGATTTGTTTTTTTTTTTGGTGAAATGAAATAGTCACTGCTTAAGAAATTGTCGAGTGCCGAAGAGACTTCGTCTAGTTGTCTATAATATTTAAGAAAGCTGTAAGTGCCACCATAGCAGTTAAGTAATGCTGCAAATAATTTTTTTGGGATATCCCAAATGGACGGGAAAGTCGAGCAGGGAAATAAGGCAATAAATCTATGCAATGGCCGGTGTGGCAGGACCTCATCATCATCAACACCATCATCATGAGCATGATCCACATTCGCAGCAGCTACACGTGGTAAAACAATTTATATTTATATTTATTTAATTTACTTTATAACTGAATTAATTTTAGTTTCATTTTGAATTGATGAATGATTGGCTGTATACATATTTTATAAACCTCTAAGTTTCGATATAAATATTTAAGAAATATTATTTTAAATGTCTGAGAAGAATAAATATCTTTTGCTTAATATACATTAATAAAAATACTTAATTTTTCATTTTTGTATTCATCGAAAATATGATAATTACGCTTTGAAAAAAGAAAACTAATCATTTTATCTGTACCTCGCTCCACTGTGAACTGTAATAATTTATTTGTAAACATTTTATTTTCTAAAGAAAAACGATTCGAAATGAAACATGAATTAAATTTTCCGCAGAACTGAAATTTAAAATAAAATTTGAGTTTTTACGTAGGTGGCTTAAGTACACACACAACCGATGTTTTTAGATAAAACTGAATATCCAGCGAAGATTACCGCAAAACAAAACAAAATTAATTTCGTATTTATTACGTAAACTTTTACGATTTGAATTGAAGAAAGCGGAATGAATATGAAATTACTGCTTGATTAAAAGCACTTGAAAGCGTTCAAAGCCAATTGTTTAGTTTGAAATATTTGAGTTGAGTAAAGCTGTGCAAAGCTTCTGCGGATGTCTGCAATAGCTTAGCTTTTTTCCCTTCAAAGCACAAGTAATTTCAAGTAGAGAAAATGTTTGTAGTTATATCACATGAACTGTAGCTTATTCTAAGTATAATGCAAAGGCCCCAACAATAAATTATTTTATGCAGCGGATTTGAAAACTGCAGCAGAAGTTCACTAAATTATAGCCGTTGGTTGAATATCTTACATAATTTGAAAATTCCAAGAGTAACTGCATCAAGTAATTCGCTTAAAGAAAGATTTTTTGAATTTTCAAAAAACATTTTTAACAATTGAATGAAAGACATTTGAAAATGTTTTAAATGTTTACCATGTGAAAGATATTACATTTTTCCAGGATTAATAATGACTTTGGTTGCCACAGTTGATGCGAAAAATCTTAAATCAATCAATTCTTGAGTAATCCTACTTTATTTGTTATAATGGGGTAGAATCCAAAATATTACGTCTACGTAGATCGAGTAACAAAATAAATATGGCTTTAAAAATAAAATACAATAATAGTAGGAATAAAATATAATGATTCCTTGTATTAGAGTTTTTAACATCGCAGATTACTTGTCTTACTTACAAAATTACATATAATATATTTTTTAAATCGTCCACTTTGCAATCAATATTTGTCTTATTCTAACAAATCAAAGTTGAAATAATTATTAGCTTTATCAAAAATATTTATTCGGTGTAAGAATTTAAAAATACTATTTTAAATTCTTACACCGGAAAAATGTGAAATATAACACAATTCAAGATACTAGGAGGTCCACTTGTAAAGAATTCATTTTTCTTTCATATCATTTAAATGCATTTTATTTCCACAATGGTGTTATGTGTAATGTGGCTATGAACATTGTGACCGCGGCGTAGAGAATTTTCTCCGTAGAGCTTGAAAGAACGTGATCTGAGTCGTAAGTTTACCGTGAAAAGTGTTCAGGGGATGCAATGGAGTATGTAGGTACTCATTTTACGTTTCTGTTTTTAACGGCTTCTTACTCAAGTAATTTTAGCTCTATGACCCTCTGTGTTGAGTAATTGGCTTCTTTATTGCCATTCCCAGGAGAGAATTATTGCTTTATTTGTAAAGTTCTTAAGTAACTTCGTAGAATTATTTTTATCATGTCGCTTAAGTTCCTGAAAATAGTGCGAACAAACACTAACGATTCCTTTTACTCTCTAAATGTTCAGAAACAAATCCATTCATTATATTTTTTATTGTCAGCAGTCTAAATTTATTCGCATCAACTTAATTTTCATACAGACCGTAACAAAACTGTTCCATTAAGAATTAATTCAATATATATATACCTAAATATATATATTTTTGTATAAATCTCACAAAGTTAAAATACATTAACTCTTTTGAAAGTAATAAAATTACCAGAATATTTTTATTTGTAATATCATATTTATTTTTGAATGCAAAATATTTTATTCAAAGACAACACACCAAAAATCCTTTTTTGTACATAAAGTAAGATAATAATTAAAGTTTTATTCGTATTGTAATTTAAAAACATGCAATCAATGGGTACACAAAATTATATATACTATGTTTTAACTTAATATTTAAATCAGATTTGATGTATGTTATTAATCGAACGAATAAAAAAAAAATGAGATATTTTACGTGAGTTCATTTTCAACGATTGCTTAAAAATGTCACTTTTGGAACAGTAATTTGTATTTTAAAATAAATACATTATTCTTATAAGACTTCACGTTCGTTCACATAAAGAATCATTATTTAATATGTTTAATGTGTAAACCATTTCAAATTTTGAACACATAGTGCCTGTCGATCTGAATTTTTAAAATGCAATTTTTTAAATCATGAATCTGTCAGTTGAGTCAGGTATGTGGGCTAAATTTTCTGTATGAATATCTCACGTAAAATTGAGCGGCCATGTTAATTCAATGAAAAGGCATGAGGTTCACAAAACTGACTTAATTAATTAACCAGGATGGAAATTGCGGCCTTTGGGATTTTACTTCATGTCAACGATATTCCGGAAAACTTTTCACTGAGCGTTCAATGAAAATTTCATATATTGTTTGAGTCATAACACAGACTATAAATTAATTTACGAAATCACAATATTACACACAAGCCAAATAATATGATGTTTGACAGGCAGCTTATTAAATATAAATTTTATCCATCAACCGATTGAATTAGCTAGTTTAATAAAAAGTGATGTTAAAGTAATTTTTCTGCCAATAACGTGGTGCCGAATTAGCCATCTATTATGCAAAGTTCTTACATTCAAATCTTGTACGAAAATTTGATAGTATACTTTCATTAGATGAAAAATATATTCATCCCTCATAATAGTCATAATATACAAACTAAAATAAAATATTATGAAAATGGCTTCGTGGAAACAAAAATAATTAATGGGGTTTTAGTGTTCACTAAATTGCATGCTATTTTCTTGATGGTGCGCTATAAAGAATTAACATAAAGACCTTTTTTTAATATTGTTTACAGTACATTGTTGGTGTAAATACATTAAACGGTATAAATAAACAAATATTCATTAAAAAAACGGTGTGATTCCGGGCAGCCAGTGAGAGTTTAAAACTGATATATTATACAAAGTATTTATTATTATGTCTTATAATGATAATATTTCTCATATTTTTTATTTAAAACTAGTAGCGTAGAGAAAGACACTGAAAACACGCACTTTTATAGCTACAATGATAGACGCGATGTATAATTTTAGTATTCAAAGCTTTTATATACCTATATAAGATAGTTAAAAAAACAAACAATGGCTTAAAAATAACAAATAACATGTCACTGATGTCTCCTTTTAAATCCATGATAACATAATCTGTTTATTATAGCTTCATGTACCATTACTTGATAAATTTTGAATAATAATTATTTGATTATTCTTATGATATTTTATTTGAACAGTTTTTGTTTTTATATTCATACATGTTTTTATCAAATTAAACAACAAACAATAATATGTTGTATTTGTATAACCTTTCTTATGATGTTTGTTGAAAGCTTTCTTGGTTGTTAAATAATATATATAAAAAGTATATGTGTGTCAAAACCTTTTTTTGAATCCGGGTAAAAGTCGATTTAAAAAAGGTTGTTAAATTTTCTTTTAAAATACTCATTTTCAACTAAAGATTAACCCTCACGCAATTTAAAAAGTCATATAAAGTTTCGGCTTTGGTTAAAACTGTTTAACATATGCTCAAACAAGCAATTCGAGACCACTTTTCGTCTAACTTTATCATCAAAAAGGAAAGCCAACGCACAATTAGCATAGAAATATAAAGGTTCACTTTCGTTTTATTTAGTTTCACGTGGAGAAAGTTTTTTCTTTGACTTCCGTGTGATTGTATGAAATAGGCTTTTAGCGAAAATGAGGAAATTAAATACAAAAACATATACCTTGAAATTCATTTTAAGAAGCACTTTTATTGTTAATTTCTTTTATGTAACATATATAATGGCGAAATCAATTTTATTTCAAGCAGCATTTTTAATAAAATGAAATTATTTGGCTATGTTATTTTATTAATTAAGTATATGAAGTACACTTTTCTGGAATATAATATGTGAACAGCATTTTTTTACATCTTTTTAAAGTGTAATTTGTAATTTCAGATACCGCGTCATATTGAAAATACATTTATTTGAAATGATTATTTTTTGCAAAAGAAACTTTATTCGATAATGCATTTTTAAATTATTTTGAGATGTCAATTATGATGTTTTCAATGTCGAAAAAAAAAAGTTTTTTTTAAAACTAAAAAAATACTTTAATTGCTGAGCCCGTTATAATTAAACAATTTAACCACAGCGCCCTTGGGATTGCCAAAACTAGCACAAGCACATACCATCGAGTCAGTACTATACAAAATTTTGTACGGCTAGTCGTTTTGGGTGCATTTATGTATATATTTTATCAGAATTCCTTAGCGACGTATCAGTATTAGCTTATTTTAATAAGCAACGAGCTTGTTAACGGATTGATATACATATAACGACTCGTAATGTTACCAAAACAGTTTGAATAATTTTATTTATATCTTTTAAAAGGCAGTTCTTTGAAAACGTTATAGTACAATTATATAATATGTTCTCTTGCAGTTTTAGCGTATATATGTCAGTATTGAAAGGTTTTAAATGTAATATTTATCAAGTCATGGTAAAATTATTGGACAAAAGTAATTTTCCTAAATTATACATTAATTTTGTAAAGTAAACGACCGCAAGTATAACATCTAAGAAGGCTGATTGTTTGAGCAAACTTTAATTAATTTCTTTTCGCAAAGACTCAATATTTTAAGCACACTAGTTGTCGTCGGCGTCATAAGATAAAAGTTAAAGCTTCTGTGCAGGCATAATCTGTTGGACTTATGCGTTAAAGCAAGTGTCTATCTTCTTCAAGAGGTAGCGTGGAAAGATATATTGTGGTCTAAATGCCTTTTGTCGATCCACTCTACCCAAAGAGAAACCTTTTATTTCTCTTGGACCTGCATATTTTAGTGTTGTTTGCTACGAATGCGACGAGGTCTTGGATCCTTAAACAAACTACATGTGTGTATCAAACGCTATTTACCATAGAAAAGTAATTTGAAAAATCGGAAAACTTATTATTTGAATTGCTATCTACTTGAAGATAAAATTTTCGTAAAATGGCTCTAAAAATAATGAATAGTTTTATATGCATTCATACCATACCCTCTAATATTTAAATATTAATTCGCATTTGAATTAGACACAATGAAGTACACGAAGCTTGGTGAACATATAAATATACATATCGACTGTGGAAAGGAAAAAGGACGTAACCCACACAACACACACAAAAAACGTTTTTTTATGTTTTTGAGCCAAAGGTAAATTAAGCAATATACACAAACTTTTAGTGCATGGAGACTGATAAACTGGTTTTTAATTGACTTTTTCTGATTTTAATTTAATATTTTTTTCAGTCTTTTTTCTTGATTGAAATTTTCACATGCCCTTTTTTTAAACTTAAAAGCTAAATTTAAATAATAATTTGGCATTTTCAGCTAACATCATGTTGATAGAATGTGTTTTAAGTTATATAGATTGTGATCATCGAAAAAAAGCTGTTTTGAAAAAACTGTAGGCACGTCCTTTTTTTTCCACAGTCGAATTATGCATTATACAGTCGACTCCCTTATAGCGTAGAGGTTGGGACTACGCTATATGGAAGGGGACTAGAAATCCATACCTAATTTGAAGTTGGGTTATTTCAACTGAATTTGGTGAATTGAATAAAATTAGATAATCAAATATCACAAGTCAAGGAAATGGCATTTAGAAATGCAAAAACGTTAAAAATATCATTAAGGCTTTTGTATTAAGGTGGGTGTCATCCATGCCCTACCCAAAAGAGTAGTAATCCGAGACTCTTCACGTAGGTTAAGTTTACAGGTTCTAAGAAACTTACCTTGTTAATGATTTTTACAAGTCTAAAAAAGTTAGTGGCTGCGAAGAGAGGTTCTAATGACTTTGGTAATTTTAACTGAAAAAGGAATGTGGAAATAATAATGTGCATTTTTGGTGAGATAACTATGCTGGGTAAAAGAACAATGTTTATTTAATTCTACCAAAAGTACAATGGTAATATAGCAAGCATGATTATGATAATCATGCATTTTAAAAATGAATCACGTTTAGTGAAGATGGTGTAAATCTTAAAATCCAATTATCTCAGAATGTTATTTTTTGACTTGTCTTAGTTTCAAACTAGTGTTGCGAGTTTATTTAAACTTATTTTTCTATAACAAAAACCTATTTACTCAGTTATTCAACCAACTTTTTCAAATAGAGTAGGGTTAAAAGGATAGAGCGAAGAACTAGTGTTAAACTAATCGTTTTTGCTACGCACCCCATTTTTTAAATCGGATGAAATTTTACACATCGAAGACATTCATATCTTTGAAAATAAATACACGTAAAAATCCATTGAAAAAATCAATTTATAAAACTGTTTATACTGGGATTTGAACTAGCAAGCACTGCAACCAAAGCCAACGACGTTGACCACTCAACTACGGTCTCGACAATTTTAATATGTAAGTAATACAAATCCAACTGACAAATGGCATTGAGAGTATCAACATAAACAGTCATTAATCATTAGGTTATTTTAAAAATGTTTGTTTAATTTAAATCCTACAATAAGCTACATTCAGTTACGAGATTACGCTAATTTGGAGGATTTGTGTGGTTGCTCATTTGAATTGTTTTTGCAAGACGGGCTAAAAAATACATTGAAGAATATCTTTTTTACATTTTCTCGCTTGAATTGATTGCATAAATTAAGATTGGGAATATAAAACGAAGAATGATTCTGCGTAAAACATAATTGAATTTTCATGTAATGCTTTTAACTTTTTATTCTACGAAATTCAAAAGTTCGCTACTGTAGCTGTATCTGAACATTTCTTGAAAAATAAAAGGGTTTATATATATTCTTAGTAACGATGTATATTCACTTTTCTATTATTATCCAAAATGTTTATTTCGCTTCATTTCGGCATCGGTTAAGCTTTATATTTTAAATTCACTTTGTTTTATTCTCAAAATAGTCTTATTAATAAAAGTTTCAGCAACATGCCATCATGGTAACTATGATTCGAACAGTTTATTTCGTTTGAATATAATATATAAAGTGGTTTAGAAAAAACACTACTTATATTTGGTTTTTAATAACCTATATGTCATTTTTCGTATTTGGAGTGATATTGAAAAAGCTATCAACAATATTTGAAGATCTGTATATAGCTAAACGTCCTGCTATTTTTACTTTTTCATAACGCATCTCATAACAGTACATGCCATTTCAACCAATATATTTTTATTCAAAGCCTGGTTGATAATAGAAAATATTTTATCATAGGCATCGCTTTGAATAGAATATCTTTCATTGACAAAATTTAATAAAGATTTCCTTTGCCATCGTTTATTCATAATTTCTGCCATCTTTAATATGTCAAACTTAAAATTATTCATGTATCGTTCAGATGAAAAAAATCATTTCTGTTTGACAATCAATAGCTGAGTGCCAAGTGGTAGCCACTTGTCAGTGATTTGTTAATAAATTAATTTTAGGTATTCAACAAGAAAAGTAAACTTCATCTTATGGTCTATGAACAGTTGAGAAATAACATTAATACAAAATATCTGCTAGCCATGATAAACGTCCATTTATAAAGTTTAGACCCTCAATGGGATTGGAGTTTTGAATAATTAATTCAAATTTAAAGTTCAGAAATGCAGTGAAGTATACAAGCGAGTGGCAGCTTAAAGCAGCTTGCATTCGAAAAGCTTAATAAACTATGTTAAAAAAAAGTTGTAATTTTAAATTATTTTAAGTAAAGTTGAGTAAATTTTCTTTTATTTTCCATTAAAAGAATACAATACATACTTATCTGCTCCAACACATTATTTATTAATGCAAAACCATCCAATAGAATTATGTGTGTGTGAGAGTACTGCGTAACAAAACGACATCAATTGAATTATATTTATATTATAATTATTCCTCTCAGATACTTGGTTTCATACTGAAACTGTGAAAAATAATATGTTCTAACATTTGTTGATTTATAAGTAAATTTTAAAATAAAAACATTTATTAAAACTCACTAAGTATTTACAAACACAAAATTATACGTGAACATTTTTTGAATAAGGGTCGTAATTTTTTGATCATAAGACTAAATATACCAGATTAAAATATTACGTCCAAGCTGGAAACAGATGTAAAAGTTTTATCACGAAACAGAATGAATTGTATTTTTTTTGCTTTACGAATTTTGCAGTATAAATAACATCACTCAACAAACAGTATTTTTGCACTATATTCTCTACCGTTCCTTTTTAAGAAAGTGATGAAAATTTAGTGAAATTTTAAAAAAATATCATAAACGTGTTTTACCTATTATATTAAGAGAATATATTATCAAATTAAAATGCATTCAAAACACTTTTATCCCTCAGAATCAACGCCTATTTTTTCTATCATTCACTAAATATAAATAAGGAACAGTCAGAAATATCAGTTGACAATGCTAGTCATGAGCAAAACCGGTCCTTATCATATAAAATAAAATTGTGGTTAGTTAAAAATAGTGTTTTATTTGTTGAGTATTATGCCGTTCCAGTATCAAAAGTGAACACCTTAAAACTGATAAAGAAAATTGTTTCAAAAACAAAATATTCAAGACATGCTCAAAAAATATATGTATAATACGATTAAAATGTTCTTCGGCGATCCATATTGACTATTCAATTTACCAATTTCGCTCAATTGCACCGTATATTTTACATCTCGTAAACAAGGGTAAACCCTTAATTAGAACGGATTATGTTAATTGACCACAGCAAAACACGGAACTCAAATTATAGTATAGCTTTTCAATGCGATCGTTAATACTATTTGATGGCCAAATGTTATATGTAAAATTAAATCGGTGACAGTAACATCTGCAGAGAATTATTTCGGTCACATCACCCGATTTGTGTTTCTAAGTACCTACGCACTCTGTTCAACTTATTTTGAATAATTGATTGAACAGAACTGTTAAATGCTCGTTCTTACCCATAATCTGCCGCTGTGTAAAACAATAATATTTATAAACGAGTTAAGGGGTCATTAAAAGTTCCCTCCAGTTTTTTATCACATTTATTTTTTCTTTTATTTACTACTATTACATTTTGTTTGTGTTAGTGGCTTCTTTTCTAATATTGATCGTTACTAATATTTGTTCAAAGACAACAAGGCAAGGCATACAGAATAATTTATTTACCTTAAATGATATTAGCAAGCAATTTATAATTCACTCTTTTTATTTATAACGTTAGTTTTTGCAACATAACGATTTATAAAGTTTCTATATATGATAAACTATTTTTAAAAAATTGAAAGTTGTTATTTAGCAATTATTGTATACAAAATTTGAACCTCACAATTGTAACAAAGCCAATCTTACAAGAGTATGCCTGAAATTATAGTTGGATTAATTATAATATGAATAAGCGCTTCATAAAACATCTCTAATAAATCTTGTTCCACTAACAATATACACAATAGAATGTTTTACTTTAATACAAATATGATAAGTAATGTGAAAAACGTTTACTACTCATTTCGAATTTTATTATAAAATCTTCATATTTATACTTGAAATAAATATTATTTAATACTTTGTTACACATAAGAATATTACATAAATGAAATAACGAAGGCTTCGGTAAAAAAAAAACAGAATTAATGGGAACTTTTTGTTCACTATATTTTATTTTATATTCTTACTAAAAGATGCAATACAGTAATTTTTTTAGTATGATTTGCTATCTATTCTTGCTCGAGACAATTTATTTTCAGAAAAATTTTCTATTTAAACCAGAGAGCTGGCTGGTTTTGCTTTATTACTGAGAAGTTTTTTTAAAAAAATAAACCAAAATCACTTAGATAAGTGTAGGTCACTCACTATCAATTCGTAGTGGACAGAAATCTTAAAAATAATACACTTTATGTAATAGTTTCGTATTTTTTTGGTAAGGATCAGGTGCGGTTGCGCTCATCACGAGCATTATCTACTCATACTAATAAATAATTGATAACGCTCGCGATGGACGATTCTTATTTAAAGAGTGTAGAACTAGTACAAAAAATAGAATTTACTAAAAATGAATTTCTTTGAAATATTCATATTGACCGATCATTGTATTCAGTTTTTTCAATTAATTTTACTATAAAGTTTTTTCTTATTATGTAACTTACAGCCTCATTATACATTCGCATTTGTTTGTTTAAATTAAATTTAAAAAAAACTATGGTTGCTTCATCGTATAAAAGCCGTCCTTATTATTTATTTAAATTAATATATGTTTTATTTGCACAGCTTAAGTGGAGTGCTAAAAAGATTGGGGTAATTTGCCAAGGCCTAAATAATTTAAAGCATGATCTTGTTACTCGTATCAAAAACGCTAAGAGAAACCATCTGGTAAATTCATGGTAGAAGTAAACTAATGGTTTGCTCTCCAAATTAAAAAGGCTTCTAATGACGCCATAGCCGCGTCATAGGATTTGTAGGCAGAGAAAATTTCGCATATTCTTGTTCCTGTTTCGTTCCCAGTGGACGTCACTCGACGAACTTTCAGACTCATATACCACATCATTACTTTGCCAACCCGTGAGCCTCGTGATTTAAATTATTTTTTAAACAAAAATATGATTTCTGTAATCTGTTAATTTTATTTTATTTTAAATTAATGGTTGGGTTGACTTTTTTGAGCCATGCGGGTATAATACGTTGCTTGTCAAATATTTTTAAAAAAATGAGCATGCCTGTTTCTATTATTGAGCATGAGCACTTCTAATAGAGCATAACAGCATTTATTCGAATGAGGTCGGCATATTGCCATTCGCTTAACCGTTTTTGAGATAAGGTGTGGAACAAATAGGTTCGAATAGGAATAGCTTGTAGTTATCTAAACACTATCCTGTAGGGGTTGGAATGGAAATTGCTGTACGTTATCAGTTTACAATGTTTATTCACTTGGTGAAACATATCATTTTCTTGATTTTTATTTTATACGATTTATAGCGAATGGGAAAATTGCACTATGTTAAAAATGGCTGTTTATCTATTATGGTTGATAAAAGCTTCGCTGTAAAATATTTTTTTGAAAATCACAGATTTTTTTATTATTTTTTAATTATATGATCATTGATTTAATCATACTAGAAGTGTTTTTTCTACAATATTAGTAGAAATAACGCCAGAAGATATACAATACACTCTGCAGATATCTCAATTTGGCCAAAATTTGCAGTGTATTTATTTCATCCTGTACTTAAATTAATGGAAGTGAAAAATAATTGAATACTTTTATACTATTTAAACCTTTTTTTAATGCACACTCAATATTAAAATGATTATTTATTCATAAACGCATTCTGGAATCTTATAATAGTTTTTAAATATTCCTTAATGTAATCAATATATTTTATACACTCTTTTCCATTGTATATTTTAAAAGTATTATTTATTTAGAAATATAAAAACGTAATGAAATGTATATTGAGCGATTTTTTTTATCACAGAAATATATGAGAATTTAAAAACAGGCCATGTTAATCATAAAGATTTTTTCAGTTTTAGCGAAAGTGTTTAATTTTAAGTCTTTGTGAAATTGTATTCATCATCAAATTTTAATGTGTCCTATATTTTTGCCACATATGGTAGTGGTAAAAATTAGTGGTAGGAAACTGAATTGTCTTTCTCTTATGCTAAGAGTACATTATTATTTAAAAAACTGCTATGTTATAAATAATTTAAAAAATTTGCAGTTAATACCTACCGTACCTCGTGAACTAAATTTGTTTTATTTATTCCAGCTCATAATGGAGGTAAATGGGCAGGTGGCACTATTTCGTGACCTGCTTATTCACATAGGACAGTCTCGAGACTCTCCGGAGCTTCGAGAGAGGATCAGGAAGCTGCGCCGATCCTGTGTCGAGTCCTGTCAACACACCAGCCAGCTCATCCTGCCTAACTTGAGAAGGTAAATATAAAAATTAAATCAATTTGTATTTACTACAAATATTTTCAATATATAATTAATTACTAAGTGAACTCCCCTTTCTCTACTCGCCGCTTCTTCCACATCCCTCATTTTTTTCTTTATTCAGTGTGGTAGTAAATATTATGTGGTATAAAGATATAGTCCGAATGCAGACATTTAATTTTACAGATTCTTGTCGGTCTCCTTAACCGGTTGGTAACTCTCTTATGCTTCTGACTTAAATAGATTATTTAATCGATATAAGTTGTGTGAATATACATGTTTGAAATTCTGTTATATGCTTAGTGCCAATAATTTTGACACATTCTCCACAAAAATTAAAGGTTGGCTTATAACCAAGTTTTGTAAAACACCTTCTGTTTAGATCATAGGTTCCCAACCTTTCGGGTGGCGACCCCTTTTTATAAAAGCCATGTGACCCGCGGCCCCAATGCATTTGAAAAAGGCATTTTTTTCAATAAGGTAATTTTAGTTGAATGTAGTTGTAGTTTTGTTGTTCAAATCCAAAATCGAAAAAATATGGCGACCCATAGGTTGGGAACCCGTGATTTAGATTCTCCAGAAGGTGTCCATGTTGAAAAACACGTGTACAAAATAAAATCTATAAATTTGTAAAATGTCGCGACAAATTTGTTTTTAATATGCTGAAATCAAAGTAGTTGTATATTACACAATAATAAAGATGAAACGTTACAAGTAAATACCTTTCAGTCAAAGGATGGACTCGCTGTTATAATGCATGTTAGTAAGTCATCAAGGTTACTAGTATGTACCGAAATATTACGAAAATTCTTTCCAGTACAATAACAGTTCCCTTTCATTTATTTCCACCTTTGTTCCGTTTTAGTGATTGAGTGTTGTACATTAATAACCTATTTTTTCTACGACAGGAATATTGTAAAGAACTATCTTTCTTTTGACCTTTTTCGCAAAATATAACGGAAAACTAAAGTCGAAAATTCAATATACTTCTACAAATATATAAGTATAAAATGTATGTCATATTTTATCAATCAAGTATAAGGATTGTACTCGCTTAGCTAATACACATTGACTCTTCAAATAAGATAACAAATTTAACAAGGGTATATATGTGTATAAATTAGTGAGACTATTTGACAAAATATTACTTAGAAACCAAATATCAGAGAGAACAACACGAATAAAGTAATTGGTCATGAAATATGTAACTCTAACTAACTGAAAGAGTAATAGAATCATTAAAAAGATACTTGAACTAATAAAATGACAGGAAAAAACTAAATATATGTTTTGACGAATACAAAATTAAGGTTCTATAAAATATAAATCGTAGTTAACGAAAGGTAGTTAAAAAATAAAATAAATCAAATAACTACGATAACGTTAGTAACAAACTACCTTGTTTTTAGTAAAATAATAAGGAAACATAATAAATGAAATAACAGTGGACACTTATAACATCTCAACCTCAACGACTAGTCAGTTATATAACCATTTCTTATTCGCTTTGAAGGATTCACTGATTGGCAAATAAAAAATCTATGTATTTTCTTAATTTATAACGCTTCCTTTCACACAGCTATTTGCAAAGTATGATTACTGATTATGTTATAATTCCACACATAAAAGTCAAATTGTAATTTGCAAAACGTAATACAAGGAATAACTAAACTTGTACTGGTAGAATTGCTTGATTAATTCTATGCTTTCATTCCGTGAAACTCTTGTCTTCTGGTAAAAGCATTTTCATTTCCGCTTAGCTTTGCTTTACGGCTTGTGTCTTGTAAATTTAAATACTCACTAACATTGTTTTACCACTCTCAGCGTATTTACTGGTTAAGTAAACGATTATTTTCTTTATGGTGTTATTTTACCGGGAAATATTTTTAATGTGAACATTCGTCCTTACTCTTTCAAATTGATTCAAATAATCTTAATGTAAGCTAAGAGAATTTGTGACAGTACTTTTCTGTCATTATTTTATGGACAGAATAAAACACACTTTCGTTGTTACATAGGTTATGTGAAAATCTTTATTGTCTTGTATAAAAAGTGATATAATACACTATAAAGCCTAAGACTTTTTATATAAACCGCGCAACTTATCGAGGACGCTGCTTATTTTATAGGAAGCACAAGAAGATACAATTATTAAAATATATCACGATGATTTTTTCATACCATGTCCACTCCATTTGGCCAACTTCCCTTCTTAAAAACCAATCCCGGTATTACAAAAAAGCAAAAAATACGACCGACTGGAATCTGAACACGGTTGAGTTAGTCAAAATCCGTATCGAAAAATATACATAATCATAAAAGGGTGATTTTTATAACTAACTTATTAACGGTTCATAAAAAATGGTCATCAGTTCTGGAACCTGTCAATATTTACACGACTCTTTAAGATTTAAAATATTTCAATTCATCGCGAAAATTTGTAATCAAATATTATATGTGTCGGTTTCTATACATTACCAAAATACGGCTATTTTGCTATTGTAAAACACCATGAATACTAACATACTGGTTTCAGTAATACCGGTATTGTAATCCCTAATCGTAATCGATCCCAACGATGTTGACCACTTGATCAAAAATTCGGAGGAATACTACGAATACATAAATAATAACACGTTTTAAAAAAATTAATTGAGATACTGTGTAAATATTATTTAACGTACTGTATACAATTTATATTTGAGAAATATAATAGATTATGTTGATCTTTTACCCGATATCAATGTTTATTGTCAAGTTAATTAAAAATTTACTTATAGCAATACTTTTAGAATTGTATGCATATTATACATACATAATAGGTAAGCTACATGATTTTAAAATCTCGATTTTAAATATTTCAAATGCCCCCAAGACATAACAAAAGGTTATTTAAAGGCTCGTTATAGGTATGAAGTAATTCTTGTTACTTCCAAAGCATAAAATGCCAATTTATAAATATGAGTTTTTTCTCTGTGGTGTTATTGCTTTTATCAAATTTATCTAAGATATTTTCACAATAGTACAAATATTTTCACTAGTGAAATATTTTTATCCTCGGTTATATCTCTCAAAGAGAGATTTCACATCTTCCACGACTACTTTTGGCCTTAAGTAAGTCTTGTCATTCCGCTTCAGTTTCTTCGACGTAATCAATACATTTTTCCCATACTTGCCTCAAGCTTACTTCCTCTGGGGTACACATGTGACCTCTGGTATCCTTTCGTCTGACATTGTCACGATATATCCACCCATCGCAGTTTTTGCTAGCTTTTAAACATATAAAATTGTAATTGGTTAGTTACTTGATTCAGTTTTTTATCGCCATCTTCAATATTTTGCGAACACAGCATTCATTACCAAAAAACATCTACAGCGGATCAATATTATAAACGAGTTTTGTAAATTCTAAGGAATTTCCGCCCTTAAATATCTACAGCCGAAATAAAAACAAACACATTGAATGACAGGAACACTTAATTCCGCCCGACGGAAATAATGTGTTGCGAACTTTTTGAGGAAATATAAAAGCATTTCGAATAGATATTTTGTTTTGAATCAGTTGTTGAAAACATGCCTGTTCGAACGTAAAATACGTGAGTTCTGTTAAAATTACTTATCGGCTAAAACGATTTATGTAAATTTTCAGTATATATTATAAATAAACAAGTCTTCCACAGATTTTACTACGAATATAAAATGTACACACAGTTTGTTTTCACAAGCATTTATTTAGATGTCTTTGTTAGCTACCTAGATAGCGGATAAAAATGAAAATATTCATTTTGAACCACTTCCACGTTTATGTTAGATTTGAAGCGTTGCAGACATTTATTTAAATCCTTGTCTACTCCCAATCTGGAGAACATGGTCTTCCAGTAGAGGTTTCTCAACAACAAAAAACTACGAGAATTCAATGGCTTTAAACTTAATACTTAAACTTACTTTTTAAATTTATTATTTATCATAATTACCAAACTGTATCTTCGTAGTAATTATTCTTCTGCGGTTTTTATTTTTCAGTTAATTTAAATGTTACAGAAACAACAATATGATAATATAAATAGTTTTATGGTGCACATTAAAATTCATGTATACGTACAAATTAGGTAGCTTAATTTTAGTTCTCACCATACAAACGATTTATCGAAGTGTAGTTAATTGAGAAGTTTTTAGTTTAAATATGTTTACAATTATATAATGTTTAATTTTTCAAAAGATGGAGGCAAAATATTTCCGATTATCTTTTATTTAATATTATACATTTTACTTTAAAGAAATTATTATTATATAAATTAAACATTTAAACTAAAAAGCAAAACCCTTAAAACTTGTTTAAGAGATAAATGTTTATTATCTATTTAATATTCAATAACAGCAATTTAACTTTATTTAAGTAAAATATTAAAATCATCTTTCCGTGAAGTCTACACAAATTTACAACATTGCGTGAAAGTAACAGCAATCAAATGCCTACAAACCACATTTCACAGTTTATATGGAATTTAATTTTGAACTAGTGCCAATTAGTTTTAACAACTCCCTTGGACACTTTTTGCGAGTATTCCGTTTCTAAAATGGCATTCATAACTATTTTTGTTAGCGTGCTTTTATTTTAACTTTTATCTGGAACGTGAGAAATGAAGGATTTTTTTCACGCCGCTTTATTTTGTTGTTATGAATTTAAATTAATGTGATTAATTATATAAATATCAGACATATAGAGATACATATTTTTGTATAAATTTTAACATTTAAACGCGAGAAATGTTTGGGTATTAATATTTTTAACAGTATTAAAAAAAAATAAAAAATAATCATTCATTTTGATGTTTTAAATATCACTTTTAGGGTGTCCAATGTCAATACTTCGACTATATTAGAAAATCATTATATATTCAAAAAATAAAATATACTAGTTGATAATGCTTATCCCGAGCGAAACCGGTCTCGATCTTATTAAATAATAGTGGGAATTAGTGCAATTTTTTTTTCGCTCAAAAAAAATGCTCATTTTGTGCGAAACCAGTTTTGATACATATAAATAAATAAATGTCAAAAAAAGAGTGTTTTATTTTTTCATATAATTCTTTTCCACCGAGTATTAACATTGAACACCTGAAAAGTGACCTTTTTATCGGCAGTGTATCAATTCAATTATAGTTCATAATTGATTACGTTAACAAAAGTATACATTTTCGTGCACGTATTATTTTTATCTTAATAATTCTTGCAAAGTTATATAAATGAAAATGTTTTAGTAAACAAATTACTATAAAGTTAAATTGATTTGTTAATTTGTATGAAAAATAATGTCAACAATACGAAATACGTTATATTGTGTAAAATCTTTCACAGCCTCTCGTTAGACAATAAAAGGAGTAATTATTATACCAGATACGGTACGTCACTGAACCCTCAGCCTGTTTATTGCCTTGTAGTGTAGCAGTTGAAGACAATGCATGCAAAGGAGGAGTGAAAACTTCGTTAATGACGTAAATGATTCCTCACTTCGGGCATGTTGGGACGCCTTTGCCTCACACTTAAGGCATGTTTCATTATGCCGCCGAGACTCTAGTCTAGATACAGCCTTTGATACGTTAGCCTCTCCATACCGTATCATGTAAATGTAAACTGAAAACAGGCGTTTATTAAAAAAAGGGTTTAAGTTTCAGGCATAATCAATTCTTTGTATAACAACTCTTTACTAAAATATTGCTGAAAAATATATTAAATAAAGAAAATTTCTAAGATGTTTGCTGTTCACTTTTATTACGCCTCGTTTATATTATAAGGCTAGTAGAAGAGTTTTAACATCACAGACACCCCTGTCATTGAAGTCAAATCGAATAAAAAATCAATCAATGGAAGTAATATAAGTTTCAACCGAATGGCAAAAACATTGATCATTCATTCACTAAGTTGGCTTAACAAATATTTTAACCTTATAGTGTACTTATTAAAAAAGACAGTATAGTATAAAACTACGTTTATGTTTAGATAGTCTATGCTTAGATTTGTATTCACCTTACACAATTTTTTGATTGTTTTAGTTACCTTTTTCATGATTCATTTTTTGTAATATTTAAAAACCATATCATATCAATTTGCCGTTTTGATGGTATTAAACTACATAAATGACGCCAAAGCAAGTTTTATTAACCACACAATCAAGACTGTTTTAATGTAAAATTAAATTTGATAACATTGTTATTCTACTAGTTGCGTTACAAAATGTACCACGTGTTTTGTCTCTTTGAAAAGCATCGTCCTACATAACATCGCAAGACTCATAAAATTACTGCTGAATCCATAAAAAATACATTTTTTGCTGTAATACCGAAAACTAAAAACACAATATGTACTGTTATTATGACGTAATTATTGTTTGTTAATCATAATATTAATTATAATTTTTAGTGTTCAAATTTTGAGTAGGTTTTCTTTTCAAAATATTAGTTAATGTTATTCACAATACAATTGAATACTGTACAGAGTACGTATTATTTTATTCACAAAACATTTTCAATTGTTGTACGCATAATGATAACATGATGTTTAATATTGGTATATTAAATTTATTTATAACACACAAAAAACTAACGTTGCGTCTGAAATTTCATTGTTAACGGACATCAAAAGCTCACATGTTATTTATAAAGTATTAACAGAATGTATTTAGGGTGTGAAACGGCATATTAAACATATTTGAACAAAGATCATTAAAATCGACTACCGTTTGTTTATTTTCTTAAACAAATACACTGTGAACAAACACGAACCAACAATTTGATAGCTTAATAATTCATCTGGATACTCTTTTATATTGTGTAAATGTAGCATTTGTAAAATATCTGTGTTTTGTCAAATAAATTATTAAATAAAATAATCAGTTACCTATATGATTTTATCGGCTAATTCTTGGTAAAAAAATATTATGTGATATTTATTGGTTCTTATTCTACAATTTTATTAAATTATTATAGCTGGTTAAACTCTAATACAAAAATGTGTACCCACATTTTTCGTATTTTATAAATATGTGATTTTTTTTTCTCCTCAAAAAACATGTACATGTTTCACTTTTAGGGTGTTCACTGTCAATACTAGATGGGAAGGCATTATATTAAGAAAAACACAATATCCCTTTGTACTTTGTTATCTTCACTTAACAGAGCTATTTATAAAAATTCAAATTGAAAAAGAAAGGTGTAATAAACCATTGGCATTAAAAAGAATTTATTTTGTAATTTGTAAACAATATTTGTATGGTTTATTACACCTTTTTATTTCAATTTGTTTCTATATAAATAGCACTGTAAAATTATATTCCTTATCAGTTGACAGTGCTCGCCATGAGCAAAACCGGTCCTGATATTGATAAATAAAAAGTGGAGATAAGTACAAAGAAATATTGTGTTTTACTTACATGTGTGTTAACAAATTTTGGAATAGAAAGTTAATAACATTCATAAACGTTTGATATATTTTAAGTTTAGTTTGATTTTTTTTAAGTGTTGAGTATGATATATTATTTTGTATATTTCGCTCTCTTGAATATGTTTTGTCTTAATATCAACTAGAAAAGATCATTGGAAATAATTCAATGCATATTTATGGTGATGTAAGAATTCTGAATATTCCTTGTAAATGTTTCATCGTTCTGTGTCTTAAAACAAAAATCTTTTTAATCATCGTAAAAAGAGAATCTCGAAATCGCTAGAAATGCAATCAGAATACAAACAGTGTTGGTAAGCATTCAGGAAGTCCCTGACATTCATATATAATTAGTTCCTGAAAATTTATACGAACGACAACTGAAGAATGACAGTAGTACAGGGTACATGCCAAACATGAAAAAGGGTGTACAGTGAAACCCCGATTCTCCTTTTTTCAGAGGACCGTAATAAAAAAAGAAAAATGCGGGAAATCTTCAAATAATACAAAAAAAAAATAATATTTAAAAAACTTATATTTTTATTTCACTTTTTTTATTATTATTTCTTAAAAGTTCTTAATAATTTGTTGTCTATTTACAGTTTTGCACTTAAATTTTAACGAATACCTCTCAAACTCACTAACTTTTAAGTTAACTCATTTTTCTCTTGGATTTTTTTTAACGTCTTGTACTATTTTAAGTGCATTTTAGTTGTGAGTTAGAAAAAATCGCAAAGCGGGATTCGAAGCAAGATAGTTTATGAGCGAAATGTGAAATATTTAACAAAAATGGTTAATCAGGATAATATTTGTGACGGGATCATAATATTTACACTATAGGTCGAGGAAATCGATAAATCGAGGATCGTACAATGCGGGACGGGACTACTTTACATTCTTTTTTATGGGTGTTTGTCCGAGATTATGAAAAATAGTCGATTCATTCGTATTATAATTCAATATGTTGTGATATTGGTAAACATTAACATTTATCATAATATAAAACGTAAGAAACAGAGAATCTATGATTTTTTGTATAGTTTATACAATATGTTGAATTATTTAACAGAAACACACTGTTTTCCTCTATTTATTTAAATATTTTCAAAAACAGAATACATTAATTAAAAATACTTTCTTCGTTTGATTGGCATTGTTGTACAAGTAACCACGTTCGCTTAAGCTAATTTTGACTTAAATAAGCAGAAAATACTCGTACAGAATATGTAAACGTACGCAAATGTTTCTTAATAGGAAATAAAAATGCAAATGATAAATCTTCCACAAAGAAAATGAATAAAGTGAGTTATTCCAAGTAATTTATTCTTCGTAAAAGCTTTTGTTTCAAAGCTCTCGTTTATACCTTTATGAACGCTATACAGATGTCAGTGGGATGCAAATTATTTGCTGACACGCATGTTAATCGTCACATAGCATAAAGTTTCTATGCCACCCATATCCAGGTTGCCTTTTACATATTAAAGTGTTTTCTGCTACGACTAATATAATAACTGGCACTGGAAAATGCCTCACGCAACTTCTTCGCCAGACCAACTCATTATTTCTTATTAACATTAATATCTTACGCTATCATGTAGAGACCCGTACACATTTAACTGTCAGGTAAAATGTTTTGTGAAGATGTATTACGAAGTTTTAACGTAGCACTATCATCAAACTTTATACATGAAATGTATTAATATTATATAAAAGCAGAGATACAGAAATGATCTAACGTTGTAACAGATATTTTACATTTAACATCAAATCGTTTTCATTGAAATGAAAATCAATTATTGTTATATTTGAGATGATATACACCTTACACCATACGCTATAACCTAGTTGGATTTGAATAGTAAATCACAATAGTAAGTAAAGAACATAGGTAGATTTTAGAATATACACATATATATACATATCGACTGTGGAAAGGAAAAAGGACGTAACCCACACATAGCAAATTTTACAGGAGACGCAAAAAACGTATTTTAATGATTTTGGGCCATATGAAAATTATGAAATATACACAATCTTGAAGTGCACAGAGACTTCTAAACTGGTGTTTAATTGACATTGTCCAATATTAATTCAAGAAAATGTCTAGGAAAAACCTTCCAAACTCATCTTTTTTTCAAACTTAAAAACTAAATTTAGATATTAATTCGGCATTTGCAGCTTATATCCTTTTGACAGAACGTGTATCAAGTTTGATACATTGTGATTATCGTAAAAAAGCTGTTTTGAAAAAACTATGGGTTACGTCCCTTTTCCTTTCCACAGTCGATATATATATATGTATAGAAAATAGACTTTCGTAATAAATATTTTTCTGCACGACCTTATTCAGTAAATTTTAAAGAAATTTAGAAAAAAATATTTTATTGGTTGTTAGAACTGCCGGTTAATCTTATTATGAACATGTTACAATAACAAATTACGTATCACATCTGTCGTTTTATTTTATTGTGTACGCTTATAATCAGATTTTTCTGTATCGTTGTCTGCAAATAATTGTTTTTCTTTTTTTTCTGATTGGCAAGAATTTACTGAATAATTCTACAATAAGTCATTCGTTTGGTATTATTTAATTAAAGCAGTGTATGATAATTAAATGTTTTTTTTTCTTATTTCACTGACACTTTTTACTTAACAATCAATTTTTGGATAAGCCTCTAATTAAAATTGTAGATATTTTAATTAAGTTCTTCTCTTTATAAAACAATCAATATTGTGCAGGATATAATAAGGAAATACGTATACAAGTAATAAACTTGCCACACTTGAAAATTTAAAAAAAAACAACGTCGCTTATATGAAATAAATTTTATAATTTCTTCAATATTCAAAGCAATGTCGTCTAACTGTGCTAAATATTTTTCTAGCAGCACATTGGTTTTCAAAGTTGGCCGACATCTTAATATGTTTGTTTTTTTTCTAAATATCAAAGATTCAATTTATATAATATATTATAGAAATTTTCTGATAAAATTATTGATTAGGTAGTAATATAACTTTTTTTTTTATCTTGAAACATCTTCTACTGAAAAGTGAGTATAAAACATGTACGTAATGTAATTTGCTTCGCGATAGTTTCATATTAAAGAGAAGCTTCTGGTTGGTTCACTCCACGTTATGTTATGTGTCACCTACATATTACATTTATTTGAATATGCTATGCAACATTCACGCTAACTGTATCAAGCCATTAGTTTCATGCAAATATATTTACCTACATAAGAATTCAAAGCACTACATAGGGTAAACACTTAACGTTTTACTTAATAAACTGAAGAACATTGTTCTGTGCAAAATGAAAGGAAATTGTTTAACTCCATGATGTAGATGGTAGAACCAAAAACGAAATAATGTTGTTAATGTGAAAAACTATTGCTATTAACAATATCGATTATACTAATCATTTTTATAAATATATTTTGAAACTTTTAAAAATGATTTTTTTTTATAATATAATACATAACCAAAAAGTTTGATGAAACTCATTAAAAAAATATTTGTTTAATCTCTGTCCGCTCCCACTGTGAACAATAAATAACATAGCCTCTCGGTGAAGATATCTTTACATTTTTTTTTCTAAGATAACTGCTTGCTACTCAGTTACTCAACCTCTCTTTTTTCGAGAGTTTGTAGACAAAGAATAGAACTATGACAGAACTATTGGTTAGCTAATGGCTTTTGCGTTATTTTTAGGATTGAAAGACACCACAAACACCCATGTTTTTAAAAAGAAATCGATGAAAAGTGCAAGTGAAAAAAAAGCTGTTCGTATTGGGAATCGAACCTATGAGATCCGTTACAGAAGCCAAAGACGTTGACGACTGCAGTGATGCAAACCCGCTATAATATAGTTATCCTTAAAGGCAGTACATTTTTTATCAATATTCTTTAAAACCCATATGGATTTTCGTGTCTAAACTATCTTATTTTGGATTACTAAATTAATAATAAATAATCGTGTTGAGTTATCATAATTTCATTTTTTTTTCATAAAAGAGTAATAAAATTTTATGAAAGAATCTCTTTCGGTAATGTTGTACACTAAATATTAACATTAATATATTATAACAATGAAAAAAATATTAACTAACGAACACGTTACTTAATACACAGCAACATTGATACATACATAACGTTATATTATCGTAATTTATATGCAGGTATTAGTATATATTTTTTTATTATTCATTTATATTCACGTCTTAATAGATGCAGAACATGCAATGTATTTATTATATAAAATGGATACGTTTTAAAGCCGCTAATATGTAGTTTATGGATTCCCTACAACATATTTGATTTCTGTGGCCACGATTGCGATATACTGTATAAACGATTTAATAATAGTCATATTAATGTGTTCGAAAACACGAATAACTGTCATGTTTTTTACCTTTCTTATTCTACTCACCCCTAAAAAGAATACTTTGAGTAATTGGTAAAAGACTACTTGTTAAGTGGATCTGTTATTTTTTATTTAAAAATATGACGCATGTAAATTATTATGTTTCATTATATTTTTACACAGCGCAAATAAACCATCACATCAAAGTCTTTAATTAGGTGTCCCATGAAGGTTATAATACTTTTTAGAGTTAGGTGCGATTTTATATTTGTATTATATTTTAAAATGAGAATTTCCGTCAACTGAAAACTTAAGTAAGGTGTCCGAAGCCCAGCTTAACAATAAAAGGAAAATGAACGGCCATATATCAGAAGGTGTAAACCCGTTTTGACGTCGGCTTATACAGCGCACAATATAGGTTTTTAAAAGTGAGGTCAACATACCTGAAACAAAAGCAAGGCTACTTACTAAAATTGTACTTACAGCCGTAAATTTAAAATCCAACTCATATCGAATATGAACAGCACGTAGGTACAGTTTCGGAATTTATGTGATTCGTAAAGTTTACTTTGACATTTTGGAAATGTTGTTTTACCAGTAAAAATAACAGTAATGTAATATATACAAAAGGGTAAAGTGATCGATTTCATATGTCACTATTCCTCAAAAGTTTTGCATCAGAGTAAAATATTTGCTTTCGGTAGAAAGAGAGAAAAAATATATAAACATATTTTTGATAAAAAGTAAAATTGCGGTCAGCGTTTATGTAAAAAATACTTTTGAAATAACATGATACAAAAAACTATTCTGACAGTGATATATTTTTAAAGCATATTGCTTTAAAGCGTCGAACAATAAATGCATAATTTTTAAATATTTATTCCTGTTGTATTTGTCCAGAAATAGTTCATCTGCCAAAAATAATTTTCGCTGAGCGAAGCCCATTCAAATTAACTTATTTTTAATCGTAATTATTTTTTAATTATTATAAATCTCGTTGAGAAAATAATTTTATGGCGTTACTATATTAGTTGGATTATATTTTTAAAAAAACCTAGACTTCAAGTTAATATGGTGTAAATATATAATTTTCAAGCCTGTGGTCGAATGATCAACATCATTGTATTCGGTTGCAATGCTCGTGGACTCGAATCCCAGTAAAGACAGTTTCATTAATTGATCTATCAATTGATATATGTTTGAATAAATCGATGATATTTAAGTAATTCTTTCGTACTTTTTCAGTTATAAAAACGAAGTGAAGTGAGAGTGATTAGTAAAATTCAAGTCCTGATCTAGCTTTGTCTGTCTATCAGTGCTCTCTTCGAAAAGAAAAGATTGCGCAATTAAGAAACACGCGGTTGTTGTAGAAAAACTTCTTTATGAGTACATAGGCTCCACATTGGAAGCGGAAATGGTTAAAAAACCGATTACCTTAATAATTGAATGTTTTTTTTTGAGTATTGATTAAAAAAATTGCAACTCGTGATGGAAAAGCGATAATTTTGCGTGACTATGTTATTAAAATTGAATTGAATACATCTTTGATGTTTAAAAAATTCAATATCTCAATGTTTAAATATCTGTAAATTTATTTCTACACATTTTTATTATTTTGACAATTTATTGTTATCAGCACAAAAGGAAAATAAACAATGTGTTTTGTTTGTAAGTCACACTCTGTCCAACTATTGTATATTCCGCACTGTCATCACCAAATCGTTCAAAGACGACGTGAACGTCAGCTAATGATCGGTTAGCTTCTCGTTCGAAGAAGATATCTAAGCGACAACAAAAACCTCTATTCATCGTTATAATGTCCAACACTCTGATATATAATATTAAATAAGCGTGTTGTGGCAAAGCGTTGAAATTAGAAAACTATACAAGAGTGAGGTAATACATTATTTATTATATAACCAAAAAATAGCACAATTGTTTAATTTTACACTCTAAATACATAACTGCTTCATTTGCAGACCCTGTACCTGAAAGATTCGAACTTCTACTCTTATGAAGTAAATGAGCCATATTGATGCAATAAAAAAACTGTTTTATTATCTTAAGTACGTTAATTTTAGCAAAAAAAATAAAACATAACTACTAATATAACTGAAAAGTTTTTCTGCAATATGTATTCATACAAAATTGGCTCTACACTGTCGCAAGTGGCCATTGCTACAGATTTTCCATCCATACTCTTGTTCTTTCGTGCTATTTAGTTGCAGGATCACGAGTTCAAATTCACCCTCTATCGGGGTTTCCCAAACTATGTTCCGCGGAACACTGGTGTTCCGTGGGACCTAAATAGGTGTTTCGCGAAAATTTGGAATGGTAACATACGCTGCAACAAATTTAAGCATCTTCTACTTCGTATCAAAAATCGAGTGATAGTAAATCTCCAATGATGTTAAAAACGTCAAATATCTAGGTACAGGCGGAGATTTTTAATCACTATCAACTTTGTTTTCTCATATTTTTATGTAATATGTTTTAAAGATAATTAATCAGTACATAATAAGTGGTTTAATAACTGATATTTTTACTATTAAGAATTACCATACCTAAAAAAAAGTTGTGATCCGGTAACATTTCCAGATTTGACAAGTGTTCCGTTGAATTTTCCGGACTTGCAAAGTGTTCCATTCCAGAATATGTTTGGGAAACCCTGCTCTATCCCATCCTGAATACGGATTGTAGTAGGAGACTTTAACATACTGCTAGTTATTTCTTAATACTAACATACTTTCCTTAACCTCTGTTTAAAAAAATGTTTATTGAGTAACTGAAAATCGTTTTTCGTCGAACAACTTCTTCTGAAATAATCAATTGCAAGCAAAGCAAGTAAGTGTAAATTTTTAGGTTGTGTACGTGTTTCAATTAAATATGTTTATTGAAGCAAAGTAATTTAATGATCTTGTGCTGTTCTACGTTTGTACATTTCTCAGGTGTTGATGTTCGTTAACTTCACTTTATGAACGATTAAACTTTAAGATCAACCCTTAGATCAGATCAGAAGACTAAGAAAGAATGTTCATTACTTAAGTACAACAGATTTTTTTTGTTTGTAACATTTTTTATCTTTTTAATGTTTCAATGCATTGAAAATTTATACAGTAGTTTAGTCGGTAGTCGATTTTTTGTAGTTTACTATATCAAATACAAAACTTTTGTGCAAAATTGTCCGAAAAATGATTGCTTCGTTTTTGGATGGTGTTTTAATTATTTTTAAATAAAATTTTAGTATAAATGAATTGAGACACCTTAGTTTTGTTGTATGTATTGATTAAAATGTACTACAATTTATTGTGATAGAACCATTTAACCGAAAAGGATTCCGAATCACTAAGCGAAAAAAATATTTTTTGAAGTAATTAATTTTCCGCTACCTTTTATATTATACCCACTGATCGATAGTGATTTAAATATAGTTTGGTTGCTTTTTGTATACTCTACGCCAAATAAAATACAATGTTGAAGATAAAGGATTTTTTTACCAAAACTTAACTCTTATTACGGTTTTGAAGTTCTTAAAACCAATACTTAGAATATATGTACATTTTTTTTCTATAAAAATATGCAAAATGCTTCCCATGCCTTGTTACACAGCGAGAGGACTTACACATTTACAAATTTTATTTCTGCATACACTGAACGTCAATTTTTACAAAGTAACAGTGGAATTCAAAGAAAATATTTTACATTTCAGCTTAGGTTTTCATAGTATCAAATAATTGATAAGGAGTAGGACGAATAGCTATAGGCACAATAATACAACAGTTATTCTTAAGCTTACCCTTGAAACTGGAGTGTTTCGTTCAAATTTATTTTCAAAAAACCTCTGGAAACGTCGGTCGATGCCCTAGGGATCCTCATAGCATACTTTGACTAACCCGGCACTTCAAGATTATGGCTCGTGTGGCTACAGTACAGCATAATGTGAATGTTTCTTTAATAATATGTACGTTTAATACCACTTAAGTAAATCGCAATGAATTTTAAATAAGTACGTTATAAACTTTATTATTATACACACACAGGTTTTATATTATCCGACATTTTGTTTGTAATTATGAATATTTTAGAACTATCTATGCAGCCATTATATGGTGAAATTGTATTTATTTTATAAATTACTTTAAACATAACTCTATAATAAGATAAGTCTTATTATATTTTATTTACAATAAATTTCATTGATATTTTCATTGTTTATTTTATAAATTATCTTATTAGCTGATGAAAAACTTCCATTGAAAGTTTTTGAAGGATTAAGTCTTAACTATGGATATTAAGGATGTAACTGTTTGGCAATTTATTTGCAATGTAATATAATAATAAATTTGGCAACATACTTTAAATTCAGTTACCTATCGATAAAACCTTTTCATTAAGATAACCTAATTGATTTATACTAATTCTTAGTTTTGAAAAATATGTTTTACGGCGATTTAATGAAATTTTTTCACCTGTGTAGCTCCTCTAGTCTTGTTTGTTTCTCTTGTTGGGCGCTTTGTAGAGAAACTGTGTAATGTAAATATATGAAAATATTATGTTTATTAACCGATAAACGTATTCAATTTTCAAATATCTCTTGGGAAATTATAAAAATAGTTATCATCATTATTTATTACTGAAAGTATATTCAATTCAAAGAAAACGTGTCTTCAACTTAAAAATAGAGCACTTACAGTACTAATTCAACATTATTTATTACATCTTTGGACCTTTTTGCCTATCGCGAGCATTACAAATCAATGAAAACTAGCAAAACCAATCCCCCGATAGTCAATTAACTAACCTTTCCGCAAACAATTGACAGTGAACACATTATAATTGATGCGTCTTCAACTGAAAAAAATCTCTCTAATCTATCGTTTCGTTGTTTTTTTGTAATATTTATTACTTATGACAAAGAAATACTGTAATTTTATTAGGTAGAGACATTGCTTGAAGACATCATTTTCTTTATAATGCATAATATGTAAAGTTTACATAAACTGAAAATCACTCTGTTTTATCCGAATTCTTTTTTAACTGCCTATTATACATAATATGTTGTAAGCTAAATTAAGCACAACTTAGTTACGTTATTTTCCTGCACGAAAATGTCCTTGGCACTTTTCATTTTATGACGGCATTCAGTTTAACCTTTCATCATTTTGAGCTTTCAAGGGTTAACATCCAAGGCATTACTTCATAAAAGGCAGTTTTACACAACAAATGTTGAGTTTTCCTTTTTTATACGCCTACAGCCAACAGGATATTGGGTGCTACTTTCACAACACAATATCTTTTCGTAACAAGCGTTGGATTTGAGTTCATAAAAAATCAGTCATCCACTCAACTTATCACATTTTCATTTTAAATCTACTTATTATTTCTATACGACAGCATACTGAAGAATATAACTGTATTATTTAATAATACACAAAAAAACAAGTCTTATAATAATACTTGTCATTAACGAGTGCAAATTCCTTTGGATAGCTTAGAATCTTCCAACTTTTAACTAACATTTTAAACTTCAAAACATGAAAAATATTACTAAAAAATTGAAGATTGTAAAAGATGAGTATAACGGTTCAGAAGTTGATACAGTTTGAGATTTGAGTTGACGATAGTTTCGGAAACATTTTCATAAAACTTGATAATAATAATCAATTTCTAATACATTTTTTCAAATTAAACAATTTTGGTTAAGATGATTCTCCTTTCACCGTAAACAGTTGTTGGAACAGTATAAAAAACTAATGCTTTAATCAACATAGATGTTTAAGAAATATAAAATTACCAGTTGTTATAATTTTTTTTTAAATCGTGAGACATATTTTTTAAAAATTTTAAACGTTGCCATACAAAAATCCGAATCATTTTGATGTATTGTATCTTCAAATAAATTACATATCTATTTTAACTTAAAGATTAAAGTATATTCAAACAAAAACTTGTCGAATGGAAGTGTCACACAAAAAAAGCTTTGATCTATTTCTCACATTTACTAAGCTTGTAGATACAACACTTGTGAGCTGCGGTACATATACATAATCTTACATAAATAACTCATCATGTAGTTATCATTCTCTGAGCTATTTTTAATTTAATATTGACTTTTTTATTATATGTAATTATTTTACGCCGCCTTTATGGTCGAGTGGTCAACGTTGTTGGCTTCGGCTATGGAGGGCCCGGGTTCAAATCCCGGTACGGACAGTTTTATAAATTGATTTTTCAATCGATTTATGAATTTCTGTTTAAAGGCATGGATGTATGTGATGTCTTGAATTCCCCCCTCTCACCCATTCTATCCTATGAACGTGGGCGTATCGAGAGCGATTAGCTTACCACTAATCCTTTCGTAGCCCTATCCTTCTATCCCTACTCTCTTTGGAAAAAGAGAGGTTGAGCAACTGGGTAACAAGCAGTTCTCGTAGAAACACTTATGTTGAGATAAACTCCATTAGGAGTCCATATGCTCCACATTGGAAGCGGACATGGTAAAAAAAATAAAAATTAACCCTGTTTCCATTTGCAATTCAAATTACTTAATGCTCGGCGGTAACTTTGCGTAAGTTCATTTTTAATACATCCAAATGCTTTTTACGCGACAATCCTTTTTCAACAATAATTCTTTGTTATTCTCCAATACTTTTACCTTTATCAATACCACACGGTGCTGAAAGTGGCTCAAATTCAACGATTCAAGAATCACGATTATTTAATTATTTTTTTTATATTTGAATTGTATAAAATTAAACTTGATAACTTTGTTATTCCACTTGTTATGATACAAAATGCGACACATGATTCGAGGTTGCGAGAAACATCAACAGACATAACATCAAATCTGATCGTGATCGATAATCGACAAAGTTATCAAATTCAATGTTTTCGCTTAAATATTGAATTTCAAGTATTTTTAAAACACTCATCTGTAATTAATTCTACTTAAGCTAAGCATATGTTATAAAACAGTAAACTCATTCTCTTTGACGTGTGGGTAAATAAATAATAGATTTCTGAAACTAATTTTCAATATGAAAAGCGTATCATGTTTCACTATTAAAAGCTTTGAGTATAGTCACACATGTTGATTATATAAGATGTGCGTGCTTTCACTAGCAACATGTTAGTAAACTTATGCTGAATAATGGATAGCGGGTAATGAATAAGTAAATTTCATACACGGTTTTTGGAGCATTTTCCGAAGATTGGACTTTGTCGAAACTATATTTTAGTTAAAATCATAGATTTTAACTATTATATAATAGCTTTTACGCGTAATTTAATTCTAAATGTTATTCCAGTGTAAAAATTTGCATGGTATTATTGATGCTATGTAATACATTATTTTATAAAAGACACTGTATACGGAAAATACATTACATTGATTAGCTATGACTTAAGACTTGATTTATTACCACACTCATACTTAATTAAATATTTGATTGATTGCTAATGTGACATTTAACACACATAACAAAATCATTCACCCGGTTATTTACTACTATTACTTAATTTCAGCTTCCTTATTTTGAAAATTTAAGCACATACTACCAGTAAATATCTAGTTTGAATATTTTAACTACATTAATTTAATATTTATACCACTTTAACCATGTTGAGACTGTTTTTATTATTTTTTGGATTATAAAATATTAATCATGGAGATTTTTATCATTTCATCGATCATATGAAAAATTATTTCAATGCATTAATTATTCGATAATTCTTTTTATATGTCTCAAAATAATTTAAATAAACTGTTACAATACATTCTTATAAAAGTATTGTGTAAATCAGCGGTTACCAAACTACGGCCCTATAAAGATTTTCACCCGGCCTTTGGTTTTCGTATATAAATATTTAACACATGCGAAATTTCGAATTTTTGTAAAATTGAATAAGATTCCAACAACAGTATTTTTGGTACAGCCCCCAACGTTTTTGAAAAAATCATCATTCTCGTTTCTCAAAAAGTTTGGTGAACCCTGGTCTAAATTATGAATAGCAGTGAAGTCAGTTCTGACGTTGATACAATGCCAATTTTTCCAAACAATCTTCGCTCCCTTCTTGATTTTCATTATCTAGGGATCAGATAGAAAAAAACAATGAAAACATCCTCACCTCACGTAGATTTTGAATATTTCAGACGCGTTAGAAATATTTGTTGTTATATTTTAATGTATGTATTTTATACGTAAACTAAAAAACCAGTATTTCGTTTAATCATAGAAATCAAGTTTATTGAAACTATTGGCAGGGTATATTATTTTTTATTCTTCTATCTATATTATAGAGTCTATAAGTATTGAATTCAGTTTTATTCTGCAGTGAACTATCAGGAATTTCTGTGAAAACGTAAATTGAAAGCTATGTATATCTGAGCTCTTTTTAGTTGTATCACGTTATAAACGTCCCTTTTCATATTATACATTGTTATAAACACATTAAAACATTTGAAGATTACGCCAACCGCGAACTATCGCAATATGGAGACAATTTACTAGTTTTGACACTATATCAGTGGTTTCCAAACTTAATGTTACTACGTCTCCTTTGAAAAAACACAATCCTTGTGGCTCGAACTCTTTATTTCATATAATAAAAAAACAATTGACAGAATAATATGAAAGTTTTTGTACATCATATATTATATATACACATCATAAATATATCACATATGTGTTACATTGTTCTTAATGCGATGGGCATAGTTGTTAATTATTACTTATCAAGTCTTGGGGGCAATATAGAAAGTGCCACTCGTAACTACTACTAATCTGGTTCTATAATTGGTTTGCATTGTCGTTTTTCCTTAAATATAAAGCTTTAAATGGTAGAAGTACTTGCATTTCTTTTTGTGTCGACAAAGTTTCATTGTGTCCACTAAAACCTAGCCAAAACGTTATTATTATTATAATAAACTATCGTATTATAATTCAGTCACTATTTTTTTCAACAGTTTTCAGCTCAAATTTATCATCTTAATTATCGGCAAAAGAACTTTAAGAAATCAGGGATTACTGGTGTATTAGGTTAGGTAACGATATGATTTTTTTGTTGTTGTTTGTTAACATGTATTGTGTTCTTACAATAAAATTTATGGAAAAAATATTCGCACCTTCCTTAGCGACAGTCTGCGCCTCCCAGTTTGAAAATTGCTGCACTACAGTCATTTGCCGCTACGATCATACTATTATGGGAAACGTTTTGTACGGGCTATAAATACACTAGCTTCTTTTTTAAAAAATAATTTATTTGTTGAAATACAGAAATTATAAACTAATAACAAAAAATCACTTATATAACAATCTAAGATGCTGAAATTGTTTGAAAACTATTAAGCTTTATATAATGCTATACATTTTTCTATTGTAAAGAAACGTCATAGGAAGATATATAATAAATCAGAATGCCAATCCATCAAATAAAGATAAACTCGGTGAGAGTTTTTTCAGTAAAAATGATAATAACATGTATTTTAAATTTATATAATCTAAATTTGACATTGACCTGACCGGGAACGGAACCCGGACCAACCTAGTCAGTAGAGTAAAGCTGTTACCAACTAGAGACCACATCGGGTGTCTTTAATCGATTAGAAATCATTTTACATTTATGTAAGGATTAATATTAGTAATCAATCTTACTTGGCGATAAATGATTGAAAATCTATGGTCCAATTTCTCTCTTCCAAAAGAGTAAGAAAATAAGATTTTGACTCGGAAGACTAGTATTTGGTTAACCACGTCTTTTTTATATAGAGTTATAAAAAGGATGAAAAATATGTACTGAATTGAAAATTGAATATTTTAGGTTTGCGTTGAGCATTAAGCTACAAGATTATTTTAATCGATTGATATCTATATTAATTGAAATTTAAAAGAACCACACAACTTAATGGAGCGTTTTAAGTATTTTTAATGTTTTATTGATAAAATAATAACGCCAATAAATATTCCTATTATATATTCGCATAAAAAACAATACTTAAAAGCTCAATAATTTTGAAACAAAATAAGGCACAAAATATCGGAAAAGTTTAATTACTTAACTTTTTATCACGCCGGAAAGTACAAACGTAACGACCTATTATTACTTAAGAAAGTTTTAATACCAAAAAAGTTTTATCAAAATATTGAAACACGGAGTATTTATCGTCCAATCTAGATTTATTCAGCTGATAATTTGTAATTATATTATAACCAATCGAGTAAAAAGTTGTCAACTCGACAACACTGGATAAAATCACTACAACTTGACAAACTCAAATAAAGTGTCACATGTTTTTATCGATTAGTAAAACCACAATTTCTTTAGGTTATAAAAATATGACAGAGACTATAAATTAAACGATTCGCTTTAGTTTCATGCGAAGAGCATTTTTCATAACGTAATCACGTAAGCATTCAACCATAAATTTACATTATCGAAAGTTTTGTTTGAAACCTATAAAAATAAAGCTGCAATACTCCCGCAAAGATTACATATTAAATTTTTCACAGTTGAATTATTATTCAAACAAAATGAATAACGGTAAATAAACTTATAAGAATACAATAGACTTTTGGCGTAAAACATAAGTTCAGTCTGATATAATTGTCACAATTTACTTAACATATCATATAAAGCCTAATAATATGAAACATTTTTAAATAAATATTGTTTTATATATCTCACATTACAGCTTACAGGACTTATACATATAATCTTGCCAATCACATGTGACAAAGTCAAATAAGATTTTTTTAGATCTAATCAAATTAAAGTGATTACCATTATTATCAAAATGTCATATTTGTATAACACCGTGCTTGTATATATTGTGAGTAAATTATTAAACACAAGTTGCCCTCTTCTGCTCACATTGGGAGAAAATATAAAGAATGTAAAACAATTTAATATAGATTTAAAATATCTTAAGCCTATCTTTTATTTATTTCTGAATATTAAATAAATTCAATACCGATGAGACATCGATCTAATAGAGCATATTTGTTTTAATTTGATTAAAAAAGTCTAATTACAATTATATTAAATAGCGAGTACTCGACATACATTGCAATGTCACTTAAAGAAATAAAGTATTCTTGTTTTAATTGTGTTTATTGAACTGCTTTTGGATACACAATATATTATTGCATATAATTGCATAGGAGTGATAAAAAAACTCACTGCTTCCCCAGAACACGGAGAATTGATTTGATATAAAGCGAGCTCAATTGTTAACGTATTGGAAGCCCACCGCTCTACTAATTCAGAAACCTTTGCGGTCTTCCGCACAACGATTCACCAAACTTTTATCGCAATCGAATGAACGGTATAGGAACGCATGCGGGACAAACAACCAAACAAACATTCATTTTTATATATCACTAGAGAGTACCCGGTATGCGTTGCAATGCCGCTTAAAGAATGAAAGTGTTCTTGTTTTAATTGTGTTTATTGAAATGCTTTTGGATACACAATAAAGTATTGCATATAATTGCATAAGATTCATAAAAAAAACTCACTGCTTTCCCAGAACACCGAGAATTGCTTTGATATAAAGCGAGCCCCACTGTTAACGTATTCGCAGCCCACCGCTAGCTCTACTTATTCATAAACCTCTGCGGGCGGCCGCATAACAACTCATTAAAGTTTTATTGTAATCGTATGAACGGTATAGGAACGCATAAGGGACGAACAAACAAATATTCATTCGTATATATCATATATTCTCGTATATATCATATATTTCAGAGCATATTCTCTGGAATTGTTCGATTATGTCTGTTGAAAGAGGTATATTGTTTTCGTTATGTAGAAATAACCGTGATGGTCCTATCGGGCATCCAGATCTAGTTTCATCTCCAGAAAATTTCGCTCACTTCAAGAAATTTGCTACTTCTTTTGGAGAAAAAGTTTACCTTCCCTGCCCCTCACCATTCAATCCTTAATCATATTATATCTGTTTCAAAATTAAAAGTTGTCTCATTAGTGCCATTAACTATCATTCTTGCTTATTATTATTTAATTATTTTTTTTTCCGTGTTTATTATTTAATTATTTAATTAACCTTTATTAGTATCTCTTTATATTTCTAATTATTATTGTTACCTATAAAATTGCCTTTATCTTAACATGTATCTTAACTGTATCATTGAGGAGACATCGTCTTCGGAGTGATGCAGACAGGAAAAAAGTTTATCGAATAAAAAAAAAAAAAAAAAAAATATATCATATATAGATATAACAATCAATCAAAAAATGTTTAATAACTATCGTTAATTACCATTTTTTTACAGTAGTATTAATTACAATAAATATGTTTATATTTTTCTACAGATAAATATTCTCCATATTTAATTCAAGTGTATGCTACATTCCCCATTACAGACAGAACGGATTGTTGTGTGGAAGAGATTAAGCCCGGTGCGGTAACGTTTTAGCCAAACTAGATAACAAGGGGTAAAATGTTACTATCAAAACAACCACCGCTTGAAACTCTATCCCGGTAGTTTCAGTTACGCAAACTATCGTCGTTACTATACGTTTAAAGTCTAAATTATTTATGCGGTTATAAAACTCCATAGAGGCGCAAAATAAACCTAAATAAATTTCGAAACTATACATACATATATCATATATGTATTTCTCTAACTTTAAATAATGTCGATCTTAGGATTTATTCCTTTACGTTTATATTATAGTTCGCGTTCAACGGTAAAAAAAAACGAATACTTATTTACATAATAATATATTATTTTTTCAATTTATAAATATGGATTTGCCTAAGAAAAAATGTTTGTAATTATTTCATGCCTCCTGTCCTTCTGACTATATATACTTTTATCTATGTTCTGAGAATCAAAATAAGTACAAATCATATCTTTCTCTGTCAGAATTTTTAATCCATATACTCCAGATTGATAATGGAAAGATTTTTAAATATGAAGAGGTTAAAAGAAAAGCCAGCATTCTACCACGGAAGTCGTGTTGAGTAATGCGTAAAAAACTGAAAAACAGCATTACTAATAAATTGTGTATTATACCTAATAGTATAATATTGTAATTCACAATGAATACGTCAAATGTGCTGAGTAAACATTTTGTCACGTTATTTTTTGTATTTTTGAAGAGCGAAAAAACAAAATTTGTTTCTAATGCGAATTTCAAAAAAACTATTTTCTATTGAATGAAAACAGATTTTTTACTGATATATCAGCTCACAAACTGAAGAATTTTTACATCTTTAATTCTGCGTTCATAGTTTGAAAATATTTTTTTTCAAAATTGCTTACCGTTGCTTCTGACCCCCTCAAATATAAACTGTTTTTAGTATTACTAATAAAGTAATGTTTTCTTCAACTAAACAAAAATTGACTAATTCATTATTCATTTATATAATATATAATAACCTCAACATTCAAAACATTAACCACAGGAGGAGAAAATATAAAAGGCTTTGTGAGAAAATAGTCTTTATTCTGTGTACAGTAGGATAAAATAGTTGTGTTTTTAATATGAAACGAATACTCTGTGAGCTTTATTCTTGAAAGCTCATCGCTGACAATGCGTCGGAGACCTATACACACAACCATACTACTTATATGGATTATAGAGGTAGAGTTTATTCATATTGTTTAGTTTAGTCAGACAAAGTGGAAGAAAAACTATTGTTTTATCTGCTCATTTAGTTTTCTTTATCATGCAATAACAAAGCAATGCAAACTATAGTACCTCTATTTGAGTTGTCTCTTCGTGTTTTATATGAACTATTTATATTCAATGTTCATTCATATCAACGAAAAAAATTACAAAAAAAAATTGAATGATAAAATCTCAATGAAACTTTACTGATACATTCGTTGTAATAACTAAATTTTAAAAGTTATATTTTATATCACTGTTTTGTTTGTATATATTAATAGTTATTAGACATTTAACTACAAAGCAAATAAATGTTTTTTCAATCGATTTCTCTTTGAAGTTGTGGGTATTTGTGTTGTCTAAAAATTCCTTCCCACACTTCCAATCCTAAAATAACGAGGCGTAAAAAGAGTGATTAATTAAACATTTGTCTTGTCCTAGCCATATTCTGCTATCCTTACTCTCATCGTGAAAGAGATTTTGAGTAACTGAGTAATAAAAAAAATCACCATATTGAGATAACTTCACTAGGAGACCATACGCTTTCCATTAGGAGCGGAAATGGATAAAAAAAAATACTGCATAAGGCACTATTTATGATTTATGTATTTACGAACTCAAAGTTTCCCTGATTCGTTTCATATTTTTTGCATGTTGCTAAAAAATATTTAATGATGTCAAAAATCAAACGAATTCTATTAGAAATGTTAAAAAACATTTACATAAGTTATACACTGTTTTTAAAATTAGCACAACGGTCATCAGACAATTCGATTATTAATTTTTTGTGTGTTTGTTTATTTTCGTTTAATTGTAAAGTTGAAACTCTTTATTACACCGTTTTCGCTCTCAATCCAAGCCAGTGGGGCCGTAGCCAACAACGTTGACCATTCGACCACAAACCAAACATACATGAAGTGATATGTATTTATAATTGTTTTTATTTGTCTTAGCACGAAAATTCGCTGGAAAAGATTTAAATGTACTCTATTTAGGATTATTAATACTTTCATGTTGTTTAGAACTTGAGAAAACAAAATTAGATATGAAAATATTTTATATACTATGTATTCAATTATGTATGCGAATAAGCAAACAGTTTTTGTCAAGACGTTTTGCACAAACACAACAGCGTAGATAAATAATGGTGCGTATAAAAAAAATACATTTTCAAAAAATAAAAATTCTTAGAATTGAATTTACCTTACATATTCCAGAAAGGTAGTATTTAAAGACTTTTATGTCGCTCCATATTGGGTAAATGTTATCACATCTGGAAACCTTTTTTCTAAGATTAAAATAACAAATAAAATGAACGCGTTAATTTCCATTGATTGATTACGAAATTAGATATGAATTATTTATTCCAATAAATTACACCATTTGATGGTTTGATTTTCCGTATTTTTATGAATTTTCCATGTGACATGTTACATGAAATTGTTTTCGACCGAAAGGTTATATTTTTACGTATTATTTTCATAAAAATCTTTTTTAAAATTAATTATTTTCATCTCATATATTTCATTATAAGAGACAAAATACTATTTTCTCTTATTATACAATTATTAAAATCAAGTTCAGTTTCAAGTTTGTTCAAGTTTCGCTCATAACGTAAACTTGCAACAAATTAGTTAGTTCTACAAAATAATGTTTAATCGATATATTTTAATAATGTCTTTCCACCAAGTGTTGACAGTAAACACCATAAAACTGATCATATTTTAAAAATAATAATTTTATACTGTTGTTGTGAAACCACTCATCCAATAGTTTATTTTCTTATTTTAAGTATCAATATAACCAATCAATTTAATCAATATTAATTTTTATCACGTAAAATCAAATATATATAAATAATAGGTTTAATTTGACAACTGGACATAAAAACTAAATTGAATGTTCCCATTCGAATAGAAATTTAGCCAGATAATATTCGAGAACATAAAAGAACCGGCTTTATCTAGCGGTATATTGACTACGGTGAATAAAATATGAAGGCGGAATATTTGAGTGTGATAAACTGCCAACATTGATGGAAAAATAAGAGTACATAGTTTTCATCCCCTGTTCGAGCAGCCGACGTGAGAAATATTTTACGATACAAATATCATAAAAAGTAATGCGGCATTTGCATTTGGAAGACGTGTGAAAATATTATGAAGTAATGGCCGTTGTCGCATTTTTCAGAAGTCACTTACCTAATTTTCCACGACGTGGATGAACAAAGCGACGTCAAAACGCTGTTCGGTACGTCTGTAGTTTTATAGGCATTCATTATTTATCCAGTGAATAGAGAATACATGCTGTGCAGATAAACGGCCACGCTGCAAATGCATACTCTTTCCTTCAAAATGTTCGTCATTGTGTTAGATATTTTCATCAAATTAAGACAGTTAAAAAATATTCCTGCGATAAAATTAATGCCACAATCATTATTTGGACATCTGTATATGTGATGCATAATAATTTTGATCATCTTATGGCATCGAGAAAATATGAAGTTATTGAAGTATGACTTTTGAACCCATTGAAGAGATTTTTATAAACTCAAATAAACTCGATGATTCAAATTTATAAATAACGTTAACTATCGATAACGATGAATATCTTGATAAATAATTTAAAATCGCCAAAATAATCATGTTTAATGATAGAATTATTGCTTACATAAATATTAGAAGTGGCATTATAAAATACATTATCGTTTTGTTAGACTGCCACACTAGTTGACTTTGGAGCTTTATTTTAACATGTAAAAAATGATGATTCAGCCAGTAGTGCGTGCGTTCTCAAGTCTAAAAAAATATTAAATAGTCAGCTTTGATTTTGGCGAATATTTTCCCAGATTTATACATGGTCACCACAGTCTTCAATCATATCATCCACCATTCTCGAAATTCAACGTCATAAATAAAAGCTGTCATAAATGCATTTATGGAAGGGAGGGTCGTCAAATCTTTCAAAGCGCGAAAATATTTAACATCGAATACATTTGGACCTTTTTTAAATTCAGTGTGTAGTTTGAATAAATCCAGCAATAAAAAGTTGAATTTTTCGACCTTTTTACTTTATTTATTAAAAACAATATTTTATTTCCGAACGTATTTTGGAAGTTGATCGTAAAAATGCGTCATAAGTTGAAAAGTTAAAAACAAACATCGATTTTATATCGTGGTTATTAAAAATATATATTTTTATTGAGGCCGCAAAAGCTTTCTCGCGATATTACCTGTGGTTTCATTTTATTAGATTTAAAATTGTTTGCCGATTTTCTTCAAACACGAGCCTTTTTCGATAATTATTTCTTGTCACTTTTCAATACAGGATAAAAATACCTGCCTTTTGTCCTCCTTCTTAGCCAACAAATCTCCCCTTAGGGCCTTCGGCTCGCCCTCTGTCACTCTCAAACACGTGACTCAGATTAAGATAGCAAGCGTGTTCTCCTCTCAGTTTCGCCATGGACGTGGATATATATATACATATATATGTATATATTCACAATAGTATCGGTGGTAGGGTGAGGGCCGATGTTTATGACAAGCATGTCAAATATATTCGAGAGAAGGTACTTTAAAACACTGCAAACACTTTGCATTGTTCCCATTCGAAACAGATGAACGTGATTCAATTTTTAATAAATTCGCTTTCAACTGCACGAAGTTCCTTATCATTGTTTCGATATATTAGATTTCAAATATGTCTACAACAAAAATTTATATATTTTTTCATATTTCTCTCTATGTCGACACAAATTATTTAACACTTTTAATAAAGCACAAGATAGTATTTTTTACGTTTTTGAACCAAGATAGAAGACTTAAATATCAATACAAGTCTTTAACAATTTAATTGGAAAATGTAATTTGAAAATAATTATCAACGGTATACAATTGCTTGAAATAAATATTTTCATTTTTATTTCATATGACTGGAAGGGAAGATAATGTATGTTGTAGAAAAATGAGAAATTAAATGACTTAAAATAAGTTAATAACATTAAGTATAATAATACATCAATTTAATACTTGAGATTAAATGTGTTTAAAAATTCTTCAAATAAGTATTTTATGCACTTTGTTGAACTATGCGTCGTTTTCAAATTCAAGACATTGTTTGAAGACAATATTTATTTCAAAATTTATTCTTACGTATACCATTGCCTTATAAAATGTTAGAATATCGTTGGCACTAAAAATATTTATCTTTCAAGCATAATTTATTATTTTATTGGACCAGAAACATTAAATACATCCAAATAAATCCTCCCATCTATACATTTTAAATTTTCTAAAGAACTCTTGTCACAGTTTTCCGGTTAAATTTTATAAATAAATTTGTTTACATACCCATTTCATATTCACGGAACAATTACTTTTAAATATAAAATTCTGTTAAATGAAAGCAGTGTGGGGAAAACATTAAAAAAACTTTTGTGAACACTGACCGTCGGTATGCAACAAACTAAAGTGTTCACTTCTTATCAGGTTTCCGATTCTTATTACATTTATAATTTACAAAAATATTCTTACTAACTTTCAAACATAAAATCTTGATGATCGATTTTCTTTTTTAAATATTTCATAAACCAACTTATTTATTGTATACCGCTGGGAAATAAATTGTTGAACAAACAGAAAAGACACAGGGATATAGATATTCGGGGAGATTTCAAATGAAACATTCTGCTTATTGATTTCGTCAGCGCAAAGAGTCTGTAATTTTAATAACAGCCAATAAAAGTTTGCTTTCTGAAACGTGAAATTTACCTTGCGAATCACTGATATAATTTAGCATAATTTAGCCGAGTTATTTTTCGTAGGCATCTTAAATATAACTTCATCGTTTGGGCTTATTCAAAGCTTCATTGAATAAATGTGTATTCAGGGTTTATAGAGATAGCGCGGTCATTAAATTTTACATCACCAAGTGACTTTAATTCCTTGCAGCGTTCCTTTCTTTCGTTTACTTTGCGTCCATATAGCCGGTAAACTCGTTATGTTTTAAACACTTTCTTGCTTTAGCAATTAAAATTTTGCCCGGCCCAGAAATTCCTTTGTAGACGCCTCGAATGAAATGCCAACACTACCCTGCGTGACTCTTCTTTATTTATAAGATATTATACTGGGTGTTTCCGGGTGGGATATAATAATTTATGTTTAAGATAAAATATTACTTAACACGTCAACACAAGACTTATACGCCTGAGCATATTATTCGTTCAATAAATAATAAATATTTAAGTCTTCCTCTTTGAATTTCAAACACATATTCTTATGAAATTTATTTCACCATTATCACACAACCTAAATTATACTTTAAAATATTTATAAAGTAATCGTATCAACGATAAAAAAAAATAATAAGATAAAAATGTATTATATTACAGTAGATATACCGGTAATATAAAAAAAAAAAAAACACGATCAAAATAAAATCCTCAATTTTAATTTGGCACTGTTAAATAATGCCAGTAATTATTATACTATTTTTTAATTTATGTAACGATTTAGCTACTGGGAATCGAGTATGTAATAGTTGTTGGATAAAACGGGAATCTACTACCATAATTTGTCGTATTCCCAAATTATATAATCGAAAATTGTAATAAACATGTATTTTAACAGTAATTTTTTATGGTTATAATAAAACTGATATCGATATAAATGTGTCAATTATATAGTTTAAAGTTAAATTTCCTTTTTTTCTGTTTGTATAATTTCTATTAAAGTTTTACGGTTAACATGATGTTTTTATTAAACATATAATATATAAGAAAAAATGATATATTGCAAAACTGTTATATCAAAGTAAAGAAAAAAATCAACTAATATATCATACTTTTCACTTTTTTATGATAATATATTTTTTAATAAATAAGTGCAGTTAAATAAATGTTGTTAAAAAACTACTAAAACGCTTTTTCTCCATTATGTTAATTGATTGATGCTACTTAGGCAACTAAAAATTGATTTAATTTTTGATTGAGATCATTTTCTTCTTAACATATAATTAGCTGACAATCCATTTGTGAAATGTAAAAAGTATTTTAGTTTTATTTAACCCATTAAATGATATCCCAAATGGAATCATTTAATATGTGTTTCATCGTATTTTTTTAAACTTTATCGTGTTTTTAAATGCGTGACAAAATGTTATTAAACGTACTGTACATAAGTTAAGGGAATATGGAGCTGTGGTAATTAGCAAAGAAGGTCAGCAAAGCAAAGGATGAGCATCTTAGTTACTCGCGATGACAGATTTCACAGATTCCGGGAGTGGATGTGGCAACATCTTGACTAATCATTGACAAGGAAAGATCTTGTGACACCAAAGGGTAATTAGTACCTGTCTATATTCTAAAATTATACAAACTTTACCCTGAAAATATCAGAAGAAATTTCGACATCTATTACAATTAGATATAATGGAATGACCATGTTGAAGAAAATAAATAAGATTGATAAAAAGTTTGAACAACCATTCTGTTTTCAAAAGTCTATGGTAATAAAAAAAACATTTAAACAAAGTGTTTAATTCAGCAAAAATTATAAAAAAAGACTTCATAGACATATCATCTTGACGCTATTTTATTAAATGATAATTCTATAATATCAATGATCATAATGGTCAGTTACAAGTCTTTGTTTCTTTTGATCATTCTTTTTCATAAATATACTCTTCTTCAATTTTAATTAAATTGCTGGCAGTCTAAATTATATCAGAATCTCCAGATAGTATCTCATATCGAAAGCAGTAAGTAGCTCGCAAAGCAAAAGCTTTGCAGCAGATTTTAGCACAAACGGTGCAGGACAAAAGTTATGATTATATATATATATATATACATTTTTTATATATATATATATATTCATATATTATCGAATAGATAATATTAAGCAACTGAACTAACTGTAAAGACAGATTCTTGTCTGTCGGTAAAAGTCAAGGCGATCTGAAAAAATGCATTCTCTCAATTGATTACTTTAAAAAAAATATATTCCATTCACAATTCTCCCATAAGCTGAAGACCGGTGAATTAATAAATACAGCATATATAGTATACACCACTATTTTCGTAAATGTATATTAATAACTTTTTAATTATTCAAGTACGTTGAATAAATGAAAAGCTATTATTACGATGAGATTTTTATGATAAAATAACGGCATGATTATAAAATAACAGAGGGTACATTTTTTGGTTTAAGGGAAATTATTCCGGGGCTAAAGCTATCAACTATCGATTATTCATTCATTTGGGCTGTCTGAAAAATACCTCGCTAAAATTGGCAGTAAAATATGTACATCCAATCGTGCGATAAAAAAATAACTAGCTTTCGGTCGCTAACGGAAAATTTATAATATTTGTCTTCACGGTCATATTGCGGCAAAAGTTATTTTTACATTAAATCCTGCCTCCTTGCCCAATAAGCACATAATTTTGACGATATCAAAAATTTATTTCTTTCGTATTCTGCTTAAAACTGAAGAATCTATATGTATACAAATCATTGATTGAATCATCATTTACTTACAATTCTAATTCGTTATACTAGTTTAAAATGTAATACATTAAATTCTTCATCGTTTTCAAAATAGTGTTACGTGAAACTTTTGAGTTCAGAAAAAAATGTAAAAAACATTTATGAATTCATATTAAAAATAGTGTATCTGCGATTGTATCACTAGTGGTGAGTAAGATATGTTTTAAATAACAGATGTCTTTATTTTTTGCCTTGAGAATAAGACGTTGACGTTATCAGCATTACGGTTGAATGGTTTTTGACAAATGTTTTAAACATATCAAAGTTTGTCAATTGGAAAACATATATGTATAATGGAAATAATCGAAATAAATAAATACCCTAAATTAAAGACTTTTGTCTATTTTACTTTGACATTTATCGTGAGAAACTTTTTGTACGAGGTACGTACTAGAAAAGTCTCGGTTTTTTCGTGTCCCGGGATGCGAGACATAAAATTCTCATGTACGCGAGTACCGTAGTACTGTTAAAATAAAATATTTCAACCGATATTCATATGTCTGAAGCATATTAGAATTTAATAATTTGTGCGTCAAAACCGTTTTTTTCTTACAATCTGATTTTAAATATTTAAAGTCTCTATTTAAAACTTTCTGGTTATCAAAGGTTATTTTTTACGTTTTTCTAGTTTAACAAAGGCGAGCTAGTCATCCACGTAACAATTTCAATAAACATAAATGTTACGAATGTATTTACATTTTCAAAAAATCTATTATTCAATAGAATTTTTAAGTTACTTACTTATTGCTTTTACTTATCAGAATATATTAGTGTGTTGAAATAAAATATCAAAATTAAAAGTAGTGTTTATTTATTTAAATGACAAAATGCAAACAGGTTTATAATATTATTGTTTGCATTAAAAATTGCGCGGGTAAAAAACAGTAGATTTTCGTTAAATGTTGTATATTTACAATGTTGAATGTAATATTCTACATATTTACACATTTTTTTATGTTTAAATTATATCACATCTATAGTGTAATTATTATATACAAGTGTGATGTAATGATTTTTTTATGAGTGATGAACGATTCGTTGCTTTTTGACAATTCATAGTGAAAATTTATTGACATACCACTATATAAGAATTTATTATCTGAAATACGTATAAAATACTGTATTGAACATATTCTAACGATGCCTAAACTTTTCTGTCAAAATAGAATAATATCTACAATCTCGTTTAAAAGAAATGATAAATCCGTTAACGAATTAATAATATTCACGTGTAAAGTACAAATGATAATAAATAATGTGTGGTGACTGATTTATGATGGTCGTTTTTTATGATAACAATCATAATAAAAGCAAAAGGCTCATCAGGTTTTTTAACGGGTATGTATGTTCTTTTTGTATTCACGCAGCGTTTTATTATCCAACGATTAACTTGTCCTTTTTTGATCACGTAAAATATATCATCTCGACATGAGACTTTTCATAGTAGTTTTTTTCAGTGATTTCAAGCAAACTATGGCACCGGCGACAGGAGGTTATTGCCTCACTTTGATGAGGGTAAAAGTAAGTCAACATTTAATGGGTCAGATTGGGTAGGCTCCAAACGGCATTAAGGGGCAATTTAAATCCAGATATTTGCATATTTCTTGCATGACTGTTTTAATTATTTTTTCATTTTGCAATTGACGTAACAGAAGCGGCTTTTGATATATTTATAGAAGGACAAAGAGAGAAAAACCTTAAATATTCAATTAAACAAACACACATGAAAAAAAAATATAACAAATTAATCTAAAGGCACTGTATTTTTAATATAAAATATAATTCGTTTGTTTAAATCATGTCTGCTCCTAATGTGAAATATAGAGCTACCAAATCCCTATTATGACCAAAAGATAGAGTAAGGTCATATTATGAGAGAACCAATTTTTATTTGTAACTTACCTTTGCAATCCTAAAAATGGAACGTAGCAAGAGCAAATAACCAATCACTAGTCTTGTCTTAGACGTGTCTTTCTAACCATATCCTCATTAAAGCAAGAGGAGTTTGAACAACTGTATGAAAAATTAGTTGAGATAAACTCTATTAGGAGTTCACATGTTCCAAATTTGGAACGAGCATGACTTAAAAAATGTTTAAAGCAAAATACACAACCCTCCAATCTATAGCAATTTTAATATTGGTTACAAAAAAAATAGTAAAACATAAAACTACTCTGTCGAATTACTTTTACAAAAATCACATTCTTATACACATACATAGTTTTACCTGATAACATGCTCATTAATTCTTTTAAAATTATCGAGTGGAAAATTCTCAATAGTGGTAATATACAAATAGCCAGAAAATAATATTTATTTTCAAAATCAAATTACTTGTGCCTATAAATTGTCAAGTGGCACAAATATTTACACAATCACTTACATGTTTAGCGACCGTTACAAAGGAAACAAATTTTGTGGATGGGGAGACCGGGGAACGACAATGTTTAACAAGTTGCAGAGCAAAACGATTTTTAAGTGAATTTGTAAAGCGTATTTTTTTATTCCATTTCGATTCCTTCCGACTGATTGATGTTTTACTTTTTTATGTAAAGCCGTAACTCAAGACCCCTCACTCCTGCCATTCTCTATATTCACAACGTTCTGATAATTTTTCCGTGACCATTTTTCAAGTTGCTAAAAGTCACGTGTATCTTTATTTTTTGTCCACTTCCAATGTGGAGCATACGGCCTCCTTATGGAGGTATCTCAACAAAATTTTTCTACGAGAACTGCTTGTTACCCAGTTGCTCAGTCTCCCTTTTTTTAAAGAGAGTTTACAAGAAAGGAAATGGTAAGGGCGTGACTATTGGTAAGCTAATCTAAGTCCGTTATTTTAGAATTGGAAGGGTGGGATGGAATTTTTAAACATCACAAACAACCATACCGTCGAGTAGGAATCGATTGAAGAAATGCTGCTCGTACTGGGATTCGAACCAACGATATTGATTACTTTGCCATGAACCCGACTCAATTATGATATTAAAACAAAGTTGAATATTAATATCTTTAATGTTATGAAATGATCAGTCGTAGTTTTAAATTATTATATATTTGAGTGATTTTCATAATATAAATCTTTATACCTATACTAAGTTACAAGCTGTGAATTCACGATGCATAACTTAAGTATTGTTGCTATTATAAGATATTGCAAACTACTAATCTGTATACCATAATGCAAGGTTTCTTACCCAGGAGCCCTATGGCCCCCCAGAGGGGCTATAGCGTGTCCCAAGACTTTTTTTTATTTGGGAAGCCACATCACAGTTTAGAAATTCCAAAATTTTTGCAAATACGAAAAATTCCAGAATTTGAAATCCCCGGAAGAGCTAAAGCATAAAAAAGGTCCCACGCTGGTTATTTGGGCAAATCCGCAAATTCTCTGGATTTAGGATTTCAAATCTCCGAAAAACATAAAAAAAAATGTCCCACGCTGATAAAATTTCTTGGAATGTGAATTTTTATGGGACAAAACAATGATATGGAAATTCACAGAAAAATTATGACACAGGATCATGAATAGAAGGAATTCTTTTCATGATTACTTTTTGATCTACGAACATACATTAGCAAATTCTTCCACCTGACATAATGAATATATTACGAAACTCCAGTTGTATATTGACCTTTTTCTAGATCGTAAAACTAGCCTAATTATCTTTTCTTTGAGCAAAGTTCCATAATATGCATAGATTTCGTTGTTTTTAATGAATCATAGAAAATAACTATTTATTCGTTTAATATTTCTAAGACATAACTCCACTCCATACAATGGAGTAACACTTGAAATGTTGTATTTTCATTCAAAATAAAAGCGATTATTATCTTTTTACGTTATCGCGTGTAATAACTAAATGAAATTGATTTTTATTTTTCTCAAACAATTCGTTATAGCTGTATGATTTAGTAATAACGATGTGATAATAGACAGACCCCTCGTTCTTCTGTTGTTGAACGATTTGGGAATACTTCAACATCGATTGTTTTTGCTAAGCGTTTTCGGATATGTTGTGTAGTGTTTTTTTTTTAACTTCTTACTTTATTTTTCAAACGAAATATTTGAAATTGGAAAAGTTGTCTCTCAAACAAAACTGTCCTACCTTGCGTATATAATATATTTGACACACGTTTTTACAATACGTACCAGAGCGTCTTTAGACATGTTGTCAATCTTTTCGAATCGAATTGATGTGTAATATGCCCGTATGAAAACCAGTAACATAGACTGACAGTATGTAAGAAAAGTAGTATTTATAGCTGATATGATGTTGTAATATATGACAGCGTTGCTAATAAATAGAAAAAAGCAATCTGTTGTGTATTTTAATAAACCAGTTCAATTTGATTATTTCATCATTTGAAGTCTAATATCTAAAGATATCGAGCTTTATCATATAATTCAATTTTCAAATACTACTCAAGTACCACTTATAACCAATTTATAAGGAATAAGCCATGGCAAATATAATAATGCGTTACACTTCAAATGATTAAAGCATCGTATGAATCATATAAGCTGAAGACAAGAGAGGCTTTTCAATTTCAAAGTTTATACATACTACCATAGCAAGGCGATATTTCGCTGTGTGATTATTAAAACATATTTCCTCGTATTAAATATGTTTATTGACAATTATATGTACTTAAAACATGATGAATGTTTTGACATACTCATTAGAAATGATAGATTGCCTGTCAAGTTTGTTTGCATACGGCTGCACTATAAACCTTTATGGTTGGTTTACACCAAAGGTGTCCAACCTTTTTTGCCCTGAGATCGATTTTTAAATCGTGAGTTTTCTCCAATTCGACTTCTAACATGATTCTTATAAGAATTTTTATTTAGTAGGGTTTTTTCCCTTCTTAAAACTTAGAAATGTTTATTTTAAATGCGAAATACATATACTTAGATAGGTATGTGCTCACAAAATAATTCAATTTTTGTATATTTTATATTTAAATTATATATTTTTTCGAAATTCAAGGAAGATTTCGGGATCGACCAACTTTTGTTTTGGGATCGACTGGTCGATCGCGATCTAGCGGTTGGACACCCATGGTCTACACTAATTACGTATCCGAATCGGGCTTTTAATTTTATAATAAAATATTTGATTCACAAATTTACAATTGTTACTATAAATTTCATAAATATCTTTTAAAATTATGATTAATTCACATAAAAAGATTGTGATTACTTTAATCAAAGACCAATATATTATAGGCTTCCAAAGTTTGACTATTTTAATCGTTATTAGATAATATATTTAGATCTAAATTATTGAGTTTAAACGTATCATTTTTATTGTACGAGCTTGACAGTATGTTTTTCTATATCGTCACTTTTCTTGTAGAACTTGGAAAATAACAGCTAGATAATTCTGAGTAAATATCAAGTGAAAAATTTCAACTTTTAGAATAAAGCCTCGAGCATCGATATTTTATGTTACATACATACATAGATAATTATGATATCAAAGTAAAGATGCTTAATACTGATCTGAAATTAGTAACAACTTAAAATGAAAAGACAGTGAAAACTGTATCCCTTCAATCAGCATTAATAATACTTTTTTTATAAAAATAAATGTTTTCAAATGTGTTATTATAACAGACAATGAATTTATTTATATCTTTGAAAAATATTTGTATAAGTAACTATCTTTTGTCAGTTTTGCTAGTTACCAAATTCTGCCAGAAAGGTGAAATATGTTGAGTTAATCTTCGTCTAATTATTATTTACAACTTCTGATGACGGGTGTGTTGGTATGTAAAAAACCCTTAAATTAAATTACGAGCAGTTTTGATAACATTTACAAACAAACGGTGATGTGCTTTATTAAAAAAGAATGCAATTAAAATGTCACACTGTGTAACCGATTTCTATAAACATTTGATTTCCAAAAGAAAATTATTATTATATCAAATATTGTGTAACTAAATGTGAATTATGGTTTGCTTTCTTAGAAACATCTCCAGTTAGTAATATGTTGAATTGTTAAATGTGTGTGAATAATATCAGTTATTAACTGAATTACCTTAATTGTTGTGCATACTTGAAGTTTAATGTGAAAGGGATTTTTCGTAGAATAGGCATAGGCATAGTAATATTATTATGACTGTTATACAATATTAAATGAGAAAAAAAGCATTGAATACATAGTAAAAAAAATGAAAATTAATAGTTTCATCACCAAATCAACACAAAATTATCTACTCTCTCCTACTCAAAATAATATTGAAAAATAACAAGACGCTATCTCTCTCATCTTTTAATGCGTAACTGATTAAATTACAATGAATCTAATGACATTCAAATGCCGTTATTTGATATAAAGCGTCTCAAATAATTAAATTTTATGTAAATTCATTATATTATTCTGGTTATGTTATCATATCCAAAACACCTTGTTTACGTAGGATAAGTAATGTTTAATTGAATAATAGAGGCATATTGTTATGAGCCCAATTCAAAACGACCAACTTTATCCCACAGTTTCCATCTTTTGTTTTGTTTGCATAATACTACGGTAAATAGAGCAAGATACAATGAGTTGTGACTATTTAAATATAAATATTGTCTTCGCTGCAGCTGAGTCATTAATCAAACATGATTCAATATGACTTCTATCTAATGAACATTCAATGATATCACATATAACTAATTTTCTTTGTTTTAAATTTCATATAGAAAAATGGACAATGAACAATGAATAGGGTTTTTTTGCATTGAATATTGATAATAAGTAACAGGTGATTTATTTTTAAATAAAAACTAAGATAGCGATCTGCTAAAAATACTTTTATCACTATATCATGTTTTTTTTAATTAATTTTATTTAATCATATTAATAACAATGCGATTTAATTATTTTTGAGAGTTTTTGTGTATTACTTACGATATTGTCGCTTTTGTTCCTAATATCCATATTTTAATATACTATCGTTCCATCATATTACACATTTCAATAAAATAAGTAATCACTATATTCAAAATATCATTTATAATAAAGGCTACTTACGACAAATAAAAATTCTAGACTCTCGTGGGAAGAAAAGAACAGTTGTGGAAAGTAGTGGAAAGATCATGTATAATAATTTAAATCATTTCTTTTATAAATATTTGATAAAAATCCCCAAGAATGAAACTTTGAATCTTTGGGTGAAAGCCACCATTCATAGCACAGAATTTTCTCAACAATATGTTTACTTCATTCAAAACAAAAAAAATATACACAAATTTGAACTCATTAAACGCTGTGTTCGAATATTTTAGTAAAATGTATATTGTCTTATTTTGAAAAACTGATGAAAGCTCACAATTTGGAAATTGTTCTTTATTGCCAACCCGTCCAATTTGTTGGTAGTTTCTTGTAGAATAATGTAACATGAAACGACGAACAGTCCACTACTAGTTACTAACAAGCCTTCAACATTTTCGAAAACTGGGTCAAGTGGACACACGCTTGTGTTTTTCACGCTTTTATAACCATGCTTAGAAAATCTTTTTTCCGCACAATAGTCATTAATAACTAATTGCCTATTGCATTATTAATATCTTACAGTACTGGAAGTACTGAACGTACGTCTGTAGTATGTTTATTTAAATTATAAATATCGCACAGCTTTGTGTTATAGTAATGAAATATTTAAATCTCACAATACAATAACTTTCATTGCATGGAGTTTTTTGTGTTCCAAATAAACGATAATAAAAACATATTCAAACTTACACACTCTTTATGTCAAACATATTGATAATGCAATGTATGAATTTTAATTTTTATTGAATCGCTCAGACTATATTTTTAGAATAAGTAAAGATAAATGAATGTGGATAGAACAGGACTGGTATTAATTAACCTTTAAAAAATACCGATTTTGGAATCGCATGAGTGAAGGGAAATGTGAACATCACCGACATCCATGCCTTTGAGTACAAATCCATAAATCGATAATATGAGGCTATTATTTTCAAACTCAGCTCGTTCCCGTGACCCATGAATGTAATTTAGAAAATAAAAATAAATTTCACATGTATTTTTTGAAAGCAATTTCAAACCTGGCTTGATTACGTATAAAATATCATTTCAAAGTAATGTAAAACTAAAAACATTTTGAAAATATATATTTTTTACAAAATTAAATTCAAGCTTCATTTTCCAACCATTTTGGAACGAGCCGGGTTTTTCAAATAATAATCTTATATATAGTATACATATGTATATTTATGTTCTATTAATATTACATTATAAAATGACTTCCCTAGAAAAAACGGCGCAAATAAAGTTTCTGTGCCTAACGGGTTACCGTGTTAAGTGGATGAGTACTTTTGAAAAGATAACCACACTCTAATCTCATATGTAAAATCTCTCTTTATTATTTCATTATGAATGAGTCAATGATCTCACAGATTCCCGTTATGTCATATTACGATGCAAATTTAATAAATTCTGATAGAAAACAGACCAACATTCGCTCTGCATTATTAACCACTTGAATACCAAGCGGACACACAGGTGTCCGGAATATATACAAGCGAACACGGATGTCCAAGACATTTAAAAAATCAAATACTTGGTATTTTAATAGAATATAAGCAATATTTTGATGACTATGTTTAGTGCTATCTATATTGAGTCAATATAGGTTTTTAAAATATCGAGTTCGAGTGTATATTAGGCAAAATTATTTTTTTCAAAAACACGCAGTATCTCTGGGACATATTAATGATTTATTTGGGCGGTATTCAAACGGTTAAAACGATAATTGAAAAATATTTTCATTTCCATGTTATTAATGGCTGATAGATGATAATTTAAATACAGGTAATATGCATTGACATAATCAAAATCGTACTTATGCTATTTGTCAAATGTTCAAATAAGTATTATTAGATCTTATAAATATATGCAATAAACTATCAAATTGTATATGTATTTTTTTTCATATATATTTATTTATAACGTATTCATATATGTTTTTAAACCAGAGGATGAAAGTGCTCATTAGAATAAGCTACGCGACGTTTTCTCCCCCACAGCACACTTTTAGTAAATATATTCATGTATTGTTTTTATCCATGTCAGCTACCAATGTGAAGCATATGGCCTTTTAATGGAGGTATTTCAACAGAAGTTTTTTCTAAGAGAACTGTTTGATACTCAGTCTCTCAACCACTCTTTTTTTCAAAGAGAGTATTAGGGATATAAGGATCAGGCTAGGACAGGACTAGTGGTTAACTAGTCGCTCTCACTACGCCCACTTGTTAAAGGATCGGAAAGGGTGGGAGGGAATTTTTCAAACATTACAAACACCCGTGACTTCGAACAGAAATCGATTGATAGTTCGAAAAAATGCTGTTCGTACTGGGACTCGAACCCGTGAAATCCGGCACAAAAACCAACAACGGTAACCGCTACTAACAAGTTTTATTAGCTTCAAATGTCTTTTAATAACCCAAGCCGTAATATTATTTCTACTCTGTCTAGCGCTCGTCAGTGGTCTTACACACCTACTAGCTTATTCATACATTGACTTGTCAAAATGAATCTGAATTGTAATGATGTAAGCTTGCTAATACTGCTAGTTAATGTTTACATTTACCAGTGAATGTATACATTGACAAGCTCTTACATTTGAACTGTGTGATATACGTACATATATATAAAATGGCACATATACACAGAAATCTCATTAAATGAATTTATTATGTAAATGCATATCAGTATTTGATATAAATATAAAGGACAAATTTATTTGTTTCTGCAATGAAGTAATGTGCCACGGCACACCAGTGTGCCGCGGTACAGCGGTTGCGGTGTACTGCATTAAAGGATACAAACCTTTGACCGCGCTACTAAATGGGCCGAAATCAGGGGTAGGCAACATTTGTTTTATCTTGGAACGTCGCATCATATAAAAAATTACACAATAACGCTGAATTTAAGAAACTTCAATTCGAATTATCTTTACAAAAGTTTTGATAATTTGTATTCATTGAGAAATTATTAAGTGACTACATATATACAAACATTCGTTTATTTGATAAAATATAGTTTGATAAAATTTTCAAAAAAAAATCCAAATTGATTGAAGCATTCCTTATTATTCTATTCCAATAATACGTATCTGTAAAAATTAACAAAGAGCCAGTGGCATGCTTAAGCAGTGACCTTCAATTTTTTTCAATAAACAATCACATTGAATTAAAAACGCACTATTTATGTTTGAAAATTTTATTAAAAGTTAACAAAATCATGTACTTTATGTGAGCATTAACCTTTTTTCATTTTGTAATGGTTATTTATAGCTTATTAAATGTTAAATTTGAAGAATGTATGTACTAGCATTTTTATAGTTTGCAATACGAATCATAAAATTACTGAAAGTGTATTATTTTTCGAAGGCAAATCAAACGAATCCCTCGAATGGTGTGCTATAAAAATAAATTTAAATATTTACAATACAATATTGTCATTTTTTGCAATACTTAAGCTAAAACAAAAGTTTGCATAAGTTTTTGTTGCCGACAATGTTCATGTATAGAAAAATTCATCTTAAGTACTACGGTTTCGGGGCGCGATAATTTCACGGAAGATGACAAACTTGTCTAGTGTTTTGGTAGTTACATTTAAAAAGCTGAGACTGAATTGCTAGTTGATACATATTATGTAGTATTATGGTACAAATTAACTGACTATCTATAACAGTTACTCCGTGTATTTTACTACTATAAAACCTTACTATAGTGACTTTAGTGCTTCGAGTTTTCGTGAAAAATCCTATGTTGTCAGCACAATGAAGCAAATGTTGCCAGAGTGTACTCCAATTTGTCAGCCGCGCATGTTGTTGTCGTGTGTTGCCCTCCTGCCGCAAGAGCGCTTCTCTATTCTACTGGAAATGTTTGGCGCGCATTGTATCGGACGTCCGACTACTTGCCTGCTGGCTGAATAATATTAATGACTATAGCCATGTTTTGTCATGTTCCGAATATTAAATCATTAACTTTTATCAATTTGTATTAAACTAATGACTTCAGTCACTTAAATTAATATTTGTTCAAACACGATATGAAGTGTGGGTACAGTTAAATGTTTTTTTTTTGTATTGATGTAGTTTTCAAAGCATCAAATTTAATTAAGATACATTTTATCGTTTTTTCGTTGATTTAAATTTTAAATATACTATACTGCGACATTGCTTAATAAATATCAGTGTAATAAATAAATACTTAGATTTTCGAATATTGTTAATATATAGTTTACAATCATTTAAAGACCAAGTAAACTTCCATATTACCTACTATACTACCATATTCGAAGTTTCAAAAAAAATACTTTTTTAAAACCCATATCCGCTCGCAATGTGGAGCATATGGCTTCCTAAAGCAGATGTCTCAACAGGAAGTTTTCTACTCGAACTGTTCGGAGAGAGTTGTAGGTATATAAATGATGGGGCAGGACAGGACTAGTAGTTGGCTCACTCTCGCTACATCCCGTTATTTAAAAATTGCAATGGTGGGGGGAATTTTCAGATATCACAAACATCCATGCCTTCGAACAGAAATCAAAAAATTGATTGAAAAAATGCTGTTCGTACTAGGATTCGAGCCCGAGAGGTTTGGCACGGAAGTCAACGATATTGGCCACTGTACCATAGATAAGACTAAAAATAAATAGTTCAATTAAAAAAACAAAAAATATCTTCTTTTTTTAAATTTTTGCTTATTTTTTAAATAAACAGTATTTTTTTATTCGGTGAAAACACAAAACGTGCGACTGAAATAAATCCTGAAATAGAATCTATTTAATAATAGTATTTTTCGCTAGGTAAGTAGATCGTATAGTTTTAAAGAAGATATAGAAGATTTTTTTGTTTGTTTTTAGTCTCCTTTATGTCAAATTGATGTATTTGAGGTTACATGTAATGACTGTATCTGAAGCAAAATACACAGCAAAAATATTTTTTAAATAAATCTAAATATAATATTTTTATCATATTCATTCATGTATACTGACTAAACACCTACACATTTCATGTCATTGTATTTATTATTATGGCAATTTCAAAATATTAACATTTTTTTTTAAAATAATTAATTATATTCAATATAAAAATCTGGGCTACCAAATTGAAAAAACCGGCATTTGAATGACACAAACGTTGCTAAAAACCCGGTTTTTTTAACTCGTTTTTTGAAAACAAACAACAAAGTCAAATGTTAAGTCGCTGTTGTTTCATTCACATGTTTTGTGTGTCAAAAATCAATAAAAAAATATATTTTTTTGATAAAAGCCTTGTGCGACAATTTATTATTATCATCAAGTTACATCAAATTTATTCATCCTCAGTTTATGTAAAACTATAATGATTTTTACTGAGCTATGTTCTTCGACTAATTTTAATGTGCATGCATGATAACAGAAAGAATATTTTAATTTAATAACTTATATATCTATTGTACGTTATTTTATGAATCTCTTTTATTAATGATCATTTTATAAACTCGTTAAAAGGAAATAAATTAAAATGATTTTATAAATTTTCAATAAATTAATACAGCCGGTAAATTACTAAATTTTGTTAAAGGACTGACACCAAAGCGCAGATGACGTAATTATTTCCCGAAAGTTGTTTGATATATTTTTTTTGCGTTCATGTTATAGCAGATGGCGTATTATTGCACGCAAATGAAGGAAAAGTAGCGGGGCTGATTTTAATTAAAGGCCTGTATTAATTAAAAAGGAAATAAAATGTTGAGTGCAGCGGATAAACTTTCCAAATGAAAATTTTCACCTATTTTAGTTATTTTTTTAAAATATAAAATATATACAAATAGTTCATCATTTACTAAATCGATATATTACCAGCCGTTTTTTTAATAAACTAAACAGTTTTAATAAAAACATTTTTTTAAATATTTTTTTATACAATATTAAGCATTCTATATTCATTTTAATTTTGAAAAAAAAATGTTGGAATATAATTTAACAAAATGAAGGACTCATGAGACATACATAATATTATATAAACAATTATAACATATTCAATTTAATTTCACATTTAAAATGAATTTCCACTAAGTTACCGCCGAATCCATCAGAAAAAAATAAGTCAGTTTTCGAAGACCATCGGCTTTCTACTGCGAGCAAAATAAATAAAATACATCGATATCATCCCATATATCATCGTTATAACCCAACCTAACCTAACAACATAATAGAGTCAGTTTTGGACGCAATACAATTTTCGTTTAGTTAGTTAATTTAATACAAATTAAATTGTGTGTCCACATAACAGGAAGTACCCAAGTATTTAATACACTATGAAAAATATAATAGTTTCTTCTATGACCTTTTTGTCTCTTTTGTAGATATGCTCTGCTGGGCTTAGATGCCATTCGTAGTTTTGTGATTATCATGCGTTATGCATAGTCTGGTTTTTTATAAATTGTTTTGAAATTTACCATTTCAATAATACAAAGTTATTCTGTTATGTTTTTTCTGTCCATATGTATGTGCCTATCCATGTACTAATAAACAGCCTGCGATAAAGAGTATTGACACCTCTTCTAAATAACCTCATAAAACCAATGAATCGATATAAGATGGTAAATATTGCTACCGTTGCGCAGTCGCGTGGAGGAAAATTCATAACAAACAACAAATGGACAAACATTGATAAATCTAAAAAAAGAATAAAACTATTTCAACTTATTCTTAAGTAAACTATCAAGTTTTGTGGGAACAGAAGAGAGGTTTTATGCTGTTAATCACTTTTTAATTGTTTTCTCAATGCAGTACTCGACAAATAATGTTTTTCGTAAATAGTATGATAAATAATCAATTTCAATTACAAATAAAAAATGAACTTTCTCAGAGTTACTGCCGAATCAATCAAAATAAAGAGTTTTTTTCCGTTCACAATAATTTAAAATTGTCTATGATAATTCTCTTCGTCTATATTATATATATTATACTTGAAACTTATTATTGTAAGTAATATTGATAAACTGGTCATATTATATTGTGTGACTAATCACTAACAGTGTTCTCTCAGTAATGAATAATTATAAAGCATGCTGATTATAATCAGCATGCTCTATAGGTATTTTGTTTAATATTCATTCGTTTTTTAACGTTGCTTAAAATGTTAAAACATTATTTACCATTTCGTTATTTAATTGTTACATAATATAAATTAAACAGACGCAGAACTTAGTGTTTCGTCGAAAAAAGCATTGGAGTTGGGTTTGTTTTTAAAGAAAATTAAGTGAATACACGTGCTGACACTTCGTGATCAATGATTTTTTAAAACGAAAAACTTTCACCCTTAACATTGATTTTCAGGAGCGCTTTTAGCCAGTGCTCTTCAACCGTTTAACATCTCCGGGCCGGTTTCAATAGGGGCAAGATTTCGGGATTAATATAATTGTTGTATATTAAAAAATATTTTATTTTATTTTTCAAATGAATTGATCTTAAAGAACGCTTGTTTATTAGTAAAACGTGTTTTTTTACAAATAAAATTAATAAACTTATTAGTTATAACGTCCTAATGTTAAGACGTTATTCCTGAAATAACTAATATGCACAACAACAACAAATTTTGTCATGTAAAAACAACGTTCAAACGAAAGAAATTTCTTCGTTACACCCGATTCGTTGTTATAATAGAATATTTACTTTTGTTGTCACAAAAAATTATATGTCTCTGTATCGATTTATGAAAAATAAACATCAAAAGACAATTCTTTATATGGGCACTATCTTTAATGAAATTAATATATATTAAACTAACTAAAAAGAGAATCTAAATAGGTACTTATAGATAAGAGAGATCAGATAATCCATACAAATGGGTTTAAAATAAATAAAAATCGTGAAATAGTGAATTGTGTATTATTTTCATTTCCAAATGTCTATTATTGTTAATATAAAATTTCGTTTAATATTTTCTTTATATCTTCTTGTTGTGTTACAGAATATGAAACGTGTTTCGCTTCTTTATGAGCATCATCAGACAATCGCAACGTTTACGAATAAACTAAAAATTGATTTAATTTTTTTTTTCATAAAAATTACAAAATAAAATTCGGGATTTGTCTTTTTCTACTGGACGCAGGGAAGGGAGTAAGATACAACTTTTGACAGTACTGATTAAAAACTCATTACTTTCATTATGTATGGTAAATCTTAATGAAAATAAATTCTAGATTGGTACTCCACCTGCTTTATTAAAACTGTTATTTACTAACGTTTCCGTTCTATTAATGACTTTATTAATTTCCAAAAACTCTCAGTTATTCATTCCGTACCCGTTATTATTATTTATTTAATGGAGTATTTCAGCAATTTTTTTTTTATTAAATGTTACCACCGAATTTATCAAAGATATTCTACCATTGTTTTTACGACACTTCTTCAGTCGGTATTATTTTTATAACCTAACAAAATATTTGTTTATTTTTAAAATGCATTGAAAAACTTCATTTACTATTTGATTGCATTTTTAATACATTCATTATATTTTTTAAGTTTAATTATTGCTAGTATCAAATATACTTAAGTAAATATGTATAATTCTTGTAATAAAAGGTATATTGCTTTTGATTTCACCGAGGATTTTTATTAATGGAATAAATAAAAAATAAAGCGAATTCTGAATGGTATATTTATCGCGAAAGAATGCAAATGTGCTTTCTCACTAATAAAAAGCACGCGAGGTAATTATTATCGATGGCTATTTATCAAATTTACAAAGAACCATTAAAATTAAGGTCAACGAACGCTACGAGGGTGTAAAATATCGCTTGATTTTTATGTTTAAATATTGCATATGATTTATTTTTATCTTTGGTTGTTTTCAGTATGATAGCCGAAGGGATTCCGGTGGACAATCCTCATCTAGTGTTGCTGTTTTTTATGGCCCAATTATTTCTAAGAGAACTTGCCAAATGTCACCGATTGGTTCAGCTTGTTCCCATGGACATGTCGGGTTACTATGGTAATTATTAACGTTTTTTCATATTTTATCACTATGTATTTATTAATAGATTGATTATATCAAATAAGCACACATGTATATAACTTCTTTAAAATTTGGTGCACCAGAAGACTAAGTAAATGGTTAGTGAACAGTCTACGACTAAAAAGGGGGGTGCGAGTTTAAAGATTGAAAATTATTCATATTAATAATTAGCGTAACTAGGGCTTCCAAACCTGTTTAAACCGAAACCGGTTATCCGGCTTATCCTGTGTTTTGAAAAAACCCGAAAACCGGTATATTTCACTCGGTTAACCGGGTTCTATCAAAAATACTCTTTTCTTATTTTTCATTGTTTTTTACAAAAAGAAAAATCTTTTATAATGAATTTACTGCGTTATATAGGAAACAATTCACAAAATACAACAAACATGTACATATATATATTGTAGAATAATCTACTTCTGTCTCAAAGTTGTCCATGTTGTGAACAGAAATGACTTTTTCAAATAATTTGACATTTTTTGACAAGTGAATATTTTGGTATTTTACTCTATTTTTGTCTAAACATTGGATTTCTTGTCTTATCCAGTTGATATTTTTTAAAAATTGAATTCATTTAAACATCCTTATTTTGATGAGTTTTATAACCAAGCTCCATTTTTTTTATTTGACGTAATTTTTTTTATCATAAAATATTTTTTTACATGTTATAATAGTAATTGTTACTTTGCCATAGCAAACAGGTTGGTAACTAGAGTCCCATTAAGATAAATGTCGTGTTTTTTGTTTGAAATTGGAGTATTAGCTGTTATGCCAAATATTGAAAAAATTCTACGATTTTTTTTGTTGCATACCTCCCTAATCAAAATACATGATATTTCGGTTTAAACCGGTTACCCGGTTTATTTGTCAGAAAAAAACCGAAAACCGGTTAGTGTTTAAGTCCGGTTAATTGGAAGCCCTAAGCGTAACGTCGATAGTAAATTAATATTTAAAATAATATTACAAACACATGCAACGCGCAATCAAATAAAATTTCACCTGCGGCACATAATTTAAAAAAATACACGCTTTTTATCATTTTATTTTTTATTGTTATCGTTTTTAGTACACTTTTTATATTTTACGACAAAAGTGAAAAAAAAGTTGAACTTGTCTGTCACTATCCAACAAAGTGTATTTATGTTTTTTATTGGCTTTAATATAATAAGTAATATGAAAATTTCAATTACACTAAATTACATTAAGTGTATTGGATTTCTTAAAACAGTTTTATTTTTAATGTTTTTCGTCAAAGTATGAACCATTATGGTCTTTGATTGATGTTTTATTATTTTAAGCGAGGTCAATCCAAAAAATGATGATATTAAAATATTTCTACAGTTCTATTCAAATGAAAATCTGAAGAAAAACATAAATTATATAGCGTTTGAAATAAATTAATGATAAATTATAAATTATATGATTTATTTTTCATAAAATTCATTATGCCTTGTAATAGTTTGATAGTATTTTATTTAATACCTATTTTAAAGATAACATTTTTGTTCGTGATAGATACCTATTTGGTTTTCCTAAATTTCGGTGATTTATTAGATTTCCGATAAATTATTAAATCAGTATTTTTTCACTCCAAAGCTTTCGTGTTCTTTTACCAGAATCACCAGTTTTCATAGTATAATTTATTATGTGGGTCTCGCTTTAATTACAAATGGTTCGTATTTTTTCAGATAACAGAGCTGGACCATCAAATTTAGGAAATGTGATAAGCCAAATTTTGCTATGTAAGCAAATAACGCCAGATTTTAATCAAGAAGAACTTTGCAGTATCACAAAGGACTCGCAGGAAATTACGAGAATTTTACACGACCTACAAGAATATATGCCTCAGCAAGAAAACCATTTAGGTAATCTATAATAATCAATTGCAGGGACCGTGTCGAGTAGTTTGCTTATGGGCTGGAATCCCATAACGGAAAGTTTATATAGATTCATTAAATTCATCGATTTTTGGATTTCTGTGATATGGTATGGATGTCTGTGATGTCTGAAATTACGTCAAACTAATCCGATCATAAGAAACGAGGTAAAGTGAAAGCGATTAGCTTACCGCTAGTCCTGCTCTAACCCAATTCTTCTCTTCCCTACTCTATTCGAAAACGATATGTTGAGCAATTGAGTAATAAACAGTTCTATTAGATTTTTTTTTATGAAATAACTTCAATAAGGAGTTCATATGCTCCACATTTGATAATAGACATGGTTAAAAAAAAGAGTATTTTATTTACCATTTAATATATATTTGTCTTTCAGTGGATTCGGCGGTAACTTTATGGAAGTTCATTTTAATATAAAATATAAAATAACCTAGATTATTCCACATATTGTGCTACAAACTTTATATATATATATTTGTCGGTTTATATCTCGGTTTGTCAAAGCATTCGCAGAGAGAAAAAATGTGGATGAACGTGAGTGCTAAGTAAATTTTTAGCTAATATCACACACACACTCTCTCTCCCTCTCATCTGAGTTCGTTTGCATCGCAAATACTTAAATAATAGACTGTTTATATTTTCCAGTAAATAGGCTAGCATGTATTCTTTATCTGATCACGAAAATGGTTTTTTTCGTAATGTCGTAAAAGTAGTACTGAAAATTGAGTTCCGGCTTATCACATCCGTTTTTTAAAGAAGCTACAAACGCAATTGAAAATCGGATGTTTTATTTAAATGCCGACTATACGTTCAAATTTTATATTGTTTCTGGTGTTTTTAGCACTACTATTTATTCATTTTGTAAATTTCATATTTGCAAACGAAAATTTTTGGTCTAACGGCCAACACGCCACATATTTTTATTTTTTAATAATTATCAAATCTAGAAGAAAATACATCGCACATAACCATGCCCAGATCTTAAAGTTTCAGATGACAGAATCAACAATTTAATCTGGTACCTATTGACCGATAAGCTACATGGCAGTTATATTATAGTGATAAAATTTTATGTTTATGGTTACTCATAGAAAGTTTAAATCATAAAAATGTTGCATATTAAATATATCTATAAAGATTAAAACCAGCACGTTGTAAAGTATTTACGGACTTAACACTTCATCGTTTTCAAAACAATTTATAAACGTTTTAACTTAATCTTGTATAAAAATAATAGTTTTTTCTTCTTTCATATTCTTTTTTATTGATTAAATTGCTTGAATGGAAATTGCTCGAATAACAAGATAATCAATTTGTTTCCGTTTGTTCTGTCTTAGCCCTAGTCTTCTATGTGTTCTGGAAATATAGAGAAACAGTTTGAGTAACTAATTAATAAGCAGTTCTTGTAGAAACACTTCTGTTGAGATAAACTCCATTAAAAGATCATATGTTCCGCATTTGGAGCGAACACGGTGAAAATAAATACTTACGAAAATTATTTTTATATTTCACTCTCTAAACAAGTGTTCGCACAAGATAAAAATGAAATTCGTAGAAAAAGTCGTGAAAAATCGTTTAAATAACCAAGCAATTCGAATAATTTGTAACTCGAGCAATTTCCATTCGAGCAATTTACTGGCTCCCCTTTTTTAATTTACTTTTTATTGTATGGTGTATTCATTACATTAATTAATGACAATTGCTTAATATATATTTACAGAAAAGAATATTGCCCTTATTGGTGAAGAAACAAACGGACAATGGTCCGGGAAAACGAGACGAGGTTCTCTCTACAAAAATATGGGATTGCTTTGCTGTATGTCGAGGCCAAACTATCTCTGAGGGTCAATGGAAAGCGGGGTCGGAGTCGGTGTGAGCCCGCCAAATTCACTCCGCATCGCCGCCAACTAGTCTTCAATTGAACCCTTACTTGTGTCAAAAATTTCAATTCGGTAAATTTCGCAAAAGGACTCACATAGTATATTTAAAATACTGATTAAAAAAATCATGCGATATCATGCAATACTATTTTTATCGCCATCATGATAATGTTAAAGAGGTAAATCAACAATTTTAATATTTAAAACTTTTTATTATAAATAAAATCATTAATTTCTAAATAAAAGAAGGTTAAAAGAAAAATCCAAAACCCTTTAAGATTTTTCGAATTATTTACATTTGATTGAACGTATTTGTAATGTTATGTTTTGCCAAAATTTATTGTGTAAAAATATGATCAAAAACACTGTTATTATTACGCTAAACGATATTATTAAATATACTGACCAAAATAGAAAAAACAGAATTTGTGGTATTCTAATATTTCAAAGGAATTCATTTGTACATATTCTCAACAATTCCTCTACTTTCTTTACTTCTCATTGATTAAGTATGTATTAATAATTAATTTTGTGTGTTAGTAAAAAAATGTAATAATATTATGTCAATCGATCATAAATAGTGGAGGCTTCAGTCAACTTACTCACACCTCAATTTTCACATTCTAGAATTTTTTACGATTAGCTAGGCTAATTCATAATAAATTTTCTCCATAAATCATATCATACGATTTAGGGTCCTTGGCCCTTGTCTAAATAAATACATATTTTCTACTCCGCTTTCCTTTGTTCGTGATCATGACATTATTTTAAGAAATTCACCACTTAGAGGCGTGACGTTATTAACGGATGGTCTCTTATTAAATAACCATATATATTATATTATACATACAGCTCAAAACTTTCGCTCACAACGCTTAATCGATAACGCTATAAGAAACTCTACAAAGTGTTTTTGAAATCCTATTTAATATTTTTTGATAAGACGTTGAGACACTTTTTAAATTTTCTTTTAAATTTTAAACTTCTTTCTTTCAACGGATCATTTTCTAAAAGGAACAAAAATGAGATAGTTAATCAGGCAATTACAAGCGTCAATAATTGTTTCAATGTGAAACTAGCTGTTTTGCTACAATAGCTATCGGTTATTTTTTTTTAGTACGTTCATCTTACATGTCAATTAGTTTTTCTTATTTGTCAGACGGTTTTTCCAATACTTTTTTGACTTCCTCAATATTTAGCGGCCGAGTTTTTTTCCATAAAAATAAACTAAGCATGTAGGTAACTATGATTGACACAAACATTGTCATTTTGTCAATTCTGCGTGATGGCACTTTTAAGTATTGGTTATAACCATTAATAACTAAACCAGATAGAGATTTAATTGTTGAAGAGAAAGGTGTTATAAGAAGGCATTCTAGAAAAAATACACTAAATAATTATTCAGGTTAAAAAATTCTGCCACTAATAATTTGAAATGAAATGTGCAATAAATTATAAGTTGACCGCATTGCGTGCTTAAATTGAAAAACCCAGTATTTAGATGACACCAAAAAAGATCAATTAAATTTCGGTAATTTATAGAGAAATATTTCCGAACAATATTGAGTTTACAACACCGAAGTAAATTCACCAATAAAACTGCCGTAGAAACGCTAAAATCAAATGCAATACGAGTAAAATATGCAAACAAGTTTTCGAAATATAATTTATATTCTGTCGCCAATTTACAGCTCCACAAAAGTTGCCGCATTCGTACATCCTAACATGCTTACCCCCACGGGACATCACTTCCTATTTGGATTGGATAATTCCACAACTAGGTTTCTATTATATAATAAACCCTTCTAAAGATAATGTTTTACTCAGTGTACATTACAATTAACCTGCATAATAATCAGAAAATTTATATGTAAAATTTACTTTTTAATAGTAAATGTTTTTCAATTGAGAAATGGATATCACATACATGTCATAAAACAAAGAATTTTATTTTGAAAAAAGTTTCAGCTGTGTTCCTTATTTGTATCTATATTTAATTTACTTTTACTATTTTCTTAGTGTTACTTTAATTTTCATCATTATGGATACGAAAAAACTAATTGTAATTATTTCATCATATCGACAACTAATTTTAATCATATCTTGTTGCATCGTGCCAGTAGAAAAATGAATATTCTATATCTATCTATATTCCACTATTAACCTTTATTAGGTACATATCTATATATATATATATTATACATATTTCATATTATCTTATCTGTAAATATTAATTATGATCACATTTATAATGTATTCTTGATATTATAATCGTCCAAGAGTTGATGACTACCTTGCTAATTGAGAGCAGCAAATAAAAAAATCAATTAAATGTTCAATTACGTACATCATAAAAATTGCAACAGTGTCTATTATATTAGGATAAAATCCATTTCACCAATTAAAGAAAATGACTATTCGATAAGTTTAGTTGTTAAGATTTTTTCATGCTTAATTTAATGTAAATTTGTAAAACATAAATTATTATGAAAAACATAACACAATTTTTAATGCATATTTTGTAAGATGAAAATTGTATTTATTTTGAAATTGTAGTTAATATTCTTTAAAGTTTACGCTGAAAAAAGTCGACAGTGACATTCCCAAAAATATATTTTAAAGGAAGCTTTTTTTAAAAAAAAAAGCATTCATGCATTAAACATAAAAATAAATAGCGTATTCAATATTTTATTGACGAATTAAATAAATAACGGATGACAAGCAGGTAATAAAAATAATATCATTATTCAATATTATCAATTTTCAGATAATACATCTTTATTATTGATTATGAAATATTTTTAATGTTGATCAAAGAAACATTTGACTATTCTCCACTGATTCGATCTCCAAGTAAGATTGTCGAATAAGTCGGGAAAATAATTATCTATAATAGATTGGATACAGTTTCAATAATTATCTTATAATTTCAATATCACAGATAACTATAAAATAAATTTATTATAGAATATGGAAATGAATCTTAAAGATTGTTGTTATTATATCTGAAATTAGTATTACAAAAATGCATTATGATATTTGTTATATTATAATATCATAAATGCTAGTCTTGTTTCAAAAACGACAAAACTAACTCAACAATAATAATTTATGTTAACTATCAAAATAAAACAAAGAAATTTTGAATAATGCGAATAATCCTCTTTTTATAAAGATGCTGTGAAAAATCACGAAAATGGTCGTTTATACAAATCGAAATGTCTACTACGACCTGTGTTTTCAAAAGAGCGGTTTTTTTAAATTATCAGTGGAAATCTGCAACATAAGTAAAGTACAGGAGAACCTCGTCTTTCGCACCTTTGACTTTCGCACAATTCGCTATTTCGCACATTATTGAAAAAAATATTTTTTTTTTTATAATGCAAAAATGTTTTGATTCCGTGCAGTAATTTCCCTGTCTTACAACGAAACGCATATGAGCTAAGTTAGTACTATCAAAAGTGTTACGTACTGTTCGCACATATGCATTGACACACGAACGCGAGCGGGTCCGAATGCATCCGAATGCATCTGAACGCATCCGAACACTCCCGCCTAATTTTGACAGGTTTAGTCTTGCGTCAGTGCACGTACAGGTGCATTGTTCCGCGAGCTTTGTCACAAATATTTCGTACCCACTTTAACATGAATGGGAAACGAAAAAACAGTGAAGTAGATATGGCAAAAAACAAATTAAGAACCCATTAACTTCATACAATCGAAACGAAGATGGCTATAATAAAACGATCTGAAAATGGAGAGTCTTATGCTTCAATTGGTCGTTCGTATGATATGAACAGGTCTACGATATGTTCGATATTAAAAAATAAAGATAAAATCAAGGAATATGTAAAATCTTGTGGAAATGTATTATCAAAAGTTCTTTCCAAAAGGCACGGCATAGTGTTGGATGAAATGGAGAAATCTTTGTCGTATTGGATTAGTGACCAAAATCAAAAAGACGTACCTCTGAGTACTTCGATGACTCAAGCTAAAGCTCTTAGTTTGCATAAGGATTGGAAGGCTAGACTAAAAGATGATTCTCACACAGTGTTTCATGCAAGTAACGGTTGGTTTTCAAATTTTAAAACAAGGTATTCTTTACACAATGTTAAATTCACTGGAGAATCAGCTGATGCGGATAAAGATGCTGCAAAAGACTTTATTTCCTCATTTTCTAAAATTATTGAAGATGGAGAATATACCTCTGGTCAAATATTCAATGTAGATGATACCATCAAGAAATCATCAAGACCTTAACAATAAAAACCATGAACGACGCTTTTATGCATCTCGAGACATTTTTGAATATTATGGAAGAATGTGATACTAATGGAGAACGCATATCTCAAGTGCGTAGGGCGATCCATAAAAGTACGGCATGTTACAGAACTCTCTACGAAGAAAAAAAAAGTAGTAAAACACAAGTAACGCTTGACAAATTCATTAAGAAAATATAATTTTTATTTAGTATGTACTTAGTACAATTTTTGGTGTTTTTTTTTTACTTCCCTCGGCTTTCGAACATTTCAACTTTCGCACAAAGTCCAGGAACCAATTAGGTGCGAAAGTCGAGGTCCTCCTGTATTATATATTTAAAAATATGAAGTGAAATTTAAATTAAATAAAATCTTCCGTAATTTCCACAAGTGGTTAGATTCGGGTGGGTGACATATGATATAGGACGACGGGTACCCCACAAACTTATCACTGGACTGCACTGTCGACTTTCTGTTGGCGGCTTTCATCAATGTCAACTTCTGTAAGGCGGCTTTCTAATACTATTATTATTAGATATAATTGGAATTAGTAATACCGGTATTTCATATTATATACAGAAATAACTAAAGACCACAACCAAAAATCATTTTAAGTCCATGTCTGTATAAAATGAACTATTAAAGCCATCTTGGGAAGGAATAGCCATGACGGTCATGGCCACCCCCTGAGAAGAATTAAGAGGCAACCGTCTTGGGCTTTGCAATTTCAGAGCCTGTGGCTCTTGGCTAAAACATTTTTTGTTTTTCAATTTTTCACGATAAATGATTAATTATTTATATTCAATTTTCTCATTTTATTATGTAGGAACTATTTTTTCAAATTGAATGACTATCCCCTGCCATATTTTCTATATCCTCCAGTACATCTTGTAGAAAATTTCTTAATGTATTTTATTATGAATTAATATCATCAGGAAAAGTCATCTGTCTCATAAAAACGTGTTTATAAAAAAGCGCGGTCACGAAAAGATTACATTGAATATTTTCCCCACAAAATAATACTTAAAATGATTTCTTTTAAGACAATAGAAGTATGATATAGTTTTTGTAAGTGTATGTCTTATTACACAATATAATATAACAAACATAAAAACTCTAAAAATCGTTTTATTGTAAATGGTACACAATGTGACATATAATGATATTTGCTTGAGGTCTTCAACTATTGATATATTTGTCCGGTATTGAAATCCCTAATTCGAAATTTAAAATCAAAACCTTAAAATAGTAATGGAATCTGTAACAGTAAATAAAATCACATCATATTTTTTTTCATTTGAAATGAATAATGTAAACAACACTAGATTTATTTCAAAGAAATATAAGTGTGGAAAAGGGATCAAGCTAATTGATAGATATTATTAGATGTTGGTAAAACCCATGATCGTAAAATCAATTATTAGAAACATGTGATAGTCGATTTAATTATTTACCTAGAATAATTTTTAAGTAAAATAAAGTGTTCATTCTTTTTTCTGTAAAAAACATGTATTCATTGAATAATAGTCTTATCTTGGCGCTTGTCTATTTACGCCAAACATGTAGTACCTATATTAAAATAAATAATTTAGTTTACACCTTTCAGTAATATCACGAGTAAGAATATATTCTTACTAATGAACCAAAGTATTGGCATACCCAAACATTGAAAACCTATGAAACCCATACCATACTTTAAGTATTGATAGCAATTATTATTCTTTAAATAAATTTGTGATATTTGAATGAAAATTTTTCCGGACTCACATTAGTCGCCGCGTGCTCAAAAATACTAAATTTAAGAATGGTTTACTGATGAAGCAATAACAGACTTAAATACAAGTTATAAATAATTTATTTAAAATAATGAAAACACAAGTATTTATTTTGCCATCTCATTGAAAGTGAAAAAGCGTAGTTAATTACCAAATCTAGTCACTAGTGCAGCGATTTCCAAGCTGGGAGGCGTAGGCTATTGCAAAAGGAGGCGCGAACAGTCCAAAATATGTATTTACTCTTTAAAACGTGTCTTTATTACTATATGAAATAAAGGATGGGGAGGCGCGAAGATATTTTTTTCTTCAAAGGGAGGCGCAGTAGCATAAAGGTTGGAAACCGCTGCACTAGTACATTAGCCCCCCAAACTTATTTTGTCCTGGAATAATTATACAATTCTTCGATTTAAAATTGCTTAAATGATACTTACACATATTTGAATGGTAATTGGTAACGTCTGTTTTACTTATTTTAATAATTTTTTTAAATAATAGAAACAACTAATTTTTGGAGAAGAATTTACTCTCGTACAAAAATAGTTCCGAGAATAACACTGTGAAGAAAGCTGCTTCTTCTTAGACTTCAGTATCTTCTAAAGAGGCTCTTAGCCAAAAAGACCGACTCTCCATCTTCAGTGGGGATACAGGGTTTTAATGAGAAATGGCTACCGTATATGAAAATGTTCAATATAAGAATTTCATTAGAAGAAATGTATCAAAAATGTTGGAACCCCAGCTCTGAAGAGTTTATAAATTATTGGAAAATTTGATTCAAATATCTAGTAATAGTTTTAGTTTGGTTCTTGCGTTTTGACCTTAACAAGATTTGGACGATTATATTGTTGAAGTTAACGTCACTACAACTTTCTACTGTAGCTCTTTCAAACAACCGTTAACTGAGAATTCGTAATTTTAAATGCATTATCACTATCCATAACTCTATTAGCTTACATTTAATGTTGCGAGAATTGTTTACCTTAATCATTGTTCTTTTCATTCTTAGAAAAAAGTTTTTCCAAGCTGCAGATTTTTTTTCTTTTTAAGTGGTAGATTTGAAACTCAAAATAACTTTCAGAAACACGAAGAAAGTCACGTAGAAGAACGACATTCAACTTATTATTTATAAAATAATTAATCTTCCAGGGTTCTGTCAAATATATTTGGGAAACATTGCAATAATAGGCAGTGGTGGATTACCACATAAGTGCACGAGTTGCTCGTCTGGGGCCTCCGAATCTTGTGGGCCTCAAAAATGTATTCTATTATATATATTATATATAAGCCATATTATCTTTTATATTTAAATTTCAATGTTAACTTATATTTTATGTGGAATTTTGAGACGTTTTTATGTTATTCAAAAAATAGGGCACCCAAATTGTATTGTGCTTGGGGCCTCCTAAGCGCCTAATCTGCCAGTGCTAGTAAGACCATAGCCAAGAGCTCTACCCACGGAAGCCATTTTCTACGTTCTACCAAAATAAAAACATAATATTAAATTCATATTGTATATAACGGTGTTTGAATATTTATTTTTAATTAAGAAGTCATTTAAAAATGTATAGTTCAATTTCAAATATCTGTATTGTTTGGTAATATTTCAAAAACCTTTGCATATTCCACAAGTCAGTACATATACTTAATGGCGAAAAATATTTAATGTGTGCTCAACACCAAAATACTTAAGAATAATTAGCGTAATTGTGAATTTTTGCAAGCCAATATTAATTGCTAATTACACTGCTGAATATTTAAAAATGTACATTGATTTTGTGATACTTATTTTATAAAAATACTCGGGTGAGATAATATTTTATTGTATGTAAGATAAATAACAATTTTCTTCCATATTTTTCTTTCTTAATAAATAATGCTTCACGATCCGATTATAAGGTCACTTTGTTATTAATAATATAGGTAGATTTTTTTATATGTTATATTTTTTAATGGAATTGTTTGAACATAGCTTGATGCTACAAATTGTGCTGATCAAAAAGTAAATAAATAAGATACATGGAAAAAGGACAATGAAGACTTTTCAAACGATAAAAAAATGTTTAATAAGTGTACAGTTTTCAAGAGATCATAATTTGTATATGACTACATTCCAACTACACAATAATAACGATTTTTTTGAAAATTTCATTTAATTCTACTTAATATTCGTATAATTAATAGTTTATACTGACGATCGTAATGATATTTTATGTTACTGTATGTACATAATTATTTTTCAAAAATATTAGAGAACATCATTACTGACGTCAGTATTCTGAAACATATTTCTAAATAATTTATTAAATGTAAATAAAAATAATTTATTGAATGTGTGATTAGACAAATGACACATTTCACATGGAGTCGGATTCTTATGTCTTCTGTAAAATATTTAACAGTTATTTGTATTGTTATTAAATAAGTCGCAAAAAAACTAAATAGATATTTATTATTGTGGTCAAATTTCATTAGATTATTAAATACTTTATATTATCATCACGAAATAGATGAACTATTTTAATATGTCTTAGAATCACAATAATTAGGAATTCAGCGAGAGCTATCCAATATTTATTATTAGAAGTATCAATATTGTTTATCAAAAAAATGAGAATTCTCAGTAAAATTTTCTTTCAATTTGATGTCAGTAATTATAAATAATTTTTACGAACATTGTTACTAGATACGTTGTTATATTTTGTTGAACAGCTGTATTTCAATATTATGAAGATTTCAATCAATAAATTTTATCCATTATTCAGATATTTTATTTCAATAGTTTCCATTTACAAACTTGACATTGATTAATTTTGAAACAAAATATTTTCTTCATGGCTGTTTCCTAAAGACAGCACTTGGGTGCACTAAAATACTGCACGTGATCGCTGAAAAGAACATGGGCAGTTTGAGATTTACATATAACACGTCCCATTCAAAAGATATAAATTTACTGAAATGTTGAAAAAGTATTTCAAGGTATATGAACTGAATTTGCACGATTATAGGTGAATTGGATTTTGGTTAAGGCAAAGGTAATGTCTGCCTTCATTCCGACGCATTTTCCATTTAAACGTTTTTTGGGTCATGATTCATGAAAAATTTTACCAGATACAAGTTTTTTATCCTACGGAGGAGATAAAAAAGCAGTTTAATATAGTCAAATATAATATGTAGTTATAAAAAAAATTGTCTGACAAACTCGAGGATATTCTTGCTTTAAAGAATATACATAGTTTTTGTTTGAGGATCAAGTATTGTGTAAACACACACATACCTAATTGAAAAATAAGTAAATATAATAATATAATAATATAAAATAAGTAAATATAAAAATAAGCAAACGAGAAGTCCACGTTTATGTTTAAAATAATAATTTCCAGTTGCTTTCATAAAAAATATCCCACAGATTTTGTCACTAACGACCCGGGTTTCGCCTTTCGGCATCTTCAGGCGTTCAAGCGCACGGATGAACTTGAACTGACGCTTAGTAAATGGATGTTTCGTGTTTATATATTAAATAAATGTATCACTGAGTCTAAAGCCATCGCTGGCGAAAAGGCTAAGCTCATGGGAATTCCCAAAGATTTGAGTAGTGAGTGGTTTCAAGAATTATATTTATTTGTTTGTCGGCAAAGGTTTTATGATATTATTTATATAGGGTATAGAAGTGGAGAGCCCGGAAGGTTTAATATTTCGTTTAAAATCGGAAGACTGTGCAACTGTTTATTAATTTCTAAAATTTCTTGGAAAAAGAGCTTATGACTGTCCGTATTTGGGTGTAACATTTTTATCCCTTGTTCCTGAATGAACACGTGTCCTTCCGAAATTAAGTGATTAGCAAAAGTAGACGTGTCCTTTTTCAGTCTAAAGGCTGCCATATGCTCTAATACTATTAATTAATTAACTAATTAATAATAAATATTAATTTAATTTGATTGTTTTTTTTTCTATCACGATTAAAGGACACATTAATGAATTGCGATTTTGAATATGCGCGTTATTTGAAAATTGATGAATTTAGCGATGTATTTTTGTTTAAGTAAATGTGTTAATTTCGATATTTATTGTCCATATTTGTCAGCTCTCGGGACTTCGTTTGTTATAAAAAAATCTAATATTCACTCAATCTTCGCATCCCTTTTCAAATGTTTTCCGTAGTTTTTTTATTCAATTGCTCTGCTTCTAACAGTGAAGAAGTACGTGTCTTTACAGAGAGCAGATTTTTTCAATACTCACGTATGTTTGATTATTTTTAATTACTTTCTGTCTGATATTATTTTTCTTATTATATGTAATCTCAAAAATTCATATTTTAGCTCTTCATATTTGTACCGTTTAAAAATGGAGAAAGAACGATTAACACAAAAACAATGACAGTATTGGATGCTATAAATGGGGTAGCACAATCTTGGTCAAAAGTAAAGCCAGTAACACTCGTTTGATCATGGAGAAAGATTCTTCCTGACATAGAAACAGATTCAATGGATTCGGAAGAGAATGAAGAAAATTTTGTACCTGAAATGTGTGAATTATTGGAAGATTAAAATTTTTTTGAAGACGTAGGTATGGAAAAAATAGAGGAGTGGCTAAACCATGATTTAAATGATCCAGGCTTTGAACGGACGGACAATTCTGATATCGTTTCTCTTGTTGCCCAAGAGGAAGAAAATGACAGTAGTAAGTACTACAAGCGAAGAAGATACCAGTGGTTACGTTAGTCATGAAACGGCATTGAATTGTATTGAAACATTGCTAGATTACGCTGAACAAAGGGGAACTGAATATAATAATATAACAGCTTTAAGAATATTTCGAAGTGAAATAAGGAATTCGTTAAAAAATCTCAAAACAGATGAAAATAACAGATTTTTAAAAATTTGTATACACATAAAACTATTCTTTTTGGTCGATTGCTTTATAAATGTGTTTAAGGTATAGTTTATTGTTAGATCCTTTGATATTTACCAACGGTCAAAAATGAAAAGATTTTAATAAAAGCTAAATGGGTAAATTATTTAGTAATAACGGAAATAAAAGTTACCGAAAGATGTTTTTTTTAACTCGTTTTTAGCAGAGATCGTGTAAAGCAGAGATCGCCAAACTAAAGAACTTCACGGATCACTAAATACATCATTTTAAATCCTGCTAACCACATTTAAGATTTTTTTAAAGTATGCAATATGGAAAAAGTTATCAATGAACATATAAATGCACCTAGTTCATAAAATAAAACTATTGTACAATACCAAATTATCAAAACTCAATTGATAATACAAAAAAAGACTTAAAAATAGAAAAATTAAAGATAGTTCCATATTTTTTTGCGGACCACCGAAATTTTCTTGCGGACCACCAATTTGCCAAACACTGGTGTAAAAACATTACTATAAACATGATTGGCACCCATTTAATTATGTTTTTGAAGTTTTAAAAAAATTAAATACATAAAGTTTATGTATGCTTAAGTCAAAAATTGGCAGGGTAAATGAGCAATAATATTGTACGAGGCGTTTCATAAACAAAACGCAAAAAGCGTAGTTTTTTGTACATTGACACTCGTTTCACTGACTAGTACAAAAAACTTTTATAATCATAATTATATATCATCAAAAAAATATTTAGGTATGAACCGAATGTGCAAATAGTCAAAATAATGAAATATCCGTTGAATGAAGTATTCACTATAGCCAACGTGTTATTGAATATGGCAATTTTCCAATGCAAACTTCAAAATTATTTAACACGCAACATTATTCAAGATGACACATCTCTGTCTAAAGTGATTGAACCATTTTGTTATCATAATATTACATATTTGCAGTTCTTTTCATAAGTGTTCAGTGATTTTTCTTTGTTTTTTATTTCGACATATGGTGAAGGAAATATGTGGAGTCCTACTCACGTACAAGTTACTGTCCAAAGAGTAAAAGGCATTCTTACGAAAGGAAAAAATGGGACAAATGATTGCTTCGTCACCATTGGGCTGGGCAAGGAAAAATTCCAAACCTCAGTCAAGGAAAAAAGTCAGGACAATGTGGAATGGCACGAAGAATGCGACCTGATGATTCCATCGCAGGGAAACACTGCCGAAGTTAGTTTGACGGTTCTCCATCGAAATTTCCTTGGAGATCAATTTCTAGGTCACATTTCTGTACCCTTAGCAGGATTGGATGTTTACGAAAGACCAAAAAATCGGTGGTACACTCTTGAAAGCAAACCAGGCAAAGAGAGTAGTAAAAAACGTGGTGAAATTGAAGTAAAAATTGGCTTTACTGTAAAAGAAGGAAGTCTTACTGATCTCAGTAAGAAAGATAAACACAAATCTTCAATGGGACAACTTTCTTTGGCAGCACAAAATGTCGGCGGAAGTTTGCTTAGTATCGGCAGTCTTGACAAACGTAAGGGCTTAAAAAAGTTTGCCAGAAATCTCGGATCTAAAATGCATTTGAATAAAAAAGAAAAGAAAAATGATTCTACTTCTCCAGCTGGTAGTATCTCCAGCTTGAACATCAACAAACCAGCAAATAACAGTCCTTTCCGTAGTAGAGCTGGTCAAGTAATTGGAGAAGCCGATCCTGGAGTAATAAGTGAAGATGATGATGAATTTGCTTTTGATGACCTATCCCATAAAAGTTCTGGCAGTTCTCTCAATGTTAATAATAGTAGCACACTACCAAGAATCAACAAATTTATTCCATCCACTGCAAACGCATCGCTAGAAAACCTTGGTGGTGGTGAATTATTACGGCGCTCCACTAGCGGTGGAATTGTAGCTCCAGAAAAAACACCACCCCCAAAACCAGTCAGACTAGGCCTCGATGATATAACACAAAGTCCTAAGGCAAATACTATCAAGCAGACTGATGAATGGTCCCAAAAGCTTTACGGGAAAGGCAAAATTCAAAGTCAACTATTATTAGAAAAAGAAAAGTATGCTGCGATGGAGGGTAATAAAAGTACAGAAAATGTGATGCAGACTAAAGAGAAAAGTGATAGTCCGAAATTCTTTAAGAAGTTCTCCAAAGATAAACAAAAGAGAGCATTGGGAGAACGGATAATAATTGGCGAAGAAGGTATTATTGATGAAAATAAAATTAATCCTGCGTACGGTAAGCTGCCTAAAGATGCAGTGAAACATTATGAAACCAAAACACGTGAAGATTTAATAGTACTCTCATGGAGTCTTCAAAATGAAGTAGATAGTCAAAAGAAAAAAGTCAAAGACTTAGAAAATTATTTGGATGAACTCTTGTTGAGAGTTATGGAAACTACTCCTCGAATTCTTCAAAACCCATATGGTAATAAGAATGGGGTTTTTCTTAAAAATAATTGAACAATATGCTAATCCTTCCAGTTCAAACATAAGTTTTAAAATAACTTTATTTTATTGGCTAATGCATATGCATACACACACAGGTTATTTAAAAATAATCTTAAATTTCAATGGTTATTAAGTGACTATTCCTATATGGCAATTTTTTCAATGCATGTATATCATGAATAAATTAAATACCTGAATTAATTTTAGTGCGTTACCCACATCCTTTACTGTCATGTCATTTTGCGAAATTGTCGAAATGACGTTAAGGTATATTTTTTTCAAACTGGCATTTGAATTATACTAAATAATATTTCATGATCTTTTGCAAACTGGAAGGTACATCATGGTTCTGATATCATGAATAATGACTTCATTACAATGTACTGCATGCCATTTTTTTGAATTTATCAACATTGCTGTCAAATTTACATAGTCCAGCATTCAGGATTATGTGGACTTAATATTTATATGGATTAGTAAATTTATCAGTTTGTATTTTTTTCATTATTTAATATATTTTGATAAATAATATACTAAACTTGCCGTCCTATTCAAATTCATCTTTTGTGAACCATACTACATATTATGTTATAGATTTTTAGTATTAAAAAGTTTGATAATTATTTAGTTTTTAATTAAATGATCAAATCAGTGTTCACTTAATCTTTTTTTTTAATCCGCAAGTGACCTCAAGTATTTTCGATATTTTCTATTGAATCTCATCCAGGTGCCTTCTAAAGTGATTCTTCAGTCAATATATATATATATATGTGAACATTCTTTGTACTATACTATTATTGTTTTGTTGCAATATTTTTTTTATATTGAAAAAATATTTTTATTTTAATAATTGAACAAAATGTGACAGTCATCAAATAATTGTAAATATTATTGCTTATTTATTTTATTACTATTGCTTTCACAAAATTGTATTATAATAACCCAAAAATATTTACTTCATCAAATAAAAAAATGAACCCATTTTTATACAAACATTTTGGCAATATTATCTTGGAATAGATCCCAATAGTAGTAATATTTTTTTTTAACATGCTACATAGGCTTTTCTATTAGCCGTTGAGTCAATTCTAAAGCTTAACAATGATTTTCAAAATACAAAGGGACCTTTTTATGTTAAAAAATTACTCAATCACATAATTTGTAGTACTTCCGTAACAAACATCTGGGTGTTTTACTTACTTGCAGATTTTGGTTAATATTTACCCATTTCTTACATTGACGTTTATTATACATACAAATGTTAATAATGTTTTTTTTTCTAATACCTTCCCCAAATTTTATATATTTGAACTCCTAATAGGGTGTTCTGCTATCATGATCAGTAAAGCCAGCCAACAGTATGTTCTGAGATATGACACGTAAAGTGAAAAAGAGTAATATCAATCATTCAATTTTATTGCTCAGAATATATCTTTTGTCGTTAACTGTATTTTCGCTTGTGATGACAGTATTGCAACATTAGGTGTTTGTATTAAAAACTTAATTGTTGAACCTGGGTAAAGGTATATCGATGACGGAATGAAAAGACTTAATACATATCATGCATGTTATTTTAAGATCTGGACAGGTTTCAATCTATGTTTGTTAATCAGCTGAAAATGTTTATTTGTTAAGCAAAAATAGTCTTAAATTAAAAAATATTTTAACTATATTATTCACGTTAATTTATTATCATACAAGATAGGCGATACAGTCGAGTGAGTAGAGGAGAAAAGGTTACATTACAGAAGTCCATACTCTTAGATACCAAATTTAAATAGTGATACGAAAATTCATCAACACATCACTCAATAAGTTCATAAGATTTTATCTTAAGAACTTAACAACTTTTAGGCAAAATTCGACTTTATTCATCAACATAGTCTCCTTCAAGGAATTGTAGGCGTTGTTGTTTTTGATCTACTGTGAGCAAACGCTGTACCCATTTCGAACAGAGCTTTCTCATGGAAATTGTTGATGCAAAACGGAGAATACACTGCCCTCTGATATCTTCAAGGTGTCAGCTATCTCACGTAACTTTGATTTCCGATCGGCCAAAACTATTCTGTGAACTTTTTTACGTTTTCTGGAACAACTGCCAAATTTGGGCGACCAGAGCATTCAGTGTAACGTGTTAACTAAACGTCAGATTGTTATGAAATTCTGACACATTATTTGAAGGATAAAAATCATATGGATTTGTCAATTGGTGCCATATATGTCATCCTACGAACTTATTGAGTGATGTGTTATATTAAATGAATTCCCGCAAACTAATAATTATCGATGAATAGAAAAAAAATTGTGTTTACAGAGAATGTTGCGATTTTGATGAAATGAGATAATTGCAATGGCACCTTATTCAATCATTTCTAACCGAAATAACCATGTTTTTCCACATTAATATTTATTATTTATTAGCAATCATCTCATTTTTTTTAAAGTTTCTTGATTAGTAAATGCATAATGCATTCCTATTAAGTGTACGTATATAATTTTTTAACTGATAATTTCAATGAAGGCTAATTACTTTCTCATTAATAAATATTTTATCTTATTGAGAAAGGTTGACATAACTGTATTATTTATTTTGTGTTATGTTTTTCTTAGGATTACCTATTGACCTAACAGTATAGTTGGAAAATTAATTTAATTTAATTTAAGGATTAAACAGGGCTGCAACGTGTATTCTGACCCCGAGAATACTTAAGCAATTCTTATTTATGGTTATTCTTTAAATGAAAACAGTCTGATTTATGTTACATTGTATTACAAATATCACCTTAATGGAAATTATTTATATAGAAAAATAAAACAATTTTAGCCATATGACGTATGTATTTAAAAAATGTCACTTAAAATACATTTCTTATTATAATAATAGGGCAGTTATTTGTATTTTTATAATATATTAACCATTTTATTGTAAGACATATTGTTATTAAAAAAGGGGAAATAAACACATATTTTTCAATAAAACATTTTTTTTTGATGTTGAAAACACAAAAACAATCCTTGGTAGATCTTTAAGATATTTGTAGTACTTATGACTTGTGACTTTTCTTCTTTGATTGGATAGTCTGCTGCGCTGGAACTGCATACGCTTTCTGCGAGATTTTGTTGAGATAGTAGAGTGCGACCAGAGAAAAGATAAAACTGGAAATAATGAAAAAAAAAATAGTAGATAAGTTTATTAAACCTTGAGCATATTATAATTCTTCTTTGACCATATTCGCTCCCTATGTGGAGCATATGGCCGCACACGGCACCTCCGTGTTTCTCTGTCTTCCGCCAATTGCTCCGCTTCCTCCTATGACATGCCGGCATCCCTCCGTTCCGCCTAGTACATCCTATGGATAGTACCAGACGGCCGTCTGGGACGCTGGAATCCCACCAGTTGAAAGAAAAGGAAGGCAGGATTGAGGCTTTCCAGGGGCATCCGCAGCACATGACTCGGCCAGTTCCAACAACTCTCCATAATCACTGACGTGACAGGGTGCTGTCTTGTACGATCCCTAATCTCCGAATTCCTCACAAAATCAAACCACCTCACCCCCATTATCCAATGCAGGCATCTGTTCTCGAAGCTAAATATACGATTTTTCAGAGCCTTTGTGAGTTGCCATGATTCGCTACCTTAAAGCAGTACCGGCAGAATGCAAGCGTTGAACATATGGCATTTGATTTTAATCGAGTACAGCTGTGTGTCCCAGACAGTCCGCATTGAGTTAAATGTGGCTCCAGCTATTCGTACAGGAATGGCGAGCTCCTTTTTTGTACTACCGTCTTCCGGGATAATATAATTATAACTACGCAAATAACTTTTTTTCCACAAATTTATTTTAAAAAGATCCATTTTCAACAGATCTATTGCGTCTACCATGTCTTCAGATTTCTTGCCATGCAAATACTATATAATTACACTTGCAATAACAAATTTCATGAAATACAATCATATTTATATGTTGATACAATTAAGCGTAATGTACTACCAAGTGGTAAGCGAGTCAAAAAGGATTGGGAAACCCAAACAATCTGTTCTTTCAAAATGACAAGAATCCAAATTTGATGATAAAATTCGATGAAATATGCCCTGTAGGAAGTTTTTTTGTCTTCTGAAATTAAGATAAATTTTACAATAGTGGGGATTTCGGTCAAAAACCACTTTGATTTTAAGATGAAAGAAAAAACTGCGTAGTAATTAATCTTACTCTAAGCCAACAAAATAGTTTTAAAACTCACCATGTTGTTGCACATACCCTGTGCACTGAACCAGCCGCAACAATTGATATAAGTAAGCACAGTGAAATTTCTGGGTATTTCAATTGAAAGGCTTTTCCAAAGAGTGTTGATTCAATGTTACCTATAGCCTGGGTAATATAAAAAATATGTAATGAGAACTTAGGCATGAATCGGTTAATGATTAAGAACTGAAAAGATAGCATGTCATTTGTTACACATACAATATAAAAGTATTAGATGTACAGGAATGCACAAAATAGTCTTCTACGTACACCAATTGGTTATCTTATTTCTGATCTAATCACAAATATTTAATTACATTATTTTTAAATTTGAATCTTCAAATTATGTTCAGGCGTTCAAGTGCATGGATGGACTTGAACTGAAGACTCTAGAACTGAGAAGCTCTAGTATTATATAAAACAATAAAGGTAAGTATTTATAAAAAAAACTATTACGGTCAGTATGAGCAGGAAGAAAATTGATCCAATATATCCTCCCAATATTGTATGCACTTGAGTTGAAGATAGCCAAGATTTATACATCTGCATACCAGAAAACAGTAAGACAGCCACTATTGACGATAGAATAAATGATGTTCCACTGGAAACGGCTAAAATTAAAAGATTTTTGTAAGGCATTATCTCGATGTTGTATAATGGTAAGTGTTCCAGTCAAAGAAGCGACAACAATTACTTGCTTATTATATTGAAAAATAAATAAAAAAATTATGGTACTAATTTATCATTATTTATTTTAGGTCAGGACCAGTTAGTTTATCGTTAGCATTATCAACACTATTCATCAGTTGATAATGTAAACAACTAAGTAATATACATTTCCACCAAGAATTAAAAGTGAAAAAAAAAAAATTGCTTACTTGTTACTCTAAATATATATTATTTAAGAGACTTTCCTTCAGTATAATAAAAAAATTCTAGATAATGTCAGTGTTTCTTATAAATCTATCAATATTAACATTATAAATACTCTTGTGTGAATACAAAAAGAAGTATGGTTGAGTAAATGGTAAATAAAATCAAGGCAAAAAATGTGTTAATTTAAACTACATGATACATTGAGGTTACAAAGCAATAACATGTTTAGAGTAAAAATTATCATTTTTTTTTTAATTAATCTCTATAAATAAGATCGTCTACTGCGTGTATGGGATATTAATGTGCATAATTTTTTGATCAATTTTATCATTTAATTTGTATTCCTCAGAAAGATGCTCCGATGTATTCTGTTTATTGAAATTTCTACCAATCGCAAACTTTATGAATGCTCTACATGATTATTGTCAAAAATATTTGTCGAACAACTAGTCCCTAGTACTATAGATATAATGATACACGGCAACAAAATAATATCGCAGTAAAGTATACTATCAACGCAATTTTTAATGAAACATAAAACTTTACGTTCGTAAATTAACACAATAGATGGTGTGTGGAATGAAAATATTGTTCAAAATAATACATTTAAAAAAAAAAATTAAACGTACCCATATTTGAGCTGATTTGTATTTAATTATTAGTGTATCTACCCGAAACAACGAAAGCCAGTTAGAAAATCAGTCAGAAGTAAGATTCCAAATTTTGACACGTCTAGCCGGTGAATTGATATTGTTGCCAAGCATAGTAAGTGCCAAAGTGCTAAGTATACAGTATGCTAATTTTTGATAAATATGCTTATATTCATTATATTGCTAACCTTACCTAAATAATAATAAAAAATAACATGGTCAGTACCTAATTATTTCCTTTTTGCTAGATAGATTAGTCTTCAAAAAACATACGTGGTACTTTTTAAAAGTAAAAAGTTCCACCCACGGTTGGCCACCATAACAAATCACAAAACGACTATACATATTTGTTTCAAACTTGCGCACGTGGTATTTGTTCACAGTGATCTGCCATAAAACGACAAAAAAACATTTATATATTCAAAGTATAAAATAGTTTTTTTTACTATTTTCATAATTATAAAAATTACATGGATATGTGCACAAAATATGGAAAAGTATTTTATCAATTAAAATAACCAGAATTAATAAAAAAAATATTGTTTGAGAAATCATAAATAAATAGTTTTTGTTTCGTTATTTTTTTAACAGTTTTCCTCAATTATATCGAAAAGTACTTTTCGCCACATATGACAAATTAAATGTGTAGCGACAATATTTAATAATATTAATTGCTTTATTAATGGCAGGGCCGGCGTGGCGTGTACGAAGTGTGCGGTGCACGTACGACGTACACAGGTGCACAAGCGTCACACAAAGATTTTAGCACTATTCACTCATTTAGCTCTAGATTTGAGAGGCGCTGAAGGTACCTCGCAGACAGGCGCAGAAATCTTCGAACCGGCCCTGATTAATGGATATAGTATATTGTGCATACTGTATACCAGTATAACAGTGTTTTGACGTTCAGTAGTATTGTCTCTGGTTATCTGTCAGTTGGATACAGGCGGCTGAAACTGCCATATATACAAGAGGGATTGCGTTTGCAAGTACTCTGTGTGTTCCGTGTCAAAAATGGGTTTTTATTGAAAATTTGATGTCTTCTTCCTGTTTCCGCCTAACCAATATTCTTTTGGTTATTAAATTTTAAAATAATTTTAAAGTTGCAACTATTTTTTATTATTCGTTTTATATTTTTTAAGCTGAAACACGAGTCGTGAAGTCTGATTTCATTTGTCTGTTTATAAATTAACAACTGTAGTCAGCAAACAACTAACTTGCCCGCCATTTTTGTTTATGACTGACTTTATTCCAGTAAGAATGACAGTACCTCTGACGTGAACCCTGATTGCTTCTTCTACAAACGAAACTAAAACACCTACTCAATGAACTTTTGCTTATGTGAGTTATATATTTGTAATGAAATATTATGATTTCTAAGAAGTTTCTTGTGATTTTAGGTGGAATGGGGTGTTTTCTGCTGAGGCCGCAGCTGTCAATTGCTGCACCAATATCGAGTACGCATAGTCTTGGTGAGCATTTATTGTTTGTTGGCATTTTAAAGTAGAGTTCAGGAAGATGCTACAAATTAATTTGGTGTGGAAGCAAACTTCACATAGTTGATTACAATTTGTTACCATTCGCTTCGTCTCGCAGTGGACTTTGTAATATTATGATTTCAAATCAGATTGGAGTCAAGGAAGATGCTACAAATGAATTTGGTCTGGGGGCAAACTTCACATAGTTATTACGATTTGTTACCATTCGCTTCGTCTCACAGTGGACTTTGTAATGAAATATTATGATTTTTAAGACGTTTCTTGTGATTTCAGGTGGAATGGGACCTTCTCTACTGAGGCCGCAGCTGTCGATTACTGCACCAATGTTGAGTCCACATAGTCTTGGTGAGTATTGATCATTACCATTTTTAGTGAGCGTATTATCTTCACAATCTGGCAATAGCGTTCGCACTCGTTGATCACAAAATAATCAATAATTGGTTGCTTTTCTTAATTATTTAATAGAGACGTAACTAGCGATCGAATTTTTCTTATTCTTCTGCAAGTAGTCCAAAAAACTAGGATTTGAGAATTCCTTAATTATAAACATTGTATCACCCATATTAAAATAGACATTTATGATAATGTGGCTGACTAGTTCGTCTAGTCTTAGTGAGAGTTTCACATATCTATTACAATTTCGTAATTATAATCATTCTAGATATCCTGCCATGTTCGTTGCTGTTGGGAGTATCACCGGCGACGAGTGCTACGTCGACTGCTAGCGTAGCTCAAACTCCGAAGAGACCAATTGCTCAAGCGATCATATCGTTGTGTATTTACATTTTTTTAACGTGTGTGGTATGATACTTATAATGCATTTAAAATTCAATTTTCATTGACTGTTTAAAAGACTTTTAAAAAGTTTATTTAACTAATCAATAGTACTGTACGCTCAAATGATCATACTATTTTGTCTTTACATTGTTTTTGAGTATTATGATATAATACTTATAATGCATTTAAAATGCACTTTTCATTTATTGTTAAAAATACTTTTGACTAATTAATACAAGTACTCAGGTAACAATACTATTTTGTATTTACTTTATTTTGATTATTTTTCCATCAATAAAATATTTTATGTTAAACAGCTGTTATCATTCTATTCCCCGCCATTTTTAAACAAATTAATAATAATAATATGAAACTTCTACTTCCGAAACCAAATTGTAGGTAGTGTATTTTGTAAAAAAACTTTGAACAACTTAATGTATCTGAGTTGCCAATCTATAAAAGTATATTAGTCTATGGTTGGATAGATAACAGATGTCGGTCAGGAGTGGTCAGGAAGCCCGTCACCTGGAAATCCTAGAATTTTTTTTCTTCTGCATCTAGATTTTTTCAAACCGCACCAACTATGTTTTAATTCTATTCCCACCTTCATAATTCGTTCTAGTGGTATCCTACTGATTCGTGATGTCATTTATGATTGGATACAGAATTCTTCATGCTAATTCCGTTCGTAGAAGGCGTAATGCAGCTTTATATAAGTTGCATTTGGAAAAAGGAGTAATCCGTAATACTATTGATCCTTTCGCATTATCAGACCCTTGCTTTTTACAACTGTATCATATTTCTAAATGCTTAGCATTGAAACTATGTTCGGAATTGAAATTGCGATTCAATATCAGTCGCAACACCATTCCACTTCATATTCAGGTTAGTGTGACTAAATTATTTTTCCAAAGATTTTCGCTTCAATATGTGATGTAAAGTAATGTGGAACATATGGACTAATGAAGTTTATCTCAACAGATGCTTTTCTACGAGTACTGCTTGTTAATCAGTTCCTCAACCTCTATTTCCAGAGTCATCTATTTCATAAAAAGTAGGGATATTTAGTTATTAATTTTAGGGTCGACAATGGGTAATCTTTTAGGGTAAACACCCCAGTAGATGGACACTTAAGGTTGTTTCAACATGTTTTTCAGTGCTAACTCCAAACTTTTCTGTCTAATGTAATGGATGAAAGCATATTTTGATCGGCTTATGCAGCGTAAGTAATGTAAGTAATTAATTTTGAGTGAATTTTTAGTCAGCCACAAGAAAAATCAAAAAAACCAACTAGGTGTTTTTGAGCTAGTTGAAAATGCTTGGCCACTTGAAAATCACGGAAACTGGCCACGGTAAATGGCCATCTTTGGACTTAGAGAGGTTAAAAAATAATAGGGTTTTTATTTAGTCATGAAGTGTAGAATGAATGTTTTATTCAAATAATTCATACAATTTAGGCACGTTTCTTGTTTTGCTTGTCTTCTTCGGCTTCTTTATGCCAATTCCAACTGCTTCTCACGGGTATTCTAATACGTCAGGACGCTCTAACCATTTCCATAGTCTACCTACTGCTTGCATAGCAGAAACCAAAGCTGTTGATGAACCTTCATGACCCCTCCGGGATAGTATTTCACGTCATACTTGACAATGATAGTCTTTTGTTTTGATAGAGTTTTTTGATAGTCTGCACAGACCCTCTTTGTGGAGGATACTGGACGCCTACGGGATCCCGCCAAAGATTGTGGCCATTATTAAATCCCTACATGAGAATAGTGCATGTTGTGTGAGAATCGGTGACTCAAATACCGAATGGTTCGGGGTCACAACCGGAGTGAGACAGGAGTGCGTTCTTGCACCGTTTCTATTTATCATTATCTTTGACTTCATACTTCGCAGGTCAATTCCGCCTGATTGAGGTAAAGCTGTTGGTCCCGGTCTGAAACTGTGTGACCTTGAATATGCCGATGATACTGTCATATTCAATAAATCAATAAAGGGCATCCAGGAGACAATTGATGGGTTAGGAACTAACTCAGGTCACATTGGTCTAAAAATTAACACTAGTAAGACCAATGTGATGTGTAACCAAACCTGTCATGACTCTGATAGGACCCTTACTAGCGCGGGACAGATCATCGAGAGGGTTGACAGCTTCAGATACCTCGGCCTACTTATCCCCGAAGACGGTAGTACAAAAAAAGAGCTCGCCATTCGTTTAGGAATGGCTGGAGCCACATTCAACTCAGTGCGGACTGTCTGGGACACACAGCTGCACTCGATTGAAACCAAATGCCACTTGTTTAACGCTTGCATTCTGCCGGTACTGCTTTGCGGTTGCAAATCATGGCACCTAACGAAGACTCAGGAAAACCGTATACTGAGCTTCGAGAACAGATGCCTGTGTCGGATAATGGGGGTGAGGTGGTTTGATTTTGTGAGGAATTCAGAGATAAGGGAGCGTACAAGACAGCGTCCCGTCACGTCAGTGGTTATGGAGAGACGTTGGAACTGGCTGGGTCACGTGCTGCGGATGCCTCCGTAAAGCCTCAATCCTGCCTGCCTTTTCTTTCGACTGGTGGGATTCCGGCGTCCTGGACGTCCGTCAGGTACTAATCCATAGGATGTACTCGGCGGAACTGAGGGATGTTGGCATGTCATGGGAGGAAGCAAAGCAATTGGCGGGAGACAGGGAAACATGGAGGTGCCGTGTGGCGGCCATATGCTCCACATAGGGAGCGAACATGGCCAAAGAAGAGAAGAAGAATGTTTTTCTATTGGTAGCACTGACGCGACGGCCATGTTGAATTAAACATCAGTGCATTTTCTACTCTAAAGTAAAAGATTACCCGACAATGTATATTTTTCAGATATTTAGCCAATGTTTTTGTAACTTTTCATAATAAAAGGGTTATTATATTTTAGTTTTCAGTTTTAAGAATTTTCGTTTGTATCTGTTAAGCAGGCGTCTACTGTACAGAGTACACAGAGTTGTGTTGTGAATGTTCTATTGAGCTACCTCAAATTTTACATAATGATACAAATTTTACATAAGACTTTTTCGCTAGCAAAATCAGTCCTGATCATTAAAAAAAATTTGGCAAGCAACGTTCCCTCTAAGCCAGCGATTTCCAATCTAGGAGGCGCGCCTCCCCGGGGAGGCGTGGACTATTGCAAAGGGAGGCGCGAACAGTCTAAGATATTTATTTATCCTTTAAAATTTGACTTTATTACTATGTGAAATAAAGTATGGAGAGGCGCGAAGATATTTTTTTCTTCAAAGGGAGGCGCAGTAACACAAAGGTTGGAAACCACTGCTCTAAGCTGAAAGCTCAAAGTTTGAAAACCCCTGCGCATTTGTCTTGGGTTAGATTATTTAATGATGTGTATTCAAAATAAGCCAAAGTGTTGACATTTCATGCTTGGCTGACTAAAGATGATCTGATGGAATACATATAAGTTAAAATGAAATTATTGAAAAATCTCCTTGTAGTCGGAGTCGTTAATTATTTTAAAGCTTGAGTCAGAGTTGTCTTTTTTTACACAACTCCACAGCCCTGCATGTGAGGACTTAGGCGCAATAAAATTTGGAGACCTAGTTTTTCGGATCACATAAAATTCTAAGTAAAATAATAAGAATCTAAACAAAAAGTATATTGGCTATATTTAATAAGCTATTTTTTAGCTCCCTAAGATTCGGAGGCCCTAAGCATCATATGCTTACAGGGTAATCTGCCACTGGTTATAACATATCATTTAAAGGTTGAATTGTTATTTACTAACCCTTGGATATCAAAACGTTCAACGACTCGGCGAATGATTCAAATATGTCGCCTAATTTTTCCAGAGATATGAAAAGTTGTAAGGAATTCAAACTTAAACGGCTTCACCAAACAGTTGAAACTGAAACTCTATCCTCATAAAAGCTACGAATGTTAATATTTTAATAATGTTTGTTATAAAAACACGAAATAAATTAGAAATTCAACATTTAGATAGGAGAATGAATTTTCTTTCGATGGATTCGGCAGTAACTTTGTGGAAGTTCATTTTTGTAGGTGTACGTATACGTACATATACGTGGAATAATCAAAGATATGTTAAATTTTATATTAGTATAATGAGAATTAAATTTTACTGTTTTCAGAAGAAGAAATAGATTTAGAAGTGAATATTTATATGAATAAGTTAAGTAATAAGGAACGACATGAAAAATGGTAATTACTTTATTAGCGACTGATTATTTGTTTCATTCCGCTTATTTTTATGAAAAAAAATGAATTCTGTTCCATGTCCTTATTCAATTCACTTTATTTTAATTAAAACAATAAAAAAAAAATGATTTCTGTCATGTTTTAATTTAATACATATTTTATTTGACTAAACTTGCTTAAACTTTTTTCTTAATTTCGGCTTGTTTATATTGTGTGTAACAAAATAAAATGGGCCTTATTATGATTCATTTTTTATTTTGTCATACAAAATATTTGTTTCATTCTTTTTATCTTTTGCTTGATTTTATGAAAAAATCTGCTATATTTGCATGTTTTATTTTACCATGCATGTGACTATAAATAATTAAATGATAATAGTTTTCATCATGCAAAAAAATAATGAAAATTTTCCGCGGACTTGTTGAATTGGCCTGCTCAGATTTTTAAAAATCCGCGCAGCTAACCCTTCGTCTCAGAGGGAACGTTGGTGGCAAGTAGTGGTGGTGTGTAGTAAAAAATATTTTTTTAATCCACCAAAAATTGAACTTTTATTTGTGGTTACATCATGCACAACAATAGCGCTCCCATTTGAAGAAGGACTTTTAGTGTCAGAATCCTACTTGAATTTTACAATACATAGTAATTTACATAAATGTTCATAATATTTATGAATTATTGGATATTTTTCTTATATTCTTAAACAATCTTGTAGCTTATCAACGCCTCATTTTTTCCGTATTTGGGTTGGAAAGGATGAAAAAGTCTCAATAAGCATTTGAATACAAATTGATTGAAAAAAAGAGTGCCATCCTATGATCCCTCAATAACAATAACAATTTTTATAGTGAAAATATGTGACATATTTGATACTACAATTTTTAGGTTTTGACAGCTGTGAGATTTTATGCAAAAGGTGGATTTCAGAAAGGTGTTGGTCAAGACGCAGTCTGTACTTTAAGTCAACCTTCAGTAAGCCGATGCGTGCAAAATGTGTCCCTGGCAATATGTGAAATACTCTTGCCAAGATATATCACATTCCCACCAAGTGCAGAGAAACAAAACTATATAGAAAAAAAGTATCTTTATTGTATTAATAATCTACCTAAATACATATATATATATATTTTATATCTTCTATGCTTTGTATTTCTAAGCAAATAGCTAGTAATATATGAAAAATATGAATTTTAAGAAATGCCTCTATTCAGTCCAGGGTTGCCAGATTTCCAAAATCACAGACAGTTATAAAAGAAAGGGAAAAAAGCTGTAAAGAAATAATAGGGCATTTTTAAATGTCAATATGTAAAAATAGTAAAGAAAAACTCATATACTCGTAGATAAGTATTTATTTATGAGTGTTTTTCAGACCATTTGTCTTGTTTTTAAATATGATCACCTGCTTGATAATTTTTTTTCAATACCTATTGCAATTGTATTTTTTAAAAAAAGTGCATCTATTTATTCGGCTAGTATTTTCTGTGGAAAAACAGCAAGTATTCTCACAAAAGACGTTGTAACTCAGCCGTTTGTTAGGTTAGGTTAGAACAGAAAATACTCACCAAAAATATTTTTCAAAATACATACTGAGTAAATGCAAGTTTTGAGACAATAATTTCTTTCTCTTTCTTCTCCAGGATGCACTCATAAGACTTATTCTGTGTTCAAGGTAAATAAAAATATAAATCCAGTTTTTAATATTCCTACTAATTGTTTTAGTTGGCTTGATTTAACACATTTCTGTGTTCTTTATCTAAAAAGTTGATTAAGCTAGTGTTTTATTACAAATAGAAAATAATTAATTTATCTCTTAAAAACAGGATGATAATAATCACAATTCTGGTTTATGTGATATGCCAATATTTAAAACAAAATCGTTGAAATACTGGATGACTTACTTTGTAAGTAAACTGTTGAATTTGATAGCAAAGCTTTCTTCAAGACAAAACACTACCAAAAAATCACTTTTATGGCTGTTCATTCCGGCAATATAAATATTCTTTCGCAAATTATATTTGAATGTGGAATTGAAAGTATGTGCTGGGAGTATTGTATACAAAAATCATGTGAGTCTATTTTAATAAGTATTAATTTTCCTGCATAAATACAGTTTTTGTTGAATTTGGGAGGAATTGTGGGATTTAGGGTTTGTCTATTGATTTTGAAACAGCCCTGCTCAAATTGAATGTGTCTATTAACCTTGATTTGGCTCGACCATGTCTGCCCATACATACCTCTTCAAATGGTAGAAAGAGCTCACGAAGAAGATTGATATTTATAGAATGAAACGGTTTAAATATTTTAAAAAATATGTTGCTATGCTACAAATTATTGTATTACATTGACGATATAGTAATATCAGTTATGTTAGAATGAAAAAAGAAATAAGAATATTATTACGTTCTTAGACATTGATTGTTTACTAGTTCCTAACATTGAATCATTTTTGATATTTTAGGTTTATCGAAGAAGGATCTATCCCAGGTGTACTTGGTTGCATCGATTCCATATGTGTAGGAATTATCACGCCAAAATCACATGCTTCCAGAAGAGGAAACCGGAAAAACTCTTTTTCAATAAATTCTCAAATTGTAAGAAATGTGAAAAAACTATTACAAATATTCTTAATCATTTATGTAAGATAATTTTCTTTTTCGATGTGGTATTTAGATTACCCATGACACTTTCATATATTATTTGTATTGATAAAAATAATTTGCCGGCAAATATTTTATCCTAACCGAAGATAATTTTTATTTTAAATTCTTGCTGGAACATAATATGTATAGAATGGAATATCTTCGATTACATCTTAGGTATTTCTCATATCTTGCATTCTCAATATCCCTTATCATTTCTACTTAACAAAATTTGTTGTACAAAAATCATTTTATTCTTACACTTTATAATTGGAGATGTAATTTCAATAAAATTCTAATTTTATTTAAAAATAACGAGTTGATTGTTAAACAATTTGGCCACCCTTGATGTACAGTGAAACTCCGATTCTACGTTTTTCAACATACCGTAATAAATAAACGAAAAATGCTGGAATCCGATAATGCAAGAAATCTTTAAATAATACTAAAAATAAACATTTACCATTTACCTTTTAAAAACATTATTTATTTCACTTTTTTACTATTTTATATCTATATTTTTTAATTTTTTGTAATACTCATCTGTCTACTTGCAGTTGAACAGTTCAATTTTATCAAAGAACCCTCAAACTCGCGTACTTTTTGCTATGTAGACTCATTTTTCTCTTGAATTATTTTCAGTTTCAATGAGTCAGAAAAATCAATGATTTTCAGTTTCAATGAGGCAGTGTTCCCTCTAAGCTGTGCGCGTGTGCGCGCGCTAGAGGTCTGCATTGGCCCGGGCCTGGCCCGCGGGCTCTTACAAGTGCGGTATTAGACATGCATTAGAACAGAGCGCACTTAATTTACACCGGCTATACTACCACCAGAATAAACTAATTGTCATTATATAGTGTTGTTACCTATCGTCACTATAAAAAAATAATATTTCGTTAAGTAGGTCTACAGACTGTTTTATGTGGCGCACAACATTTTTAATTTCCTTTCAAAGTTGCACAGCCAATGTATTTTCCACACATAAGTTTCGGAAAGTTAGAGGGAACATTGCTCGCGGGCCACAGAAAATACGCGACGGGCTTCAGTTTGCCCGTGCCTGGCTTAGATGATAGATCGAGGAAATCAGTAAAGAGAGTAATGAAAAATGCAGAATAATTTAGCATTGTTCTAATGGGTGTTTGGGTGGGGCTATGAAAAATAAACAATTCATGCGGGAATCAAAGAATGTGAGAACCTGTATAGTAATTCGACTTCTTTTTGTGTATGGTGCATTTGCAGGAGATAGTATAAGTATTATATTGATGTATCAAGTAATAATTACACTTATTTTAACAACTTTTCTAGGTATGTGATTCTGATCTCAATATCTTGGACATTGATTGCAAATTTCCAGGATCAATAGATAATTCCTCAATTTTTTGCCAGTCAAAAATGCAAACAGAGATGAAAATTCTTAATAATGAAAAAAATGGACGATTTTTTCTCATAGGTAATCCAGACATAATGTAATTAACATAATTTATTAGAGTTGAATTCATTTCAGGTGGATTGATTAGTATCACTTTTAAGATACCGAATTGAAATAAGATCTCTTTGGGTGAAAATATTGAATAGATCAATTTGATTTGATCTATTACTATGCAATAAACATACTTTGTTCGGAAACAAATAAATCCAATATGTCGCTTTGGTGAATGAGAAGGACCTATTAAAATAGTAACAAATCATTTGCTTTCCTATTCCAGGGTTGCTTTGTAAAATAAAGCAGTGAAAAAATCTCACGGAAAGTTCAATTAAAACTGAACTGCGAGTCATTTATAGTCATTTATGCAAGACATATTTATTTATTTAAAAACATTCATATTTTGATCTGAAACTGTTATAGTTCTAAATAAAAATACATGAAATATTTAGTTTAAGACCTTCACGCAGATGAAATATCCCGATTAATACTGACATTAATAAAAACACAATATTTCTTTGTACAGGTAGTCGACGACTTACGACCGAGGTACATTCCCGAGCTTTGGTCGTATGTCGAATTGGCCGTAGGTCGAATTTCATACAAAATATGTCGTCGCTGCACATCAAATATGGTATATGTGACGATTTACAAAAATGAGCTAAATACATATAGTTTTTTTCTATTTTTTTCTCAGCCTTCTAAAGTATGAACCATGTAATAAAACAACATACAAACAAGGAGATAGAAAACAAACTATGTGCCGTCATTCAAAAATTTGCTTTTAAATATGAACCATGTGACCTTACTTTTGTGTAATGTGTAATTTATATTTCATTCTACAAGTTTCCTTTTTTAGGAAAGCATTTCTATGAAGATATCAAGGAAAAAATATAAATAAATTATCATACTTTTTCGATGAATTCAGCTCTTTGACACTCTCTTTACGACTTTGTGGAAGTTCATTTAAATATAAAATTAAAAATAACTTTAATTTTTCCTCGTATTGTGCTACTAACTGTGACACGTGTTTTGCCTCTTTCAGAGGCATCCTCAAATAAATGTTTGTCAAAACAGAAAATTAATAAATTATTTTATAATAAAAAATCATATCCTCTGCATACACGATTCATAATTCCGTTGTCATAATATGTCCACAACATTCACATACATGTTGTGATAATAGAATTTCATTATTAAATTCTGTTAACTTGACACTAGTGACTAAACTATTCCCTAGTTATCAAATTTGAATTATTTTTAATAAAATATTTTTAGAGCAAAATATTAAAAATGGTACAAAAAACGTAATAAAATGCCATTTTTTTGTTTAAAATAGTAAATATTTGCAATATGTACATGTCTTCTTACACTGAATAAAATATTTTCCCCTAATTTTTGCATACATAGAAATGTTATTTTCCGTTTTTTAAACAGTTTTTATCGATTGTCACATATATCACATTTGATGTGCATCGATAGTGTATTAACCCTCCAAGGACGAGCGTGACCATATGGTCACAGTAAACACCGTTGTCAATTGATCCCACTATTCATCCTTTTTATACCTGAATATCGTTGTTTTCACTCATATTTGGTTAAGAAGGGCACAGACTTCAGTTAGTCATCAGCCGTGGTGACAAAAACGACCACCAAAGGCACATGCGATTTTTTGAATTTCCGTTTTTTTTAACAGACTTTTTGAAACTGTTATTTTTTTATCAAAACATCAAGTTATTTACAGTTCTTTTGATAATATATTTGGTTGGAAAAAATGTTGATCTAAAGACGTCAAATTGTAAATATTTTTAAAAATTTCACGTTTAGCTATATTTCAACCCCGGATGTTTACGAGCCCATACGGTGACTTTTGTCCTTACTACTGTCCGTACACAATTTTACACGGTAATAAAAGGATGAACATGACCAATATAGTCATGCGGGGTTTCTATACAACGACTTAGGAATAAAAGTTATCCGTGACTTCAATATGGTTAAAAAAAAAAATTTTTTTTCGAAAAAAAGCTCTCATCTCAGGAGGGTTAAAATAAATCTTATTTCTATATAATTTTTTATTTTTAAATTTGTACATACGAGCAAATATGTATTACATTATCATTGTTAAATCATTTTACTTTACGCATGCATCTGCTGTGGTACCCCGTGATGCAATTCAATTTTTTAAAAAATGCTATTTTTTTTGGTCGTAAGTGCGAATTGTCGTATGTCGAACCGTCGTAAGTCGTGGACTAGCTGTACTTTATTCCACTTTATTTAAAAGGTCAGGACCGGTCTTTTAAATAAAGTGGAATAAAGTTCAAAGGAATATTGCGTTTTTATTAATATAATGCCTTTCCACCAAGTGTTGACAGTAAACACCCTAAACGTGATAATGCTAACATGCTGAAAAAATTGCGATTTTCAAAGCTGTTACTTAAACTGTATTAAAAATATAAAATAATAAGAGATTATTTTTTACCGATGCTAGTTCAAATCCTTCTCAGTACATAAATTATGATCACATCATCGGTGTAACACATGTAATATATCTTTTGTAGTGACGCTGCTTAATACAAACGTAGAATATCAGCTGATGTGTGAGGTGCGTAATAAGCGTCTTTCTTATGTATATGCACCCAACGTGATAATAGTCAGTATACATGAATGGGTTGAAAATATTTTTGTTGTAAATTTTGACTAGGACACAGTTCACCAGTACAGTGAAACCCCCAATTACACTACCCCGAATTACGCGCTGGCTTGAAATATTCACCGCAAATCCCCCAATTGAACGGTCGCATTCCATTGTCGTTGCTACGAGACGGTTGTCTGTACGGTACATACAGTCAAATGTTGGCTAGCATCTGTGTATTCAACACCTACCAGGCTAGACGACTGTCTATGTGTTAGATTTTGGCGCGCTTTGCATTTTATCATTTAGTAACTAAATATGTCATCCATATTTTTTTTTTTTGAAAAACTAACAGAAATCTTAGTTTTGATTCCCAATTTTGTATGAGATTCACTCCCCCAATTACACAAGATGTGGCATTTGGCATCTAGACGCTACATGCAGGGCTCCTGCGCCGTGTACGGTGTAATATGCTTGCTCATTTTCACAGCAAGCTTTCGTAGGTCACAATATATGCAGCCTACGGCATTTATTGTAGACCAGCGCCTTAGTTATAAATCTGTGCTTTGTGTTTTCATCAAATTAAAATTTAGTATTTTTAATGATTACATAATAATAAATAAAAAGTTTTTAAAAAAATTAAATGATTTCTGCTATCTATATATATAAAACAAAGTGGGGTTATTTACACCACGTATATCTCGAGAATTAGACCACGGTTTTCAATGATCTTTGCTTTATTAAATTTATATGGGCCTAGAATAGCAGAATAAGCATTAAAACATCGGAAAAATATCACGAAAAAGAAATTATAAAGAAAATAAATATCTCAGTACAATACGTTTTTTTAAATTTTTCGAATCGAACGCGGAACATGACGTATGCAGTTTATGCTTAATACACTAGGTGGCGTTGGTTGTAAAATTCATTTGTTTCATACTTTGAATTAGAGATGTACCGACGAACTTGGACGAACGTGTCAGAATTTCGAAACTAAATCTTCAATATCCATTTAAAAAAAAAACTTTTAGGAATTTATGTTTCATGTTCATCACCGTCGCTAAAATATATACTGAAATGTGAAAAGACGAATGAAAGTACATAAAATCAGAAAGTATGTAAAAAAAAATCAGTATACTTTTCATGTATATTATATTGTTATTGAATACTATCAAATCATTATTTTATTTTTGATCCCCATCTACAGTCAATCCTGTTTTTATGCAATTTCAAAGTAATGCGGTTTTTTAGAAATGCATTTTTTTTAATGTACCATATTTTACGATATATAAAAATGTTAAATATTACATTGAGAGCATATATCGTTGTATTTTGGATAGAATAGAGAGAATCATAAACACAACCGACATTTGAAAAAAAATACGATTTCGGACTGTTTAAATCATGTTGCACCTGCCATCGCTGAATTAAGGCCACTACTTAGGTGTGTTACAGTCGATAAAACCATTGAAACATCGGTAATATCAGCTGAAATGATTACTTTAGCACACGAGCTTGGTGAAGAAAGGCTTGATACCTTAAGCGAAAATTATATCGACGAATTACTTCCAGATAAAGCTATAAGTGACAAAGATGTCAATAATTTAAATTTAATTATTGACAAAAAACCAGAAAACAATGACGAACTGAAAGAAATTCTGCGATCATTCACTGCGAAAATAATTGAAGAAGGTCTCCGACTTTTCAGTAAATTAGAAGATCATTTCTTTCTAAATGATTAAAATTCTGATCGCGCATTCAAGTTTCAACGATAACTTTAAAAAAATTATATAAGGGTATAACCAGCGCTTTTTTTTGTTGGTGCCGGAACGCACTTTTTTCGAGCATTTTCTAAGAAGGTATATTATTTATTATATATTCAAATATCATTTTGATAGAATTAATGACGGCTTTTCATATAATGCTTAGAAAATAAAACAAAATATACATATTTAAAAATAGAAAAAATAAAATTAAACATTTATTAAAATTTCGAGAAAAAAAGGTGCCGGAACGCCGTTCCGCCGCGTTACAGGGTAAAAAAATCCCTGGGTATAACAAACTGCATAACCAATTAATTATCGAAAAAGAAAATCTGAACAAACTCTGATCACTAATTTTATTGTTAAAAAACAACCATACCATGTGTGGAACATTAAACAAAAAAATATTTTTTTTTTCTAATGTAAGATAATCTCATAAATATAATATTGAAGATTTGGAAAATGTTGCGTTTTTTGTTATATTGAGAATTTATATCATTTCGTAATATAAAAATATGAAAATTTAGAATGAACTTTCGTAAAATTATAAAAAAGTATTATTTGAATAATTTTGAAAAGATCCCTGTCACTATGTTGGTGACATGCATTGAGAACAAATTTATCCTAGACCAACACATTCCTTAGCAACGGCCTTTGTTTGACAGTTACTGTCAAACAAAGTAGTCGTTTGTCAACATTGTGAAGATGTAATTTTATTATTTAAAATACAGTGAAATAAAGAGGTACTAGCTATGCCAAGTACTTCTAAACCAATTCGTAAGAGTGCTCGGAATGGTTTTCTAAGAGTCTTTCAGTTCTGTGAACATGAAAAATCTGAAAAAAAAACCAATAATTCCCTTCGGGTCGACATCATTGAATCACTTCGAACTGTCAATGGCGTAGTATGCCCAACATTTTGTGCTGCATGTCAATAGCTCAATTTGCTTAAAAACTATACTCATTGAGACATGACAATCGCTGAAGCAATTGTTTCTGCATCTCCAAGTCAGATACGCACATTATTTGCTATCATTATTTTGATATGCTTCCCATTGAATCTACGAGAACTGTGGAACAAGTACAAGAATGACATGTCCGAAGACACTTTACACCAAATTCGCGTCAGTTCAGGGAATCCCGATCTCGAGGTGAATGAGGAGATACATAACCAGGCGTTGCTTTTGATCGAAGATATGTGTTACCTCATGCGCTGCATGATGCGTCGCCAGATCAAAGAATGAACGACGCTTACAATCGAGAATCGGAACGTAAACATGAATATGATCGAGATGCATTGAACCAATCACTTCGAACGAATGTACCTTTGTTGAACCCCCAACATAAAGTGTACGATACTTTAATGAAGGCAATTGATGAGGGAAATGGTGGCTTATTTTTCCTCCGCATTGGAAGCACTCAACTGAACTATGAAAGATCAGCGCAATGACTCAAAATGTTTTGGAGGCGCAATGATTCTACTATCTGGCGATTTTCGCCAAATACTACCAGTCATTTCAAGATCGACCGATGCCGATGAAATAAACGCTTGCCTTAAAACATCGACTCTGTGGCGCTATCTGAAGAAACTTCAGCTAACGACAAACATGCGAGTTGTATTTCTAAACGACCATCTGCCGCAGATTTCTCCAAGCATTTGCTGACTATCTGTAACGGCCGTGTTCCTGTTGACGAATCGAACGGATTGATTTCGATTCCACCGAATTTTTGCAATTTCGTCTCAACGAAGGACGGCTTCATCAACAAAATGTTCCCAAACATCTAATCACAAAAATCGCAATTGGTCGAGTGAACGAGCAATTCTTGGGGCTAAGAAAAAACATATGGATCATTTAAACTTCACAATTCAAAATCAAATCGTTGATCTACTGCATTACTTTAAATCTATCGACTGTACCACGTGAATAACATCAATGTAATTTAAATACTTTACATTTTGAATTTTGAACAATTATTGAACTTAATTCATTTTGAGTATTCATTCAACTGAATTTAATTTAGCCAACACAACATTTATTGATTCTGAGGCGGTACGAAGTTCGTCGGGCCAGCTAGTATATAATATATTGAATAATTCTTTTTTGTGAAATATTGAATACTGAATTCTAGGAAATATTCCCATTTAAAAACAGATTTTTTAAAAAGCCAGTTTTTGTATATCGCTTAACCATTTAGCTGCCGTAGATAATTAATAGTAATTACCCTATTACCTTAGCACGCCAGCTATAATTTGCAACTATTAATTTAATTAGTTATTGACAAGATAACTCGTCTCTGGAGTGTGAAAATTTTTACGAGATATCTCGTATGTGGCAGCCATTGAGTTAAGAGATTTAACAATACAAATTTAAAGAGGAACTGTTTCAGGTGATTCTTGCTATGAAGCAGAAGAATACATATTGACACCAATTTCGTCTTCTGTAGCGAATAGTCAATACAATGAAAAACATACCAGTCTAATTAAAAAAGTGGAACAACTACATGACGTGTTAAAAAAGAAATTTCATTGCTTTAGAGAGGAAAATATTATGTGCTATCAACCTGATAAAGCCATGATAATTATTAAAGCCTGCGCAACATTACATAATATGATGCAGTCAAATACATAGGTAATTGTATTTAAATCAAAACAAATTGAGTCCTATACCTATTATCTTATGAATAATTATATTTTTTAATCTAAAAAACAAGCTAATTTAATTGAAAAGGATAAAAAAATTAACATATTTTTTTGCAATTTATGCATTATCCAAATATATTAAAAGATTAAAACATTTAATTTTTGTGGAATATCTAAAATATGGGTGTTTTTTTAGAGGTTTGATTTCAAATAAAGAACACTTTTCCAGGGACAGCCAATTTGACAGCTGGTTCGAGCTCAGTTGGGTTTGCCATTTCAAGAATTGAAGCCAGCTTGACCATTGTGTGCATCCTACATTCGATGAATGGGCCGGAAATAATATTGCTATTTATCCTCATTTTCATCATCATGTGATATTTTCTACTCTTCCAACCCTGAAAAATGGAGCGTAGAGGTCTAATTAGCTAACTACTATCCCATGCTTCCTTTCTTAGTAAGACTGGGCAGCTGAAAGCCTACAGGACAACGTCTACAGATGCGTTTCCGTGGTGGTGGGAAACCAATAAAAAAAAGTTTACTCACCACAAGATACCTCACTTAACCTTATATCAGATAATCCATTAGAAGAATTTTATATTTTCTTTTTTTGGTTAAAACATTATTCGTGACATGTTTGTGTGATATGGATATAAAAAAATCAAATGAAACAAATTAAATTATAAAATTTGAAATTATATTAAAAAATAAGAAACTCATGATTGCGCACAATAAATACAACAATAAAAAAACTTTATCAAGTACACAGTTTTTATTTTACTCGTTTATAATAATATTTACAAAATCATACCTTTCACATTTATTCTTGTAAATTCCAGCAATCCAAAACTTAGCAGTGTCATGCAGTTAAAGTTCTTACGAGTATATTTTAACATAACTTGAAGAATATTTCATTTTTATGCAATTATCTAACATCATTTGGCCGGATTTCGAATTTTAGGTCTAATGGTTTTTGTGATAATTTTATAAATTATTCAAGCCTTTCGAAGCACTCAACTCATTCACACGTATATATCAAACACACATTGTATTTATAAATAATGAGTTTATATCCATCGCCACTGGTAGTGAATACGGGGGAAGAGCAATGAGCGGGGAACACTTCGCAATCAATGGAGTAGTTATCAAAGTAATCCTGACATCTCCCAAAATTTCAGTGGAATTTATATTCTTATACAAATAATCTACAATGAATTAATATATTAAACACACTCATTTAAAATACAAATTATTAAGATCCGATAATCTACAATGCGCATATTCTAATATTAATCTAAAATGTCTTTACTAGATAACAAAACTAGAAACAATTAGGGATTTTTCAGTAACATAGGTATATTGACAGTGTCAATAATATAATTTATTAAAAAAATGATTCATATATACAATTTTCTTTAAGCCTCTTTGATGAATATTTATGAGCTGTACATGGATATATTGAAAAAAAATATATATATGAGAAACCAAACCACTATTTACTGACAATGCAATTATTGAATCAAAAAATAAAAATACCTATAATATGATAAATGAATATTCGGGGATCTGCCACACAGACGAAATTTCAGTGAGTAAAATAAGAAAGATAACTTTCCATAAATAATTTAAAAATTAATTAATACAGAATATTTCATTGAAATAAAAAAAGAGGGAACAAGTTCCTCGGTCGTGAACAGATCCCATTAAGTTTTCCGAGAAATTAAACCTAAACGGTACAAATTAACATTCATAACAAAAAATTTACTTGGTAAATCACAGTACTCGGTGCATGGTACAATCAGCTACATCCAAAAAAAATATTTCCTGTATAAATCCCACAATTCTTTCACCAGTATAATAAAAATTAAAAGGTCATTAAAAAATATTTTTATTTCTTAATATTTGGATTTGCAAAGAGGATATCATTTATAAGGTTTATTAAAAAAAGACTAGATGTAATTTTCTAGTCGTTCTAACAATATCGTGACATTTTTTTTAGCTACAAATAAATGTAAGACAATACTTCATCAATACCCATTCATTATTGTTGCGTATGGTATAACAGTTGAACATGTACCAAATACACCACTGGTTTAAAATCGGCAGGAAAATTAATTTGCCTACATAGAAAGAAACTTTATATGATACATAAATAATATGCAGGCCGTTCTCTACTTTGGCAGACTAAGTCTTACAAAGATTGTGTTAAAACAACACATAAGTCTAAAACAACGTTAAAAAAAACAAGTAAAATTACGAATTCACATAATGTTATCAGTTTTTAAGAAAAGTTTGTTGATTTTTCCTTCATCTTTTTGATTGAGCATTTGTTTTTTTATAATAAAACTCTGGAATAGTAGTCTACTTATACGAAGTCATTTGTCCCAGGAGTTGTGAGGGGCTCTTGTGCCTGAAAAAATATCAACAATATGTTGCAGTGCAAATAATAATCACAAAAAAATTTATACATCTTATCATGTATCAAGTGTCCAATGTCTTTCTGTTTTGTTTTGATCCATTATCTTAAGTTATTAAAACATTTTGATAATCTTGCTGTAAAATGACACTACTGAGCATTCATACCACAAAGATGTAATTTGATAATGTAGGTATGCAGTTGCAGTGTTTGAGTGTCAAATTGAATAACTAAAATGAAAGTATCTTTTTACACTGAACAATGAACAATATGATCTGCATAAAATGAAATTGCTGACTTTCCACAAATATGATAGTGATGAACAATATTTTAAGGAACATAAATATGTATAAAGTTCAGCTCGAATCAAATTTTGCTGAATACTTAAGAATTTTATTTCATAAGGTATTTAAATTATATAACATATTTCCTCATTTATAAGACATGTTTTTTTCTACTTTGGTGTCTCTATAATATCATTGATAGCATATTAAATGACGCCGTGTTATGTTTATTTTTATTATTGTTCTATAAAACTAAGGTTACGTCTTATAATCGAGGAAATATGGTATGTTTATTGGATCGTTAGGAACTTACCATTAGTAAAAATAACCCTCAAATGAAAATGCATGTAAAGAAATTGTAAAAAATATTTGTTATATAAATAATTAATGAACAATGTTCAAACTCAAAGAAACCGGAAAAAAAAGTTGACCTTAATTCTATTTACAAATTCTTTGGCAATTTGAGGATTTAGAAATATCACTACCTTTTTAATACTGCTTAGGTAAAATTTTATGTTGGCACACTCGCAATATTTTTACATTTATATTGTACCTGCTAAATACATAAATATATATGTAGATGATTGATGCTTCGTGACATTAAAATATTGAAAAGAATCGAAATATGAATGACACGTTTACAAACTACAATAATTTATTATATGAGTACCGAACAATTATGTGAAGTCTTATCACAATTTATCATTAAGAATATCATACACATAGTTAAAAATCTCATAGTTCCATGAATATTTAATTACTTCAAATTAAAATCAATATAGTTTAGGAAATTTATACAGATACAATGTTCTTAGAATAGAAGTGTAGTTCTCTAGTAATTTGACCTATGATACGGATACTGCCTATCAGGATACTTTTTTAAAATAATTAAATGAAATCTAAAGGTGCAATTATTATCGACATTCTCTTATGAGCATTACTTGAATATATTTAAACATAATCATTATTTGAAAAATTCTATCTGGTGAGTGTTCTGATTCTAATAAATATTTTATGCAATCTTCAATAAATAAAATTTCTACATGTATAGTTAATTTCCTGTTTATACTAATAGTAGTATCTTACTACACTATATGACTGTCAAACATCATTAAAATGATAAATTATATCAAATTATATGGGTTTAGCAAATCCTCGCATGGCTCATAAGCAATATTTCTTAAAAAAATTATCTGATGTAGGCTTGTGTGCATTCCCTTGTAGTTAGTGCTCTTACCTCTTCTCCAACAGTACTGGGATAAAGCTTACTGCCAGGAGCGTAGCCGTTCTTTTCCAGAGCGAATTGATCTTCTGTTGTTTTTCGATAAACAGGATTATCGAAGTTCATCGATGTGACGTTGCGATGCAGGTAGTGGCGATATACTATTGCTGCGACCTACAAAGAAAAGTGTTTTTATTAAAATTAACTTTTACAACAGTTGCATATATAGCCTTAATATAGTTAGATTACACAGTTACTACCATATCTGTCAACCTCTGCAGCCTAGTTGAAGAAAGTCTGCATCAGTAAGACTCCAGGTTATATCAAATGGCTATTAATACTATAATGTTATGGTCATACCATTGCCACTTGTATGTTTCTTAGCAAAGCAATGGTATTGTGTAGCCCATTTGGAGGTAAAAATATGAATTATAATGCATCCACAGGCGCAATTTATTTTGGAGGCCCTGCTTCTCGGATAACTCAATAGAGAATGTAAGAAAATTCCATGTAAAATAGCAAAAAATATGTAAAATTCTAAAAAAGGAGTACATGGGTTATATAATATAAGCCATTTTTGAAGCCCCCGAGATTCGGAGGCTCCAAGCGCGCGCCTCATTCGCTTATAAGATAATCCGCCACTGAATGCATCATATTTGCTATACAGTGGAACCTCGATTCTACGTTTTTCAAGGGATCGTAATAAATGAACGAATAATGCGAGAAACCGATAATGCGGGAAATCTTCAAAAACACAAAAAAATGTTTAATTTTCAAAAAACTCATTTATTTAATAATTAAAGAACAAAAAAATGTATTTTTAACTTGTTTAATACAAACTAAGTAGCCTATTTGCAGTTTGGGACTTAAATTTTAACAAACACTTCAAAATCGCGTACATTTCTAAGTCGACTAACTCCTTTTTGCTATGTCGACTCGTTTTTCTCCTGAATTTTTTCCAATGTCTTTAATTATTTTCAGTTTCTCAACTAGAGTTATAGTTTTCTTCATTTATGTATTTTAGTTTTGACTTTTGAGTTAGAAAAAGCGAAAAAAATATTCTACAAAAATGGTCAATCGGGATAGATTAGTAACTGGGACGGGACGATAATATTTAGATGATAGATCAAGGAAATTGGTAAATCGAGAAATGATTAACGTGGAATTACTAAACATTGCTATTACGGGGTGGGGTCTTGGTCGAGTAAAAAATAAACGATCCATGCATAAAGACGAAGATAGTGAGAACGGAAGATCGGGGTTCCACTGAAAAAAACGCGAAACGAAATGCGAGGTAAGATTATTTATGAGAAATGTTCAACGAAAACGGTCAATCGGGATAATATTTTTGACAGGACCAAAATATTTGAACGATAGATCGAGGAAAACGGTAAATCGGGGAACGGTTAATGCGGGATTATTTTACATTGTTCTTATGGGTGTTTGGCCGGGACTATGAAAAATGAACGAACCATGCGGGAAAACAAACAATGCGAGAACGGTAGATCGGGGTTCCACTGTATTGTGAAATTTGGCATTTGGCAGTTGGGTATCTACCATATTTTAAAAACCTTCAGGCAATATTTTTAATTAGTATTCCTACTCCTTAAAAAATGGGTCCTATGTTTTTAGCCTACAATTGTGTACAAAATACATGAAGTTGTAGAGAAAAGTTGCAAAGACCTTAAAATTCTTGAGATTATAGTAATTATTCTGAATTTTTGTGGCATGGGCCTAAGTTACCCAATATATGGTGCAAATTTTGGCACACACTGTTTTATCTGTATTTATATATCGAGCATAGAAATCTTTTTCAAAAGCTTTTCGTGAACTGAAAACGCTGATAGAGAGCAGGCGCTTTTTTTTAAATAATACCTCACATAATAGTAACAGCAATTTGTAAAAATATAAAAAACCTTCAGAGCTGGGCCAAAGTTGCCCGCGTTGATAGTAATGTTTTTATTTAAACATAATTCAGCCTTGAATGTTTATTCAGAACATGATTAAAAAGGAAAAATTCAAATACAGAAGAAAGCTTTTGTTTTAGTCATCTTCATATTCAAGTTCTGAACATTTTCCATTTTTTTCGAATAGTTTTATTGGTTTAAGTGTATGCATGTTGACCTTTTCGTTTTAAATTTGTCAACTTTTTATATAGACATATATAACTCATTTTGCTATAATTGCAAGTTGGCTACAGGAAAATGATAAATCTCACCACTAAGGAATTGAAAACATCGGTGGGCTGTTTACTCAACCCAAACACAGCAGACAGCTTTTGCTAAAACTAGAATGTGTGAGAAGCCCAGTATGTGCATACTTTTTTTTCACTGATATGTAAAAAATTTGCTGCTGTGGCACAATTTTTTTATATAAATATAAAAATGACAAATTTCACTTCAACATATTTTTATAAATCTGCCGAGTGTTAAATTTGATAGCTTTTGTGTCAATTCAGTTTTGTAAAAGCAATTTTTCCAATAAAACAGCGTGTTGGTGTTGACTATATTGTTTTTTTAATATGGTAATAAATTTCTTACAATGCATAATTAATTGTGACTAAAAAAACCTGTGTGCTACCGAAATATTAGTATAAAAATTGCACATTAAGGTATAACATGTATGTATAAAATTGAACAGCAATTAATTCAAAAAAAAAAAATTTTTTACTTGTTTAATGGTCTTTGTCAACATAATCATTCCTATATTAAACTAAAGTTTACAACTCTGTGTCTGCTGGTTGTGTAAACGTTTGAAACATTTTTCGCTTCTTCAGACCGACTGCATGACACACATAGTTACACAACCAGCATAATAGCAAAGTTATTAATTTCAATTTAATGTTGAAAATGAATTTTCACAGTAACCACCCAAACCATTGCAAATATTCTTTTATTTCTTAATAAATAGGTAGACTTAACCCTTTCTTAACTAAGCTGTGTAAACACTACACATACCTTCTAATAATTTACATTTCTCTGTATATATAATAAATACACGGCCTAAACTTCAGGTATTCTTTTCATATACATTTACGCATTGATTAATGCAATAAAAGTAATAATAATAACCATACATCGGGCGCAGCAAAGATATTTTGTTAACATTCCGGGATAAATTTACACACACATACAGACGCGTGTGATGTATGTTATACATACATTCAAAAATGTGCATATGGACTAAAGGGAATACCTGAGATTTTTCAAACAACACGCGATACAATGTCTAGACGCGAGACAGAGAGGCTCAGATTTGTGGTTTCTTTCAACATCGCAATTCGTGCTGGTGACGTTCGTATACAGGGTTGAGTGATTTATTCCTTCTTGTTGCTAACAAACCATTGAGATTTTTGACTTTTTATTTGTTTGAATTTTGTTTTGTTTTGGAGTACCTATCGTTCATATTCTTAAAATATCTTCTTTTTGGTAAAAATACAATGACTGACAAAAATATGTCTAGTGACGATGAATATGACAGTGATGTGGAGTTCAAAATGAACAATGTTATCACGGATCTTAAAAACTTCGTGTTTTGACTGTGCTAAACTGATCGCATAAGTGTTTCATAAATACACACAATATACTTATTGGTTATATTCTTATATAATCTGGTATTTTTTTGCATGTTGCTTATTAGTTATTGAAAATTTATGCCAACTGTATTGCATATTTTATTTGAAAAATATCACTACACTCTGTTCCTAATTATAGATATATGCTATATATAATATAATTTATTTGATTAAAATTTTCTTTTGATTTTTTATCGAATCGTAGTATTCATTCTGTGCTTATTACTCATTTGTAACCTTTGTTAAATTTATTCATTAGTTAAATTATTGTTATGATCAAAGTTCCCTCTAAGCTGCGTGCAGCAGTTGAGAAGCCCCCGCGCACTCATTCCGAGTTGGCGTGCACTACAAGACAGTTGCTCAATTAATATTTGATCGGTCCGCGCAGCCTTTTAAATTTCCGCGCAGCTAACTCTTCGGCTTAGAGGGAACGTTGGTTATGATTATAATTTATATTAGGTTTTTCAATTTTTTTTTCATTTTATTCATTGCATTTATGTCTAGAATATATTAAAATATTGCTAATTTAATTTCATTATGAATATATTATTATACTGCTCTATTGCCTCTCCAGCGTCCGTTTGAAATGGTTCTTTTGACTGCTAGTCGTTGTCGGCCGATGTTTTTGTATGTTTTAAGCAATTAAATTGATCAATGACACAAGGCAATCAATGATAACAACATATCGACTTCAACCTAAATTTCACTCACGTTTGCCTGATGTGTAACGACTACACAGCATAGTATCGTGTGTTTTTTTTTGCATAGTAAGGGAAGGGTTAACAGTATAGTCAATACAGTATCTAAAATAAGTGCTTAAGTACACGTAATGAATGTTTAAAATATTTAAAAATTAACAGTTTGAGTAAGTAAAATAAATGCCAGCATTTAGCAGCTTCCTATAGATTCGCTTTACAATCAAACAGACAAGAAAATTCTGACAATCTATTATATTGATTCAGTCCTTCGTGAATTTATTTTTTTCACAGTTTTATCAGACCGTTTGAGTTATTTGGTCATCATGGTATTGTATGACAAGCACATGCATCAGATCGGACAGAGAAATTATGCCTATGACCTTTTCTTCATCATCGACTATTATAAGTCTGTGCACTTGGCAGTAAACAATTCGAGAAATCACATCATAGAGAGATTCATCAAGACTGCACATATGTAACCCTTCAAACCAATTCTTCCTATGAGAGTTGGCTTCTTTTAACGTCATGTTCAAGTCATTGTATGTTTTATTTGCTGCCAAGCTGATGACATCTGACTTAGCATATATCCCTTGGAGTTTTCCTTCATGATCGATAATTGGAAGTGAAGACACTCGACGTGAAAGGAATTTTTTCAAAGCCTCGATAACTGAGGTTGTCTCGAACACTGTTTCAATATTTTCATGAGTTCCAACGTTGAGTTCAGATATTTTCTTACTCATGAATGTTGGTAATGGAAATTTACTGATGTAGAGAAACATAAATCTGAAAATACGTTTCAGAGTCAATATGTAAAGAACATTACCGGTGACCGGGTGAATGATAGGCAGTCGATGTATGTGATTTTGTAATATTATTTCAATTGCCTCAAACAGTGTACAATCCGGATGAATGGACTTCATTGAATTTTCCGATTTTTCAAGCAACTTATGCCAGGTTTGTAATGTTTGATCCTCAATCACATCTATGGGAACATTTTGCTTTGTAAAGTAAATATTTAACATGGAAATGAAGTCAGTTATGGTAAGCATGCCGATGAATTGTTGTAGTGCTGAATCCCATAGCGGAGCAGCTCTGATTCCGTTAGAAATGAGGGCATAAAATGCTTTCTTCACGAGCAACTGCGTATCCAACACAATTAATTTGGCAGATGTGGGTATTAAATTATGGCAGTTATGAGCCTTGAAAAAGTTGACAAATATTGACGGATCTTCTAACTTTGATTCGGAATATATTTTCTTCTCAAGAAAAGGATCTTCCTTAGGCAGCGCTCGCGAGATTCTATAAATAATATCAGAGTAATTAAAATCTCTGATAGAATTGGGATAATCTTTTTGTGTTTCTATGTGGAGCTTATCGAATTCTTTTGAAATAGTCTGCTCAGCCATTTTTTGCATCAAGGCAGGAGTCATATTAGAATTTTTCAATTGACTAACTGCAGATTGACGACGTTTATCTCGCACTGTTTGTGGGTGAGACGGCTTACTTCGAAATATATCCATGACTTTTGTCATTGTTTTAGTTTGGCGGGCGGTACTGGCTGCTGTCACAGTGTGATAATACCTGATATCGCTCCCCTCATATGGATGTGCGGATCCATCCTTAGGAGTAACACTACTTGGTTTGCTTGATCCTACATTGCGAAATGTAGTCTTAACAAATTGGAAAAGTGATGGATTTTTTTTTGAATCTGATGGCCGCGCATCCGATTTAGCTCTTGGACGAAATACATCAAAAAGAGATGGATGATGAGTTATTCCAGACGTAACATGGACGGTTTGTTGATAAAGATGATCACATGACTGTTCAGCATATTGGTATGGTTCTTTAGTTTCCTCCGATAGATCAGAAGCAGTTTCAGACATTTTCAATGGTTGATTTGATTAACTATAGCTCAGTAATTAGTAGAAACTATGCCGCTTTACATTTTCCTTTCGTTGTGTCATTTCTTAATGTAATTTTTCAAATATCGGTATGGAGTTCTATTAATGTATGATTTAGATATTTTAATTTTTTTATTATATATTATCACGTAAGGTCACCAATGATGATAAAGATTACGCATAAAATTGTAAATAGTTCTTTCTAATCAAAACTCATCCACTGTTTTCATACCGTACTCTTCATGAGATGTCCTCATTATAACCTTAATAGTATAGTACTTCCTTGCAAAATATATCACCATGATTCACATAATCTACAACAATATTTTCATATAATATATGATGATGTATCCGAGGACACTTGCACAAAACAATAAGAATCGTTGATTCCAAAAATATGTTACAAATATTTTGATAGCTTTGCAGAAAAAATATTGTCGTTAGAACACAACACCGGTATCGCGATCACTTATAAAATGAAGCACAAAACTCGATGTATTCATCGAAAAATATTAATGACAATGATTGATTCGACCAAGAATTTCACTTCTCTGGTCAGCACATTTATTAAAAGCGAAGAAAAAAGTAGAAAATATGGCACTGACAAACTCGCTGCCAAAACACAACTAAAGTGATATTTGAGAGATTCGCGGGTAGACTTAAAAAATGTTTCATGTAGAAAAAAATGATGAATGACAAGTCAGTTGAATAGGTTGTGCCATAGACAAAAAAGCTAAGTAAAAGCAATAAAGAGGTAAAGGTTATTGAAAGATAATATTAATATTTTGTTTTTTTATAAAAAAAATATTCAATTTAAATGAACAAATAATAATAATTGACAAAATACATATTTTTCGGCATTGATAAGTAAAACGATATCTTTCCGTTAAAGATGCAAAAAACCTGGGAATTTAGAAATGGTGGAAAAACTGGGATTAAGCCCGAAAAATTGGAAAATAAGTAGATTAAGTAGAATTTTTAAAATAATATTTGAAGTAATTTTTTCATCATACCGAAGTCCATGTGCAAACATAAATATGGGGGTTAAAACTAATCACTCTTGCATTACCCTGTTAATTTTCAGATTAAAAGGGCGGAAGGATTGTTTTCAGATATAGATTGAAAAAAATGCTGTTCGTAATAGCACTTGAATCTGTGAGATCTGTCACGATAGCAGTGGCGTATCAAAGGGGGGGGGGGGGGTAGTTTGGGACCGCACATTTTTGTGGGTGCCACTTTTGGTTTACTCACTACTGCAATAAGCAAGGAAGTGAAGTGGATCACTGTGATCCGAGTAAATTTGATTTTAGTAAATTTCACTCGAGGCTTGAAAAAAAGGCGATTTCGAAAAAAACAGTCTACTGAATTCACAAACTCTTGCTAACGTTTTATGAAAAAAAAGTCTATAGCTTTAAATAATATCACTATATACGCCCCAGACGAAATAGCTCACCCAGTTAGTTGGCACGTGTAAAAAGGACACATCAAAAATATTAATAAAAATGTCAGCCATACGTAAGGTTATTTATTTTCACAATACAAGACTTTGAAGGTGGTAAATTTTTTTGGTTTAAGGAGAAATGAAAGCACTATTTTTAGTTTTTTTTACTGCGGCCTTATGATGAATCAGATAAATAATGTGGCCTTTAGAAATGAAAAGGATCCCTATCCCTGTCCTCACTCATATTTAAATCATTTGGTGACTTGAAATTCGTAACTGTCAAGTATTGATAATACATGACAGATTAACCACATCAATAATTATTTGATTTTCTTCAATCTCTATTTTTTTTTTAAAGATTATTTCATGACGAAGTGGCACTGCTCCAACAGTCAACCTTTTGAACCAAAATATGGTTAAATATGTGATAAGTAACCAACGGGTACAAATAAATAATTTGTAATTAAATGACATACACAGAGGACATGCTTAATAAAAGCAATTAGTACACTTGTGCATCGTTTATCTTTTGGAACGTGAAAATCGTTCTTCTCTGAGAAAAGCTCTTTGATTGTTTTTTGTAGTGACAAGTTTATAATTTGATTTGCTGTTTATTGTCATCAATTTTAATAAAAAAAAATTGTAACTAATATTTTTAACCCTTTACAATGGAACAAAGTAGTAAATCAGAAATGTTATTTTTTAACTGTATATGTTTGAGATTTAAGTGAGAGCTTTGATTCCATCCCTTAGAAGCATTCAAAGACTCTAAGTTCCTTACAGTTTGATGTAAATGCACACCTGGTGATTTTGAAGAAAAAAAAATAGGCAATGATACTTAGGACGATTTTTTTTTTATTTATTCTAAATTCCTTAAAATACCTCCTTAGTTACCAAACCATCGATATCATATTATGGTGTTTTACTTAATAATTATGTGTTTTGGTTTTATTTTTCAAATGAACAAAAAAAATATTTTATTGAAATAATCAAGGAATTTGGCAAATGAAGGGTTAAAAGGGCGGCAAATTGTAAGATCGCCCGGGCGGCATGTACCCTCGCTACACCACTGCACAGAAGCCTCGTGTAAGTGACCACTGTTTAATATATTTTAGTTATAGAAAAGTGTCAAAGGTGCTTCTACAAGTTTGATGAACTAAAGTGAGAAAACTGTTGAGGATAGAATTAAGCCCCCGGCCTTGGTCATAGAGTTAGTCTATGTGCCTGGTATTGTTTTGTATTATGACAATTTATGAGTGTTACGATAAGTGGTACATTACATTCAAAAGAGATTAAGATAGAGACAAAGAGCCAATGGTTTCCATAAAAAATCACAAGTTTTAAAAAAGCAAAAATTAAAATAAAATTTTGCGAATATAGATTTTAAACATTAAGAATGTCAATAAAAAAAGAAAAAAAAAGCACTGGGCCTGGATACTCATATAGCCGAGTTTCACGCAGAGAGCATTATTGGACGACTGACAATAACTGGTTTACTTTTTATAAGCTTTACCAGAAGTTCATAACTGATCAGTATCTTTTTTCACTAACCCAACTTTGAGATTATCACAAATGAAAAAATGACATTGGGTTATAACTGTAAAACAAGTAGATAATTATGTAATTGAGTAAAAGCTGAAAAAAAATTGCTTTACTTACTGAATATTAAGTAGAGATGTAATTAAGTATTGGTACTTACCAGGCCTACTAGTATCAAGATCAAGGTGATAATAGCAATGACGATTCCTGCTACCACTCCAGCACCCTGGCCTTCTTGTGAAATTGCAGTAGTGTTCCGATCAAGATCCGAAATGCCTTAAGAATAGAATTGTCATAGATTAGATAGAAAACAGTACACCACTTATTTAATAACTCATAAGCCATTCAATTATACAGTCACCCTAGCTTCATATTATTATAGCATCAGCTCTTTTTTTATATATCATTTGGTGATGTACTTAAAATAAGGCATAATACTATAATTGTGAATTTATCAAGCGAAGAGTAAATATATAAAGATAAACAAAGATAAGCTAGGAATGATTGTATCAGATATACCACCACCAATTATATTTTTTTGAAAGAAAAGAATTACATTAAACAAAAAACGGATTTATTTTGGCTGTAGATTAATAATTTATGTACTAAAAATCCAGAACCGTTATTTATATTTTTTTATGTAATGGAAAACAAACTTTGATGGTGGCAGAAGCATTATGTAACTTAAATTCTTTTTTGTATACAGTCGTTGCTAAAGGCCAATGAAATGTTCTACATTGACATCTATTAATAAGAAAATTGTTTAGTGACTTATTTGAAAAAAAAAACATGTAATTGATAAAAACTATTTAAATAGAAATATAAAAACTTCCCAGCTGATGAAGGATGCTATTCTACTTACAGTTTACTGCAAATAATGACCATGTAGCCAGTGGTGTACACAATAAATTTTATTTTTATACAATGAATTGATTCATCTCTATTAATGAAAAATGTATTAAAAAGTAGTTATATTAATATTATTTTGATATAAACTACTAGCTTTTTTTCCAGCTTTTATTAGATATTCATACCTAATTAAATATTGAATTAGTAACAGTCAAATGTAGAATTGTTGAATGTCAGAAAAAGGAATAGTGACATTTGTTTATTACTAATCCTTACTGCTTCCTATATTTGAAAAAAAAATAGAGCATTATTTTGGTTTAGATAAATTAATTTATTGAAAAGCTTCCTTTTTATTTTATACAGTAAACTGTTTGTGAAATAAAAAAATACGGAAAGCTTTACTCAACTGGGAGGTTTTAGAAAACATATTTAGCTAAATGTTATCAATTACACAAATGTTTGTAAATAAGTAAATAAAAAAAAACTGACGAAGATGTCACTGCAGACCGCTTTACTACCCTTAACAGGATTTCAAAAATGTGAAATATTTAATTCTCTATAATTAACTGATTGTAGAAATTAAAATTTTATGACATGTAAATCTTTAATAATATCACCAGAATAATCAGCAAATCACACCAGCCACCACCTAAAACCTTTACATGTGCTAAAAGCTAAGAAATATGTAAAATCAAAATTGTTATTATAGTAATTTGATGAAATGGGAATTATTATTTACAACATATAAAAACCATAACAAAAATTTGAATGTATGTAGGTGTGTAAGGCATTCCAAGTAGCATGATTTGTTATCTTTTTATAAATTTTGCAAAATTATAGCTCTAACTGCTTTAGTCCAATGTATGAAAATGGTTGAAAGTAAACTGAATGTACAAATCCTGTGGCGATTTTGTTGATTTTTGTTTTGATACCTTTTCACTTAAAATGATGAGCAAATAAATGGATGATAGTGGCTAGCAAATCAATGGACAAGAACAATGCGTACATGTAGTGTACATCTGTGAAACGCTGCTGAGAAGTGTGTGAAATAAGAATAAACGATGCGGGTGTCATAATATTTTATCATCTCATTACCGTCGACCTGAGATGGCGCAGCTGATGGATTGAATATGTTTTTATGAACTTCATTTTTTAAATTTGTAATTCCTATGCTGTTTGTGTTTTCTTCTCCTTCCCAAATCTCAGGGCCGGGTTGAGGATTATCTTTCCTGTAGAACACATCATAAAAACCTTCCTTTTGTGATTTTTGACTTTCCCAATATACAGCTCTCAGTAAAGGTGTTGACGATGTGTTACTTTCCTGTATAATTCTTTTTTGAGGAATGTTTTGATCAGGTTTTCTAATGCTAGCAACCATTTCATAAAAGAGATTGGACATCATATCTGATAATCGACCTGGTTTCATTATATTGTAAATGCTGTTTCCATAAAGTTTGAAGTCAAATGGACTGCCAGTAATAAGAAGAGCTGGATCTAATGGAATTTCATGTCCTGCAAAGCCAATCGACAACAATAAAGCAACATAAAATGATCATGCATTATATCAGTTGAAAAGTAAAAAAAAAACTATTTTATAATTATATGATGCACACACCACTATGAATAAACAAAATGCAACAAAAGTTGCATGCGGAAAATAAAAGCATGTAAAGTGTTACGTGTATGGACTTCTGTGAGTAATAAAGAAAACATGTGAAAATCTTACTATTTTAGCAAAGTGCACTGTTTTTTTTTTTTTTCATAAATTTTAAATTAAAAAAATATTTTGCATCACAGCTAATTCCAATGCGCCAAATATTTTAAATTTGAAATATCATATTAGAAAAACTCAATAAGAGTTTATTGTGAGTCATTCGAGATTAACTCGAAGAGAATTGACATCACAAACATCCACCCACGTCTTAGGTCTCAAATTTCAGTAAAAAATCTAAATTTGTCATTAACCTTACCAGGGATTGGGCTTAGGTATGCCAGATCGGTAGAGCAAGCTCAAACCAATTAGACCACAGCAGGCGACAATCTTATAGTAAATCTATATATATTATATAATACATATGTAATCTATGAATTTTATTGTTGTAATAATACCAGTAGTTGTAAACGCCATTGAAGCACCTGTGTGTAAAACCAGTTTATAACTTGTCATGTCTTTTATGAAATAAAGTACAAATATCTAAACTTCCCCGAAGATCCATGATTGCCTATCACCGCAGACTAAAATGTTGAAAGACTTACATATTCCAATATTATGAAAATTTTCAATTAAAAACTGTATCGATTGAACTTTTATTTATTCAGTTAATGTGAAAATAAAATACTAGCTATTATTACTGGCTGACTTGGTATATTATATATTCTTTTCTTTAGTTTGATTTATGATTTAAAAAAATTGGTTTCGATTTTTTTTGTTGATTGATAAATTACACGGTGTGCAGTTCAACTAATTTTTCACTTGTGGATTTTATGCGTTATTTTATTTTATGCATGACAATAAATAAAACATACTTTCTAAATGATTAAAAAAAAGAACAAATTTATTTCATAGAAAATTTGAATAGTGAGAACTGGTCGAGCATTTATGTAAAACATTTGATTAACAGTGATTCTCACATTTTCTCTTTAGTATTCTAATGTAAAATGTTAACCTAATTTTGGTGTCATTAGATATATATATTTTAAATTGTATGAGTGTAAAGGATAAGAAGCAAGCAGTTTAAATTAAAATAGGTTAATTGGTTTAACTTTAATTAAGCCCCGACCAAAGATATCAATGAATAAATGAAATGGTGGTGAGAAAAAAGATTTTGTTAGGCTGAAAAATAAAATTAAAAATCATGTTTCGGTTAGGAAAGGTACTGAATAGGAAGGGAGACAGGTACTCACGATGTGTTGTCATTACTTCCTCATTAATTACTTCTATAGTGGTGGGCTCCATTGTTACAGGCATTAGAGATTCTGTTTAAAGGAAGAATTAAAATAAATATAATAAAACAAAAATACAATCCATAAAACGATTAAATATTGAAATAATGATAATGCAACATATAAACATTACAAAGAAGCGCAAAATAAAAGTTAATAATTATGGTGAAGATTGTTGATGTCAGCCCAAAATAATAATTTATTAAATCTATTGCAATTTAACAAACATTCCAATAATGTTTTCGACATGCAATGTGCCTTACAAAGTAAATAGAATATATTATTTAAATCAATTTTGATTGTTTTCAATGTTAGGTGTCAAGATATATTATTTTAATAATTATTTAAAGTGAATAGCGATGATTTAATCTGCTTACATTATTAAGCTCAATGCATGGCTGAATTCAATTTTTAGACCACGAAGCGTAATAATAAGAAAGCTCTTCTGATTTTGGTTGCAAAAATATGAATATAAATAGCCATCTAAAATCTAATTAAAACATTGCTACGAATATTGATCCTTTTTTTGATTTAATTATGAAATTTTAGCTCAGGCAAAACCAAAAACAATTCTAATAATTTGCTTTCTATAAGATTTCAACACAAACATCGATAAAAATAAATTCTAGTAAATGGTTATAGAAGTGAATGAAATCATTTTAATATACTAAACTTAATACTTCGGAATAACACAATTCTTTTTTAAATATTTTAGTAAAACTGTATACATACCATCTTCAACACACATGAGTCTATCAGGCATCAATCGCAAACCCTGCGGGCAAGCGCATGAGACACGGGGAGCTCGTGGACCGACGTGGGGAGCAGGTAAACAAAGATGAGAGCAGTGGCCATTCACAGCAGCGCAGTGATTCACGCCATCAGGTTGACGGTATGGATGATATACGTGTATCACCATAGGATTTTGCATCTGTTAACAAAATATAATCAGCACATTATTATTTAATTAATTCCCTAGAAAGCATTTTTAATTTATAGACTGCTGATATAGAATTTTATTAGAAACAGAAAGTTTCTTTTTGTAATCATGTCTGTTGTCAATATGGAGCAAAAGACTCATAATCTAGCGTATATCAACAGATTTTTTTAGAACTGAACTAATATTCTCTTAGCACATTGGCGACGGGGCGAATATGCCCAAAGTACTTGATAAAAGTGCAGACTTGTTTTAGTCATTATAACTTTTATCCTAGGGGGAAATATTTTAAAAAATTTGTGAATGTATTAACCTATCCTTCTTTATTAGTATAAAAAATAATGAATTAATATTCTTTTTTTATCAGTACTTCTATTGCCACATGTTTTACTATTTTGGAATTTTTGTTTAAAAAATCACTGTTGATTCTTGTCGTGCATACAGAGGTTGGTCCTGTGAATAAAGTTATAAATATGGTCAAACATAAATAGGATAACATCGACAAATCTACTGAAACAACTGTTTTGAGTGTTTATAATTATGATTTCCTGTTAATGCTATATTGTATTAAAATTAGTAGTAATGTGGTAAATACCATCTGGGCCGTAACAGCCTGTATATCTTTTCCGGTGAATTTGTTTGCTTTAAAAACGGCAGCCTTATCCCAATCAGTCCAGTAAACCCAATCCTCAAATGTTGTGATTGAGAAAGGATGCTTCAGGTGATTAGCTGAATATAAAATTACTCTTCGATCTGTTCCATCGTAATTACAAGATGAAATCAAATTAAGTTTGGCATCCACCTAAAAATATTAAAAAACTATATTATTACTTTGCACTACAAGGCTATTGATATGTTTTTAATGGTAATGAAATACTATTACTGTGAATACTATCTGTATAATTCACTAAATTCCGATTAAATTTGAAGTATGTATCTAACAATGATTGGATCAAGATCTTTGTTGGTTTTCATATAACATTGTATCCTTCAACATTCATCCATGTTTGAAAAGTGTGTCATTTTCATAAATAGACTAATCACGAGCCGAGTACTACAAGGTTTTATGTGAAAAATTTTGACGAAACAAAAATAAGAATGTATACCAATAATGCTACTCGGAAGACTGCCGTATTCTTACTTCTGTTTTGTCAACATTTTTCACATGGAACCTTGTAGTAATCGGGTCGCGTAATGGTTATTCACCAACTATAACTAGTGGCAGAGAGTTTTTTCCAGACTGGAATTCTGCCACTTTTCCAGAGAATTCTCATCAATACTATGTCTTACATAATAATTTCAAATCATGTGAATATGGAAAATAAAGTTGAAAGTAGTCCTTAAAAATTTGATAAAAAATGGTATAAAACCATATTACTCACCCAATATACGCGTTTTCTGACAAGATCCAAAGTGAGACCATTTGGCCATTTAACCTCAAATGAGACAATGGTTTGTCGGTGAGTTCCATCCATACCGGCCCTCTCAATTTTAGGTTCCACTCCCCAGTCAGTCCAGAACATCCAACTGTAAGTAAAAAGTATTATTAACTACACTGGAAATTTTATCAATTATTAATTATATCTTCATATAAGAGTAAAAGCATTTCAAAATTTTAAACTGAACACTATATGATATTATTGCTCACCCATCAATAGGATTTAATGCAATAGCTCTAGGTTCTTCCAAGTTATCCTTGATTAGGATTTTACGCATATTTCCTTCCAGGTTTGATAACTCAATAGTATTTTTGCCAGTATCTGTCCAATAAAGATGATTATAAATCCAGTCTACAGCAAGACCATCTGATGTTATTAGCTGCTTTGATATAACAACAATACGTTCACTGCCTTCATCAATTGGTGCTCTAAAACAAGAACAACTTTTAAATCACACACATCTATTTAGGTAAGGTTCTAAAACTGCCAATATCACCATTTTTTTTATTGATTTAAATAATGTCTTTTGTAATGGAATGGAGAGTAGCTGCTCTAATGATATTCCAGGAATTTGCATTGATCGCAAGAATTGTTGTTTCTACTGTAAATTCTGTCCAATTATATTATTTATAATTTGGAGAAAACTCTTTTATTAAAAATAATAAGAGCATATTCTTACTTATAAATTTTCTGTTCATTGACATCACTCCAGAAGATCATGCCGGTTCTGAACACGAAATCCAGCGCAGTTGCTGATTTGGTATTGTTTACAATAGCGGTCATTTCATGATGGTCTAAAGATATTTTTCTGATGTCATATCTACGGGCAAATAAAAGAGAGGCGTGCCCTTCAGTCGCTTTGCATTTGGTAAAGTCCCGTGGGTCCCTCATATATCCTGTGTGGCATTGACATTTAAATGTTCCCTTTTCATTTATGCAAACTTGAGAGCAGCTTCCAGGATCATCACACTCATTGATATCTATTGAAATACCACACAATTTAATTATTATTTACATTGGTGTAATAAAATAGGTCAAAATAAATTAAAATGTGCTTAGAACTAACAACTGGATTTCTTCAATAATATGAAACTAAATTATAGCTTTTTATTAGGTGTGACACGTTTTTCATTTATTACTCATAAGATTTTTACCCCTAACATAGAAATTGATTATATTAATTCATTGGATTTTTTGTTTTACTCATTGAAAGATTTCTTTAGACTAAGAATTAACTTTTAGACCGCGGTTGACTGCTATAGCAGTCCAATCTGAACCGATCTGGATCCGAGCCGCGGTCAAAAGGTTAAATTTGCTAAGAAAAAAGTTTGGTATCACATAGAGTAATTCATATATTAAAACTAGTTGGAAGAGTTTTCTGTGTGCTCTTAATGGGAATTGATCTTATCTTGGTGTTTAATTGTTCACTAAATTAAATAATATGGACTTAGATAATATTGATAAACAGGACTTGATGTGTGTCAATCAATCCTGTTTTTAGTGTTCTCAAAGGGAATGATTAGGTAAAAGGACGGATAATGAACTAACTCATCCATTTCCACAGCGTGGGAATAGTTAAAAGCATTGGCGCCCTTGGATAAAAAAAAATATAAATAAAGTAAAAAAATAATATATATCCAATCGTCTAGCTTTAAATTTCAGATGGAAGCGCTCTTCAAATTATGATATTTTATTAAAAAGACACTTTATACCTTCACATGTTTGGTTATCAGTCAATTTATAGCCAGGATTACAATCACAGTAGTATCCTGCAGGTGTGTCTACACATATCTGAGAGCATCCATGATTTTTTTCACACTCGTTTATGCCACACTTGTCTGCTGGTTCATCTTTGAAATTGGGACAGTCAGGTACCTTGTCACAAACTTTAGCTAGAGGTATGCAAATGCCACCACCACAGTCGAAGTGAGTCTTTTTGTCGCAATGGTGCACCACGGCAGCTGAAAAAAATAATGAAGCAAAAATTATTACTTTGAAAATGTTAATTTTTTACTAAGTAACTGTACATCAGAGAAATAATATGGTGGAAGCAGACATGCAAAAATTTATATAGATAAATAACAATAATCATTCGGAGTAATTTTGTATTTCTTATGAAAACTACAGTTAAACCCCCATTTACACTAAAGTCGAGACAGTGTAATTCGGAGTAGTGTAATTGGGGGTGTGACCTTCATAGAAAATTAGCGATTTGGCCTTTTCCGCAAAAAATGCAATACTAAAATTTCCCTTAGTTTTGCAAAAAAAAAAAAAATATTTACGAAATATTTAGTTACCAAGTGATAAAATGCAAAGGGCGCCAAAATCTCACACATAGAGAGTCGCCCGCTATACGTATATAGCCTGGCACATGTTGAATACACAGACGCTAGCTAACATTTGACCGTATGTGCGGCACAGCGACCGTCTCGTAGTAACGACAATGGAATGCGACCGTGCAATTGGGGGATTTGCGGCGAATATTTCAAGCCAGCGCTTAATTCGGGGTAGTGTAATTGGGGGTTCCACTGTATATGGTAATTTTCAGATTTATCATAAATATAATAGAGTACCATTCTGTGATAAATTATGAACATTTGGTTAACCATTTTACAATTTGATGATGTCGATGACTGATTTTTATTTGACAATGGTTTTTAGTATTTATATTCATAGAATTTAATGGTGAGAATATAACAAAAAATGTAGATAACTTTGCATTCAATATAAAATATAAAATATTTATCTGCAAATGTTTTAAAAAAAAACCTGTTTTCCCTTCAATAAAGCAGTAATAAAATCAATAATTGAGGCAATTACTTACTGCAGTTAAGCTCGTCACTGCCATCAGCACATTCTGCAGAACCAGAACAATATAATTGCCCAGGGATACAGGATTTGTCTTTGCATTGGAACTGGTCTGCTCGGCATGTGATGTTTGGACAACGCGCAACGTCTTCATCTCCGCCATCTGGGCAATCTCGATCACCATCACATAAGAATGATTTATGTAAGCAGGTGATGTGGTCTTTGCATTCAAACTCTGATGACAAGCAAGGTGACGCTTTTGTAGTTACATCAACGCATCCCTGTGGAAATAGAAAGTGACAATGCTTAATAAAAATGTTGTGATGCTTTTAATTAAAAGTTTCTTATAAAGAACCTTTTCAGTTATGTTAAATATAAATTAAGTTGATTGTGATCTACTGACAGAATACAATTTGTATTATATCAACAAAAAAAACAGCATCTAATTGATTTCACAATATTTTACTCGCAGTTTTTCAGAATAGAAATAATTTATTGATTGGTGCTCACCTTCTCATCAGCCCCATCAACGCAATCGGGATCCCCGTCACACCTCCAAGCGACATTAATGCAATGCCCGTTTCCACATGCGAATTCTCCGGGCGAGCATGTTGAAGGCTTGCAATTCAGCTCATCACTACCATCCTCACAGTCATTGTCTCCATCGCACGTCCAGCGTGACTGGATACACTTTCCATTGGCGCAAGTGAACTGGTCTGATCGGCAGGTTTCGTCTAATTATGCAAACAAATTTATATTAAGGTGTCGGTTTATTATTTGATTGATGGTGTTCCTACTTGATTTTTTATTGTTTTTCAAAAATAATTCAATAACAATTCAGAAGGATAGAATTTAAAAGTTCGAAGGGAGTTATATTTTTTTTTAAAATGGCAATATTTTTTTAATGTACATACATTGTTTTTGTGAATCCAAATAATAATTTGCATACAAAAGAAAAGTGAATTTTAAGTCCTTAGATTTTTCAATGATAATAGAAACAGGAAATCTCTGTTTAACTTTGTAATACCCAAGAACTGATATGAAATTAATATTTACAATTGACACAAAAATACTTGATGAAGTGACAGATTAAATAAATGTTTATCCCAATATTTAGCTCATAAAATATTTTTTTATGTAGATCATGCGTACATGTCATGCTGCCATGAAATGATTTTTTTAAATTTTCATAATTTATTTTTAATGTTTCGTATATTATATTTCTAGCAGGTTATTTTTGTTTGGAGCTGTTTCTTTTTTTTTTAATTTGCTATATTTCATGTTATATTATTAACCACACTTATTCTACGAATGTCTTACTTACATACCGACTGTAGAAAGGAAAAAGGACGTAACCCACACATATCAAATTTTACAGGAGGCGTAAAAAACGTGTTTTGATGATTTTGGACCATATGCAAATTATGAAATATACACAACCTTGAAGTGCACGAAGACTTCTAAGCTGGTGTTTAATTGACATAATCTAATATTATTTAAAACAAATTGTCCAGGAAAAACCTTTTTTTTAGTCTTTTTTCATGGTTTAATTTTTTTACAAGGTCATCTTTTTCAAACATAAAAGCTAAATTTAGATACTAATTCGGCATTTACAGCTTACATCCTTTTGATAGAACGTGTATCAAGTTGTATACATTACGGTTATCGAAAAAAAAACTGTTTTGTAAAAACTGTGGGTTACGTCCTTTTTCCTTTCCAAAGTCGATATGGAAATAGTATATTAAGCTGAATGCAAAAATAATCTTACTTCTGACACTTTTGTCGATATTAGTATATGTATAGTTTTTTTAAATACTCCCTTTGTAATTTTAACATAAAAAAGTCAACATTGATTATTTGGATGCATTTTTAACATGGATTTATAATTTTAAATAAAATAGTAAAATCACTAATAATGAACCAATCCCATTTTTTTTTTGTAATTTTATCGTAATGTGTAATAATTATGCATTTCATACTGAGCTGTATAAAATGTGAAGGCTCTATATTTAAATGAAGCAAACTGCAAACATGCAGAATGATGACAGCAAAATGATGCATTGAATTATAGATATACTCTTTTAATTATTCCGTACAGCTCAATATTGACAAGATTTGAGATCATAAAATAAAACAATGGAATCCCTTAATGTGCAACTTTAATGCGAGTCTAAAAATAGTTTAGTCTACCTATTATACTTATAAAATATTTATCGCGCTCAAGGTGTTAACAGAGGAAAGGCATTATATTTATAATAGTAGACTACACATTTTTGAAACACTTCTTCCAGAAATCTTAATTATGACCATGACTGGATTCATTAATTATATTAAAGTGTAGAATTAATACAACACAGCTGTTGTATTTTTATAATTATACAATATCTGTCAAACCGATAAAGATGTATTAAGCGAATTGTTTGAAAGGATAAAATATGAAAAACCTACTTTAATCATACTAATTTTGGTCGCGGAAAGGAGGAAATAGATAATATTTGCATGCTTCTTGAAAATAAAACTGAAACCACCAAAATACATGATTGAAATTAGGGTCGGATAAAACCCTAAAAAGCATCCGGATATTGAGAATTTCATAATATCGATTAGTGCAATCTATTCTTTACAGCGGCAGGCGGGGGAATATTACCAACTGAACCGTAGAGAATTCAGTGGAGTGCAAAAAGCATTCAAATCATAATGGCTGGTAAAAATATAATAAATTAGAATTCCAACTTGTCTATATAAAATGTCTAATTATTAATATATTTTTTTAATATATACAGATATAATAAAAATAATAATTATATTCCAAAAAGCAAAAAGGCAGAAACTGGATGCTTTGAGTTTAATATATTAATAAATAAATACCTAACCGACGTTTTTCAGATTAATGGAAGAAAAGAAAAGTTCCCTCATTCCACTTCTGTAGAATGCGATAAAAAATGGTAGGTTTATTTATTTATAATTAAAATTTTATTTGGTTGACTATATGAAAATAATTTCAGGACTAAGACGGTATCAAAGTATCAAAGATTTCTTTCTGGATTACTGGTGCCGGACCAATGATAGTTAATGTTTGGAAACGATTAGACTTTGCGAGCGAACGGTCCCTCGTTGAAACGGAACTCAATAAGGGCGTTATCGCATAAATTTTCCGTTAATAAGTTGTCAAAGAGCCCATTATAAGCACGCCATTGAGGGGATGACTGATGGTGTGATATAAAAAATGTCCTCTTAATCCCGACTTGGAAAGAGCGACCATACTGGGGGCAGAATCTATCACCGAGCGCTCGTTAAAGCAAGAGATTAATGATTTGTTCGTATGTCAACCGCTCGAATATTACTTAGTGGATACGACATCGTTAGAGGGGGAAATCCCTGTTGGGGTGATGTCGGATATGGCGGAAAACGTAAGCAAGTACCAAGTGAAAGTTTCAGAAACAGAAATCTATCGATTTGAAGTATAAACTATAACAGGAAGAATTACGACATGATATATTAACTAGCTGCTTGTATGATTTTAGAGTAAAGTCAATAATTAATTAATTAGAACGCAAAATTATGACACATGGTATAAAATAAACTTTGATTTATACTTTAAGCGACATAGTAGATTAGATATAAATTTTTTGACTGGCGATAACTTGATGGATAAATTGGTTAATGATATTGATTTATTAAAAACAGCGATATTAACGATTGAAGTTCGAATATAATTTTAGTTGTAATAAATTTTATTAACTGATTAAAGAGCTATCAATTTTAATTTAATTTCATATCAGACATGTCAATAATAATTTATTAGAATTAACATAAAACTGATTTACCCAAATAATATACGTCATATTGTTGACCGTAACATGCAGAACACAAAGCGCAGCTGCAAACATATTGTTTTATGGATGCAAATATAATTTTTAAAGCTCATCGCAAATGATTATTTGTTCAATAATAAACTATTCTCTCAAAAAGCCCCTCATCGATACATTTATGCTCTGTGGTTAGGGTTTGCAATATCTTACAATTATATCAACACCGGTTATTCTGTATGTATTTCATAATGGATACAAAATATACGGCCGGTTTGAACCGCAATACCGGGCTAGTAAATAAAAATCTGTAAAACGATATATCATATAAAATATCTTCATTAAAAATTGTATCATAATTTTAAACGACCAATTTCATAATAGCTTTATAGTTTCATAATATAATTCTACATTATTGAAAAGCTTAGCAATTCTGGAACCGATCAACATTGATACAAGTCTGAGCAGATTGAAATATTAGTATTTTTCTTTAAATTCTAAATTCGATTATGACTATTTTTAATACCGAAATACCAGTATTTTTTAATTTTTATGTCCGGTATTTTGGTAATACCGGTAATGCAATCCCTATTTGTGGTCGACTAAACTGTTATTAAAAATGCAACCGAATTGAATAGTCATATAGAAATGTGATAAGGGCGCATATTTATATAGGTATAGGATCAAGATTGGAATCGGTATTGAATTCTGGAGAAAAAGAGCATGGTGTTTTTTCTAAATCATAAGTTAGAAAAGAGTGAAGCACAGAGATTCGTATGTTGAATAAACTATAAAAAGAAATATTGTAATCATTAACTAATGTTGGGTAACAGTTTCGAGATATATACATATTTTCGGTTTATATATTACCAATTGCATTGTGCGGACAGACATGAATTATCTTTTTTTAATAAGTTGACACTAATAAATAAATAAATTATGTTCTCTTATATGTATGCTACTAAAAAATCAACAAATCAGTTATCCATAGATGAAATGAAAATATATTTTCTTTACATTGTCAATTCGATTGTGTAGTAAGGTTGCTAATTTTCATTTACATATTGTTTTGTAATCAATGTACCTAATCCAGTTAGTTTGTATTAACACTAATTATCAGAGAAAAAAAAAGAGCTAAACCTACACAAAAGCGTTAAAAGTGACACAAAATAAAACAGGAAAGGTTATAAATATTATACATCGCGATAAAAATGGTAGTTTTCGATTGCTGGAATAAAATAATTCATAGCTCCTCAATATCGATGAATATCAAAATAATTTGAGCATAAGATGCCCAATGCAATAACATCGTGATTCCGTTAACCACAGTGTAATTAATATAGGTGGTATTAGGGCTTCCAATTAACCGGACTTAAACACTAACCGGTTTTCGGTTTTTTTCTGACAAATAAACCGGGTAACCGGTTTAAACCGAAATATCATGTATTTTGATTAGATAGGTATGCAAAAAAAAATCGTAGAAATTTTTCAATATTTGGCATAACAGCTAAAACTCCAATTTCAAACAAAAAACACGACATTCATCTTAATGGGACTCTAGTTACCAAACCTGTTTGCTATGACAAAGTAACAATTACTATAACATGTGAAAAAATATTTTATGATAAAAAAAATAGAGCTTGATTATAAAACTCACCAAAAGAATGATGTTTAAATGCATTCAATTTTTAAGAAATACAAACTGGATAAGACAAGAAATTCAATGTTTAGACAAAAATAGAGTAGAATACCAAAATATTCACTTGTCAAAAAATGACAAATTATTTGAAAGAGTCATTTCTGTTCACAACATGGACAACTTTGAGACAGAAGTAGATTATTCTACAAAATATGTATATATATATATATGTATATGTTTGTTGTATTTCGTGAATTGTTTCCTATATAACGCAGTAAATTCATTATAAAACACTTTTCTTTTTGTAAAAAACAATGAAAAATAAGAAAAGAGTATTTTTGATAGAACCCGGTTAACCGAGAGAAATAAACCGGTTTTCGGGTTTTTTCAAAACACGCGATAAAACGGTTAACCGGTTTCGGTTTAAACCGGTTTGGAAGCCCTAGGTGGTATGAATATTACTGATAGGCTAGGATTCCTTACTGCAAGACTTTTCATCCGAGCCGTCGGAGCAATCAGCGCTGTCATCGCACATCCAGGTGAGAGGGACGCATTCCCCAGGTGTACTCCGACATGTAAATTCGTCTGCAGTACACGCTTTGACCTCTATAACAAGCATGAAACCCAAAGCGTTCATATCACATGCATTAACCCAATAACTCTGATCAAAATAGTGACCAATAATCGTGTTTTTAATTATTGAAATCATTAACCCCCGCCTACGAAAATATACTTTTATATTCTATAATGTTAACAAAAATTAAACTTCATTTGAATAAGTATATGGAGTAATTATTCCGAGTTTGTTTTCGATTATTATTAAATTTACTGATTTGTAAAAATATTTCAAATCGATGCAATGTTACTGCATCATTATTACATTTTATCATAATAATCTGTATTAGGCATTATTCAAATGAACATATTATCAAGTAAATCAAAGCCAGTATTACACATATTGTCTATTTGCATGTTGGATAAATAAATGAACTGGTATGATTTCAAAAATTAAAAACACGAATAGTTTTCATTCCATAATTTCAATATGATGTAGAGGCCTGTAAAAAAAAACACTTGGATCTTCAATAAGCATTTTTGATTTTGAAAGTTTCTGGAAACCACGAATGCATCGATGAAATCACTGTATAATGAGCTGTAATGTGAAGTGAAATAGTGATTAAGTTTTTCCCTTTTGGAATCCTCGATGGAAGTTGTTTTACTTAGCGGGCGCGTACAATAACGTTGAATAAATCGATTTATCAGCGTCTTGAATGATTGACAAGCGCTAGGCTGCACTGTAAGCAGTACACTTTTCGATATATTATTTGATGTGGCGACGACATGATAAGCGAAGCATTTTCATAGATTTCCCACGTAGCGGGGCGTTACCATAGCCTTCGGCCAGCGTTGACTGTGGCTGTACTACTTACGGCAAAAACTTTCGTCAGACGCATCTGTGCAATCCACTGCATCATCACATTTCCATGACGGGGGAATGCATGGTCCATTTTTACACTTGAATGATGAGTCAGAGCAATTTCTATGTACTAATAACATAATAACGACATAAATAAAAATGTGTAACAAAAGTAATGTGAATTGTAAAATGAAGAGAATGTGTAAAATTTTCACTCCAAAATAAAACAATGTTTTTTATAATCTAAAGATAAATAGCCCACCCTTAAGAATATCCAGAATAATTTATGTTCTATTCACAAGAAAGCGAATACAAAATCCGTATGTATTAGTGATTTTCCAATAATATTATCCCTTCATATGATATATTTTTTTCCAATATAAATATGGTTAAGTTAATTGAAAAATTATGAATAAGCACCAAATTCAACAAACTTAACACGATTGAAAAAATAATTTAATATATTTTTTTAAGTAGGTCGTAAATTGAGGTCAATTTTGATTGAAAAAAAAAATATTTTTCATTTTGATAATTGAATAAAATAAAATTTGAACCGGTGACATAATTAAATAATGATAACAAACCATATAAAGACATATCAAATTATGTTCTGGGTAGATTAAATAGTTTATAATTACAATTGATTTTCGATTGTGATTTTAAATTATATAAATTCATAAACGTGTGCTCATTGGTAACAATAAAATACGGCGCATAAAAAAATATCTAAACTTACTGCAGACGTTAAAGTCTTCATCGGAGCCGTCAGAACAATCCTTTTCATTGTCGCATTGCCAGGTTAGGGGGATACATCTCCCCGTTTTGCAGCGAAATTCTGATACCGAACACGTTCTAACTTCTGCAAATAAAAATAACAGGAAATCAATAACTTGCTTAAATTCATAACACGGTGAAACTAAGCTAACAAATTATTTCATCAACAAATTCATTTCAATTACATATTTGTGTACTCTTCACGCGGAAAATAATTTGCACTCTTGATTAAATATCTCAATAAATATAGTTTTTAATTGAACAGAGACAGTCATTCGAATAAAAATTCACTTCACAGAGTTTGTTATTTTCTTATGTAACGTTTTCATAAGCGGGTAGAGTACGAGTGGTAAGGGGTGAAAAAACACACACATCCAGGAATCGAAAGAAAAGTAATCCGTTTGAACCGTTGCCTGGGAAACTGAGCATTGACTTTTCGATTATGGGACCGTCAGTAATATAGTAAACGCAAATATTACAATATTATCCAATGAAAAATTATATTGATTTAGTATGGTTTGAGTGATAAAACTATTGACATTATAAATAAATATTTTAAATGTGTACATGTCTAGTTAACATCATTAGAAGGTACAATTTATTGGTGATGAGCACGTGGGGATAACATTTATCATTTTGATCGAAAAGGGTACAAAACCTAAAGGGATTTTAATGCGTAAAAAAGGTATCGGCAATTTCCAATAATTTTATAAAATAAATGTAACATAGATTCGAATCTTTATACGAGGTAACATGTTTCACCCCCAAAGAATAGCGTCGCACAAAAAAGGCGAGCATCAGTTTAAATAAAAATATAAAATCGTTTTTATTCACACCGGGTGTAACATAATATCGAATTTTGTCCTTTGGCCGCCATTTACAGAGAGGTCAGTGACGCCATAAAGGATAACGACGTATTTAGCGGTGTAACGTGAAAATGACCAGTGACTGCCAGATTTAGGCCATTAAGACAAATGGCCAATTTAAATCCAGGGCGTGTAATGAACTGATCATTTTCCGTGTAGATACCGACGTTGTTTGAACATTGCGCTAATTGTTCACTGTGTTCAATCTTCGTGAATACTGGTCAGGAAAAATGATATAACTTTGGAGTATCAGGATGAAAAATAAGGCAACGTTGTATATTGAATAATTTGCATATTTGTTATTCTTCATTCTAAAAATATATAGAAATAATTTAATATCAAAATATTATTAATCATTAATGAGACGAATTAATCTATGTATACCTTGAACGTTTATTATAACTTATAAGTTTTTACGTATTTCCCTACATTGACTGGATAGAAGATTTATTATTTACCCACGCAATACTGAATCAGAAGGCAGAGATATAGAATTTATTTAATAAGAGTAAAAACTATATACTATGTAAAGTACATTGAATTGAAATAAAATTATATTTTATTCAAATATTATATGCTAAAAAATCACAGCATAACAAAAATATTACATTCTTTCAACAATTTATGTTTCCATGTTGAATCATTTAAATCAACTGGTTGTTTTCTATCCTCATCCTATCCGAAAAAGCTAGGTTGAACGACTTAATAACAACTGGTTATTAAGTCATTCAACCTATCTTTTTTCGGATAGGATGAGGATAGAAAAAGACTAGTAGTGAGGATGCTAAGTCCCGTTTTTAGGATTGGATGCGTGGAACGAAATGTATGTAATATATAACTGTGAATATGTTTTATATTCCATTGAAATACCAATTAATATAGTATTCCGTAGGGGGATTCGAGGCTATGAACACCGCAATCAAAACGGACGGACGACCAAACGCATTTACATTGCATATAACTTTACAATGAAAAAAAGGTTATTCATACAATTAAGATACTTTATAGCAGGGCTGTGGAGTTGCATACGACTATAATTTTAAAAAGATGTACATTTTTGAGTATCTACTAAAATAAATAAATCTATTAAATATCATATTTTAAAACAATACTCCAATCTGATGATCGACGTTATACATTATTTAAATATTCATTTGCACTTCTTGTATAAAGTAATATATTTAAAAGGTTTCCTTCTATGGCGACGTTTTAATCTAGGCAGACTCTCGATATATCGACACCACGACAGATGTCACTCGTGCCAACACTTTCACGGTCTACCGCCATATTCATTGTCCAAAGTAAATGCACTTTCGCAAAGAGATAGCTTAGTTGACACGGAGGAAAGGTTTTAAGCCAGTGGCGTGCAAATTTATCAAATTATAAAAACAACCATCGAAATTAGCTTACAACAAAAACAGTATTTTTATTTGAATTAGCCGGTACTGTAACTTAAATGTCAACGCTCTTGAGTTTCTTTCAATACGATTGCGGTGTCTACATACTTGAATCCTAGTATGTACTCGTTATAAAAAATATATATTTGAATATGATAAATATGAATTTGTGTTTATATTTGTGTTTAAAGACATGGATGTTTGTGATGTTACCGATCCCAAAAATGGGATATAGCGAGAGCAATTGACTTACCATCGTTCCATTTTTACAATCTATCAAGAGCTTAACAACCAGTTATCGTCAAAAAATTATATTGATATGTTCTATAAAGAGAAAATATACTCAACATTAAGAGCAACCGTGTAATAGAGAATAGTCCGTACTATTTAGTTACGCAAGGATTATTCTATAAAGGAAGTATTCTTTATTGAAAGAAGTTTATACTAAATAGATTTTTTAGCCGTGTCCGCTACAAATGCAATTTACTAAGATTCATTTATCATTTGATTGTCGTCTTAAAACAGATCAATACAAAATCTCGTTAAATAAAATACGTAATTGGAGGATATCCCCAAAACTATATATAAGTTACAAAAAAATCACATTTGTCATTAGCGTTTTTGTTGTTAAGTTGCTAGATATAAGATAGTATAATTCATTTGAGATGATTTACCTGTCAGTTTACCGTCTGAAAACTAACGACGTTGAACACTACTCCACGGACCCGCATAATATTACTATACTAGTTTGACTTGACTATTTTTTAACATTATTTTTTTTTCTGTGAAAAAGGGCTGTGAAGTCGAAGGCGGACTTTATAACTGTAGTCATGGTCGCAAAAAACTAATAACTTCGAAAAATATAAAAATGTGTATTTAAATTTTTAGGGTCAAAAATGGCGCCACTAGATAATGAAATGAAGTCGTGTTTTAAGCTATGGTCGGAGTTGTCTTATTTCTTCACAACTTCACAGCCTGGCTGAAAACTACCTTAATTAAAATATAATAAATCTTAATTAATTACTAAAATATGCCAGAATATTCTTTTGAAAAATACTGTCTATATTAATACCTTTAAGCTGATATATCATAACGCTATTAATAAATAACGATACATAGTATTTTTTTAAAGACAAAAGTGTAGACATTCCTCGAATTGAGTAAGCCACTGTCCATTCATAGAATTGATAGCTTTCAAATACTCGAGGTCAACATATTTTTCTGAGCACCAGACCGTAGTTGTCGATAATAAAAAATATAACAAAAGTTCAAGTCGATTAATAGTACATACACAATAATCATACCAATACTTAAGATGCCACCTCATTTCTGTCGCCATGGCGTTAAATGCCCAATGAAATTACATTGTGATAAAGCGCAACGAGATTACTGTTATCATACGTTTTTTTCTCTGTAAAGAATTGATTATTGAAGGTTAAATAGTGAACTATCTTAATTATTTCGGTCATTATCCGTTAACGAACTGCACAATTATTGTTGATGAAAATAAGTATTTCTTCAAGCATTAATTATTAAAATAATACCTCTTAATCAACGATATAGTTATTGCACAAAATTTATTTGACAAAAGTGCTTATAATTTTATTCGTTAAGAACAGAATTGCGGCAGAAAGTTGAGTCACCTTTCGTGAAAAAAGTTTACACTGCTGTCAGTCAAATGATGTACGGGAATACTCTACAAGTGCATTTGTGCACTATTCCCTAATATTCTTTTTTCTTCTTTGGCCATGTTCGCTCCCTATGTGGAGCATATGGCCGCCACGCGGCATCTCCATGTTTCCCTGTCTCCCGCCAATTGCTTTGCTTCCTCCCATGACATGCCAGCATCCCTCAGTTCCGCCGAGTACATCCTATGGATAGTACCCGACGGACGTCCGGGGCGCCGGAATCCCATAGGTAGAAAGAAGAGGCAGGCAGAATTGAGGCTTTCCGGAGGCATCCGCAGCACGTGACCCAGCCAGTCTTGTACGCTCCCTTATCTCTGAATTTCTCACAAAATCAAACCACCTCACCCCCATTATCCGACGCAGGCATCTGTTCTCGAAGCTCAGTGTATGGTTTTTCTGAGTCTTCGTCAGGTGCCATGATTAGCAACCGTAAAGCAGTACCAGCAGAATGGAAGCGTTGAATAAGTGGAATTTGGTTTTAATCGAGTACAGCTGTGGGTCCTAGACAGTCCGCATTGAGTTGAATGTGGCTCCAGCCATTCCTAAACGAATGGCGAGCTCCTTTTTTGTAGTACCGTCTTCGGGTATATGTACGCCGAGGTATCTAAAGCTGTCAACCCTCTCGATGATCTGTCCCGCGCTGGTAAGGGTCCTATCAGAGTCATGACAGGTTTGGTTACACATCACATTGGTCTTACTATAAAAGTTTTGATTTTTAAACCAATGCGACATGAGTTAGTTCCTAACCCATAAATAGTCTCCCTAATATACTGTATATTTATAATGACTTAAGGCAGCGATTTCCAACCTGGGAAACGCGCCTCCCTGGAGAGGCGCGAACAGTTTAAAAAATATATTTACCCTTTAAAACTTGTCTTTATTACTATATAAAATAAAGGTGGGGAGGCGCGAAGACATTTTGTTTTTCAGAGGGAGGCGTAAAAACAAAAGTTTGGAAACCACTGACTTAAGGTAAATAAATTCTTAATTGTAGTCATTTTTTCCATAACCCTTTATATCACTAGGTTACTTTTTGCACCGATAGACTATTTCTGCAAAAAAAATAGTGCCACTTTTGGTATTAAAAAAAATCCATGTCGGCTATAAATGTGGAGCATATGAACACTTTATGGAAGTACCTCAACGGAAGTTTTTCTACAAAAATACTCGTATTCATACGCACTCGTCTGAACAATATGACAATGTAAGATAACAAGTTATTATTAAACTATTCTTTTAAACCTGTTTAATTTTTATATTGACATTGTTTAGAATACAAGTAAATGAGTTGCATTTGATTATTTTTTAAAAATATAAATAAAAGCGCAATATACGTTCGGTTTTAAGTATTATATTTAAAAAAATTCATCTATGTACTATTGTATGAAAAAAATCATTTGTGTATCGCCCGCTTTGGTCTAGTTGGTAAGAGCTTGCTCTACCGAGTCCGGGTTCGATTCCCGGTAAGGTCAATGTGAAATTGGATTTTTTCAATTTTAATTTGAGACCTAAGACATGGGTGTTTGTGAAGTCAATTCTCCTTGAGTTACTCTCATGTGACTTTCAAAATTTCTCATCGAGTATATCTCGTATGATCTTTCAATTTGAAAAAACATTTGACGCATTGGCGTAAGCTGTAATGTCAAATATTTTTCTTTTTAAAAAATAATCAATATATAAAAAAAAAACATGCTACAAATATTCCATCAAAACATGTTCGAATTTTCCAAAAGATTTTAAGCATTAAGTTTAAATATATATCTCAGGATCAACATTGATTGATCCATAATTATTCTGACCCACAAAAAAACCAATACGACTGCGATAAGTGCGCTAAAAATATGTTTTTCAAGTGAAATATCCGAAAGGGAATGATTTCACATATTTTTTTAATGATTTTTTATAATAAATTTTATAATAAATTACGTACTCTAACGATAAAAAAAGCACATTAAACAGGTGGTGCTTGTATAGAAAATAAACGTACTAGCAGTATTCTTTTAGTGCAATGTGGTAAGGGATTCTGCGAAAACTCGTGGAGGTATGTACAAAAGAAAAACATAAAGAAAGGTGAGTGGTGGCAAGTGCATGAGAGGCGAACCAAGTATTGCAGCCTTTGTCGTACTACCAATACAAAGAGTATTGGGGATTTATAACGTGTCACCCTGTGTTCTCAGCTACTTATCTTTTACGCTATTCTTCCTTTCGTATAAAATATCTCTCGGGATGAGATCACTTGCAAAAGGGATCCTTTATCATCTCAAAACAAATGTATACTTGAAGCAAAATGCTTCCAATGTAGCAGTGGGAAGCATTGCATAATAAATAATAATGTGCAAACACAATATAGCGATTTTGTAATAAAAAAATACATTTCAAAATGGTAGACAATTCTAGAGAATAAGTTTAATCTTATTAGTTCAATTGTAATATTTATGTCGTAAAGCTTTTGAATAATTAATTGAATACAATAATAAAGCCTATTTTCTTATTTTAAATGTTGAGATACCGTTAATTAACTTCAAATATTATAACTCTATATTAACAAAGTATTTTTTGTTCTTACTTGAATGATAACTAAATCAAACTTATTATTTTAAGAATTTTAATAAATGGAGACAAAGATTTCGTGTTAGTGATACAAAAATATTTCAAACAACCTCCGAAACACTAATATCAAATACACAGATGTGAAAAAATATACGTGAAATAAGCAAATTTGAGTCATATCGTCTCGATTCATTTATGCAACTTTGTTCAAAAGTTATAATTTTAAGATATACTCTTTTATTGTAGGTGATTGCTATTCAAATATTCAAGAGAACAATTTACTAAAAACATTCTTTTTTCAGAACGGAAACGATTATTGAAAAATATTGTTAATAATTTTTCTCACGCAAGTCAAGGGCTTTTTAAAAAAATAAAAATGCATTTCGTGTGCACACTTACTTAAAAAAATATCTGACCGACATATAGCCTTACTACCAAAGTACTAAACGGGTTTCCGAAATTCGTTCAAGATAAACAACATATTCTTAGAATTTCCTAATTTGTTTTCCTTACAAAGTGAAAAATAGAAGTACGTATAAAATGTTATCACACAAAGCTTTTAACCTGCCTTTAGGTGCTAAAATATGAAAAATTCAACAGACTTACTTCTCAGAAATAATGTTTTATTAAAAGTGTACATCAAAACAGAATATTTTATCAAAGCTTTAAACATCGTTAAAATGGAGCCGGAAGTATTATATGAATAGTTCATTTTTATGGCTGATATTCGGTAATTTTGCATACCTGCCTAAAATGAATCATTTTCATACACAATGTAATTTTATAAAATAACAATACATCGTACATAGAAAAGTTAGATTAAAGAAAATGAAATCAATATTATGAGTACTTAGTACTTACGTCTATGATTTTTTTTGATGTGTAGAAATATCATTAATATCGAAATGGTATGATAGTGTGATTGTGTAAATTATTGAACATTGGACAATTATTTCATTATTGAATCATTATAATACAAATTAAAAAAAGGTTTTTTTAAGTAAAGATGCTTGAGAATATTTGGTATTTAGCGTGTTGCTTTTGTTTTTTTACTTGTTTTTTAGCTATGTGTAACCATGGATAAGGAATAAATATGTAATATAAATATTATGGTAGATGGTGTATTTTCCACAAACTAAAAGAGACTTAAAAGCGTTTAATTATTTATGGTTGTCAGAAAATAGCAGTGTTACCATAAATTGTTTAGATTTTCTAACAATATCTGTTAGAAAAAATTTAGTGGAAGTTTATAATATAAAATTCTTGTAAAGGTATTTAATATTTTTTTATTGATATAACACAACGTTTGCGATTTTTTCAATAGATATAACGATTCCCGATGTGCCTACATAAACCTCAAATAAAACTAATCTTACGCCAGTCGCACTATCTCTACCCGACGTAAAGTTGTCAGGGTTATAATATTAATTGAAATAATATTTTCTTGTTGCAAACACATATTTTTTGTGTACTAAGAGTTGAAATAATAATAAAACTTCAGTGATAACACAATTTTATCAGCTCCCTAATGTTATTAATGAACCTGCCGTAATTTAATTACTTTTCAGATAATATTTACGTTAGTGATACATTGAAAAAGCATTATCTTAAATCATGCTCATCTATAAAAAACTGTTGTAGAGCTGAAGAGACAAATCCATTATCCAGACGGGTTTTGATTCAGATCGATTTACCAAAATAGTAATTGTTTAGGATCATGCAATTAGGTTCATTTTTAACAATATGACATCTTATAATGGATGGCTGATGGAATTGAAAACGTCCTTTCGGTGAGCGATTTCGATCCTGATGAAGATACATAGACATGTAGAACAAGTACTGCATATATGTATATTTATTATTTCCATTTTGTAAATATGATAAGTTTTACTATGAACATAATTGAGGGATAGTTTATTTATGATGCGTTTAAGATCCGCACAAGTATCGGTCAAAAAATACTCAAGCAGATCTAGATTTGGTTGAATTAACAATGCATAGTTTGACCGGCAATAATTTAATATGTCAAAGCGGGAATGCTTGCCTGACAAATTTTCCTCACTTAACAATTCAATCCCGGGGAAAAGCATTCCATTCATGCATATCCAGTGAATAGCCAGGAAGTCTCTACAAAGACTGGACCGTAGCGTGGGATTCAGATTCGCGACGTGTGAGCATTAGTGGCGGCTATCTCTATATTATATAAACCAACTCTCAACACACATTGCTCGCTGACTACTCAATTCTATTGGAATATATTCGACTGTATTACACACAAATACAAACTCACTCGACTATTACGAAACCACCCCAAAGGTTCATTCGCTGTACGGCATATTATGCTCAATGTACTATCGGACACTTATTGGAAATATACCCTCACAAGTTTAAGAGAAACATAAAATATGATATACTTTTATCGGAGGGTCAGTGAATACATTTGAGAGATTTGGGATAGAGATATAAGTACCGGTAAAAAAACGTTATATCGAAAGATGAACTACGTAAATCGATAATAAAGTACTCGACTTTTACCTTTTGCATGTCAAGATTCTCGCAATGAACATATTTAAGATATGTATATGCAAATCGTATTACAATAAAACAAAATATGTGTAGATTTGAATCGAATAATTTAAACGCCTGTAAGAGGAAAAACGTATCATTTCGGAGTTCATTGAATAAGAAGATTTGCTGCATTAATTGGTATTAAATACATTGTGCTCGGACAAATGACTTAAACTGATGTGCATAATATATATTCAAACACATAATATTAATTATTAACAACAATAATAAATAATAATGCATATTTTATAAAACATCACAGATATCTAAGCCATTGTACACAAAACAGTCCAAAGTATTTATTGCTTCTAAGTAACTGTCAATACTTAGTGAAAACGCATAATCTATGTACAATAGTATCTATTTGGGGAGTCGAACATGTGACCTTACGAATGAATAGACCCGCAAAATCCAGGAGCATAGACCACTCGACTAAATAACCAGCAATATTATATTATTATTCTCGATTATCTTCATGTTTGTTTTGCTCCGATACATTTATAGTTAACGAAGAATAGTTTATTGTATATTAATGGCTGTAGAAATCCTCAGTTTAAAACAATAACTGTAAGTTGAGTATTTTATTTAAAATTTGACTTTATAAAGGAATAAGTTTTAATAGTATTTTTTTTTGAAGTGTGAGTGCATCTAAAGAAACATAAGACGGAGTATTGCCACTCATACAAGAGTTTTAAGAAAGTCAACTTTGTCTTTGAGAATATGAAACTATGAAACGTTTTCTTTTACGAGAAATACTCCAGGTTTTCAAAAGCACACCGAGTTACCTTCGAAAGAGTGGCGTTTTAATAGGCCCCCGCTATATAGCAAAGATGAAAAGGCTTTGCAAACACAACATTTTCCGAGATATATATGAAGTTTGAATGGAAAAGAAGCTATTTTAAATTTTCCAAGAATTTATAAGTTCAGGAAAACCTTTTGATATACATACTTTGTTACCAGCAGCCGAAGAATTTCAAGATCTTACAAAACTTTATTCATCGAGTGAAAAACATAAATAATTCAAAGATCTCTCCAAAATTATACGCTTGATATTTAGATCAATTCGATAACTTGCTTTTAACCACATAAAAAGTTAATTTAAAAGTTTTGATGTATTTTAATGTTGAGTAAGAGTAAAGAAAAGTAGGATACGAATAACTATATTAAAATTAAAATAATATTGAAATGAATACTAAATTATTATGCCTGTCTCGTAGTCGAGGAGTAAACGCTTTTAGACTTTTATGCACATTGCAATTGTTTTATCGATTTATGAATGTTTTTCCTAGCCCTATCCATCTAATCCAGACATGCACAACCTTCTTCTTCAAGTGGGCCACATAAAAACAAATTATCATGTGGTAGGGCCGCAAAGAAAAATTAAATTGAAGTACACTAAATCCTCTTAGGGGATACGTTATATGTAAAACAGCCGTGTAAAAAATCCGTATAAAAAGATGAAGTGAATATAGGTTCCACTACATTTGACCGTGTTTTTCGAAATCGTGTAAAAAATAATCTGTGCAAAAAGAGGATTATATGTACGTGCTTATCTTTTTTATTATTTTGAAATACTAAGGACACATTCATGTGACATTTGTTCTTGTTAATTTTAAGCTAAATCGTAAAAAAATGATTTTATATTTACATTATTTAGCCATACAATTGAATCCAAAGTTTCATCAGTAAGGCTAATCTATGAAACGATTTATTCACCCTCAATAACGAAAAAGTTTGCTCACGTTTGATAAATTCAATGATTTACTTGAAAAAACATTCCAGGGCCGCAAAAAATTCAAAGCGGGCCGCGAAATGTGCATCACTGATCTAATCTAATAATATGAACGTCTGACTAAGATCCCGTTGAATTGATCTGTTTCATTAGCAGCACGCTGAACAAAAAAACAAACAAAAAATAACCACGAATTTGCTTCATTATACAGTAACCATTTTAGTCATGTGTTATCCCGTTTTAATATTTTAATAAATTTAATGATTCATTGGTAACTTTGTGAAAATTAATTTTCAATATAAAATAAAATTAAATTTATAACATTTTTATTTCACTGATATTGTATTTAATTAATAAAAATACACCTATATTTTTATAATGCGTATGAGTCTTGAAAAAACACAGGGAAATAAAATTATCAATATCACTTGAGCTTATACCTTTTTTTGGATAGCTTGCTTAGAAAAATAAAGAAACAAAATAATCTTTTACGTAGTACGTGAACTAATGAAAGCCAACTGACAGGCATCAGTCGTCAGCTACCTTTCAAAGAAAACTTCTCGAGTAATTTGTTGAAATAACACAAAGTTAATAAAGCCGTTTCTCTTTACGGGTATTACAAAGTCACCTGCTGGTCTTTTCAAAGAGATTTTTAGTCATCTATCCATCTCTCAAAGCTCGATTTTGTAGACTGTGCAAGAAATAAATCAACAAAATTTTATCGCAGGTTAAAAATGCACATTTTTTTGTAAATGTTTTCATCTTTTTATTATTTTGCGATGTGTTATTATTTCTACGAAAATATTAGACATATTGCGCTACATAAACAATAATACGATATTGCGCAATCATGTATACATTTACGTTTTTATTAGTAATTGAAAAATAAAAATAATTCATAGAAGAGGAGTTTAATATTATGACGAACGGGTATTTTGCAGACCGATAAGACTTTAGTGGTTTTCCGGTTTTTGTAAATATTATTTGTTGTTGAAAGTAATAAATGCAATTATATTTGCAATGAACAACGAGAAAACATTATTAATTTATAAAATACGCACAATACATATTGATAGAATTGGTTGAGTCATAACAAAGCGCTATTGGTGGTCTACTGGTAAAGCTTTACTCTACCGATCAGATGAATCCGGGTTACAGGAATGTGACTATAAAACTACCTTGATTTTAAAATGACATCTTTGAAACTGGTATTCTTAATATATAAACTCCCCTAGTTGATGCTTGTAAACTCGATTTTATCGAGTATAATATTATTATGTTATTTGAAAACATCCAAAAGTCGAAACGATCCAATTATGGTGCCAAAAAGTTATCAATCATGTTACGATAACGTTTTTCATCGACAGTTACTGTAACGCCATGTTCACATTTAAAAAATAAGAGCCAATGATTTTTACAGATCACATGGCAAACTATAATCTTACTTTTAATGGACGCAAAGTTGACTGATGCATAATCTTAGAATTTCCTATAGCCCAGAACCGACTATTTTGTTTATTAACGTATCCACAATAACTGATGATTGACTTTGATAAAATGTTTTTACAGTTAATACACGTGGTTTATCGAATATTTTTCCATCACAAATTTGCCACGATTATAATTCACCACTGCCAAAAATGAACTGTCGAAATTTATGTTTGCCAAAATGTCGACCAAAATAACAAGTAAAATTTTCCAGCGAAGGACACTGTATATTTTTTTTTGTTATTTACAAAAAAATAAAAACGGCATCAACTAGAAAAAAAGTATTATGAACAAAGACTTACCATCTATATCGAAAAATCCTGATTCCGTTGTGTCATAATCGTCGTAGAATGAGGCAAACGAGGAAAGTGCAACACCAAAAGAGTAGGTGACAACCAGTAGCCAAAATAACCGTTGGCAGGCCATGGTCAGCTGATGAACCAAATGTCTTATTCAACCTAGTTTATTTTATCACTTATATTCACTTGATAAGGTACAATACGTCAGCGATTCATTTACACAAATGTTTCTGACAATATTTCAACGAGTTTTCACTGGAAAAAGATTAGTCGTATCAGAAATATTGAATATACAATAATTTGTAAGAACGTCACATTGTAAATAATAAAAATAAACCTTTCCCGTACGCATGAATTTAATTGCGATGTAACAAATTAAATGGTGTTATTTTAAAATAACAAGATAATGAATCATCAAGGTAGTTTTAAAATATATGATGAACAGTTTTGATTGGTAAATAAAAACACTGTAGAATAATTCACGTTAAATATCAGTGCTAAAAGCATTGATAGATTACAAATGTTGCTGTGATAGAAACCATTTCAATGGTCATAAATAAAGAGATAACCAGATGTTATTAATTTGATTGCATTTAAATATGAAAAAAGCAGTAGTCGTACAAAATGTGATAATATTTATCGTATTAAAGCTAAAATATTTAATTATATGAAACGATACAACTTTTCTCGAGGTAGCAAAAATCTGTTTTGCTACGAGCTGCTACGGCATATCATAAATCGTCAGATGCATTGCCGGCCGAAAGTTTCCCGGCCGCCGGAGTTTTCCTCTATGGTTTACGTGCGAGAGCTTTTTACGATCGCGGCTTCAAGATTGTGAAACGGTAATGTATGTAAAGCAATGTTTACCGACCGGGCTTACAGCGAGTGTATCTGAACTACATGGTCGAAATAATGGGGCGCATTCAAAGAATCTAGCTAATTAAAGCATATAATTTGCACATTTAAATGTATTCAGTTTTTGCACGTGTTGCAAAATATTTTTTTACTCTTATAATAATGTTGTTAATGCCAATTAAATCAGCGAAAACGAGTTTTTGCGAAAAGAAAATTTACGCCACCATCATAAATTTATGGTTTTATTCAGGTCAAATTTTCAATATAATAAATAAAATAATTAACTGCCTATAAAAAAAAGACAAAATTGTTTCTATATTTTGTTCTGGATCTTTTTGAGAGTCTTGTCACAAGACTCTTGCGTACAATTTAAAATTTGTTGTAAGTATATGTATGTAATAATTATTAGGGGAGAAAATGTAAAGATGTTGGCACGCTCAGAAAACTTGACATGATTTTTTTTAACAAGCTCTTAGACCGAACCGGATAATTACATAAAACAATTACTTCAATTTTTTTAAATAAATATATGTATCAAATATCATAAGGTAAAAGATATTTCGAAACATAATGTGAAAAAATCACATTTTTGTGGAAAATAATGATATTCTAAGAGTGCATCCCTACCGTTTGAGGTTTGTATTTTGGTTTCACATTGTAAATAAACGCGGGTTAGTAAAATACAGCTGAGATTTTAGGAGCAATGCGCAGAATTAGATGCAATGAATACAGCTCGGTCAACATGGTGTACTTTATCCGCAAATTTACTTACTACCCGACATACATTTCATGAAAGGGTAACATATTTAATTCTGACGTTATCAAATAGCTGTATTTATACGAAAAATATAAACTTTTAATCCACGTTACAGTAATATTATTCGATACAATGAAAACACATTTCGGATAAATATTCTATATTTTATTTTTAAAACACGACCGGTTTTACACAAAAATTAGTTAACTATTTTGATTTCACGCCCTCGTCAGGTAAGCTTAAGCATAGTTCCGAAGACGAAAGGCGAAGACGAGAGCAAAGTCGAAACAGCTATCATTTTTTTAAAATATGTAAAACTTAAATACTTGGCTATTTTTTACCTTATTATATTAGAGTTCTATCAATTAAACATGAATTTCAATTGATTACTACAATTATTTTTGATTAAAGAACCCTCTTTATTTTGATGAAATGTGGAATATGCATAAAGTAATATTTTAATTATATATAAGTTAGTTAGTTAATTAGATCGTGTAATCAAATCAGTTGCACAGTGTATGCCAACATGTTTCTAAATTAAAGTAAACATAAGTCATGTTTCATTTTCTAACAGTGTTAATATAAGAAACCGTATATTTATATCGCATTATCAGTAAAATAGTGCAATATGTCTGAAATTGTAATTTTTGTATTATTGGTTTTGTATATGGATGGATTTGTTATATTATTTGCTTTATTATTTTGACGACGCATGAAAAATTGCTTAATTTATTTAAGCACATTTGAAAAAATCGGTGAAATCTCGAGAAAAATATCATCGTTTGTTTACAATAAAACAACATATCAAAAAAGATCATATCAATCACTTTTAACATATCTACTTACGACATACGGATCTTTTTACTGTGGCAGTGATACACATTCAAATAATATTGTACTGGATTTCAAAACATTCGTGATTTATTTTATTTAACATACTTTTCAATCTTTGCCAATATTTTAACATTCGATCAGAAGTCGTTCACGCCATAAATATCTATAACAATATTAGTAACAATTCAAATATAGTAGGGTTTTTTTTAAAATATAATAAATGTACTGATGGGTTATAACAACGTTTCAATGCGCATTAAAATAATAAATAAACGGTTTCAAACGATAAACGAGACTAGAATGAATTCATACTATACGCATTTTATTTGCTTGGAAAATAATACGTTTATTGCGTTTGATAAACTATTGAAAATATAAGGTTTATCAAAAAACTATTTTTTTTTGCTTGATTACGTGTAAGATAATATTTTAGGCACTTCTTATTTAAAGCATACAGAAAAAATTAACTATTATAGATTAAAAAACAAATTTGACTGATACGAGTTAAAACGGAAAACGGAGCGCCCCATTGTATATATTAATTTATTATTGAACTATATTTCCAGCGATATAATTTTCTAAAATGATGTACATAATAATGGTTTAAAATAATATATATCTATGAAAAAAACACGCTCAGATGAGAGAGATGATGAGGACACAGATGGCACTTTAATTAAATTGAAGCACAAAAACTTATTAATTAATTTTAAAGAAATTTTCTTTCTTTACTTTCTCAGAGATTTCAATAGAATATACAAAGTTTTCACTGGATGTTTATGACGCGAGAGCTGAACTTCATGTGAGAGCTGTTTGGCGAAGCATTCGCTTAAAACCAGCTTCGAGACATATCACAGTGTGTGACAGAGTTCTTGTTCCATTACAAGCGACGTCTAGCCAATTCTTTGTTATCTACAACAAGCGCAAAGTATTAATAAAATGTCAAAAACCTATCAATGTACAAATTTTAACTGTCACTGTCTTAAATGGATTTCAAAATAGGCTCATGTATCATAATCAAATATTGTTACACATGTTATCTCAAACTTTTTTGGTATGTGGCCCCCTACCCAAAATAAATCAGTATATCGGAAGTTGCAGAGAAAATTATTATTAATACTAAAAGTGAACGTGTTTTTAAAATTTTAAATACCTACAAGTTATAATAGAAACAAAATAAATCATGGGTAGTGCTTATATTTGATGTTTTTATGAACACAATGTAAACAAAATATAAAGTGTAACCCTTGTGATTGATGCAAGTAAGCAAGTTTTTTTTGTCTGTTTATGTTTAGACGAATATTGCCTGTTTTCACGGTATCAAGGCAATAATGAGCTTTTTAAGGCAAATTAATCACACGTAATGCGCGAAAAACGTATTATAAATACATTTAGAACTCTACTATTTATTTTAATTTAAATATAAATTCTAGTTCATTTTATTTTGGATGGCTTATAATAGTTTGTGTGACTATCTCAAACTGTTGTTTTATCTATGGTCCCAAAGTGAGACGCTGGTTTATCATAATTTATTTCAATAATACACCTTTGAATTTTAGAACAAAACATCAAGCAAATTTGCCATCAATATTAGTGACAAATAGTACACACATTGATTTAATTTTAATGAAAATTTATGGGTGATAAAAAAATGATGATGAATTTAAAATAGCTAGCGGTCGTTATGCTTGAACAATGTATGCGGAGACAGTAAACATCGATAGTTTATTTTTATTATTTCATAAACATGGTAAAGTACCTATTTATTTTGTGTAGGAAAACACATTTAAACGCAAACATACAATGCAATTCATTTTATATGTTCCTGAGTTTCCAATATTAAAAAATAAAAAAAGTTGTCTATAATTTATAAGGGCACCACCGAGGTCCCATGAGAGTTTAATATATTTAAAATCTGACTGATTAATAAATGTGCACCCGACTTAAGCATGCTAGATATATTTTTTCTCTTCAAGTCAACTTTTGATTATTTCTTGCTATTTCATGAAATAAATCTATACTATGGCAATTTGTTATCATTCTGAAAATAATATTGTAATACTTACTAAGGGTGTCGAACAAATTACTTAAAATGATTTGCTTAGCGGGTATTATACTGTTACATAAGTATATCATGTTGTTTATATTGTTAAATAAATTTTTAGCCCACTTTTTGAGTGGCATATTAAACATTTAAATATGCGCTTAGTTAGGAAGAGTACAAATTGAACACAAAAAATAGTAATCTGACATTGTTCGCGCATATTATCACGTTTCATTAGAGACAGAGATCGCATCGCAAGTCAACTGGAAATTGGCTGGGATTAATTGGCGCTCACTGAACTACTTGCAAGCTGCTATTCTATGTATAGAGCCATTGCTCAGGCCAGCCGTATGCCCCTAAACGTATAGGGCAAGACAACCTGTTCATACTCTAGTCCACATTTCATAGTACCGGCTCTCGATAATGCTCGACCGCTTGGAAGCCGACGATCAATATAATACGCCATATCACTGAAATACTAGGACATTGTATCAGAAAAGAGCAATTAATCAGAATCATTACCATCAACCGATATTAATCTACTTATTTAATCTTCTTCCACTGAGACAATTTTACCCGCAACCTTATTAGTAAGTTTTCACAATATTTTTGCTAGAATATATCTGTATAGATAACAATCTCAGAGCAAATAAAAAAGAAACGAGCATTTTTTATTTCAAAAAAAGAAAAATCTAGATTTCCCGGATCTCAATTATCGGGGTTGTTAAAAATGAGCACATATTTTACAATTTATTTGCTGCTATGAATGTTTTAATGGTAAAATTTATTCCGTTGAATGTCACGTTTGAAATGAAAAATTCAAACCTTTATATTGGAAATATACATATAACATATTCAACGATTATTGCTATCATACGAAAAACATGAAGAATCAGTCATCAGTTACCACAAGAAAATTGATATTAACTACGTACTACATGCATACTAAATGTATGTGAATTGTTTTAATTATCCGGACTCCGTTTATCCTCAATCAGTCCGGATTATCGAGGATCTACTGTAAAGCCTAAATTATCCTTTAAAAAGTTGGTCAATGACCACGTCTGATCTCTATGAGGAGCATTAGAAGTTTTTCTGTGAAGACTGGTCATGATTCATTTACTCAACTTCAAAAAGACTATTAGTTAGCTAATTCACTCTCGGTAAGCCTAGTTTTGAAGATTAGATGAGTGGGAGACAATCAAAAAATCACAAAAATTCATGCCCTTGATCGTACATATGGAGACTCTAAAGAAAGTAACGAACTAGCAAGAGCGTTCACCACAGTGTGTTATGGTAATCACCCTAATTTTAGAATTTCAAATATTCTAAAGTGTTTAGGCACCCCTGAAGATAAAACCTGTAACAGATTCGGAACGACGTGTGTTAACTGCAAACCTAAACAGTGCCTTCCAAACTTAATATTTATATTTACAATGAATATGTATCGACCATTTTTTAACACGTTTATCCCAATGCTTAAATAGTTTGCTTTTGATAGTACATGTGTTAAGGTTGATGAAAAGTGGAGTTGTTTGCTAGGTATGCATTCGTATGCATACATAGCAAACAACTCCAACGAGCGGCAGATTCCCAAGAATTGATCCAGTGCTATTATGTGAAACGATGTTGATGACAAATGATTTGATATATGTGACCGAATGTACGTAAGACAAATTTACACAGTGCATTTTTCAGCTTATAGAATATAAATTCCGAATTATTTCATTAGTTTAAGTTATTTTGTAATATGTAATATATTCAACAACAAAAAAATGCCGCCTGTGTGGTCGAGTGGTCAACATCGTTGGCTTCGGTTACGGAGGTCACGGGTTCGAATACCAGTACGGGCAGTCTTATAAATTGATTTTTCAATCAATTGTAGAACTAAAATATTTTGTTATTTTTTCACCTTACTACGAAATTATTATCGGTTTCTGATTATATACTTGTAATTAAATGCGAAAAAAATGCTGGCGTGCTCTTTCCCAACAATAATGTAACCCTTACATTGGTATAATATTTCTGAGTCCATAAAGATGCACTCAAAGTATTCCGTGAGAGGCATTATTATTTGTCCTTGTGCGCAAGTTGAAGACATCTTTAAACGGGTGTGTTGATGCTAAATTGGACTGACACACATCATTGAAAAATCATGCATGCAACTAGGTACTCATACCAGACAGGTAAAGTGGAGAGCTGATGCAATATTGCGGTCCTATGTCAGCCACGAGTGCGCCGTCATTGATACATATAAACCCTAGTTGGAGAAACTACCGATTGCAAAGTTAAGTATATACTGTTTTATTGATATTAGGAAATTTATCATTTCTCTGAAATTATTTAAGACAGTGTTTACCAAAGTAGACGATACGAATCCCTAGATAACACTTGTACGATCCAAGGGGTAGCAGTACCCTCGAGTGTTATTTGGTAGCGTTAAATATAAGTTAAAGGTGGGTGGTAGCATACAGAAAGAATACTAGGCTATACTATAATTATTATGAATGCACATTCATATATATAATACCTGTTATATAACATATAGTAAAAGTTATGCGGTGACATTATCTTCACAATATCATAATAAAAGTGACGTAGTTTAAAACAAATATGTATTTTTCTTCATTACGCTGATTTCCTTAATATTGCTAATCATTTAAAAACAAAACTTTGACACGGCATTATTACATTTCGTTGTTCAAAGAATACAGTTTTCTAGTGAGACTCTTTGAATAGAGGGCAACTAAATTTTTCCAACAATTCTCAACGGGTGCATGGAAAAATATTCTTAAGAGAGTTTACGTGTTATGGGTAAAACAAAAACCATGCCGACATTTTTGCAACTAAGAATTTAACAATCAAGAGTTGCAGTATACGCTGCGGTAGCCGAGATAATCGAAGGGCAGTCTCTTGTTTGAAGGGATTCCAATGAAATGTTTTTGCACTAAGCTTGCCGCATTATGCAATATCTTCTGGTTGAGACATAATTCAGCGTGCCTTTGTTTAATAACCGGCAATCTGAAACAGATATTGAATCAGATTTGTATATCGAGCGAACATGAATATTATTACGTAAGTAATAGGAAAAGTTGCGGTCGAATGCACTGCTCAATTATATTTTAATTGAAAAATAGTTAAGAAATATATTATAAACAGTATAACATGTCTAAAAAATATGTGTTCGTGTTAAAACAAGTATAAAAAATTCTCATCAGTGTTTTTGACGTCGTGATACATTATGACAAATAAAGTCTTCTTTTACCATATTTGCAGCCGGTTTACAATATTAATAATGAGTTATATTATAATAGCTTGTATTATAATATGATGACACAAACACATATTTAAATACTCAAATTTAAACCTCAGTCGAATACTAAAATGAAAAATATGTATAATGTTAACGTCTGTAGTATATGTATATTTTACTAGTATTGAGAGCATTTTTTTTAAATATACATATCTATATTATTTTTTTTATCTATATTATCTATATTTCTTGTACGCAACGAAAAAAAAACTGCATATGATACCTTTTCTAAGAATCATTTAATAAGGAAATCCTAATAACTTCGTTTAAAAAAAATAGAAAAAAAATATTCACTATCGGTGTGACCGAGGATTTTTTGTTGTTTTGATGTATATATACATGGGATTACATGGGATATTGGGATTGTAGTTTACCAACTAGAATTAAAAAAAACAGGACAAAAAAGCAAAACAAATTGGTTATGTACTTTTGAGGATAATAAATAAATATTTAAGATAACAGAAAATATCAATCGAAACAAGATAACAGTTTACTCTTAAAAAAATATTTGATTCAGCGGAATTCCGAAAAATAAACAAATTTATATCAGTTTTAGGAAAACCATTAATTTTATCTGATTTATTCACATCATTGATAAATATATTTAAAATGATTAGTACATACATTTATTGGCGTGTTATAAATTTGAGTTAGTTTTGAAGATAAGTATAACACGTGTAAACAAATATCAGTTATACTAGAATGTAAATGTTATGTTTAGATAATTTAAAATATAAAATCATAAACAGTTAATACTTAAAAGTATAAAGACTTCTCTCAGGCTTAACATTTTATTGGTTAAGCAGGTACTATCTGTAGTTTTTTTTGTGTAAAAGTGATGTACATTTTTATGAAAATAGAGATATTTTTTTATCAAGTGATCAGTTTCAGAGGTTTAATTAAAAATAAAAGCTTTTTAATTTTTGTCTTAGGTTTGATTATAGAGAAATTTCTAAAAGGCTTGGAGCGTAACCAATATTGAAAAGCAACCACTAGGTAAATAAATATATTGATGTTAAACTGAAAATGTTACAAGGTGGGCTGCATAGGAAAGTTCTGTTGTTATATGGAAATCCACTTTAGCATACAAATGAAGCTAAACTCAAACAAAAGAAGCCAGGGCAAAGCGTACACTGCAACTATATGATACATTCGAGTTTGTTCCATCTAAATCAGGGATTCTACGAACAATTTTGGTTGATAACAAAAGATTTATCTGTACAGTGCGCGAACAAACTACGACACATTTGTGATTTGGTGGTTATTTTTTGGAAGCTAATTTTTACCATCAAATTTAATTTTATAATAATTATAAAAATATTAATAATCACAAATTTATCGCCGAATCAAATGATTTTTTAAAAAATTTATTGACCTCGCATGTAGTAATCTGATGTTGTTTTATTTATATCAAACTACGTACGCAATGCATTAAATAATTAATGAGGTATATATAAATATATATATTATATTTGCTGTATGTACGTTAAATTGATAAGAATAGTGCTGATTTGTTGGTGATGCTTGGAATTACTATGTCAAACAAAGCAGTAGTTATGTAAAAGCGCATTTTTTTCTTACATCGGTATAGTGTATAGCAGCGATTTCCAACCTGGGAGGCGTGAACTGTTGCAAACAAAATATTTATTTACTCTTTAAAAAGTGTCTTTATTACTAGATGAAATAAAGGATGCGGAGGCGTGAAGATATTTTTTTCTTCATAGGGAGGCGCAGTAACATAAAGGTTGAAAACCACTGGTGTATAGGATTTTTGTTTTTTTTAACGTACAAAGAGGCGATTTGCTAAATATGACAAAGTACGTAATATCTCAGACATTCTTGAAAATAAAAAAAGTAACGAAAAAATAAATGTAATAAAGTAAGAAGAGAATTCGTCAAAGTGTCACACTAACTAGTGACGATAGTGGGGAAATGTTTTTAAAATTACGGAGGTTTTACGGCAAGAAAATTAATTTCGATTAGAGTGACATGAATATTTAATAAAATAACGAATAAGTTTTTAAATATGTAACCGATTTTGAACACTCTAGCAAAAAAAAATGAAGACAAACAATACAAATATAAAAATAATAATAATGATAAATCAGTTGATAATGCTCGTGAGGAGCGAAACTGGTCCTGATCAAATATTTTTTTAAGTGGAAAAAGTACTAAAAATCTTTTATTATTATTTTTATTATAATGCCATTCCACCAAGTATTGACAGTGAACACCTTAAAAGTGAATACAAATATAATACAGAATTTATATTAAGTGTTAGAAAAAAGTATAAAAAATACAATAAAACCTATATTATCTGGATTATGTGCTAAAAAATAGTAATTACATTTCTTACTAAAACATTATAAGTGTATACTTTTTGATTATCTGTATATCTCATTACCCGGACTACATTCATCGTCAATTATTTAGAGACTTCATAGTATTGAATTTTATTATGAAAGTTAAGACGGTTAAATTAAATTTCAGAAATCAGTTCGATGAATAATTATAAATTTCGTGGTAATACTCTCAAAATTGTAAAATAGTCAAGCTTATGCCTTAATACATATAATATCCATCGATTAAATAATTGTTATCGAAATGATATTTCAAAACCACATCATAACCCAAATACAGAATTTACGACACGATTAGTATGCGACTATTCGCAACCCGAATTCGTGAACTTAATACTCGTGAGATCATTAGAGTTCAAAACTAACCGGGATAAAGTTTCTCAGGTGAGTGTATATTTAATGCTTACCTGGAAATCGTAGCCAACTAAAGAGATAGTGTGATTAAATTTATCTTACATTGATCATGGTACTCAGGTTATTTAACAAAATTTTATCATAACGTATTAATAAAATTTTGCTGTAGTAATGGAATTTAAAAATTGGCTTATGATTGTCAAGAAATACCTAGAACTATATATTATGAATGTTAAAAAGTGTACAATAGATAAATTTTATTATTGTTTCATCAAGTTCGAAAAACTTATCTTAATGTTGTGAATTCAATGTGAGTCAATAGTTTTAACTATTACTTGTGATGCTAATTAATACTAAATGTGAACAAAAAAACTTGATCGATATAATTAAAGCTATATATTAATACAAACACAATATTCCTTTGTACTTCAATCCACTTTATTAAATAGGTCACCAACTACTTGGAAGCGGAGAAAAACAGGAAACTATCATTAAGCCTTATTCACTTTACTAATGTAGAATTTTATCACTTTGTCAAAAATTTCCCAAATTTAAATTATGTTTGTAATTACTTTCACCACTCTAAATTTATTAATCTTGGATGACTGTTTAATTATATGTTAGATGTGTTAAGCATTTAAATTTTGTGCTTTTTTAGAATCACTTATAATGTAATTGGTAATTTCTTTTCAATGCCAATTGTTGTTTACAACTTTTCATTTTTGTATAAATAGCATTGTTAAATTATATTTCTTATCAGTTGACAATGCTCGCAATGAGCAAAACCGGTCCTGACCTATTAAATAAAGTGGAATGAAGTACAAAGGAATATTGTGCTTGTATTAATATAATGCCTTTCCACCAAGTATTGACAATGAACACCCTAAAAGTGATTTGAATATTATTTTGATCACTTATTTTGACAACAATATATTGATTGTAATGTAAGAATCATTTTTTTACCATAAATTGTATATCAAATTTATTTCAAATGGTTTTGTAAATGCTATAAATATTTTAAAATGTACCTTTACGATTTATCCTGCAACATTTTATCGCAAAGGTATCCTGATAATAATCCGGAAGCTAATGTTTCAGAAATGTGATAAACTCGTCAGTAAAGAATAATAATAGCTCATATTTCGTTCAAATAATTCGTAATTAACCTTCCGCCTTTGCGCCTACGTTCAGGTAAGCACAGGTTTTGAGCTCTACGGCGTAGCCGGTATATTCATGTAGAACTTCGTAGAGCAGACCACGTCTTCTCTTACTTTTTAAACAATGGCGTGCTTACTCACTGAAACTTAAGGAAGAAAGAAGAACGGACTTTAAACTGCCAATATTTACTAAGCGACAGTTTGAAGGTAAACTTCATAAAACGAACTCTTAGTAAAGATGTTAGAAACTTGTCGGACTTCAATCATTTGCGCTGAGATTTGAGATTTTTGGACCACAAATAATATATATATATATATAAAACAATTAAGGAACACCGCATACAAAACAATAGGAAATTGTGACTTTTCAACGTCTAAATAAGGAAGACCTATAAAATAAAAATATGATAAAAATAATAATAAGTGAAATTGTATTAGATTTACTACAAAATTGACAAATTAACCGGTTTCAAGTGGAAATTTTCGATTTATATAAATTGTGTCCTTGTTTACATGCACATCGCAGTGAATAAGTTACTAAACAGTATAAGCAAATTTTAAATGTTTTGGCCGAGGTCTTTTTTAACAAATTATAATGTTGTAATTTTGATTTTTCTGCCATGAGTGAAAGATTCTTTTAAGAGTGCCACTACTGATTTCGTGATACAATATTGGTGGGTATAACGGACACTTTGTATAAGAATGCTAGCAATTGTTACCTCGAAGATGCTTTTAAAAAGAGTTTAAGCTGTTTAGCAAAAGTCTCAAGTTAAAAACTTTATTCGAGACTTTGAAGTTTTGTTTTATACTGAATACAGAAAAGTTTCTCATTATTCTCTTGCAAAGCGGATGATATAACAGTTATTTCTTAATAAAATAAGTTTATATTTGTTTTAGAGATTATGTATAAAAAAAATAATTAAACAATTCAGCAATCGTTATGAAATTATAATTTTTTGAGTGGAATTTTCTTACCTAACAATGTAAAGAACTGACAAAAAGAACTTACAAAAAGATTTATTCAGGCACTTACTTATTAAAAATGTTCAAACAAACTGAAAATTAAGAAATGAATATAAAAATTACTAGCCTTCAAAGTTTATTTCGACAAGAAAATTCAATAGCTTTTTATAAAAAATATTTTTAGGTAAATAGTTACGCAAAACCCTTCTCTCCAGTTATAAACAATTTTATAATACACCTCAACTAAAATAAATTTCACGTGTAAACAATAAAATATATTAATATAAATTTAATTCAATAACTTTGTTATTTTACGGAACACTGGGAATTTATTTCTAATATAACATTTTCAAGTGAAGATGTGTTATTCAACTTGTTGCGTACACAAATGGAACACGTTTTTTAATTTTTGAGATGAATCCCTAGACTGAGTGAATTTATTTTTAAAAATATGCATCTCATGTACTGATTCTTATACATATATATAATTTGAGATAACTTATACGCCGTGAAGACAAGTAGAAATGGTAGGACTTGACGCTTGCGTTAATAATGATTTGTAAGGATCTGTGATTTTGCAACTTCAAAGAAAACGCAAATAAAAAATACAATACAGTTTTTTGTTAGGTGAGGCTATATATAATTGAAGAATGTGAAAATAAGCTTATCGAAAGCATATTACACATCAACGTAGTAACTGATATTAATTAATTTTCACAAGAATCCTGCGTTCCAGAAAAAAGGAATACTTATTATATTATATTTGACCTGATGAATAAATTGGAAAGGGTGAATGATTGACGGTAAATTCCCATTAAAAATTTTACTACAATTATACACAATTTTATACTTATTGAAGCATTATTTATTAGGGTCAGGACCATTTTCGATAATCACTAGTGTTTTCAAGTGATGCTAGTGATGAGCGAAATCGATCTTGATCCTAATAAATAATAGTGGAATCAGTTCAAAAGACTGTTTTACTATTTTTTAATGTAGTGCCTTTCCATCAAGTATTGAGAGTAAGCACCTCAACGGTGAATAAAAACATTGCTTACGAGTTTTATGACAACGCCCTTGATTTTCCAACAAATTGGCAGAATAAGTACGCAAGCAGCGAAATTGTTCCACAGAAAGCTGTTTAAGGTGTATTAACTTCAATGTTATGCAATAAAGTGCAGCGTTAATAACGTAATTTTAACGAAGTACGGAGAATTATTAAGCGCAATCTTTGCAGTCTAATTTTGTATAAGGTTATCAAAACAAACGAACTTGAGATTATGAATACCTGGGAGATAAAATAATGAACAAACAGGAGTAAATATTTATTATAAAATATCAACTCGCTTAAAATATATTATTAAAGTATATATGTTAACAAATAAAGGCTTTTTCAAAGAAGGTATTTATATCTGCTTAAGAAGTCTTGAAATTCTCATCGAAATGTTTTTATCGCTGAAGAGCCTGCCACTCACTGATTCTGGAATCAATAATATCGCTTGAAATATAATTGGATAAAATAAACAGTCTGAAATTCATGAGAGAAAGTTTTATTCTCTTTGACAATAGCGTTTATGACAACTGTCTGTATAGATGGAAGATTAGAGATAACAATAATTTTTAAGTTAACAACTTACAAATAGCATAATTTGGTTGAAAATAATCTTCTATAAAAGACGGTATACATATAGAATCAACTAAAACATATTTGAAAAAAATATCTATAATATGAAAACACCCCAAATGTATGTAGGTAGATTTGAGCTAATAGCGTGTTCTAATGCAGTGTTCTTCAACCTTTTTACATTTGCGTACCGGTAAAAATTGTAAAAATATCTCGCGGACCGGCGTCAACCAACATCACTCAATAAGTTCGTAGAATGACATATAGATCGTGCCACTATTGAAAAATCCTATGATTTTTAGAAAGTACCAACCTTCAAATAATACTTGTCAAAATTTTATAACAATTGAGATTAAGTTCACAAGTTACAGTACAGTGGTTTTAGCGACGCTACTTTTGTAATTTTCAAAACAATAGAAAAATCATATTTTCGTGTGTTGATAAGCATTGCTTTTTAATGGGAAAAAAACTGTTCAAGCAAAGCAATGGCTTGATAAGTGTTATTTGGACTCCTATTTTGGGTTAAGTGGATTTTTTTCCATCGAGATAAATGGTAGAGAAGTGGTTTACTGATTTCTGAACGCTCATTTCATGATTTCTAAGCTGAACGATCTGGTCGCCCAAATTCGGCAGTTGTTCCAGAAAACATAAAAAGGCCCACAATATAGTTTTGACTGATCTTAAATTGAAAATACGTGAGATAACTGACATCTTACAGATATCAGAAAGCAGTTCATTCACCATTTTGACATCGAGGAGATAAACATGTGGAGAATTTTTCAAAACATAGAAGTCTTCGCGGACTGGTAATAAACTCTCGCGGATCGGTGCCGGTCCGCGAACATAGGTTGAAGAACACTGTTGTAATGTTTAAAAAATACACAAAAACTGCAAAAGTCTGGAGTAAATACAAACATTGTGTTGGAATCATTCGTAGTTTTAGAATTATATTTTACAAAAAATTGTTTTGTCTATCAAGTGTGGTTTTTAAGCTTTACATTAGGTTGTTAATATGTCTATGATAACTTGCATGATTGCATACATAAATGATAAAATGGCATAAATGATTGATAATGATTAGTTTTTAAACATACATAGTAAAAAAATACTATTTTATTTTATATGCGATGTATTAATCAGTGATAAACTATTTATATACATAGTAATATAAATCATAAGCCATGATTATGGCAAGGGTCGAAAGGTTGACTTTTTTCGTGAAAATATTTCAACTTGTGATGTTAATGTGATTTGAAAACAATCTTTGATGTGTGTGGAAAGCCGAGAAAAACGTATCGATTTTTTATGGTACACATGGGCGAGAGAAGCAGGCGAACTAATCTAACTTTTCTTATCAAACATTTTCGATACGGTACAAGTTATGATACTAACAAGAAACTACAAAGCAGGATCCAACATACAGATTTAAAGATGTTTTAGCTTACATTCAATGGAAATTTCTTTAACATAAAATACACAGTTACAGCACATTCATATAAAAATATGATTATATCTTCAAAACATATTAATATTATACATGTAAGGATTTTTTGAAAATATTATACATATATTGAAATAAATACTTGTATTTACTATAATCATGATATTTTACAAGACCATACATCAACTGTCGGGTCCTATGACGCAGCGGTTAGCGTTGCTGGCTTCCTTGCCGGATCTCATGGGTTTGAGTCCCAGTACGAACAGCATTTTTTCGATCGATTTCCGTTCGAAGGCATGGGTGTTTGTGATGTCTTAATTCCCCTCCCACCCTTCCCATCCTTCAATAACTGGGCGTAGCGAGAGCGATTAGTTAACCACTACTCCTCTACTAGCCTTATCATTCTATCCCCACTACTCTCTTTGTAGAAATAGAGGCACATCATATGCTAGAGGCGACGAACCTAGGATGTGTGCGAATTGGCACGTTCTAAAATTTTGCTAGCAAGTGACTGTATACCTTCTATATATATGAAGTATTTTCTGAATATTCGTTCTTCAGTGAAGAGATAGACATCATTTTTTAAAACAAAAAAATAGGACTATAACACAATGTTACCTATGTATATATATATATAAATTAGAATTTAAAGTAAGTCTTTTTTTGCTCGGCGAGTTGAAAATTTGGTAAATAATAATTGAAATTTTTAGCACGCCCGCGAAAAAGGTTCACAATCACTGTTATATACAATACATTCAGTCACCTTATTATGATTGTAATATTCATATCTGGAGATATTGGGTTGTAACAAAGGTTTCCACCCGCTGAAGGTAAAGGAAGCCAGATATTCTTAGAAATTATCAAAACTCGAGAGATTGGATACTTATTTGCTCTCAGCATTTTCTAGGAAATCTGAAGGAAAGAATTGATTTCATAAAACGAATTCAATCATTTCTTAGAGTAACTTTCAGTCAGACTTAAGGTCACCGACAAATTATATGGCTACATAGACAAGATAATCAATCAAGTACGGAATGTTCTAAGGGTATTTTTAAAAAGTTTGTACTGACGCTGTAATTCAAGTAGGAGTCTAAGACAAGGGTCAGTCGCCTTTTAAAAGAGAAGAGGTAAGTTTTTATGAAAACAGAATAACAAGGTGCTAACATGTGCCAAAGAGCCATACATATGCAATATACAATATATATTGACTTTTATGGTAAAAAAAACGTAATAAGTACAGGAGTTAATGTCTGAAGACCCTAATGCGGTTCGCGAGCGGCGGTTTGACAATCCATAGTCTAAGAAGACAAAAACCTTGAAAACACTTCACGAAAAAATTTAGATTAATTTATTGTCTGTTTAAAGACAATCATCACTTGTTATAGATTGTTTGTAATAAACTTTCTCCACACAAAGCCTTTGGCTGACAGGAGTTTCTAGAAAGACAGTACTTTTTCATTAGATTTCATGTGAAAAAAAGTCTGTACTAACGGACCAATACGGAAACTCTTATAGAAGCCCAGCTTCACAAATTCCGCTCTGTTATTGAAATCGTCTTTGGGTTTAAAACTTTCAGTTGCCAGTGTTGTCACTAAGGTTTATAAAAAACCGACGTTTAAAAAATCTGTTTTCGAATTCAAATATTTCTTAAAATTTGCGTTAAACAGATTTTTTAAGTTAAACAAAAGAATGATAACGTATGTTTTATTTTTGGAACACAGTTTAAAAAAGCTTAGTACAATTTTATTCGTTATTCCTTTTCAGGAAATATGCTTTAGAAAACACAAAACAAAGTGTACTGGGAAAATGTTAGATTTATAACGCTTTCATTGATGTACAATGTATACTTACTATCAAACTACATATTCCATCTCGATTTATTTTAACCATCGCAATTTCAAGACAGAATATCATGATTTTTAATTATTTATTAAAACACTAATACTATTTCCAATGTTTGGAACCGGGTTATCATATTGAAAAACCAACTTTCGAATGTCACAAATTTAACTTTAAAATAGACAAACCCTTTTTACCATGGATCGTCATAACACGGTTCCATCCCGAAATAAAATATTAAGTCAAATTTTTACATATCATCAATTCATATAGAAAAACTAACAACGGCTTTTGACCTTTAAGTATTATGTCTAGCAACTGATAAAAGTATTAACCGAATCTTTTTATCGTTTTTTCATTGATGCGTAAATCATTTAGAATTATACGCAATGAATTGATGGGTTCAAAGTTTTCGACAAAATTTATTTCCGGGCGTGTTTTACTGTTGTAAATTTATCACTGCGACAATTTTGTCGTTATCCGACTGTATGCAAACATAAATTTGTCCTTCAGAATGAAGATAATACTTTTAATATAAGTTAGCATTGATACGGTTATTAGATTTAAATTTCAATTTGTGTAGGTTCTATAGTTTTTTTTTTTTTAATTTGCGATAACTGGCACATAAAGAAATGTTCATTATAAATCTGATAAATGAAGCTTATCGGGTTCATCGCACAGTGCTCAACGTTGTTGACTTCCATGCCGGACTTCACGGGTTAGAATCTTAGTACGAACTTTTTCAATCGATTTATCGATTTCTGTTTGAAGGCATGGATGTCTAAAAATTCCTTTCCATCTTTCCAATTACATATATAATAACGGGGCGTAGCGAGAGCGATTAGTTTATCACTTGCTTTGAGTGCCAGGTGTGGGCTTATTGTAAACCAGTTTGTCAGTCTCCGTGCATTGGTTGTGTATATTTCATAAAAATCATCAAAAATATATTTTTTGTGACTCCTGTAAAATTTGTTGTGTGGTTTACGTCCTTTTTCTTTTCCACATTCGATGTATAAAATCATTAAAGCGTTATATTACTAATTCCAAATAATTTTAGTTCAGAATCAGTTTCGCTCATCCCAAGCATTATTAACTGAAGAACCCTACAATATTTGCTTTTCGAATTGTATGATCAATAAAATATTATATTTTTACAGTTACTGTGCATTCTGATACTGAGAAAACAAGCTCGACAGCTGAACAAAGAGACAGTGCTAACACTGTTAAACTACAGTAAATTCATTGGTTAGATTTCGTCATAAAAATATAGTTGCCTGAAATTCAATATTGGCTTACGAATTCTGAATTATAAACCCAAAATTACAATTCTTCACTTCTTAATTTATTGATTTTTTTACGAATCTATACTACGATACAATATTAGTGAGATAATAATTGGTTTTGGTCGATCGCACTCAAATATGAAATTGAAGTCACTCTTTTTATTATTATATTGATATGAAATTTAGCTTGAGAACCAATATTATAAAACATCCCTATTTATTGCATGTCGTGCTGTTTTTATGAAATATCTATATAAATACATTTAACATGTTTAAATACATTAATCATCGATATTTACTTTGATAATTTATTAGTTGGTATGAAGCATCTGAATGAACTCTGGAATATGTGAGTAACGGCGCCGTTATTTATCGATATTTAAGTATACATTAAATAAAACGGTCGAAGGTTAAGTTGTTACTCTGCTGAAACCTGTGAATGTTTATCAACATTTTCAAAAAAATCATAAACTGCACATAAGAGACATCTCCGCTGACAACTGGGGCAAGCTGATATCCTAAACATTTCTTGACCTCAAGTGTCATAACAAAAATAGAAAGGAAGCTCTTTGATGACCGACGAAATGTTTTGATGATAAAACACATGGCGGCGACTTACATTATTATCTACGCTGTAGCCTCAAATAAGTAGAGCATTGGTAATAAAATCGTAAATCACAAGACACTGTAGATCAGTCGCACATATATGACGACGCTTACGAAATTCATTTATGCATTGATTTGGAAATGGCCATCGTCTTCTTAAAAACTAATGTAAATCATATTTTTAGAACCATGACAGCTTACGTTGCTTAGTGAAAGCACCAGAGACGGTAAAGACAACAAGGTACTCTTTACGCTTCGTGTACAGGATTCAAATTGAAGAGGTCGAGAAAGTTTCGTCCAAAAATTTGGATCGCCATTTATAAATCGATTCATAATTGTAGGGTTCTTTTCCAAAACTGACTATTTCCAAAATTGGCGAAAATAAGTAAAGTAAGTCAGGTATTGATTGGTTTATACATTGTTCGCCAAATCGATTGAATCTAGGACTTGCAATTGACCGTCAAATTGCAATTACCGATAAACGGTAAATATTGTTTATTATTACCGGCTTACAGATAAATGAAAAAAAATAGACGTATGTTGATAAGACGATTAAAGTAAAACTGTATGTAACCACCTTTACTAAAAACGGTATCTTAGATTAAAACAATAAATAAATTACGTTTCCTGTGAATAATGCCATATAAATCCATACATATATTTTGTATGATTTTACAAAAATTCAGATTCTTATGTAAATATTTTTATAATTCTTAGTGTCTTAAACAGTTTATAAATTAAAAAAATAAATGATATACTAAATATAATACTGTCTTACACGAAATTAAAGAAAAAAAGTTATTAACGCATTATTATTTTAAAGTATTGAGATGGTGACAACAATTCACAATGAAACCATCAATTTTTATGTATGATAGAATGTAGGGATGAAGTTATAATTATAGTCGGAGAAAAGTACAAAAACAAAAGTTAAACATAGCTTAAAGCGTAAAATCCCTATAATTTCTGATTGGGAAATTCAGCAGTGGAATAACTACTGCAGATGTAATTTAATGATTGGCTTTTATATTTGCAGTTGTTGCACAACCAGCTAATTTCCAATATGTTGTTATTAAGTTACACAATAACGCTGAGATATTACGATAATCGCAATGTAAAAACATAAATAAAATGATTACACTTAAATGAATTTTTACACGGTATATAAAGTATCTCGCAAAAAACCGTGTATAAATTTGGTAGAATTCATAGAAAATTTGAATATTAATGAATTAAAAAAAATGTTATTTAAAAAAAGAACAAAAGTATGGTATAGAAAATCGTGTAAAAGGGTAACTAAATTTTACAAATTATTATGAAAATTATCGCTGTTTAATTATATACGGGGACTTTTATGATGGACTGGACATAAATTGCTTTTATCGCTAAACATGGCAAATGTTTTGGAATCTAATGAAGCTTCTAGTGTTTTGTATCTTTTAAAAACAATTTTTTCATGTAAAAATATAGAATTCGTTATTTTTAATGGATCGTGTTATTTTAAGCTCGTGTAAAAATAGTTGAGTGTATTAAGTTATATTGTTTTCTTTTGTTTTTTTACCCAATTTTATTGTTTTCTTTTATAATCTTATGTACCTTCTTAATTATAATAAAACATTGTCGGTGTATGATAATTTAAAAAATACATTTCTTTTAAAATATTGATGAATTTAATTAAATAAAAAATAATAAAAATTAGCTGCAACATCTTATAATGCAAGAAACCTTTTAATAACGAATACACTCTAATAGGTTTTCTGTTTTGTACAATTTATTTTGATTACAGCTAAATCAAGAGGACATAATTTTTTAGTAAATCGTAAAATATTGCGTTTTTGCGGTTGTGAGATTTAAAAAGTAACTAAAAATGCCTTATTATAATCTGTTTTATTAAACAACTAGTAAATAATTTATACACTATATTATAATTGCATACATTGTACATGTATTTTTAAATTAAAAAAAAGTAAAAATTCCATCAAAAAAACTCATGTTTTTAAACCAAATATAACAAACTTAGCCTAATATGTTCCATTTAAAACATTTAATAAAATAAAAACGATTTTCAAAGTAAGTTTAAATATGCAGTCCTTTTTGACATTTTACTTCACAGTTAATTACCCGGACTGTGGAGTCGTGTAACAAAAGACGACTCCGACTCCGAGGAAATTTTTCAATAATTTCATTTTGAGTTATGTATATATAAGTTTATGTATTCCATCAGATTATCTTTAAGCCATTTATCAGCCAAGCATGCAATTTCAACACTCTGGACTATTTTGTTTGAATACACATCATTAAATATATTTTTGCCAAAAAAATATCGAGCCGTTCATTTTCACGACTCCAACTCCGGCCCAAATACCGTGACTGACTCTGACTCCGACTCCGACTTTACAGCCCTGGTTAATACTTCTATTCCTTAGTGATATGATATGACGGCTGATGAAATTAAATCGTTACATTTTAGCCAAGAACTGGTTTAAACGAGAATAAGCAGGCCTGGCGATTTTTATTTTTATTTAAACACTTATTATTTAATAACTTTGATAATCACTGTTTCTGAAATGAACGCATAGGATAATGTCGATAACTTTCAATTATTGGTCATAAAATTACACCGCGACTGAAGGTAAGACGAATTAAAATGTTGTTTATGCACTGGCGTGTAGTAGTGATGTGGACAACACCCTCGGAGTATTGACTGGCCCAATTGGTATTAAAATAGCAGAACTCCATTATGAATAAAGACAAATTAAAAAAATAAAATTGATACATGATTTAAGAAAGAGTTTTTCCGGAAATTCGAAACTGTAACCTCACAACCGAGTAAGGCATTAAATAATGTTGACCACTCGGTTACAGGATCGGAAGATCAATTTTTAGCCTGAAAGAATGTTTTATTTAATTTCCATAAAATTTCCATACAATCAATCGAAAAGTAAAGCCATTTTAATTAATAATAAATTATACTATAATCAAACATATACTATTTTTCTATCACTGTCAATCTGATACATGTGGGCCACTAATGGAGCATTTCGATAAAATGTGTAAGCCGAGAAGTAGTTTTCAGTCAGTAAGTAGCTCAACATAGCTTTTTAGAAAATTAACTGATAGAGGTTTAGGGTCGTCGAATGGCAGTTATTTTAACTTTTTGTATTGATAACTACTCATTATATCTGCTAATATTTTAGTAAAACGGAGGAGGGAATTTAAAGAAGTTTTCAACGAAAAACGAATAGTATAAAGACTTAGTATACGCGGGTAAGAATGGACGTATAGACACGTCTGAAGAAACAGTAGAGTTGAATGAGGGGAGATATATTATTCCTTCACATATAATATGTGACATATAATGTAAGGACCGTTTTTTTCTTATATTTATACTTCTGTTTTTAAATAGGGTACAACAGAATGAGACTTATTATTTCTAACAAATATCATTTTTTTTTTTGAAACGCAAGTAATTTTGTCAAAAGATAGTTAATGTAATGTAAACAATTGTTTTCCAAGTCATTATATAATCATTTTTTGAAAACCAATTTTGAAACGTATTTAATTTTTGACGGAACCATTGTAATATATTAAAATTTATACAATTTTTGGTTAGCCACCATCGTTTTTTTTAATTCATTTAAATTAAATATTGAAATAGTCTCGAAACACCACTGAAGCCTATTACATGATAGTACGTTGAATTAACTGTACGTAGTGGTTGTCCATGCAAATTTTATAAAGAATCTTATTCAAAGTACGCAATAAACGGTTTTTATTAAGCCAACAATTAATATGACATGACAACATCTTATAAAACGGCTCAATTGGAAAATTTATTTAAAAAAATAGTTTTTATAGTGTTATTACTAGGGTATCCAATCCCGGAGCCTTTTTCCAATCCCGGGATTTCGGGATTGATAAATTTTCAATCCCGGGAATCCGGGATCCCGGGATTGAGATAAATTTACCGAGGAATTTGAAATCTCCGATTTGGTATACTTTTTCCCCGTATTCTCAAGGAACCTCGTTTTTTTTTTTTTTTAGCTCACCGAGGAATTTGAAATCCTCAATTTGGTATACTTTTTCCCCGAATTCTCACAAAACCTCGTTTTTTTTTTTTTTTAGCTCACCGAGGAATTTGAAATCCTCAATTTGGTATACTTTTTCCCCGAATTCCCACAAAACCTCGTTTTTTTTTTTTTTTAGCTCACCGAGGAATTTGAAATCCTCAATTTGGTATACTTTTTCCCCGGGATTTCGGGATCAGACAATTGAACGGGATCCCGGGATTGGATGCCCTAGTTATTACCATATTATGTTATTTAAAATGTCCAATCTTCCTACCCGACTAGAAAAAGCTGGAGCAACTTCAAAGGACAATTTCTGAAAATCACGGTTATATTCGGTCGGAACCATGTCACACTTATTCAATGCATGCATTCTGATGGAGCGGTTTTACCGCTGCACCTCTTTCGTGAGGTCTTTCTCGTGGTTACTGTATACTGGGCTTCGAAACCAGATGCTTGCTGTGAATATTAAGAGCACGGTGAATTGATTTTATTAAAGAATCGGAGATAAGAGAACGAACTACCCAGCCCTACGTAACGTCTAAAACTAAAAAAGTGATGGGCGTAAATTGAGCCTGACTTTTGGCTTTCTCTTCTTCTAACTGGATAAGCCCCCATCTCCCTGGAAAGTCCCTGATGACCACCCGTACGATTCTCTATGTACGAATAACTTGAGAGGAATGAAGAAGAATAATGAGTAAAATAAAAACGATTTCTAGAAAAACTTTGAACTTTAATAATCAAATTAGTTTTAAGCAAATAAGCATTTTTGATTTTCAAGCAAAGTGTCATAATTATTTGGTAATATATGATCGTAAAATTTTTGATGGTTCGTTAATGACGGCGTAATTTATCTCATTTAAACCGAATAAATGCTAAATAGCCACAGAAGGCTTAAATAAGGATTTATTGCAAAAAAGTGATCAATTTTATATGGGTTTTAATTATTATTTGTGCTATAAATAGTGTAGTCGCAAATGATGTCATTTATCGTGTTAGTAGTAGACAATAAACTGACAATTTCTCGACGCATGGGTGATTTCTTTCATTCGCTCAATTTTATCGAACTTACTGTTGACTGCACGAAAAAGATAAAGTGCACAGCTGTCGCATTCGTCTATACGAGCACAAATATATTAGAATCGATCCCCTCACGGGTTCATATTGGAAAACAAGATGAAGTATACACCTAATAAGATGAAAACAAGCCATGAAAAATGGTTTGCCGACATTTTCTTGTCGCACGTATCAACAACACAACATATAGGTAATTCAACTTTTATTTCTTCGGGCTTTTTCCTTTGACAAAATAGCAATGCTATATTGTCGAAGTTTTATTTTTATATTTGCAGTTATTTTGACAAAAGAAATATAATTTAATATTTGTGTACATATTTTCGTTTTCTGTACACTCCCAATAATAACCACCAAGAAACACAAGTGGTTATTTGTCAATTTATCTGAAAGAAAAACAATTGTCGATTGAAATACGTAAAGAAAAAATAGATGCTGAGTTGATAGATAGATAGATGGCTGAATTTTGACAATAGAAGCAAAACTACCGCTATTAGAAAAAATCATACATTAAATTTAAAAAAATCATATTTGAGATAAAAACTAAGCCTCAGGTCGCAGAATCAGCCCAATTAAAAATGATATTCTGCGAATCTCAGGCAAAAGCAATTCAATATAATAAAAAAAAATGTGTATAGAATACGTTTTTTTTGAAAGGATATCGTATTTCGGTTTTATTATGGAAATACAAATTATACATTATTTTTGGAAGTCCTGTTTTTCTCTGAAAAAGTAAATTATTCTAGTTAAATATGTATGAAATGATGGATACGCATTCTCATAAGTAAATTTTTTTGTGAATGATATACATTTCCTCAGATAAACATAAAATATAAAACCTAAACTTTTGTGGTTGCTTAAATATATAAAAAATACATTTATTGATTTGGCATTTACTTGGTAGAACTCCATTTTAATAGGGTAAAAATATCAAAGTATTTCAGTTCTACAGTTTTTTATATGTCATACGTTGATAGCTATTTCGGCTTTCATCGATAGTTTATTATAGTTCTGACGATGGCGAAAGCCGAAATAGCTATCAACGTATAAAATATAAAAAACTGTAGAACTGAAATACTTTGATATTTTTACCCTATAAAAATACAATTTAATTTCTCCCGAGTTTCTGAATAATTAAATAATGTACCATTTTTATGATTAACTCTTATAGCTAACATACTTGTAACGAATACAGATATTCATACGTGTATGACCTAAGTCATATGACACTCAAAGAAGTCGAATAGGAAGCGTAGAAGTACTAAAAAAGGTGGTTTGTTTAAAAAAAATGGTGTACATTGGAACAAAACCTCTGGAAAATGTTTTCAGGAAGTAAGAAATTATATTTAATTAAATAAATCATTAATTTACGCCAACAGGACGAGTTATATGATAAAATTACTTAGTTGCAACTATCTAGGAAACAATTATTTTTTTATAAATAATAATTGTATGACAGTGTGGATATGAATAAAAACATTGTTAATAAATATGTACACATTTATTTTACACGGATACAAATTTATTAAAGTATGTTACGATAAGTGAATGTTTTTACTATTTACTCAAAAAAATTGTTGGTGTGTCATATTCTCACGATATGATATCGAGGTATTTTGTATTAAACTAGAGATTTAAAGAGGTCTAGAAATGAGGTTATCGATATTTTTTATGCCAAGGTTAAAAGTAAAAGCAGTATGCCAAATCTTCTAATGTTTCCAAAACAAAAATATATATATATATTTATATGTATATTATTGATAAGCTTGTACATCTATAATTTTATTATCTAAAACGGTTGATAAATATTTTTTACGAATGTTAACAATTATTTGATTATACTATTTTCTAAACAAACAAATCTCCTTTGAATGACTTAATTCATTACTTTGAAAAATAGCATCAATCAAATCAATTCGTTAAAAATATATCAAATTTAATAATTCTTATTAATAAAATTACTACCCTGATTCTTCCAATCAGAAAATAAAAAGATTTTACTATATATACATATATTGAAACCTTTATTATGTACGCCTTTTTTGACATAAAACGTATTTTATTTAAATTTAATTAAATACATTTTCTTTTATTTGATAAAACAGTTTATTACGTACTGTAAGTCATTATTTATCACAAAATATTATAAAAAGGTGTTATCATTTATTTGACATAAAAAATAATACGTCCAACATATAATTTTGAGAATTGTGAAGAAAAAACAAAGCGAAACGTCGTAAAAAAATACGCAGATAAAAGTCTATATTAAATACGTAAGCAAATTTTAAGATCTTTAAAATAGTAATGTATGTCTCTTATAAAATATACAGTTGAAATATCAATAAATAAAAAAATATTATTACGTCAGCTTTTCTTCAAATTTTCATTATTTATTTGAACCAAGCTTAAAAATGATAGCCGTAATAAATTATATTTCAAATGTAGGTTTAAATAATGATGAATGAAATAAAAAATGAATTTTTCGAAATAATAACGGTTGACACTAGGTCTTATACAAATCCGACTTTTGAAAAAACCAGTTTTCGAATGTCAATATTGTTTGAAAACCGGTTTTATCCGGTTTTCAAAGTTTTACAAAAAATGGATAATTCAATTAAAATAGCGAGATAAAGTTCATTTTTTTATGTTGTTTATTTATATACATAATAATACACAACAAGAAATTATATGTAACAAATTTCCTGATATAGAAAATACCCTTTCGCTGGGTAATGATGTGGTCTTTAAGCCATCAAATAAAAGATCCAATTTTTTTGTCGTGTTTATAGACTCGTTTATGGAAAATTCGGCAAAACCGGTTACGAAGTTAAAAAACCGGTATTCGAATGTCACAAATTTAGCCAAAAAAACCGATTTTTCAAAACCGACAAGCCCTAGTTGGCATCACGAAGCGATTTCATGGTGGTATGTTGAGTTAGCAGAAAGCTAAATATCAGACATAGTTTTTTTAAAAATTCAATATTGATTTTACTCCTGTAATATAGTAGTGTAATTTGTATCGGCAGTGATTTTAAACTATTTTTTTTCTTTGGTCATGTTTATTCCCATGCGAGTATGAAGTCACTGCTTAGTGCTCCCAATATTAATTATCCTTCACCAACCTTCGCTTCTTTCTAAGTCATACAAGTATCACATGTCAACTACGCCCTCTAAATTATTTATCTATTATGAAATCTAGCCGGCTGAAAAAAAAATTCGGCAACACTAGAAAATGTAATACCAGTATAACGGAAACGGGCCACCCATTGTTTCAGTATTGAAAATTTTTCAGCATTTTTTTTTCAATATACTCTCAAGGGGATGCAATCATTGCATTCCTGGGATCACAGCTAAAATTGTATTTAATGGGAATGGTATTGACCTACACATACATATGTCATCTATCATAGTAATATTTTTTTACGTAGCATTTAGTTAGGCATTGTTCTTTACGAATATATCAGCTTTTATCGAATTCGCAACCGTTACAATTGCAAATGGCAGCATTCTTCTTTTCATATGTTTTTGCTATACCAATATAAATGTATTTTAGTAAAAACACAATATATAATCCTTTGTACTTCATTCCACTTTATTTAATATGTCAGGACCGGTTTCGCTCATTACGAGCATCGTCAACAGAAACCGGTCCTGACATATTAAATAAAGTGGAATGAAGTACAAAGGATTATTGTGTTTTTATTAATAAAACACAATATTCTTTTGTACTTCATTCCACTTTATTTAATATGTCAGGACCAGTTTCGCTCATTACGAGCATCGTCAACTGATAAGAAATATAATTTAACAATGCTATTTATACAAAAATGAACAGTTATAAACAACAATTGGCATTGAAAAGAAAATACCAATTACATTAAAAGTGATTCTAAAATAGCACAAAATTAAAATGTTTAACACATCTAACATATAATTGAAAAGTCATGTAAAGTAAATGTATTTGGCCGTTATTATGTTACAGTCCTTGAGTGAGTCCTTTTTCCTATCGGGGTATCTACAGTATGTGGTTAAGTTACATTATAAAATTGTATACATTGCTCAATGATTCACCATATGTAGTACATAGAGTAATGGATATTTGTTGTACTTTATCTACTGCTGTTTTTATTGTGAATGCATGACTAAACAGTTGTTAAAACATTGTCGCAGTTGAGAGTAACGAATCTTGCATAGAGACAATGACGATACTTAGATATCGTTGTTTTTCATTAGATATATAACACCCCGACTGTTTGCACACATGCCGCATTACTACCGATATTAAATAAATGTTAACACGGCACAATGAGAAGACTTTCTAAAGCTTTTTAAAAAAAGCTTAGTTGAAGTATATATTTATTTTAGAAGGGACAATAAAACAAAGTGTACCACGTACGTAAGTTGCCAACGGTGCAAAAGGAAATGAAATCGATGCAATTTATTGTTGGGCGATAAATGTGCAGACGAGATCTCACCACACCCAACTTGCAATGGGCGGCGTCGATTCTCCAATCTAACGCCCACCCTTCAAGCGTCTTTTCTCCAAATGGCGTTCTAACGAATGTGTATATATTATAATCATTTAAACCGAACATTTTACTTAACAATAATATTAAAATATTTGGACTAGACGTAGTCTTAATGGAATACTGCCAATAAAATGATAATACAGCTGTGATATCAGTATTTGAACATCTCTATTCAGAGAAATTATAAATAATATATATTTCAAAATAAAATAAAACTTTTTTGCCCTGTATTCATATTTTTAAATATAGATCAAGAGCGGTTACGCGCATCACCATTATCAAGAAATGAACAATTATATAAAAGCTGACGTTACGAGAATACTAACTAGTACAGTAGTAATGAAGTAGCTCTTTTTTATTTACGGTTTTCAGAATCGGATTGCTTCGAAAGGGATAGAAAACATCAAAAACATTTCATTGAATTAGCAGTCACTTGGTAGAACTATGTTGTAATCAATTAAAATAATCCAGAAAACTGCAATAACAAGAATTATTGATATGAATAGTTCAACGATGGCGTGAATTATACTTCTTGTAGAACTAAATACTTTTCTATTTTTACTTAATTATATGTAAGAATGTTTGTGGAATATACCGATTTAAAATTTCATCGATTTATCTACGTAAATATTTTCAATAAAGTGTTTTGAAACAGGATTGATACTTTCAAAAACAATATGTATTTATAAATGCGAATTTATAAAAAAATATATATTAAACAACGTTTTAACGGTCAATATACCCCGCTTTAATCTATTATAATTAACGTGATAAGAAAATTTACTAACAAAAAACGAATAAAAAATGAGGTCAAAAAATCATTAAATAAAGTAGCTTTTTTTTGTTGAAATGTCACAGACTATATTATAATCGCAGCGTTTGAGTCAATCCCCCTCCCATTAAAGCGATTGTTTTAAAACTCAAACACGCGTGCGATGGCACGGCACTGATCTTATTAAATGAAAGCAAGCAGCAAAACAACACTTCCATAAGACATTTTACATAACAAGAAAACTTGTTTTTAGAAAAAATAAATAATATTAGCCTGACAGCAAATCGTGATTCTTTATTTTTATATTTTCTTTGATTCAATAAGGCTTAAGAGATTTTAATCACAAGGGATGATTTTTTTTTATTTGAAGCCATTCAAAATTTGTAAGGCTTCACATGTCATGTCACTATAAATCTAAATAAATCATTAAAATAAAAAAATCGAACATATTAGACCGATCAAGCATTTTCAGTTGAAAGCAATTAATATAATTAAAACCCTCCAGAGACAAGACCTTTTTTTAGATAAAAAATATATTTTTAAACCATATTAAAGTCACGGATAACTTTTATTTATAACAAAAATTGAAAAAAACATACAAATTCGATGTATAGAAACACCGCGTGACTCATCTTTACATCACCACAGTGTAATATTGTGTACGGACAGTAGTAAGGACGAGAGTGACCGCATGGGCACACAAACATTTTGGGGTTGTATTGGTTGTAAAATATTTCCAATTTGAAATCTTTAGATCAACATAATTTCAGCACAAATATATTAGTAAAATTCTGTATCATTTTTAACCAAATTTGAGTAAAAGCCACAATATTCATGTAGAGATAGGATGCATAGTGTTTACTGTGACTTCGGTCACGCTCGTCCTTAGGGGTTGAAATCATTGTTACCGAAAATAAAACATATTTTTAAAAAAATATATATTTTAATAACATGCTCTTAAGTATAAAATCTTTCAATCATAATAATTGTTTCATGAAAAGTTAAGTTTATCTCTAACACTTTGTGATTTTTGGTGTTTTTTCATTCTTAAAAGGGTGGGTGTTTTTTTAAAATAATGATTTGACTAGGCATCCAAGTTCTCGATCCAATTACGACTTAGCTGATAAAGAAATTGAAAGTTAATACCAGTATAATATTATTATCACAATGTATATTTACTCTACTGCTAGCCAGAAACCGGGTTAATGCAGAAAACATTATGACAACAAACCACAGTAGCTGATAAGCGATGACGCGGTAGGACATAATAACCGAAGATAATTCGTATCTTTAGCTAGATTGTCAATTAAATTGTATTTAAATTTAATGCGCACTGCATCTGATTCCGCCGTACATGTGTGTTCAATATAAAAATTCTATACTGTTTAAAAATCTTGTCGGATAAAAATAGAGCTCACATTAAAAAATATATCGTGAGTAATTTTCTTGATACATTTCGCCAGTTTGGGAAGCATACATGTTTAGACAAAATGCATCGTAATAAATATATTTTCGATTAAGTCATAAATAAACAAGCATACAGTATTAAATATTATTGCAGATCAGTAAGTTTGTGACGTCTTGGCTATTTATAATTTTTGTGATAGATAATTTCTACACGTTTAATTATTTTTCTAAAAACGTTTGTAATATTCTTTTTCTGAATGTGAAACATAAATTGTTTAAGTCATTTCAAGGGCTTTAAGTCAAACAACACTATCTACAAAAGTGACTTTTTTTAAGATGAACCAAAAATACTTTAAATTTTGTAACTTAACAAAGCAGATGTTTATTTTAAACATAATCTTCATATTTTATAATTTATTATGTACTGTATTAGTAAAAACACAATATTCCTTTGTATTTCATTTCACTTTATTAAATATGTCAAGACCGGTTTCGCTCATTACGAGCATCATCAACTGATATATTAAATATTAAATAAAGTGGAATGAAGTACAAAGGAATATTGTGTTTTTACTAATGTAATGCATTTTCACCAAGTATTGACAGTGAACACCCTAAAAGTGAAAACATGTACTGTATGTTTATATAGCTCGTGGTGATAGTAAAATTTTAGGTATATTCTTGAAAAACATTAAAAAAAGGTACCTTTATATAGTTTACGTTAAACTTCACTAGTGATATAAGAAGAAACTAAAAAAACATAACGTTGTTTGACTTGAAGCATTTATTTTTAAATTTTAATGTACGCAATTATTGAAAAGTTCATTCTTGCTGTCCACCCAACATACTCGGCTGGACAATTATAACAATTAAAATTGTAAATGTTGCTATTACTCAAAAGCCTACATTTTTACAGATTGAATATTTTTTTTTGTTTAAAAACTGTAACACTTCACCAATAAATACAATAATTACCGTTTGAGCTATATTGGGCATTAATATATATGTAGTTAGTTGCCTGTCAATATTTGTTCGCTGGATAAAATAAAAATTCGATTTGATTTGAAAGCATCAAGTGCATGTGAACGCTTTATTGGATTCCGATACACCGAGAATATAATTTATCGGGAAGTTTTAAACTGAGCTGCTTTCTCTTTCGACCGATCAAACGTTTAATCGAGTAGAAAATACGACTTTCATGTACTTGTATAAATAATTCTTTAGAAAATAAAAGGATATATAATGATATGCAATGGTTAATATAAATAAAAAACAATAATTCATATCTTTTATGCTTTGAATGCATTCATTTTTTAAGCCAAAGCCACTTTTAAGAAACAGTTGGTTTTTATTTTTGAACAATTAGTAGAATCTTTTCAATATAAGAATAAGCTATATATAAATATTATTTTGTAGTAATAATTCAAAATATTATTTATATAAAAAAACACCCTATTTTCTTTACATTATTATGAACCTCAAAATTAAAATGTTGACAACTGTGACCGTAGGTAGTTATGCTTATAAATAGTTGTTGTTTTTTTTAGTTGGGGTCAAAAAACCAGACGGAGAGTATTATATAAACACCGTGAAAACTTTCCAGCAATTTTCAGCTAAAAAGCAAGTAAAATTACAGAGTTAACATAATTTGAATATTATTAAAGATCTGACAAAAGTTAAATGAACTCAATATTCATTCATTAAACCAACTCGCGTACCTCGCCTTACTTTTAAAACAACTTGCTTTAATTAGTACAGCAGTAGTAAAAAATGTATAAGTACATACTAAAAGAATGAAGGAAACTTCATCCATTTTGCCCCCATCAGTATCATAAAATTTTTCAGAGTTTAGAAACGGTGAATACCACTGATGAACTTTATTAAAATAATGATGGAAGGTAAAGGGATTTTTTTAAAAATATATTCAAGTTACGAAAAGGCAATAAAATTGACCTTTATGGCTTAGACTTTTTTATACCTAACCACAGAAAATCTAATATTGATAGAGTTTTTAAAGGTAATATCTCTACCTATTTTGCTTCTACATTTTTATATAAAAAAAACAAACACTTGTTTAGCTTGTCATATTTGAAGTATTAAGTATAATTCTATCACAATACAATACGGTTATTGAACAAATATAACGAATATAAATAATGTTTATTTTGACAACCGTTATAACAAAATATGTATTTTCTGTGGAATTTTCAAATAAGAATGGAATTTTGATCGAGTACTTCTATTTTATGAGCCGAATTTATTGAGCTTGTTTTTACAGTAACGTTTGAAATAGGAACGAACTGTTCATCGCGAAGTTATCCTTAAGCCTTCGCGTCAAGGGGTTGGGTGTTACACGAGCGGCATTTTGTAATTTGCAAAAGAAATGTGACGGGAGAGGAATGCGGATCGTAGATGGTGATAAATAATTCCACTAGGGGTCGAAAGGAGGCGTTGAAGGGGGGTACATGCTCGATTTATTCCATTCGGTTTCGAAAACCTTCGGGGCGGTAAATGCAAATTGAATCTTCGGCGCGACATTCAGAAGAAATTTATTGAACAAGAGCAGTAAAAAACAAATAAACTCTGAAAATGTCGAATGTCTATCTCAATCGTGGTGGTCGATTGATCGTTGCCGCGCTAAGCCGAAAAGTTATTTGACCGCCGCACACGTTGAGTCTTGAGTACTAACATTAAAATGCCGATTCTCCACAGCACAAATCACCAAACAATCCCGAAATGTTTGAGTGTGTTGTTTATCATTGATTTGTACGTACGGGAAGGATTTTCCTCAGCTAGTAAGCATTTTCAACTTATAATGTTACAGTTTTATTTTAATAAACTTGAATTTAGTTTGTCAATTGATTGCATAATGAGAAATGATGGTAATGTGTAACGTTTTAAATATTATATCGACTGTGTAAAGGAAAAAGGACGTAACCCACAAATATCAAATTTTAGAGGAGGCGCAAAAAACGTGTTTAGATGATTTTAGGCCATATGCAAATTATGAATTATACATAACCTTGATGTGCACGGAGACTTTTAAACTGGTGTTTAATTGACATAACCTAATATTAATTTAAAACTTGTCCAGGAAAAACCTTTATTTCAGTCTTTTTCCTTGGTTTTAATTTTTTACAAGGTCATCTTTTTCAAACTTAAAACCTAAATTTCGATCCTATTATTATCCGATTATCGAAAAAAGCCTGTTTTGAAAAACTGTGGGTTACGTCCTTTTTCCTTTCCACAGTCGATATGTATCTAGATCACTTAATAATCGGAATTTTTTATTCATTCTTTTTAAATATTTGAACATAATAGTAAATTTTCACATTCCAAGATATTTGTTGTAAATTAAATATCTTAAAATTCAAATGATTTTATTAAGATTTTACCCTGAAAAAAGTATAATGAATTTAAATGTACAATTGTACCTGCGGTGAGGATAAACTTATCAACGAATTTACCCATTTTATTTCACGTGTAAACCAGCGCTACATGTAAGTTTTTTATGAACAACGTAAGTGATAAAAATAATGTACAACCTTTCGTTGGAAAACTTACAAGACTTGTAATTGCGGATAGCAAAGATAATCCTCGGGCGATGCAGCTTTCGTGTTTGAAAATACAAATTGACTTGATTAAAAACACGTAAGATTTTTCAATAGAAGCATGTCGGTGCCTACGTTAAATTTAATTTTACTATGTAGTATATTGAAAATGAAAACAGTATTTTTTTTTTACTTGTTTGATGGAAAATGTTTGTGAAAAAATAATGATTTTATTTACGTATTTGCCGATTTGCCACATTCTCTGTGTTTCTTATTTTTCAAGCATTTTGTGCTACAATTCTATTTTAGATCAATTATTTCTTGACAATTTTAAAACTTTTCTTGTAACGGTATAAAATAATGATAAATAAAGACTGCAATGAGCGTTTTGTAAGAATGTTCTATATTCAGTCTGCTAAGCAAAGGAAAGTGGTCTAATAATGATTTAAATATTAAAAAATCTCATAATACAAATTTATAAAGCTTATCTTTTGAATCTATTTTTATGTAATAGTATTCATATAGTGAATACTTATTTTTGTGAATATGTCAGTGGGCTTATTCGTATTTTTAAATTCGGTCGTAGGATCTCATTAATCTTTCCATGATAAGAAGTGATAAAAGAATTATTTAAAAAAATATTTATAAGAATTACTATTGGTATATTTGTACAGTAACTGTCTCGGAAGAAATTGCTACTAGATAGAAGAGAAAATTCAAAGCGATTTTTTGTACGTGCCATGTAAAAATGGCGTCTGCCCTAGAATTAGCTCGATGGATTATAGCTACTATTGTTTTCAAAGAAAACATGAAATTTACTTTCGTGTTATTACGGTTTAATAGGTATATATCCGGAATATGCTACGTGAGTATCAAACACAAGGAGGCGCGTAGGTACTTCCCGGTGACGGATGATGCAATTTCAATGAGAAATTTGCTAATACGAAGAAAGAGAACTATGAGAAAATTGCAATATTGCCTGCTCGGAATTGTGAGCATTTACTTCATTAAAATTAATAAAGCAAAAAAACTATATCCAGATATCATTGCTAGAAATGGAGAGGTATTTTTTAGATATGACAACCTTATTACATAATGCAATCGATGTACAAAAATAATCGACGTTGATTAAATTAATATTTTATTTATGTTAAATGACATGTTTCATTAGAAATAATTGGAATATTGGCATATTTAATGTGTTTTCATAAAATTTCTTTGTTCCTAAATTGAGAACAGTCTCAATTGAACCAGAAAATTGGTTAGAAAATTATTATCTTCCGTGACTTTTTTCGGGTAAGCATATCGAATAAAATTTGATCTTGCGTGTGCTATAAGCGCTTAAATGTGTCTAAATTATAAACTGAAAAGGTAGCGTAGCCAGCCATTAAATTGGATGAACCAAAAAGGTTATTTTAAGAAATATTGTAATAGCTTTTCGTATTCTTTATGCTTGATAAAGAGAAGTTGAAAGGAATAAAGAAATTAGTTCTTTTGTGCTGACATCTGTGAATGTTCATTGAAACATTTTTTCTTATGATGGTAATGAATTTAGCCTTTAGGAAATAGGTTTTTGTATTACAATATTTAAGCAATGCAAATATATTGTAATAATAATGAATATTTCTTTATATCGATTTATAATTTTATAAACAATGGTAAAGCATGTGTGATAGTTTGTTAAATAATAAACGCATCACACACTGACGGATCCAGAAAATATGCCAGAGGACAGAGATTCAATTAAAAAATATAGAACCTACATGATAATATTAGAAAAATCTTGCGATCATCGGTTGCCTCTAAATTCTTCTCAGGGAGTTGCCATCGTCGTCATTTTTGTATTTAAATATATTATAAACACCGTTGGTACATTTTATTATATAAACGACTCCATAACCTTTTTTATCATTAGAATGATAACCAGAATTTTTCCTTAAGCAATATTTGTTCTAACATGATTGAGCCAATGCTTTTTGATCTTAAATATGTCTGTTATTTTTAATTTGTAAAATTATTTTTGATGAAATTTATTTTATACGATTTCATTCGATACTTGTATTCGTTTCGATATCATTGGTTTTATTGCAAATCTGAATGATAGGAATGGAATGTGACACACATTGGCGGATCCAGAAATTGTCCCAGGGGGGGCCATTCAAGTTGAAAATAAACATGATACATAAATAATACATTAAAACATAGATGATTTTAAAATAATATATCTACATAAAAATAAACAATACATAATTAAGTATGTATTCTATAAAACATAGTAAACTAAACAATTAAAGAATCCATTTCACAATAAAGTTTTGATAAAATAGAAAAATGGTAAAAAAAAATCTTCTCAGGGGGGGGCCATGGCCCCCATAGCCCCCCCTTGGATCCGCCAATGGTGACACACGAGACTTGGATAAAAAAATATTGACACCTATTTACTGTATGACTAAACAAGTGAATTTTGGATTTTACAATTAATATTTTTTTTTATTTGAATTGTTAAAAAAATTGTTCAAAAATGCAACCCATACAACAACTTTGAACTCATTTTATGATCAAATATGTAAAAACAGTTATCGTTCATTATAATATTGTGCCTAAATTGTAGGCAATAATACTTACACAATGTATCCGTGGTGGACTAATATTTTTACGTGGTATACAAATTCTACGATACAATATTGGTTGCTCAATTTATTTTTTATCTTTTCAATTTAAATTATTTAAAAATCTTTATTTAATTTATACAATTACTTACCTCGTCAATGACCAATTAGTTAAAGGCTTCATGTTTCATGCAGAGCATTCAAGCTCGATAAATATGAAGTACTTCCAAAATTACGCTTACCTGAAAAAAATAAAAATAAATACATTATTTTTTGTAATAAAAAACGGTCTCCCAATTGTGACAACTACCGGGTTCATGCGACTTTCGCAAGATGCCTGAGGTGCTTCTTATCTTATAATATACGTTGTATAAAAATACCAAAGGAACATCGTTTATAATTATTATTATAAAAGTATATTTTTACGCGGGCTTTGTAACTGAAATGTTTTATCAGTAAAAGTAATTGTTATTTTTTTTAGGATTTGCAGAAGAAGAGAATTCTACGAAAAGTAACAACGAGTACTTCTACATCATGTCATTGTTTTGAACGTTGAATATGTTGATATATGATACAAAAAATATATAAATTTCAGACAGTCAGTAATACATAATAAACTCAATTGCTATACGCAACGTGGCATTTTTTTTTGTTTTCAGAGCACATTGATTTAAATAACCGTGCATTATTCGTTGACTATCAGCAATTTGCATAATAATAGTGTGTAACGTTCCTTTATGTCAGTGCTTCCCAAACTGGGTCCGCAGGTTTTCTGCGAGAGTCCGCGAAAATTTTCAGTTAATTTACTTTTAACAGAATTTAATGAAAAATGTATTTCAGAATTACGGACAGGTATTGGAAGACGACGGTAAGAATATCCGTCTATTGCTAAAGACCTTGATAATCCTTATTGCTTTTGCGATTTCATACCTACGTAAAAAAATATATACAGGGTATACCTTTCCATAGGGACTTTGGAAGATTCCTTGCGATTAAGAATTTCTGACATTGAACCAGATGTTGATTTTTTATGTAAACACATGTAACCGCGTCCATCTCATTCAATTGTTATTGTAAGCTTCATATAATGTGTGTTGTTTTAAAAATTTGTAATTTGTAAGATCCTATTGGTTGTGATAAAATATCAACATGTAAGAATGTAATAATTGAAATGATTAATTTAAAATTAAAAAAATTCGGGGGTGTTCCGTGGAAGATTATTTTTTCAAATAAGAGGGGGGGTGTGACATAAAAAAAAATGGAATCACTGCTTTATATGGTACTAGTTTTAATCGAGGAATGACTTCAGTTGCGCAACTAATTCATCTTTTTGAAGTTGTGTATTCAACATTCGTTATTGAAACTTTCTTCACTAGAGGACGTTGTCTACCGGTTGTAGCATGACAGGCTCATCTCGGAAGATAACAAACAAGAATCTAAATAATGTAAGATGATACAAAGAAACTCTTAGGAACAATACGAGTAAGTGAATAGCTGACGGGTGTTGTAGTTATGCAGTTAGACGACGACTGTCGTAATCAGTTCCTCTGGCGTGCTATTGTACCAGTTTGCAATTTCAGGATGAACATCCGCTTTCATACAACTGCAATTGTTCTTGATGTAATCCGCAACATTTGAAAAGGTACACCAGGTACCAACTTTAAAGCATCAACTGCGAATGCATGTTTTCATTATGCAACAGTTTTATCCGCGTGATATTTGCAAGCCTTCGTTGCAAAATAACGACATTTGTACCACTATTATTCATTTATATTGTGCACTCAAGGTACGACACGAAAGAATTTAATTAAAGCAGAGGGTATAGAGTACGGCCTGCAGCGGGGTAAAGGTCAAACTGAAATTAGCAATGGCATGACTCTCGAGACAAATGAAAGGCATCTTTCAAGTCGGCTTTGTGACAGTTAGCACTAAAGGTGTCCGAAGGCTTTTCCAGAAGGCACCCGACAAGAAAGGAATGCGGAAATAACTTTGTAAAGCACCGGGAAACCATTTTGGACGACAATACCTAAAGTATTTTCATCTAAATATTTACGCAATGTATTCAACAAACAATGATTATTAATATTTATGTTATTAAATACGGATGTGTAACTAAGGGTAGGCAATAAGGGATTATATGCCAAATCAAATTTAAATTAACCCAACATATGATCGCAATAAACTTTTTAACAATGTTTTCTTAAAAAAAAATTAACATTAAAAAAAACACTCTTTTGTAATAATTCCTGATCATTTGATAATATTCTTGTTAAACAATGTAAAACAACTGATCATATAAAATAAATGTGGAATTAGTACAAAAGGGTGTTTTTTTTTTAAAATATATTTTCCACCAAGTATTGACAGCAAAGTGACATTAAAGGTGTTTTTTTTAACAATAATTTGATATCAATGATATTATACAAAATATTACAATTATAACAAAAAACTGGTTAAAACAGGTAATGGAAAATTATATAAAGCAATAATCTAATATTATAGGTGTTTATTTTATCAATACCAGATTGATTTCAGCGACTCAGCATGTTTATATCCAACATATTGCTGATCGTTATCAACATATTCTTATAAGTACGTGGCTTGGGAATGTAGTACTTACTAATAACTGCAGTATTATGTTTTAAATTCGAATTCTATTAATAATATTGTTGAAGTATCGTTAAAATTTTCAAAACCAATACGCAACGATTAATTTTCACGGAAAATATTCCTGCTCATTATATGTAGGTTAACAGCAATGTACAGTAAAGTTTCACGTAGAATATCATGTGCTAAAAATATATTTTAATCCTGTAAAAACGTCCCGTAAAACATCGCAAACATTTAAATGTTTGCATGCAAACATGTACTGAGCACATAGAGTCGGGCGGATGACAATGGATGAAACTTTAATTTAGTACGTGCACGTCGTTGGGCTTTGCTCGTTTCTCCACTGACTTGTTACCAACTAACATAAAAATGCAAAGTTTCAACATTCGTACTAAAATACCAAACAAATATTTGTTAATATTAGCTATAACATATCACAAATTAACGATCGATTAGACGGGTCGGCTCATCTATTTATTATTATAAGCAATTATTTAATTACCAAACGTGTGATATTGCATTTCAGTTCAATGAACTGTAATACGTATTTAGTGATTAAAAAATGTATTAATTAGTTTATTGATTTAGCATTTACTTGGTAGAACTCCATTTTAATACGGTAAAAATATAAACGTATTTCAGTTCTACAGTTTTTTATATTTTATGCGTTGATAGCCATTTCGGCTTTCGCCATCGTCAGAACTATGCTTAAACGTTAATCTTAATATTTGTTAAGAGTTGATATTCTTAAATTCTGCTAGGTATCGAAATTAACACTTTTAAAACGTTAACTACCAATTCTTGGTGAAAGAACATTATATATTTATAAATAAAACACAGTTGTTTGCATGAAATTCAACTTTTATCATGATGACTGATTTTGATGACACGATAATGATAAAAATCGTGTATTATTTTTAATAAGACTAAGTATAAACAAATTGGAAGTAGTTCTCATACCCATAAGTTAACTAAAGCAATTTATCATTGTATGGTTTGTGTCCATTGTCCGAAAAATCTCATACGTCAACATCATTTTTTTTTGTAAAAAATATTGGGTCTTGAAAAATGTGCCGAAAAAAGAAAAAGCAAACTTTTGACAAGTAAACTGGAAAGTACGAGGCCTGTGACAGCTCGGCAAGTGTAGAGACAACAGACGCTGTAGATTGCCGGCCATTAAAGCTTTCTCGGGTGCCACCTGACGCCGCGACGCCGACGTTAGAATGGTGCACCTTATTTTTTATCATCAGTTTATTTTTCCCTTGACTTACCTGTAGTGGCGATTGTAGGTGAATTTTTTTCATAGCTCATATGTTTTTAAGTCTGCGGAAAACTTAATTCTATCGATCGTATTTGTTCTAATTGAGAAATTTTGGCCTACAAATACCAATTGTAGTATTTATAGTATGTGATAGTGAGGCAGCGGTGGGCTGTAGAAATATTAACAAGGGGCTCGCTTGATCTTAAATATATTTTAGGTGATCTGGGGAAAGGGTGATTTTTTTATTACTCTTATACAATTATACTTAATTATGTTACCAAACAGTTATATTGTATAACAATATGCAATGTACCGTTAGTATGTATATTGCATTGCAAAAGTGAAGAGTAAAAGAGAGACCAATTTTATATTTCTACTAGAATTCCATGTTCCAAGCGTTATACTCAAATCTTTGTAGATTTATATTTATGTACTGCAGTTTTAAATTTAATTATTATGCATATTAATACATTATATTACGCATATATCTCCAGCCCACTCCTTTAGTGAGGTACTAATACTTTTTAATAAGTATCACGTAAAGTAAATTGCTAACACAAAAGTGCTCTCAATTTACTTATATTGCAATCATGCATAATATACGGTGAAACAAATCAAACTATAAACAAAAATAATGACATAAATAACTAACGACATATTTAATGGAAATTCACTCTTTTATACGCAGTGTAATTTAAAAATAACTCGAGACTGTATAATATATGAAATCAAATACGGTTCCCGAAAAATACACTATATAATGTTATATACTCTATAGTTTATTCCGCATCACAATAAATCTATATATATTTTTAAATACAATAAATCTATATGACAAGTATTTGACCGTATAAACTACTCTAAATCAAGAAATAGAAAGAGGTGCGGACTAACTGCTTACTCTTACTAATACAAACAGGCCAACTACACTTGGATTTTTTTTTACATTCTTAAAGAGTAAATAAATAGAAATTACGAAGAGTAATTTGGAATTTTTAAATTCAGCTTGACGGTACTTTCGATGGTTTCGGCGGTAATTTTGTGGAAGTTCATATTAATATAAAATTAAAAATAAATTTGATTATTCCACGTGTTGTGCTACTAACATTTTTAAATTATGAAATTACAAATTACAAAATAAAGCAAATAAATAATGATACTAATAAGTTGCAATCAATCAGATTGGGATTTTTCCCTTTTAAGAGAAACAAGGAGGGGGTTATAGAATCGAAACAAAGCAAACAAATATACTCATACTACTAATGGCGTTAAACATTACAATCTATTAAACTAATGAGCTGCAATCAATCAGATAGGTTGGTGATTACTCTATTAATTGGAAACAATGTAAGTAATGGCGAACAACCTGTCCTATTAAGAATATTATTTGATACTATTCCTCTGAATAATGCCTCTGAAAGACGCGAAACACGTGTCACAGTTAGTAGCACAATACGTGGAATAATCAAAATTATGTTTAATATTATATCAGCTTAACGGTTTAATTATTAAGTTTTTAACAAAAAAAACTTCCTATTTGTGAAATATTTACCGTTTCATATGAGATGTCTGAAATATATTAATATCGAGTTAAAAAGTAAATTAAAATGAAGCGTTTGGGGCATCATAAACATATTGGAAAGCGACCGTGGTGAAACAGTTTGTTTTATTCACATTGTTACAATATGTAAAAAGTTCTGCGCTTGTTTGTTATATTGCCGATGGCTATAGTCGTGTACACATCGCGAACAACACTCTGAATTAATTTTCCCGCTCCACCATACGAAAGCAATTAACAACTCGCATAGCACACACATCAGCGCCATCTCTGAACATTTCACATTATACACATACAAATTTTAAACTTAAACTTTTAAGGTTAATTCGGTGCGGCTTTTTCAGCTTCGCGAAATGCTATTTCCTGAAAGGTTTGCACATTGTCTGTATGGTGTCTGCATATAACATAGAACATAATATTATACTAAAAACAAAACTATCGTAAAACGTTACGATAAGTATCTAAATTGTCACAGTAATGGGGAATCTCATTAGACACATTTCCATTACTCTAGATATTAAAAAAAAATGTTAATATATCTTAATTCTTCTGTCGTACTAAAAACTAAAAAGACAGCTTATGGTAAACGCTATACTCAGCGAAGTGAAACGTGAACGGTGATTTCGACATTAATTAATTTTATTCCACGTTTTTAATCTTGATAATATCATCAACTCCATTTTCAAACGTCAAGCATCAAATTCACCAAACCAACAACACAAATTTGGTTTAATTTTTGTCACAATAAAGGTAACGACTGCAGATTCTTTTAATTGTTATTGTCAGTTGAAACATTTAAGCAAGCACCAGGAACTGTAGAGCAATAAACGTTGCGCATTTGAAATTGGGATCATGTCAGAAAATTAGATAATAAATGTTATTATCACAGTTTATTGCTTAGAATATGCATTATTTTGCAATAAAATAATATTTACAAATATTGAACAATAATTTATAATAGATTTTCGTAATAAATCCATTCATGGTATTTAACATTAATAAATATATTAAGTATAGCATAACATAAAAGGGTGAATAATTAATGCGCATTTTTTTCAATAATATAAAACCAAAGAAAACCAACGTCAAAACATAATGTAAAGCATGATACATAGACATACTATTTTACGTTTTTAATTAATATGTTAGATGTGAATTATTTTTGAAAAGGAATATTATATTTGTAAAAATAACTTATACTTTAGAAACTTTTAAAAAGACTTTCAAAAGCTTTTTGGCTACTATAAAAAATGGATAATAAGTACTAACAATATGTTTCATTTAAAATATATGACAAGTTTGTTATTTGAAAACGCAGCAATAAAAATTGCAGATGTAGGATTCTATTTTTTCAATGGTCTACAAATGTCTTCTTGGTATATTAAAGTCATCTTGAAAACGGGATGATGTTCAATTGAATCACAACATTCAATTATTCAATGAACATTTCAACCGCTATGACCAATTTTTTATATTAATTAATACACTTTGACGAAAAAGTTATTTTTTTAAGTTGGAAGAAAAATACTAATGAAATAAATCAATCATTACAAAATAAAACGGCGAAATGTTAAAAAAACGGAAGTATTTTTTTTTCATTACTGGTGAAAGTTTTTCTTTTGGGAACAGGCTCGAGCCTTAGGTTCGGGTTGAGGGGCAAAGCTGGCGGTAAAACCCTTTCCATGTCACTCTGCTTGAAATGACGACCAACCCCCGACTGAGTGCGAACGTCGAAACGATATACCCCGCGGGCATTTTTTACGGTTTTATCTTTCCACACTAGAGCTTTTGTCTACCAATACGCAGGAATATCAGGCCTTACATTTATCTTTGATTAACACTGCCGAATAAATATTCCCTACGATCAATTCATGCCAAACCCACGCAAACGGATTGTATTAGACTAAAGAAAACTACGGAAAATCTTCCATTCAAATACCATCTTATTTAAATTTTAAATTTTGGTAGGATACAGGAATAAAAAGCACTATTACATACAATATAATTCTATAAGAAACAAATTTTCAGTAATGACTAACAATTCCCTCTAAAATTAACTAATTTTAAATATATAACGAAATTACGATAAAACATACTTTCTAAAATGGCAAATATTATATATTTTATAAGTTTGATAAATAAAGAAAGAAAAAACAAAACTTTTCAAAGTTTATCCACCCGAATGTACAAGTTTTCAATTAACTCTAAAGGACTCTACATAGGTTAATAATTAAGTTAGAGGCTAACTTCAAAACTAATGACATTGCATCTTCGCAACCTTAGGACGACCGCCAGGTAAGGAGTGGCTGTGAGACAACCTTTAATATTTCTTTGGGCCATGTGTAGCGCTTCTATTATAAATTAACTATTTCAATTAACAAAAAATAACATTTCAGATAACAAGCACACTTAAAGGACAGATCAATGAAATAAAAAAACGGTAAAAGAAACAAATGGTTACTGAATAAAAATAATATTCAAATGGCTCGACCAGGTCTAGTATAACATATTTTTCATACATACTGTTTATAAGTAAGTAAAACTAGTATAAACATTTTTAGAGTTGAGCAATAGCACTTGTTTATAATTAAGTCCGTCTGCAAATTTAATTATTGTACATTCACTCCATTGTTAGTTCAAGTTCATGCACTTGCATGCCTGAATACGTTGAAAGGCGAATCCCGGGTCATTAATGACTGAACTTGTGTGAATGTACATAATTTAAACGATTCAATTTTTTTTGTACATTGACAAATGATTGTTACGAAAACTATTTTTCAGCCGATTACAAAGGAGTTTCTCAAAAATCAAAATATTAACTTAATTCACCTTGGGAAAAAATATGTTACAGATGTTTAAATTGTTTTTCTTATATAAAATATTTATTAAGCTTCAAGAGAACATGCAATACATAAATAATGATATAATTTAAGCGGACCCAAATACGGACGCTCATAAACTCTTTTTCCAGGAAACTTCAGAAATAAAAAGAGCGCAATTGAACAGTCTTCCAATTTTAAGCGATCAGCTGCACATGCCTGGCTCTCCCCTTTTATACCCTATATAAATATAATTCTTAAAACTACTCACCATTCAAATCTGTGGGCATTCACATGGGCTCATTCCCATTTTAAATCAATCTCAAACACTGATAACCATTCATATAAGGAAACAGTCACAGATTTTATTGTGAATTTAGTAGCAAAGAGGAAATAATACATTTCATGTGAAAAAATAGAGTCAGCTCAATGGCTTTAAGCTCAATGATACATTTATTCCTTATATAAACACGAAACATTCATTTACTAAGCGTCAGTTGAAATTCATTCGTGCACTTGAACGTCTGAAGATGCCTTAAAAATAGTGACAAAATCTGTGTGAATGTACATAATTTGAACGATTCAAATTTAACATAAATAATGCAAACGTTTGTACAAATATGCTACAAGATGAATCTGAATTTTCAATTAACGATTAGTAGTTATTTTTAGAATATTATTTATCATGAGAAAAAATGTTTTCGAAAACAATATTCAATGGTTTGGTAAAAGGTTTTTCACGTCTTTTGTGAGTATATTTTCAATTCCCTGTACACATAAATCGAAAAATTATTTATAAAAAGGAAAAAAGAGGTATTTTATGAAGTGTTACATCGTCAGGAAGTAAAGTTGAAGATGCTTCCGATCACTAGGGAATATAAGACGTTAACGATTCAATTTATGAGAGGTGAGTAATAATTTTTACTAAAACAACATACAAACATTACGAATGTAATAGTAAATATGAAGTTCATGCAATATAGTATTTTTATAATCTTCTTACGGTTTCTCAAAAAGCGGGATAGTGTAACTCTGAACCAGTCTTGTAATGTAGCGTAGTGCAGTGCATATTTTGTATTACACAAAGAAACACATACCCGCGTACGCTACTGTGTAGGCACGTGCAACACAGAAATGTAGAGTACTGCGCTCCGTTGCGGAACCGGCACATATTCCTGTCTACGTCGAAGCGTGCGCACGTCTGTTAGATTTTTTTTTGTAAAATAAGAAGATCTGCGCTGCGCTGCCTTGCACTATATTTTGTACTGCGCTAATATGTAGGTTCGTGTGATGCATACATGCGATTGCCCAGTGCTGTGGTCCGTTGTCATCGCCGAACAGATATATGCTTCATTCGTACAAACTTGCACGTATTATTTTAATTACTCCACGAAAATAACAGTTTAACTAATTGAATGCGTGACGCAGCTGTCACAAGCATACGGTGGTTGCCCATCTCTGCTTCGCCTGCCTGCACCTGCTAACTCTATGTTGCTCTTCGCTGCGTCGCCTGGATCTCAGCAAAAGCCACGTCCGCTCCCAATATGAAGCATATAAAATCCTACTGGGGTATCTTAAAATATGTCGCTTAAATTATTTTTCTTAATAAGCCGCTCAGCCTCTTTTTTTAGAAAGAAAACGGTATAAATATGGGGCGAGGAAAATATTTGTACTAAGCGAATCGCTCTGTCAACGCTTTGTTTATAGGATAGGGTAGGAAGTGAGTGAAAATTAATTAAAATATTGTTAACCTTGATCCATGTCTCTGATAACCAATATCGTGCAAACAATCTATTGATCGATTGAAATACAATGCACGAAAGCATTAAGTAGGGCGTAGGCCAAAAGGTGTTTGTTCACCACACGGATATAAAGTGGTAGAAGCAAGGAAAAATGAAAAGAGAATTTATATCGTCCTAAAATATAAGCTCATGAATATATTTTTTAAATGGTTCTACAATATGTCAAGTTAAGTTTGATTGATATAACATTGAAATACAAGTAATACAGCAAAGTGATCAATTACCTTTCACAGACCAACCTCTATACTGTTCTTTTACTATCCTCATAAAGCTGTTGAAGCAAAATAAAACACCCACGTAACACGACATAAAGCAACGATTCCCTCGAAAAATAAGACTCCAATCGAACGCTTAGAAGTTATTTATTTAATGTGACATGTACTATGTTATAATTAAACAGATCAGATAGTGTATAAGAACACATAGTCTATTTAATGTAAAAGTGTTAAGCCAGCTTCACAGTTACTCAAACTAAGGAATAAATTGCCTGATAAATTATTATTTAAATGAAATAAAAACTTTTTTATGTGCTAAATTGTTTACACATCAAATAAAATGCTATCGATATTTATACATACTTACATACATAGATAATTAATCTGGATTAACATCTTGTTACAGATTACAAAGCTATGCATCTAAATAAAATTTATTATTTTAAAGTAGTGGTCTACAGCGACACCTATAATTGACACAAATTATTAGGTGATTGATTTACAAACATTTGTGTAATCAATAGGATCTAGCTTATTAAAATTTTCAAAACATCCCAGTTGAATAAAGCATACTTTATTATTATACTCCAATACAATTTTTCTGTAGAAAAATAACAGGGAGGCAGTGGCGTGCTTAAGAAGTGACCTCCTATTTATTTTCAATAAAAAAATCACATCTCAATCAAAACGCACTATTTTTTTAAATAGATATATATATATATATATATATATATATATGCATATATTTCGTTAAAAAATCGAACAAATTAAACAACTTTTTTTCAGCTTTTATTTGTAAATAAATGTAAAGTAAAAGTAAAAACTTGTTAAAGTAAATTAAATAATGAAATAGTAAATGTCAAATGGAAAAATAAATGGTGTAATTTTGTTGAAATGCTATTTTTATTGAAAAAAAAGGTCACTTCTTAACCACGCCACTGGCTCTTTTTCCATTTTATACATATAAATTTTATCGGAGTATAATAATAATAAATAATTTTTAATTCAACTGGGATATTTTGATAATCCTATTAAGCTAGATTCTATCAATAACACGAAAGTTTGTAAATAAGTCACTTAATCATTTGTTTCAATTATAGCTGTCGCGCACTCACCCTTAATTGATTTGTCTACACACCGCCTGTTTTAGTTAAAACGTGTTTTTTCACCGTTAATTTAACTGAATGAAACCATGGTGTGGTTTAAATCATATTAACAAAAAATATAATTGGTTAGTATTACGGCTTAATGTACCTTAATGGTTGTGTTATTTGGTGTTTGTTGCCTATAGTGAGATATGTTATGCTATTTGAAATCAACAGTACCCAGTTTTAACAGAATATCTAATTTCAGAATTAGCACTTCAAAATTCCCATTAAAATATTTTATAGATGTGTGTTATTGTAGCTGCTTATAACCATCAAAGCGTAAATGTATAATTTGGAACTAATTTCACAGATTATAATTGCAGGCTTCGCAATCAATTAATGCATGACATCAATTAAATGTCGCCATTTTGTGGGAATACATCAAAGCTAGCGAATGTAATTGTTATTAGAGGCTTTTAACTCTGCGCACTTAACAATTCACCAATGTACAAAATATGTATGAATAAATTGTTATAAATTGATTTTGTGAATCAGTAAAGAGCCACAATAATCAATGGGGTTGGGGGTGGAAACGATAAAGCAATCCATTATTTCATAAGTTAATTTAGCTTTATTTGAAAGTTAATTTATTAAATCTCACCATTGAACGAGTGACGAGTGTTAACGTTAACATTTTTTGTATTGTTTTATAACTGTTATGAAAACATAATCAAATGAGAAACATGCTCCTGGTCACTTTTAAGGTGGAGACTGTCAGTACTTACTTGGTGGAAAGGTATTATATTTAAAGCATAAAATACTCATTTGTAAAAACTCCACTTTAATGAATTAAATTAGATCAAGACTAGTTTCGCTCATGACAAGCATAATCAACTGATAATGCTCGCCATGAGCGGAACCGGTCCTGATCTTATTGAATAAAATTGGAAGTAGTACACATGAGGGTTTTATATTCTCTAAATTCTCTTGGTCGTTAATTCTCTTTGGTCGCAGTGAACCACGGAGTCGAATGACAGTATGTACACCTGCATAAGGTGATTTTAAATCAATTTATGGATTTTATTAAAACACATGGATGTTTGTGCCGACTCCATTCCGTGTTATCCAACCGATCGTAAAAACAGGGCGTTGCAAGAGTGACTATCTTATTAATAGTCTTGTTTTAACCTAGGTGTCACCAAACTTTTATAGAGACGGGCTGGATTATTTTTTTCAAAAACGTTGGCAGGACGAAAAATATTCTTGATGTAATCCTATTAGAATTTTAAAAAATCATTATTTTTTATTTGTAAATATTTACATATTAAGAAACAAGGGCCGGATTGAATTTTTTGGAGGGATGGATCCAGCCCGCGGGCCGTAGTTTTGTGAACACTGATCTAACAGATCTTTATATATTTGTTGTGTTGTTGAGGGATTTAACAAAAACTAGTTCTGGTAAAGCGGCCTTTGTTCCATTAGCGGTCCATATATCAATAAGGCAATGTTGAAGACAATATTCGTATTTTTCCATTATAAATAGCACTAACTTTAATTTAATAAATGTTTTAGAATTCAATAAGCGTGGCGCACAGTTTCATTTAATAATTTATTGCGGGTAAATAAAAACGATTTTCCTTAAATACCTTGACAAAGAGTTACCATTCGTAAATCATCAAAAATATTTTCCCAGTGCTTATTTGTAAATCCAATTTTATATTCGCAGACAATTATAATTAAATTTGAAGCTCTTCAAAAATAGTGTTGTCTTTTCCACGCGCAGGCCATAAAAGTGAAAGAGCAAAGAGAAAATCTAAGAGGTGATTTCCCAAGGGGATTCTATGCCGTTTGGCGAGCGCAAGGGACGGCGATAAACGGAATACACACACACGCATTGGGATGACAGGGATAGAAAATGACGGTAAGATGAATATGGTCGAAAATATAATGTAAAAATAAGAGTTTCTTAGGAAAAACGGTATTTCAATCTAAATTACAAGATGTATTCATTGAATTCGTACAATGTTGTATATGCAATTTGTAAAATAAACTATAGTTTAATAGTTTTATAACTCAATTCTGCCCAAATTCACAAGAGAAAACGTTGTTTCGTGCCAATTAACGAATTAGTGCTGAATGGGTTTTTTGTTCGTAAATGTTTTTGATTTGATATCTAGAGCCAGGGGCGTAGCTAAAAATTTGGAAACCTCGCGCAAACGTCAAGCAAGGCCCCCAACGCTGTTTTTATATTCAGGCCTTCCTTTTTGTTGGGGCCTCATGCATTGCATGGCTGCTATAAGGTGGCTAGGCCACTGTCTAGAGCAGTTTTTCTCAACATTTTCGGGCCCGTGGCCCCTTTTGAGTGGCTTTATTTTTCTGTGGCCTGCCTACCTGTTTTGTCTTCCCATAAAAAAATCAAAAACCCAGGAATTTCCAATCCAAAATCCCAAGAACTTGCGGGTTTCCCAAAATGAGCATCGAGAGACGTTTTTTTTTAGTTCTTCCGAGAATTTCGAATCCAAAATCCCAAGAATTTGTGGAATTTCCAAAATGAACGCCGTGACATGTGTTTTTTAGCTCTTCTCAGACATTCCAATTTCTAAAACATAACAATTTACGGAAAATTTTCCTGTAACTGTGGCTCACTAAAAAAAAAATCTCTGTGGCCCCCTTGGAAAATTCTGTGATTCCCTGTTGAGAAACCCTGGTCTAGAGTTGTTTTCAGTTAACTCCCTTAAATTTTCATTGAGATTTATTTAGAGATTTTAAAATTCTATACTATTTATTATCTTGATTAAAAGATCATAAAATTTTCCTCTTTTCTATCATGTTAAAAGCTTTTCGTATAATAAAAATCGAATAATCGATAATCAACAGAATTAGTTTCAAATGATCGAAGAACCATTTTCACTAAAACAACGGCTGCTTCTTATGTAGGAAAGGTTCTTTGAGTATTATAATATGATCGTATAGTTGTTCAACTTTGTTTGACATGTTTTTTTAAATTTATTGTACAAAATTACATTGAATTTACGAGTGAAGAAAAAAGTTCGGGAAAGAGATAAATTACACTCGATTTCGTGAGCTACAACATAATTAGATCTATCTGCACTTATTTATTCGATAAAGAGATTTTTAGTAACATAACAACAACCAGTTTTTGGAAAATAGCTTCTATTGAAATTTTTCACTGGAAATCAATTTGCTCGTCATTATGAGTAGACATATTTTACTTATACGGTGTAAAGGTTTATTTTCTATAGACCATTTTTTTTCTATACAGAATACCTTTATATAAAACAATTACAAAAATCACTTCGTGTTATACATTTGTTATATCCAAAGAAACAATCAAATACATAATATAATAGTATATTAAATATAAATCAAATCATCAACTTCAAATAAAATGACTATTTTTGGGAGGTGAATATCTATCTACATACAATCAGCTCAGACGGTTCTATTGATTTATATTAATCCAAAGCTGACAAATATTTTCTTTCTTCTTTGGTTAGGGGTTAAACTAGTTTGCAGACATGAAAGCAAAACAAATAACTAGAGACACATGATAAAAAAATGAAATTGAATAAGGATTAATATAAAATATACAAAAAGTACCCGATTTTCAAAGACAACTTTATCAGTCTTATAAAGTGTATCAAAACATTATTTCAAAAAAAATCAACTATGAATTTACCGTTGGGACTTTTTTTTATTTTTAATGTAAAAATAAGACAAGAAATAACGCGTATTTTATAATCAAAACAATATATGTATATACATATGTGAAACCGCAATTTGTTCATTATGTTTGTTATAGAAATGTCAAATCTGAGAATATACATATTTAGAGATCTTAAAAAAAATTCGATTGATTCGGCGATAGCTTTGTGGAAGTTCATTTTCAATATAAATTTGTGTTTGATGGCTTTGTTAATCTTTCGGTTGTGTTATAAAATGTGACACGTATTTCGCCTATCTGAGAAGCATCATTAGACAGAACATCACTTTAAAGCTTCGATCTGAATAAATACATTTTGAATTGCTAACTTTTCATTTTTACTGGTTGTGTAACTAATTGTGAAGCTTCTTTCTTTTCCTTGAGAAGCATATTAAGACATACTTTATTATTATATTTTTTTTTAAACGAAGACATTTATTTTATTGCTTACTTATATAAACATGAGAAATTGAAGGTGTTGAATTAGGCTCACATAAAAAAGCCCAAATGTATTTATTGATATAAACGTATTGATAAAGAATAATATGTATACGCCACTATTACTTTATGAGAAACTAATTCAACGAAACCTTATCATTAAAAATTGAATAAACTCTTATATTTTTTCCAAGAACAACTACAATATATACAATGTATATTTATTTTTAAATGATACTTAAAATATTATAAAACCTAGTTATAATGATGGCATAAAGCCGAAAAGTAATCAAGCATATTTTATAATACAGGGGTTCCCAACCTTATTCGCCCCATTCCCCCTTTCGCCATTGTTCATAATAGAATTCCCCCCACCCAAGATAGTTTATTTCAAAAGGTATATTGAAAATAATGTACGTATACGTAGTCTTGAAACTATTTTTAATGTGTAGGTATTTATTCACTAAGATGATTTTTAGATACCTAATTTCTGAAATTACTGAAGCATATTTCAATGAACAAAAACTTTAGTAGAGCTACAGGGTATTACACATGTCGTTCATCTGCATGTGAAATGATTTTATGAATATTAATTGATGAACCTGTCATATTGTATTTAAAATAATACTTTTAAAGAACTTTACAAAATAAAGAACAATCTGGGGGTTCAACGATTCCCCCCTAAAGGAGAATTCCTCACCGGTTGGGAGCCCTATTTAAAGGTAAATTGTATTTGAAGGTAAAGGTATTGTCAATAAATCAAATATTAGCATGAGATTTGAATCGTTCAAATTTTGAACACTTCCGTAGGCTTTGTACAAAATTTAAACTATTCACATACGTTGAAATTCCATCACGCATCCTCTGTCTATATTTGAAATAGCTAGCGTTAAATTGAAAATAAATTGAAAGATAATGTCGAAAAGCAATATGTTATCAAGAATACATGTTACGATTACAGATAAGCTTAGTGAATGCGTACGTCTTTTATGGAAAGGATCGAAATTTTGTGTAGTAATATTCCGAATATAAAGCTATTAAATATTTAGACTTGATATTTATTATTTGTTGATGTAAATGTTAATTTATACCACGGCAAAACTTTTGCTGGAGCAACTTTATCAACAAATGATGTTAAGCCTTAGCAAACATCGTACTATGATCACAACGCTAGGTGTATATTAGGGCTTGTACAAAAACCGTATTTTGAAAAAAAAAACCGGTTTTCGAATTCCAATATATTCTAGGTTTTCAAATTTTCACGAAAATTATATTTTAATAATAATAACGAAAAAATAATAAAAAAAATACTATATTATTAACAATGGTACAAAAAAAAACTAAGACTTAAACTAAACTATTCGCACTCGAAAAGTGTATCCAGGTCAAAATGCATAATTAAAATATTTGAAAAAATAAACCTAAATGTAAAATTTTCAACGCATTCATTGAAGTGTACACAGCCTGTAAAACAACATATTTTATAACGATTTATTTAACATATAGCCAAGGCAGTTTCAAGTCAAAATTCTAACGTTATTAATTTAATAATAATATAAACTCTAATATTTGAAACAGGGTTACGAAGTTCAAAAACCGGTTTTCAAATGTTTTGAAATTTGTTTGAAAACCATCAAGCCCTAGTGAATATTAATGTAGGTATAGTAAGTGCGCAAAACTCTCGTGATTTTTGAAGGCGTGGAGTAACGAAACTTTCTTAATATGTTTGAAAAGTTTCGTAAGCCAAACAATAATCTGGAAAAGAAGACCGTTGGTTTCGTATAAATATTGTGTTTTTTTATATATAATAATACTAATGTTTCAAGTTTGTCAATCATCCCACACAATATGACAAGGTTGGTCACGTTTTCGGAATGACGAAATGTGCGTCGACCAGCATTTCATAAAAATGTTTATGGATTTTCTGACTTTTGCAAAAGTAATAGTTCGAAAGTTTTATTCTATTTTGTTCGATATTTATTATAATATAAACATATTTTGTATGCGAAACATTTTGTTGTTGAAAAAACTTTTAATAGAATCATTGAAAAAAAAATATTATCCACTTTTATTAAATTTAATGTTTACTTTTCAATTAGTGTATGCTAGGAAAGAAATAACTTTGATCAATACGTTAATAATTTATAAAAGTATTGAGAGAAACGTTACCAATCATTTAAATCTGTAGTCCATGTTATAACATTTTAACGATAATCACATATAATTTCAAAAACTAACAAAGACTATTTGCTAAGTAAATATTTCCCCAACTAATTGAACGTCATTAGTAAAGTTAATCCATGTCGCCATCAACAGCTTTTAAATTGGTGATAAATTTATTTAATTTATTTACTAAACGTCAGTTCAAGCTTATCCGTGAAGTTGAACGCCTGAAGACTCTGAAAAGTAAAACCCGGGTCGTTGTGTGAATGTACATAATTTGAGCGATTCAAATTTAGAAACGTTTTCATTCACTTTATTTTTTCCCGATATCCATAATTTATCCACTATTATTTTGCCAAATATTATATATGAAAAATAATTGAAATTGACTTTTAGGAATTCCATGATTATTATTTTCAACTTTTTTTTATCGAGGAGATAGTGTATTTAACATTTTTTTGAAAATGTTGTTATTTTCTATAAGATCACTTCAAAGACTGATATCACAACCGGAATAACAAAATAATATTTTTTTATGCAAAATACTTTATAAGTATATAAAAAAAACTAATTAAGTCTCTTTATTAAAAGCGACTTCTTAGTGAGGTCATAGGTGTACCACATAAGACTTTATTATTAAATATAATATGTTCTTTGCAAGAAAATTTAATAACGCTTTCAAAAAGTTTTACGCTCTTAATAAAAAAGTAAGCTGCGTATTTATTTGTATGATGAGCGGTGTATTAAGAGAGACGTATACATCTTTTGTATATTCTGATGATTTGCATAAGCAGATAGGACCTCAAGCTCATCTCTGGACACAAGTCTCGCAAACAAAGACCCTTACAAAACTCGTTAAGCCAAACTGTTGCGGCTATGAATAGGTAATAAGAATTTTATTAAATTCGCCCAAGTAGCCATGTTTGTGTACACGGGGGTGGGGTGAAATGAAAAGGGTGGAAGGCAGCTTAAGTAGAGGTTGCTTTTAACAACAGGGTCATTCAGAGTGGAGAAGGAAGATATCAAAAGTGTGCGAAGGTAAACGAAAGCAGGTGCACTAGAGTGCTATTTATGAGTGCATGCATTCAAATTAAGTCATTCGTTTGAAGGTAGCGCGTTACCTCTTAGAGCAAAACAGCTCTGAGAGAAATTCGTTTGAATGAGGTTTTAATGAATTTAACTAATTTACGGCGTTGGTCTAGTGTTTTTTTATCACTCTTACTTCAGCGTTGACCACTTGAGCATAAAGTATTGATTCTTTGATAATAATTTTAAAGTGTTGTAATTTCTTACCGAATGGTGACGGGTAAAACGTGAACCAGTGGCGGAGGCGCGCGCTTGGAGCTTAAAAATCTCAGGGGCCTTAAAAACAGCTTATATTATGTAACCCATATACTTTTTGTTCAGACTTTGATTAACTTTTATTGTTTTACATGGAATTTGCTGACGTTTTTTTATCTTATCCGAAAAAAAGAACCTCCAAATTTGAATGCGCCTGGGGCTTCTCGTGTGATTAATCCCCCACTGGTACTACCCATGAAAGGTAGGGATTTAAGTAATGTGTCAGATTCGTCTTGGCATTTTTTTATTTACTCGCTGAGTAATATCACAAAAGTGCCGTCGCGCACGTTCAAGAAAACGCATTTTTTAGCGGAGTTGTAATCGTTCAAGCAGTCGCGTATAACTTAATATATCGTACATGAAAGTTTTTTCGGTTGTGAAGGCCTATCAACATTCACGCCGTTAGCACACTGGTGCGAAAGCGGAACGGAAGTGGACCGGTACCAAGCACAACCTTATGATAGTACGGTCTGCTTTCGTTTTGTTTCCGCGTCTGTGTGCTAGCGGCATCAGAAGCGCGCGAAACAATGAACATCTAAAGGGCAATCACGCAGGCGTAATCGCGGCGTGTGGAACGCGTCCAAGTTACATACTTTTTAGCCGGAGTCTACATTCCGTAGTATAGTATTATCTATGATCCTGAAACGTGTCGTATGACACTCACATATTTAATTTATACACGATAGATAAGAAAAAGCATACAAAGTGTAAAAGGTCCATGACTTATACAGAATAGTGTACGGGATTTATCGGACACGGTCCTTTCTTATTCAATTGTCTTTACATGGACACGATTTCTCGTTCTAATTAACGTACCCTATCTAATCGCGCATAAATGCGCGCAGATGTACAATCCACTAATGTCATATTATACAGACATGATATTATGTCTCTATCAGTATATGAAATTATATTGTTGCTCAGTTTATCCATTTGAAAAAATTGCCTGCCGGGAAACTAACATGAATGGGATTTGAAAATGAATGTCGCAGTTTTACAAAAATGAAAAAGTAAAGAATGTTAAATAATTAAAGTAAAATTGGAAGCATACAATTTTATCTTTATTAAAGGAAGCGCAATGGCTCTATTCATTAGTCTAACAATAACATGTTTTGAGGAAAATTCAAAATTAAAGCTGAGCCAATTCAACGAGTTCGTGTTATATCTTTAATCAAATAGACGTTGTAATTTGATTCCAAGTATAATGAGATGCGAATCAAATTGAAAATTCCTGCATTGGGCTTCACAACACGACGCCTTTTAACTCTGAAAGAAAATAGCACAAGTTCAAGAAAGGCCGGCGAGTAAACAATTAGCGATATTGACTTTCCGTCTAACCATATTTTAATATGAAGGTTCTTTGCCTGAAAAAACAGCATAATAAACGCAACGAATAAATCAACGTTAAACAATTGCTTATTGAAAATTCAAAGAAGAAAAAATTAACACATTTTAAATTGCCGACGTTCGAAGCCAAGTCGGTACCGATCGCTCTTGAAGTAAAGTTATACTCAGAAACTGATAATACTTTTGAAAATAATTTTATTTAATCTGAATACAATAGATTCACAGTCAATAACTTCGTGTATCAATCAACAAAGTCCACGGAATATTATTATTATATTATAGTTTAAAAATAAAATACAATTTTGTAGGTTGTTTGTATCATAATTACTTCCTATAAAAATAAACTATACGAAGATAAATTCTTATATTACAGACACAAACCTAATAAATTATTTGTTAAATTTATAGAAGTTGACAAGGATAATTGTTATAAAAATATTATTTTAGGTTAGTTGGTAAGAGCCTGGCTCTACCAATCAGGATGGTTTGGGTTAGATTCCAGGAAAGGTTAATGTCAGTTTAAGATTTTTTCAATTTAAATTTAAATTGAAGTCGTGGGTGTTTGTAATGTCAACTCTCCTCGAGTTAATCTTGAGTGACTTACAAAAATTCTCATATGATCTTTCAACTTCAAAATATTTTAAGTTTTGGCATTAGCTGCGTAATGCCAAATATATATTTTGTTAAATTAAAAAAAAAAATATTATTATTTCAGATCTGTTATTTCATAAAATATAATTATCTCGATAGCATTACATATTTTACACTCTTGTTTTAAGCAGAATGATTTAATATAAAAACGTAGGAAATTTATCGGTAATAGACTTGCGAAGTTATATAACTTAATTCAAATACCATTGGGAAAATGTTGTAATAATGTTCATTAAAAAGCAGGAGACGCTTTCTTTCAGAATTTTTATTCGGTTCTCGTTACGCAAAATGTTACAAATACATAAATTTTACAATGACATTTCAACTTTACTTCTTCCTTTGCCGAACTGCGCGGCAGACTCACGTTTTGCATAAATCTGTAAAGTTTAAAAAAAAACTTTCTTTGGGGAAAAAGCTTGCATAAAAATATGAGCCAAGTTAAAGACAAACGACTCTTTAAAAATGTCTAACAAAAGAAAACAGGTCTAAGAAACGAAATTGCGAAGGTAATGTAATGATATATTGCTAACTATTATCATTATACGCATACATCTATTGACGTCACATTGCCTGTAAAAATAATGAAGATTTTCATTAATAAAAACACAATACTCCTTTGTACTTTATTTAATAGGTCAGGACCGGTTTCGATCATTGCGAGCATTGGACAATTGGACCGGTCCTGACCTATTAAATAAAGTGGAATAAAGTATAAAGGAATATTGTGTTTTTATTAATATAATGCTTTTCCACAAAGTATTGACAGTGAATACCCTAAAAGTGAATATTTTCATACTAATATTAATTGCTATTTAGTATATGGTGCTTTAAAGTAAAACAAATTCGTATTAAAAACAGAACATGCATTTATTTATGACGATTGTGACAATCAAAAAGTTGCTTTGTATCAAAAAAATAAAACACTCATTTGTACTAATTTCAGTTTTATTTCATATCACTTTTAGGGTGTTCACTGTCAATACTTGGTGGAAAGGCATTATATTAGTAAAAACACAATATTCCTTTGTACTTCATTCCACTTTATTTAATATGTCAGGACCGGTTTCGCTCATTAGGAGCATCGTCAACTGATCGTCAACTCAGTTGACGATGCTCGTAATGAGCGAAACCGTTCCTGACATATTAAATAAAGTGGAATGAAGTACAAAGGAATATTGTGTTTTTACTAATTTATTTTATATGATCAGAACCGGTTTCGCTCATGACGAGCATTATCAACTGATGTAACAAGGAGGTTGAATCCGGTCCTAATCACATAAAATAAAAGTAGAATTAGTACTTGTATATGTGTTTAATTTTTAAAATATAATATAATGCTCTTCCATCAAATATTTACAGTGAACACCTTAAAAGTTACTTTGATGTTCTTATATTTAAATTGTTGTACTTGAAATGTAAAACATCTCGAAAATAAATCCTGCCCATATTTTGGACCGAAATAAAGAGTCAAGCAGTAGTGTCTTATTTTCGTAAAAAGACGGTATGAAAATACATTTAATTTTCTTTTCAGTATTTTATTTGATTTAGAAATTTAAGACAAGCAACCTGTATATCGAAACTTTGCGGCAACAAAATACTTTTTAAAAATGCAGCTGCTTTGAAACTTTTAATCAAAAATAACGGCTGTTTTATTACTCTATCGGTCTATTACTTTTGTGTACCTATTAAATAAGTAAACCTAATAGCCTGGCAAAAATACATTACCGTAATACTTAAAGCTTTTGCCCTTTTGCACCCTTTAAAAGCTTATTACTGTCGATTGGACAGCTTAACGTTTTGATAAAAATATTCCTCAGGGATTGAAATTTATTTGGAATCTTTTCAAAGCATCACAGTGGGAGTTAACATTAATCCTTTCCACGAATAAGGTGATAGAATTTGGAAGTATTTGGTAGGCAATACTAATTAAATTATTATTATTTTAATGAAATACTACTAAGGTAATTGATATCTTTATTGTTTTACGATATTCACAACGGAAATTATTCAGTTATTAACAGGACTGTGAAGTCATAAAAAATCTACTCACCCTCAGTTTACAATTCAACTGTAACTTTTCCAATACGAAGTCCCATTTCCAGGTACATGAAGTCGTTATATCAACCAACCATAGCAAATAATTAGTTATGTTTTTAATATGAATGCGGTACGGGGTAGTGATTTATGAGGAAGTGGGAAAGTATATACTCTGTTAATTATTTTAATATAAAATAACATATATCTTAACTATAACTAGAAACGATTTAAAATGAGTCAATTTAGGTCATTTCAATAAAGCCAGGTCTATAGTGCAGTGGTCAACGTCATTGACTTCCGTGACGGATCTCACTAGTTCGAACCCCGAACAAATATTTTATCTAATTGATATATTGATATCTCATGGCATGTATGTTTGTGATCTCACAAAATTCTCTCCTGCCTTACCAATCTTAAAATAATGGGCCGTAGCGAGAGCGATTCGCTAACCACTAGTCATGTCCTTGATCTATCCTGTATTCCTCTACTCTTTTCGAAAAGAGAGGAGTTGAGCCACTGAATAACAAGCAGTTAACTCCACTAGGTTATCCATATGCTCTACATTGAGCGCGGACATGGATTAATATATAAACATACATATATTCAGTGTTTTAATATGCAGAACGCGTTCAAAAGAAAAGAAAACACAAACAAAAATCATCAATCTAGTTTTCGTTAAAGAAAACAAAAACTAAATAATCTTGAATTTTTCCCATGAGTTATTTATGTGCGAGCAGCTAAACAATAGAATACTAGAGAAAACCAATTCATAATCAATACGTTAGGAAACCATTCGGTAATTCCTTGAGGATTCATAAAAATAAATGTGCTGGATGAATATGATAATTTTATCATAGAAACCTTGCACAAGCCAGCATCCCAGCATGTAAGGACGTATTTCTTGTTGGAACGTTTCCCTCGGGTGCCCTGAAGAAGCGACGAAATATCGCATTAGTCGAATAAAGATGCTCGATAAACTTTCATAGTTATTTGAAACCGTTGGTCCAACATTTAAGAAGATGCTGGGATCGAGCGGGCGCAGTGAAGATCTTACGATTAGATAATCAGATTATCCGTAGAGAAAAAACTTCAAATTTTTACTATCGTAGTGAATAAAAAATAGAGCGATTCTATTACTTAGTTTAAGTGAAAATGACTATTTTAATACAATGTCAATTACTTTCATTGGAAAAGAATCGCTACGAATGGATAGAATAATAATGAGATAAGTGAGAATTTGTTCGAATTTTTACTATTCAAAACATGTTGACCGTTTTTTTAAATATTAATTGAGTGGTAAATTAAAGTAAACTTCTTTACTGAACACAACGTCTACGGCATGATAATTTATTAGTTATAATTTAATAAATGTTGTTATTTGTATTTATATTCAATCCCTGTAAATGATGAGTCACTTTTTCCCATGTACCGTGTCATGAATGGATCTTTTAATAATGCCGATTAAGCCCTTTGTATAGTATCCGACGGTTTTCTTGGACCACTCTGATCCTGGTTGAGAAACGCTGGTCTAGGTTACGAAAGTTCTACCGTTTAAAATAAAACAGAAGCAAGGCAAAGTGCTTTGAAAAATTATAATTACGTTTATCAAAGTTATTATAATTTTACATATTATACTATTCGCCTGGAATAAATTTAATCGCGTTAATCTAATTGAATGGATTGAGTCCTTTGATACGAATATTATGAATTCAAAAGTGAGTATTAAAAATTACGTTAAGTACAAGGTAAGAATACATTTTCTTAATGAAGTTTTACAGATTAAAATCAAAATTTATAGTTCATTTAAAAAATATATTTTGGGTTTAGAAAATTCCGTTATCACGCAATAATTTTGTATTTTTATTATTTTTTAACACGAACAAAGAAAATATTTTCTTTCATTTTACATAACGCAATAATTTTAAACACTTTTTGTTTGTTTATTCGTATTTAATATTATAAAAAGAGGTTTTAAGAGATGTTAATCAAATCAATCATCATTTGTTAGTAGTTTAATTGTTGAATTTCTTCAACATATATTCTTAGAAAACAATCATGTTTTACATACAATAAAACAAACAAAAATTGTAAATAATAACAACACTAAAACTTGTTATATTCGTGGATTGGCAGGAAGCACAAAGCATGTGATTTTTTCTGGTGTTGAAATACATACCCTTAAAATATTGACATCATGGTACATTTATATTCACTCGAAGCAACGCCTGTTAATAATTAATGGTATAGGAATATTAAAATAATTGTATGATTGCATATTAATAAAAAACCGTTCAAAGAATAATCAAAAAGAAAATATATTTATAGAAGCAATTCATTTCGGTTCAAAGAATATGTGAACATAAGCTATAAAAATGGTTGCAAATATTTTACTACCATTATAACATTAATCACCATATAATAGGTTATCAAGAGCAAGTGAATTGAAAGAAAGGAACAGAAGATTTCAAAGAAAAAGTGTATAGAATAATACCTTCCAAATTTGCAAAGATATACGATTTTAAAATATAATACATACACTTCGAAAAAAGAAAAGAAAAAAAATATTCTTTCGAATTCAAAATTATTTTCTGGAAGTATTATTATGGCATTACCATTGAATAAACGTTCGGGTAATTCCATTTTAATGGGCATTCCAGAAGGGAGGCAACAACTTGAAAATTTTGAATAGCTTAGTATTTTCCCATCTTTTCGCTCTATTTCCATTCTTAATTAGTCCGGGTCCAATTACTTTCGCATCTTGCTACGGAGAGCCACTCGCAGACCCTTTCCCGTACCCACTCAAATTAGAAAAGTGATACTGAGTATTTAAGGCTTGATATTGAAGTCCCCGGCGTCTGCAGTCGCCTGATGTGAAGAAGTAATTAAACAAATTACGTCCACTGTGTCGCGAAAACACTCTTCATTATATTCGCGAAAAAATATTTAATGGTCTTACCAACAGAGCTTAAATTTGGAGTTTTCGTTGACAATTATTATTCAAAACCTTAAACACCTTGAAAGATCTCTACTTTCCAAAGAAATAATTAGGCACGCAAACTTTTTATGTGTGTAATTTTATGTCCTTAAATTACTAACTGATAGTTGCTTCATGAGTTTAACAAAGAAAATAGTTTACTATTACTTCAAAAAATAGTCCACTATTGATAAGCGAGACTTTAATAAAAGATTTACATAGTTCGAAAAATGTATCGAACGAAAAATATTGTTCAATCTATAAAGGTAAAACAATAATTCTTTTAATTCTCTGGAAAATACAAAAAAAACAGATTTAAATGTTAGAGGTGTTCAAAATTTTATGATTTTAGAGTTTTGTATGATTTTAGAGTTTTATCCTTTTCATTTTAATTTGTTTTTGCATAAATAGCACTATTAAATTGTATTTCTTATCAGTTGACAATGCTCGCCATCAACAAAACCGGTCCTAATCTTGATATATTAAAATGAGAAATTAAGTACAAAGGAATATTGTGTTTGTTCTTAATATTATTTTTTCATGATCAGATCTAAGCTTCAGATTTACCATACTGTATCAATAGATGAGGAATATATCAATATAATGAGTATCACACTGCTCGAATACCTTGGTATTTTTTTTAACCAAAATAAAGCAATTATTGTAACAGACAAACGCATTACAACAACAAAAAAAACATCATATTCTCATCTTCAAACGAAATCAAACCTCATTAGTTTCTAGTAAAACAGTAGCAAACTGAAGCAAAAGCCACGGGTAGGTGTTTCCAGGATGAAATAATCTGCCAAGTAGGAAGAATTAGCTCAGCGAGAGACGTTATAGCAAGTGTACAGAGCGATAACAACCGTGATTATCACGCTGGGAATAAAGGATCGAATAGATTGCCACAAAGGGGAGGATTTTTTATGAGCTTTGTCCCTCTGTAAGAAACAATTAACCCCAGTTTTACAAAGCAGTCGTTAAAAAGCGATCTTTGTAGAGGAATTGCGTTTCTAAAATGAATTAAAGCATCACAATGCTCGCCAGATGGCTGGCTTCTGTTCATAAAGTATGTAATTTGTTTAATCGCTGGACGCATGTCAAAAAATATTTTCGCTTTCCATTGATTCACGGTTCCTAATAGATTCCACCACATTTCATCGCTAATAAATGGTTATATCGTTAATACATAGATATTAATTCAGTTGAAATTTGTAGGCAATAAAATTAAATAAGGTAACAAATACCAAGGTATTTAGTTCTACATTTTTTTATAAGATGAGTTTATAGCTATTTCGGCGTGCGCCATCCTCAGAACGCACGCAGATGGCGATTAAATTGACTAAATGCAAATTGAATCAATAGTTAAATTAAATGTCAAAATTACAAAATGTTATTGAAAGGTATTCATTCATTCATTCATGTATGTTTCAGTTATTGACTTTGATGCAATTTCGACCTTTTCTCCCTTTCATAAATGAAAAGTTGTTGTATAATCCACTGTAGTTTTAACCGGATGTTATATTGTATCAAGACTACTGAAATCAAATCGACCAATATATATACATAACATATATGTTTATATACATACATATATTAAAGTATTCGTTGAAACTAATTTCAATTAGATACAAGTCGTTGGTCAATGGTGTGGTCTTAATGGGGTCAGCTTTAGGGTTTATGTTATTTTAGGGCGTAAATAAATATACTCAATTTCAAAGGACTGAAATAGTTAATGGTTTCAGCTGGTAGAAGTGGACCACGAATACGTTTAAGTGGCATATATATAACCATGGTCTCCGTCACATGTGCATTATTGTTATTTTGATTAGGAGTTCATATTTTTTGTTGCTATAGATAAAAAACAAATTTGAATTTATTTAAATAATAATTTACATAAATGCATAAAAATAGCTGTTTAATAAGGTTTTACATGAATTAGTGAATAGTGAGTAAAGCTATTTCTAAATTTAATTAATGTCAAAACTATCTAATTTAATCACTTTTAGGGTGTTCACTGTCAATACTTGGTGGAAAGGCATTATATTAGTAAAAACACAATAATCCTTTGTACTTCATTCCACTTTATTTAATATGTCAGGACCGGTTTCGCTCATTACGAGCATCAGTTGACGATGCTCGTAATGAGCGAAACCGGTCCTGACATATTAAATAAAGTGGAATGAAGTACAAAGGATTATTGTGTTTTTACTAATATCTAATTTAAGAGATAAAAAACATATTTATAACTTTTTTTATATTGCCTATTTATTTTACAAGCTGAAAAACTTTATTTAAAAAATAGTGATGAAAAGTATTTGACAAAAAGCAGAAAAAAATATAAAACAGGTGACTTGTATTTTTGTACATTGTTGAATTTAATAACCAATACGTTTTCCAATAAAGTGATAAATATCTGCCATTCAAAAATCTACACTACAGAACTTTATAAATGTTACAATATTTTCTATTGAAATCCGGACGTTATATTATGATATTCAGATGAGTAACAACTAACTCTCTGTGTTTAAGTTACACATAAAATGGTGACGGCTTTTACTTGAAAATAAATGGATTAATTAAATGTTTAATTAAATTATTTCTTCTTGTTCGTTATTCTATCCGTCACTTCGTCTTGAGCGTCCGCTTGCGACGCACGTGTTGTGCTTCTTACCTAAGTGAATAGATCTATTGTTTGTTTCGAGAAAGGTCATTTCCTGTCCATCTCAAAAATTACAAACAACTGTGCGATCGTAAAAACAATTGTCTAGTGAATCCTTTGTGTTGAGATAAGTGTGCTAGCTTTACTTGCAATTCTGGTGGTTCAACATTTATTATTATATCAATTGTATTTGTACGCTAAAACCTAATGCTAGACTGACTTTAAAGTTATTCCGTTGCTAAATGATTATATAGTTCATACCTAAATAACTCAATTCAGTGTTTGTGTTGACTAAAAATCGCCGACGACGATATTGGAGGAAAACATCTTACCACCAAGAAGAATCAGATAACAAATTACCTTTCTATACATTTTTTATTTTTTTTACTTACTTACTTACTTTCTTTTTCCTCTTTTTTTCAATTTTTTATTAGTAACTTGCTCATTGTTTATTGCTTCCTGTTCCCTAACCTACTGCTTTGTTTATCCCACTTAAACCTGTAACCTATTTTATCTTTACTTTTTTAAATTCCAATACTGTCTGCGATGCGTTCAGGACGGAAAACCAGGAATTCCTCCAAAATGTCGGTAATGAGTGACCAGGCAATGTCGCTAATAAAAAATATTACTGGCTATAATAACCAAGCGGCATTCGAAACCTTACTGCCAATATATGAAAAAATTAAGGATTTTGTTAACGAAGGGGTAGGCAAGTACATTTCGGACGGTTCGCTACCACTAAAGTCCTCTACGCCAAAACAGCCACAGAAAAAAACCTCGAAACCCAAAACCATCGTCGTCACTCCCAGTTCACCAACTATAATTGTTTTGCCACCCCCATCACCATCCCTTAGTAGTGTAAACTCTACCAATGACTCACGCATGCTTACCAATGAAATCGCGGCAACTTCCGACTTGATCTCGAATGATGGGTCTGTCAACTTTAAAATGGCTACAGCCAGAGATACGTTTGCTTGGCCGTCTCAATCAATTGACGACCATAATCTTACTGTTGATAGGGAATCGTCTAAAAGTAATATTACCGGAGAAGAGGTTGCCGAAAACCCATGCTCGCCTATTTTTAATGACTGCCGCGATAAGGCTCCTAACACACCAACAATATGTCTAAACTCTTCGCCCAGCGCTGGTTTGCCAGAACCTTCTAACTCACCTAAAACATACGACAAAAAACAAAAAATTCCCCCGATTGTCCTTCATAAAAAGGAAAACTATATAACATTTCTTAGGGATGCTAAACTTGCAGGCGTATCTATAAGACATGCAACAGATCTCAAAGATGGCATAAAAATCGAGGTTTCTTCAATCGACGCTTTCAGAAAAGCAACCAAACTGTTAGACGTAAGAAATGAACCATACCA